>OY728145.1:703800242-705139387 GCA_963277665.1 Viscum album
TTATCAATCTCCATTCATTGAGGCATATTTTGTTTTATACAGAAATTTCCTTTATACAGTGTATAACCCCCTTTGAATTTTACATTTATTCAAAAGGAATCTTTTTTTATACGAATAATTTTACTAAACAAGAAAAGGGGATGTTTTTTTGTCGTACGTATGTAGCAACAACGACTTCTCCTCCGTTGTGACCATTATTTGAATTTCGGCTTCCTCTACAAGCCATAACATTTTTTAAATGAAAAATAAATACCAAGATTTAATTTTGTTTTACTTTGGTATTCAAAATGTTTTTCGAAAGTATTTTTATTATATCAATGTGTTGTATTGATATATTGTGATTGAAATATGGAAATGTTATGTTTCCTTTATGCATGTTTTATGTGATACGATGATGTTATGGTTTATGATATGTTTAAACCTGTTCATATGACGAATGGATTGGACTTAATAAGTGATGGGTGGAGCCCGATATAGCTCCTCGATGCATCAGTAGGTCTCATGAGACAAACTAGGGTCTTGGCACGAGGCCTTGACAAAATATTATTTGTGGTCTAGGCACGAGGCCTTGGCTACGTGGTTATGATAGTCTGGCATTATGCATTCCATCATTATGAAAGTGTTTATTGATATTTCATGTGATTATTCGACTAGTAGAATATCCATGTGAGTAAGTAAATGGCATTATTTCATTTTACTTTTTCCATATTATGCTAATGTTCAAGTTTAAAAGTCTTTTGTTTTAGTTATACATTGCCTTAAATGTTAATGTTTATTTATGAAAGCTTCCTCTATATTTTTATCCTTACTGAGCATCTGAGCTCACCCCTTTCAATGTTTTAATATTTTCCAGGATGTGAAGAAGTATTTTATGAATGACCTGCAGGGATAGTCAGAAGATGATATAAGTGTGGACTAAGGAGACTTTGTTATTGTAGTTTTTCACTTTATGATTTAATGTAACATTTATGAATGTATCTAGTGTTTCCAAGGCTACTAATCTAATCAATCTTTCTAGACTTGATCTTTTGTGATCATTCCAATGTTAAGAAGTAATGCACCGACTCTGGGTAACTGGAGTTGGGGTGTTACAGTTGGTATCAGAGGTAGTTTAGTACTAACCTTGGAAGCTATATTTAGATAAACTCTGATTAGAGCACATAGCCTGAAGATAGACTTTGAGGATTAGTATAGAAGAACATCCTAGAATTTTGGTATTATAGAGATTTTATGAGTTTTCTGAGCAATACATCTCTGTCTGGATACGAGCAGGTAGAGGCGGCTCTGGCACAGATGTACCTAGGGGTAAAACCCGAAAACACTACTTTGAGCTAGACTCGAACGGGAACTGGTGCACGACAACGGGCCTTGCTGGACTCTTGGTTACGACACTCCTGGGGGATATGCTTAGGATAATTCTCGTTTTCTTTAAAACCACTATAAAGGGTTATGAGTATATTCTTACTCAAATAATCTTTTTTATGATTATGGATTATATCAATAAATAGTTCAATTTATGTTAAGTATTTTAAAAGTATGTAATTATGTATTTTGATTCATAAACTAATCTAGTTTATGCCATTGTTTAGAAATGGCGCCTAGTGGAAGGAATGGAAACCGTATCAATGCACGCACTTCGTGTAGAGATTGCCTTCCTGATCAAGATAATTATTGTGGAGCTGGAGATACAACTGGTGCTAATCAACTTATTACCATACTGGGACAACTCACTTAGGTTATGAATAATAACCTTACTCGTATGGAGCACCCTGATCCGCAACGTGGAGGATCAATGTTAGACCTCTTAATGAGGCAAAAACCACCAACATTTAATGGGGGTACAAATCCATTAGTAGCTGAGCAATGGATAAACTCCTTAGAGAAAATATTCCTCGCCTTGGAGTAGCGAAAGGGAGAAGGTTGTCATGGCAGTTTACCGCCTCACTGGAGATGCCGATCAATGGTGGTCATTGATTCAAAATACAAAGGAAGATGAAGAAGTATCATGTATGTAATGGAGAGAGTTCAAAGATCTTTTCTTAGAAAAATACTTTCTACATGACCATCGAGCAGATATGGAAAGGCAATTTCTGAGTCTAAGGTAGAAGGAGGATCATAATGTCACAAAGTATGAGGCTAACTTTACAAGGTTAGCGAGGCATGGTGCAGATTATATACGTAACCCAAGAAGTATGATTTATCATTTCTTTGATGGGTTAAAACCATTTCTCCGTCGAGCATTAGTCTCACAAACCTTCTCGTCGTATGAAGATATTTTTCTCATGTTCTATGAAGACCGAAAAGGAATTCTCTAAGTCTTATGACTTTAAAGAGAAGCAAGAAAAGAAAAGATCTTCTGATAAATCTGGAAATGGAAATAAGGGGAAGAAGGGAAGAGCTGAATATCAGTACTGCAGAAAATGTGGAAAGAAACACCCTGGTACTTTCTTGAAGGGAATGGGAGTCTGTTACAAGTGTGGTGAAAAAGGCCACCAAGCTCATGATTTCATGGGAAATAAAGTTGCTGTCAATGTGGAATGGAATAATTGTAGTGAGATGGGGCATTATGCAAATGAATGTCCAAAGCATCAGGGGAACTTACCTCAGAAGAGGCCAAGGGATCAAGGGCAATCTTATGCTATCACTACTGCTGAGGTTGAAGCGCTGAAAGAAGTGGTGGCAGGTATTTTAATGGTTTCCTCAAGTTTACCAAATGCATTATTTGATTCTGGATCATCGCATTGTTTCATATTTTCTTAGTTTTCTAAGAATATTAGATATTTCCAGTTTAATTTAACAAGGGAATTGTCAGTCAAAACTTCTAAGGGAAGTATTATTGCAACAATGTTTTGTGAATCAGTCCCCATTAGAGCACAGAACTGTTCTTTATCTGCTGATCTCATTGTCATACCTATGATTGAGTTTGATATAATCCCCGGTATGGATTTTCTTTCGGACTATGATGAAAAGATTTATTGTAAGAAGAAGGAGGTTACGATTTTTGATGATGATGATAAAGAACACCATATTTTTAGAGCAGAATCGTCACCACCCAATTCTTATTTAGATCGACCCCCAGTAGCTCAACTAAATTCTATTATTAGGGAGGAAGATAATGAAATGACTAATGGCGAGGAAAGTAATTTTCAAATAGAGGATGTACCTATTGTGAAAGAATATGTAGATGTGTTTCTGGAAGATTTTCCTGGACATCCTCCAGAACGAGAAGTTGAGTTTTCCATTGATTAAATTCCTGTATCAAGGACCATATCGAAGTCCCCTTATAGAATGGCCACCATGGAATTAGTTGAACTAAAAAACAACTATAGTAATTGAGTAATAAGGGATTTATTCTCCCTAGTGTTTCTCCATGGGGATCCCCTGTCCTTTTTGTTAAGAAGAAAGATGGATCTATGAGGTTGTGCATTGACTACAGGGAGATCAATGCTATAACAATAAAGAACAAGTATCCCCTACCTCACATTGATGATTTATTTGACCAATTGCATGGATCTCAATACTTTGCAAAGATTGATCTTCGATCTGGATACCATCAATTGTGTGTGAAGAAGGAAGACATTCCAAAGACATCATTTCGAACAAGGTACGAGCATTATGAGTTTACAGTAATGCCTTTTGGATTGACTAATGCACCCTCTGTATTCATGGATCTAATGAATAGAGTTTTCAAGGAATATCTTGATGATTTTGTGGTGGTATTTATTGATGATATATTTTTGTACTCCAAAATCTATGAAGATCATGAAAACCATTTGCGCATTATCATGAAGACTCATAGAAGGCATGAATTATATGGGAAGTTTAGCAAGAGTGAATTCTGGTTTTAGGAGATTTCTTTTCTTGTCCATATTGTCTCTAAGGATGGAATTTCCGTTGATCCTTCTAAGACCAAGGAAATCCAAGAATGGAAAGCACCGACGAGTATAACTGAGGTATGCAACTTTATTGATTTGGCAGGTTATTATCAATGTTTTGTCCAGAATTTAGCCCGATTGGCTAACCCATTAACAATGCTCACACGTAAAGGGGTTAAATTTGTCTGGACAAAAGAGTGTGACGAATGTTTTGAAGAACTGAAGAGAAGATTAGTTAACGCTCCTATATTGACTCTACCATCAGGGAATGATGGGTTTGTTTTTTATAGTGATGCATCAATGAAAGGACTTGGTTGTGTCCTTATGCATAATGATAGGGTTATTGACTATGCATCACGACAGCTGAAAATTCATGAGCAGAACTATCCTACTCGTGATCTCGATTTAGCTGCTGTAATATTTTCCTTGAAGATATGGAGACATTATCTCTATGGTGAAAAATGTCAGATATATACCGATCACAAGAGTTTGAAATATATTTTATCACAAAAAGAACTCAACATGAGGCAACGGCGAAGGCTTTACTACTCAAGGATTATGATTTCACGATACACTACCACCCAGGGAAGGCAAATAAGGTTATAGATGCTTTTAGTATAAAAGATCATGGAGTTTTGAACAAGATGAGAGTGGAAAGGGATCCTATTTTCATGGATCTAGTAAAGATGGATATGGGAATCACCATGGAGGGTGAAACATCAAAAAAAATTTAAATGGTTTCCAAACCATCTTTACTAGTAAGGATAAAGTGTTCTAAGGCCAATGATGAAGAGTTGAAAAAGAAGATTAAAGCTGTGAATGATGTCCGACTGAGTGATTTTGTGTATTAAGATGGAATTTTGAAATTTGGGAGGAGTCTTTGTGTTCCTGATATACCTGATTTAAAGAGAGAATTGTAAGATGATTCTCATAGTTCCAATTTCTCTATACACCCTCGGAGCACCAAAATGTATAGAGATTTAAAGGGACATTTTTGGTGGGACAACATGAAGAGGGATATTTCTGATTTTGTATCAAGATGTATGGTTTGTCAACAAGTGAAAGGTGGAAGGCAACTGCCTGGTGGAGTATTGCAACCTCTTCCCATAACTGAGTGGAAATGGGATAATATTACGATGGATTTTTTCATGGGACTACAAAATACTCCTAGAAGGAATGACACAATATGGGTCATTGTTGATCGTCTCATGAAGTCAGCACATTTTCGCGCTATAATGGAAGATCTACCACTTGAACGTCTAGCAGGACTATATATTAATGAAGTTGTGAGACTTCATGGAGTACCCCTGTCGATTGTCTCAAATCGTGATCCTCGTTTCACATCAAGATTCTGGAAAAGTCTTCAGAAGGCCTTGGATACTGAACTTCGTTTGAGCACTGATTACCACCCTCAAATAGATGGACAATCTGAAAGAACTGTTCAAACCTTAGAAGACATGTTGAGATCATGCTCACTTTACATTCAAGGAATGTGGGATCAATATTTAACTCTGGTAGAATTTTCCTATAACAATAGTTTCCATTCAAGTATTCAGATGGAACCATATGAAGCATTATACGGAAAGAGATGTCGCACACCAACCTGTTGGGATGACATTGGTGAAAGAAAACTTGTAAGCCCAGAACTGGTGGAGGAAACGATGGAAAAGGTGAAGGTCATCCAAAACCACATCAAAGCAGCTCAAAGTAGGCAGAAGAGCTATGCTGGAAATCAAAGGAAGGATTTGGAGTTTCAGGTAGGCGATCATGTTTTCTTGAAGGTATTACCATGGAAGGGAGTTATACGTTTCGGTAAGAAGGGTAAATTGAGTCCCAGGTACATCGGACCCTTCGAAATTATAGAACGAATTGGGGTTGTAGCTTACCGTTTGGAAATGCCGCCAGGTCTCTCCAAAGTTCATGATGTATTCCACATATCACTGTTGAGAAAATACATGCCTGACCCAACGCATGTACTCACCTATGAGGAATTAGAACTGGAACCCGATCTGTCTTATTGCGAAGAGCCCGTCAGGATTCTTGATACCAGAGAACAAGTGCTGAGAAACCGGACGACTCGTCTGGTAAAAGATCTATGGAGAAACCATAAGATAGAGGAGGAAATGTGGGAACCCGAGGAACTTATGAAGAAGAATCACCAGATTCTTTTTATACAGTGATATTATATGAAATTTTGAGGACAAAATTATTTGAAGGAGGGTAGAATGTAACACCCCAAGATTCCATGATACACTTCTCTTTGAATAATACAGTAGCGTGTGTTGTACGCAACTTCGAGTTCTAACACACACCAAAACCAATCAAGGTAGCCATTATGAATAGTAATACCCAATTTTTGAAATTTTATAAATTTTATCTGGCCAAATGGACTTCATTTTTGTATTCGGAATATCAAAATTATCCTAATTTGAATTTTTTTGTAATTTTCGGGGAACTTCCAATTTTTTATGAATAGTGAAAAATACTTAAAAACAACTTTTTTAATCAAAATTATTTATAGTGATAAATTATACTATTGAGTGTTTTAAAGGTATAATTAGAATATATTTTTACCATTTTATCCAATGGTGTTCATAAGAATTAATTTCACTTTGAAATTGGACATAAACAATTGTCAATATTTTGATTGATATTCTTTCTTAAAATACGCTATTTGTTGTGATAGCGGGAATTAATTAGAAAATTAATTAATGAAACTTATATGTTTGTATTTTTTCAAAATATACATCATTTTTGAATTCATAATATAAATTATAGCTTAGGGTAAAATTTTGGCAATATTCTGAAAAACATCAATTTTTGAATAGTGAAACCACTAAGTGGTAGTTAAATAACTGATTTTCATTTAAATGAAATATTACCACTTCTGTGATTTTATTTTCAAAAATATGACATACATGATTGTCATTAGGAAGTAAAATGTGCTTCAATGGGATTAAAATGATTTTTTTGGTGAATAGTAACTTTTAAGTTTAATTAATCGCGATTAAAGGTAATTAGTGAAATTTAAGGTAAAAATGATATTATAAAAATATGAAAATACCTTTACACTTGTCCTACCCCTATTGGATGTGTCATGGCCAACCAAGAAAATCCATGGGTCAACTTGGGGACCCCATGGAGCCACTTTGGTAGGAAAATGACATAAATAACTTTTATTTAAAGTTAAAATAAAAATGTCACAATCATAAGTTGTTTTACTAAAAAAAATTTAAATGGGGTTATACAAGTCATATTTTTGACTATAAATATTCATTGGAAATATAAAAATCTTTCCTACATCATGATATTTATTTTATAATTTTTAGAGATTAAATAAAGTAACGTTTTTATGACACCATAATGATGCGGCGATTACCTCATTAATTAACGATTTAAATAAAATGAAAAGATAATGTAAAATATAAGGATTACACTTGTCAAAACCCTATTGGATGAGAATATTTCGAACCCTTATCACCTTATCCTAGAATTATATCATTGTGGGACCTTTAGAATCTGAAAAGCATTTCATAATAATGTAACATTTCAATCATTCCAAGAGTGCACCTCCTCTCCTATTATAAAAGGCCCCCACCACTCCCACCTTATTCACACCTTCAAGCCATTTGTCTCGGCCAACCTCTGCCCAAATACTCTCTGAACTTCCCTCTCTTACTCCTAGAAGCCTCACTTTGGGCAGAAGTCTTCCCAATGAAGCCTTTTCCTCAAATCAAAAAAGGGTTACCGTATTTTAAGGTAATGTCTTCTCTAATGTTGTTTTGTTTTATTTTTCTTATCCAACCCCCTAAACTAATTTTATTCTTTTATTTTGTAAATAAAACACTATCTTCAATATACTAGGATGTTTTTATGAGAAGGATATGATTTACACTTACACACACCTTCGTCTAATGGTTAAAGAACATACTGTTTCTGTGGGTGGCGAATTACTGTCTCACGAAACGATGATTGTTCATACTTCTTTTAACACCTCTCATGGTGGAAATTATGATGACACTATTTTTTATATATGATATATATTATGTTTATGTTTTCCTTATTCTTATGTATTTTTTATTTATGGAACACCATTATGATTTCCATTATGCGTAAACGCGATAATTTCATTTTAGGAAGCGCGGACTACCGCCCCCTCAAAGTGATTTGAATCGTTAATGCCATATCTGGGATGTATAAAGGATGGAGTAAACAGTATTATACATTATATTATAATGTAATTATAGTATAAATTTATATAATTATAATTTCTTTCCATTAAATATGAAATAGAAATGAATGTAGCGTTCATGCGTACGTACGGATTACCGTATCCATGAATGGTGCATTTCATTTCATACCTCTAAATGTTACGTAATATTATGAATGAATTTATATACTAGATATATATGATATATATGATATCTAAATCATGAATATAATTATGGATATAATGGATATTTCACCACATGAACAACTTGTATTTATAAGAAGTTTATTTTTGACTCAAGTACCAAAGATCGACAAAATGACAGTTATTAACTTAAAGAATTACACAATGTTCATAACATGGTAATAAGTGATATAAAATAAATAATGAACATGAAAACGATTATTAAGAAAATAGAAATTAACTCTAGTTTATTATTCAGGAGGTTAAAGAACGATCGAGTCAAGTAGGACACGAGGTAAGGGAACTTCTTAACCCAATTTCTGTTCTTTGGGTTAATCTCCTACTTTCAAATTATATCAGGATATTATTATGTCATATCTTTTATTTATAATTTCTTTATATTTACTTACAGTTAATACACATAATAGATCTATTTTATTTAAAAAAATGATCTTCATAAAGGACCTCGTCTCAATCTCCATTTATTGAGGCATATTTTGTTTTATACACAGAATTCTTTTATACGGTGTATAAACCCCTTTGACTTTTACATTTATTCAAAAGGAATATTTTTTTATATGAAGAAATTTACTAAACGACAAAAGGGAATGTTTTTTTGTCTTATGTATGTGGCAACAATGACTTCTCCGCCGCCGTGACCATTATTGGAATTTCGGCTTCCTCTACAAGCCATAACATTTTTTTATATGAAAAATAAATACTGAGATTTAATTTTGTTTTATTTTGGTAATGAAAATGGTTTTTGAAAGTATTTTTATTATATCAATGTGTTGTATTGATCTCTTGTGATTGAAATATGGAAATGTTATGTTTCCTTTATGCATGTTTTATGTGATATGATTATGTTATGGCTTATGATATGTTTAAACCTGTTCATATGAGGAATGCACTAGACATAATAAGTGACGGGTGGAGCCCGCTATAGCTCCTCGATGCATCGGTAGGTCTCATGAGGCAAACTAGTGTCTTGGCATGAGGCCTTGACAAAATCTTATTTGTGGTCCTGGCACGAGGCCTTTGCTACGTGGTTATGATAGTTTGGCATTATGGATTCCATCATTACGAAAGTGGTTATTGATATTTCATGTGATTATTATACTAGTAGAATATCTATGTGAGTAAGTAAATGGCATTATTTCATTTTACTTTTTCCATATTATGCTAAAGTTCATGTTTAAAAGGCTTTTGTTTTAGTTATACATTACCTTAAATGTTAATGTTTATTTATGAAAGATTCCTCTATATTGTTATCCTTAATGAGCATCTGAGATCACCCCTTTCAATTTTTTAATATTTTCGAGGATGTGAAGAATTATTTTTTGAATGACCTGCAGGGATAGTCAGAAGAGGATATGAGTGTGGACTAAGGAGACTTTGTTAATTTAGTTTTTCACTTTATGATGTAATGTAACATTTATGAATTTATCTAGTGTTTCCAAGGCTACTAAACTAATCGGTCTTTCGAGACTTGATATTTTGTGATCATGCCAATGTTACGAAGTAATTCACCAACTCGGGGTAACTGGGGTCGGGGCGTTACATTTAAGACGGGTTCGTGAAGCTCATTCCTGGCGCCGTATCTGCATGGATGCCAGTTAATTACGCTGCTTCTGTCGAGATGCTCCAAGGGGTCTTGTCGGGGCAGCAACCTCCGGTGAGGAGAATGGTCATGTTGGGGTGTCGTAGGCTTGTCTTGACGCTGGGGATCGACACGTCTGCCTTATATCCCTTATCACAGGGCTTCTCGAGGGCGCGGAAGCCCGAGGCATCCCACATCGAACGCGGGGAATTGTGTACCATCTGAGGATTTCCTCAGATTCCCTTGTTTAACACGGGTTATGCCGTGAGTTTAACATCTTGCGGAGACAGATCAGACTGATCGGAACACTGAGAGTGGATCATATTGTAGAACACCCTAGGGGGAACACTGATGTTGGGGCCAGTATGTGTGCGGCTTCTCGGATACTATGGAGTGGGATGGGGTGGCATGATCTCTCCGGGATGTGGTAGCCCGTGTAAGGATCAGAATGGGTGATGGAGTTATGGTCTTGAACTTCATAGAGGCTTCCTACGTACCATGCATTATCATGGATCAAAGTCCTCATAGTTCGGAAAATACAGTTTAACGTCATGTGGGAGGAGATACAGTTTGACATCATGCGGGACGAGATACAGTTTAACGTCATGCGGGACGAGATACAGTTTAACGTCATGCGGGATGAGATAAAGTTTAATGTCATGACGGACGAGATACAGTTTAATGTCATGCAAGAAGAGATACAGTTTAACGTCATGCGGGACGAGATACAGTTTAACGTCATGCAGGGCGTGATATAGTATAACGTCATGTGGGACGAAGGCATACAGTTTAACGTCATGCGGTACGAGGGATACAGTTTAACATCATGCAGGATGAGATACATTTTAACATCATGCGGGACGAGATACAGTTTAACATCATGTGGGATGAGGGTATTTTGGGCTTACGCTCTAAGGCGTCCCATGGTGTTGGCAAACCGACGTGAAGAAGTCAGAACGACCGAGTGGTGGGCTTGAAACTAGTGGTGGCTTCCTACGTACCGAGTGGTGTCCAATTACCTCTACCCCTTATGTGAGGGAAGGCATCGACAAGGCCGTAGTGAAGGGGGGCCGCATGGGAAACCATTGAGGGGTCCACGTTAGCGTGGCTATGGATGGGGCATATGCATGGAAGCAGCCCATAATGTCTTCCACATGTCTGGCCATGAGGGCATCCCAACTCATTGGTGGGTTAAGTTATGCACCTATTCGCTAGTGCGCAAGTGGGATAATGTCAAGGGTGTTGGAATTGGACTGAACAAAGGGATATGAAAAGTTTTAATCACATGATCGACATTAGGAATGCAATGAGAGAGGTGTGGCGATAGAGGATAACTGCTGACCATGTTCGCAACATGGCATCGTATCGCGTTAGCCTAGAATGGGGACAGACAAATGAGGGGTCGACTGCTGACCGTGTTCGAAACACAGGACCTGACGCAAAGTGGCACCTAAAGTCTTTCGGGGCATTGGCCCAGGACAGCAGGCGTACCATAGTTCAATCATCCATATTGTGACAACAGGACGACCAAAGGTCTATCATTAAAATTGTTACAGCAGGCGGACCACAAGTCAATCATCCATACCATTAGGGGGTCCCTCCAGACATGGAAGTGGATGCAGATCCAAATGAAGGACATGCAAAGCATGGGGTGGAGTGATGGAATTTTTGAATGGATTCCAACGCTCTTGAAACTACGCCACTGTAATCAGGGCATTAGGAATCTTAGGCTTGGCGTACAGGGAATCCCTTATTTGGAATAAGAGGCATCCTATGTTTGGAACACATGGTTTACTATAGTTTATAGTCATGTAGATAGGATTATGGCATCTCATGCTTGGCGCACAAGGACTCTCTTATTTGGAACAAGAGGCATCCTATTATTGAATGATAGGGCATTCTTCTCAGGGAAATTGATGATTAAAATCTCAAATCACAACATAGGAAATGAACCCAGAAGAATATGTCACTTCAAGGTGTTTCACAGTGTGCAGAGGAGTATCTCAAATGATGCTATTCCCTAGGTGGAAGGTGCGTGCGCATAAGGGCGCAATGGAAAATCCTGACATCCCGGCTCGAAAAGTTCGTGGTGCGACTATCCATATTCATGGAGGTCTGTGATGGTAGTGAATGGACAGGCCCGGAGTGCCGGGACCGCAGCCCGTCACTTACCTCGAGCGATGGTACGGGGGCGCAGCCCCCGCGGTATGGACAAGTGGGCGCAAGCCAGTATACTGTTGCGCATAATAGGAGTGACAATTGAGGCTGCTGCGCAGAAAACACTAGGTCAGCATGCAATTGAGGCTGCTGCGCAGAAAACACCGGGTTAGCATGCAATTCAGGGATGCGCACGAAGAAGTCCGGGTCGGCGCGCAAAGGAATGCATTGAGTGCAAAGGAATGCATTGCACACAAATGACAGAATTGCGCTCAATGGAAGGGGTGTGCACGCAAAGGAAGGATTGCGTGCAACTTGGCCGACCTGCGCGCAAACGAAGGAATTGCGCGCAAGGGGCGGACCCCAAAGGGGTTGATGTTTAGTCTAAGCCATGGGGAGCTCACGCAAAGGCAGATCTCGGGGCAACTTGGCGTGAAAAAAGAACCATAACTCAAGACTATATTGCGCGCGCAGTTACGCGCATGGGATCCGTTCTGAATTCCGCTACCCCCAAACTGTTAGGGCTCGCCTTCTATTTATAGGCATCAGCCGGGTGGAATCCAGGCGGCGTGCGAAATCTTCCGCTCCGGGAACCATCGGCGCGCAAAGCTTCACCACGCGGAACCGGGGAGCGCAAAATTGTGCGCACCATTAGCTCAATTACGAGAATCCCAGGAATGCTTCGCATGCACCTCATTATTTTGTGCTAGTCCTCCTTAATTTCACACACCACTTCCCGGGCCTCCGGACCAGGCCTCTGGTTCTGAATATGTCTTCGCTTTTTCATTTCGAAAATTCCTATGGGAGTTACAAAGTTTTTCGGCATCTACAAATTCCCCCCTCAGAATTGGTTCAGCGAGAGTTCACAATGGTTGGATTCCGAGGGAAATGCCAAAACGCTAAAGTAGGGCCTACCCTGGGCACTTAGCACGCAAAAAACCGGCGTGGAGCGCAAAATGATGGATTCGCGTGGAATTCTCCTTCCACGCGGCGCGGAACCCTGACCTCACCTATAAAAAGGGGCGTTGGGTCTCGAATCCATACAGAAGCTTTTCCACGCGATAGTCTTAAGGATCTCATGCACGAAATTTCTCCCTCGACTGCGCGTAAAAGACGCTCTGGTAGCGTGTAATTCCTTTCGAATTTTGGCCGTACATGCACACCTACTCGGGATATTACGTGCCTAGCATGCCGATTGCGTGCCCATCTCCGGGATTTCGCACCGCCATTTCAGATTTCGTGCAGCACTCTCCGATTCCGCGCACTACATCCTAATTTCGTGCAACTCCTGAAATATTCTAGATGGCCACAAACAGAGTTGATGATGGGGAAGCCGCCGCTCGTAGGACCAAAATGGCAGCGAAAGAGGAGGTTTGTGGCAGAAAGGTGATCGTTTCTAACACTATGACCTTGTTCAATCTGCTGACTCCAGCCCAGAAAACGTATCCCCTATCTGACAACCCCCCGCTCTGGAACATTGGCATCCTAGAGGAGGTGCCTCTTTTGGGCATCGAGGTGGACACAACGCGTTCATGGGTGACCCGGGAGGACAAGCTTCCTCCCTACAACATTACCAACAACGGCTATCCTTCTACGGGAACCAGACATATGGACGTATATGTCCTGAACCCAAGGACTAGGACCATTACCGGGGACGAGCTTGTCGCGGAAAATTCTCCGACCCTCTACGCGAGCACGTTTCGTCAGAGCATCACAGATGACACGAAGGGCTGGCTAAAGGATTGGGACCTGTGGTTCGGGGGAAACATCATTAGTGAGTGGGCCTGGGCATTCTGGGTTCTCCATACATGCGACCAGTTTGGGGATGAACTACTACATATTGGCCTGTTCGAGGTGGTATGGACATCGTAGTTCCACTTCCACCATCAACCCGAGCTATGGTTGGAGCTATTCACCTGGTGGTCTCATGATACCAACACATTCCACATTCACCATGGGGAAGTTAGCATCAATCTCTGGGACGTTAACTGCATCAGAGGTATCCCACTGGAGGGCTACTAATACGATGAGTTCGTTCCTCCAAAGAACACCTGGGAAGATAGGTCACGAACACCCATGCTAACGTGGAACCTTCTGGAGCTAGCCAAAGAGAGGTTGGGGGTCAAGGAATTCCTGAAAGAAATTGCCTACAAGGGCTGGTTCAGCCCGTTCCTCGAGAAGGATCCAACAATCAAGATGTCGGAACGGGGGAAATGGTTCCCAACCGCGGCTCAGAGGATCAGGGATGGGTCATACTAGAGATCCCTGGAGGTGGGGAAATACTAATCATGGGGTTATCACGTCATCGAGGCCCAGGACCCGAACGTCCGGTATCCCGGGTTCCTTGCTGCCTTCCTAAGAGGGTGGCTCCTACCGGTGCGGGACGCGAGGATGGGCATCCGTCCAGCAACACTGGTGATGGCGGGCACCATGGTCTCCAACAAACGGTTCAAATTGGGCATCCCTATACTGGCCAAGCTGTATGCCATCATGGGACACATCTCATGAGGGGGGTCTCCTCGAAGCGTATGTCTCCCCTTTTAGATCTTCCACAGCTCCGTGGCGGATCACCTCAGCGGGTACACTTTCCCAAATGCCATCCGTCCTCTGGGAAATGGCCTGCAACCGTCCTTGATGAACATCGCCAGGGTGGAGCCGATGACGCTCAATGAGGAGGGTGTGAGAATCCGTATTGGTAACCACACCAACTTCAACTTCAGCCCATTCCCCACACCGGTCGGCCAGATGGTGGACAGTGGGAGAGGCCCACTAGAGCAACGAGAGTATTTCCAGAGCATTCGAGGTTGGGTGCTCGTGGCTCAGATTGACTGGAAGGTGATCTGCGAGCCTTACGTGCCATCCTGATTCGCCATGCAATTCCGGTGCCTCCAACGAATGCCGAAGAAGGTATTCACGGTCGTCTGGCAGGAAAAGAATCCCTTCATTCTGGGCTAGATTTTGTTGATGTTTACCAATTTCGGCTCTAGCGACGTCATCACTCTTCCCCCCACTGGGGTCTAAACTGGCCTAGCAACTGAGCATATCGAGCACTGGACAATTGCGTACCCTGAGGGGATTTTATGTAAGCGAGTCCGGAATCTCGATGATATCTGAGTGGAAACCAGGTGATGGGTGAGGAGGCAAAGTGCCACCAGAAGGGGGAACAGGGGCGCGTCCGGCAGCGAGGCATGCGAAGGCTGGGACCTCAACGACGGACACATCACACGGTGCTGCCACGACCTCATTTCCCATGGGGGGTCACATGAGGCAGCCAGGGAACTGCCAATGAAGCAGATAAGGTACCTGCTTGAACCATCCCAAGATGCAATGTTCCTGGTATTGTGGTCGTCCTGGATGACCCGGTGACAATCGCTGAGCATTGAATCCATATGGCAGAAGATCATGCAAAGTGGGATCCAGCTGCAAGAGGTCGGGCTCGTTCGAGTTACCAACTGGGTACACTTCCATTGGCGACATGCTTATCTGATGGCCATGGACACACACACGCGCCAAAGGAGTCGGTGTGCGGAGCCACCATTCCTAGTGAAAGTGATGCTCGGCCAAGAGCATGATCCGGAAGTGATTCCTCTGGGAGAAGGCGACAGTGATGAGGAGTCGGAGGGGGAGGAGACCGAAGAAGAAAAAGGTGAAAGGGAAGATGAAGAAGAAGGATAACCCGATGGTGAGGGGTCGCAGGGGGTGACCTACCAAATGAGTCTCCGAGAGAGCGGTGAGATTGTCGCCTCTAATCTCAACATAACCGAGATACTCGAGGTTTGTTTCTATCCTCATTCTTTTCCTTTTTTTCATCCATTCTCCTTTTCAATTTCCAAACCCTCTCTCTACCTCATTCAGGAGCACCTAAGCGTTGGTCAGGCATCCCCACTAGAGGAGGGAGGAAGGGAGCCTATGGGACAGGATGGGGATCCGACACCCATCATTGAATTGAGAAGCGCAGGGGGTCCCCCATCACGGAGGCTCCTGCAGTGGTCAAAACACTGGAGGCCAATGATCTAGATTCCTGTGAGTCTCACGCTTCACTACTGGCACTTGTTATCAAAAGATCCCAACTAATCAGCATACACCCTGTGCAGTGATCTCATCATTGGAGGCTCGTCATGCTGTGTGGCCCGGCCCGTCCGTGAGCGGACCCGTGGCGGACATACCACCTCATTAAGAACATGCTTCCTGCACAGAGTCGGCTCTGGGAATCGGTGAGCATGGGGCAGCGGGCATCAGCGACGCTGTTCTTGAGGCGAGGCCAGTGGCTGACGGAGTTACCATCGCTATCGGGCCGTGAGAGGAAGATCGCCCGGACGTAGAGGATCATATTCTTCATGAAGACATCCCTGCGGGAGATCCTGCTGCTGACCTGCTGGCTGCCTTTCCTGTGTACCGGCCCGCTGACCCTGAGGAGATAGATGAATCAGACTCAGAAGTGGTCGAGGAGAGCCGGATGACCTGGCACAAAGGGTGGAAGTGCATTCAACGCATTCTCAGACATCCCCAGTCGGATTCGTTGAGGGATATGGGATCACTCCAGACTTGGTTGTGCTTCTTGTGCACTGGAGGGGCTGACGGTCAGCGCCTTCATCTGACAGTCCATGATTTCATGGCCGAGAAGATATGCGAGAGCAGCCAGCGCACCGACGTTGCCCGATGTCGGGAAAGATCGGCGGATGCCCGAGCATTGCTGAGGGAGGAGCCAGAGGTCCGGCGCCTCGAAGGGCAAGCGACAGAGAAGGAGGCCTTCCTTGTGACGTGCTCTGAGCTCATGGAACAACTGGCGGCCCATCTGGCTAATGAAAATGAACAACTGATGGAGGTGATTCAGCAGATGGCCACACATCAAACTGAGCAGGCGCAGGCACAAGCTAGGGTTAGCGAGCTACGCTCTGTGGCGGCTGATGAGGAGAGAGTCTGCAAGGAGTGAGAAGCGGTCCTGGAGGCTAGTATCCAAAGGGTAGCACTGTTGGAAGGATCGATCCAGCACACCGACCCTTAGGGGATTTGTTTTGGCCATCTCATGAACTTCCTGCTTGTACTGCTCATCATCTCAATCCAATACATGGACAAATCCATTCATTTGTACCCTTGGTTTAACATACTCAACCATAATACCGAAATGAATAAAAACTCATCCCTAGCCTCCTGTGGGTCACACCCAACACGAGAAGCAAAGGATACTCATGTTATCATTTCGTCTAACTGTGGGGCATTAAACAAGCTTCAAGCATCCGAAATTGGGCCTGGATTTCTGAGGAGAAGACCTCAGACCGATTGATATATAACCCCCTCAATGCGCTCTGACACAAGAGTGGGGCATTGCCGGGGGCATTGAAATCCATCCGAACATAGGGAGATGGAAAGGAAAGGTGAATCACGCTACCCGAATTCGGAATACTCTGGGGCGTGACGATAGAGGATAACTGTTAACCATGGCGGAAACGTAGTATCCATATCGTGTTGGCCTGGAATGGGGACAATAAATGAGGGCTGACCGCTGACCATGTTCGCAACAAGGGGCCCAACTCAAATATCGCCATCCAGTCTTCCGGAACGTTGGCCTAGGACAGTAGGCGGACTATAGGTCTATCATCCTTACTGCTACAATAGGTGGACCAAAGGTCTATCATCCATATTATGGAAACAGGCAGACAAAAGTCTATCATCCATACTGTTAGGGGGTCCCGTAAAACATGACCAGCCATCCTGAACGTTGGCCCATGATAGTAGGCGGACCGTAGGTCTATCATCCATACTGTTAGGGGGTCCCATCGAACATGAAAGATAATCAAGATCCGAATTAAGGGGCACGAAAAGCGTGGAAGGTGGAGTTGTGGTTTGTTCGAACAGAGTCCAACACTCCCAAAATTGCGCCACCGTGGTGGAGGCGCCTTAGGTGGATGTACCAACCTGATCATGAATCGTCCCAATTTTCAGATAGGACCTCTTTGGTGAGAGAACTGATTCTTCCCATTATTACTATGGGGAATCTTGAACTTATTCCGGGAAGATGTCACGATTACACCACTTCCTAAGGAGTCAGGCCGAGGGGCCGACAATAAGGAGGGACGGGATTTAGTAATCCCTGGGGCTGGACCCAAGACGAAATGTCTGGGCATTCCTACGTATCTCATCAGGATGAGAATCATTCCACATGTAGTTCTCCTTAATTTCGTGTTCCACTTCCCGGGAACCATCGGCGTGCAATGCTTCACCGCGCAGAACCGGGGTGCACAAAATTGTGCGCGCCATCAGCTTAATTACACGAATCCCAGGAATGCTTTGCGCGCACCTTATTATTTCGCACAAGTCCTCCTTTATTTCGTGCACCACTTCATGGGCCTCCGGGCCAGGCCTCTAATTCTGAATATGACTTCGCTTTGTCATTTAGAAACTTCCTCTGGGAGTTACGGAATTTTTCAGTGTCTACAAACACTACAGTAGGATGTTTTGGAAAAAATCAGGTTACGTCATAAGATTTTAAGACATCAACAGGAAATTTTTATCTTGTTTTTTCTGATCTATGGCTGACTTATATTTCCTTCCATATCCTGGTTCATTAAATTGTTCTGATTTATAAGGAATAAAATGTTTGAGGTTCAGTTTTTTAAAGGATAAAAGGGTTAAATCATGATCATATTGTTCATGGAATAGTACAATAAATTCAAAAAGTATTTGAACGAGGAAATTAGGCTTCATAAATGTAGATTCATGAGTGGAGATTCAAGAAATTACATCAGCCAAAAAAATCGACAGTCATGAGCTACTTAGATAATGTTTATCTTTCCCTTTTTTATTTCATTTTTTAATTATGGGAGTATGAATTTGGTTGTGTTTTCATAATTCAAGTAAATTTTCCATCTTTTTAAAAATTTCACTTGATTTTTCTTAGTTCTATTATGTCTTCTATGATTTTTGGTTCACTCAATACTAATTGACATACAACAATGAGTGACTAAACACATATATATGGATGGATCGATGAAACAAATATCATACATTTAGGTTTATATTCGTCTTTGGTAATGATTTTTTAGTATTAAATTGTATCACAATGATATTAATCTTTATCTCATCCATGGGATTCTAAAAGATAGATATTATGATAAGAAGATGAACCCCAATGTGGTATAGGAAACTGCAACGTGAGACACATCCTTGATTTTAATTTTTTTATTTTGATCAAAACAAAATCATCTACTACAAAATAAGTTACCTTGACCATATGAAACAAGTAGACTTAGTTATTTTTAATTCTTACCGACCAAGTGGAAATAATAAACCGATTGTTTTTTTAACTATTAATTTGATTAATCTCTTTAGTAGAGTTTAATAGGGTTCAATAAAGAAAAACCATCCCTAGAAATTGATTACACTCACTTATTCCTTTCATTTATGTAATTTACTCCCTTGGACATCAACTATTGTGTGGTTACCAAAAAAATAAGTTGATAATGGTCCTTAGAAATGTCCCCCCTTACACGAGAGGCTGCCAACAAGCAATGGGACTATAGGGTATTACTATGGGGAGACTATACTCCCTTATTGATGTAGAAATGGAAGCAGAAATAACTAATTATCATCCAATATAATAATAACCAGAGTAAAAAATCAATAAATAAGAATCATAATTAATAAATGATTATGGATGAATTTTTTCATTCAAACGCATGGTCATGGAAGTATAATAATATTGATCTCCCACTAGGATGATCACATTTATAATATAAATATAACATATAAAAGACATATAGGATATAGTATTATCCCATTAACTAACTAAAACCGTATATATAGACTTGTGTGTGCTTCCATTATTGATAATAGAACACTAAGCATCTAACCCACATGAACATGAGATTTGTGAAGTCTACTCGGGTACCCAAGTTCCCTGGATACCTGGGTAGGGTTTGAGTAAAAATCAGTAGGGAACAATAAATGAATTCCTTTATATAACTAGTAGATATATTGTGTGTACATGTGATATGTTTACCTAAATATGTAAATAAACCATGGAAGACTAAATAAATAAATCATTATCGATCATCGGATTCAAATGTGACACTCGATATCATCTATTCATACATCAACTAGTTCAAATGTGTCTCTGAGAATGTCACATAGCCATACCAAGAAGTATCAAGACAAAAATCCATGTAATAGCATGAGAAAGCACTAATTAATATGATGATTACCCTACTAAATGTAGATATTACCGTGAATACAATCGATTCCTAGGCGGATGACCCTAGGAAATCCAATATTTGTAGGCATACAACAAATTCCCAGGGGGATGACCCTAAGAAATCCATACAAACCTCAACTGCATGATGTAGACATCCTGGGAATCCCATATAAGTATTTTCTGAATCCAAGGGGATTTTCCAAGGAATTTCAAATATAATGGTACCACAACCAAACCTGAGGGGATTTACGAAGTCATTTTAAATAGATTGGAATCATAGCCAAATCAACGAGAACTTCTCAAGGAATTGTAAATAGATAAGAATCATATTTGAGTTCATTTGGATTTCCAAAGGCATTCCTTAGATTCTTGTATATTGACCAAATACAAAGAAATAACTTATGGATTATTTATCTCATTAGATGTTCATTTATAAATATTTAAGTTTATATCATCCATCTCATGATATATCAAAACAATAACTCATAACAGTTGTCAATCAACCCAAACACATATCACATAATCAATATTGGACTATCAAGTGTAATAAATACAACCATCACTACATTTATATAATCCTCACAACATAGGTTCAGGTTATAAGGTGACATTGAGAATCTTCAATATCCATTATTGAACATACACTATCGAGACTGTTGCAACTTCATTCATTATTGGAATTTCATTTAAATAAACCATTGTATTTAAAAAAAGTGTCAATTTTTCATATTTTTCAGACCACACATATCACATTAAATCTATATATATATATATATATATATTAATAAAACACCATGTGGGTATGCTAATTGAAAACCCCTACTCATTTATAGAGTTACCTACCTTTAAGTACAACATAACAAATATCACTAAATCTTTTCTAGGACCTGAAACATCTCTCGAGCACCTATAACAAGTCCCAACATACAATAATAAATTATAAAAACTTATAATTAGTTACTTGATTCAATTATAAGAATATATAATTTATTTAATAATTTAATTAAATTAAGATCACTTTACGAAAATCTCACTAACTTATATCCAATTGTAGAAACCTAGAGCAATGGGATATGGCACACTCCTGACAGACAGCTATTACAAAGACACATGAAAAAATCAATATATGATATCTATTAAATTGAAAATTAAATTTATTTTAAACAAAATCATGAATAAATTATTATAGTGATGTACCTTCATTGATACAGCACACAATAGTGTGTAACCATCCTATCAGGATATCCTCAAGCCATGTTAAGTCAAATCCATATCATTTCTGGTAATTTTAACCATTATATAGTGGAAATAACAAACAAAACTTAGCAGATAACATGTAATTATAAAATGAAAAGTTGGGAATTATAATATAAGTATGAGGGGATTCTATCTTGAATCATCGATAAAATCACATAATCTAAGAAGACACTGAGGACCCATGATATACATTCCCATATGGTGCGGTACCTCCCCACTTCAAAATTTTTTATATGAAGCATACACCAACACCATGAGGTTCTCTATGGCATGGAGCTAACCATGTTCCTCCCCAAACACTCATCAGATGTAGTACACGATGAACATGACCCCAGGCATATCAACCACCCAGGATGCCACAAATATCACCCCAAATACCCTGATTGGCCATTATGGATCCCCCTTTCACATTGAAGGATCTATAAAAAACATTTACAATACCAAGTATCCATGATGTGGTGGGGGTTCCTAAGAACTATAACTAGACATAATGCCAAGGAACCATAGTGTAGGACCATCCTCCTCATTTTTCCCAAGTACCATGTCCATAGAAATATGAATTCTTTACTTCCTATTTTGAAAAATGTGGCTCCCTGGTCACTAATACCAACCCAAGGAAAACCGTGGGTGTTATTACAACCAGAATGGTGTGATTAAGTTCGTACTACTTCATATAGTGGAACTCATACACTTAAAATGGGCTGTAGACCCAGTTGGCCATACTCTTCTAACTACTCGAGCACCAGAAACACCTCTTGAACCTCATTTTATGTCCAAAATTCTCTTGAATTTTCTAAAACTCTCAAAATTTAATCCATGACCAACTTCTAAAAATATATATTATTTCAAACATATAAATTTAAAATTTCTCACATTTTCAAAACCCAACATTGATAATATCCTTTATAACCACTCCACCATATCACTTATACTTTATAAGAAGCCTTGGTGGACCTTCATCCGTTACCTCCTACCCATATTTGTCAAAAATTCAAATCCTATAAATTGTAATCTATTCTAGAATATTGAATTAGATTCTTCTTCCCATCTTCAAACACAAGGAATACTCTTCATCAAAAACCATTCTTCTAATTTCCATCATGACCAAACCACCAAGTTGGTTCCCAAACCTAACCCTCTATCCTGAGAGAATGTGGTTTGATCATTCAAATCATACCTATTATTATACATCTCCCACCAAAAGTCTACACCATTACTTAAATCCAAAAATATAATGTCTTGTGTGGGGTGGTTTCCATCTCACAACACCCAACCTTTTAATAGAATGAATGTAAATTCTCCTCCGACCGACTATTCTTAAAAACTCTTGGCCACGCCAATATTTTTTCTCTATAATCACTCCATCATAATTGATATTTAACATCTTCAGATAACATCAAAACTTTCCCAATCTCGATGCCAATTCATCAACTCTATCAACCATCATGCTGAAATATCAAATATGGTGTTCAATAAGGAACCATATAGAATTGAATTTTACAATACACTAAAATAAAAATTCATATTGAATATCATATGACTAATTTTGTCTCACCCATGAATCTAAAAAATGATCTTTATACCTCCACATATCATGATCAATCCATTACCACACATAATGTAACAACCAAGATTCAATTATTATAGTATTTTCTTTCAAGAGAAATAACAACACATTGCACATGGTTTCATACTAGAATCTGATTTGAAAATAAACTCCAAAATTTTATAAATTAAATTGATGAAATAAATTTCCTTTTTTTTAATTTGTCATGTCAAAATAATCTTAGTCTAATTTTTTAATATTTTTGAATAATAGTTTATTTTTGGGTGAATAGTGAATAATATTGATTTTACAAAAATTGTCACTTTGATGACATTAATGTGATATATGAATTACATGAAAGATTAAAAACCTTTTCTATATAGAAAATATATATTTAAGAATATATATAATAAATATAAAAATATAATGTTAAAATTACAAATATAATCATAGAATTTTGGAAATCTAAATAATTTATTCGTTCAAATAAAAAATATTTTCCTATATTCCATTTTTTCAACGTTTTTAAAATATTTATTTTGGTTTTTTGTTAGTTAAAAAAAATATGTATCTATTTGTTTAATATAATATAATTAATTAAATTTTAATCTAATTTAATATTTACATTAAGGGAAAACCATTTGTATTCTAAAAATAAACATTTTTATAAAAATTATTTTCATAGAATTTCATGAACTTATATTAAAATTTATTTTTAACACTAATACAAATTGATTTTTTTAAAATATAAATTTTTTTTATCATTACAATTTATATTATATAATAATTTTAACTTATTTTTGTTCATAAAGACTATTAAAAACAATAAGAAATTTTTATCATGGTAAAGGGTTAATTGGGTTAATTTAGGTACAAAACTATGTGATAAGGCCTCAAATTTTCACCTTAAATATTATTTTATGAGGTAATTACAATCAAATTATATTTGAAAATTTATAGTTTTTTTCTAATTTAATTTTAGTAATACATTTATAATATGTAAAATTTTAGAAAAATAAAAATTCTACCACAACCCCCACATATAAAAGGGAACCTACTAGCCTCATTAATAAAAAAACATTGATCCACTTATATTGAGAAATATATAAAGAAAACCTCTCCAAAAAGCCTCTCCATTTAAGATAAATTATGGTCTCATATAAATAATAAACTTGGAGGCTTATGGTTATGCCAAAGAAGGTTTTCTAAAGAGGATGTGTAACACTTAACTGAGTTTCTTCATGTTTATTTATTCACCCATCACCTTATAAAATTCTATTACCATGAAAATATAAAATAATATCTATATAACATTTAATAAAATTTAATTATTCTACTGTGCCAACAATGTTTCTATTTATGTTCCATCCAATGATAAATGAAAACATTACTCGTGGATACGTATGACCTAGTGTTTCTACTTAGCAATGCATTTAAATTTTCATCACCACTTTAATTGTATATTTATTAATTTTGAATTAATGACTATTAATTATGTTTTTATATAATTATGTTTATGATTATATAATCTTTCATTTAACTTTTTACCATTTTATACGGTAAAAAATGATAATGTCGCTTGCACGTACATGTGGACAACCTCCTCCAAAAAAGTGATGTGATTCATTTTTCATGTCTGCCTTTCATAGATGATTTTAAAGATGTATATAGTGAATATATATGATATTTATATCAAGATTAACATTATATATCTTATTTATGTAGGATCAATATTCAATGAAAAAAACTATCAGACTGAACCACACAAAAAAATGAAACAATTAACTCTCAGAAATGACAATTATAATAAAGAATTATTAATAAATAGGTGTTGTGATTTTATAAGTGTATTATATATGATATTAAAAGTAGGTAGATAATTTTTTTATAGAATTATAATAAATTTAAAATTTTTACAGATGTGGTTAAAATCACTTACGAAGTCGGTTAGACTATAGGTAAGGGTTTATTCTAAAATATCATTTTTATTGAGGGTGATTTTTTTTAAATTTACATAGAAGAAAATTATATGATATTTTCCTGACTAAAGTCCAAATTTATTATTATTATATGGTTATCCATAAATTTATTTGTTTTCCTTCGATTTTCCTCCCTCAATGTACTTAGAAGTCTGAAATATTGTTTCTAAGGAAAATCGACTAGGATCCTTTATTCAGTGATGAATATTTTATTCTTTGTCAATATTTTATTTTAAAATTATTTAGATAATGTTATTTATTATTCCAAATTTATTTTTTTAAATTTATTTTACAAATTATTTTTAATCCAAAAAATAAAGTTTAAAAATAATAATCTTTTTATTTTCTAAAGAAATTTCTTTTTACCATATCTATGAACGAACTTGTTATTTTAAAGTACACCACCTGAAATTGTTTTACTACTATCATGAATACTCTTTTTATAAAGAGTTATTTATAAATTTACAAGGTTATGCTTAATGAAAATCACTTTCTCAATATTTTGGAATTTGGTATTTAAAATGATATCAAAATAAAATGATATTTTTCACATAAAGGATCAAAAGTTTTTTTAAAGTTATTTTCATTTCTATTAAAATAATTTAAATATTATTATTGAAAATGGATATGTTATAATATTACCATCCACCATTATTCTTTGGATTGATTATGATCTTTTTTTGAGGAATTTATTGACATTTTTAAGCTATTTCATCCAATATATATAGTTATTGACTATTAAGTCTTGTTGATTAATTTGTATTATATATTAATATGATGAATTCATTAGAGTTTTTATATTACTGGTGGTTTCTAAGAATACATATACCCACTATATATTAGCGAGTCTCATGAGAAAATAGGGTGGGTATTTGGCATATTCCATACCCATATATGTATTATTTATTTTCATAAGGCCTCAATAGTCAGTTTAAGATGTATGAAATTAATTATTCCATAATTATAAAAATATTTATTGATTTCCTTGTGATTATTAAAATAGTTATGATATCCATGAATAAGATTAAATATCATGTGATTATTTATATGACACTATTTGAACATAATTTATTCCTACCATTTTTTCATTCCTTACTAATTATTTGATTGATTCCAATATACACATTTCATTTTAGAGAATTTGAGATCAAATATTTATTTTTCCCCTTTACCCATGATACAAGGAAGAATAAATATATTGATATATAGGGACATTCTAGAGGGAATAATAATGTTCTCAAAGAAAATTCTATATTTTAATTTATGGTTTTCAATGTAATACGAGATTTAGTCATGTATATAGTTTACAAATATTATTAAATAATCAAATAATTTAGGATAAAATATCTTATATCTAGTGGTAATGTAATAAAGTAACCACTGGATATAGGATTCTAAATATTGGGTTTTTATATTTAGCTCTAGAGTAAGTT
The DNA here is from genome assembly GCA_963277665.1 of Viscum album. Classification (NCBI taxonomy): domain Eukaryota; kingdom Viridiplantae; phylum Streptophyta; class Magnoliopsida; order Santalales; family Viscaceae; genus Viscum; species Viscum album. The sequence goes on from OY728145.1 coordinate 703,826,674, forward strand.
TAGTTTAAATCTTGGAAACTAGATTTAGGAAAACAAATATTAGATAACAAAATCATATAACCAATTCCTAGATAATTATAAGTATATAATAATATCATGATGTTTTGGTAAGGTAAGAAATGAGTTGTTTACAAGAAAATATATCTTTTTCTATATATTAGTTAGTGGATTTAGTTGTGGAATATATTCGCTTAGGGGTAAAAACTCTTAAATTGGGAGATTGGGTATTTACTCGATTATCACCAGTGCTTGTTGAGTGGGATTAAGAATTCACTCCTAGATAGACACTCCTAAGGGATATGGTTTGGTCGATTCACATGATCATTACTGAATATTATGAAATATTTGTTTTTTAAAATTTGATTATATTCTCATTGATTCTAATATTATGATTTTTATATTACTTATGCAAATTTTTTTCAATCATGTTGGCTGTTTCACCAGTTTTGGAATTAGATATTATGATTTAAAATTTATAATTTCATGATATTATCCATCATATACTATTTTTTAGAAATTTCTCCTAAAATAATGAATGGGAATCGTATTATTACCCATTACTAATATAGGTATTTTCTCTAATATGATCTCAATGAATTCATTGTATATGGTATTAGAGTTTATTTGACTTTATTGTGGTTGTTGAATCCGGTTACGAACAATTACCATTACCTTATGAAGAATCATATGGATCCATAACATTTTGTAATAATATCATATTTTTTAATGCAATAACAACCTCTATCATTAAATATATCCACAAACCCATTAGTAGTTGAGCAATGGATAATTTTTCTAGAAATTATATTTCTCACTTTGAGAAGTAATTAAAGGGATAAGGTTATCATTTTAGTTTATCAAATCATGACAGTTGTGGATCAATGGGGTTCATTGATTAAAAACACTAAGGACTAGGAGGAAAAAATGATCATGTATTTGAAGGATTATAAGGTAACATTCTTTGAGAAGTATTCTCCCTACAAAAGATGAGTGGATATAGAGAGAATGTTTCTGAGTCTATATAAAAATAAATAGAATTATATTTTTTAAGTATGATGCCAACTTTACATGTTTATCAAATAAATATTCATTCTATATAAATAATCCAAAGCGTATGAAAAATCATTTTTATGAGATAAATCCAATATTTTAAATGGAACTATCCCCTAAGTCATTATAATTATTAAAAACATTGTATCATGTGATAAAATTAAAAATAAATTATATTCCACGTATTATGACATAAAGTAAAATATAGAGAAGAAGAGGATGATTGAGCACCTCATGAAGAGAAAAAATACCATGGGAGAAAAGATGGGGGGTTTCCAATATGTTATACTTGTATAAAGGAACAAACTAGTACATAAGTGAATGGAAAATTGTATTCTTCAAGCATGGAGAAAATGGCCATCAAGATCAAAGAAAGAAATAGTAACAGGGAATCCATCATGGTAAATTGTTTAAACTATAAGGAGATAGTGTGAAATTCCAATCAATGCCTCAAATATCAAGGGAACCTACCACAGATGATTCATATGGGATAATCCTAAAATTAAGCAATTACTACACCAAAATTTGTGGTCCCGAGAAATTTGGTTGTAGGTGCTTTGGAATAACTTCAAATATAGCAAATTATTTATTTTATTTTTATCCTTTGAATATATTAAATATTTTATGATTTCTAAGAAAATTAAATATTTCTATAGAAAACTAAGAAGGGTGTTATCAATAGATACATTTAGAGGAAATATTATTACAATGGAGATATGTTAATAAATCCATGTTATGATGTTTTGGCATATCCAATTTCCTATTTTGATTATTATACATATGTTAGACATTGATATGATCCTTGGCATTGATTGGATTTCAAAGTATAATGAAAATTTTAATTTCTTAGATAAGGATATAATTATTTGTGATGAAGATATGATATTATTTGTCTTTAAAATAGATAATTAATCATCTAGATCATTCCTAAATCCACCCCTACTAGATCTTCTTAATGAAATTTTATGATAAGATGAAAAAAAAACATATGGATGGGAATGGTAACCCTAGGATAGAAGATGTTGTTATTTTGAAAAAAATGAATTGATTTATTTCAATAATAAATCATTAGAGATCCACCTAACCATGAAGTCTATATTTCTATTAAACCCATAATTGGTGAGAAACCAATATCTAAGACTCAATGTAGAGTGGAAACATGGAGTTAGCACACTTAAAGAGACAATAGTAGGAGTTGTGTGATAATGGATCAATATGAAAAAGTGTTTATCCTTGGGGATCTCCAATTTCTTTTTTGAAAAAATAAGGATGAAACTATCTGGAAGTGTATTTATTATAAGAAAATTAATTCCTTTACCCAGAAAAATATATATGCTTTTCCTCATATTAATGTCATGTTTGATAAAAATCAAAGAGATTGATTTTTTTGAAGAGTTTTCTTCATTATGGCATCATTAACTACATGTAAGGGGGGAATATAATCTAGAGACAAAATATAATTTTAGGAATGAACATTTTTATTTTATGGTAATTCCATTTGGATTATCTAATACACTAACTATTTTTATGAATCTGATGAACAAATTGTTCAATTAATATTTCGATAATTTTATTATGGTATTTATTGATTATATCTTGGTATAATAAAAAATTTATAAATTATATAAGATTAATTCACAAATAATTCTTGAGACTCATAGAGAAAAAGATAAATATGGAATGTTTAGAAGGTTTGAAATATGGATTCAGGATGTTCCTTCTATTGGTTATATTTTCTATAAGTATGTAACATTGTTTTATCCTTAAAAGATAATGGTAGTCAAATAATGACCTACACACACAAGAATAATTGAGGTATATTTTTTCTATGGATTAACATGTATCTATTGGTGATTTGTTAAAGAAATTCCCAATTACTTAACCCATTAATGAAGATGACATGTAAGTGGGTTAAGTTTTTAGGTATAGAAGAATGTAAAAAAGGTTTTAAGAGTTAAATAGGACGTTGATCAATGTATCGGTGATGTAATTACCATCATTATGGGATTGAGTTTTGATATATAGTAACACATAAAATAATAGACTTGGATATTTCCATATATAGATTAAAAAAGTTATTTCCTAAGCAGAACGATAGTTAAATATCCATGAATAGAATTATCCTACCCATGATTGTGATTCTGTAGTTGTAATTATTTCCATGAAGATAAGGAGGCATTATCTCTATGTTGAAAAATGTGAGATATATACTTATCACAATATCTTGAAATACATATTTATATAGAAATATCTCAACTTGAGGAAAAGGATATGGGACGATATACTAAAAGATTATGATTTCATGACACACTACCACCCTGAGATGGATAATAAGGTTGTTGATTAATTGAGTAGGAAAGATAATGGAATTATGGCCAATATAAGGATTAATGATAATTATATATTCATGTTCATATGAATTTTAGATATGATAATTATTAAGGAACTGTAAATATTACCACTTTTCTAATCAGTTTAAATAATTCTTATTGGAAAAGATAAAGAGTTCCAAGCGTGATGTCAAGAGACTAAAAAAGAAATTTAAATAACATAATAATCAGAAATGGTAATAATTCTTTTATAATGATTGTGTGATGAAATTTGGAAAGAGGTTATGTGGTCCATCCATACCTGGGTTGAAGGATAATTGGTATATGAATCTTATAGGTTAGATTTATCTATAAAATCTAGAAGCACCAAAATTTAATGCGAATTAATGGAGAATATTTGGTGGGATAATATGAAACTATAAATTACAGAATGTGTATCAGAATTCTATGTTTTTAAATAGGTAAATGTTGAGTGACCACTTCCCTGAGGGGATTTGAAACCTCTCCCTATCTCTATATGGAAATGGGATGATATTACTATAGACTTTTATAGATATCCATTACTATTTACACATATTCTTACATAATATTTAATATAAATATCCATTAATAAAAAATACGGATTGAAAATTCTAGGTGTCTTTGGAAGGTTTGGATCATAATACATCAATGTGAGTCTAAAATAAAATGACTTTATTTTATTATACATAAGGACCTCATAAATCCATCCAAGATTATAAAACTACATGTGGTAAACTAGGGTATTCATAGGCAAAAGGGGTGAGCTAAAAATATGTGTAATGTAATAAACCATATAATAAAAAAACATGTGAATCAGTGTTACAACATGATATCATAAAATCGAAGGTACATGAGTGATCCAATGGTAGATTAATATAAAGAATATGGTATCATATGATTGTAGAAACATAAGAAACATGGAAATAAAAAAAGAGATTCTATAAAAATAAGTCAAAGTGAACCACCAAGAAAACATCACTTGGTGGACGTTGTCCCATAATGGATTAGGTTCACTCCCTAATCGCATATGTGATGTTTCATGAGACTAAAACATTACCAAATGTAGTATAGGGATATATAACTTTTGTCCCACCCATTATATTCATTTCATGTACATTCATATGTGTTACACATAATGAAATAAATCATAAGGAATTAACATAATAATTACCCTTGTAAATAAAATGGGATACATAATCTTGCCTCATATCATAATCTGAAGAGATTTTATAAAGAATGGATTTGATAAATGAACACATGGCGTGTATTACCCTATCAAATAAAGGGAGAGTGAGCTAAGTATATATATAAGACAGATATATTCATTATTTGAAAGCATTACATAACATTAATTTTTGATATAATTGATGAATAGAAATATTTTTAAAAATATTAAAAACAATATTGAGGAAAATAAACAATAAAATTTATAAAATAACCATTGAAAAACTAAAAATTCACAAAAATAGTGTGGAAATAATTTCATTTTGAAACTGATATGGGAAAATTATAAAGGAAGATTCAAATAAAATAATGTTCATTACAATGGGTAATTCCATACATGTCATATAAGATAAAAACACTCTTTTCACACTTTAGTAAAAAGTCAAAAGTTAATAGTTCAAAAATTACTAGAAGATTCCTTTTAAACCATTTCTTTAAAAAAATCCAAAACGGGTAAAAATGAATTTAAAAAGTCATAGAATAATATGATAACAATTTTTAAAATATTTTATAGAAAACATTGACATATAATACAAAGGTTTTTTAACCAAAGAGATAAATAAAGTTGTTTTCCTTAAAAACATCTGTTCGCACCGTTGTTTTAAAGATCACCAAATCATGTTTATTATGATATTAATGAGTTTTATGTTTACTAAAATATTATTTCATTATAACGCTGATTGGTGAAATATTTCTAACCATGACTCAATATTGAGGATGAGTCACCACCAGATAAGAATCAACTTTGGTGACAACTCACCCTCGACATAAACACTAGGAAAATTATTGGAATAACCAACCACTGGCTATGTCACTCTGCTAGAATATATTTTTGGAAAAATCTGAAAAGGACTACCTGCTAGAGGATGAATTTCCATTTAAATTAAAATTAGAAAAATTGTTGGAAATTCCTACCATTATTTATGAGTCACCACTAGGATGAGATTTGGGAAATGTATTGAAGACAAATACCATCAGAGATGATATTTGGAAATTTGGCTAAGTGTTAGAAAGACCTATCGCTAGACCTCAGTCATCGTTTTAAATGAACTACATTCCGAGAAGAAATATGTCTATGTAATCAAATGACCTACTACAAATATGGCTCACCACTAGCCTCAATCATTGCTATCTAGAGTCACATTTAGGATTTCTCACCGCCAGTGAATGTTTCACCGTTCAAAGGGGTCATCGCCAATGTTTTGGTTTATTTTGAGTTAACTATATCTATTTGAAATATAATTGAATTTAATTTACTAAATTATTTTAATTATTGTTCTTAATTATTTTTATGTGGTTTATTAAATAATGTGTCATTCCTGAGTATGGGGATGCAAGATATTTGAATGATTATTCTCTACATGGACACTCCTGGATGTTATTGTCAATATAATTACCAGACATCATCATAATGAAACAATTCAATAAGAAGTTATGATGTGATGATAAATATAGAATTATACGCGTATATGTGAAGTGAGATGAATCCACATAGTGAGAACTAGAAAGATCCACTTCCTATGAGTTTACACACTACATTATGTCTACATCAGACTGTAGAAGATGTGAATCACCTAGAACAGTCAAAATAATTCTGAAAAACTCACAAGAAATAGTTTATGAAACTTTTTTATACTTTTAATATTGAAAAAACAACTCAAGATTCCTTTCAACCCACACTCATGGATACACGATCTATAAATCTTATTAGACTGAGAAACATACCTTCTTACATATTTTATTTTCTAAGTATGTTTGTTTTATTTACATTATGAGTAGTGCGTATTTTAATCAATATTTATAACATGAATCCTTTCTCTTGCACTTGATCTAGATTATAAATGATATATTCTCTATTACATTTCACATTTTTCCCATGTGTTCTAGTAGAGGTCCCAATGTGGGTTTCATCTCTTTTATTCCCATGGGTATTGTGGAAGAGGTCATGTGTTGCTTGGAAAACTTTTCTGTAATATTCCTAGTCTAGGTTATGGATCATTTATTATTTTATATAATATTCTTAACAATAGGGTTATTTCGATGCCGATAGAATTAAGTCTTCTCTTGAGACTAAACCTCTTGTGTTTATTCCCCTATGTGATTTGTTTTTTTCCTTATTTTTATACCATAAAAAATCTATTTTAAACATCAAACAAAACTATTAATTTGATAGTTAATATTAATTATTTTTCATATAATATTTTTACTATGAAAATTTATTTCTAAAGGTAAATTAGTTTTGAAAAATTATTTTAACACAAACTTAATCAATCTTTAATAAATCATTTAAATGAACATATCTTATATAAATCATCTTTATTGATTAACTGTGATTTATGCATTTAAACTGGGAAATTTTATTTAAACATGTTTTTGAAAAAATAATAATAGGGAAATCAATTCACCCCTATTTGGATACTTAAGCAGACCAATATTTTATATCAAAAGTTTTTTTAAATGTTTTCAACATTTATTTTTAGTTGTGTTTTAAATATTTAAACTTCTGTCTTATCTAAATTTAATTATTTAAAGGGATAATAGATAATAACGTTCTGCTACTAATATACCTACTTTATATAATAGAATTAATTATTCATAGTGTAAATTCGTGATGAAAAAGCATATAGAAATCATGTGTATTGAAATTTTGACTGTTATGGAGGATAGATATGAATTACCCACAACTTTTAGAATAATGTGGGATGATGATAATAAAAAATGATTATAATTATAATTGAAAATAAATGAACGATCTCAATTTTTTTAGGATGTGAATAATTATATAGAATTCCAACAAGTAAAACATCCTTTGAAATTTGGGATACTCTAGCTACTTGACAAGAAGGAACTACTAATGTTAAAAAATGATATTAAACACATATAAAATTAAATAAGATTCATTAAAAATGTAACCTAACGAGTTAATTTTTGATATTTATCTCAGGTTAAATAAGATAGTTAACATATTGAGTTCCTTGGGAATTGTAGTGTCACATAAAGACTAAAATATGAGACTACTGAGATTCCTTCCAGAGAGATGGAGAGGAACATCTGTTTGTATAAGGGAATCTGGTGATATCAACAAACAACCATTTAAAGAATTAAATAGGAAATTTATGATGTAATAGGAAGATCTTAATATTAATATACAATAATATTATGATCTAAAAAAATATATATCTTTCAAGACTAGTGAATCCAAATTGAATGAAAAGAAAAATATTCATGCTGAATGTTCCATTGATGATGAATCACTACCAGACAGTGATGTGGAGATGGCCCATGTAGAGATAAAATTTAAGAGGTTCTTCAAGAAAATGAAATTATTTAGGATATCCAGTTAAAAAATGAAGTATGATAGTAAAGGAACATTTAAAATGCATTGATAGATAGATAGTAACTCAAATGAAATTAACTATTAAGAATTCAAAAGAAAAGGAAATGTTACGGAAAAATATACTAAGTTGAAATATAAAAAACGTATGTGGTTAAATCATGAAAATATAAAAAATATATGAAAGCCCCATAGATTTACTCTAAGGAAAACTCCAATGACACATACTCAAATCGTGTAGGAAAACCTGACAGAGCCAATATGTGCATCATCACAATTGTTTATGAGGTACCTATTGTATCATCTATGATTAATTTTGATCACATTGAAAATAAAAAATGATGACAAAATATATAAAGATAAAATTTTTAAATATTTTAATTTTTTTGAGGACACGTTTAATGACCTTATAAAACATATAATGTTCTTATAAAACAACAATTTTTATCTGTTTGTATTTGAACTATGCTAATTGTAGAGAAAGAGAAAAATTATAAATTATTGATGGAAAATACTTTACTAAAACTTTCAAATGAGAAAATAAAAAAATATTTTGAATGGTTAAAAAATGGAAGTGAAACACTTTTTAAAATATTATGATTTTATCCTAAGTACAATACCAGTCTAGGATATTATCCTGGAAAAGGAGGTGTAGTTAAGAGAACATATGTTCCTAAGTCTAATTCTGTTAATTCCACTTCCAATTATTTTTCAAATGGACCTAATAATGTTTTTATTTAAAAATATTTTCAATATGATTATAGGAAGCCTATGATGAAAATATGAGTTCCTATGGCCCAAATTACTAACATAACTAGGCCTAATAAAATATGGGTACCAAAATCATTTCTCGTATAAACTTTGTTTTGTAGGAAACCTGTATGAAGCGATCCTGTAAAATCCTATAGTACTTGGTTTTCATCCCTTCATGGAATATGAAAGGAGAATATATCATTTTCAAAAACCTCAAAATGGTCGATGATGGTCATGTCACTTGGGTGATAATGCAAAAGGAATGATTATCAACCTTGGTGAAATTGGAACCATTAACTTAGTTTAAATTTATAAATTAATTTATGTTGATGAATTAAAATATAACTTTCTTAGAATTTCCCAATTAGTCTATGATGATATTCATGGGACTTTTGAAAAAATTTTATTTAAATGTTTTTGATTCTAAAAATTCTTTAATTTTTACTACTTTGACAAATGAGAATTTCAATATTGTTAATCTTGATTCATTGATTTCTCAACATTTTTCATAACTAAGTACCTTTAATAGAGAATGTTGGATTTGAAATAGGAAACTAGGCCACAATAATATTTACTCACTTCGAATGATTAATAGGAATGGGTTAGTCATAGATTTACCAAAAGTTGAATTCCCAAATGAAATATTATGTATCCCCTGTCCAAAAGGGAAACAACACAAAATTTATTTTAAATTAAAGAAATATGTTTCAACTTCTCAACCTATTTAGTAGATTCACATGGAATTTTTTTGACCATAAATATTTTCTCATTTAAATGGGAATTACATAGTCTTTGTACATGTAGGTGATCCTGTATATATAATTGGGTATTCTTTTTAGCTGAAAAACTTGAATATTATTCTTATTTTACCACGTATGTTAAATCTGTCAAAAAATTATGTAGACTTAGAATTATTACCTTAATATGTGATTGTGGCCATGAGTTCAAAAATCAAGACATTGGATACTTTTATTCAAAAAATGGCTATAATCATGAGTTCTCTGATACAAGGACCCCTCAAAAGATTGGATTTGTAGAAAGAACAAAATATAACACTTCATTATATAGATCAGACTATTATTAATGAATATGAGTTTCCTATCAATTTTTGCATAGAGGCTATGAATACTAATTTTAATGAAGTCCACCTATGAAAATTGAAATTGTATAAATTATAAGGTTAATTACTGTAGAGTTTTTTGTTCTAATGTTTTTAACATTACCACTAAGGATAATATTTATTGGTTTTCCTCCAAAAGTGATGAAGGAATTTTTATTGGGCATTCATCCTATAGTAAATATTATATGGTTTTTAACAAAAGAACTAAGATTTTGAAAGACTATGATCATATGAAATTTTATGTGAAAAATACACATGATCCTATGAATAATTTATAAAACCTTGATAATGATGTATCCACTTTGAACATAAAATCCAAACATTCTGATTCTACTAAAAAAAACAGAAAAATTATCTAGTTCTTTTGAACGTCCAAAACATGAACATGATCCTATAGAGGAACCTGAGGTGACCATACTTTCTTTTTCTAGGGTTTTTAGGAATCTTAAATTCCAACTTCAAGATACTATTGTTGGAGAGTTATATAGAGGTACACAAATAAGAGATTCTCGAAGGAACCAGGTCAAACATCAATCATTCTTGTCAAAAATTGTACCTAATAACATCAATTATACAATCAATGATGAATTCCAAGTAATGTAAATTCAAGAAGAAATATATAAATTTTATAGAAATAGTTATTGGGAACTTGTTGATAGAACCAATTAAACCTTCAATATAGGTGCTAAATAGGTGTTTAGAAACAAGGTTGGTGAATATGGAACTATTGTAAGGAAAACAACTATAATTGTTTCAAAAGATTATAGTCAAGAGTAGGGTATATACTATGAAGATAGATTTTCACCTATAGCCAAACTGGAAGGAATTAAATATTAATTTCCTATGAAGCACATAAAGATTTCAAACTATACCCAATTTTATTCAAAATATCATTCTTGAATGTATATATAGTTGGGGATTTGTTTGTTGAACAAACCCCTAGATTTTAAAATCCCTTTTTTCCAAATTGTGTTTTTTTGTTAACAAAATACTTTCATGGTTTAAAAAAATCTCATATAGCTTGGAAGGGCATGTTCATCTCTTTTATTAGTTCAAAATGATTTTCAAAAGGTATATAAGATCCAATTCTTTTTTAAAAAATAATTTATAATGTGGTTTTACCTGTTAAAATTTATGTAGATGTTATTATTTTTGGATCTTCCTAAAATTATTTATCAATTGATTTCCCATAAATATTCTAGAATGAATTTGAAATGAGTTGAATTTTTGAATTTGAATTCTTTCTTGTTTTTCAATATTTTTAAAATGAATAAGGAAATATTTTAAATCAATGTAAATATACTAAATACCTTTTAAAATGATTTAATTTGGATATCACTAAGAGTAATGATAATCATACGAGTACCAACATTAAATTGGAACATGATGAATCTAGAAAATTAGTAGATCAAACTAGTTACATAGGTATGATTGGATTATTCTGTACTTAATTGATAGTTGAACAAAAATTATATTTTATGTGTGTATGTGTTCTCATATTAATGAAAATACAATAGATTCACACCTAGTTTCTATAAATTTTTTTTAAAATACCTTAAATATACACCTATTTTAATACTATTTTTCTAGAGGGGACAAGCTTTTGACCTTGTTAGTAATTTAGATGAAAATTTTTGTGGTTGTAAGTTATAAGCATAAATCACCTTTGGAACATGTCATATTTTTACATTTCACTAGTTTATAATTGTTATAAGAAACCCAATTATTTTTCTCTATTTACTGTTGAAGCTGAATACATAATGATAGGTAGTTATCGTGCTCTAATTATGTGTATGAAACACACATTACTAGACTGTACATATCAATTACAATATTTCCATATTAAATTTGACAGTAAAAGTGCTATAAATTTTTTTTATCGAACCATGTTTTTCACTCTATAACAATACATATTGATGTAAGAAATCACTTTCTGAGAGAAACTTTTCAAAAAGGTGATGTCAGTCTTAAATGAATTGGTATAGAACATCAGCTTGCTAACGTTTTCAATAAGAGTTCAAATTATAAAAGGAATGGACTACATCAAAAATTAATTTTTAATGATTAAATTTCGTAAAGTTTACTTTTTTGATACTCACCATTATGTTATAACCACCGTTGGAATTTCTCACCATTTGAATTTCTCAGCATTTGAATTTTTCACCATTGGGGTTTCCCACCATTGGAGATTCTCACCATTGGAGTTTTTGACTATTGGATTTTCTCACTATAGGAGTTTTTCACTATTGGTGTTTCTCTCCATTTTATTTTCTCACCATCGGTGTTTCTCACCATTGGAGTTACTCATTGTTGGAGACTTTTTACTTTGTATCTTTTTTGATTGTTTTTTTAATCCACTATTTCATATTTCTTATTACAAATAATTTATTTATTTATTTTTTATTCAATTTAAATTTTATTCCATTTTTCAATTCTCAAATTTATAAATCCCATAATGATGTAAAATTGTAACCCATCAAATTTCACTGGTTATACCTTTCATGACCTTCTTTTAGGATGTGTTATAACCCCTTCTCTTGGCCACTAAACTTACTTTGCATTTTCCTAAACGATTCATGATAAATGTCATAGTTAGAGTGAAGATATCATTATAGTCTTCTGCGTATGAGTGAGATGCTTCTAATAATTAGAAATTTAAATCGATCCACTCTGTTTTTAACTAGTGAATATCGAGATGTCAAAGAGAATAGTTATTCCCAAAAAATAAGTTCAACATGATTGTATTATTTCTATAAATTCGAGGGGGCATATTGTTTTATAATAAAATGGATGGGCAGAATGTTATTCAAAATAATAATGTTCCTTCAATCATAGGTTGGCGCAAATCTTTTATCATTACATTGACTATTGTTTCGAGGAAAATAAAGATTGGGTAAGAAGAAAGATTAACGGCCGTATGGTCATATTTTATTCATGGTAGCGTAATAAATTTATGAATGTTCCTCATGGAGGAGTTTCAAATGATTATAAAGTGAAAATTAAAAATAGAAGTAATAATTAGTTTTATAAATATTAATTTGATGAATTAACTAGATATAGAATTTTGAGAATGCTAGTTTCATTATATATTGATAGTGAATATTTGGTTCTTTTCATGTTTCTGACAAATTTTCTATTCCCAAGAAAGGTTGAATATACCCCCATGAGGTATTAATATGTGTTTATGTTGTGTCTAGTGAAAATAAAATAGATGATCAACCTGTGTAGTTATCTAATTCTTCTAATTATGGAGATGTTAAAGTCGTATTCTATATAAAATTCCCCGATCTATCAAAATATATTTTAGATATGTTGAAAGCCAAAAGTCTAGTTGAGTAAGATGAAGAATCAATAGTATATTGTTGTGGTTTCTACATCATAGGGGAAATTTGTAAAATGATGAAAATTAGTTATAATACATGGAATAAATAGTGGGTGGATGATAGTGAAATTATTTATAATGAGTTCAATCTAGTTATCCAACCTCCAAGACCAATGGATCTGGTGAACCCTAGCCTAGGGTCAGATGAAGTTGTCAAGTATTCTGATGAAGTGGAAGAAGGGGATTTTTCCTCTAGTTATAAGGAAAATGAGTAATCTATTGATTAAGGTAGTGATCTGTATTTACCATAGATCTACCCTAATGTATATGTTTGTGCTTTTAGTTCACCTAGGTCACTCACAGTCAAAGAAAAATGCTTAAATGAAATATGTGAGGAGAAAGAAACAAATATATATAATGATAAATAGTCCAAGTGTTCATCTAAATTATATGATGAGAATTTGGATAAAAATGGTTGTGAGGATGAAGAACATGATGAGGAAGAATAAGGTGGGGGAGAAAATAAGAAGAATAATATGTTGGAAATGAAGATGATAATGGAGATGGTAATGCAGATAGAGATGAAGGTGATGGTGATGGACATTCTGGCCCTAATGATCGGAGTAGAAAAATTAGTGCTGATGATTTGAAAATACTTTAGGCTCTCATAATTTATTTAGGATATTTTTCCTCTATATTAGAAGAGAAACCCAACCTTATTGATGATGTGGATATAAGAGTTAGAGAAGAGAAGGAATCTGTAGTTGGGCGGAGGAATCATTAAGTCTGGAAATTCATCCATTTAACCGTGTTGTTGGTGGAGACCATAGTGAGATAGAAATTGATGTTTAGATGATAAATAAGAAAAATATTGTTCTACATTTAGTAGATGTAATAATAGTTTCTGAACAGTTAACTATAGAAGAGTTAGAGTTTTAGCCTACTACCATTGAGCAGATAATGGTTCAGAAGGGATCAGATGAGTAGATGGTGGTTGTATCTTCCATTATTAATACTTAATTTGTTGATACTTTTGGTATTACTTCTATATTGTTGATGAATACAATGGATTAGGTATAGGAAACATTCCCTGGGTATGTCATACATGATATGAACTTCTCAAATACAGATGAGAATAGGAGTCTAATAAAGAACGGTGGACCTGATCTTTGAAAGGAATGAAATCCTAAAACATACTTAGTTAATCAAATTGATGAAGCAGGTTAGTTAGATAGAATTATTTTCTATATACCTTCATTGTATGAGTCTATTTCACCCTTACTATTCCTTGTTTTGACTCATTTCTAGTTGATGTTGTCACCAAAGGTGACTTCAATTCTTTAAGAGGAATTCCTATTTCATATTGTATATTTTTGTTGACAAATAAACCTTCTTTGGATACAAAATTCAGTGAAAAGGATGAAAGTAATTTTTTATCAGTTTGGATTTATCACATTTAGCCTATGATGATGAATCAGATTCATGAAGTGGAGATGGACTAAAAGAGGCAAGAAAGTTAAATGGAATCTATGATAGCTAATGTGGAAGAGATTAAGTCTTTATTTCTAGACTCAATTGATTCTGTTCTAGAGAGAATTGAAAATCCTTCTTCAATGGATTTATCATCATGTTCACATCCTCCTACTCTTACAAATATCAATATGATTAGATATATTATGAGAGAAGAGCTTAAATCTACTCCATGTGATGTTCTTTTCTTACCTAAGGAGTCATTGAGAAAAATTAGGCATAATATTAATCTTGTTCATATGATGGTTAGGGAGTATATAAAAGGAATGAATTTTGACCAAGAAACTATAATCAAGGCTATAATGTATTATCGTTCAAGGGTAGATATTAAGAATGAACTGAATGTTCATCTCAAGTACATATCTAAAAATATATGAATTCCTCCATTCACTCAAACATTTAAAGAGAAAGTTAATCAGTTAAAGGTGATGAATCTTGTGTTAATGTTTTTTTATGGAAGGGAAGATGGATTTATTTAGTGAAATAGAGAGAAGTGGAAGTATAATTATGGATTTTATAAATTTTATGAAACCCTTTATACATGTCTCAAGAACTATTGAAGTGGATTAGGATGCAATCTCTGTTACAACCCACCAGACTCCTCCGGTTTTCGATCAAGATTTCTTCAAGCATGGTGTATCCAGAGATATGAATTCACCATTTCTAGCTCGTTTATATCCTTTCAACACATCTCCTAGAGAATTTTCACAACACCTTAGACCCATCATTGTCAGAGATCCTTATTCAATCATTAATGTTCCAA
This sequence comes from Viscum album, assembly GCA_963277665.1. Classification (NCBI taxonomy): domain Eukaryota; kingdom Viridiplantae; phylum Streptophyta; class Magnoliopsida; order Santalales; family Viscaceae; genus Viscum; species Viscum album. Next base: position 703,842,121 of record OY728145.1, read on the forward strand.
TAACCATTTTTGTAGTATCTTTAGGTTTTGATGCTAAGACTTCTTCTTCAGATAAATGGAGTGTATAATCTACTTTGATTCAATACACACAACCTAATAATTGTTGATGACTGGACTTTGTCTTAGATTTGGTAGTTTTTTATAACTTTTGGATTACACTTTTTTGTTGTACTTTGGTTTCTCTACAATGTAAATTGACTTCTTATTCATATTATGTTATTTTTAATTACATATTTTTCTTATTTTTGGTATTACCAAAAGGGGGGGAAGGATCTATGAAATTTATTGAAATAATTTATTTTAAAATTTTCATATTCCATTGATATCAGTACATCAGTATTTTGATACCATATTGATATTCATTATTACTATTACTTTAATTTTTTACTATATAATTTACTTTTCTAAATTTCCTTTAATACCCTGTGTATCATCTTTATCATGGATACCATAGTGTTTTCTTTGATACCATATTTTAAGTTACTTCTAATAATATACTTTCCTTTGATGAAATGGTTTATAAAATTCCATGATTTCTGATCATAAAAATGAGGATATTGTTGTCACTCTAGTTTTAATGATAACCAAATCATGTTTAATGTGATATTAATGATTTTTATGTTTTATTTAAGAAATTTTCATCCTAAGGAAGATTTGTGAAATTTAGCTAAGTATGAATCCCCATTTATTATGAGTCACCTCCATACAGGAATCACCATCAGCTATTTCTCACTGCCAATATAGATTTTTTTAAAAGTATTGGAATGAATCACTGCCATATTACTCTCCCTTGAAATAATGTTCTTTCAAAAAGTTGGAAACACCTATTGTTATGGGTGAGTCACTACTAGGATGAGATTATGACAAAGTATTGAAAACACATACTGTCAAAGATGATCAATTTAAATTAGGATTATTGTCAGAAGGACCTACTTCCAAATCAGAGTCACCATAGTAGATGACCAACCACCAATGTAGAAATTTGGCTATGTATTTTAATGAAAAACAATAAATATGTCTCACCATTGTCCAGACTCACCACCATCCTAAATAGCTATTTATATGAATCACCTTCATAGAATGTGTCTCCACTAAAAAGAGTCACCACCACTTTTCTTGGTTTATTTTGAATTTATATCTCTAAGGGATATATTATCTAATTTAATAATTAAAATTATTTTAATTATTGTTTGAAATTATTTAGAAGAGGTGCATGTATGTGGTAGCTCTGATTACGAGGATACATGATATTCAGATGATTTTCTCCACATGGACACTCTTTCACGCTATTGTTAAAATAAGAAGTCAATGTCCTCATGAAAATAATACTTGTATACTATTACTATGTTCAGGTGTGCGCATACATAGAGAGAGATAAACATACACATGAAGTGAGCTAGAGCCATATCTCAAGAACTAGAAGATAGACACTTACTGGGATATTACACACTGCATCATATCAATATGAAATTTTAGAGTAATTGAATGAAATTTAACACATAGAATATATCCTATAGACTCATAATAAAGAGTTTACAAAACACTGTTCCAATGTGTATATTAGAAACATGACTCGAGCTTCATTTCAAGCCACACTCAAGGATTCAAGAGCTACATAGCTTATCAAACTAAGAAACAAACATTATTACATATTTTATTTACTCAGTCTATTTATTTTGTTTACGTTATGTGTAGTATTTGTTTTAATAAATATTTATCACATTAATACTATCTCATGCACTTGAAGTGGAAGATATTAGATATCTTTTCTATTGCATTACACTTTTCCCCATATTTTTTTGGAAGTGGTCCTTGTGTGGTTTGTATTTGGTTTATCCCCATGGGTATTGTGAAGCGGTCCTAAGGGTCTTGGATAACTTTTCAATTTTATACATGATCGAAGTTGTGGTTCATATATTATTATATATAATATTTTTAGCCGTGGTAGATTTCCTTGTGACGAGTATTATGTTTCTACTTGAGACTAAAACTCATGAATTTTTTTCCATGGTGTGTTATGTTTTTGTTTGATTTTTTATTTATCTTAAATTGATTCTATTTTAAACTAAAAAAAACACATTACTTTGATATTTATTATTAATTAGTGTTTATATAAGATTTTTTTAAGTCAATTTATTTGAAAAGTTAAAGTAGTTTTTTATAGTTGTTTTATCGAAGACTTAATAAATATTTGGGAAATATTTTAAAATATCATATCTTATATTGATATTTTATTAATATTAGCAGATATATTTTTATTTAAACTAGGGGATTTTATTTAAACATATTTTATAGATAAATGTTTATTGGGTACTCAATTCACCCCAGTTGAGATAATCACTCCGAACAAAAACATTTACTAAATAAGTTTTAGACCCAAAGAGAGGGAAAGGGTACTATTAAAAGAAAATTTAATGAATAACTAGAGGGTAAGAAATGAAATGGGTTTATTTTAAAATTTTAAAATAATTTCATTGAATTTAAATTCAAGAATAATTAATCCTGATTGAAATAATATTTAATCATAAACCCTTTCCACCATGGAATCTTTTGAACCATAACCCCCTTGAATGATGTAAATGAATTGAAAATAAATGTAAAATCAAGTATTAAGGATTCATAATATAATATTTAAAGACTCATTATAGAAACCATATAAAATAAATTATTTTCATAAAAGAATAAGTGTCTCAAAGAAGGAATTTTTGTGATAGAAACTATTACCCCGAGTCCAGAATAGTTTTGTATGTTCATTATGTCCTATATAATAAAATTATATCAATTATTTATTTTCTTAATAATTTTTTAGTCTCAATAACTTATAGTTAAACCTTGTAGTTAATTTATTATAGTGACATATTAAATTACATAATCAGTTTAGTCCATGTTGTGTGTTTTGAGGACGTTCAGTTCACAAATTCAATATATTGTCTATGTATTAATAATGGTAAAAGTGTAATTGTTACATAATATAGAAAATTATAATCATGAAATAATTAATATTTTTATATATAATTTATACTTTACAAACAACCATGTAATATATTTAGGAAATATTAACTTTGATAAAATCACTGAGATTGTAGGTTGTACGTACACATGAGCAACGTTTACATTTTTCAACAATCATGATGTAAAGTAGGTAAGTGTTATTTCACGTTTCAAAATTGGTAATGAAATAATAAATAGAATATTATTATTTTAACATCAATTACATATAATATCCATGTATTGTAGTAACAATAAATGAATCACATTGCTTCACGAAGAAGTAGTTCACCATACACATAAACGATGTTATCATTTTTCCTGGGAAGGTAACGTAAGAAATTATATGTTATATAAATTTTAAATAATTCATTAATAATTCAGTAATATCATAAATTAACATAGAATCCACCATAATGAATTTTTTTGTTAGGCCATGATAAAAAAAGAATTACATCGATTTGTGTGGCGATAGTCCACCGTACACATAATCGACAGTTTCATTTCCAATTTGATGGAAGAAGATATGGATGTAGGTTATTACATTAAAAAAATAAAATCTCAGTATATGGGAGAAAATTATGTTTTTATATCAACATTTCTGAGAAATATTTGAATGATATGGAAGAAGAAGAAAAACTAGATGTTCGGTAAGGAACGATACGTCCTCTTAAAACAAATTTTATAGGTTTTCATGAAAGACCATTCATTGAGAGATTTTTAACAAAAAATGATTATAAGGAGTTTATATGGAATTATATAATGGATTTAATCTATTATTAGAAGAACCACATAACTCTATATGTGTGTAAAGGAGAAGATATGTTGTTCTGTTTTATAAGGGAGGATGAGTATCATTGTTTTAAATATGAAAAACAATTGAATAATGGGAAGTCACTCTCAACCCAAGTTCCTCCAAAACTGATAAATAATGAAGTAGTTGGGGGTTATATTGTTGATAAAATGATTAAAAATTAAACCTGTTTTCAATATTTTATTCAATTGAACTCTATTATTACTCACTTTTTTCAATTTTAATTTTTCTCCATGGTATCAAGTTTTATACTACTTCACTATTAATTATGAAAAAAAATTAAGTTAAAATAATTATCTATTATTAATTATATTAATTAAAAATGTGGAATTAATTTTATTAAATTCAAATCATATAATTGGAAGAATTATTTTTAAAATTTAACCCATAAAACATGTCTAAAAATGTGTTTCCATGAAATCAAATTTTCAACCAATAGATGATTTTATATTAACTCTATAACTAGAAATATTTATTATATGAATTTAAATAAATATTTATAGATATTTAATTTATAAATTTAAATCAATAATTCCTCATTATGGGTTATTTTAATTAATTGAAATGAAGATTGATTATAAATGTTAAAACAGTTGAAATAATATGTGTTTAATCCCAAAACTAAACTTTTACTAAAATCTAGTATTAATATGATATAAAAATATTTAATTGGATTAAATAAAACTAAATAATAATTATTTTACTTTTAATGAAAATTAAAATATTAATTTTACTTTTAAATTACTTTATTTTTCTAAAAGAAATGACACTTATTGAACAATCGGAAATTTCACTATGAACTGAAAATTGATCTATTCATCAAAAACATAATATGTTACCATAAGTTAATATTTATATTCTTATATAAAAATAAATTATATGTTATAAAATTAAATTTATAAAAGTTTGAAAAATTAATTATAATATTTTCTCATACAAAGAAATAAAAAAACATTTTTTGAGGAAAAATATTTTTTAAGCATAAAATGACTTTAAAAAAGTTGATTACGTATTTATTATATATTGATAAATGAATTTGGATTATATATAACATTTACAGATATTTTTCAAAATATTGTTATTACTATTCATACCACCAATATTAATAGCTGGATTATAATAGTCGTGTTTAATTAATAATAATTTAATAAGATATCGCGATTTATTTAATCTTAATGTTGGAACATGTATATTCTATAAAAAATAGTGTTATTTCAAAATATATAGGTATTACCACTTTGTTATGAGATTACCTGACAATACTAGAAAAAAAATTATATGATTTATTGTTGATTATCTTACCAAGCCAACACATTTAATCTATATATGGGGTGTTTTACTACTTGAACACCTTACAAAACTCTCTATTGATTAATTTTGGAGACTTAATGAGGAACCTATTTCAATTTAATCATATCATGATCAATAATTTTACCCTATTATTTGAATAGTATTTAGAAATATACTGACATTGAAATACATATAAACTTCACTTATCACCCATCAGACCAATGAATAGTCCAAAAGAAATATTCAAACATTAGAGGACATGATGAGGTCATTCTAACAAAACATTCTTGGTATGGGGGATCAATATTTACCTTTGGTAAAAATTTCATATAATAATAGCCTCCATTAAAGTAATAAAATTGAATTGTATGAAGAATTTTATGGGAGGATATTGCATAATCAAATTTATAATAATGAAGTTGGTGAATGGAAGAATGTAGGTCATGGACTCATTGAGGAGACAACTAATAATTTTAAGAATATTTAAAATCATATTAGAATGGCTTATAGTAGATATAATGGATTTTTCAATGACTAAAGAAATGATATGGAATTTCATGTGGGGGATCATGTTAAATTGAAAGTATCTCAATGGAAGGGTGTTTTATGGTTTGGAAAGATGGGAGTATAATAACTATTTATATTAGACATTTTAAATTAAGGAAATAAATTGAGTTGTGACTCACCATTTGGAAATACCACCTTGCCTATATGAAGTTCATGATGTGTTACATATCTCATTATTGAGAAAGTAAATTGTAGACTCAATAAAATTATTCACCTCAAAATAAATAGAATTGGATCCTAATGTTTCTTACTGTGAATATACTATCCATATCCTTTACACTAGTGAGCAAGTGTTGTGAAATTAGATGACTCGACTAGTAAAATTAATTTATATAAATCACAATATATAATTGATAGAATGAGAACCTGAATATTTTATGATAAATAACTGCCCAAATATGTTCATATGTTGAAATTCTAAAAATTTTAGTGATGGAATTTTGAGGTAGGGAATAATGTACCACCCATGCTTCAATTATAGTATTTGTTTCTTTTGAGAGAAATAATAGAACAATGCATATTGTTTCATTGATGATTGTGATTTAAACAAAATTTAATGAATTTTAAATATTTAAATATTTTTAAATGAACTCCATATTGTAATTCATTATATAAAAATGGTATTCTGGTGAATTTTTTAGATTTTTCAGAAACAAGTTGATTTTTGGGTGAATAGTGAAAAATGCTAGTATAATAAAAAAAATTACTTTTATGACATTATAATGATATAAGAATAATTTTAACAGTTATGAAACCATATATCTAGACTAAATATATATAAAATAAGTAATATAATTCATATAAAAATATAATGTTAAGCTTCTAAATATATTCTTAACATTTTTTAAGTATAAGTAATGTTTCTGTTCTAATAAAAAAATTAGTTATTCTATTTCAATGTTATATTTAAAAGGTTCCATTCATTATGTTATTGGTTTTAAGGAAACATAATATTTATTTTATTTAATATAATATAATTAATTCCATTTTAATTATTTTTTAACTTTATTTTTCTGTAAAATCAATTGTATTATTATAACAAACAATTTACTAAAAATTGTTTTCCTCGCATTTGTGAACTTATATTAAAAAATATTCATCCAATTATATAAATTAAATATTTTAAAATGGATCCAAAATTTTTATTCTGCATAATTAATATTTTGAACTAAGTTCAACTTATTTTTTGGTCACAATGAAAAATAAAAATATAAAAAAAATTACCCAGATAAAGGGTGAGTCACATTAATTAAGGTAAGAATAAAATTATAAGGCCTAAAATTTTAGTTGTGAATATTATTGGATAATGTTATTAAACAATTATCACTTTATCTTAAACTTGGTTAGTCTTTGTTCCACTTTATCTTGATTAAGACATTTAAAATATTTAAAATTTTAGAAAAATTACAAGTGTTCCACTCCCCATACTTATAAATGGGAACCTCCACCTCTTATTTATTCCCACATTTTGAGCCAAATAACATGACTAATATATTCCCAAATAACCCCCTAAATATCAAACTCATGTTGTAGAAATTGTGGTCAAATCCAAATACCTACTAAGGAACCATTAAGTTGCAATCCTATGAAGGTTGTCTATTGAAGTGTTATAACTCTTAACTGAGTTCCTTCATGATTGTTTCTTATTTCATATCCATAAAATATTATATTAAAATTACAATATAGTAAAATAACTATCTTAAATATAACTATTTTTTATTACTCTTGTGTAAAAATATTTTTTTATTTCATTTCCATCTAATGGGGAATGAAACAATTTCTTATGCATATGTAGGACCTACTATCTCCACGTAGGAATGCATTTCATTTCTGAACACTACTTTACTTAGATGATTATAAATATGGAAATAATAAATATTTATGATAAATTTGAAAAATATTATGATTATTTAAATAAAATATTTCATTGGCCATTTTACCTTTCCACAAATTAAAAAATGATAACATTACTCATGCGTGTTTTTGGATTTCCACATCCATTAAGCGATGTGATTAAATTTTCAAGTACTAATTTAATAGATTATTATATATATATAATATATATAAATATATACATATATATTATTAATATTAACATTTTATATATGAAGGATTTATGATCAAGATGCATGGACCAAAACTATCCAAGCGAAACATACATGACAACAAAACACTTAACACTCAAAAATTATCATTTAAATAAAGAATTATTGATAAATAGGCGTTGAAATATTATAAGTGGATCATATATTTCATTAAAATTATGTATATTATTATTATAAATAACTATAATATATTTAACTTTATTATATGAGAGGTTAAAATCACTTAAAAATCTATTCGGACCTAAGGTAAGGGTTTATTCTACAATCTAATTTGTATTGAAGATTGTTTATGTATCAATTTATATAACATGAAATTATAATATTATTATATTGTTAAAGTGAATTAAATAATGTATTTATTTTCTATTCTTACTAATTATTTATTTTTATTTTTACACATGTTTGAATTATTATATAATGGTTTAAAAATAATACACTTATCATTTTCTAAATGAATAACATTTTTCCAAAGGTGTGAATAAAATATTTTTTTAAAGCATACCATATGAACAAATTTCTAGCCGTCATGATTAATCAATAAGTCGATGCTCCCAATATAATCTTACATGGTAATTTTCCAAGAAAAACATTTTTTGAATATACAATAAAATTTTATTTTATATTTTATCAAATTAAAAGGATTTTTTTCTCATAAGGGATCAATTTTTAAAAGTTTTTTCTTATATATTGATATCTTTTAATGATTATGCATTATTGAGGATATGTTCTAATACTACTCTCAAACCTTATTCTTTATATGGATTATGGTCATTTGGAATGGGGAAAATATTTACATTAAGTATAGTAGTTCTTTAAATATGGATAATTATTGATTATTAAGTAATATTGATTAGGTTGTATTAATTATTTATATGATGAATTCATTATACTTATTAAGTGATTGGTGGGACCTAAAATTATATATCCCCTTGTTGCATCGATAGGAATTACGGGACAAAATAGGTTGGGAATTTGGAATTTCCTCTCCCATTTATGTATGATGGTTTTGTATATGGGATCACTGATAATTTTAAGATGTCCAACATTATGCATTCCATCAATATAAAAATATTTGTTGATTCCTAAATGATTATTAGAAAAGTTATGATATCCATGGATAAGTTTCAAGCTAGTGGGATTATTTATATGGAATTATTTGATTACCATTTATTCCTACTGTGGCATTCATGACTAATTTATACTATGATAGAAATAGATGTATTCATTACCCTATGAATAATTTTATCTCAGTTTATTAATTTTTTTCATTTACCCAGGATTCTCGGAAGTGAACAATAATTTATATACAATGATATTATAGCAGTAATAATAACATTCTAAAATTAAATACTATGTTTCATTTTATGTTTTTTAATATAACGTGATATTCCAGAATGTATCTAGTTTCTCAAGACTACTAAACTATTCGATCCATTGGTATGAAATCTCTTATATCCAGTTCCAATTTAATAAATTAACTATCAGACCTGATCTTGTATAGGTTGGGTTTTTACACACTGTGGTTTGAAGTAGCTATTCCATTCATACTCAAGAAAAAACACCAAAAATTAATACTACTTGTTCCTAGATCATGGGATCGTCACCCTCAACATCCATTGAAATTCATCCATAATGAGGGTCACACCCACTAACATTCTATGTTGCACTCACCATCAGTTGATTTTCCTTATACCACTCTATAGAGACCCGAAGCTTAACATACATAGACATTACATTACTTTTGCGGAATACATAGTACATAACAAAAACACACACACAAGGACCGTAATAGTTTAGTGTCTTTGGAAACTCGGAATATAATCTTCTAATCATGGTGAAAGATCTTCAACATCTCCCATAAAGATCTTTCTTTTTTTAAACCTAAATCCTTTCTTTATATCCTGGGGAAAAGAAAACATAAAAGGGTGAGCTCAAATTCTCATTTAGGGTAAACAAAAGAAATATCAATCACATCATATTCATAAGAACATAACAATTTGGAAATCTTACCCTGCAAAAGAGATAATAATTTCATAACATGGGATAAATCATGGTAGAGAAATGTAATCACAATAATCATAACATAAAACATGAAACTTTGTGGCATGCACACATAATCATAGAGAATCATTTCTTATTAGTCAAGACTCATTTCCAAGACTATCATAGTGGACAAAGTCCATTTCTGAACTGTGTCCATTCCTCATTTCAGTCCTATTTTACTGAACCGGTTTAACCTTCCGTTCTATCCATATCTATCTCATGAGATATAAAATATTTACCCAATGCATTGGAGGGAGATATAGGTCCCACCCATCTCATAATTTTACCATTCTTATGTGTGCCAAAAATTCATAAACCATACATCATAGCATAACCCATGCAATAAAAATGGGAATCTTAAACATCATGACATCATAAAAAAATTCATATAAGATAAAGGAATTCATAAAAATATTTCCATCACAAAATAATCAAATCAATGTAATAATAAAGATATAAACAGAACCCTATATTATCTTAGATGTAAAATAATTTTGATAAAACACTTTATGTAACGCCCTGACCCCAGTTACCCAGAGTGGGTGCATTATTACATAATATTGGCATGATCACAAGAAGGATCAAATCTCGAATGACCGATTGGTTTAGTAGCCTTGTAAATACTAGATATAATCATAAGTCTTACATTACATCATAAAATGAAAAATAAAACAACATAGTCTCCATAGTCCACACTCTTATTCCCTCACACTATCCAAGCAGGTCATTCAAAAATTACTTCTTCACATCCTGGGAAAAATAAAACATAGAAAAGGGGTGAGCTCAAATGCCCAGTAAGGATAACAATATAGCGGAAACTTTAATAAATAAGAATAAACATTTAAGGAAATGTATAACTAAAACAAAATCCTTTTAAACTTGAACCTCAACATAGTATGGAAAAAATAAAATGAAATAATTCCATTTACTTGTTCACATGGATATTCTACTAATCGAATAAGCACATGAAATATCAATTACCACTTTCATAATGATGGAATGCATAATGCCAGACTATCATAACCACATAGCCAAAGCCTCATGCCAAGACTACAAATAAGATTTTTTCAAGGCCTTGTGCCAAGACACTAGTTTGTCTCATGAGACCTACTGATGCATCGAGGAGCTATAGCGGGCTCCACCCGTCACATATTAAGTCTAATTCATTCCCATATGAAAAGGTTTAAACATAACATAAACATTCGTATTAAAACTAGCATAAGAAATGTCAATACTTTCACCATAAAACATGAATGGTATAAAAATATCACATCCATAGTAAAACATAACACAAAACCTTCAATACAAAATAGAAATTTTGTATCATAATAAATCAACTTCAAATAAGCGTAAAATCCATAAAAGGATGTTGACATAGATGAAATCAAAACTCTTTTTAGAGAAATATATCTTTCTATTTTGAAATAATTTAGGAGTCATATATTTATAAAATGAAACATTTTATTTGAAAATATTCATACAATCTTGTAAGGGAAGCTTCGACGATTTTATAATGGCGGAAAATAGCCGCACCCGCCGTATAAGTTAAAAAACATTCTTACCTTAATTTTGTTGAAAAGGTTAAAAAGAACCTTATTTGGAAAATGACAGAATGATTAATTTATAAACCTATTATAAAAAAGTCAAAAAATGGTATAAATGACATTAACCCATATTCATGTAAATAGTAAAAATGTTTTGAAATTAATTTTTAAGAAATTGGATGTGGATGATAAAGAGATCCCAGTAGATTATTACGTATAAACAATCTCGGATAATGAAGAGATTGTGAAATAACCCTTTCCTTGTACTTTTCATTGGTTGGGGTAGGATAACCTCCTCTATAATGGTAAAATAATTGTTATTAAATTATAAAAGAATCATATACATTAATATGATATCATATATGATCTTTTAACATTGATTTGTTAATAATATCTTAGTATTATCGTTGTTTCGGGTTTTAAATTTCTCGTTTTATTTTATTTGTTTTGTTATTTAAAGCATGTTTTTAATGAATAGGTTTTATCTTAATCATATCCAGAATGATATAAAGTCCTTATATACTATTATCAATCATCAAATGAGAATTATAATTGAATGGATATGATGGAGAATGAATCTCGTCGCGTTCGTGGAGACGGTAGTCCGTACGTACGCACGAGCGACAATATCATTCTTTTGATATTAAAATAATATATAATTGGATGGTATATAATATATACAGAATCATTATCATGTTACATTTATTATTTACAAGAATTACAAATCATTATTATACACATCCAAATAATAATTTATTCAATAACAATTACACCACGACGTGGAGACGGTAAGCCGTACGTACGCACGTATGGTGACATGTTATACAAAGGATGGATAGAATACTGAATATGGTTGTACCATATTTATAATAACATCACATTATATATATGATACTGGAGTTATTATTTTATAATGTTAACAACAAAGGAAGAGGAAGTGGAAGAAGAAATGAACTTGAAAAAGGGTGGTGAAATCATTACCTCTTCTTTGGGTTCTTCCTTTTCATTTGATCAAAAGGGATCGTTAAGTTGGATTTATGACTAAAGGAAGGCCTCTAGGATGAAGTGAGGGAAGTTGAGAGAGTATTTGGGCAGAGTTTAGCAATTCCAAAAGGCTTTGAAGGTGTGACGTAATGAGAAGGGGGAGTTCATTTTTATAAGAGGGGTGAGGGGCACCTTTGGAAAAGCTAGAAATATTAATTTATAATAAATTCATATTCGGTTTCTAATGGATAAAAAGTTTATTAATTAAAGTTTTAGGTGGGGATGGGTAACACTCAACAAATATAATTTAGACAGGTTTGGTTCATTATTTTAACCTTATCTTTAAGTATTAACTCTTAGTTAATTAGTTTCACTTTTACAATGTCTCTTTGTATTTTTATATTATATGGGTAATAAACATACCATATACATACAAGAGACCCACAAGTGGTCCATTAATGATGCAACTATCATTATATAAGTCTCTTGTCCGACCCTTAGAGTTTTATGAATTTAATATCAATTAATAATATAATATTTGTTTTAAAAACTCTTTTATGTCAATTTTGACACTATTCAATAATTGATTTTTGTAAAATTCATAACCGAATTATTAATTCGAAAAAAGTTAAATAAAGAAATAATAACTTTTCATATTAACCTATAAAATTAGTTTAATTCATAAAACATCTCAAATTATATTTATTTGGATATTTATAATATCAATTATTCTAATTTTTCATTAATTAGGTAATTACTGCATCATCATTGTTTCATAAATAAATTACATTATATAATGTCTAAAAATTATAAATAAAATACCATTATTTAGAAAATCTTGTTATCTTTCTAATGAATATTTATAGTCGAAAATCCAACTTATATAACCATATGTAAAAATTGTTATTCTAAAAGATATATGCTTGTGTCATTTTTGTACTTATTTTAACTTAATTAAAATAATGTGTCCCTATCACCTACAAGTGGCTCCATGGGGTCCCAAAATCGACCCCAAGATGACTATGGTCGAACATGTATCAACCAATAAGGCTAGGACATGTTTTAGGGAAATTTATTATTATTATAATATTATTTTTTTTAACCCTTATTTACCGGATTTACCCTTAACCATGGTCAATAAAATATTTACCGAAGTAATTATTCAAGATGTCTAAAAATAAAAGTTACCTATTTACACAATTTGAACATACTAATTCCAAATATAGAATCCATTTTTCCAAATTCAAAACACAGAAGTGGAAGAAATTAATTTAAAATTAATTCCCATTGTTAAAACAAAAAGCGTGTTTTTAAGAGATAATAACTATCAAAAGATTGACACTTGTTTATGTCCCGTTTAATTGTAAAATTATGTCCAATGACCAACATTGTATTAAATGGTAAAAATATATTCTAAATAAACTTTAAAACCACTCAAATTTATAATTTATCACTATTAATTATTTTGACTTAAAAAGTTGATTTTAATTAAAATTTAGTAATTTTCACTATTCATCAAAATATTAAAGTTATCCGAAAAGTACCAAAATTTCACCTTAGGCTAAATTCGATATTCAGAATCCAAAAATGAAGTCTATTTTGAAATATAAAATATATATAATTTCAAAAAGTAGGTATTACTATTCATAACGGCTAGTTTGATTGGTTATGGTGTGTTAGAACTCGGTGTTGCGTACAACACACGCTATCACATTATTCAAAGAGAAGCATACCGTAGAAGCTTGGGGTGTTAAATTCTCCCATCCTTCAAATAATTTCATCCTAGAAATTTCTAGAATACTTATCACATGAAATGACTTGGGTGGTTCTTCATCATAAGTTCCTCGGGTTCCCACGTCGCCTCTTCCATCTTATGGTTTCTCCAAAAAACTTTTACCAGATGCATTGTCCGATTTCTCAGTACTTGTTCTCTCGTATCAAGAATCCTGATGGGTTCTTCACAATAAGACAAATCTGGTTCCAGTTCTAATTCATCATAGGTGAGTACATGCGTTGGGTTAGGCATGTATTTCCTCTACAGAGATACGTGGAACACATCGTGAACTTGGGAGAGACTTGGCGGCATTGCCAATCTGTAAGCTACAGCCCCAATTCGTTCTAGAATTTCGAAAGGTCCGATGTACCTGGGACTCAATTTACCTTTCTTACCAAAACCTATGACTCCCTTCCATGGAGATACCTTTAGGAAAACATGATCACCGACTTGAAATTCCAAATCCTTCATTGGATTATCGACATAGCTCTTCTGCCTACTTTGAGCTGCTTTGATGTGATTTTGGATTACCTTCACCTTTTCCATCTATCCCTCCACCAGTTCTAGACCTACATGTTTTCTTTCACCAACGTCATCCCAACAAGTTGGTGCGTGACATTTCTTTCCTTATAACGCTTCATATGGTGCCATTTGAAAACTCAAATGGAAGCTATTGTTAGAGGAAAATTCTACCAGAGGTAAATATTGATCCCACATACCCTGAAAGTCAAGTGAGCAGGATCTCAACATGTCTTCTAAGGTTTGAATAGTCCGTTCTGATTTTCCATCTCTCTGAGGGTGGTAGGAAGTTCTCAACTGAAGTTCAGTATCCAGGGATTTCTGAAGACTCTTCCATAATCTTGATGTAAAACGGGGATCACGATCCGAAACAATCGATAGGGGTACTCCATGAAGTCTCACAACTTCATTAATATATAGTCTTGCTAGACGTTCCGGTGGTAGATCTTCTCTTATAGCAAGAAAATGTGCTGACTTGGTATGATGATCAACAATAACCCATATTGCATCATTCCTTCTAAGAGTCTTGGGTAGCCCCATGACATAGTACATCGTAATATTGTCCCATTTACACTCCGGTATAGGAAGAGGTTCCATGACTCCTCCAGGGTGTTGCCTTCCATCTTTCACTTGTTGGCAAACCATACATCTTGACACAAAATCAGCAATCTCCCTCTTCATATTGTCCCACCAAAAATGTTCCTTCAAATCTCTATACATTTTGGTGCTCCCATGGTGTATAGAGAAATTGGAACTATGAGGATCATCCAGCAATTCCCTTTTTAGATCAGGTATATCGGGAACCCAAAGTCTCTCCCTGAATTTCAAAATTCCATCTTCATACACAAAGTCTCTCAGTCTCCTATCATTCACAGCTTTAATCTTCTTTTGAAATTCCTCATCATCGGTCTGAGAACTCTTAATCCTTTCTAGTAAAGATGGTTTGGAAACCATTTGAAAAATCATTGATGTTTCTCCTTCTCTGGTTATTCTCATGTTCATCTTCACTAGATCCATTAAAATTGGATCCCTTTCAATTATCATATTGTTCAAAACTCCATGATATTTTCTGCTCAAAGCATATGCCACCTTGTTTGCCTTCCTCGGGAGGTAGTGTATCGTGCAATCATAATCCTTGAGTAATTCAATCCATCTCCTTTTCCTCATGTTATGTTTTTTTTGTGAGAAAATATACTTCAAACTCTTGTGATCAGTATAAATATCACATTTTTTTACCATAGAGGTAGTGCCTCTATATCTTCAAAGAAAAGATCACAGCTACTAACTCGAGATCATGAGTAGGATAGTTTTGTTCATGAATTTTCAACTGTCATGATGCATAGGCAATAACCCTATCATTCTGCATAAGGACACAACAAAGTCCTTTCTCCGATGCATTACTATAAATAACGAACCCATCATTCCCCGATGGTAGAGTCAATATAGGAGCATTGACTAATCTTCTCTTCAGTTCTTCGAAACATTCTTCACACTATTTTGTCCAAACAAATTTAACCCCTTTACGTGTGAGCTTCGTTAATGGGTTAGCCAATCGGGCAAAATTCTAGACGAAATGTCGATGATAACCTGCTAAACCAATAAAACTACGTACCTCGGTTATACTAATCGGTGCTGGCCATTATTGGATTGCCTTGGTATTAGAAGGATCAACATAGATTCCATCTTTAGGGAAAATATGGCCAATAAAATAAATCTCCTGAAGCCAGAATTCACACTTTCTAAACATCCCATATAATTCATGTCTTATCAGAGTCTTCAGGATAACGCGCTAGTGATTTTCATGATCTTCGTAGTTTCTAGAGTATACCAAGATATCATCAATAAATACCACAAAAAATTCATCGAGATATTCCTTGAAAACTCTATTCATCAGATCCATGAATACATAGGGTGCATTAGTCAATCCAAAGGGAATTACAGTAAACTCATAATGCCCATACCTGGTTCGTAATGCTGTCTTCTGAATTTCTTACTTATTTAGACACAACTGATGGTATCCAGTCCGAAGGTCAATCTTTGAAAATTATTGAGCTCCATGCAGTTGGTCAACTAAATAATCAATGCGAGGTAGGGGATACTTGTTCATTATTTTTATAGCATTGATCTCCCTGTAGTCGATACATAACCTCATAGATCCATCTTTCTTTTTAACAAAAATAATAGGGGCTCCCCATGGAGAAACACTAGGGAAAATAAATCCCTTATTACTCAATTCCTCTAGTGTTTTCTTTAGTTTGACTAATTCTACAGTGGCCATTCTATAAGGGGTCTTCGATATAGGCCTTGATCCAGGAATTAAATCAATGGAAAACTCAACTTCTCTTTCGGGATGATGTCCAGGTAAATCTTCCGGAAACACATATACATATTCTTTTACAATAGGAACATCCTCTATTTGAACATTCCTTTCCTCAGCCATAGTAATTTCATTCTATTCCTCCATAATAATTGAATTTAGTTGAGCTACTGGGGGTAGATCTTGATAAGAATTAGGTGGTGACAATTCTGCTCTAAAGATAAGGTGTTCCTTATCATCATCATCAAGAATCATAACCTCTTTATTCTTACAATAAATCTTTGCATCATAGTCCAAAATCCAGTCCATACCGAGGATTATATCAAACTAAATCATAGGTATGATGATGAGATCAGCAGATAAAGAACATTTATGTGCTCTAATGGGGACTGATTCACAAAACATTGTTGCAATGATACTTCCCTTAGGAGTTTTAACTGACAACTCCCTTGTTATATCAAATTGGAAATATCTAATTTTCAAGGAAACTGGGAAGATATGAAATAATGCGATGATCCAGAATCAAATAATGTATTTTCTAAACTTGAGGAAACCATTAAATTACCTGCCACCACATCTTTCGGAGCTTCTACCTCAGCAGTAGTGATATCATAAGCTTGGCCTTGATCCCTTGGCCTTTTCTGAGGTAAGTTCTCTTGATGCTTAGGACATTCATTTGCATAATTCCCCTTCTCCCTGCAATTGTAGCACCGAACATTTGTAGGTTCCTTCTTCCCTTTGCAATCACGAGCTTGGTGGCCTTTTTCACCACACTTGTAATAGACTCTTATTTCCTTCAAGCAAGTACTAGGGTGTTTCTTACCACATTTACCATATGATGGATATTCAACCTTTCCCTTCTTCCCCTTATTTCCATTCCCAGATTGATCAGCTGGTCTCTTCTTATCTTGCTTTTCATTAAAGTCATAAGACTTAGAGAATTCCTTTTCGGTCTTGATAGCACATTAGACAATGTCTTCGTACGACAAGAAAGATTGTGAGACTAATTCTCGATGGAGAAATGGTTTTAACCCATCAAAGAAACGATCAATATTAATTATTGGGTTACGTATATAATCTCCAGCATACCTTGATAATCTTTTAATGTTAGCCTCATACTTTATGACATTCTCATCCTCCTACTGTCTAAGACTCAGAAATTTCCTTTCCATATCTGCTCGATGGTCACAAGGAAAGTATTTTTCTAAAAACAGATCTTTGAACTCCCTCCATTCCATATTTGATACTTCATCATCTTCCTTCATGTTTTAATCAATAACCACCATTGATCAGAATCTCCATTGAGGCGGTAAACTGCAATGATAACGTTTTCCCTTTCACTACTCCCCAAAGCCTGAAATATTTTCTCTAGGGAATTTATCCATTTCTCAGCTACTAAGGTATTTGTACTCCCATTGAACGTTGGTGAATGTTGCCTCATGAATCAATCTAACATTGATCCTCCATGCTGCGGATCAGGGTGCTCCATACGGGTATGGTTATTATTCATAACCTAAGTGAGTTGTCCCAATTTTGTGATTAGATGATTGGCACCAGTTGCATCACTAGCTCCACTATAATTATCTTGACCAGGAGGGAAATCCCTACATCGAGTGTGTGCATTGATACGGTTTCCATTTCTTCCACTAGGCACCATTTCTAAATAATGTCATAAACTAGATCAGTTGATGAATCAAAATACATAATCCCAAACTTAAAAAACACTTAACATAAATTGAACTATTTATGGATATAATCCATAATCATAAAAAATGTTTTCTTTGAGGAAGTATATACTCATAAACCCTTCATAATGATTTGTAATGAAAATGAGAGTTATCCTAAGAATATCCCCCGGGAGTGTCGTAACCAAGAGTGCAGCAAGGCCCGTTGTCATGCACCAGTTTCCGTTCGAGTCTAGCTCAAAGCAGTGTTTTCGAGTTTTACCCCTCGGTACATCTATGCCAGAGCTGCCTCTACCTTCTCGTATCCAGACAGGGATGTATTGCTCCGAAAACTCGCAAAATCTCTACAATACCAAAATTCTAGGAAGTTCTTCTATACGAATCCTCAAAGTCCATCTTAAATATATGTGCTCTAATTAGAGTTTATCTAAATATAGCTTCCAAGGTTTGTACTAAGCTTTCTCTGATACCAACTGTAACACCCCAACCCCAGTTACCCAGAGTCGGTGAATTATTACATAACATTGGCATGATCACAAGAAGGATCAAATCTCGAAAGACCGATTGGTTTAGTGGCCTTGGAAATACTAAATACATTCATAAGTCTTACATTACATCATAAAATGAAAACTACAACAACATAGTCTCCATAGTCCACACTCTTATCCCCTCACACTATCCCTACAGGTCATTCATAAATTACTTCTTCACATCCTGGGAAAAATAAAACATAGAAAAGGGGTGAGCTCGAATGCCCAGTAAGGATAACAATATAGCGAAAACATTCATAAACAAGAATAAACATTTAAGGCAATGTATAACTAAAACAAAAGCCTTTTAAACATGAACTTCAACATAGTATGAAAAAAATGAAATAATTCCATTTACTTATTCACATGGATATTCTAATAATCTAATAATCACATGCAATATCAATTACCACTTTCATAATGATGGAATGCATAATGCCAGACTATCATAACCCCATATCCAAGGCCTTGTGCCAATACTACAAATAAGATTTTGTCAAGGCCTTGTGCCAAGATACTAGTTTGTATCATGAGACCTACCGATGAATCTAGGAGCTATAGCGGGCTCCACCCGTCACATATTAAGTCCAATGCATTCCCATATGAAAAGGTTTAAACATAACATAAACCTTCGTATTAAAACTAGCATACGAAATGTCAATACTTTCACCATAAACCATGAATGGTGTAAAAATATAACATCCTTTGTTAAACATAACAAAAAACCTTCAATACAATATAGAAGTTTTGTATCATAATAAATCAACTTCAAATAAGCATAAAATCCATCAAAGGATGTTGATATAGATGAAATCAAAACTCTTTTTAGAGAAATATCTCTCTCTATTTCGAAATAATTTAAGAGGCATATATTTTTTAAATAAACCATTTTCGTTGAAAATATTCGTATAGCTTGTAAGGGAAGCTTCTATGATTTTATAACCGCAGAAAATAGCCGCACCCGCCGTATAAGTTAAAAAAACATTCATACCTTAATTTTGTTGAAAAGGTTAAAAAGTACCTTGTTTGGAAAATGACAGAAAGATTCCTTTATAAACCTATTATAAAAAGTCAAACAAGGGTATAAATGACATTAACCCATATTCTAGTAAACAGTAAAAATGTTTTGAAATTCATTTTTAAGAAACATGGATGTGGATGATAAAGAGATCGTAGTATATTATTACGTATAAACAATCTCGGATAATGAAGAGATTGTGAAATAACCATTACATTGTACTTTTCCTTGGTTGGGGTAGGTTAACCTCCTCTATAATGGTGAAATAATTGTTATTAAATTATAAATGAATCATATACATTAATATGATATCATATATGATCTTTTAACATTGATTTGTTAATAATATCTTAGTATTATCGTTGTTTCTGGTTTTAACTTTCTCGTTTTCTTTTATATGTTTTGTTATGTAAGACATGTATGTAATGAATAGGTTGTATCTTAATCATATCCAGAATTATATCAAGTCCTTATATACTATTATTAATCACCAAATGAGAATTATACTTGAATGGATACGATGGATAATGAATCTCATCACGTTCGTGGAGACGGTAGTCCGTACGTACGCACGAGCGACAATATCATTCTTTTGATATTAAAATAATATATAATTGGATGGTATATCATATATACAGAATCATTATCATGTTAAATTTATTATTTAAATGAATTACAAATCATTATTATACCCATCTAAATAATAATTTATTGAATAACAATTACACCACGACGTGGAGACGGTAAGCCAGACGTACGCACGTATGGTGACATGTTATTCAAAGGATGGATAGAATACTGAATATGGTTATACCATTTTCAAAATAACATCACAGTATATATATGATACTGGATTTATTATATTATAATGGTAACAACAAAGGAAGAGGAAGTGGAAGAAGAAAGGAACTTGAAAAAGGGTGGTGAAATCATTACCTCTTCTTTGGGTTCTTCCTTTTGATTTGATCAAAAGGGCTCCTTAAGTTGGATTTATTGCTAAAGGAAGGCCTCTAGGATGAATTGATTTAATTGGAGAGAGTATTTGGGCCGAGGTTAGCCAAGCCAAAAGGCTTTGAAGGTGTGAAGTAATGAGAAGGGGGAGTGCCCTTTTATAAGAGGGGTGAGGGGCACCTTTGGAAAAGCTAGAAATATTAATTTATAATAAATTCATATTCGGTTTCTAATGGACAAAAAGGTTATTATTTAGAGTTTATGGTGGGTATGTGTCGAGAACCACTCAACCAATAGAATTTAGATAGGTTTTGGTCATTATATTAACCTTATCTTTAAATATTAACTCTTAGTTAATTAGTTTCACTTTTACAATGTCTCTTTGTATTTTTATATTATATGGGTAATAAATATAGAATATACATACAAAAGACCCCAAAGTGGTCCATTAATGATGAACCTATCATGATATAAGTCTCTTGTCTGAATCGTAGATTTTTATGAAGTTAATATCAATCAATAATATAATATTTGTTTTAAAAACTCTTTTATGTCAATTTTGACACTATTCAATAATTGATTTTTGTAAAACTCATAACAGAATGATTACTTCGAAAAAAGTGAAATAAATAAATAAAAACTTTTCATATTAACCTAGAAATTTTGTGTAATTCATAAAACATCTGAAATTATATTTATTTGGGTATTTATAATATCAATTATTCTAATTTTTCATTAATTAGGTAATTACTGCATCATCATTGTGTCATAAATAAATTAAATTATTTAATGACTAAAAATTATAAATAAAATATCATTATTTAGGAAATAATATTATCTTTCTAGTGAATATTTATTGTCGAAAATCCTACAGATATAACCCTATGTAAAAATTGTTTTTCTAAAAGATATATGCTTATGTCATTTTTGTACTTATTTTAACTTAATTAAAATAAAGTGTCCCTATCACCTACAAGTGGCTCCATGGGGTCCCAAAATCGACCCAAAGATGCCTATGGTCGAACATGTATCAACCAATAAGGATAAGACACGTTTTAGGGTAATTTAGTATGATTATAATATTATTTTTTAACCCTTATTTACCGGATTTACCCTTAACCATGGTAAATAAAATATTTACCGAAGTAATTATTCAAGATGTCTAAAAATAAAAGTTACCTATTTACACAATTCAAACATCCTGATTCCAAATATAGAATCCATTTTTCCAAATTGAAAACACAGAAATGGAAAAAATTAATTTAAAATTAATTCCCATTGTTAAAACAAAAAGCGTGTTTTTAAGAGATAATAACTATCAAGAGATTGACACTAGTTTATGTCCAGTTTAATTGTAAAATTATGTCCAATGACCAACATTGTATAAAATGGTAAAAATATATTCTAAATATAATTTAAAACCACTCAAATTCATAATTTATCACTCTTAATTATTTTGATTAAAAAAGTCGTTTTTAATTAAAATTTAGTAATTTTCACTATTCATCAAAATATTAAATTTATCCGAAAGGTACCAAAATTTCACCTTAGGCTAAATTCGATATTCCGATTCCAAAAATGAAGTCCATTTTGAAATATTAAATATATATAATTTAAAAAAATTAGGTATTACTATTCATAACAGCTAGTTTGATTGGTTATGATGTGTTAGAACTCGGTGTTGCATACAACACACGCTATTACATTATTCAAAGAGAAGCGTACCGTAGAAGCCTGGGGTGTTACACTTGAACTCCATTCTTGAGGAAAATATCCTTTCTACTTCAAAAACACTTTTCATTTCTTAACATGTCATACAATTCTAAACTAAAAGAAGTTCATTAAAAATAAACTTGAAAACTTGTAAATGAATCTTATTGGAGATAATGTTTTAAAAATCCATTCATGTCGTATAAGTTAAAAAACATTCTTCTCGTACTTTTGTCAGAAAAGTCAAAAAGTACCTTGTATGAAAAATGACAAAAGATTCCCTTCATATCTTTTACTAAAAACTCACCGAAGGGTAAAATTGGATTTAAACTACTGTTTAAGGATATAAACATTACATATTGAGGATACATGGATGTGGATGATAAAATACACCCCAGTAAATACCAAAGTATATGCAATCTCGGATAAAAATGAGATTGTGATATTTCCCTTACCTTAAGTCCAATTTGCTTCGTAAGTGTCTGAACCTCCTGTATAATGATTTAAATAATGTTATTTACTTATTCCAGAATCATACTTATTTTTATGATATCGTATATGGTCATATTCTTAGCTTCTTATTGGTAATATTTCATTATTACTTGTTATTCGTGTGTTTATTACATTTTGTTCTTATGCGTGTTTTGTCGAATAAATTCTAATTTTTCTGTTTTAGGTTATAGATACCTCATTTCCAGAATGGTATTAGGGAAATATATATCATATTTATTCATTCAATTCAATTATATAATCATTATTCAATGAAGATCATGTAGAACGAGTCACATCACATCGTGGAGACGGTATTCTGTACGTACGCACGAGTGATGATATCGTTACCATGATTGTGGAATTATATTGGAGTGTATATATAATATTTTAGAATCAATATCAATTTACTATAATCATATATAGTCATTATTTACACCATTATACCCATCCAAGTAAGGTGGTGGTGGAAAATAGATTACACCATGGCGTGGAGACGGTATTCCGTACGTACGCACGCGCGGTGATTTCGTTTACCATAGGATGGATAGATGGTGAAATAGGGTTGTTTCATAATTATAATAACATATCAGTATATGAGTGATACTGATGTTATTACTTAATAATGAAACAACTAAAGAATAAGAAGTGGAAGAAGAAATAAAGATGAAAGAATCGGTAACAGACATTACCTCTTCTTTGAAGCGCTTCTTTGAGACCTCCCTTTAGGGCACTAAACTTTTTCTTTGAAGAAGACCAGGACCTATAGGATGTCTCTGGGGAATTGTACAGATGCAATTTTCAGTGTTTGGCCGAGCCTGAAGGCTCAAAGTGGTGTGAGGAAGAGAGGGAGGAGGAGCCCTTTTATAAGGGAGGAGAGGGGCACCTTTGGAATAACCAAAAATATTATTTTATTATAAAGTAAAATTCTTTTTTTAATATCTCCAAATTGATATATTTCGAATATAAGGTGGGTATGGGTCTAAATCCTCTCATACAATATAATTTAGACAATTTTAGGTATCAATTTTAACCTTATCATTTAGATTTAACTTTAAGTTAGATAATTTAACTTTTAACGTGTCTTCTTGTTTTCTAACATGATATAGTTAATAAACTTTATATATCAAGAAACACAAACCCCAAGTTGTTTATTATTAATATATATAACCTTATCTAATTAATTTGGCCAAACCATAGATTTTTAGGAATAAAATAACAATTAATAATATAATATTTGTTTTAAAAACAATTTTATGTCAATTTTGACACTATTTAGTAATTGATTTTTGTGAAAATCATAACAGAATGATTAGTTAGAATAAAGTTACTTTAATCAATAATAACATGTAATATTAACCTATAAAATTAGTTTAATTCATAGAAAGTCTCAAATTACATTTATTTGGGTATTTATAACATTAATTATGTCAATATTTCATTAATAAGATAATTACTGCATCATTGTTGGGTCATAAATAAATTAAATTATTTAATGACTAAAAAATACAAATAAAATACCATTATGTAAGATATTGTTTTAGCTGTATAATTAATATTTATAGTCTAATTTATATTATGTATAACGCCATATTAAAAAAGATTTACTTATTAAACATTGATTTTAACTATTTTAACCCTTTTTTAAATAAATTAATAATAAATGTACTAATCCAATACAAGAGAGCCTAAATGGTCATATTTTATTCCTAAGGTTGTTTTTGGTCAAATTACACTTATCAAATAGAATGAGGACATGTTTTAGGGTAATGATAATATCATTTTTACCCTTAATTACCCTATTTACTTTTAACCGTGGTAAAAAAAGTAAAAAGTTACTATTCACCAAAAATTATTTTCATCTCATTGAACCACATTTTAGTCCTTGATATTAACCGTGTCTCTTGGATTTTTGAATTTCCACTCACAGAAGAGGTAAAATTAAGTTTTATGAAAAATTCAGTTTTTTTAACTACCACTTAGTGGTTTCACTATTTATCAAAAAATGAAAGTTTACAGAAAAATACCAAAAATTAGGACTAAGATATATTTGATATTATTAATTCAAAAATGATGTTTATTTTACCAAATTCAATACATATCAGTTACATTAACTAATGTAAAAATTAATTTCCTTCGTCAAAACAAATAGCATGTTTTTAAAAAATAATAACTATCAAAAGATTGACACTTGTTTATGTCTAGTTTAAATGTGAAATTACATCCAATGAACAACATTGTATTAAATTGTAAAAATATATTCTAAATATACTTTAAAAACACTCAAATTAATAATTTATCACTTTTCATTATTTCGATTAAAATTGTTGTTTTTAATTAAAATTTAAAAATTTTCACTATTCATCAGAATATGAATGTTATCCGAAAAGTACCAAAATTTCACCCAATGCTAATTTTGATATTCCGAATCCAAAAATGAAGTCCACTTTGAAATATAAAATTTATAAAATTTCAAAAATTGGGTATTACTATTCATAACGGCTAGTTCATAATAATATTATAATAATATCTCGTTTTTGAAACTCGGTATTTCATACTACACACACTATCGAGGAAGGTCGTGATTGCGTGTAATGCAAGGAAAGTCAGGGATGTGTGTTGTGCAAGATCCTTTTGGTGTAGCATACAACACAAGACATTAATAAAAAAGAATACTTTTCATAAAATCTCGTGGTGTTACATTCTACCCCCCTTAAAATGAATTTCGTCCTCAAAATTCGTCGGGGTTATAAATGGTTTACTACTCGAAAGTTTCTTTAATAGAAACCCACATCGTAAAAAGGAATACCAATACTTGGCTTTAAAAAGTAAAGTCTAAAATGTAATGGTTACCCAAATTAACTCATCACTGGGTTTCCACGTAGGAGATCATAGGTGAAAATATGGATATAGAAGAAAAATCTAACCATCAAGTTCTAATGGAGAGTGGTAGAGAACATGGCTATGAAAAAGACATCAATCACAAAGCCATAAATTTGTGATGATCTATGGTACCATCTGATTCATCGGATATAAGGGCACTAAGACAACATTTTTGGTTTTCAAGATCATTTCCCTAAAGTTGAAGAATTTGAATTAGAATAAATACTTACTTTATTTTGGTACAATCTCACTGTTGTTCGTGCCTTGAAAAATTTCCACTTCATTTCTTAAAAAAATGATGTTGAATTTGTTATTCGTGAAGTGTTACCAGATCATGTGACAAAATGACGGGTGATTCCATCTTTCTCAAACAAAAGGTTTGCAAAAGTTATTAAATATACATAAGTCGATCTATAGTGAGATTAATCATATATGGTTCCTAAAATGAACTTATACTTCATATATCATACTGCTTAATATAATAAAACTAGTTTCTACTAAACATGGACTTTTTGTAGGCCAATGGTAGGCGATAAAGGCTAGTCGCACTTCGGTTGTAGGTTCGATTCCTATAGCCTTGTCTGACGCGATGGGTTGTCGCTCGTCCTGTAGGTTGTCCTTTTTCTAAATCGACATTACTATAACATCCCATAAATTATATCGAAAAAAGTTCTATCCTTAAACAATACTAACTTATCTCCAACATAATCATTTCCAATCTTTAGGCTTATCCAAAATACTGCTGTCTAATCTCATATTATAGTGAAAATGATAACCAATGAGTTCATATAACAAGCATGTTAATACCATCGTTGATCCCCGTATATCATGAGATATGTCTTGTTGGTCACATTACAAACATTCGAAGGCCTTAATCATGTATTCTATTGAAAAATGATTACCCATTGAATCTTAGTGAAAACATGAGTGCGGTCAAAAGTTAACTCTTTTCACATACCAAAACCTCAAACCATGATATAACTATTTCCTTATATCATTCACGAGCTCATGAATACTGTCAAACATTTCATTTTCTCCTTATCCCTTCATTATGCGCATATCATCTTTTTTCCAAAAATATCTCAATCACTTTCCATGGTTGCCGGTACCATAAAATTATTGAAAAACACAATAGACCAACACATAAATATTCTAATATTCCACGATACTATATACAACATTATTTTGGAATCCCAATACATAAACACTTAATCATTCCACCACATCATTTTCATATTCAACATCGCCAATAGTGATCGCATGTGACTTCCATTTTTCCTTTTCCGTAAGTGGTTGCTCATGTCGATCATCACTAACCCTTGGATTAGGGCATTTATTAGCAAAATGCCCCATTTTCTTACACTTGAAGCATTGAAGTGTTGGTGGTGTGTTCTCTATAGTCTTTTCTTTATTCACATAATTAGAAACCCTTTTCCATTACTTCGACACTCAGCTGCTCGATGACCTTCTTTTCCACACTTAAAACATTTTCTAGTACCTTTAAGACAATCTCCACCATGCTTCTTTCCACACATTGAGCATAAGGAAACATTCATCTTCTTTTCAACATTATTCTGAGATTTCTCCTTGAACTCCATATTTCGATTCTTTTCAAAACTACTAGATGGATAAGTAACACCAACTCCCATTTCTACCTTGATAGCACAACGCACAATTTCTTCATAGCTACTGAAGTCTCTTATAGCTAATTCCCTTCGAAGATTTGGTTTTAAGCCACTGAAGAATCAATCAACTTTACTTTCAGGTTCGATGATAAAGACAGATGCATACCTTGCAAGCCTTGTAAAATTCGCTTCGTATACACCAACAGATTCATCATCCTTTTGCTTTAGTTCAAGAAACTCCTTCTCCATCTTTGTTCAAAGAATACGAGGGAAGTAATTATTTAAAAATAAGTTCTTGAACTCGTCCCATTCCATGGACTCAATTTCATCTCTTGGCCTCGTATTCTTGATAAGCATCCACCATTGATCAGATTCACCTTCCAAACGATATACTGCTAAGATGACTTTATCATGTTCTGAACATTGAAGAACTGAAAATATCTTTTCAGTGGTACTAATCAATTGTTCAGAAATAAGTGGATCAGAAGGCCCACTGAAAGAAGGTGGACGTTGCCTCATGAAGGACTCAATAGAATATTGTTCCCTTCTCTGCTCATTTGGAATTCCATAATGATTCATATCTTGTGTAAGTATATAAATAATATTTTTCACACCATCTACCATAACATTTGTTTGTTCGGGAGGACAATCATTGCATTGTCCATTGCATTGATCAACACGGTTCTTTCGGGTTCTAGCGATCGTCTTAAACCCAAAAAGAATAGTGTGAGAGGCAAAAATCATGCTAGGGAAAACAACATAATAAAGGGGGATTACCTTAAATATCTAACATCTTAGGTTTAATTCTATGATCATTTGCGTAATTCGAGGACTATAACCTATACGTATACTTAACATTAGGGACATCCCTAGATATACTTTAGAATTATCTCTAGGGATCTCACTAAAGTTCTCGCATCCTATTTTCCAAAGGTTGACTAAACCTTTCCTCTGATACCAACTGTAGAGATCCTAACCTTAACGTACATAGACATTAAATTACTTTTCGGAATACTTAGTACATAACAAAAACACACACACACGGACTATAATAGTTTAGTGTCTTTGGAAACTCGGAATATAATCTTCTAATCGTGGTGAAAGATCTTCAACATCTCCCATAAAGATCATCCTTTTTTTAAACCTAAGTCCTTTCTTTATATCATGGGGAAAAGAAAACATAAAAGGGTGAGGTCAAATGCTCAGTAAGGGTAAACAAAAGAAATATCAATCACATCATATTCATAAGAACCTAACAATTTAGAAATCTTACCCTGCAAAAGAGATAATAATTTCATAACATGGGATAAATCATGGTAGTGAAATGTAATCACAATAATCCTAACTTAAAACATGAAACTTTGTGGAATGCACACATAATCATAGAGAATCATTTCTTATTAGTCAAGACTCATTGCCATGACTATCTTAGTGGACAAAGTCCATTTCTGAACCGAGTTCATTCCTCGTTTCAATCCTGTTTTACTGAACCGGTTTAACCTGCCGTTCTAGCCATGTCTATATCATGAGATATAAAATCTATAACCAATTAATTTGAGGGAGATATAGGTCCCACCCATCTCATAATGACACAATTCTTATGTGTGCCACAAAATCATAAACCATACATCATAGCATAACCCATGAAATAAAGATGGGATTCTTAAACATCATGACATCATAAAACAATTCATATAAGATAAATGAATTCATAAAAATATTACCATCACAACATAATAAAATCAATGTAATAATAAGGATAGAAACAGAACCCTATATTAACTTTGATGAAAAATAATTTTGATAAAACACTTGAACTCCATTCATGAGGAAAATATCCTTTCTACTTCAAAAACACATTTTCTTTCTTAACATGTCATACAATTCTAAACTAAAATAAGTTTATTATAAATAAACTTGAAAACGTGTAATGGAAGCTTATTGGATATAATGTTTTAAAAATCCATTCATGTCGTATAAGTTAAAAAAACATTCTTCTCGTACTTTTGTCGGAATAGTCAAAAAGTACCTCGTACGAAAAATGACAAAAGATTCCTTTCATATCTTTTACTAAAAACTCACCGAAGGGTAAAATTGAATTTAAACTATTGTAGAAGGATATAAATATTACATATTGAGGAAACATGGATGTGGATGATAAAATACACACTGGTAAATACCAATGTATAAACAATCTCGGATAAAAATGAGATTGTGATATTTCCCTTACCTTAGGTCCAATTTGCTTTGTATGTGTCCGAACCTCCTGTATAATGATTTAAATAATGTTATTGACTTATTACAGAATCATACTTATTTTCATGATATCATATATGGTCATATTCTTAGCTTTTTATTGGTAATATTTCACTATTACTTGTTTTTTGGGTGTTTATTACTTTTTCTTCTTATGCGTGTTTTGTCGAATAAATTATTATTTTTCTTTTTAGGTTATAGATACCTCATTTCCAGAATTGTATTAGGGTAATATATATCATATTAATTCATTAAATCCATTTATATAATCATTATGCAATGAATATCATGTAGAACGAGTCGCATCACATCGTGGAGATGGTATTCCGTACGTACGCACGAGCGATGATATCGTTCCCATGATTGTGGAATTTTATTGGAGTGTATATATAATATTTAAGAATAAATATCACTTTAATATAATTATATATAGTAATTATTTACACCATTATACCCATCCAAGTAAGGTGGTGGTGGAAAATAGATTACACCACAGCGTGGAGACGGTATTCCGTACGTACGCACGCGCGATGATTTCATTTTCCGTAGGATGGATAGATGGTGAAATAGGGTTGTTTCATACTTATAATAACATATCAGTATATGAGTGATACTGATGTTATTACTTAATAATGAAACAACTAAAGAAGAATAAGTGGAAGAAGAAATAAAGATGAAAGAATCGGTAACAGACATTACCTCTTCTTTGAAGCACTTCTTTGAGACCTCCTTTTAGGGCTCTAAAATTGGTATTTAAAGAAGGACAAGACCTCTATGATGTCTCTAGGGAAGTTGAGAGAAGAAATTTTCATGGTTTGGCCGAGGTTGAAGGCTCAAAGTGGTGTCAGGAAGAGAGGGAGGAGGTGCCCTTTTATAAGGGAGGAGAGGGGCACATTTGGAATAACAAAAAATATTATTTTATTATAAAGTCAAATTAGGTTTTTAATAGATCCAAATTGATATATTTAGAAGATAATGTGGGTATGGGTTTCAATCCTCTCATACAATAGAATTTATACAAGCTTAGGTATCAATTTTATCCTTATCATTTTGATTTTACTTTTATTTAGATAATTTAACTTTTACCGTGTCTTCTTGTTTTCTTACACTATAAGGTTAATAAACATAATATATCAAGAAAAAGGAACCCCACGTTGTTTATTATTAATATATATAACCTTATCTAAGTAATATTTCCAAAACTTAGATTTTTAGGAATAAAATAACAATTAATAATATAATATTAGTTTTAAAAACTATTTTATGTCAATTTTGACACTATTTAGTAATTGATTTTTGTGAAAATCATCACAGAATGATTAGTTAGACAAACGTTAATTAAATCATTACTAACATGTAATATTAACCTATAAAATTAGTTAAATTAATAAAAAGTCTCAAATTTCATTTATTTGGGTATTTATAACATCAATTATGTCAATATTTCATTAATAAGATAATTACTGCATCATCGTTGTGTCATAAATAAATTAAATTATTTAATGACTAAAAATTACAAATAAAATACCATTATGTAAGAAATGGTTTTATCTTTCTAATGAATATTTATAGTCTAATTTATCTTATGTATAACCCCATATTAAAAATAATTTACTTATTAAACTTTGATTTTAACTATTTTAACCCTTCTTTAAATAAATTAATATTAAATGCCCTAATCCAATCCACGTGAGCCTAAATGGTCATATTTTATTCCTAAGGTTGTTTTTGGTCGAATTACAATTATCCAATAGAATTAGGATATGTGTTAGGGTAATAATAACATCATTTTTACCCTTAATTACCATGTTTACTTTTAACCGTGGTAAAAAATTAAAAAGTTACTATTCACCAAAAATTATTTTCATCTCATTGAACCAAATTTTAGTCCTTGATATTACCCGTGTCTCTAGGATTTTCTAAATTCCACTCACAGAAGCGGTAAAATTATGTTTTATGAAAAATTCAGTTTTTTTAACTACTACTTAGTGGTTTCACTATTAATCAAAAAAATGAAAGTTTCCAGAAAAATACCAAAAATTAGGCATATGCTATATTTGATATTATGAATTCCAAAATGATGTTTATTTTACCAAACTAAATACATATCAGGTACATTAAATAATTTAAAAATTAATTACCGTCATCAAAACAAATAGCGTGTTTTTAAAAGATAATAACTATCAAAAGATTGACACTTGTTTATGTCTGGTTTAAATGTGAAATTATATACAATGAACAACATTGTATTAAATTGTAAAAATATATTATAAATATAATTTAAAACCACTCAAATTAATAATTTATCTCTATTAATTATTTCGATTAAAAAATTAGTTTTTAATTAAAATTTAATAATTTTCACTATTCATCAGAATATGAATGTTATCCGAAAAGTACCAAAATTTCACCCTAAGCTAATTTCGATATTCCGAATCCAAAAATGAAGTCCATTTTGAAATATAAAATTTTTAAAATTTCAAAAAGTGGGTATTACTATTCATAACGGCTAGTTCATAATAATATTATAATAATTTCTCATTTATGAAAATCGGTATTGCGTACTACACCCGCTATTGAGGAAGGTCGCGATTGCGTTTAATGCAAGGCAAGTAAAGGATGCATGTTGTGCAACCTCCTTTTGGTGTAGCACACAACACAAGACATTAATTAAAAACAATACTTTTCATAAAATGTCTGGGTGTTACACACTCCTTTATTGAAATATCAACAAGTTTGATCATCATACAAGTACCACTCAAACTAAGAAACTCTTATCCATATTTCCCACACCTAACACTATACATCTATGGTTTCATCAACATCATGGGGTAGAATTTTTAATTGAAACCCCAATAAACCAGGTCCACAAGAATTCAATAAATTTGACTGGTCCCCATCCCACAGATGAAAACCCACTAAACTATAATTTAATTGCACTATAGGTAATCGGCATATACCTCATTAATATCTAAACCAAATGGTGATACACTCCGATACCACTCAATCATAGTTTATGACTCATAATCTCAGGAGTTTTATACCCTTGAACATAAGATCATGTGCAAAAACCACTGACCATTCTCACACACATCTCAAATTCGCCAAATCATAATACCCTCAATGCTTACTTTCTAATGAGCTTGATAACTCAACTATGCCTAGGCCAGTCACATGATCACATGATACTTCACGTATCATCTTAAAATCGAATGATTTTAACCATGATCTATCCATAATGAATTTTACAATCTTGGATAAAAACAACATACTCATATATAACTATTCAAAAAATAAATATTTATAGACATCCAAATGATCCTACCCTCAAATCCCACCTTGATAAAAAAATAAAATTAAGTTATTTACATCATGAAAGTTCAATGATATTCTTAGTCCATACCATATACCTGATAAAACTTCCCAAGCATTGGTCTTATAAGACAAATCTTCTATGCATGCTTCTTTCCTACAAATCACTCACATGATTGCTCAAACCTCGATATGAGGTTGCCATAATATATCTAATACGAACCATACCACCAAGATTTACAATATCCTAAGTCACATCTTGATATACTGGGATCTCCCACATAACCCATAGGCCATATATTATATAGGTTATAAATCATAGGCATCATCCCTACTCCCATCTCAAATATCACCCAGTAACCCACATTCTAAATAACTACTATAGGGTTATCATATATGTATACATATCATGAATCACATTTCAAGTCATCAAAAAACTAGGCAACTGATCCTCAAATGGAAGTTTTATATTAGACCACCCTCTTTAGGACTACAATCTCATCAAAGTAAACACATACATAATGTAATCATTATATGATGATATTTATTGATAAATCATAGACATATGGTTTGGTTTATATATATTTCCACCACGAATATATATATGTGGAAACATTGTATAGGTTATTACTAAAATTTTAAATGCCAATCAGCCTGTACCATAGTAGTACAGGCTCCTTCTTGGCATCCAAAAGACCCAGGATCAAATACGGTCAGGGGAGAATTTTTATTACGATAGTAGTACTATAGTAGGTCACTGTTGCAGTACTATAGCATCGACGACTACAGTAGAAACAAAACTGTAGCAGCATAGGGACTGTAGTAGGTACTGTACTAGTGGTGGAACTCTAGCAGGAACTATAGGCGGACGGTACTGTAGCAGTATTGTTCACCGAGGATTCCTTTGGGACAAAAATGGGATTTCAGACCTTGTATTCAGGCCACTTTGCCTTGGGAGTTTACATTATGTAATGGGTCTCCCTTTACCCAGTATAAGGAGGACTTTTCTTTAAATAATAAATTGAGGTTTCATCCCCAACCGTTTAAAAAACTGACATTTTAAATGACCAACCCCATTTTCTTTTCAAAAACCTTCCCAAAATCAATTATATAGGGTCTATTACTATGGAATCTAATAACTATATCGACCTAATGATGGTTACTATGAATATCATACACTAAGGGAATGTATATCCATCAGCATGTGGATTACCTCTATATAATACACATGACCATTCACTAAACAAATGATATTTTTCTTTAACTAAGTAGAATTCCCTAAACAAGTTATAAAGAAAAACTATGTTTATGTTTTTCTTGACATAATATATAATTGAACTCTCAACATTAGTGATATTATTCACATAATATTACACACATGTCATGTGAGTCTTACATTCCAGGAATGAATCATATAAATAGGCTTGTTGTTAATCTACAAATAACTAAAAACCCATAAATGATAAATCCTGAAACTCAAGTGTGTTAAACTATGTGAAATCATATAATCACACAATAATATACCAATACTAACAATATCATATCCCTACTATCATGGAATTATCTTCAAAATTTTTTTTAGGATTCCCATGTTTAAAGTTCATCACCAGCTCTGACACATTGCAATTCCATGTATACTTTTTCCATAAATAGAAATCCAAAATAAAATCTCTAATTCAAATTTGTAACATTTTATTACCACCTCATATCCATTGAGTGGTTCCCATATTGAAGAAGTCGCTACCCATACTTGAACATTCCACTTCGTATGCCAAAGGCCACTTACTAGATGTGATGGTCTAGGTTACTACTATGGGGAGACTATACCCCCTTATCAAAGTATTAATAAGATCATAAATAACAAAATTTCATACAATACAATAACGACTATAGTAAACAAAAGAAATAAAACAAAATCATAAATAAGTAATGAATGAAAAAGAAAGAATTCATATGAACTCATGGACATGTCAGTATATAAACAATGATTTCCCAGTGGGATGATCATATATAAAATATAAATAAGAGATATAAAATATATGGGGGATCTACAATCATCCCTATTCCTCACTTCATATAAAATTCTAGAACCAACTAAGCTATCCTTATTTATCATGAAACATCGGGCCTCTTCCTCACCTCAACTTGAGATCAGTAGAGACTTCTTGGGTACCTAAGTTCCATGTTTTCCAAAGTATGGTGTGAGTACAAATTAGTATGAAAGAACCAATGTGGTCCCACATATTACCAGTAAATTCCATGAATTCACTTGAGATATCATTATTCAAATAAATAAATAAATAATAGATGTGTGAATAAATATACTATCATTGTTCCTTGGGTGAAAGCATGAAACCTGAGATCGATTATATCTACTCCAGCTAGTGCGAGAGAATCATTAATCATGTCACATAACTATACTAACCAGTACAGGAAAAAAACCATATAATAGTTATTCTATAAACTAATTCATATAAGGATAACCCTATGAAATAAATATTTTATTAAGAATATAACTTATTCCTAGGGGGATGAACTGAAGAAATCTAGTAGTGGTAGGCATACAACCAATTCATCAGTGGATGAATTCTGACCATTCATATAAACATTAATGGTCAGATCTAAGAATCCCAAGAATCCCATATAGGCACAATCCAAATATAAGGGGATTTCCCATGTCATTCCATATATATTAGCATCATAGATGAATCCACGGGGATTTCCCAAGTCACTCTAAATATATTGGAATCACAACCAAATCCATGGGTATTTCCCATGGTATTCTTATGAAATATGCATTACAGAAGAATCCAAGGGGATTTACCAAGGTATTCTACAGTTTTAGGGATATCAGCTGAATCATGTGTAATGACCAAACCATTGTATATCTCATAAAGTATTAAACTATAACTACTCAAGAGAAAAATATCCATCCCTTAATATATAAAAAAATTAAATCATAAGGGTTGGTAATCCACCCAAATCTCTCTCACTAATCAAGGAAGGCCTCTCACGAACAATACTTGATACTAGCACTATAACCATATAAGTATCACATCATCAATTAGAGTTATAATGTGAAACCAATAATCCTCACTATCCATTCCTAAAAAAACATTTTATGGGGTTAACATTTATCAGGTGAACTCATTGGGGTCCCCCCCAGGTCACATCATGCACAAAAACCCACACAAGCTCCATCATCATATTATTATTTCTTGATTTAACACCCCCACTCAAAGGGAACGACATTCCATTACATGATAATTAGCACAACAAAGACTCATATGCCTCATAGGAATATCTCCAACCTTAGAAGATAACATAATGCCAGTCTCACATCCCAAGTCATCCTAGCTCAAACCATACATGCCCAACCCATATTGATACATAAATATTACCTAGGGAATACCCACCCAAATAATTACATCCTAGTCGGGGATCACACCCCTACACTCATCTCAAATATCATAAACTATTTAATGTATCATACGGGTCCATCATGTCCTGAATAGTCTAATCATCTCAGTTCAACACATTTCTCCTTAAGGATGTGTTTAAGGATAATAAAATAGTGAAACTAGGATACATTCACATAATTTAATTTGTACCAATATGGTTTTATAAATAACAAGTTATGTATTAATAATTTGGGCCTTAGACAATGATGACAGATGTATCTAGCCATGTAGAATGATTCATCAAAATCCTTGGTAGTTTGATTAGTCCATGAATTTATTTTAAAAAAAATAATAATTTACTAAAAAGTGTCAATCTCCCATAATGGAGATACAACACATATCATATTACATATACATATATATAAATTAAATAACAAGGGGTACTATCTTAGGACCACCTAATACATTTATAAAGATTCCACCCTTTAAGAATAAACCAACAACTCATTCCTGAGATCAACCATGTCTCAGATTATCTTATAATAAATTATATGTTTCCATGAAATACAATAATTAATTGTAAATAATTATGATTAATTATTCGACTCAATTATATAAATTATTCATTGAGTTTATAATTTAACAAAATTAGTCCCACATTCCTAAAATTTCACTGTTCCATATCTAATTGCTGAAACCTAAAGTAATGGGGTGTGGTCCACTCCTAATATGAACCCAGACAAAATAGACATGAAAGACCCAACATATGATATTGATTCAATAGAAAATTACATTTAATTTAAATAACAACATTTAATAAATTCTTATGATGATATACCTTCTATTAAAAAACATGCAACAAAATGTGATCAGCCTCACAACACATCCCCATACCATGTTGAGGAAAATCTATATCATTTTGGATGATTTCCACCCCGATCTAGTGGAAGATATCTCCATAACCCAAAATGTTAACACAAAATTTTAAACAGAAGAAGGACCAATGATAATGGAAGTATGAGGACATCTCACCTTGATTTATAGACGAAATCACTCAACATATCCACCCCTAACAAGGGAAAGTCCAGAAAAAAATAGGGGGAGCTCCTTCAAGCTCCCACTGTTTGGTTGTACATGAGTGGGAGGAGAAGAGGGGTGAGAAATTTTCAATTTTGAGGATAAAAATGGGGATTCCACTATTTTTATGGATGCATAGGCATAAAATGACATGAAAAATTTGCATGTGCACCACAAAAAACCCAGACACACCTTTCCATATATCATGAATCCAACCATCATTACTATATTTTATTGGTAGAACACACCCACACTATTGGGTGATACATGACATGGATCTCCATATGGTCTACCTCAAATGCCCATAAAACACAATCCACAATAAAGGTGTCCCAATTTTCGTTCCCCCAAGCACATTACCTACCCAAAAGTAGTGTCACAATCACATATATTCCTAGAATTGGTGATTTGTATCCCCCTTTTCCCAAAAGGGTACCTATCACACACAACACACATCAAAATTCTAAATCCCATGTCATCACAACATAATGTAGCTTATTAATGGTTGGGGCAGAAGCCTCATTTTTATTTAAAGAAAAGACCACTTTTGATTAGGTAGAGGGAGACCCATTACATAGCTTAAAGGCCCAAGGCCAATTTCTCTGAATACAAGCCATCAAAGCCCATTTTATGGTCCAAAGATCCCCTTGGTGGACAGTACTTACACAGTACCCTGGCTGCTATAGTACCTTCTACAGTACCGATGTCGCTATAGTGCCTCCGCCCACCCGTCCACACTCAACCAACCACTCAAGCACTCAAAAAAAAACTATCAATCATAGTTATATATCCAAAATATCTCTTTAATTTTATTAATATATTTGTACTTGAATCCAAGTCCTAATTCTTAAAATTATTAATTCTTAGATGTCAAAAATTAAAATTTATTCTCATTTTCGCAACCAAATATGACACATGTCTTTACAATTGTTAGATAAATTGTTAAACTATTAAACTAATTTAATTTAATTTATATTAATTAAGATTTAAAATCACTATTCTTGACATTATTTTTAATATTAAATAAATCTTTTAAATATTGCAATGATTGTTCCTTGTTTATCATGGGATCGGCCTGACCATTTCACTATACTACAATTTTAGAGCTAGTTTTAGAAAACTTTAAATTCTAATATTTTTCTATGATAATAAACTAAAGACACAAATTGGGTTTTCAAGTGATTATTATAATTTTCCTATACTAATTAAACATACACCACTAGTTCATGAAAGTATTCCTAGGCTAGATCAGGCCACTTATAAACCATGAGTATAAACAAGTTGACTATATCTAGCTCTGCAGACTGTTCCCAATAAAATTCCTCCTCACACAGAAATACCACATGAGATTCTTTAATACAATGATTATATTTATAATAAAATAGGAATCACATAGGGTTATCAACATTGTTTTTACGTGAATGAAATCAATATTCTATGTGGGTGGATCTTACTCTTTCTCCACACAATATTGGGGGTCCAACTATCCTGATATTCAATGGAATCAAAGATATAGAACAAAATTTACAAATTGTATTTGGTAATATGGTCCTATGTTTGGGATTCAAGAATATTATGATGTAGTGAAGCTTAGTAGTATTTTCTAGGCATTTTAAAGACAAAATTATGTATGGTCTAAATATCGAGAGTCCAGTTCTGCTACCAGTTGGGAAGATCTTTAGCATCAGTTCCTCTCTTAATTCATCTCAATACTGAAGAGGATAATAATCCTTAACCACTCAAAATACAAGAAGTATAAAAATGACAGAGTCCCATACTACATCTCTAGGTGGAAAGGCTTAACCTTTTCATTGAACAGATAAATCATAAATGTGTTTGTTACTATAAATATATAAAGTAAATCTATAAGATACATTACAAAAATTACTCATCCTATTAAAGTTTATTTGAAGATTTTACTGATTTTTCATAGTTGTGTAACTATAAAAGATTAAATTTTACATTCTAGAGATAAATATTTATTTACATCAACATCAAAAGGGAAAAATTTTGTATAAGAATAAATTATAACCATCACTATCAAACAATAACCAATTATATCTCTAGTTCCTGATCCAACTAAAAATTATATAGTACCTCTTTATGAGAATAAACAATAGTATTAATTCCATCATACGAGGAAGAAATAATTGGATCAATGAAATTTCAAAGATGTGTAAAAAATTATTCCTTTAAAAGACAAAATTTCCTACGGTATTTTGTAATCACATTTGAAAACAACCAAGTTAAAATTATAGAAATAAATGTTTTGAATAAGTCTTATTTGAATAATTGACATGATTACTATCCCTACCACTGGATGTTAGGGAATAATAGTTATAAATGATTTAACATTAAGGATGTAATCAAAAAAATAATATACATCATACATGTAAAGTAAGGTTATATCCCACATTAGGTGGATCATGTGTCTTCCACCCAACCAGAAAAAGAAGAAGATTAATAAGAATAACAATGTTGAAACTCATTGAATTTTGATGAATGGATAATAATAAAAGTGGTAAATCATGCACATAACAACATTAGGGAATGGATGAATTATAATTTAGAAACCATAATTCCTCTATAATTCATTAGGTGACATATCTATCTTTTTAATCTTCTAAACATTGATGAAACTAAAATGGATGACAAAAGAACTTGGAGAAGAGTCTCATTAGGCTCCCAAGGAGTTCCAGCTCCCATTGGACTTCTTTACCACCTAAATGGTAGGATATGATCCATCACGTAAAATAGAATTTTTATCTTAGGAGGAGAAAAAATAAGATTATATTAATGTTATCCGCATGAAATATCCATTCACTAATGTATATAACACCTATGATACTAAATTTCCCACTAGTAATCATGCAGGAGGACGTTGAGGTTGGGAAAGGTGGGACCAAGGTGGATATTAATGTTCAAGCACCATTCACATTAAAATTATACTTGTTTTTAAGACTATAATAATATAACATCAATAATATCAATAGGAACATCAACATAATACTTTTTTTCAATGATTTCTCTAATTTGTTGTCACACCTAGTTTTCATGTTTTTGTTTATCGTCTAATTTTTTTAAGAATCCTGGTCTTTTCCTCGGGTCCTATGTGTGAGGAGGGTTGAGTTTTAAAGTTTTTACATTTTATAATATTTCACTCTTGGATTTACTTGGTCTATGTTTGAATAAAGTTGCATGTTGGAGAGTTTTGGACACCCACAATGTCACCTTTTGGGTTTAAATCTTTCATGAATCATTGGGTGGGGTTCCCTAGAGTTCAGGTTTTCATTTGAGGGATTTTATCCAATTCTTAAGGCTACATGTTTTGAGGACGGTTTTCTAAAATTGTTCAACCTAACCATGTGAAGTTGCATATTCATTCTAGTGTCCCTCACACAGTTTTCCAAACCATGCAGCAAAACCGTGCAACCCCGTACAGGTTTAATTGCATTCACTGAAAAAATATTATTTTGGTGATTCCACCCCCCATTTGAATCCCTACCTGGTAGATATCAACCAGAGGGCGCCCCTTCTTTGTTCTACCTTGTTTGCGACCGATTTTGTTGTGATTTCTCATAAAGGTTTAGTGATTCTTCATGGTTTATTCATCAAACTCTTCTCCTTCCTCTTCCCTCTTTCTTATTATTCCAAATCTTTATGATTTTCTCTTATCCCATGGTCATGATTGAGCTAGGGTTATGTTTTACCATGGTTTTTTATAGGATTTTTTCTATTAGGCCTGGTATTTGTATATCTAGGGTTTCAAAGCCTATGGCAGGAGTTTTCAGGTTTGTGTTTCCATTTCTCCATGGATTTGAGGTATGATTCCCACTGCACTCGAACTTTTAATTTAAGATCCATATGTTTCATTTTTTCAACTTCATCATACTCTTAAAATTGTAATTTATGCTTCTGATAATTTTTGTGTGTGAAATGTAGTGGTTAAAACCATGTTTTGTGTAAAGTGATGTAGTTTTGTTAAAATGGTTCATACCGCATGCTGGTTCAAATGATTTATTTTCTTTCCTACATATTTTGTGGAATTTTGAACATGTTTCAATATACCGAATAAATTTATGGAATTACATTGTAGTTATATTACTTTTCAATGCTCAAAATGAATTTTTTTGTTAAAAAGTGCATGTCATGTGTTCGGTAAGTTTCCTAGTAGGCTTTTCTGTGTTGAGTGTGGTTGAAAATACTGGTTTGGAAATGTAATCATATTTGAAAATGGGAAAAAAATCAATTTAATATGTGGATTCCAA
Organism: Viscum album; assembly: GCA_963277665.1. NCBI lineage: Eukaryota > Viridiplantae > Streptophyta > Magnoliopsida > Santalales > Viscaceae > Viscum > Viscum album. The sequence goes on from OY728145.1 coordinate 703,884,271, forward strand.
GAAGGTTTTGGTTTTTTGAAAGAAGTTGTATCCTTTTTTATGGTGTTTTGACATGTTTTTTCAATGGAATGCCTATTTGGCACTTTTATAAAAAGGGTTGTGTAATGAATATGCAATTTTAATATTTTCAAGGTGGTTACCAATATTTTAAATCTTAAAATTGTGGGTTCTCACCTCCTTATTAAATGTGGTATTTTTGGATTTAAAAATCATGGTTTTCTAAAATGTTTAATGCTTGTTTGGCCTTTCCTAAAATTGAAGCTTCAGTGTATTACATTTATATACCATGTTTCATTAATTGTGATTTTTTTATAGTCCATGAAATTATTTTATTAAATATTTTTAGGGATTCAGAATATGGAAGGGTATGGTTTTATTTGTGTTTATCCTTAAAAGAGTGTCTTTGACTGAGTTTTATGTGTAAGGACTCGTTAAAATCCTTGAAATTGTTTTATGAAATTTTATGCGGTTTATTGATCTATGAAATAAATGTGAAGAATGTTTGCAGGTTGTTTTTGTGTTAATGGTTTGGGAATGTAATTTTCATAGGAAAAGCATATTTGAAAATATGTGTAAAATTATGGAGAACTAATGGGAATCTTGGGTATCTAGGTAAACAGACGTGTACTAGTATACTAGTGATCCCATGGGGTTTGGCCCCTGTTTCACATAGCATGTTGGACGATGACAAAACTAAATAAATTATGATAATGATGTTGTTGGTATACCAATGGGTTATGGGTATACTCCCTACTATTTTATCGTGTTCACATGAAATGATATTTATTATGGTTACCTTCACAATGATAGGAGGTACCTAGGGCTCCTAACTAACTAGGGGATAGGGGTGTTCTCATGACCTGTGCTCATTAGTTATTTTAAACTAACCATCGACATATGGTGTGTTTGGTTGTTAAATTCAACAGCTTCTTTATTTTATATAAAAGTGTATATTCTTTAAAAAACCCCAATTGAAAACTATTTTCATTTTGATGTTTTTCCCCTTTGAATATTGTTACCGATATTCTTATTTATACAACTTTCCAATTTTTGTTCTGGTAATTTTTATAGCATATGACCTCATTTTAAAAACATACCATTATATCTTGTATTTAAAACATTAAATTTAGGTTTAATTTATTATAAATTAAGTGCACTAGGGAATATAATATCAGGCTAACCTCATTATTTTTAATACTCATGCCTATAGTCTTCATCTTTTTTTATCCCTTGTGCTTGTTTCTTATTGAGTTCGATTACCTTGGATGATATGTGAACATTTTGTTGGAGAGTGACCACCAGGGTCACATGGAGTTAGTTGGTTGTATTGTTCGGTTGGTTTAGTTTTTTGGTTCAGTTGTATTTTTATTTTCTTGTACAAATATTATTCACATTAATTTTTTATAAAAGTTCATTGGGCAATCTATTTTTTCTATATTTAGTACTTTTTTATTTTTGGGAGAAATAGTTCCCCATTTTACTCTATTGATTCCCTCGGTGATTGTTTCCATCTTGGGAGGATTGTGAATGCCTTTCAGGACTTGTCACAGGCTGTCCTAGGTGTTACGTTTTGGGATGAATCGGGATGGTTCATGAAAAAATGGTATCGTAGGAGGTTGGCTCTTAGTGGACCTTTCTTTTCATAGAACCATTTTTTATTTGGGGATATCAAGGTATATGGAGTAGGATTGTTGGGACTTGAGGGGTATGTTCGGGAAGAGCACTGTGAACTCTTACTAGTTCTGATACTAGGTTTCCCATGGGAAGTATGGTTTTAGTAGTGTTTTTAGTTATGTTGATTATTTAGTGTTGGGATACAACAAGGGGAGTTGGACTAATGGTCTCTGTGAGATCTCATGTCCTAGAAATCCATGGGGAGCAGGGTTATGGTTATAATAAGGCTCATTGTGTTTGTGGTGTGTTTCACGTATGACCACCAACCATATGGTCAAGTCACCCACCGACACTAGTTTCTTTTTGTTGGTCTATCAGACCTTTCATGAATTAATAATTTTGTTTTGAAAATCATTGTTTGAGAAGTGTAAAATTAGTATTAAATATTTAATATAATAAATACGTTAGAAATTTGGGTTTTTGTGAAACCAATCTACAGAATAAAATGGAAATGATTTAACAGAATGGAATTTCCTTAATATAATCATATGGGTTTCTGAAATAAAATGTTTTGAATGACTGGATAATTTTAAAGTGGTTCTGAAATATGGTTTTAAATGTGATGTTTTGGGAAATCTAAAAGTGTTCAAATTTGAGGAAATGGTTTCAGAAATTGGATTTTAGTTGATGGTGTTATCTAAAAAGTGTTTTGTCCTTTGTGGCCGTTGGTTTATGAAAAGAGGCTTGGGTGGTCTTTTGAAACGGGGAAAGAGCTATTTGGAATAGAATTTTTGTTTTTAAGTTGTTTTTAAATAAATGGAATGGGATCCTAATAAAATAGTTCATGAAAAAGTGTGGTTTTTTTGAGATGCTGAATTTTGTTTTCGAAAAAATGGAGATGACTTTGATGAAGACCTATGGGGTTTCTTTTTAAATATTGGTAAAATGTTTTGTCGTGTGGGAATCTGATATTTTTTGAATTGGTGGAGAGTGTGCCTTTGGAAGGTACATGATTTTGGAATTGAGACAAATGTTTTATTTTGTCTTGGAAAACGAGGATTCCTGTTTTATCATTTAGTCTGTTCATGGGTTCTAACATGTACAGTGAAATATGGGAATGTTGATGGATGCCTAGTATGGCATGATTATATGGGTGCTTGTAGTGGTACCGAGATGTGCATGTGAGTGAGACTATATGAAACAACATTGGTGAGTGAGAAAATCCACCATGTTTATTTTTTAAAAGTGTGTTGTGCTGAAATTTTTTTGCATTTGTTTATAAAATGATGTTTATGTGAATGGTTTCTCTTATGTATCAGAAGGGATGTTTCTTTCAATATACTTCCTTGTGATCTGGAAGTCATACTCTTATTGTGTCTTAAAATGATATCTTGTTGGTGGCTCAGTTTAGGATCAATGTTTAGTGGTTTTATGAATACGTGTCAGATGTTGTGATGTGGCTAAGGATTGTCCTCTATTTCCAATATTTCAAGTTGATCTACCTAAGGGTTCATTTCAAATATTATATCCACCTATTCAGATGATGCCTCAACATGTTGTGGGAATAGATAGCTATTTGGGTTTGATTTAATGTTCCCATTTATTATGGTGATTCTCTCAGTTGTGGTAGTTGTGATCATTGATAATTAGGAGCTTTTTCATGTTCCTTGTTCATTATACCCCTCTTTCGGAGTGAGAGAGAATTGTGTGGTATATCATTATCCCCTATTTGGGTAAAAGTTTCTATTTTGTGGAAGTGAGTTTCAATGTGTGTCTTTGTCCTTTTTTATACTAAGGTATCTTCTGTGTCATTATGTGTCAGTAGTTGAAGGAGTTCCATTTAGGTATTAATGGATTCTAACGATGAGGTAGTAGATGCTTCAAACATCAGAGCTCCAGCCATAGGTCCTGGAGTGAAGTTGATGGGTAGTTAGAAATCTCAAAGGTTTGACCAGTCTGGTTAAGTTTGTGCCCCTACCATTGTTGTGAGGAAATATCAGTATTCCAATTATGGGTCCTATATCAATTAAAGATGCCCCATGGTTTCAAAGATCATGATGGACTTACCCCTCATGCAATGTATATGATTATGCCTTATTAAATGTTGGTTTTTGATTAGTGTCCTTGTGGGGACCGCCCACATGATTCAGGTGCGGTATCGATTTTATATATTCATAGGAGTCAAGTATTGGTTAGTTTTCTATTCTGGTTTCATTGATCAAAGAATTGGGCCCCTTTCAACCCATCCCTATGTGGTGGGGGTTTTTGGTCTTTGTAGGATGTTTTGGCTTAGTTTTTGTCCCCTATATTTAGGAGTGTGTAGTTTAAATTCACTTGATGTGTTTTTCATAACTTGTGTCCTTCTTAGCTCAGGATGGTTGTGGTAGAATAGATTTTTTTGGCCTATTAGGGAAAGTCCCAACTCTAGTTACTGTTTAATGCTCAGTTGTTCATTGTTTGTTGATTAATAATAATCAGGAGACCCACTATGGGTCTCGTTAAGCTCTCACTTGAGAAGTTGTCAGAGGATGGTTGGATTTTAATGATGGGGAATCTATTTGTACTTCCCCTATGCGATCGATCTATTTTTTTGGGTTAGATTTAATCTGGTTATTATAGAATTCACTATAGGTGTTTAATTCCTTTGTATCATCATTGATTTCAGAAGTGTTATGTTTCTTTGGGTATGTGGTGGTTTAAACATTCCCTTTGTTTTCGGGAATTGGTTTTGAGTTTTTGTTGTTTTGGTCAAGATGTTTAAGTTCCATTTTTGGTGAGTGAAATTTAATTAAATGAGTAGGTTAGATCATGCAGATTTGGAATCCTTAGGCATTGATCAATCAGCTGGAAAGTGTTTTGGAATTTCAGGGATGGAAATCATTAATTGTGGGGAGAATTGTCACACCCAGTTTTTCATGTTTTGGTTTATGGTCTGTTTGTTTTTGGGAATCCTAGCCTTTTTATCTAGTCCCAGGTGTGAAGGTGGTTTGAGTTTTTAAGTGTTAACATTGTATAATATTTCACTCTTGGTTTTGCTTGTTTTTTTGGATAAATTTGCATGTTGAATAGTTTTTCACACCCACAGTGTCACCTCTTTGTGTTTAAATCATTCAAGAAACATTGGGCGGGGTTCCCTAGTGTTTGAGGTGTCATTTGAGGGGTTTTCCAAATTTTTTGGCATCACGATTTGAGCACAGTTTTACAAAACCATGAAATCTAACCATGCGATATTGCATATTCATTCCAATAGCCCTCGCACAGTTTGCGCATGGTTTGCCAAACCGTCCAGCAAAACTATGCCACCACATAAAGGCAAAATAAAATTCACTCCAAAAATCTGATTTGGGTGACTACACCTCCCATTTGAATCCCTACCTTCTTGATATCAACAAGAGGGAGCCCCTCCTTTATTGTACCTCGTTTTGGACCAATGTTGTGGTTATTTCGCACCAAAGGTTTGCGATTTTCATGGTTTCTTCATCAAACTCTTCTTCTTACTCTTTCTACATTCTTATTATTTGATTTTTTCATGTTTTTCTCTTATCCCAAGGTCATTATCAACCTAGTCTTATGTTTTACTTAGGCTTTTTGATGGGGTTTTTATTATATTAGTTCTGGTATTTGTAGATCTAAGGTTTCTGATCCCGCGGTGGGAGTTTTCAGGTGTGCGTTTCAATCCCTCCACGACTTTGATGTGGGTTTTCAACTTTACTTGAAATTTTTATTTAAGATCCATCTATTTAATGTTTTTTATCCTTCCTCATACTCTAAAAATATTAATTTATGCTTTGGATAATTTTGTGTGTGTGCAAAAGTAGTGGTTAAAACCTTGTTTTGTGTAAAGTGATGTAGTTTGGTCCAAATTGTGCATACCGCATGTTTTTTCAAATGATTTCTTTACTTTCACACATGTATTGTGTTATTTTGAACATGTTTCAGTAGTTGGAATATATTTATGGCATTCCATTTCTATTTTATTCCTTTTCAGCTGATTAAAATGAATTGTTTGGATAAAAATAGCATCCCATGTGTTCGGTAAGTTTCCCAATTGGCATTTATGTGTTGAGTGTGGTTTAAAATGATCGGTTTGGATTTATAATAATATTGGAAACAATAAAATAAATTGGATTCCTTATGTGGTTTCCATGTTGGTTTTGGTTTTTAGAAAAAAGTTGTATAGGTTTGTAAGGTGTTTTGATATGTGTGGCCAATGGAAGGCCCATTTGGCACTTTTATAAAATGGGTTGTCTAATGGATATAAAATCTGAATATTTTCAATGTGGTTATGAAATTTTTGAATCCAAAAATGGTGGGTTCTCAACTCCTTATTAAATGTGGTATTTGTGGATATAAAAAATATAGGTTTGGTAAAAAATTTAACGGCTCGTTTGGACTTCACTAAAAATGAAGAATGACTGTTTTACTTGTATGTAACATGTTTCATCAATTGTGATTTTTTTTGCCCCCTGAAATGATTTTATTAAATGTTTTTAGGGATTCGAAATATGGTTGGGTATGGTTTTGTTGTGTTTTTATCCTTAAAATATTGTTTCTGATTGAATTTTATGTGCAAATCCCCATTAAACTACTTGAAATTTTTCTAAGAAAATTTTATGTTGTTTATTGATCCGTGAATGAAATGTGAAGTATGCTTATGGGATATTTCTGTGTTTATGATTTGGGAATGTAATATTCATTTAAAAAGTGTATTTTATAATAGTTGTAACTTGATTGAGGACCAAAGGGAATACCAGGTATCTAAGTGGGTAGACATGTACTAGCATGCTAGTGATCCCATGGGGTTTGGCCATTATTTTCCGTAGCAAGTTTGATGATGACAACACAAACTAAACTACAATGATGATGTTGTTGGGGGGACAATAGGTTATGGGTATTATCCATATGAGTTCCTCATGATCATAATAATAGATATTTATTATGGTTACCTTCACTGAGATACGAGGTTCCTGAGGCTCACAACTATCTAGTTCCTAGGGGTGTTCCTGTGACTTGTGCTCATTTGATATTTTGTACTTGTCATCAGGATACGGTGTGTTTGGTTGGTAAATTAATCAGTGTCTATGTTTTAGTTAAAAGGGTTCAATTATTTAAATCATCCCTCTTTAAAAATATTTTCATTTTTAAGTTTCACCTCCTTGAGTTTTGTAACTAGAATTATTATTTATACAACATGAAAGTTTTTTATGGTAAATTTTATAGCATTGTACCTAATTTGGAAAAAATAACATTATATCTTGTATTAAAAATTTTTAATTGTTGTTTCTTTTATTTTAAATTAAGTGCATTGGGAATATAATATCAAGAAAACCTACTATGGTTTAATAGTCTCTCCTACAGTCTTCTTCTATTTTTATCCCTTATACAGGTTTCAGATTGAGTTCGATCCCCTTGGACGATGTGTGGTCATTTTTTTGGAGAGTGACCATCTAAGTAACATGGAGTTATTTGGTTGTTTGGTTTGGTTGTTTGAGTTTTATGGTTCAGTTGTATTTTCAGTTTCCTGTACAAAGGTTGTTCAATATTATTTTGTATAAATGTTTATTTTCATGTCTGTTTCATTCCACTATTTTGTTCTTTTTTATTTTTGGGCGGAATTGTTCCCTATTGTACTCTATTGATGACCTCGGTGCTTATTTCCATCCTAGGAGGATCAGGAATGCCTCTTGGGACTTGTCACGGGCTGGCCTTGGTGACCGGTTCAGGGTTGACTCAGGATGGTTCATGACATTAGTTCATATAGGTGGACTAATTATAATGCAAGAAACCATCCAATTGACCTTAGGAAAAAAAATATCCAAATGGTCAATGAAAAAAAAACTCGCTAGTTTCTACCAAGAGTGGGAATAATCATCATAATTAGTTATGTTGTCTAGACCCCAAGCATAATAATATCCACAATCCAAGATATAAATTCGCTTAGATTAGAAGTATGACAAGTTAAAGCACATATCTCTAATTTTTGTACAAATTTTAATCCCATATGTTCTTTATCTATTCAAAGAGTATGGGGAAGCTCTTACTGGGATCCTTTTAATGCATGGAGAGTTCAAGACTAAAGTGGGTACATATAAGGCATATTGTATTGAATCAGGTTCTCTTTATTTACACATAGTCATTTTATTTTCCCAACAAGACAAAGAAACTTCCAAACCCACATGAACACCTGAAGGCTTAATTTTGTATTAATTTATTTTTATAATAACTATTTAAAGTTTGAGGTGTAACCTTTACATAGACCATATACCAAGAGGCATTGAGCCTTAATAAATTTCCATTTTAGGCTTAAAGACCAAACACAAAGCATCAATACCCACCCAGATGATGAAAATGTTTTCTCCAGATAAACTAAATAAAAAATCCACTTAGTGGAAAATACCCATGCATGATTGCATAGGTCTGGTACTGATGAAAAATACATTACCTCTCATTCATATAAATCCGATTGCATTTCAAGTGGTAGCTTCCTGCTCTTGGCCTCATTTGGGAATCCAACTGGGTATCTAACTCCCTTGTATTTTCTTCCGCTTTCCCATCATGAACTATCTAGTGGAGCCAACATAAGCACATATATATGGTATCTTATTCATCAAGAATCCTTCCTCCCTCCCTCCTTATGCACCACTGATCCACATTAGAAATTCTCCTAAGCCATTGCTCATACTAACACCTTCCCCAACTGTTCTCCATCATCATTCTTGATGCATGTCACCATATTCCGGGGTGTCCTATGCCATCAAACATATTTCAACTGACCACCCTTTCTATATGAAGCTCATCCACACTGATACATGGCTATCCTGAACTCCTCCAATGTTGATGGTCACCACACCATCAATATAACCCAAACTAAAGCAGTCGATAGTTGAAGACATTCACACCTCATGTCCCATATCAAACAATATACAAATTTGAGGATTTTAGTCTTTGAAACCATGTTAGTGTAGTATTACAGGAAATCATTATCCACTAGGCTAAGACCCCAACAACATGAAACTACCATATAGGTTCACATACAACCCTTGTATGTTTCTGGATAACTCAATAATGTTCATATTAAATTAGTTCTGATTAAAAATGGATATGGAATCAATCTCATAGTAGTCTAAACCCTTGACCATTTTTGTTACTATAAATCCAATTTCTCTTCATAAAATCTTATGATCTAATGATATGAAATGATATACTAGAGGCATCTCAGGAGGATCAGGTTGATGATCTAGTTTGTATATCTCATCAATGACTATAAATTTATAATCTTCTACCAATACATGGATTTTAATGATTTGTTAGGATGGTTACACGATTTTATGCATGCATCATTTCCCACTTCATATCAACAAAATATGTAATACTCTATCGATGGGTATATTAGAATAATTTATAGTGATAACACCAATTTTTAATAAAAAAATCCCAATTATTCAATGAATGGTGCTACAAGGGGGAGGGGAAACAAACATTGGTAAATAATGGAATACAATTTTTTCCCTTATTATTCTATAAACAACTCCATAAATCCCTAGAGATTAATATGAAAATAATTAATTTTATATAGTAACTAAATCAAGGAAAAAACGTGGGATCTTTGGATTCATCAGGTTAATTTTGTCAATGATTTAGACCCTTTGATCCCCTTCCCCTCTTACGATGGTTATATAGATACCTCCATTAAAAAACTATCATTAAAAAAATGGTTCCCATATAGCCTATACAAATCACTATATATTAAGAGTGTCTACACTTGTTCTTGGAATTATGTAATATGAAATCAACACAACTAAATCTCTTCAACCAGTTAGACATGAACCCTCAAAATAGAACGACAGTTTTAGGCCCCCTTTCCCACTTTATATAGTGAAAACTATTTGGGAATAATATTAAAAATCATAAGATGTGTGTGATCATGATGAAAATGATAAAAATACATCATCATATCATCAAACTCTAAGACATGTATACCTTGTTCTATTAATCATGTAGATGATGATGAGATCAAGGATTCACAACTAGCTTTAGTAGAAGGTGTCTCAACAACCGTTGATAAACTCATGAAATTAAATTTTACAAATTATGAAGACTTTATTCCAATACATATTATTAGATCCATACCCCCACAAAGAAATAAAAGAATAAAACACCTTCCTCAAGAGTTATCAAGATGTTTTTACATTTAATTACACAAATATTTCATAGTTATATCCCCTTGTAGAAACTCTTCATTTTGGTTTATTAGAAAACCACTATCTTTTAAAATATGTAACAAATAGAATTCCATTGACCCATTCCATCAATGTGGAATCTAAATTTATTACTTTTATGAATGATGAAATGAAATAGAAAATTCAATGCTAAAAATGGATTAATATCATTGTTCTTATCAAGAAGAATAATTGAAAATCTTATTTTATATTTAATTTTGGGATTTAAATCACCACAATCTATTGAAATATATCCCCATCTCAATCATGGTGTTACTAAAAGATATGAAAACCATTTTTGTAACATCACTAACCTAGTTTCCACGGAATGGTGCCCTGAGAGTTGTTGGCCACATGGCCTCATGTGTAGCTCCCAAAACATTAAAGGCTACCAACTAGAATTGAGAACCTAGGGTGAGTCTACAGGGAGACTATTCCCTCCGTTTAGAGTGTAATGTAGTGGTAGAAACATAAAATAAATAGAGTAACTAGTGATTTAATCGAAAAAGAAATAAATGAAAATAGAGGTATATATTGAAATTCTAGATGTAATGTCATATACAATGATGATCATGTCATGTGTCTACAAAGAATCCAAAATAGGTGTACATGGAAAATATACAATACAAATCAAAATTCTAAAAAGACCAAATACTATCCCAGTTAGCATCATGAGCCTCATCTCGGTTCTATTATCCCCTACTTCTATGTAGCAGTAAAACCATGTACCAGGGTGATTTCCCTTGTCCATACATATAGTGATGAAATATTCTTGGGTACCAAAGGTAGACCATGTAGGGGTTGTGAAAACATCTCAGTATCCCACCACCAATGGGTTTAATGACATCAAGTTAGTGAATATATAATAATAAAAATGTGCTAGTTTTAATAAAATATATAATGAAAGTACTAAAAGAAAGTAACCCATAATGTTTTATGTTTTCATGGCAACCTATCCTTTGTTACCTTCTTCAGAATTATGTAGAATTATTTGTGTAAATAATCAGTCTTCTCTCATTTAATAAATAAGTATAAAAACCTAGCATGTATCCCAACATCCCCTTAATGATATGTGATTAAGAGTTGATTAACGAGGGTATCAATAAGATATAAGCCTTTGACCGAATCCAAGATTGTTCATTTTCTTGGAAGAAGTGCCATATAAATAATTTATTTAATTATTCAATTAAGAAACTATGCTCTTCCTTGGTGTTAATTATTTGGAATCCAGGTGTCGCCCTGGGTGCCTCATGAAACAGGCACCTTACCACTCCATCCTAGGAATTTATCCTCGGAAACCTGTTACCACTCTAGGTGCGATATAACATCATTTTAATTTGATTCCACCCTTAACGGTCCACTTAGGGAGCCCATGTCTCACTCCTAGAATATATAGAATCATCCATCTGATTCCATCATTGGAAGTCTATATAAGGATTCCATTTGTCACTCAGGTACATATCAGTAATGCTTATGAGTCCATCCATGGAAGTAAACTAAATGTTCAAAGTGTCACTTTGGAATATGTAAGGTAGTAGACAAATGATTATATCCATGGCATTCATATATGAACCCATGTGTCACCCAAGGAATAAAATATATTCTATAAATAACATTGTATTATTTTGAAGGTCATCACCCTGACCATTTCAAGTAAACATCCCCTTATAAGGTGGCTCAGGAATGGAAAATGATTACTAGGCTTAACCTCTTGAATATCCCATGTGGGAAGTATAAATTGAGGAGAAAAAAATGCATAAACAACTAATTACATTGTAATATCCCATGGACATGGTCTTTAATTCCTTTACTTTAATCAATTCAAATTTCAATTACTTTTCATCAATTGTTATCCGATGGAAAGGAGAGAAAGATAAACAAAAAGGTATTAAATTTAATATTCTACCCATGGTGGTCCAATTAATTAAAAAACACACCCTAGGGGTATATACAATTTGAGGCTCACAGCCTTTAAACATTTATCAATGGGGAAAATTAATTATACAGGTCTTACCTTTTCATTTTAATATAGGAATATATTTCATTTCAAGAGATTCACATGGTAAATTTGAGATCCGAAAAAATGAAACTAATAAAAATACCCCAAAATTAATAGAAAAGAAGGAGACCACATATCATGGGTCTGTATTAGAGTGCTAGTATAATATCAACTCTTGATTCGATTCAAATCAATAGAAAAATGAAGAAATATTGACAACCCTAAATATATGAAATATTAGCATGCACCTAAATATTTTTTCAATCCAATGTTCAAATAATAATGACATAAATGTAAAATTATAATCACTAGCATAGAACCAATGAGGCAAAATAATCTTGATTTTGATAATAGATGACAAAATGTTTGCAAATCCTATAATTTGGATTTATGGAGGGATACCAATGTCCACTACTATCTAATGAGAGGGAGGAAAATAGAATATTTGTTTTTAAAATACATTAAGGGAAATATGGTAATTTCTCCAAAATTAAAAAAGATGCACAGTTGGTCAAAACATGCATCAACCATGCACCCGCTTCTTTACTAGGGGATACCTGAATAGTCATTATGCAAGGTTTGACAAACCATGTGAAAAATGTGAAAAACACCTCTGTCAAAAACTAAATGTTGTCTTGTATGGGAATGTGCCTCCTTCCACACATTTTACTCAAATTGTGTGGAATTTTCCTCCCTATTTAAGTCCTCGTAGAGTTAGTAGTAACCATGTGGTATGTCCAGCACAGTTACTATTAATCGTGTCGTCGAACCTAATTTTAAAAAAATATGGGTTCAGGCTGCAAACAAGCCATGGACACCGTCAGTACCTCCAAGACCTTAAATGAACTTTACATTAGGACATAATTAAAAATTAAAAATGAAATGAAAAATATTCATACCTTAAGAAATTACCATGTTCTTACAAACTTCCCCCCTTATTGCAATTCTCCACTGAATTTCCCTTCCAATGGTGGTGAAGCCTCATCTTTAAACAAAATCCAGCCACTGTGCTCATATATTTTCCTCCCACTAATATGTATCATCATGTACATGATAGTGCTTTCATAAAACCCATAAAAATTCACTAACCAACCTCATAAAACCTTTGTACTGTGATCCAAAATATGAATAAGATCATCCTCAATGGACCCATATATCAGTAACTCAACCTTCTTCAAGAATAAAATCATGGGATGGGTCTGAATGATAATAGAATATCTTGGATACATGGAGGACATCATGTATGGATTAATACCTTTATGTTTCTTAAAATTGATTGGCTACCGACCTGAATCTTTCTAGAATGTGGAATAACCGGACATATCATGGTGAGAGTTAAACCAGTTTCCTAAACCTCATATGTACCTGCCTCGACAAGACATGAAAATTTTCATGATCCCCCACCTCTAACTGTAGAGGTGTTTGATGATTGTCAAGAAAAGATTTCAATCAATACAGTACAATAGCAATCCACTTCCGAAGAAATTGTACTTTCTCTATAGTATAATGTATGATACATGGTCCAAGAATATATGCCTCTCCTACCTCTAACTAGTAAAGGGTTGATCAAGATAGACCACTATATAAATCATTATAATGATCCATCTATATAGTTGTTTGAAATATAATTTTTTATATGAATTTTATTAGGAGTATATGATTGTCCTAAGAACGATCAAAATATTGGATGCAAGTCTACAACATGTCCTCAAGTATATATATCATGCATTTTGACTAGCCACAAGTGTAAAGGTGGAGTACTATTCTTAGAAACACTTGTGGACCTAATACCAAATGGAGCCCTTTCTAGAATTTTGAAGTGAATAACACATCCCTATCTAAAACAATTATATGAGAGAACCCTTTAACTCTTACTAAATCATTGATATAAAACCTCCCAAGATAATCTTTTAAAAAGGTATACATGATAGGTTCTAAATAAGAAAACATTGTGATCCTGTCAAAAATAACCCAAATGAAATTATTGACTCACGGTGGCATAAGAAACCTAGTCACAATATAAATTCCAATTTCATCCAATTTTCAGTCAGGAAAGAAGAACTGCTTTAAAAATTTAGTTGGTCACTAGTGACCCCCCATCACAAGCTGGCAGGTGGAACACCTCATAAAAAACCAGCTACATCACTTTTCATACCTGACCACCAATATTGGTTATATAATCCTCAATACATCTTGATGACACCAGGACGCACTAGTAGTGATGATGCATGGAATCTCACATAAACCCCTCACACATGTCTATTGAAACCCACATGTGACCATGTATATATAAAATTTCATACACACCAATAGTCCAACCTAGATGAGGGACCTCACATGCCACACAATCTTGTAAGACTAGGCCCTTAGAATCTAATAGCTGCCTTATCATCACATTTTCCAGAAGGGTAGAGGTCACATCTAAGGATGAAATAAAAGTATTCCCCTGACTATCCTACACCTTCAAGTTAATCTCATAGAAAAAATTCATATGATTCCACACAATATTAGCATCCTAAGCTTCCTATATCTGAGTCCCCCTACTCAGTTAATTAGTTAATGCATTTCTTTTACGAGACATATACCCAATTTTGAAGTCAAAAAAAATATAGTTACTCAAACCACCTTCACTATCTCAGATTCCTATCACATTGAGTGAATATATACCTGAGGATTTTGTGATCTATGTAGACCACAAAATGATCTCCCAGTATATAGTTCCTTTAACAACACAAAGCATGGACAACTGTAGATAGCTTGATATCATGCCTATGGTATTCCCTCTCTTGTGGCCTCAACTACTAAGACTCATACACCCTGAATCTATATCCTTTATAAGTACTTATCTAATCCTAATTCCTAAGGCATCAGAATACACGACATAGCTTCTGCCTAGTTCTGAAAAAGTTAGAATCAGGGCTAAAGTCAATTTCCCTTTTAGCTTTTGAATTTCTAAATCACATGAATCTGACGAAAAAAACTTCACACCCTTCTTATTCAATCCCATGAGTGGTGATTATATCTATGAAAATCCATGTATGAAATGACTATAATATCCATCCAACCCCAAGAATCTCTCTATATCACTGATTTTGTTGGGGTTCTCCTAAGAAACTGATTCTCTCACCTTCTTAATGTCAATTGATACTATAGTTTATGAGGTAATGCGATTGATGATGTGAATTTGATCCATCCAGAAGTAGATCTGTATGTGCCTTTAATATAACAAATTCTCTTCAAGTGTATCAAATAAGATATAAAAATGTTAGGAATGTTCATATCAAGTGTGATATTACACCATGATAACATTCATGAATACCATGAAGAATAAATACAGAAAAATATGGAAAACTAGTTGCATCAATGCCATAAAAATAGTAATCACATTCTTAAGACCGAACGACATAATCAGATACTCATATAGACCATAACTTCTATGAAAGGCTATGTGAGGTATGTATTATGGTCAAACACACACCAGATGATAATCTTATTTCAATTCAATTGTTGAGAATAATTGAGCCCCTTGGAGCTGGTCAAAGAGATCATTTATCCATAATAGAGGATAAAAAATTTTATCTGTCAAATAGTTCAATTTTCCATAATCCACACATATAATAATTTTATTTTCCACCTATTTCGAAAAAAACACTTGAAAACCCAATAGAGAATTACTGGGTCAGTTCAACCCATTTCACTCTAAATCCTCTAGCTGCCTCTTGAGCTCTGAAATCTCAGTAATAGCCCTCCTATAAGGAGAAATTAATTTTGGTGCATGTCCAGGAACTAGATAGATAGATAAATCTTACTCTCTTACTAGATATAGCCCTAAAAATAATCTGGTAAAATTTTCATGAATAGACCATCCACTAGAGGGAAATCTAACTGATGTTTTCGAAGATCATCCTAATATAAACTCATGAAAAAGGTTGTCATCTTGCCTTGACCATGATACTCAGGTCCAAATCTGTTGTCCAGTACATACCATTCACACTTACGAATAAACTCTTATCCCTTTGGTTATATGAGGGTAAAATTTGGTGATAGAAATCAAAGAAATAATGAAATGGAACCAACTAGTCCATCCCAATAATGATGTAAATTATTTTCAACTCAAGGAAAAAGAGGTCTCATATGAAGTGACTCCCTCCAATATAAAGGGATAACTCTATACACTAACATACATCCTCTATTTTAATTTCAAATGAGGTATCAAGTGTCAGGAAAGTATCAGAAAACTGAACAATATTCCCATGACTCTCCACAAATGAAACATATAAAAATCTAAGAGAAGATCATATATCAATAAGAGAATATGGTAAAGGAGAGGCTACTAGAATCATACCTCTCACTGTAGAAGGTCCGAGACTCTTCTCCTCAGGGGTCAGTTTCACTAAGTATATCTGGACTGATCTGTGTCCCTATGATTTATCCTCACAACCATTTTCAGATTTACTCCACTATCACTAAAAATATGGGGTCTTACTACCATGTCCACAACCACCACCTCGGCCCAATCGTTCTACTATGCTTCAACTAGCTTCTTGGCGACAAACTTATGACCCTGATCCTTCACATTGTGTCAGTTTAGACCCTCTCTCACTAGATGCTTGAGGGATATTTCTACAAAATCATTGTAGATGGAGAATCTTTCCACATGATCGACACTAAAACATGTCTATCATGCAATGAGGCCTCATATATCCTAGCATACTACTATAGGAGAACCTCACATGGTTACCTGAGTATGTTATCTAGCCACTAATATCACCATGACGAATCTCCAGACGACACTTCCTACTACTTGTTAGTGCAGTACTAGATCTAGTTGTCGAACCACCTTAGCTCTCACACCAACCTATCTCAAGTTACACCCTCTTATAATTTTCTAATCCACTATTTTAGAAATGTTTGTCATCTGAAATACATTCACCTATGATCGTATGTCATACATGAGACCATCCTTGATTCACCTAGATTTAAATAACTTTTCACCCATCATAATAGTTGTGAAACCCTCTAGTTATGTAAAACATTCCAAATAATCCATAACAGATAACACACCCTTTCCCAAGTACATGATCACTCAAGCTCTATCACCACCCAAATCATCAAGATAAAAGTAATCATATAAGGCCATATTAAAATCCCTCTAATACATCTCCCATTGATGATCCATATGAGTAATGACATCATAGTATATTTTGTTATTATCACGGAACATATATGTAGTGAACTTTACCCTCATCTTAGGAGGTATCTCGAGATGCATTAAAATTGATAGCATGGACTCTTGCTATGACTCTATATCCTAATTTCCACTATTACCTAATAACGTGGTTGAATTATATTATTAGAGCACACACATAATCTCAACCATAGAAGAAAAAGGCTACAACACTCCATGAAAAGTCTGCATTAAGCAGAAAAACCTCTCTTGGAAATGTTCCTCAGCAACTGTCTCTAGTAAAACTACTGGTACCCCAACTGGAATAATAGGAGGACCACGTGGTATCCCATGGCCCATTGCCTCTGGATCATGGTCACTGCCACCCTCTAGGAGTATGACTAGTGGTCATCATGGTGGAATGTCTCTACAATTTCAAATGAACACATTAGAAAATTAATATATCATTATTCATAGATGAAAGCATAGGATAGTTCAAAACCATCCTATAACCAAGTCATACCACTTTGCCTTCTCATAATTAAATGACTGGTAAAAATAAATAGTCATAACATCACTAGATACATTGCCTACTACCCAATCAAAAGTCGGGTCTAGGTCAAGTTAATTATTTCACATTTCATTTTCATTTTCATTTTCATATTCAAACTACATTTTATTTTTAATGGTTGAACCAAATGGTTCATCAAATTCCAATCCATAAAATCTCATACTCCTCAAGAAAAAAAATACATAGTCCCCGAAATGAACCACATAACATGTTCCTATCCATGTAACTCATGGACTAGGACTCAACGTGTCACAATTGGCGGCTTAGGGTTTCTACTATAGCCTAATCATAAAAAAATAATTTGTTTTTGGAAGGAACTCTATGTACCAACCATGTTTTTTGATTCCCTTCACAGTCATTTGTCAAGAAATAGGCATCTAAATCATGGCCCGTATCACAACATCATGCAATCAAGATAATCATCTTATATGGAAGGGTATAATACATGTCATGTGAATTATAATAGGTGCCTCAAATGATGCAAGAGAGTTCATTCCCTCATCTCCTCGGGTCGTAAAAAAATAGAACCCACAATCAAATAAATGATAACAATAGCATTCGATTGAATCACCCAATCATGGATTCAAATCAATTGTAATATCCAAAATCCATAGAACAACAATTTTCATTCGATGCAACTTGTATTTTTCCTGTACATTCATTAGTTTCACCCGAGCACAACTCATTACCAAATTCCAATTCTTAACAATCCCATTTATATTATATCAAACTATTAATGAAAAACAAAAAAAAACTTTCATACAACTTTGTAACATCCCAGACCCTTTTTCCACCAAGTGGTTCGCCGATCATGGTTGGCCCCATGACCTCAAGTACATCCCTTGAAATTATAGAGGCTTCTAACTAGAAGCGAGGGACTAGGGTGCGTCTATGTGGAGACCATGCCCCCTTTCAGAGTGTAACACATCCATAAAAACATAAAATCATTAATGAATTAGTAATGTAATAATACAATAGATAAACATAAAAATATTGGTATATATAACAATTACATAAGTAATCTCATATACAATGATGATCATGGAATGTGTCAACAAAGTAGTCAAAATAGATATAAATCGAAGGTGAAAAATATATTTCAAAATAGAAAAAAAGATACAAAACAATCCCATCTAGCATCAGAAGAGTCAACTTATTCTTGTTCTCCCCTACTCCTAGGTTGAAATCAAAATCCTATAGTTGGTCACTTGAACATTTCCATACCTACAGTCATGAAATCATCTCGGGTACCAAAGGAATCCTGTATAGGGTGTGAGATAAAATCCTAGCATTCCACCACCAACAGTGTATAATTACTTTCAGTCAGGGACTATGGAATAATAATACTATGTAGGCATTAATATAATATGTAAATGAAGTAATGAAATTAAGTAGCACACAAATGTTTAGGTTCACATGGACACCGATCCTATGATACCTGCTTCAGCCTTAGCCAAAAGTCTCTGAATAAATAGTCAGCCCTGTCTCATTTAATAATTAAATCTTGGATCCTAGTGTGTACCCTATAATCCTATATATTGATAAGTGATCAAGAGATACATATTTAGGACATCAATAAGGTATAATTATCTGACCCAATCCAAGATTGTTATCAGGATTGGAAGATTCCCCATATAAATCATTTCATTAATTATTTAATTTAGAACCTAATCCTGTAACACCTCAAGGTTTCATAGTACGTTATTTCTTTATAGAAATTCAATAACATGCACTACACACAACACTGAGTTCAAGTCCACGATGAATTTCCAAACTAGCCTTTCAAAATAACTTATGAATAAAATTAACTGAATTTTTTATTTTATATAATCTTTATAATTTTAGAATCCATAATATGAGTTTCCTAGACATAATATAAGAACAAATTCATTCATTTAGATAAAAGAAATTTTTTTTAAATGAAATTTTTCTACCATTTAATGGAGAACCTTTTTTAGATCCAATATTTGAAACTTTGATATATTAAATTTGACAAAATAAACTTTTTATTTAGAATGGGGACATAAAAATTTAGTTTTGATAAGTTTTTTGGTGTTTTTATGATAACTTTCATATTTGGGTGAATAGTGAAAAATACAAAATTTTAACTAAAAACAACCATTTTAAATCAAAATAATTTATAGTGTTAAACTATACATATGAATGGTTTTGAGGTATAATTAGTTTATACTTTTACCATTTAATCCAATGTTGGCCATTGAAAGTAATTTCACTTTGAAATTGGACATAAACAAGTGTAAATCTTTTGGTAGTTATTATTTCTTTAAAATATGCTTTTTGGTTTTGAAAACGGTAATTAATTTTAAATTAATAAATGAAATTTATATGTTTTAAATTTGGTAAAATAGACTTCATTTATGAATTCAAAATATCAATGATATTTTAGGGTGAATTTTTTATATGATTATGAAAACATCCAATTTTTTATGAATAGTGAAAAACACTACGTTTTTGGTTAAAACCGACTTTTCATTTAAATAATTATTTATTTTATTTAAATTTATTTTAGGAAAAAATATATACATAATATCTATATATGTTTAAATTATTTAATTAGAGTCATTTTGATATAATATTAGATATATTAATTTTTATCGAACTTTTCACTGCCTTATACCCACCTCCTAGGAGCATTTGTAAATTTACATAAAACATAATTTTACCAATTTTGTGAGTTGGATTTCAAAAATCTGAGTGATACAGTTGATATCAGTATGTAAAATGTGGTTCAATGAGATGAAAATAATTTTTCGTGAATAGTAACTTTTGAATTTTATTTACCACGGTTAAAAGTAAATAGGGTAATTAAATGTAAAAATGATATTTTTATTACCCTAACACATGTCCCAATTCTATTGGATAAGTGTAATTCGACCAAAAACAACCTTAGGAATAAAATATGACCCTTTAGGTCTACTTGGATTATATTAGGACACTTATTATTATTTAATTCAAAGAGGAGTTAAAATTGATAAATTCAATGTTTAATAACTAAACCATTTTTAATATAGGGTTACACTTAAGATAAATTTGACTATAAATATTCTTTAGAAATCTAAAAAAATTCCTACATAATTGTATTTTATTTATATTTTGTAGAAATTAAATAATTAAATTTATTTATGACACAATGATGATGTAGTAATTACCATATTAATGAATGATTAAAATAATTGATATTATAAATATCCAAATAAATGATATTTTATAATTTTTATGAATTCAACTAATATTATAGGTTAATATGACATGTTTTGGTTGTTTAGTTGATTCTTTTTCAAATTAATAATGCTGTTATAAATTTAGCTAAAACAAAATACCAAATAGTGTCAAAATTGACATAAAAGTGTTTTTAAAAAAAATATTATATTATTAATTGATATTCTATTCTTAAAAATCTAAGGATCGGAGAAAAGACTTATAAAATTATAGGTGTATAATTAATAAACTACTTGGGGTTTTTTTGAAGTTTATAGTAAGTTTATTAACCATATAATATAAAAATACAAAGAGACATGGAAAATGTCAAACTATTTAACTAAGAGTTAAATCTAAATGATAAAGTTAATATAGTGACTCAAACCTATCTAAAACCTATGTTTTGAGTGTTTTTAGACCCATACCCACCTTAGAATTTAAATAATTCCTTTTGGAGCCATTAGTAATCGAAAATTATTTTATTATAAAATAATATTTCTAGCATTTCCTAAGGTGCCCCTCACCCCTCTTATAAAAGGACACTTCCCCTTCCCTAAATTTCACACCTTCAAAGATTTTTGTCTCATCCAAACTCTACTCTAATATCCTCTCAACTATCCCCCCTTCATTTTATAGGCCTTACTTTAGACATAAACCCAACCTAAGGATCCCTTTTGATCAAATCAAAATGAAAAACCCAAAGAAGAGGTAAATATTTCATCACCACTTTCAAGTTCCTTTCTTCCTCCATTTCCTCTTTCTTTTTTGTTTCCATTATAAAATAATAAATCCAATATCTTTTATATAATGTGATGTTATTATTAATATCGTATAACCATATTCATTATTCTATCCATCCTTTGAATTACATGTCACCATACATGTGTACGTACGGCTTACCGTCTCCACGTCGTTGTGTAATTGTTATTCAATAAATTATTTTTGGATGGGAATAATAGTGAAGTTTAATTGATGTAAATAATAAATATAACATGATAATTATTCCTTATATTTTATATACCATCCAATTATATATTATTTTAATATCAAAAGAATGATATTGTCACTCGTGCGTACGTACGGATTACCTTCTCCACGAACGCGATGAGATTAATTCCCCTTCATAATTCATTCAAGAATTATTTTCATTAGATGATTTAAAATAATTTTTAAAGACATAATATTATTCTGAATATGAATTAGATACATCCTATCCATAAAAAACATTACATATATAACAAATCATATAAAGGAAAACAAATCAGTTAACACCCGAAACTACGATAATACAAATATTTTATTAACAAAGCAATGTCAAAATATCATATATGATATCATATTAATGTATACGATTCTAGTATAATTTAATAATAATTATTTCACCATTATACAGGAGGTTAATCCACCATCTACCAAGGAAATGTACAAGGTAAGGGTTAATTTCACAATCTCTTTATTATCCGAGGATGTTTTTACATAAGTACCTACTGGGACCTCTTTATCATCCACATCCATGTTTCTCAAATATGTATTTCAAAACATTTTTACTATTTACTAAACAATGAGTTAAATTCATTTATACCCTTATTTTACTTTTTATAATTTTTTTAAAGGAATCATTCCATCCTTTTCCAAACAAGGTACTTTATGACCTTTTTGACAAAATTAATGTAAGAATGTTTTTTTAACTTATACAGCAAGTGCAGCTATTTTTTTCATTTATAACAACGTCAACACTTCCCTTAAAAGTTTATAAGAATATTTTCAAAATAAAATTTTTCTTTTATAATTATATGATATTTAAATGATTTCAAAATATTAAGAGATATTTATTTAAAGATAGGTTTTTATTTCATCTATATCAAAATCCTTTGATATATTTTAAGCTTATTTGAAGTTGATTTATTATGATACAAAAATTCCATATTGTATTAATGGTTTTGTAATATTTTTAACATTGTATGTGTTATATTTATACCATTCCTGGTTTATGGATAAATTATTGAAATATCGTATGATAGTTTTAATACGAATGTTTATGTTATGTTTAAACCTTTTCATATGAGGAATGCATTGGACATAGTAAGTGACTGGTGAAGCCTACTATAGCTCCTCGATTCATCAGTAGGTCTCTTGAGAAAAAATAGTGTCTTGGCACAAGGCATTGAAAAAATATTATTTGTAGTCTTGGCACAAGGCCTTGACTATATGGTTATGAAATTCTAGCATTGTACATTCCATCATTATGAAAGTGGCTATTGATACTGCATGTGCTTATTAGACTAGCAGAATATCCATGTGAATAAGTAAATTGAATTATTTGATTTCATATTTTCCATATTACGCTAAAGTTCAAGTTTAAAAGGTTTTTTTTAGTATTATAAATTTCCTTAAATGATTATGCTTTTTTATGAAAGTTTCCTCTATATTTTTATCCTTACAGAGCATATAAGCTCACCCCTTTCTATGTTTTATTTTTCCCAGGATGTGAAAAAGTACATTATGAATGACCTGCAGGGATATTCTATGGTATCTCTGTGTTGTCTATGGAAACTAAGTTGTTGTAGTTTTCCATTTTATGATGTAATGTAATCCTTGTTAATATATCTTGAACTTATAAGGCTACTAAACTAATCGGTATTTAGAGACATGATATTTTTTGATCATGAAAATGCTATGTAATAAAGCACCAACTCTGGGCTTCTGGGGTTGGGGTGTTACAAATCCCATCCTTGGCATTCCTTATTTGGAATCTAGGTATCGATCTAGGTTTAGCATGAACCAAGAAACATCCAGTATCTTCATATGTATTCCTCATAGGAATCATTATGTCATTCTAGGTGTGGTATATCACCATTTACAATTGAATCAATCCTTATAGTTCCATTATGGGAGTCCCAATATCACTACTAGAATATATAGAACCTACCCCTTAAGTCGATCCTTGGTAATCTATATAACGAATCCAAGTGTCACCTAGGCGCATATTTGTAAATCCTTTAAGTCCACCCTTGGTATTCCCCTAAGGATTCCTAGTGTCACACTTGTGTATGTAAGGAATTATTAAAATTTGTCCATCAATGGTATTAATATATGAACCTATGGGTCACTCAAGGAATATAACAACATTCTATCATTATAATTTAATTATTTCAAAGGTCATCACCATGATCATTTCATTTTAACCTCACCTTATAAGGTAGTTAAAGTCCAAGTATAGTCTTATAAGGCTTAGACTCTTGACTATCTCACATGGGAGATATCAATAGAGAATGAAAAAATTATTAATCAAGCAGTTACATGGCCATATCATACAGACATGGAATTTCATTCCGTTAATTTAATCAATTCAAATTACAATTACATTTAATATATTCTCATTACATGGTAAAGGGAAAACACAAACAAAAAGGTAGTCAAGTTCATATGCCACCATTGGTAGCCCAATTAATTAAACAACAAACCCAATGGGGGTTCCAATTCTAGGATCAAAACCTTTAAAAATCTATCAATGAGTCTATTTTATTACACAGGTTATACCTATTCATTTTAATCAAGTAACAGATTTCATTTCAAGGGAATCACTTAGTAAATCATGTGCATGGAATAATGAAAATTCTATAAATACCCTTGACATTTAGGGGATAACACTATACAACCTACTGTAAGTCTGTAGTTGAGTGATCATCCCGTATCAACTCCCGATTGAACTTAGATCCGAAGAATAATGAAGAATGAAAAAATACCATGAAATTATGGCACATTAGATATCACCTATATAACATCGACAATATAAAGATAAATGAAAAACAACACAATAGGAATGGAACAATCCTTAGTGTGGATCTAATGAAATGGATGACTCTTGATTTCTATATCAAATGATGAATTAGTAGTAAATAATACAATTTGGTTTCATGGAGGGCTCCCAGATTTCATTTCTATATAATGTAAGAGATGAGAATAGATTTTAAAATTTTAAAACATTTTAATGTCAATATGATTATTTCCATAAAATTTTATGGTATTCATGGTTTGGTATCGTGGTTGGGAAAACTATGGGCCAATCGTGTGCCCTCTATTTTACTAAGGGGGAAGCCGCATGGTCACAATGCATAGTTTAACTAATAATAAATATACTACGAAAAACACATCTATAAAAATATATAGTTGGTACCACTCAAAAGTGCGCCTCTATCCATATGGTTTCCTCATATCATATGTTATGTAGCTTCCCTCTATAAATCCTTGAATGGTTAGTAGTAGTTGTGTGTCTTGTCCTTTATGATTTCAACTAACTACGCGGCCTACCATAATTTTCCAAAAAATACGTTTCCAACTTTGAAAATTCTCTATAGGCCCCCAATACCGCAAAGACCACAAAGTACATTCACATTATACTTTAATTAAGAATTTAAACAAAAAAAATATTCAAACCTAAAAAAGAACCATATTCATACAATTTTTTTGTGTATATCATTCATTGATGAATAGTGAAGCTAAAATAACATCTAAATAAACATTGTTAATGAAGAACCCACAAATGTTATGGAAAAAAGGGGTATATTTTTATCATGTGTTTTCCTAGTTCCTCAGGAATTCTTTTAATACATACCAATATGTTATGAATCATATTTTTTCCATTTCCATGATAGAAATTAGAACATTAGGATGATGATCTATTAGTTAAATTCCACCAGCATTGTGATCATCTGGCTGACCTTAAGGGAGTGTTTATCAAGTCACATAAACATACCATGAAAATGAATCCATTGAAATGAGCCTATTATTTCATCAATGTTGACACAGCGAAAACTAAAGTGACATATGATTTTTCCACTCATCATTATTTTTTGGAGTTGTGAGGACTCTAAGAAAATGTTTCTTACATCGTGTTCTATGTTGTAAACCTTTCTTGTAAATTACAACCACTAATAATGTTAATGAAGAAAGGGATGATTTACTGTAGAAATGAGGAATGCCAAAAGGCTTTCAATGATAATAAATAGTGTCATTTTTATCCCCTAATATCGATTTATATTATAAAAGGGAAACCTATCATCCATTATATGGACACTATGGTGTAGTTTATTGGTTCCCTCCTTACCAAAAATAATGGTGCATCAAAATAAAATGGTATTTCTTACCATATAAAAATATTTTTTGAAGATGAGACACAATTGACAAATATCATGAAGAACTACCTAAAATTGATCTTTAGAGTGGAGAAACATGGACATTACAAAAAATATCACAATGCCCACTTGATTCCTCAAGTGGTAACATAGAAATATGTTCTCAATAACCAAATGTTGAAAGCAAGACTTTCTATAGGGGTTTTCATCCTAGTTTTACATATTATTTGTAACCTATAAGGTGATAAAGGGACAATGACATGAAAAATAATCTTATAGAATAACCTATCCTTGAGAATATACCATTGGAAATAGAAATCCATAATGAAGGGGTTTTCCTATTAATGAATCATTATAGAAATGGAAAATTTACTTCCAATGATACTTCTTAAAGTCCAATTGATATATGAATAGAATAAACGCACCTCAACCGGGCTGTTTTGGAGATTACGTTCATCTCTATGAAAAAGGTAGTTCAACAATATTATTAGCACCTCTCTAAAGGGTATAATAATAATAGTGTAGAGTGGGAGGCCCTCATCATATGTTTATATCTACCTCTACAAATACTAATTTAAAGATAAAATATCAAGGGATATGTGGTGTTGGGGATCAAGAAAAGAAGTATAGATCATCCCATCAATAAAGAATAACCAATACCCATCTTTAACTATATATGGTATTTGATTTCATAATTTCCATCAACATTAGTGTTTTGATGCATTGTGCACTCATATAATGTATAATATGATGAATTGGGAAATGTAAATTCTATAGAGTAGATTCTGATCAGAATGATACAGGGATTCCCATTGCACATCATAGGGTAGTCTCACCATTTGTCAATAAAAATACAGTAAAGATAAATGAGGTTAATGATACCTTAGATCATTGAAATAATTCACAACCTCTATCTAAAACAATAATAACCTAGAATACCCTACCAATAGAGGTGTGAATCAGGATGTCAACTTCTTTTTCAAATTAGAATGATCTTGTCCCCATGTTGGTATAAGCATGTTAAAAATTTCTAATATAATCCTGAAAATTTAAAATTCTCTTAAGTAGAAATAGAAACCCAATATAGTAGATTTTCATGGTTTACCACTTAGGGATTGTCCAAGGAGTATACACCGAAAGTGTGTTAGTTGTACTTGAATCCAATATGTTTCATAAGATATTTTGGATTTCAATTATTTAGACATAATCACACAATTCCAGGAAAAGTTTATTTTAAATAATCTTATGGATATCACACTGTCTCCCTTATAGAAATTACATTGACTCCCCCATTCTCTCTAATTTAATTGTCGTCTTTCTTAGTTTATTGAGTTGAAGGTCACTTCCATACCAGAGCTCATGAAGGTGACATTATTCATCAGGTAGGTATACTTATGATGATCAAATACATTCCATCATATTTTACAACGATTAATTATGCTCAAGTTAGTATCTTTTGTGAAACACACTTTTTTTTATGAAACCCCCCTTTTGTGTCAAATAAATGTCAACATTCCCAAAAATACAAATTTTAATGAAACACCCAACTTTCAACAAATACTAAACGTTCATAAAACTCCTTAAAATAAATTTCATAGCATAAATTATTCCTCAAACACTCATTTCATTTACATTTTTTCTCATAATGTTCCTGATTCTCATTAGAATTTCATTTTCATAAGTCCTTTGTGAAATCAGAGTGATTATCTCTTCTCAAAAAATATTTCAATTCCTATATGAGTAATGAACGTGATTTCATGAAACATTAAATTTATTATGTTTTAATGTGTATTTATATTAAAGGGAAGACCCTATTTCAACTCTCAAGGAGTTTTGAATGTTTGAAGTGTGTATTTTAAATAAATATTTCTAAAAGAGGGGTGGTTTTTTAAATTGTTTTAAAAATAAAATGACTTAAATAAAGTGGTTAATATTTGAATAATAAAGGTGGAGTTTTAAAAATTATTATATAAGGAGTCAATTTCATGTTCAATAAAAATCTTTTTATGTTCATTGTTCTGAAAATTATATATGGTTCAATAAAATCTTTTAGTTGAGGTTAATAATGATCTCAATTCCCCTCATTCCTTTTTAAATGATGCAAAAAGATCCTAGCCATAACAAAAAAATTGTGTTTTCATGGTTTGGAACTCATGAAAAGAACAAGGGCTACCAATGTATACTAAAATATTATGTATGTGTGAGAGAAATAGGATTCGGGTGTTGTCCAATTGGAACATCCCAAGATTTCGACTTAAATCTCAACCCAATAAGTATTTAAATAATGAAATTTATGCATAAGTGTACCAAATAAGTGAATTAAATAGTGTATAAAGAAAATATAACACTAAAATGAATTTTTTCACACACAAATTACACCAAACCATAATAAAAAAAGTGTTGAAACTATATTTACTAGATGTGTAGCTCTCTAGAAATGATCATCCACCGTTTGGGTCGCCATTGAGAGGAGGAGGAGGCTCATGTAGTACATTTAATCCATCCACGACACCCCTATGAGGACATAATCCTACATAAATTATTGGATTATAGAAGTAAAAATTTGTATCTCCAAAATGGAAGATATTTTCTCCATGTTCAATCTTACAAATGGGCTTCCCAAGGTTCCAATTTATAGGTAATGTGGTCGGTGGTTTTGGGAACAGAGATTTTGTAAAACCACTTTGGCCATGGTTTAAGGAATTAGGAATTATTATATCACTTTGGAGATTAATAAAAACATGTTTCCCAAACTCATGAATATTTCCTAAAAATATTAGCATCATTTTGAGGTTGAATGGATGAGAGATGTTTAAATTTTATAACGCTACTTTTGTCTTCGACCAGATTCATTTTCCTGGTCAAATCAGAAAAAAATGAGACTCTTAATGGATATATTGGGACTAAGTGTCCTTATAAGAGTTATTTCCCCTTGAATTTTGGATCTATCAAAAAACAATCATCCAAATTTGATTCACAAATTAGTTGAAGTGTGTGTTTGAGTCTACATGGCTTCTTGGGTTCCTTCGTAGTTTGGCCCATTTTTCTTCAACTTCATCTTGGACCTCAAAATGACATCCAACTATAATAAAAAAATAAAATAAGTAAAATATTCCTTTTTATTAGTGATAAAAATTTAATTTTTGAATCAAGCATGATGATAAATGTTTTATAAAATTTAGAATTTATGATACAAAATCAGTATATCATTATTGTATAAGGGTAGAAATGAATATTCAATCTCTATATGTTCTAGGAGCTATTACATATTTATATAAATTTCCTACCCTTTATAAAACTTTCGGGCTTATCATATCATATTAAAAAAACTCTTCATTTTTTTCATGAAACTTCTTTTTTTCAGGGAAAGTTTCGGGAAATACTCTTTTTGTTTGACTTCTTGTAATCACGTAACATACCATATTTATTTCACTCATCAACCATATTTTTTAAAACATTATTTAAAAAATATTCAATCCCTCACTACAAAATAATTTCTTTGAAACACCATTATTTTTTGAAACCCAAAAATAACATGAATTCCATGACTTTACCATAAATTAATGAGGTAACAAGGGAAATCTAACTCATGAAATTGGGCCCTTACTATAGATTTTGGTCCCTAAAATTTTGGAATGCACTGGGAAATTATGTCTCCTTCAACATTGAAGACACATAACCTTTAATATCACTTTTCCTGAAATATTATTGATCAAACCAGTTTAGATTTACAATAAAAAAAAATCCATTTCTTATAGTGGAAAACATTTGTTCAAAAAATACCCCCCTTTGGGGAAGCTGACAATCTATATTAAAATTAAATAAATCATCATCCTTGAATAAAACTAGATAGGCATGAAATGACTCATCTATCGCTCTATGTTAATGTGATCAAATATAGGTTTTAGAAAAAAAATAGTTTCAAAGGATAATTTAATGTGTTGAAAGACAACCGACCAATCCAACTAACATGTCATGGGATCCTATAATCCATTGAATTTCATCCATAACTAAAAAATCAGGTAAACTGATCATAAAATCAAACTATCTATTTAATTTCTTCCATTTTATTCTAACCCTTTGAAAATAAACACAAATAAACTATATTTAAACCTTAATGATACAAAAAACACTCCCAGGATCATATATCCACCAGATACCTACGTCAGATCGACAAGAAGAATAAAACAGTTAACAAAATTGGGGAGAAGGATTAAATTATAACCTCTACATGTAATGATAGGTGGCTGAAAATAGTGGTTCAACAAATGTTTCTAAAACTCTTTCACTACCGAAGGCATAATTATGATATCAACCACTTGATCATAACTCCAACATGCTCCATTTTAATCACAACTTGTTTAACATTTTATTTTATGAGGTGATATTTGATCTCAATAATTTTGGTAAGAGAGTGTTGAATTGGATAATTTGTGAGCTTGATGAAAGAACTATTGTCATAGTTTATCACCATTATCTATTTCACCTCATCACCTATATTAGCTAGCTATTTCATTACCCCAATAATGGATTTCACTCCATTTTCATAGAGTTATACTTTTTTAATCCATACGAGGAGAAGTGATTTCTTGTTTCTTGCTTAACCTGCCCAAACATTTGTTTCCAATGAAGAATGCACCCCCACCTGTGGACATTCGATCTACTAGATATCTAACACAGTCAGTATAAAGAAATATACAAAATTTATTATCCTTTCCTTTTGCAAAGAATAATACAATGCTCAGAGTATCTTGAATATACTTTATGATTATCTTAACTACTAAAAAATGTTATTCCTTTATATTAATTTAGAAGTGATCCAATATATATGTTGTAAAGAGGATATATTGACATTTTGTAGTCAAGTATAATAAGATTCCAATGATTCTCATATACATGGTGGGATCCATAGATTTCCCATCATCATTCTTTCCTAGTTTTTTTCTAACCAAAATTGGATTATACATTTGATAGGAGTCATGCAAGTTGAATTTTTTCAGAAGATATCTTGAGTAATTTTCCTATGAAATAAAGGTGTATAATTTTTTATGAATCACATACTTCCAAAATAAGGTTATGAGTTCATTGATAATGGCCATTTTAAATTTTTATTTTATTTTATTAGAAAATTCATCCACCAATAGAAGACTTCTTCATCCACGTATAATATCATCCACATACACAATAACCATAAATTGACATCCTTGAGAATTATTTATAAAGATATTATGGTCAATTCCACCACAATTAAATTTAAGCTTCTTTCGATAATAATCCCATCAGTAATACCATGCTCGTGGTTAATACATTATAACTTAATGATCATTCCTTAATTTAAAACTTCTTTTCATCAATTCCAATCAAAAATAACTCTAGTTTTTCAATGAATATTTCTTTTTGAAGAACACTATTTAATAAAGTCAATTGGACATAACCTTATAAAAATTGTACCCATTCTGAATAACCATGGTTAGAAAGATATTAATAAACTCTATTGTAGCTACCAGAGAAAATGTTTATTCAACATCCATTATTTCAATTTGTGTAAAGCCTTTACAAATCAAACATGACTTTTTTTTATCACATTTTCAAGGAAATCAATTTTATTTAAGATCAACACTATTTCAATTACATTATGAGTTTCTGTTCTCTTAAAACTATCCCAAGTTCCATTTTTTTCAATTTGATCAAGTTGTTCATTTTTGGCCTTAACCCATGATTCATCCTTTATTACTTCTTCAAATTAGGTTTCTCTAAAATTCACAGGAGAAAAGAATATGATTTATTATTAATTATCCTTGTCTATATTACAGTGGTCCAATCCCTAATTATGTTTTATTGATCAAATTATACACTTCTATTTCTCTAGTGAGGTTGTAGTAGGTTTTCTTTAGCTATGGTTTCCTCCTTAAATTCTACATCCAAATCATCCTCATTTTGAGAGCCTTAAATATTGGTCAAGCTTTCCACAATATCTATATTTGAATCCAAACCATTTCAAATTTATTCTCTATATTCAGTCGTATAAATAAATAATCTCCTTGAGTTATTCATAGTTTTATCCCCAATGATCTTGACGTCATTTCTATCCACAATCTTTCTAATATGATTATTATTTCATTTATAGTCTTTACTATTCATTGAGTATCAATGGAATACTCCCTCATCTACAACATCACAAAAAATTCCATGATTGTTTTTTTATTTCAAGTACAATATGTACTTAAAAAACATAAAAATACTTTAATAATGGCCTAATTCCCTTCCATATCTCATATGGTTTCCATTCCTCTCTTACACATATCACTATTTAATTTTTAATGTACATTGGAACTAGAACATCATAATTCAAATAATAAAGTGAAACACAACTCTCAATCTATAGAGTTTGGGCCATATTATTCCCATATCTATTTCTACATCAGAAACTCCATTTTGTTGAGGTATTCTAACTAAATAAACCTCATTATTGACCCCATTTTTTGAGATAATTTTTAAATTCAATGGTTGTAAATTTTTTCCATTATCAGAAAATTATATTTTGATTTTTCGAGCAGTTTCATTCGAACATCTTCAGAGATATTTCAAAATGCAATCAATAAATTATATTTTATGATGAATAATCATCACACTTTCAATTATACTATAATCATTACTAGAAAAATTAATTCCTCACTCCATATTTTCTAGCCACATTCATTGGAACATAGACATTTTTATGGTCACGATCTAGAATATTCTTTTCCCTTTAGTTCCTTGGATGATAAGAATTATTACCCATATTTTCTTATATGAATGCATCACATGTATTTTCTTGGTGATACTTTAGATTGATAATTTCAAGAAAAAAATAATCAAAGCTTATTATTTCATGATCAATTGGTTAATGTGACCGAACATCCAGTGCCACAATTATTTTACTCTTCCATTGTTAATAATAAAGTGTTTTTTTTTCTATTTACCTAGTATACAATACAATTTACCTTCATCCTTTCCAGATATAATTACCAATAATTCCTTTGATGGTTCAACCATTCTGATTAAATAGAACTTCTAGTCCTAAGTCACAATGTTAACTCACACTAAAAATATTTTCATGAAATCCATACATTTAGATCACTTCTTTTTCATTAGGTCATAATTTTCTAATTCTATATTTCTGATACTTGTGATAATTAAGAACCATGTTTCCTAATCTCAATTCTTCATCAACCATTTTCATAACATTTTTTAACAAATTTTCATTTCATATCATATGGGATGAGAATCATCATTCAATTACCTGGGTGATAAAATTCTTTGTAGAGTTGGGAGTGATCTCTACCATGTTTGATTTCTCAATATTCTTCTTTTCCTTCGATGAGTCTCCTGATTTAATAGAGTTATAAGTTTTAATATTCAATCTATTTTCATAATGAAAATTTAAATAATACTCATATTCTTCTTCTAGAAGAGAATACTTATTTTCAAGAGTAATTTTAACTGGTTCACCAGTATAGTCTTATCTCATATCACTATAGTTATGGTCTCCACATTTATTCTTCCTACAATTAAAATCTTTATGTCCAATGTTATATCAGTTAAAACAAAATCCATAGATATTATTTATACTATATGATGAAGGATATGGTAAAATTCTCCATTTTTAACTTCCACATGCTTCCCCCATTCAAATAAATCATTGCCTCCTCATAGTAAGACATGGTATGGCCCAAAAAACCATTGAATTCACATTTCATGAGATAAAATATCTTCTCACATCCATTCCTCCACATTTACTCTTATTTTGAATAGGTTATTTGTAACAACCCGATATTTTATGATAAGTATTCTCTTGAATTTATTTGATGTCATGTGTTATATGCTACAACAAGATCATCTTGTGCTATACGCCACACTGTATTAGCTTGAAGTATAAACAACACTATTCTTAGACTGTGTTACACACAATTTCAAGTTCGTTTTATAATAGTCATTCTACGCAACATTGAGTGTATATATATATATATATATTAAATGTATAAATGAAATATGGTTGGATTCTGTTATATGAAACAATGAAGGATTCTTTCACAACACACAACCCTGACTTGGCTTGCATTACACACAATTACGACTTTCCTCGATTGCGTGTGTTGTACGCAATATCAGGTTTCACTAAACAATGATATAGAGTTATAATATTATTAATAAATAGCCTTTATAAATAGTATTAACTAAATTTTGAATGTTATAACATTATTATTTCATCTTACACATTTTCTAGAACATGGTATGTGAAAAAAATAAATTTTTCCGTTAAAATAAGTATTTTTCAAAAAATGCATTTTTTCCACCTTTTGATGGCGCAGCCACTTTAAATATAGTTTTTGACATGTTTGTAAGTTCAATTTTACAAAATAAACTTCTACTTTTGAATCAGGATATAAAAATTTACATTGGATAAAGTTTTGATATTTTTCTGATAACTTTCATATTTTAATGAATAGTAAAAACACGTTATTTTTTTTAAAGGTTGGGGCCGAAGCCTCATTTTTATTATTAAATCAAAGAAAAGTCCTTTTTTAACGGGGTAGAGGGAAACCCATTACATATCCCGATGGCCCAGTGGGCTTGTAGCCCATTACATAGCCCGTAGGCCCAAATTCGAAGGCCAATTCACATTCTGTGAATAGTAACCTGCTGCTACAGTACCACACAGTATCGCCGCCACTACAGTGCCCTGCCGCCGCTACAGTGCCATGCTGCCACTACAGTGCCCGCTGAGGAACAGTGTCGCTACTGCTATAGTACCTATACAGTACTGCTACAGTACCTTCACCCCATGGGTTTTGAACCCCCATTTTCCATGTAGTATTACGGGGTGCTTACCGCTATAGTAAAAACACGCTATATTTTAATTAAAAACAACTTTTTTCATCGTAATAATTTATATGGTTAAATTATAACATTGAATGGTTTTAATGTATAAATAGAATATATTATTACCATTTAATATAATTTATGTCATTAGCATTGATTTTACCTTGAATTCGTAAGTTAAATCATTTCAATCGTTTGCAATGTTTTAAACAAAAACCCGTTTTCTTTCGACAACGGGATTAATATTAATTTAATTTCTGCAACATTTTTGTATTGAATTTCGAAAAATGGATTCCATATTTGGAATCAGTGGGTCCAAATTATATTAATAGGCTACTTTTTATTTTTGGAAATTATGAATAGTAGCTACGGTAAATTTTATTTACCATAGTTAAAGGTAAATCGGGTAATTAAGGGCAAATATAATATTATAAAATTACCCTAACACATGGCTAAATTCTGTTGGATGACTAAAAGTAGACCCATATCACCTAAGGGTCGGATTAGATTCATTTAATATACTTTTTTCCATGAAAATAATTTAATTATTATTAAAATCAAAGAAAGTGAGAACATGACACTCTCTTAAATATTATAAGTATAATAATTTTAATTTAGTGATAACCTTTATGAAACTTCTAAAATGAGTAGTATCCAGAAAGATAATAAAATTATCAACATTATATAAATTTATTTATAATTTTTAGGGATTAAATAATTATCATTAATTATGACACAATAGTGATGCAGAAATTGTTTATCTAGTGAAAAATCAAGAATATAGTTTTTATTAAACTAATAGTGACCATAAAATGCACAAAACCCTGACAAAAACTTATTGGTCATGTATATTTAAACCATAATCATCCAATTGTCTAATATTTGACCATTTGGAGCCTTATAAAAGCAATTATGACACTTATATTATTTTATTTTAAATGATGCCAAAGTTTTCACCTTCATAATTTAATAAATATAACAATTTAAATATCATCAATTTAATATGATAAATTCGAGTAAAAGTATTATTGTGTAAGGTAATAGATTTATCTTAATCATAGGATTTTATTTTTAATTTTTATGCAACAAATAAGTATATTAAATAATTATACAAAAATGTTGTATTATTTATTTTAATAAGAGATAAACCAAATAAATGGGTTTTAAAATAATAAAATAAATATTATATGAACTATTTAATGTGCTAAACTAATTTTATAGATACATATGACCTTTTATGAATCTATTAAATATTTTATTTAGAATATATACTCTGTTTATATTTTATTTAAATTCAAATAAATGAATAGTGTCAAAATTGACAATATTGTTATTTTATAAAAATAAAATATTATTAAATAGTTTAAAAATCTCAAAAATATTTAAAAATTATATATTGAAATATATATAGTCTAAAATGTCATAAAGTATCCAATTATGTAAAATTAACAACACATAAGTTATTATTTATAACCATTTAAAATTTATAATTTTATTACCACAAATAAACTTAAATAAATTAAATAAGGATAAATCAAAATGATAAGGTTTAAAATTAGATCAAAACATGTATAAATTTACTTGTTTGATGATATTACAACCTTATCTCATCTAATATTCTAATATGAGTCATTTTTTGAGTTTTTTAAGTGGGGTTAGATTTATTATAAATTAATATTTTTAAGAATTCCAAAGGTGTCCCACTCCTCCCTTATAAAAGGGTACCTCCTCCCTCTCCTCCACACACCACTTTGAGCCTTCAATCTCGGTCAAACCCTGCCCAATTCTCATCTCCACTTCCCTAGAAATATCCTCGATGTTCTGGTCTTCTTCAAAGACCAATTTTAGCGCCCTTAGAGGAGGTCTCAAAGAGGCGCTTCAAAGAAGAGTTAATTTCTGTTACCGATTATTTCATCTTTATTTCTTCTTCCACTTCTTCATATTAGGTTTTTTAATTATGAAGTAATAATAGAAGTATCACTAATATAATTATATGTTATTATAAGTATGAAACAACCCTATTTCACCATTTATCCATCCTACAGAAAACGAAATCACCGCGCGTGCGTACGTACGGAATACCGTCTCCATGTCGTGGTGTAATCTATTTTCCACCACCAAATTACATGGATGGGTATCATGATGTACATAATAACTATATATGATTATTGTAATGTGATTTTTATTCTAAAATAGTATACATACACTCTAATACAATTCCACAATCATGAGAACGATATCATCGCTTGTGCGTACGTACGGACTACCGTCTCCCCGACGCGATGAGATTCATTCTCCACATTAACCATTCATGAATGATTATAAAGTATATATAATAAGTAATCATGAAATATATTACATAATAATGATACTGGATTTATGTGTATTTTATCTAATTAATTCCATTCAACTCAATAAGGAAACGAAAACAGCGTTTATGCATACGTACGGCCTACCATCTCCATGAATGATGTATTTCTCTCTATTTACTGATCTATTATATATATGTATATTCTGAATATATATTATATATAAATCATGTTTTATATTCTGGAATTAAGTAATAATTATCTAAGTAATCATATTTATAATTACAAGTCAAAACACGGATGACAAATGAAACGATTTTACCAAAAACATTCTTTAACATGGAATTTACAAAAGAACGGGTAATATAAAGTCATAAGTGAACCATATATGAAATCATAACAATGATTATGATTCTGGAATAAGTCAATGACATTATTTAAATCATTATACAGGAGGTTCGGACACTTAAGAAGCAAATCGGACTTCAGTTAAGGGAAAATATCACAATCTCATTTTATCCGAGATTGATTATACTTTGGTATTTACTATGGTGTATTTTATCATCCACATCCATTTTTCCCCAATATGTAATATTGTTTCCATCTAACTACAATTGTTTAAATTCAATTTTACCCTTCGGTGAGTTTTTAGTAAAAGATATGAAAGGAATGTTTTGTCATTTTTCGTACGAGGTACATTTTGACTTTTCTGACAAAAGTATGAGAAGAATGTTTTTTTAACTTATACGGAATGAATGGATTTTTAAAACATTATTTCCAAGAATCTTCCTCTACAAGTTTTCAAGTTTATTTTTAATCAACTTCTTTTAGTTTAAAATTGTATGACATGTTATGAAAGGAAAATGTTTTTGAAAGGATATTTTCCTCAAGAATGGAGTTCAAGTGTTTTATCAAAATTATTTTCTATATAAGATAATATTGGGTTATGTTTCTATACCTATTTTTAAATTGATTTTATTATGTTGTGATGAAATTATTTTTATGAATTTCTTTATCTTATATGAATTGTTCTATGATGTCATGATCTTAAGAATCCCATTTTTATTACATGGGTTTTCCAATGATGTATGATTTATGATTTTGTGGCACAAATAAGAATTGTATCAATATGAGATGGGTGGGACCTATATCTCCCTCAAATTCATTAGGTAAATATTTTATATCTCATGAGATAGACATGGCTGGAATGGCAGGTTAAACCGGTTCAGTGAAACAGAACTGAAACGAGGAGTAAACTCGGTTCAGAAATGGAATTTATCCACTAAGATAGTCTTGGAAATGTGTCTTGACTAATAAAAAATGATTCTCTATGATTATGTGTGTATGCCAAAAAGTTTCATGTTTTATGTTATGATTATTGGGATTACATTTCACTACTATGATTTATCCCATGTTATGAAATTATAATCTCTTTTGAATGTTAAGATTTCCAAAAGTTATGTTTTTATGTATATGATGTGATTGATATTTCTTTTGTTTACCCTTAATGAGCATTTGAGATAACCATTTATATGTTTATTTCCCAGGATTTAAAGAAAGGTTTTAGGTAAGAAAACAAATAGGGTAAGATCTTATGGGAGATGTTGAAGATCTTTCACTATGATTAGAAGATTACATTCCGTGTTTTCAAAGACACTAAACTATTACGGTCCTTGTGTGTGTTTTTTTTATGTACTAAGTATTCCGCAAAAGTAATGTAATGACCATGTACGTCAAGATTCGGGTCTCTACAGTTGGTATCAGAGGAAAGGTTTAGTCAACCTTTGGAAACTAGGATGCGAAATCGTTAGTGAGATCCCTAGAGATATTTCCAAGGTATGTCTAGGGATGTCTGTAAGGATAAGTATACATATAGGATATAGTCCTAGAAATACGGTAACAATATTAGAATTTAACCTAAGATGTTAGATATTGAGTGTACTCCCCCTTTACTATTTTGTTTTCCCTAGCATGATTTTTGCCTCTCACACTATTCTTTTTGGGTTTTAGAAAATGGCTGGAAACAAGAAGATTCATGATAATGGAGGATACGATAGACAATGGAATGATTTTCTTCATGAGAACCCAAATGAAACGGGATCTGGAAGTCCAAACATCATTATTATGCCTAATCAGAAATCTCATAATATGATCAATAATATAAACATTGGTATGTTTCCCGACTCAGATAATAAGAGAAATATGGAGTTTCATGATGATCATAGAGGAATGAAAGTTCAATTTCCCTCATGTAAATCATGTGGGAAGAGGCATCGGGGAGATTGTTTCAAAGGAACTGGATGATGCTTTGGGTGTGGAAAAGAAGGACACAATGCCAATAAGTGCAAAGGAAAAGGTTCAGTTAACACCATGGATGAGGATAATGGTATTGCAATGACATCAACAATGGTTAAATGTTTTAAATGTGGAATATACGGGCATTATGCAAAACAATGCCCTAAGGGAAAGTCTCATGAAGAGAATCAGTATGGTCATATGGGTAGTATTTATGTTGATGATGATGAAGACACTACAAATGATATGTGAGCTGAAAGAAGTGTTGAAGCTCAGTCGGTTGTTTTAGAAGGTAGTGGAATGATTGTATGTTTATCTAGACTTATGTTGTATAGTTAGTGGTACTATGGAATAAATAATCAACTAAGGATTGTTACACTATTGTTTTTCCTAAAAGTATTTGAGTGTATATGTTTAATGGTACCGGTAACCATGGAAGGATATTCAGATATTTTTGTAAAGTAGATGATATGTGCATAATGAAGGAATAATA
Organism: Viscum album; assembly: GCA_963277665.1. NCBI lineage: Eukaryota > Viridiplantae > Streptophyta > Magnoliopsida > Santalales > Viscaceae > Viscum > Viscum album. The sequence goes on from OY728145.1 coordinate 703,924,154, forward strand.
AGATAAAGAGATGTTTGATTTTATTCATGAGCTCATGATTGATAAAAAGAATAAGTAATATCATGGTTTGATTATATAGAATTTTGAGGATTTTGGTATGTGGAAAATGTTAACTTTTAACTGCATTCATGTTTTCACTAAAGATTATTGGGTATTCATTTTTTTCAAGAGAATACATGATTAAGGGCTTCGAATGTTTGGAATGTGACCAACAAGACATATCTTATGATATATGGGGATCAACGATGGTATTAACATGCTTGTTATATGAAATCTCTGGTAATCATTTTCACTATAATATGAGAGTGGACTGCAATATTATGGATAAGCCTAAATATTGGAATGGATTATGTTGGACATAATTTAGTATTGTTTAAGGATATATTTTTTTCTCGATATTATTGATTGGATGTTATAGTAATGTAGTTTTAAAAAAGGACAACCTACAGAACAGGCGGCAACCCATCGTGTCAGAAAAGGCTGTGGGAATGGAACCCACAGCCGAAGTGCGACTGGCCTTTATCGCCTACCATCGGCCTACAGGAAGTCTCTGGTTAGTAGAAACTAGTTTTATTTTATTAAACGGTATGATATATGAAGTATAAGTTAATTTTTGGAACCATATACGATTAATCTGACCAAAATATGGACTTATAAATTTTGCTAACCTTCTGTTTGAAACAGATGGAATGACCCATCATTCTATCACATGATCTGATAACACATCACAAATAACAAATTAAACTTCATTTCTTTAAGGGATGAAGTGGAAATTGTTCAATTCACGAACAACAGTGAGATTGTACCAAAATCATGTAAGTATTTATTTTAATTCATCAGCTATAGTGAAATGATCTTGAAAACCAAAAATGTTGTCCTAGTTCCCTTATATCCGATGAATCAGATGGTAACATAAATCATCTCAAGTTTTTGGCTTTGTGATTGATGGATTTTTCATAGCCATGTTCTCTACCACTCTCCATCAGAACTTGATGGTTAGATTTTTCTTCCATATCCATATTTTCACCTATGTTCTCCTATATGGAAACCCAGTGATGAGTTAATTTGGTTAATCTTTACGTTTCATACTTTAGTTTTTAAAATTAAGTTTCAGTATTCCTTTGTACGATGTCGGTTTTTATGAATAGTAAATGATTTATAACCCTAACGAATTTTGAGGGAGAAATTCATTGTAAGGGGGGTAGAATGTAACAACCCGATATTTTATGATAAGTATTCTCTTTAATTTATTTGATGTCATGTGTTTTATGCTACAACAAGAACATCTTGTGCTATACGCCACACTGTATTAGCTTGAAGTATACACAACACTATTATTAGATTGTGTTACACACAATTTCAAGTTCGTTTTATAATAGTCATTCTACGCAACATTGAGTGTATATATATATATGTTCAATGTATAAATGAAATATGGTTGGATTATGTTATACGAAACAACGAAGGATTTTTTCACAATACGCAGCCCTGACTTGGCTTGCATTACACGCAATCGCGACTTTCCTCGATAGCATGTGTTGTACGCAATATCAGGTTTCACTAAACAATGATATATGGTTATAATATTATTACGAACTAGCCTTTATAAATAGTATTAACTAAATTTTGAATGTTATAAAATTATTATTTCACCTTACACATTTTCTAGAACATGGTATGTGAACAAAATAATTTTTTCGGGTAAAATAAGTATTTCTAAAAAAATGCATTTTTCCACCTTTTGATGGCTCACCCTCTTTAAATCTAGTTATGACATATTTGTAAGTTCAATTTAACAAAATAAACTTCTTATTTTGAATCAGGATATAAAAATTTACATTGGATAATGTTTTGATATTTTTCTGATAACTTTCATATTTTAATGAATAGTAAAAACACGCTATATTTTAATTAAAAACAACTTTTTTCATTGTAACAATTTATATGGTTAAATTATAATATTTAATGGATTTAAAGTATAAATAGAATATATTTTTACCATTTAATATAATTTATGTCATTAGCATTGATTTTACCTTGAAATCGTAGGTTAAATCAATTCAATCTTTTGCAATGATTTAAACAAAAACTCGTTTTCTTTCGACAACGAGATTATTTTTAATTTAATTTCTGAAAATTTTGTGTGTTTAATTTAGAAAAATGGATTCCATATTTGGAATCATTGGGTTGAAATTATTTTAATAGGCTACTTTTTATTTTCAGAAATTATGAATAGTAACTACGGTAAATTTTATTTACCATAGTTAAAGGTAAATTTGGTAATTAAGGGTAAATATAATATTTTAAAATTTCCCTAACACATGAAAAAATTCTATTGGATGACTAAAAGTCGACCCATATCACCTAAGGGTCGGATTAGATTTATTTAATAGACTTTTTTCCATGAAAATAATTTAATTTTTATTAAAACCAAAGAAAGTGACAACACGTCACTCTCTTAAATCTTATAAGTATAATAATTTTAATTTACTGATAAACTTCATTAAACATCGAAAATTAGTAGGCTCCAGAAAGATAATAAAATAATCTACATCATATGAATTTATTTTTAATTTTTAGGGATTAAATAATTATCATTAATTATGACACAATAGTGATGCAGAAATTGTTTATCTAGTGAAAAATCAAGAATATAGTTTTTATTAAACTAATAGTGACCATAAAATGCACAAAACCCTGAAAAAAACTTATTTTTCATGTAAATTTAATCCATAATCATCCAATGGTCGAATAGTTGACCATTTGGAGCCTTATAAAAGCGATTATGACACTTATATTATTTTATTTTTAATGACACCAAAGTTGTCACCTTCATAATTTAATAAATATAACAATTTAAATATTGTGATTTTAAGATGATAAATTAGAGTAAAAGTATTATTGTGAAAGATAATAGATTTATCTCCATCATAGGATTTTAATTTTAATTTTTATGCAACAAATAAGTATATTAAATATTTATACAAAAATGTTGTATTATTTATTTTATTAAGAGATAAACCAAATAAATGGTTTTAAAAATAATAAAATAAATATTATATGAACTATTTAATGTGCTAAACTACTATTATAGATACATATGACCTTTTATGAATCTATTAAATATTTTATTTCGAATATATCATATGTTTAGATTTTACTTAAATTCGAATAAATGAATAGTGTCAAAATTGACACTATTGTTATTTTATAAAAATAACATATTATTAAATTGTTTAAAAATCACAAAATATTTAAAAATTATAAATTGAAATTTATATAGCTTAAAATTTCATAAAGTATCCAATTATGTAAAATTAACAACACATAAGTCATTATTTATAACCATTTAAAATTTATAATTCTATTACCACAAATAAACTTAAATAGATTAAATAAGTATAAATCAAAATGATAAGGTTTAAAATAAGATCATAACATGTATAAATTTGATTTGTTGATGATATTAAAACCTTATCTCATCTAATATTTGAATATGAGTCATTTTTTTGAGGTTTTTATGTGGGGTTAGATTTATTATAAATTAATAATTTTAAGAATTCCAAAGGTGCCCCTATCCTCCCTTATAAAAGGGAACCTCCTCCCTCTCTTCCACACACCACTTTTAGCCTTCAAGCTCGGCCAAACCATGCCCAATTCTCTCCTCCACTTCCCTAGAAACATCCTAGAGGTTCTTGTCTTCTTCAAAGACCAATTTTAGTGCCCTAAGTGGAGGTCTCAAAGAGGCGCTTCAAAGAAGTGGTAATTTCCGTTAACGATTCTTTCACCTTTATTTCTTCTTCCACTTATTCTTCTTAGGTTGTTTTATTATTAAGTAATAACATCAGTATAAACCATATAATGATATGTTCTTATAAGTATGAAACAACCCTATTTCACCATCTATCCATCTTACGGAAAACAAAATCACCGCGCGTGCATACGTACGGAATACCGTCTCCACGCCGTGGTGTAATCTATTTTCCACCACCACCTTACTTGGATGGGTATAATGGTGTAGATAATAACTATATATGATTATTGTAATGTGATATTGATTCTGAAATAGTATAAAAACACTCCAATACAATTCCATGATCATGAGAACAATATCATCGCTCGTGCGTACGTAAGGACTATCATCTCCACGACGTGATGAGATTCATTCTCCACGTTAACCATTCATTAATGATAATAAAGTATATATAATAAGTAATCATGAAATATATTACATAATAATGATACTGGATTTTTGTGTATTTCATCTACTTAATTCCATTCAACTCAATAAGGAAACGAAAACAGTGTTCATGCGTACGTACAGCCTACCGTCTCCATGAACGGTGTATTTCTCTCCATTTACTGATCTATTATATATATGTATATTCTGAATATATATTATATATAAATCATGTATTATATTCTGGAATTAAGTAATCATGATCTAAGTAGTCATATTAATAATTAAAATTCAAAACACGGAAGACAAATGAAACGATTTTACCCAAAACGCTCTTTAACATGGAATTTACAAAATAACGGGTAATATAAAGCCATAAGTGAACCATATATGATATCATAACAATGAGTATGATTCTGGAATAAGTCAATGACATTATTTAAATCATTATACAGGAGGTTCAGACACACACGAAGGAAATCAGACCTAAGGTAAGGGAAAATATCACAATCTCATTTTATCCGAGATTGATTATACATTGGTATTTACTGGGGTGTATTTTATCATCCACATCCATGTTTCCCCAATATGTAATATTGTTTCCATCTACCTACAATTGTTTAAATCCAATTTTACCCTTCGGTGAGTTTTTTGTAAAAGATATGAAAGGAATGTTTTGTCGTTTTTCGTACGAGGTAATTTTTGACTTTTCCGACAAAAGTACGAGAAGAATGTTTTTTTAACTTATACAACATGAATGGATTTTTAAAAAATTATTTCCAGGAAGCTTCCTTTACAAGTTTTCAAGTTTATTTTTAATCAACTTCTTTTAGTTTAAAATTGTATGTCATGTTATGAAAGGAAAATTTTTTTGAAAGGATATTTTCCTCAAGAATGGAGTTCATGTGTTTTATCAAAATTATTTTCCATATAAGATAATATAGGGTTCTGTTTCTATCCCTATTATTACATTGATTTGATTATGTTGTGATGGAATTATTTTTATGAATTTCATTATCTTATATAAATTGTTTTATTATGTCATGATGTTCAGAATCCCATGTTTATTACATGGGTTATGCAATGATGTATGATTTATGATTTTGTGGCACACATAATAATGGTATCATTATGAGAGGGGTGGGACCTATATCTCCCTCCAATGAATTGGGTAAAGATTTTATATCTCATGAGATAGACATGGTTGGAGCGGCAGGTTAAACCAGTTCAGTGAAATAGGACTGAAACAAGGAGTAAACTCGGTTCAGAAATGGAATTTGTCCACTAAGATAGTCTTGGCAACATGTCTTGATTAATAAGAAATGATTCTCTATGATTATGTGTGTATTCCACAAAGTTCCATGTTTTATGTTATAATTATTGGGATTACATTTAACTACTATGATTTATCCCATGTTATGAAATTATGATATCTTTTGAAGTTTAAGATTTCCAATGTTATGTTCTTATGTATATGATGTGATTGATTTTTCATTTGTTTACCCTTACTGAGCATTTGAGCTCACCATTTATATGTTTTTTCCCAGTATTTAATGAATGGTTTTAGGTAAGAAAACAAAAAGGGGAAGATCTTATTGGAGATATTGAATATCTTTCATCATGATTATAAGATTACATTCCGAGTTTCCAAAGACACTAAACTATTATGGTCCTTGTGTGTGTGTTTTTGTTATGTACTAAGTATTCTGCAAAAGTAATGTAATGTCCATGTACGTCAAACTTCGGGTCTCTATATTATTAATATGTGGCCATATCTTGATAATTGAGAGTTATTTCTAGATCTCATCTTTGTCCTATTCGATGTTGTCTCTATTTGGACATCAGAAACCTTTGTGATATATCCAACCTTCTTCTTCTATTTATTGCGTATTATTTCATTTCGTACCTTTTATTCTTCTGTATCATAGATAATTCCACTTCTTCCCATAAATATATATCTTTTATCATTTAATTATTTCCCTTTTCCTTTATAACGACCTATAAATCCTTCTAAAATATATTCATTTGATAACCTTCAAAACTATAATTTTTTATTAATTTCTAATGATTTTGATTTAGTTTCTTTTTCAATCATTAAATAAATATATTCTTATTCATGCTCCTCAACTATCATATATTTTTCCTCCAATCGTGATATAAGTTCATTGATAACTTTTTCTTATATTGAAATATTTTTTTAAACACCCTAAACTATTAAAAGATTTCTATTGGGTTCAAATGTTCATTAACCTGTCCTTATAGTCATTGAATCTCTTCTTCTAGCTAATTCACATACTCTGATGACTCTTTCAAAAATTCTCTAATATTTTTGTTTTTCATTATTTTAGTCTCATGATTTCCAAGAGAACCCCCAAGTTCCAATTTGAGATCAAAGAAACTTTCCAACTAATTCTATTCCTCCTTTATAAGTTAATTATTTTCCACCATTTCCATCCTGAAATAATAATTGTAACATTTAAACTATGTTTTTATATCCACAAAAAATTCTTTATCATCTTTCACCTTTTTTAAAATGAATCTCTACCCCTATAATTTCATTTATGAATTGAAGTCTCTCTTTTTATAGAACCTCATGTGAGTCCTCTTCATGATCTTTTTTCCACTCTCTACATCAATGAACATTATTAATCACTGACCAACAATGTTTTGTACATTACCGCATTGACAAGAAGACAAAATAAGATTTACTTCAGACCTCCATTTTCCTCTCTGTGATTTTTTTGGAAACAATATAATGGAATTCATCATCTACATCATCTCCATCATAAAAAACTTTGGAAATGTCAAATTTTCTAATTGTATTTGAATTTTATTTCCTTGTATAATCGAATTATTGTATCCTATATATTGAATATCAATTAACAATCCAAAATACTATGTATAATATAATCTAGAGAAAGCTTAGAAAGATCCCATTCCTCAAGGGATGAAACTTTTTTATTGTACAAAGGTGGGATCCTTCCTAATATTCAAAATTTCAATATCCATAATTTTATCCCCATGTATTCAAATATCACTAACAACTCCAATAACATGATTCTAGAAAAACTATAATTTTTTTATCTGGATGCATTTTCAGATCATTAAATTGATCATGAAAAACATCATGATTATCCTCTTGTAATTTTTTAACACCTTTGTATATAATTTTTAGTTTCTCCCACATAGAATTGGATGTTGTGAAAATCATCAACTTCAAATAGATTTGATTATATAGTGATGTGGTTATAGTATTTTTAGTATAGTAATTCGTATCATGAATTTTCTAATTTGTTTCGGTAATTGAAAGATATATCACATCATTGATCTAAATACCTTGAATTGTGGAATTTAGAACATCTGTACTAAGAGATCATAGATGTGATATCATTATACTCTTTTGAATCAATAAGTTTCTTCCATAGAAAAGGGAACACCCTTAACATTCACTAACTTCTCTATAAATTTAAAACATGGATAAATTTAACACATACAACTAGTATTTTCTTATACAACTTGTAATACCCTAAAATATCCTGAGATGGTGTGGGTGAGTCAAGGTGTAAACTTTTTCTTGGATTTTGATGGATCTTGTCCCCATGTAGTTTTTTACTTTTTAAAACAATATGATGGAATCATGTAGTAGTTAGACACCTATAAGAATACATAGAAACACAACACAATAGTTTTACATAGTTCACCACAAAGATATTTTCAAAGGAAAATACATCGTTAGAGTGTCAGTCATACCTAAATTCACTAAGATTCACTATATATTATAGATTTAAAATTTTTAGAATAGGTCACTCCATTCTAGGAACAATATATTTACAATAATATTTGGGATACAACACTATCTCCCCTGTATCACATCCGTTGACTCCCCCATGATCACTACATTAGGAAAAGGCTTTCTCAGTTTATTGACTTGAAGGTAACATACATATTAGAGCATGTGAAGGTTATGTTTTTCATCATGTAGTTACACTATTATACTTAAATATATTCAAAAATATTTTCCCTAGATCAGGTATGCTCACCTAAGTTTCTTTCATGAAATATACTTTTTTCACAAAACCCACTTTTGTTTTCAAAGAACTATCATATTTTTATCAACTAAACATGTCCAGGAAACTCCCAACTCTCATACAACAACCAAAATTTACAAAATAATTTATTATCTTGAAAAAATCATATTTCATTTAAATCTTTCAAAGAATTTTATTAGAATCAATTATTTTTCAATCATTTATTTCACGGAACTTGTGTTCACATATTGTTCTATATTCTCATAAGAATTACATTAGTGTAAGACCATTATAAAATCAAAGTGATCATAATTTATTAGAACTTTTTTAATTTCTATATGATGAGTAGTGTCTAATTTATACAAATTTACCGAACCTTTTGAAACTATTAGTATCATCACTGTCTATTTGTGAGACTCTTCATTCATGTCTAGGAAACTCCCTTTCTTCGAAAAACATTCATGTAAATTTTTAATTCGCAAAAATATAATAATAATTTTACTTATAATATTTCCTTAGAGCCTTATACATCATTAATTAAACCTTTTTTCAAAAATAATTAATCCATTATTACCCAAAACCTTCTTGAAACACCAATATTTCGTGAAAACAAATATTTCCTGAATTTCAATCCTTTTCCTTATTTTTATGTGGCATCCAAAGAAATTCAAATTATAGAAAACATTGAATTCATTCTAATTTTGCACTCCAAAATTTTAGAAAACACTAGGAAGTGATTCCACCTTAACCAATGATGTTACCTTCGCCATAAGTTCATTTGTCTTGAAAAATCATTGATCAACGAAGTGTGTATTGAAATCATACAAAAAATAAAATCCATTTATTTCTTTGAAAACCCTTGTTTCCATATACCAATGAATATTAGATTGTGTTTATAATAGTACGGGTTGTGGTAGAATATCCCCCTGTTATGACATGAAACTACATGACATGAAGATCCACCCCATTTGACACTAAATGAACTCCAATAGGTCTATTCATGTAACATGATTATTTCATATCAAATAAATATTCTTTTAAGAGTTTAAAGAATTTAGTTTTCCCCATCCATATGGATACTCTATGGAAACAATTCCCCAAACTCATGTACTATAAATGTCTTGATTCATGTTATTCTATGATATGTAGTGTGGTTTATGTATCCCCCCATGTCTATCCAAAAATATTATTTACCCAAACATTCCACATTATCACAATGCATATATTTTTTTAATTCAAATCAGGTCTTTAAATGCCCCAATATTAGGTTACAAAAAATTTCCATTTTACCTTATTAACGAGGCCATTATTAGATCACATCAGCTTCATTATCCATTATCACCACAGAAACCATCTACATCACTATCATTCCAATTGGTATAAACCAGATCCACACAAAGAATATTTTAAGAACTATTTATGGTTTTATTCTTATTATAATAAGATTTGTAGAGACATCCAAGTCACCTATATTGGTCCCAAAAACAAATATAACATTTACATAAACTACCCAAACCATCCCAACACTTGCATTTAGAAGTTAATGTTAGGTTTTCCTTCATTAAACTTGTGTTAGGATGATAATTTTTATTTTATTACCATGAACTATGTGTATATTAATTTTTGTAATATCATAATATTTAGTGAAATCTAGACCACTTATCCTAGATATATCCATGGAATTTATCACCATAAATTCCTCATCCCATAACATTTTTTATGATCACTTTATATTATATTTCCCACCAAAGTCTCGAATATTAAGAAAAATAATTTTATCCTCCCTTGTGTACGAGATAGATCTATGAAATTACTACTTATAAGAACAATGTGTGGCTTCATTCTTTTTTTACTTCAGGTTACATATTGTCATCTGTGTCATTAACATAGGAACCAAACATGATTTCACCCCCAAAACCCCCATACCATTATATGGTCACCCCATTCACATTAGAACAATCTATATTAAACTATACAATGAAACACCATATATTTGTTTCCTATAAAAAAATATGGTTTGATTCATATTGTGTCAAGGAATTTAGTGACCCCTAAAACAATTATCCATGTACTAGACAACAATACTCATTCATTCAACTTCCCTTTAAAGTTCTATAATTACCTAACTTTTGGTTAATTATGAATCACAGTTCTGTAATTACATTTTAAAAACTATCTTCCCATATAGAATAATTTGTATCATGAATATTTGAATCACTAAAAACATTTCATGGATATTGATAATGAGTAAATAAAATCATGAAATACCACTCTATTTGGTGATGGAAAATGAAACACATATGAAACTACTTATAACCATCTAGAGGAATGTTTTTATAATAAATAATAATATTCACTAACCCCATATCCCCTAAAAATTTTATAGAAGGTTCTATCATTTGGATATTTTCAATGGGCATCCTTAGTATGCATATTTAAATGTTTGGTAATGAGGATATCGTTTTTATTATGATTAGTGGTTGTACAATCCTATCTTCTTTAATTTTCATCAATTCCCAAGTCAGATGTTTCATGTTATGAATTGCATCCTTATCATCCCATGTTCAAAAGGTGTTAAAATATATCTAACTATCAGACCCAATTTACATTATATAATTATCTCGTTGGTCAAAATTTTTTAACCTTAAACTAAATGCACCTATACTAAATATATTTTTAATATGTACTAAGACATCTTTTCACAACATTTTAAGCTCACTCAAAAAAATATGTATACCACATCATATTATAGTAAAATATATATAACCTTAAACATTATAAATGTTTTGGTAAGAAATTATACACTTTAAAAATCTAATGTATTATCATCAGATTCAATACATTAACCTACCATATGAAAGATACAAAATTCTCATCTAGTGAAAAACCATTCAAGGTATGTTTGAGAAAAAGTTGAGTATGTACTCCTTGGGCCTAAACATATAAAATACTAGAAAAAAATATAGAGCATGTAAATATGAAAACGTTACAAATATTATAAAGATGAAAACTCAAAACGGTAGGCATTGGAAAATCTATGTTTCTACTTACTAAGTTGTCCCCCTAATGGATTTGGTAAAATTAAATTATAAAAAGAAAAAGTTACTAATTATTTTAGGGGAAAATCATGTTTCCAAAAAGAAATTAAAGTTATGTTCACTAGGTTTATAAATATAGTAAAAAGTTTAAGATCCCTTCTATTCCTCACCCATGTCATTTTAAATGAACTATAATGAATGACTGATGATCTAATTTTAGGATACTTGAGTTCCCTTGAATAATGATTATTTTATAAAACCCCTTTATATTTTGAATAATTTTGATTCATCCATCTCTCCATATCGAAACAAAAAAACCTTGGCTTTTGGTGATAGTAAAAGAGATATGTACATGACCTACCAATATTCAACCATGTGTATATGTTCTTAAAGAAATCAAATTTCACAATATTTTTCCTAATAAGTTCACATATAATTATAGTGATGGTATATATATGCATTATATATGACAGACATTTATACATCCAGGAATGTAATCCTTAATGATGAAATATTAATTCAATTTTTTCATCATTTGAATCAATTTATTTTGTGATTATGATTAACAATCCAATCTCAATATAATGTTCATGTGGATTCAATTATCATAATATAACCCCTTATGAGTTTTATAGATTATCAAGAATATACAATTGAAGAGACATAGATTTTATGAAATTGGTAACAATTTGAGATAATAAATTATTTAATTCATTAAAAAATTAGGAAGTCTCTATAATTCAGAGTCTCTTCCTAACCATCTACAAATGAAAATTCACATATGTTATAAAGATAGTTATACCAATGAAAACAATTGATCAGTAGATCAATTAGATCCATCCATATGGAATTGATATTCACCCATCTCCATATCATAATAATCCCTGTAGGGTGTATCATTTATGATCTATAAGAAACATCTTCTTAACCCTTATTGGATTCTTCAAGAATCATTTGATGTTCTTCCATTAATTCGTTATTTGTGCTCAATTATTGATGTATGTGGTTCAATAAGGTCATTTATTCAATAATAAGATGTGTCGAGTCATGGAATCATTTTATCTTTAGTGTTTAAAATCTCAAAAAACTCATGTTATAAATTTTTTCTACATGAATCATGTATTATGTAATTTTTTACAACCAAATTTTGAAGGATACATTGCCTAGAATTATCAAGGATTGAATTTTGTAAATCACTATAGAGATTCAAAACTATCTTCATAGGGTGATGTGAATCATTTTTGTGTTTATTTGATTATACGAAAGATGATTCATCTTCCATTATTATTGATCCACAATAATATGGAATCTAGTCATTAGATATTTTACTATAAATAGGTTCAAATATTTGTGGAACATAATAACAAGATCAAGGATACGCACACCTAAGAAATATATTACATTGATCACTAGATGTCCTGTAACCACTTATTTTTGTGAGTGATTTCCTTCATTATAATTTAAATTTATGAGTATTTTTTGAAGAACACATTTATGAGGTTTTAATTTTAAGATTATTATCATTTTTGTTGTAATAACTATGTTACTGATTGTGTTATTTTAGGGATTTTATTGAGGAAGAAAAACGTGATGTACTTGTTTTTAGTAGTGGGAACTACTACCAATCATGCTGATCAAGGTCTTTCATGGAGGAAGAAAGAGACCAGAATTTAGTTTATAAAAGTAAGATTCAATACTGATTATGTTGATTGAGGACATTATCTGGGGAAGATAGATCTCATATTCCCATTTTTCAAAGTGGTACCTATATATTGGTAATGACTAGGGCTTCTATGGTGTTGTAAGATAAACATTATAATGGGATTAAGTTGAGGATACCTTTATGATGATTATTCATTAGGACTCCTTGAATTAGTTTAGTGGTTCCCTTATTCTATAGGATAAAAGAGTCATTTATAATATCTATTAAGGGGTACATGATTTTTAAATCATTATTTTATATTTTTTTCAAATATTACTAGGTTTTTATGTAGTCTTTTTAAATTTTTTTCATGTCTTATTTTTTTGGATGTACATAAAGTTTCAAAAAATATTAATTCTACTTGACATGCTAAATTTTAATACGATATATTTTATAACATTAAATTTTTTGGGTTATCGAAACGTCTTATTTTTGGTATTTTGAAAACATTAGGTGTGGACGAATAGTGTAAGTTTGTTTTTAAATAGAAAGACCCTGCTCCATGTAGGTTTACATGGTTATTTATCTCAGAAAACATTTGATATCATATCATGTATCCAAATTTGATACGAGACTAATATTATTCATTTTTTTTCTATTTATTATATTTTAATCTCATAGTTTCCATAAATAAAGTAGTGTATTATATCATTAATTTATGGAAGGAATACATATAAGTTCCATCAAAAAAAATAAATCCTAATTGACCACCAATTTTTTTATGTAAATTATTATGATTTCATGTGAGATCTGATGGAGAAATTGTTTATCAATACTAGTGTTGAAAACATTCTTATACTGATCAGAATATATAATATTCCAGATAAAGAAGTTTGATCTATTTATAGAGAGTATAATAATGAGTTTTAGTTAAAAAATTGAGTTTCAAAATACTATGTTTCGATTCTAGTGATAGGAACAACTACTATAAATATTATTACTCCAGAACATACTATGGTATTTGGATGAAATTAAATTAACAAATTTCATAACTTTTATAGTTGTTGAGACCAACAGAGCTATTATTAAATTGGATTACCAATAATTTGAATTTATTTTGAGGGAAAATTTCTCAAAAATGAATCAGATAATAATTATTATTACAAAAACAATACAATCACTCTGTGAGAAATAGTTATTGTTTGATCCCTTGATTGAAAAAGTAATATAAATATTAGCAATAGGGTGGGATTCTAAAAAAACTATAATCTATGACAATAAAAACATTATGATGTTAAGTATTATTGACTTAATAATAAATTTAAGGTAGTATAAAAGTATATTGAATATAGATACTGATAAAGAAAATAATAAAAATGGAGTTTTTTTTGCATCTACATATGAAGCATAAAATTCTAAAACATCTTTATGAAGAACAATTTTATGATATTTGAATATTATAATTGATTAGATTTTATAGATGATAAATTATCTTATATATAATGAAATATGTTAAAAATTTGAATTTTCAATATGAATTTTAGCATGGTCCTATGAGAAAAAAGATACAAAGAAAGTATCTGGAGAACCAACTTCCTATAAATATAGAAAACCTAGTCATATTAAACAGAATTAACAAAAATTAAAGAGAATGGACAAAAATATAACAAGATACATTTGAATAGAAAATATTGGAAAATTTTGAAATCAATGGACACAGAGAGCACACGTGATGGTTATACTACTTTCGATATCTCCTTCGATGAGTGTAGTGATGGACAAAATATTAGTATTTTCAATACTAATATAAGAGTGTAAGAAAATGACAAATTTTTTATTGTAAAGATAAATAATGTCTAAATCCTCTCACAATATTACCTATAAAAAATATAGAATATTTTTGTGTTAAAGATAGTGATGATTAAGGATAATAATGTTTTGATGATGATAAAGAGGTAAAAACATGATAGGAACTAGAATATTATATTGTTTAAATGGAAGATTCTTATAAGTATCATTAAAAGAATTATTTTGGAATCATGTATGAGGTTGTAGAGAAAAAAACTGAATAAATTAATAGAATAATGAAATTAATAATTTATATTTTTATTAATGTGTTAATAATTCTAAATATTTAATAGATAATGATGAATTTTGTAAAATTTCAACAAAATTAGAAGAGAGTAGTGGTTATGGTAGCACAATAGTAGAAGATTTGAAAAAACAGAATATGAAAATTTCTTTGTATTTAAACATGTTTTAAGGTAATATTTCAAATATTATTATGATTTGGAAGGAAAATAAATTATGATGTAATCAGAACCTCATTATATAACTGATCACTACAAGAATAAAGAATCCAATATTAATGATAAAATAAGTAAAAAAAGTTATCAAGTAAAATTCATAAATTAAACGTATAAAGAAATTACAGAAAATTCATCACTAATAGAAGAAAATATTTTAAGGTTATGTATACTCAACTGAGGCAAAAAAATATCAAAATCCATACATTGATATAAATCCATTAGAAGTTTTACTTATCAATCAAACTATTTTGTACCTATTTAATCACAATTTTTTATTATTTGTTAGATGTGAGGACATTGGGGAAAGAATTATTTTCTAAATAAGGTTCAAAATTTTAAAAGACCCATGTCTTATATCATAAAGTAACTAGATACATATTAGAAACATAAGTCCTAGAAAGAATGGGTGTTGAAGATTCAGTTTAAAAATACCAATTTAATCAAAATGGTCCATCGACCAAAGAATAAATTTATAGAGAAAATAATTAACTGCGTAATAATTTCTAAACTCATATTTCTGATTCCATATAACATTTTTAGTGTTAAAGAAACCTTATTTTTGTGGTTTTATTTCATTTTAGTAAGTTTTAATACTTTTTGTTAAGTTTTAATTTATACATAGAATCACTTACTTCTTTTTAGGAAGGGTTTTTATCCTTTATATTTAGATAAATTTTTATTGGTGAATTTCTAAATATTTCAATACATTTTTTCCATAGTTAAAGAATTTAGCTGAAACCAATTTTTATGGAATAATATCATGTAAGTACCCTAGTTTATTGCTTTAAAAATAACATTCCTTTTAATTTTAACATAATGATTATTTAATGAATTGATTATTTTTTATTGAAGAAAATTTAATTTTTATTTTAATGTAATCAGATGTTCAATTGAAGCTAATTAATTATTTTTAAAGGAAGTTGGATGAACATCATTGTAATATAAAGAAGATTAATAAAATGATCTAAATAACTCCAAAGATATTCTTAATTTCAAATTCTGATTAATGTATTTTTTAAAAGATCCATTTATTTGGTTTATTCTAACTGTTAAATTATGTTTCATTTATCTAATTTTTTTTATAAATTTTTAAAATTTACAAAAATCATTCAATGATGATTTATTTTTATGATTAGTCATTATATTGTGATATTTTATTTTATATACTTGGATACTTTATTTTTCATGCGTACAAGTATGATTTCATCCATTTACTCTAATTTTTTTTCTTCTTTAATATACAAATTTGTATCATATTGATCGATCTAAAAGGGGAGGAGGGTGTCTTTTTATTTCTGTGATCTCATATTAAAAATATAATGGGAGAAGTTTCATAAACACTACACCATTCTCAAAATGAATTTTCTCTAAAATTTATGAATCTTTTTTAATAAGGGAGTTAACTCTTTGATTTCTATTTATTATTTTAAATTTTTGTTTCTTTTTAAAAATCTCATTGGGGGATAAATTTGGGATATTTTAAAATATATATATATATATATATATTATTGTATTAATGTGATATAATAAATCTTGATAATATTTTATTAACAAACTTATTTTTTTAAACTAGATAATTTTTATTACATTGAGAATAATTAATGGGGATAAATTTATTCCATCAAAATTTAAAAAATATATGTAGTTATTTTAAATTTTTTTATTCAAAAGTTTTTTTTTTGTAATTTTAAAAAAGTGGGGATTTTTTATTCATACACTCATTTTATCCTTATTTTTTAAAATTACATTACAATAATGTTATAATTTTTTTCAAATATATTTTTTAGGTATTTTGTTATTAAGAAATGAATTTTTCTGTAATTATATTTATAGCGATCCTTATTATGAAAGTCCAATGGAATGTATTTTGTTAAGCCTTATTGTGGCGAAAAACTAACTTCATCGGAAGATGTGAAGAAATTATAAGTTCAGAAGTTGAATATGAAGACACTTATAATGTCATTACAACAAATCATGGAGAACATACATTATGCCTATTATAGAATTTCCTATAAATAATATTGTAGCTTATAATACCATGAGAAAAAGTATAAGGATATAAATTCTGGAGAAAGGGATAATGTTTATCACATGAATTTGAGAATCAACTTGTTGATGTGAGAGATTTCGATCATTGAATTTTTTGTTTCTGAGGGTTTTTATAATAACTCGTTTTATAGGTTTTAATTATATTTTTATTATCATTTTTATTGTAATTTTTTTACCCATCCTGATTATCGATGGATTCAATTAATATGATTGAGACACTTTTTTTACTTGAAAAAACAACTATAGATCACACTGCTTGAGAGATTCTATTGAGAAAGATAGATATGAGGTTTTGGTTTGTAGAAGAATGAACTGTTACTGATCAATATATTTGACAGATTACATTTATTATGATAGAGCTGATCTTCTAGATTGTAGAAGAGGTACATACTAATGTGTTATGCTGAGCGATTCCATAATATTAGAAGACATACCTTACAATTGGTTAATGTTGAGGGTACATTCAGATGGGATATAATTGAAGATACCTTGATCCAGGTTTAGGATTTCCTATATTAATTGTGTAAAAAGGGTACTTTATCCTTAAAAAGGTACTTTATTTTAAAATCATTACTTCTCATTTTGTTTGTATTTTCACTATGCCAACATTTTATGTTTTTTTACATTTTTTAGGATGTTTTATTTTATTAGAAGTTATTTTAAGTTCAAAAACATAAAATTTTATATTATTACGAATGTTTATTATGATATATTTTGTGGGATTATAAATATTTCAATTATTAGAATGTTGTATTTCAGCTAGTTTCAAAACATGATGTGTGAAAGAAAATTGTATGTTTCTTTTTAAACTAAAATTCACCCCACCACTTGTAGGTTTACATACCTTCTTATCTAGGAAACAATTGATTTTTACTCTAATATAATCTCTACACAAGGAATCATTTCATAAAGTACCCAAACATGGATGTACATAGAAAAATGTGCTAATTTTGGCTTGAAGAGGCTTAGTTGTTATTAATTCTCTCACTGTTATTCATAGAATATCACAACCAAAATAGAGTGGATGGTCAGACAGTCGAACCCATAGTATCTCAGGTTCATGAGGATATAGTAGAACTAATATAGTAATCTAAACAGACCTTAAAAGGGATTTTTTATATAAAAATCCAAATTTAATTCAATACAATCCACTATAAATACTTCTATAAATTAAAATACACAAGGTATGAATTAAATTCACTATTGAAAACTGAATCATATTCCAAAACTAGCTTAGTCAGAGCTACAACATGTTCGTTGTTCTATAATCATGCTCACACTAAAACAACTCCACCATATACACTCTCAATTAATTGATGCATCCGAATAAAATATATACCCAATAGTCCCTCCAATATCTATGGTAGAAATGTTTTTGGTGATAATAATATTATATACCTTTGTGAAAATATTCATGAATTAATTGAAATCACTTTAAATACCCACCTTCACCCACTAGGGAACGATCTTTTTTAATTTTTCTCTCCTCATGAGGTGATTCAATAATGAAATCCACTCTTTCTAACATTTCCACATCATTTATTATCATAGGGTCTCTTCATCTGTTGCATTAGTTTGGGGTCCCCAAATAGTGATCCCAATATAATCTCATCATGGGAAATGTCCATCTAAGAGGGAATGATACACTCTAGTGGAGCTAGAGACCCACGACCCACTTTATGTATAAATGCACCTTGATAGTTCCCATGAAGGGTTTTATATATGTAAAAATAGACTTTGATCACCACAGTGTATAAATATCGAAATAATATTACAACAAAAAACCATCCTACAAATATGTATTAAATGCCACTAAAGATTACATTGGATGTATAAATAATTATTTAACATTTTAATGGTTTTCCACTAAATTTGAGTGGACTGAGGTATCTTATAGTGAAATAAAATAAAATCCCAACTTCAATCTCTCAGGTTCCCCACTTACTACATTGTTTAATGAAAAACATTGGGGGTGTAGATAATATGAACTTCGAAAATCAATTCCCTTTAACATGATAATATTGGATTGAGTTCTATAAAACCAAACTTGTTATCATGAGGGTGTGAATGAACTCAGAAAATAATCAAGAAAAAATAAAATACACAGAGTATTCTAAAATTGATATTATGTTCGAGTTTCCTCACCTATTATTATTTGTTATGTTTTTTAAAAGAGGGAGATATAGGATAAACCACCCATGGAGATTTTAAAGACCCCGACCCCAATAGACTAGAGTTAGTGGTAACTTTATTACATTAGAATAATATACAAGGTATTTCTTACCGGAGGAACAAAAAGTTTATTAATCTTGTTAAAATAGATATATAATTGAATTTTACTTTATAATGGAAAACATAAAATACAAAAAAAACATTCTCTGAGAACATTATTCTTCATAGTGTATCCCTCCATATCAATTAAAAAACACTGCCTGGTATTTTGGGGAAAATAAAACATAAGTTGTGAGTATAGATTATTAGAAATGGAAAAAATACAATCGAAGCTATAATAAATAAATAATAATAATTAAAATGATAAGGTAAATGACTGAAACAAATTCCATTTAATCAATAATCTTAGAAAAATATGGTAGAAATAAATGATGATCAAACAAAGCCACCTAAATAATCATATATGTATGAAACATATCCATGGATATACTAACCAATAAAATAATCACATGAAAATCAATAAGTTATCACATAATGAGGTATTTAAAAATATTTGAAATCTAAAACATACTTTTAAGACCATTCACAAGATAGTTTAAATATTTTGGTTGAAACCCGTCTAAATTGGACAACTAATTTGTCTCATAAGACCTATCGATGCATCGAGGGACTATTTATAACTGATAACCACCCCTCACATACGTTTTCCAATGAATTATTTATATTAAATGGGTGAAACAAAATCAACATACACATTTTTAAAGAAAAACTAACATATTAAATATTTATATTTACCTCAATAAAATAAACATAATAATAAACCATCCCGAGAAATTTGATGAATGGAAATAAAAATGTATATCTTGAGTCGAAATGATCATAAACCATCCAAACAATAATGATGAGATCAATACATCATACCCCCTGTGGATCATAAGTTTAATTAAGGGTCGATACCGTTTATTAATATAAAGACCATGAAAAGATACTTAGAATCATTTTTGTGCAAAGTATCATTTTTATTTAGAGAATAACCTTTTAGAATTAAAATTTCACATTCTATTTTGAAAAATAACATCATTGTTAATTTATATTTGAATCATATAAATTAATATTTAAATAATTAATTAGTTTGGATGGGTGGGGGGAAATTATACTCATACTGTCTACGTTAAAACAAAAAATCCTTAAACATTTTCAGTAAAAGGGAAATGGCCCTTATTTGGAAAATGACATAGAGAATACTTTTAATATATTTTATAAAAATTCAAACATGGATAAAAATTCATTTAATATATCATTTGTATAATTTTAAAAACAATTTGAAAACATTTTTAGGCAACATGGATTTGGAAGAAAAATAAGTTTCTTCCAAAAGGAAAAATAATGTTTCCTTTTCTTAAAAACATTTTCTGAATCATATTTAAAATAATATTAAGGGAAAATGGTACTAATAAATTAAGAATTAATGAATAAATATAAGAGATGAATATATATTGGTTTTGAAATATTAATACCAAATAACTACTCTAAGGGAGACTTAAACTAGAAAACTCCCAAATAAAGACGAGATTGTGAAATATATCCTAAACAATTTTGTAACCAGTGAATCATATACCCAATGAAAGAAATAAATTCAAATAAAAATTTAAATACAATGAATATAAATAGATTTATGATTTAATAAAACAAAATGGTAATTATATACATCAAATAACAGAATTAGTGGTGAATATGACAATGTCTCATGAAAGTAAAAGTGATTCAAGAATAATATACCTCAAGTTTGAAATCATTCATATTTTTCTAAAACTATTATACAAATAAATATAGTTTTAATATACATATATATTATAAATCCAAAATAATATACCACATACCATATATGATTTACTAATAATCTTTTATCAGCAACTTTTTTAATTTTTTTTGTTAAAATCACTATTTTGGGTGATAATTGATTCATTTTTCATGTATGTTTTAGTTTAGTAATTTTTGGAATTTTAATTTGATAAGGGTTACACAATATATAGAATATTATACATGATATAATTATAATATATATTTATTATAAATGTTTCTAAAATTATCAATAAAATTTAGAGATTGAAAATGGCTTACAATGTTCATGGACACGGTAGGTCAAACATACGCATGAATGTTGTATATATTTTTATCAAAAGATTAAATGAAAGGAAAACCAATATTAATTAATATTTATAAAATCATTATTATTGTATATATATCATTTATATTAGTAAAATATATCCCTATTAAATTCCATGGATAAATAAATTCAAAATAATTTTATATCACTATGTGGATTTGGTAGTCCACATGCACGAATGAATGACATTATTTATTTACAAATTATTGCAAGATAAGAAGTTATATGTGATTTTTTATTTGAAAAATTATTCTTTTTTCATTTATATCACATATA
Source organism: Viscum album (assembly GCA_963277665.1). Classification (NCBI taxonomy): domain Eukaryota; kingdom Viridiplantae; phylum Streptophyta; class Magnoliopsida; order Santalales; family Viscaceae; genus Viscum; species Viscum album. The sequence goes on from OY728145.1 coordinate 703,946,015, forward strand.
TTCATTAATTGTAACCCTTATACCTTCCCTGTAAAGAATAAATTAAAAATGAACCACATCTCTTTGTGAGGTGGTAGTATGTCATACACACAAGATACATTATCATATCCCCCAAGGAATGTAAATTAAGAAGGTATATGTGATATTATAATTATATAAATATAAAAACCCCAAAAAATTATAAAAATATTTTAAATACGTCATTATATTCAGTCATGAATGGTGGTGATGGAAAATGAAGTACATCGGTTCGCGAGGTGGTAGTCTTCCATACACATGATCAAAAGATTTGTTTCCTATTTGATGGAATTGTAGATATATCTGGGTTTTTACATAAATATAAAACCATATAAATATATTTACAACAAACTTGTGTTATTTTATTATCATATTTGAATAATGGTTTATATAGGTGGAAGAAGAAAGAAAACATATATGCACATTTAATAATTTTATCTCTTCTCCAGAGAGCCACATTAGGTTTATACAAAAGGCCTTCTTATGAGGGATTAATAATATAAATATGTCTTTAAGGATGTAGGGAAAGAATTAAGGAAGTAATTTGTTTATTTTTTGTTTGATAAAAATGTTTTTGGAAGTGTGAATAGGGGGAGAGAGGGGGTGGCCTTTAATAAGTGGGGTGGGGAAAAATGGAATTTTTGAAAAGATAAAGCGATAACCACAATTTTCTTATTCCAAAATGATAAATTATTGGTCATTATAAAAAATTATAGGTGATAAATTTGAAATATTTCTATAAAATTGTCACTAGACAATGTTTAGGTAATTTTAACACTTATCTTGTTAGTTTAACCTCATAGATAAATCCATGTTTACCTGAATCTTGATAATTAATTTTAACTATCTACATAATTCATTATAGTTAAAAATTAATTTTATATTATTAGATAATATAAATTATTCCGATTAAAAATATGTAATCTGTTTTTCCAAATTTAATACTCAATAGTGGCATAATTCTATATAAAATTAAATTGTAGACTCGACGAAATACTTAGTTTCCAAATAGATAATTCTCATAAGTATTAACTCTTTTAATATAAAAATTATCTATTAAATTTATTAAAATGACCTAAATTAGTTTTATTTTTATATAATTGAACCAACTATTCTTTAAATCATAATTATAAGATAATTTTATTTTGTAAATAGTTTAAGAAAAAATGGAGTTTTTAATAAAACTCAGTATACATTCATTATTCATTAAAAAATAAAAAAATTATGAAAATTCCGAAACAATCACCAAGAGATAATTTTTACAGTTATATATAAAATAATAGGTTTATTTTCCCAATTATTATTTTAAAAGTGGTAATAATTAGTTTTAAATTATGCACGTAAAGCGGGCTTAATCCACCTTTTGATAAAATATAGTTTTTAGAATGAATTTCATTCTTTTTCAAATGCTTCTTATTTTATTTATAATCCATAAATAACTATTGAATTTTTTTTATACATGTTTAAACCATAGAAATTTCATAATTTATTTTTTTTACTATTCATACTCTCCATCTTAACAACTAAGTTATAATGGTCATGTTTAAATAATTGTATTTTGATAAAGTGTTGTGTTTGATTTAAACCCAACATTCCATGCATCCCAAGCTATCAATGATATTGAATTTAAAGAAATATATCATAATTTATCATGGTATAATATTCTTTATAACTTGGGTGTTGTGTGTCACTCATCAAATCGAACATAATGTTCCTCTTTTAAAATATCTTTTTGTTACTTTCTACCCACATAAAAATATTGCATCCTAAAAATTAAATCTTTAACCTAGTAATTAAGTGTCTGAAATTTGAAAAAAAAACATTCCTAAAAATCCAAATCATAAAAGGTTTTAATAAAACATAAACTTGATAAGTGACAATGTATAGTGAAAATAACCTTGTACACATATTGTTACATGGTTTTTAGAATAATTAACCATTAAATACAACCCCGAAATGTAAGGTCTAGCATATTTGGAAGATTAGGTGGATAATTAAAAAACCTGAAACCAAATGAAACAATATATTATATTTAATCTCCATAATGATTTCCCAACATCCATTGAAAGCATACAACTTTATAATATAACCTAGGGTATATATAAGCAACAAGGATGATCTAAAAATCCCAGGAAGGGAATAAGCATAGGAATAAAAAAAGAACATGGGTTAGATGGCATGAAATGATGAAAAAAGTAATAGAACATGAATAAATCCAAGTAATAATGAAATGTATTACATGGGAACAAATTATCATTGAAATATAGTAATGTGGAAATAATATAAAACATGACATAAATATGAGTCAAGGAAAACTGCTAGGACTATATCACATGGTAGGAAAAGTCCTACAAAGATATCAGGTTCCCTCTCTATCCTGACATGAAGTCTCATGAGACCAAATGTTAACCAATTCATTGTATCAATATTTGGGCACAATCATTATTAAATTTTCAGGCATATGTGTCCCACAAGAATAATCAACAATAAACATTTGGTTTACCCCAGGAATGAAATAGGTATCGTAATCATGTCAACATGCATAACAAAAGAAAATATTATAATGGTGTCTATCAAAAAAGTATTAAAATTATACTCGGATATTAATAAGGTAAGAAATGTATATATTATGATAATGAATGTCAAAATGAAGTGAAATCATGTAAAAATAATTTTTAATAGACATTAGAAATGAGACATTTTAGTGTGTTGTAAGGAAAATATTAAATTTCTTTTAATGAAGAAAAAGAATATTTGTGTTTGTAAAACCAGAAATAAACCAAGATAGTTTTTAATATTTAAATTCATGATTTTATAAAAAAATTGTGGATTAAAACATATTATGGCATACACTTAAAGAAGGTATGAAATTGGGAATTTCCCTTTAACTGGGCTTTCTTATGAGAAATATTTATGATAGAATCCTTTTGTAAACATTTATTTCCCCATAAAATAAGAATTTAATAATAATGATACATGATATTGGAACATATAAACATAATTTATAATAATTATATAAAAATAATGAATTTTTATATTGGGTTATAGGGAGAGAAAGTGTAACCAGAGGAAAAATGCAGGTTCAGAAAGAATCCCTTACCTTATTCCTGAATGTTTTATTCAGTTGATGTTAATATCTTATATAATTAATTTATATCCATTAAATAATTATTTAATAACATTTTATATATGTATTTGATTTATTATAATTTTATTTTGTTCATTTAGGGACATTTTGATGACTTGTAAGATATAATTTTGTCCTTTGGGAGTGTTCGTTTCCTTGGTTTCCATGATATATCTACATTTATACAAGTATGAAAAATATTATAAAATGACAATCATTGTCCAGAATTGAATCAATATGTTATCAATGAAAATATATAATATTAAATAGTTCTAAAATTCCATTGGTAATTTAGTGTGAGGATGAATCATTAGATAAAATTTTAGTGGTACTTATTTAGATTGTTTTGGCGGTTTTTCCGACCATCAAAAACTAGTTTGGTTTTATTAATTAATATTATGAATAAAAAATGCTTAAAAAAATTAAATAGGTTGTAATACATATATTATAAATTTTTTTAACAAAAAATAGTTTTATGAGAATTCTGGAAGGATGTAATGGAAATTGAAACCATCATCATCCTTAAATGTTACAAATTAACACATCATGAAATATTTTATCATTTGCAACGAAAAAAAGAAAGGGGGAGTGATATCATGATGAATTATTCCATTAAATGATTAAATTATAGTATATTTAAGATACTATATTTTTCATTCAACTTGGATAATGGGAGGTTTGGGGAGTATAATTAATGAAAATAAATCTAAAAGAATTTAAATTAAAAGGAAAAAGGTTTTTACATATTGAATTATCCTCCTTGTGAACCTCTTTGAGGCACTTCAGTTAGTAATTTTATTGAGGAAAAATGATCTTGTACATGGGGTAGAATTGGGAAGATTAGTGGGTATTATTTGGGCATGGAATAAAGATTTAGAGGTGTGAGGAAAAGTTGTACTGATGGGTGTATTTATATGGGAGGAGCGGGTTGTTTTCTGTTTATATTATTCATTAGTTTATTATTTTTCACCTGGACTATGAATAAAATGATAATTATCAAAAAATATATTAAAATAACGAAGGAGTGTTAGATATTATGGGCCTACATCGTACATACATAATCTATGACTCAATAATTCATGTATTTGTTAGAAACTATAAATTACCATATTTCTTTATTCACAAAATATAAACTATTTTTTAAAAATTCCAAATAATTTATCCTAACCAATTTTTGACATTTAAAATTAAAAAAACTCTATTTTATGAAAATAATTTTCTTTTATGAGAAATTTTAATTTTTAATTTAAATAATAATTTTTTTGGAGAATATTGATTTTAAAATTATAACTGCTTTTATAATATGTTGAAATATTAATTAAGTTCTCATAAATTTATCTTATAATCATAATAAAAAAGTATTAATTTATGAATATATTTTATCAAAATAAATTTTCATTTAAATCATTAAATTAATTATAATATTGAAAATAATAATTTTTTTTATAAAAATACTGACACGTAATTTATCATTTACAAAACATTTATTTAATTAAACTATGATATAATTATATCATATTTTAATTAATAAAATGGATAAATTATTTTTATTATTTAATTGGTTAGGTTACTATTCTATTTGCAGGTTTTCTATTTATAAGGGTCAAATTACTATTCCAATGGTCAAGTTACTATTCCATTGGTATAGGTTCCTAAACTTATGGAAAAGCCTCAAATTTAATTCATTCTTCTTTTATAAAATTTATTTCATTTTTTATATGATTTATGTGATTTATACTATATGAAATAATTAAAATAAGGGAAATTTTCATTGATATAATTATGGGTCGTTACATTGTTCCCCCCTTATAAACATTCACCCTATAAATTTCATTTTATGAACTAAGGGATGGGTAATGGTACTTCCTCTTTATTGATTCATCTAGTTCCCATGTTGCCACTTCATACTTATGGTTCCACAATAATAATTTGATAATGTGGGTAGTCTTGTTTTATATAAACTTATCTCAATGTTCTAATATCCTCACTAGTTTCTCCTCATAAGAGGGATCATTCTTCGATTGTAACATCTATAAGATCAATACATGTAAGGGTTCTGAAATGCAATTCCTAAAAAGTGATACGTGGAATGCATATTTTAATTGAGACATAGTTGGGGAAGGTTCTAGTTGATAATCCATAGCTGCAACATGATCAAGAATCTCAAAGGTTTCGATGTACATGTGAGATATCATTTCCTTTACCAAATCTCATGATCCTATTCCATTGAGATTTACAGAGGAATGCCATGTCTCAAAATTTAAACCCAGGGTCTTGTCGATGATTGTATACCTATATCATTTGTCTAATTTGGGATACCTTGATGCGATATAGAATGGTTTTCACCATATCCACAAATTCTTCGACCATTTCAAGACCTAGCAGCTTATGTTTTCCAACATCATCATTATATTCCAGTTTTTTTGCATATTTTCCCTTAAATTAATTCATATTTTGCTTTTTGGATGTTTGAGTAGAAACTATTGTTGTAAGAGAATTTGACCAGATGTAGATGTTGATCCTATCTTCCTTTGAATTCTACATAACAAGCTCTCAACATGTCTTCCAGTGTATGAATAGTCTATTCGTATTGGTCTTTAGTTTGAGTATTATAAGTTGTACTGATGTTATATCAGTGTTTAGAGAAAATTGGATGCTTTTCCAGTTCTTCTAGGTGAATCTTGGCTCTTGATTGAATATAATTGATAGTGTACTCTATAAATCCTTACCACTTATCTGATGCATACCTATTATATTTGATCTAGTGAGAAGTACTCTTAAATTGATATAATGTAATCAATTTTGTGAGATGATCCAAAACAACAGATAGAACGCTGTTTCCACTTGTTGTCATAAGAAGTCTAGTTACAAAGTCCATGGTGATGTTTTCCCACTTCAATGTTTGTATGGGTAATTGTTTCATCACCCCATTATACATTTTTCCTTCTATCCTTCCCTTTTTGACATTCCACACACTTTGATATATATTTTTCGGTCACCTTATTCATATTTACCACTAATAGTTCAATCAGAGACCTCGATACATCGTTATGATCCTGAGGTGTATAGAAAGGTTTGATCTATGAGTATCTTTCAGAAGATCTTTTTTTACCTCTGTATTTGATGGTGTAAATAGTCATGACCCAGATCTCACGAATCCTTCCTCATCCATTTGGAACTATAAGGATTTTCCATTTTTGAAATCTTCTAACTTTATCTTAGAATTTCTAGGAAATATCATTGAGAATCCTTTTTTTATAAAAGAGATGGTTGTGAAATCATTTGAGAAAGGATTGATGATACTCATTCCTCAAAGATTTCCATGTCAATACATTAAAAATATAAGAATAGTTGATCCTTATAAATTCTCATTATTGATAAACATGAAAGATCCTTTCTACTTAGAGCATCTAGAACCTTATTTTATTTACCTTGATGGTAGTGGATTAAGTTATCATAATCCTTGATGAGATATAACCATCTCCACTGAAACATAGTAATATTATTCTATGTGAAAGTATATTTAAGGATCTTGTGCTCAATAAATATCTCACACCTCTACTCATAGAGACAATACCATCCTATTTTCAATGCAAAGATAACAGTTTCCAACTCCAGACCATGCGTGGGATATTTTTTCTTATGAATTTTGAACTTCCTTCAACATTGATCTATCAAATTATTATTTCTACTCAGTACACAACCTAATCCCTTCTTTGAACAATCACTATAAACCAAAAAGAGTACCCCACTTTTCGGTTGTGTGAGCAATGGTACAATGACAAGCCTCTTGTTCAAAAATTTGATGTAGTTTTCAGATTCACTTGTCTATAAAAACTTAACTCTCTTTTGAGTCAACATGATTATTAGGATTAAAAATCGGGATATGTTCTTCACAAATTGTTGGTAATACCCAGCTAAACCAGGGAAATTATTGATCGATGTTATAGATGTTGGACTATTCCACTCTCAGACTGCCTTTGTCTTGGAAGGTTACATATATATTACCTTTCTAGTGATAAAAATAAAAAATAATGATAATCCTCCACCCAAAACTCACATTTATTTTACTTTGAATAGAGTTTATCATTTCACAAATCCTTTAGCAAAATATTCAAATTATACTTTTGTTCCACCTTCCTCTTGGAGAATATCAGAATATCATCAATAAAGACTACAACAAATTTATCTTTGTAATATCTAAAGATTCTATTCATTAATCCCATGAAAATTTCTAGATCATTTGTGAGATTGAAGTGAATTATAAAGAACTCAAAATGTCTATAATATTATAGAATGGTATTATTTGGAATGTCTTCATTACTAACCTTTAATTGGTGATATCCCAATTGAAGGTCCACATTAGATAAATAATTTGTCCCATGTAGTTGATCAAACAATTCACCTATTAGTGTAAGGGGATACTTGTTCTTTATCACAATATTGATGAGCTCATGATAATCAATACACAGGCTCATTGATCCATCCTTATTCTTGAGGAAGAAGACCAGTGAACCCCATGGTTAATCCCTCAAGTATATAAAACCCTTATCTGGATTATCTTATAACTAATTCTTCAGTTCATACAGCTCAACAATCATCATTCTATAAGGTATCTTTGATATAAGAAATGATCCAGGAATATGTTCAATTGAGTACTCAGCCACTCGATCTGGAAGAATACTAGACTATTCTTCAGGGAATACATCAGTGTAATCCCTCACAATGGGTATGTATTTGAGCATGATCCAATCCTTTATCCCAATAATTTGAGCTTGATATTCATTCATATAAGGCGGTAATATCCACACATGAGACAATGATTCTTCTAGAGATTAACCCCTCACCTTACACTTGTATAAAATTAGCGGATACCTAGGGATGTGAAGAGTGAACTCCCTTTCCTGACAGTTAATGTTGGATTTTTATAATGATTGAAAATCTATGCCCAATATAGAATTGAACTCTACAAATTGAAGTAAGACAAAATTATCTGGGAGTTTTTGTCCAAAAACATTAACCGAGGTAGATTAATATACTTTGGATACAATAATTTCCCCATATTTTATTCTCACATATAAATCAACCTCCTTATTTTGAGGTGGCATTTTAATAGTTATAATAAACATACAACATATAGAATAATGTGTAGAACCAGAATCAAATTGAATGTTTTCTATTCTTGAATGAATAACCAGTGTCCTTGTCACCAAATCATTTTTAGGCTCCACCTCAGTATTTGTAATAGCATTTTTCCTTCCTTGCTACCTTGGAGGTTGTTGTTGTTTATTACCTCTAACAACCCCTGTCTTAGGGAAACAACATGCATAATGCCAAATTTTCTTATAGTTGAAACACTACACTACAAGTTGAGTGTTGATCTGAACCTTCACTACTGGAATTCTTGGTAATTGCGACGGGTTATTTGTGACAGGATCCCGTCGCAAATTGCCCGTTGTAGAAAACGCTATCTCAAACACTATTATTTGTGACGGGCCCATCACAAATCGTTTTTGCGATGGGATCACTGTCCCATCGCAAATATATATATATATATATATATATCGTTCTGCGATAGGCCCGTCGGAACAAAGTATTTGCGACGGGTAAGTAGTCTTGTCGCAAATATGTTTTTTAACAATATTTAGTTAGACTATTTGGGATGGGGTACCGTCGCAAAAGGTCCTGTCGCAAATAATAAATTAATTTTAAAAAATTAATTTAATAAATTTACGGTTAATGAAAAAATAATATTACTATTATTAAAAAAATAAAAAATATTAAAATTCTCAATATTCACAAAAAAAATAAAAAAATCATAATATATTATTATTATTTTTATTAGTAAATAAAAAAACATTAAAAAATATAATACTAAAAAAATATATTTATTAAAATTATATTATTATTATTAAAATAATAAAAATATAAAAAATATTAATATTCTCAATATTAACAAATAAATATAAAAAAAATACAAAAAAATTAAAAATTAAATAATGTAATATTTTCACTGATATAAAAGGCATAAAATGTAAATAATTCATACTAAAATGTTAAATTCAAATGTTTTTAACATAAAAAATCACTGGGGGTCGTCTTCTGGAGGAGCTTAAGGTGCTGGTGGAGAGAAATCCATCCCTAAACTAAGAGTTAGACGACGCATGTACTCCATCTTCTCATGAAGCTGTTTCTGCCATTGATACATCTCCTCCTCAAGTTGCTACTGATGCTACTACTGGCATCAACACATCTGCTCCTTGTGATGTTTCTCCTGCTGGTGTTGCTACTGACACATCTCTTCGTGCTGCTTCTGCAAATTCTATATAAGCTCAGCCTGAGCTCGCAACTGCTTCTGATACTGTGAGCCATAAGATGATTCCTCTCCACGAGTTCCTCTTGAGCTGGACGCCGACATCACAGCAGTACCATAATAAGTACCAGGAGTCAAATGAGAGCTGATACCAACTACTATTCCCTTCTCAAAGCCATATTGAGTTGCCTTCATCCATATCGCCTCAACGAAATGGTGCGCACTGGTCTGCTCAGTCATTTCATCCTGACCCTCAGCCTGTGTCTTAGAGGTCACATCCTCATATGACTCCTTCAATTCCAATTTAAAATTAAAATTGTGAAAATATTATATGTTGTTAATTTTAAAACTAAAAATAATAATACTAACCACAATCTGACGCTGGAGATCACCTCTAATCTCTCCAGTGGCTGGATCACTGTACATCCTCCGACAAATGTCGAACTCCACAATATCAGGATGCTTGACTGCCTAAAGAAATTTACAATTACTTGTTTATATTTAAGGCTATATAAAATATTTAAAAAATACACTTACCAGATGATCTCTATGCAAATAGAATGTATGGCTACCATCTCGATGAATCACCTTATGTCTCCCTCGGTTCGGTCATCCCACTGAAGATCTCTTCATAAATCCACCATCTAACCAGTGTACACATAATCCATCCCAAATGTGAGATGAAATGTAATCTAGTCGGTGGGCTCTACATGACTCGTAAAATTCAGTCACTCCTGCTTTCTTAATGGTTGTCATTCTCAAATTGTGAAAAAACTGATAGAAACTGCCACACATAGAAACCGGTCATGCCGCGTGGATAATGTCGCGAAAGCTATCATCGATAGGATACCATAAAACCTACAAATAATTTATAATATCATGTTGTTAATAAAATATATTTCAAAATAAATATTATTTATTTACATACCATCCAATGATGGAACATGTAACATTAGACATCAACGGGAATCTATTCCCATGTGATCCATGGCTGAGAAAAATAATTGTGCAATATAGTGCTCCCATTTCCAATAGCTACATGCTCAAAACAATGATGAAGGAATAAATAATCAAACAATTAGTATATATATAAATAAATTAATGAAGTCTAACTAAAATATACATGTTACCATACCTCCGTATGCATGGATCAAAACCAAGATGTGGACGTCGCTCGGGGATAGGGTCAGGAATCATCAGTCGCGTAAGACCGCTCCCCTTCCATGTACCTATGGAAACACTAGTAGGTTAAGGGTCAGATGATCCCACATCCCCATCATCAAAAGGTTTCTCGGCATCCTCTAACTCACGCAATAGAACAGAGTCCATCTGAAACAAAAAATTATTGTTTTTAGCAGATAGTTGAAAATAACTATTATATATAGATATATATTAGTTATGATTATAAACATCATTTAACTGTGTCAATGTTCATCTTCATCCTCCTCTCCATAGCTATCAATGTAAATCTCTTCATCTTCCTCCTCTGTATCATCAATATCCATATGAGTTTCAGTTTCAACATCTCTTGTCATTTCAAATTCATTTATAACATCATTAACATCTTTATCACCATCAATCCTTAACTGTGGGTTGTCATCATCTATATTCACGTCTCATTTTGAATATGATGGATTTTGAGCACTCTCTTGAAAAATTTCTATTCCTTCTACATCACCAGAACCACATTCAGTTTGAGTAAACTGATTTTCCCGATATTTCATTTTTATTTTCCTCCACCAATCACTCAAGTCTCTTGAAGTAACATAGTACTTTGCATAATAAATTTTATGTCCCTGTTGAGCTAGTAAAAATGGTTAATTTACTATAAGAAAATTTTATATTTAATATCGATGATACCATGAGTCGGATGAACACACAAGCCTCTCTCAGTATCCAACCACCGACATTTAAACATTATTATGTAATTTTTGTCCTAGATAACACAGCTCAATAATTTCATCCAAAATTCCATAAAAGTCAACTTCAGTTTCTCTATGATGTGATCCTCTCAAGAAAACTACAATGTTCATTGTTTTTTTATTTCCCGCATGCGTGTGTATGAAATCAAAAACCATTAACTACATATTCATTATGAGATTTAACCATTTTGGATGGTGGGTAACTCAATATACACAGTCACTTATCAATTTTATCAGCATATTGAGACACCTGAAATTTTTTAAAACAATTATGAATAAAAAAATAATTAATTGAATTGATATTAAACCATAAATAATTTATGTTACCAGTTTTTGAAACCATTGAAAAAAATTCTTTTTCATGTGTTCTTCAAGAGCAGCTGATGTAATTTGTGGAAGTTGTTTCTTGATATGATTATCATATAACCAAAAAATAAAATAAGTTTAAATATTGTAACATAAATTATGGAATATGTGATAGAATCACTCACATGACAAATGATGGCATTTCATCATAGTTGAGAAGAACGTATGTATGAGCTCTGTGATGTTCATCATCTGAAAGCTATCATTCATGAACTCCACTGAAACCAAGATTTGGATTATTAAAAACTTTTAATTGATTTTCCATTTAATCATTAGCATTCCCCTCATTTAGTCCCATGTGATTGTGTTCTGAGGGATATTGAGATTCAAAATAATGATAGGAGAAAAAAGTAATTTCCTCTTAATAATATGCTTCACCAATTGATCATTCAACTGATTATTTGTTACATACTTTTTTTCAATTTCTGCATGCATCTCTCGAATATGTACATCCATCGAAACTGTACTGGACCTCCACATTTATCTTTATGTGGAAAATTTTATATCAGATGTTCCATTGAGTCAAATAATGCCAGCGGAAAGATTTTTTCCAGTTCACTTATAATTACAGCAACATCTTCTTCGAGTTTTCTTAGCACAACGTAGTCAATTATCGCAGCACAAATGTCTCGAAAAAATATGATATATCGGTTATCGAATCCCAAATCATTGAATTCAACAAACCTATAAATCCAATCGGCATAAGTCTTTTCATTATAAAATGGAAATCATGAATTTTTAATCCAGTAATATAACCATTCTTAACACATCTTCCCAAATTGGAAGCAAAGCCATCTGGAAGTCTCAAATTGGCTATCCATTAACAAAATAATAAGTGAATATCTTTGGATAGTGTATAAGCTGACTTTGGATTCATTAACCTTTCTGATCTGACATTTTCAAATAGTTAAAGTTCTGGTCTCCTGCAAATTTGGGCAAGATCAAATCGTGCTTTTACAGTATCTTTGGTCTTACCTGTTGTATCCAAAACTATATGAAATAGATTATCAAAATAGTTTTCTCAAAATGTATAACATCCAACATGTGGAGGACCATCAAATTAGACCAATATGGAAGATTACAAAATATGCTCATTTTTATCCAATTATGTTCTTTCCCAAAGTAATGAATTATTTGTTGGTTTGCTGTTGGTACAAATGTGATGGGGGTAGTGAAAATACAATAGATTTTAACTCTGTACCTGAGATCATATTTGGAGGTTCATCCCTTTCAATTATACAATTTCTGAAATGAGATTTGTTCTTCTGAAAAGGATGATCGGTAAGAAGAAATCTACGGTGACAATAAAAATAGAAAGGATTTTTTCCATCTACGAGTATAAAGGCTTTGTTTTCTTTCATACAGTAAGGAAATGATTTTGGACCATGTGTATTCTAAACAGATAACATGCCTTATGTCTAAAAGTCACTAATCGTCCACATCAATGCAGCTTTTAATATGAAATTTTTTTCGCAGAAACATCATATGTATTAACACCATCACTCCATCATTCATTTAACTCATCAATCAATTGTTTCAAATAAACATCAAAATTATTTTTCGGATGTCCTGAGATTAATAGAGTCAATAAAATATAAGGCCCCTTCATCAACATCCATGGAGGCAAATTGTACGGAGTTATAAAGATAGGCCAACATGAATACTAACTACCTTAATAACCAAAAGGGTAGAGACCGTCAGTAGAAAGAACCAATCACATGTTTCCAGCTTCTATAGAAAAAGATAGATGCAGAAAGTAAAAATGTTTCCATGAATCACCATCAGATGGATGATTCAAGCTTTTATCAGTTGAAATCTTGGTTCTGTGCTGTGAAATCATTGGCGATGTGTTCTGAGACATAAATAAACGATGCAACCTGGCTGTAAGGGGGAATTATCTCAACTATTTTACATGAATCGATCTTGACTTCCTCGGTTGAGCTTATTTATACCTCAATTTTCCACATGTGGGACAACTATCCAATGTCTCATTTTCAAGAGAATATAAGATTCAATCATTTGTACATGCATGAATATTTTGATAACTAAGGCCTAGATTACGAATCAGCCTCTTGCTCTCATAGTAATTTATAGGCAAAACATTTATTTTAGGTAACATTGTTTTAACCAAAGAAAATATCTGATCAAAACAGTTTTTTTACATTACATTATCTGATTTAATATCCATAAATTGTGAAATCACTTCTAATTATCTTATCTTGAAACTAGGATATAATGTATCCTCATCAGATCTCAACAACTCATAAAATTTGGATGGTGCCAACTTAGAAGTTAAATCGATATCATCATGAGTTTCAGTTTGTTCAACAGATGGACCTAAAACATCATGTACTAAATTTTGAAACCGTGATGGATCCAGAATCATGTTATTAAGATCTTCTCTGGAACTGCGTTCACCGTGTTGATACCAAAATACATAATCTAGTTGAAAACCGAACTGCAAGAGATGTCCCCCAACCTGGTAAATTGTTTCAAATGTTCTCAGAGCACATTTTTTACAAGGACACTTAGTTGTGCCTTCTGAAACATATTCTAGTTTTGATGATGCAAATTCTATGAAAGCTTCGACACCCACAATATAAACATGATTTAAACTAGAGCCATTTGGATTTTTGCACTGACTTATCCAAGCTTGATCATCTAATAATGACTGATGTCGACTTCCTTGTTCCATATATTTCTACATAAAATATAAAATCATCACTTTTTTGAATAATTTGAAATTATAAAAACACTATCTGAAAAAAGAAGTTAAATAATTACAACTACATAATAATTACCATTAATTAAGGGCGACACAATTTCCAGTGGATTGACAGCTACTCTTTTGTCTGACTCCTCATTGAATTGCATCTTTCTCACAAAAATTATTGCTAATTATTTCTAATTATTTCTAATTATTCATTAATATTTCTAATTACTACTAATTATATCTATTTATTACTAATTATTCTTAATTATTCATAATTAATCCTAATTATTGCTAATTATTACAAATTATTACTAATTATTACTAATTATTACTAATTATTACTAATTATTACTAATTATTACTAATTATTACTAATTATTTCTATTTATTACTAATTATTACAATTTATTACAATTTATTACTAATTTAGAAATACTTATCAATACTTATCAAAATAAAAAATGCTCGAATAATGAAATGAAATTTGGTAATCATCGTTGTGGAGATGATTACAAATTTTCCCTTCATTATCCAAGTACTTTTCATTTACAAATTATTACTAATAAAAAAATTATATTATCAATATTTATGAAAAAACAATCTTAATATTATTAAAATAATAAAATATTTATAAAATATTAAAATTATCAATATTCGCAACAGACATTGCTCTATTCTTAACATGTTCAAATCTCAAAGGGTCTTCAATTGTCTAGTCATGTGCCATAAAAGGTTTGTGTCAGCCATGTCCAATGTAAACTCTATAATTGTACTTGCATGGTTTACCACCTCGCAAGTAGTGTTGCAATAGGATGAACAAAGTAATTTCGTTCCCGTCTCTAAGAATCATCTCGCTCCCTTTTCATTGATCATTCTTCATTAAAAATTTTAGGGGATATCAGTATCATTCCCTGAAATTTTAAAGGAATAATGGTCTTTCTAAAGGGTCATGTGATATAATTCTTATAGATGAGAAGGGCATGACTTGGGTTGTCTTATTGCAACACTACTTGCGAGGTGATCAACCATGCAAGGACAATTATAGAGTTTACATTGGACATGGCTGACACAAAAATTTTATTGCGCATAAACTGACTATTGGAAACCCTCTAAGATTTCAACATGTTAAGAATAGAGCAAATCCTGTTGTGAATATTGATAATTTTAATATTTTTTAATTTTTTTTATTATTTTAATAATATTAATATTGTTTTTACATAAATATTGATAATATAATTTATTTATTAGTAATTATGACTAATTATGATTAATTATTAATAATTATTACTCATTACTACTAATTATTACAAATTATTAATAATTTTTACTACTTTTTACTAATTATTACTAATTATTAATAATTATTTCTGATTATTACTAATTATTAATAATTATTACTAATTATTACTAATTATGACTACTTATTACTAATTATTACTAATTATATCTAATTACTACTAATTATTACCAATTATTACTAATTATTACCAATTATTACTGATTATATCTAATTATATATAATTATTACTAGTTATTACTAATTATATCTAATTATTACAAATTATTAATAATTATTAATAATTATTAGTAATTATTACTAATTATTACTAATTATTTCTAATTATTACTAATTATTACTAATTATTTCTAATTATTACTATTTATTACTAATTATTACTAATTATTACTAATTATTACTAATTAATAGTAATTATTACTAATTATTACTAATTATTACTAATTATTACTAATTATTACTAATTATTACTTTTTATTACTAACTATTACTAATTATTACTAATTATTACTAATTATTACTAATTATATCAAATTATTACTAATTATTACTAATTATATCTAATTATTACTAATTATTAGTAATTATTAGTAATTATTACTTATTATTCCTAATTATTACTAATTATATCTAATTATTACTAATTATATATAATTATTACTAATTATATCTAATTATTATTAATTATTTCTAATTATTACTAATTATATCTTATTATTACTAATTATATACAATTATTACAAATTATTACAAATTATATCTAATTATTACTAATTATTACTAATTATTACTAATTATTACTAATTATTACTAATTATTACTATTTATATCTAATTACTACTGTCTATATCTAATTATTACTAATTATTACTAATTATAACTAATTATTACTAATTATTACTAATTATTACAAATTATTACTAATTATATCTAATTATTACTAATTATATCTAATTATTACTAATTATATCTAATTATTACTAATTATATCTAATTATTACTAATTATATCAAATTATTACTAATTATATCTAATTATTACTAATTATATCAAATTATTACTGAATATATCTAATTATTACTAATTATTTCTAATTATTACAAATTATATCTAATTGTTCCTAATTATATCTAATTATTGCTAATTATATCTAATTATTACTAATTATTACTAATTATATCTAATTATTTCAAATTAACACTAATTATTTATAATTATCACCAACAATATCATTTTCTTACTAAAAATAAAAATAAATAAAAATCAATTGAAATCTAATTTAATTACAACTAATAAACAACAATTAAAATTAACATAAAAATATATAAAAAAATAAAACAATAAAATATAAATACCTTAAACATAGATATTCTGAAGATATTGGCGCTCCCTAATTGCTCTCGTATAAAAAATGTTAACTAAAAGAAATTTTTTTCCTTCAAACTGAAGAATGAAAAGAGAGAGAGAGAGAGAGGAAGATGTGAGTGATTTGGTAAAAAACCGGATGTGGGTATTTTTAGGTTAGATTAGTTGCGATGGGGTTGTTTGCGATGGGGCTCATCGCAAATACCCACGTGCGCATTAATTACAGTCAGCGGTTAAAAGGGTATTTGCGATGGACCCCATCGCAAATAGTTCCTGCCGACACTCTTTTTGCGACGGGACGACATCCTGTCGCAAAAAGCTATTAACCGCCGCCGGGTATTTGGGATGGGTATCGTCGCAAATACTCTTGATCGGTTTGGCATGCATGCCGCGCGGTTTGGCGCACAAGTCGCGCCAAACTATTAGCAGTGGGAGACATCTCCCCGTCGCAAATAATATTCGCGCGGTTTGGCATACAAGTCGCGCCACACTATTTGCGACGGGAGACGAAAATCCGTCGCAAATAATTGGTTATTTGTGAAGGGGAAATTGCTCTGTTGCAAATAACCCATCGCAAATATTGATTTTTCCCGTAGTTCTTCCTTTACTCTTTCACATTAGTAGAATTATTCATATCCCTGTTGCTGTTATTACACATATACCCCTCTCTTCCACATTTGAAGAATCTCAAAGTTCCCTTTAAGCAATTTCTAGGATGATCCTTCCAACACTCTTGACACATGGGATGTTGGGTCATTTTCGCATCTTGGAATTTATTTGTTGATCCACCAATATTGAAATCCATTTTACTCTTTTTGTCACAAGGAACACGAGTCCACTAAAAGTATTCGATATCAATTTTAACCATAAGGTCACAATGATCAATATCTTAATAACTTTCGACGTCTCAAATCACCAACAATATTTGTAGACTCGGATTTAGTCAACTAAAGAAGGGATCGGAATTTCTTTTGATTTTCATGACAAAGCCAAAGGCATATCATGCAAACCGTATAAAGTTTTCCCCGTCTGCTCAAATAGACTCATCTTCCGTTTAATTTAGTACAAGGAACTCCCTTTTCATACTAATATAGAGGATTCAGGGAAAATATTTTTTGAAAAGTATTTTCTTGAAATCTTCACCTCCCATGGTATCAATATCCTCTTCTGAAATCGTGTTCCTGATATGTTTCCATCACTGATTAGCCTCCCCATCAAAATGATAGACCACCAACACAACTTTCTATTCTTTCGAGAACTTGCGGACATAGAATATGATCTCATTAGAGTTAATACATTGTTCAATGAGGAAGGGATCAGTTGATCCAAAAATAATGGGAGGAAATTCATGAATAAAGGATTCAACCATGACATTCTATTTATTAAGATAATGAGGGTATTCCATATGATTAAAGTTATTATTTATAACTTTATATATTTGAGAATGTAATTTCATGAAGTTGTGGTCACCTGTCCCCATCATATTTAGAATATCATGAGGGAAATTATCACAATTTATATCTTGTTGATTGTTGGAATTAGTTATTCTATTTCCATGCATTGACTTTGAAAATGAAAATGTTCAATTAAGGGAATTGAATACATATCTAAAAACCATGTAAAAAAGAAAACATTGAACACATAACGATAAAATTCTAAATTAAAAGATTATACAAGCATGTGCTACCCTATGTTTTAATCTAGGTTATCCATGGTGATTTAATTATCCCCAGTGTTACTAATAATGTGATCAAGTCCTAATATCAAAAAAATAAATATACCATTCTCTAATACTGACTATAATGAAAATATCATTTTACACATATTATTAAATGATTTTATGTATAATTAGCCATCAAATTCATCCATGGATAGTAAAGTCTAGTGTCTTTAGAATATTAGGTATATATTTAGAAAAATGGAAAACGAACAAAAAACATGTTTATTTAATATTTGAAATGAGATACTAAATTCTTTTGAGCTCTTACATATACATTGGATATCCTTGGGAATACTTGAACAAAAGAGATGAGGTAAAAATCCAAGAAAGGGAATAAACATTGGAAGAAAAACATAACACATGGGTTAGAAGGAATAACATGATGACTAAAAGGCATAAAACATGAATAAACATATAGAATAATGACATTTATAACATGGTATTATATAATCATGACAACATAAAAATGTGTAAACAACATATAACATGAAATAAACACGAGTCAAGGCTAACTGTTAAGACTATATCACATGATGGAAAAAGTCCCAAAAAGGAATTAGGTTCACTCCCTAAACAAACATTACACCTTAGGAGACTAAACATTACCCAAATCATTTGAGAACTATCTATGTAAAACTATCATATCATTTTCCATCATATGTGCTCCACATGAAGAATCAAACATAAAATTTGGGTTACCCATTGAATGAAGTAGGCATCATAATCATGTCATAAGTCATAAAAATGGAATAACATAATGGTTTCCATGAAATAATATATTTAAATTATATAAGGAAGCTCATAAGGAAAAATATCCATGGATCATGACACGTGAATCATTTTCATGCGTTTTACATAAAATATTAAATATTGTTTAAAGAAGATAATGAATTTTATTTTTCCTTAAAAGTATAAATGATCCAAGAAGTTTTTAATGATTAAATAACTAATTTTAGAAAAATAAAAATGGCTTAAAATATATTACATACTGAACATACAAATGGGTATAAAATCGAGAAGTTCCCTTTAATCAATCTTGCTTGTCGGGAAGATTTAAGAAAGGATCTTTTTTAAAACATGTATAATCCTATAAAATAATAATGTACTGATCTGTAAACATGAGTATGAATGATATAAAAATAATTTATAAATGGTATAAAATAATAAATACATGTTATATAGGGGTAAATAGAGAGAAAGTGTAACCTAAAGGAAAAAAAATTGTGTTTTGGAAAGAATCCCTTACCTTATGTCTGAAAGTGTTTTTCACTTGATCTTCATGTCCTAGATAATCAAATTATATCCATTAATTAATTAATTAAGAACACCTTATAAAAATATTTGATTTTTTAGATTTTTTTAAGTTCATTTAGGTCCTTTTTGATGAGTTATAATATACAATTCTATCGGTCGAGAGTGATCATTTCCTTGGTTTTCATGATCGGTTTACTTGTATACATGTATGGAAAATCATGTAAAATTAGAATTTTTTATAGAATTTAAGTTATGTGTTATTAATGATAACCAAGAATATTAAATGGTTATATATTTTGTTGGGTAATTTTGGATGAGGAAGAATAATTAGATAAGACATTAGTGATAATATTATAGATTATTTTTGTGGTTTTTCAACCATCGAAAACTAGTTATGTTTTATTAATTAATATTACTTATATAAAATGGTTAAAAACATTAAATAGTCATTAATTCATATAGTATAAACTATTTTATCAAAAAAAAATAGCTTTATGAATAGTATTTAAGGATTTAATGGAAATTTAAAATTTTAGCATCTTTGAATGTGATAAAATAACACATCACTAACAATGTATTAATTTTAAATAAAAATGTTGTGGGGAAGAGAAATGATGGTGAATTATTCCATTAACATTATAAAATTATAGTATATATAATATACTGGAGTTTTCATGACATTTGGATAAGTGGAGGTGTGGAGATAATAATAAAATAAAAAAAATTGAAAAACAATTAATAGAATAGTAAAGTGGGTATTACCTATTGTATTATCCTCCTTTAGAACCTCCTTGAGGCACTTGTGTTTGGATTTTTTTTGAGTCCAAATTCTCCTGGATGTGTGGGGGGACACATGGAATTATTATTGGATTGTATTTGGACTTGTTTCAAATCACGATAGGTGTGAGGATAAGAGGTGGTGAGGGGTGGTATTTATAGAGGAGGAGAGGGGTGTTTTATAATTATTTTATTCATTAGTTTATATTTTTCCACAAGAATATGAATAGATTGAAAATTGTCACTAAATATATTACAATAATGAAGGAGGTTTTTATATTATGTGATTACACCATCCAAATATCATCTATGACTCAATAATTCATGTATTTGTTAAATAACCTAAATTACCATATTTCATTATCCACAAAAAATAAACTATTTTAGAAAAATCCCCAATAATTCACCCTAAACATTTTTGATATGTAGTATTCAAAAATATACTAAATGTTATGAAATAAATTTATAAATATGATATAAATTCTTCTCTAGTTAAAATCATAATTTACTTGGACAAAAAATGATTTAGAAATTATAAATGATTTTATAATACTGAGAATAATTAATTAAGGTATCATAAAATTATATTATAATAATGAGACAAAAGAATATTAATTTATGAATCCATTTTATGAATATAAATTCTCATTTATATCATTATGTAAATTAATAAATTGTAAATAAATATTTAGGTTCTATAAAAATATCCACACATAATTTATAATTTCCAAAACAATTAATTACTTAAATTGTGATATAATTATATCATACTTTATTTTATGTTATGGATAAATTATATTTATAATTTTATAGCTGAGGTTACTATTATATTGTCTGGTTTTCAATTCATAAGGATCAAATTACTATTGCAAATATCATGTTACAATTCCATTGGTATAGTAATTTGATGCTTATGAATTGAAACCATCAAGGATCCCCAACCCCTGATCATCACTTGTGAACTCCCCCACCTTTCTTCTATGCTATAATGGATCCCCCAAATACCTGTCCACAACTAGACTTTATCCTAGGACCTCACTTTAGAATTTTGAAGCACTTTACCACACCACCAATCATGTTCTGTTTTAAATTTTACAATATTTCTCTTTATTCATATATATTTAGAAGTGTCTCATATAAATATATAAAAACATATATTTATTTAATTATATTATATTTTAATATTCATTTATATATTTTAGAATATATATATTTATATATGTTTATTAGTACAAACACATATGCATATATAAGCGTTATACATACATTTGTGCAATTATATTTATTCATATATTTTTATAAAGTAAAAAAAATGGTTAGAAGTTGTTTTAAATAAAATGGATAATAATAAATTCCGTACGATTTATATAATAATTTTTAAATGAATTTTAAAAATATATTTGTATATTGATATACAAATTTTACGCACGACATATATATTTCTATTTCTATATATTTTCATACACACACATAAATATATATATATATATTTACATGTAATTGTGTATTTAGATAACATTTATAATAATATATTTATAAATATTTGCCGTAAATACCTTTAAGTACAAGATTAAATGATAATGACCTACCTATAAAAATATATTTATATATGTTGTATATACCCAACATTGATACACACATCCATGTACACACACACACATTTATATTTCTCACATACATGCATTGATATTTAAATATATATTTTTATTTACATATAAATATATATTTGTTTATTGGTGCACTCATTTTTATATAAAAACATTAATAATATATATATATTCATATTAACAAATTTCTAAAAGGTAAATTAAAGGGGTAAATTTTTATTTTAATAAATTTAATAATAAATATGTATTTTAATTTTTTTTCTGTATATTTAAAATTATATCTTTATGTAAATATTTTTAAAAATGTATTTATACAATTGATTTATTATATGTAAATATAAATAAATATGCATATATTTAATTATAAATATAACAACATTATAAACAATTATAAAATTTTAAAACAATATTACATATATAATTGTAATCCCTTGGAAAAAATTTAGTCCTCCCTGAAAATGGATAAGATTACTCTCTCAAAAAAGGTGAAATAGTATCGAATATTAAAAAAAATACGGTATCCCAACAAAAAACTCAATTTTGGATGATTTCTTGGAATTATTTTTCCATGATGAAATAGAAATCGTGGTTTACCCAATTACCATGGTGCAGATATCATTGAAACCATCGATTTGATATGTGAACGATCCCAGGTGGGGCCCTAGATCAAAAATTATAACCGTTCGAGGATTGAGTAATGTTTTCAACTTATCGTAAACCGTTCATTAATTATGTTGATTTTAATGCAATCCAATTGTTATTAAATGACGACTACTCAATTATAATAAGTAAATTATTAATTAATGATATTTTTTTATTTATTAAATAATACATTTTATCTTACTATCATATATATTATGTGTATATGAGATTTAATTATTATCTAAATCACATTTAAAAAAAATTATATTAATATCAATTAAGATATATTTATATATTAATATTTTATTTTTAATGAAACATATTTTTTTATGAAATATACCATTTATTTGCACTAGAACAAATATATATGATAAAGGACCAACCATTATCATCATTTTTTTATTATCACTGAAAAGGTCCCCTTTATAAATTCTTTTTTTCTAGCACTGATATATCCCCCTTTATTAATTCTTTTCTTGCATGTGCTAATAATGACCCCTATTATCAATTCTTGTTAACTATTGCTTATAAAGGGACCCCTTAATTAGTGTTTTTAGAACTTATAAAATCATAACTTCTCTATCACAGATAAAGGGGGTCTTTATCAACAGTTTTTCTAACACTAATAAAGGGGGCCATTAGCAGTGCTTTTAGAAAGCGTTGGATAATCCAAATTTTTTAGTAGTGGTTGGAGAACATTGGTGTGAAATGAAAACATGGACATAGAAGAGAATAATAATGTCCAAGGATTAATATAGAGTGATAAAGAACACTTTAATGATAAATATAACCACCAATGAATGATTAATATGTTATGTGTTAAACGATCATGGATTCTACAGAAATGAATGTAATAGGATAAACTTTTTGTCTCAAGAGATTCTTACAAAAGTTTTAACATTTTTTTGACATTATGATAATGATGACTAGAAAATATAATAACAATATCATCCTTTTTTATGATTCGATAAATTCCAACTTCATATCTTACTACAAAAAACTAATATCCAATTAGAATTTTTTTTCATATAGCACAAATGTTCATATTTTACAGATGATTAGCTCAATAAATGACTTAAAATTCATTCCTTCTGTCTGTAGATATTTTCTATGAACAAAATGGATATAATAAGTTATCCAATAAAAACCAAAGTTCAACTTAGTACATTCCAAAAATGGTAAAACATAAGACTCATTTAAAAAATGTTTGACGAAAATCAAAGTCCGAATATTTAGAATGGATTTCACTGAATAAAAATTATATTCCCCAAAAAATATAATGTGGATATTAATTTCACATTTAAAATATATAAATAAAGTTATCCCCATAAAACCTTAATAAAAATATTCATTCTTCCAAAAATTAAATCTCATGTTTCGAATATATTCCTTGAATCCATACGTGCGAAAAATTCGAACAAAGAAAACATAAATCACTAAACAAATTCTAGTTTACACATATTGTCCCATAATCAAATATTTAACATTATTATCTCAACATTGGACCGATGTTAAGGGTTATCTTTTATTAATCATGTTTTTTCAAAAAAGACCAACATTCCACATTATCACTATTCTTGGTTGTTAGTATCATTCATCACATGCTTTCAGATCCTTACAATCATTATAAATTTTATGACAATTTTAATGTAAAAATCATTGGTAAAATACTTCTAAAACATATTTCATGAATCAAAATGTAATAACATTAATATTTATACTTTGGCTGTATCAATATCATAAGCATGACATTGATCCCTTAGATACATATGGGCCATATTTTCATAACAGTTAATATATTCATGAGTGTAGTTCCCTATATATTTATAGTTGAAGCATTGAGAATTTAAAACATCATTATTGTACTTT
This sequence comes from Viscum album, assembly GCA_963277665.1. NCBI lineage: Eukaryota > Viridiplantae > Streptophyta > Magnoliopsida > Santalales > Viscaceae > Viscum > Viscum album. Next base: position 703,971,005 of record OY728145.1, read on the forward strand.
AAATCAGGAAAGTGGTGGCCTTTATCTCCACCCTTATAAAACTTTACATTCCCCCTAATAAACTACAATGGTGTATATATTCACAATTATCACATGTGGAAAACATTGTTCTTCTCCACATTCCCTTTATTTAAATTTTCCATATCATCATATTCTTCTCTTTCATTACTTTGAAGCCATAAAACTTTAAGAATTATTTCTCTATATTTACAACATGTGATACTATGTCCTCGTGTGATGGGAATTTTTAGGATACTAATGCACTTTGAAGTATTCCCTATATCTCATTAAATAAATTACCAATATTACTAAATGGATTACATATATAGTCCATAGCATGCTTTTCTGACCATGTAAATTTGGCTTCATATATATCTATAATTTCAACATACCTTTATCTTAGAATCATTAATTATATAACCATATCCGCATACTTCCCTTGAGTAAAATAATTTTCCAAGTATAACACCTTAAAATCCATCCATTACATGTTTTTTATTCCACCTTCCTACTTAGTGTTTTGAATCAATGTCCACCATTAATATGCATCTCCTAAGAGACGATAAACTAAAATAAAATCCCCCCTTTCATTACTAACCAAAAGGAGAAATATATTATATAAGAAAAAAATACATTTTTTATCTAGAAATGGATATGTAGTCCGATTTAATGATTGAGGTTGTTGAAGGATAAAGAAGTCTATCATTATTACAACATTTTGTGGATCAACAGGTTACTCCAAAGAGGATATGTAATTTTTCATAACCCAAGTCAGATACCACAATATGTTTATAATTTATTCAGTTTGAAATGATAATACATATCCAACTTCATTAAATTTCATATGAGGGAAATCCCTACATGGGATACATGAATAGATACGGTTCTCATTCCATTCACTGGACTCTCTTTATAAATAATGTAATACACTAGATATAACACCATAGGATTTTGAAATGAAAACATAATGTTTGATAACATGTATGAAACACAAAAACATTGTTATATGAAAATAAACACCCCAATACTTTATGATATATGTATTTAATTTCAATATCTATGATCTGTTGTGATAAATGTAACTACAGGTTTAAACAAAACATGATACTCTATTAAAATATTATTTTTTGAAGAATGACCATTATAAAATTTCAATTAAGATGGTGGGTATTAATAGTAATAACCTATTTATTAAAATTATATTTTATAAATTTATAAAATAATTTAAATGGATATCTAATGAATAGAAATAAAATCAGAACCATTTGAAAGACAATGAAATGAATTTAGTGAAACTTCATTTCTATAAAAGGTGGATTAGTTTTTATTTATACAAATAATTTAGAATTAATTTTTATTGATTTTATAAAATTTATTTAACAATGTAAAAGTATATTTTTAAATATACTTGTCGAAAATATATTTTGTAAAATTGATTAGAATTTTATGAAAAAATCAATATTTTATTGAAAAATGAAAACTACTGATTTTTATTGAAAACTTACTTTTCATTTAAATTATTCTAAAATATAATTTATATTATTAAATTTTATGAAATTAAAATAATTTATATTAATATTTAACTAATTTAAGTCAATTGAATTAATTTAATATTTATTTTTTATATTAAAACTATGTATAGTTATGAGAATTTTCTCTTTGGATAGTTTCTCTTTCATTGTGTTTGCTATTTAATTTTAAATTGAATTATGCCACCTAAATGAATTAAATTTGGAAAAATAGATTTTAAATTTTAAATAATCCTAATTTATATAATCTAATAAGTTAAAATTAATTTTTCTTTACAATAATTAAAAGTTTAAATAGTAAAAATTAATTACCGTAGTTAAGGTAAAAATGGGTTTATTAGGAGGGTTGGACAAATATGATAAGGTTAAAAAATGACCTAAGACAAATATATTAACCATTAATTTTTATATTTAAAACTTATAATCCCTAGATATTTTGATTGACCTATTTTGGAGATTTTTTCATGAGAAATATGTGGGTATCACTTAATCTTTTTTAAAATTTCTTTTGTGCCCTCTCCCCTAGTTATAGAAGGCCACCCAATATCTTCCTGTATTCATGCTTAAATAACCATTAGGATTACACAATACCTAACCAAATACCTTAATAACTTTTCTACCCATTCCTAGAGAAATTATTTTTATTAATAATCCCTCTTAAGAAGGATTTATCCATAAACCTAAAGAAGCTCTTCAGAGAAGTAGTAAAAATCATAAACATGCACATTTGTTTAATTTTTTCTCACACCTACATAAAATATTATTAAAATACAATAATTAAATAAAATTAATATCTAACATATATTTATATGTTATAATCTTTATTTAATAACCTATATCCTTATCCACTTTCATAAAATGCAAAATGAAGATGTTGATCTTGTGTATAGCGTGCAAACACTACATGAACTGATGTAACTCATATTCGCTCGCCACCTTTAGAGGATAAAAATAATGAGGAATTAAACATATTTATTTCATTTTTATGAAATAATTATTACTTTTGAAGTATTATATCACAAATAATTCCTTATATTACATCTTGTGGGGGTTATAATAATGTCTCTCCTGTGTATGGTGGACAACCACTACAAGAAGCGATGTGATTATTTTCCCATTTACTCTTTATGTATAAGGTGTTAAGGTCACTATGAATTAATATATGTTATATTTTTGACCTAATTATATTTTTTAAATATAAAATATTGTCTAACTTCTTACCTTCAAGTCTATTGGAAGACTACAACATCACTTGTGCGTACGTGTGGACTATAGTCTATATCTAGCAATGTGAAATGTTTTTTTCATTTTAATATTTTTTATGGTTGGTAATAAGGATGTATTTTATTAATATAAATTCGATATATGAACTAATAATTATTTTGGGAAGATTAATTAAAATTTATTTTCCTTTAATTGCATCTATGGAGAAAACTGGAAACAATATTCAAGCGTACATATGACAAACCATCTTAAAATGGTGTAATACATTTTCTATATAAATCAATAATAGATTAATATAAATACATAATTATTGTATATATATATATATATCATTGTAACATTTTTTTATATGATATTACCATTTCAAAATTAAAAGGAAAAAAATAAAAAAACTAAAACAGACATGAAAAATAAAGTAATTATCACCCAATGAAGCGATTTTAAAAAAGAATGGTTAATAAAAAGCTGATAAATAAATAAGTATAGAGACCTAGGATTCTAATAAATATACATTACATCATTTTTTCTGAATATTTATTATATTACATAAGCATATTTCCAAATACTATATTATTTTAGTGACATTGGAAGCGTGGAAACATAAACAACGGTCCATACGTGAGCTACATCATCCCCCACTATATTCTTTTTAACATATAATCTTCATAGATAAATCATAAATAATATTTATCTTCATAATAATGGGGAAGGAAAAATTAAAAAAGTGAGTAAATATGTTCAGTAAGGGTAAAAAAGGGAGATACGTAGTTCTAAAATGAACATAATGGTACGAGAACATGATAATTAAATTTGAAAACCAAACACTACATATCAAAGATCATAATCATGTGTCGTAGAATAAATATTGGAAGTTAATAAGACATGAATCAGTTGGGAATCACAGAACATGATCCATGAGAGCATAACATTGGCATAAGACATGAATTTATGGCATACAAAGACGTATATAAAATCATTTCCATATTGGTCAAGGCTCACTCCCAAGGCCATCATAGCTGACAATGAACTTTACTATACCCATTTCACACCTTGTTCTAGCTATATAAAATTATATTAAGTTGAATCCTCATTATAGACATATATTATTATAATTAGTTCACTCCCAGTACTAGCTATGTGTACCTCATGAGATATATAAATCTTTACCCAATGCATTAGAGGGACATATAGGTCCCACCAGTCTCATAATAAAAACAATATTTATGTGTGAGAAAATATCATAAACATTCATCACATAGTAACTCATGAAATGAAATGGGTATTATAAATATAATGTCATATCTAAACCTATGGAATAGATATTTGTTTTATAATTATTTCATCATAGCATAACCTATGAAAAAAACAAGGTTTCATAAGAAACTCACATGTGAAAGGGAAATGAGTTTCATAAAAATCATGAAATAAAAACATAGAACATTAAGAGAAATGGTATTAATGGTACCCTTGTATCATATCTGTAGTAAGGAATGATTAATATGAATAGATTTCATCTTAGATATAAAATTATTTTGAAATATTATTTAAAACATCTTTAATGGAAAATAGAATTTCCTATTTGAAAACAAAATTAATACATTAAAAAGTTAGAAAACATTTTTATTTGAAGATAACATTTATAAAGTACTATGTAATTATTGAAGAAATGGTTTTTCATTATGTTTTAATGTTTTTTATTTCATACACATAAAAACAAAGGTTCCTTTGACATTTTCGGTCAAGGCCAAACTATCATTATTTTTTTTAAATGAAATCAAAATTCACTTCAAAATATTCTAGTAAAATTAAAAATATGATTAATAATTTATTTTTAAAAAAATCATAAGAATGTAATAAAATATTTATGAAATTATATTTAGAAACATGATTTTGATGGAAAACATTTTTCTAACCAAATAGATAAATAATCATGGATTTTAATAATAACGTTTTCTTAATAATTTTAATTACCAAAGAGTGAAAAAAATGTCACCAACACAAGATGATATAATTAATAAATGTTGGAGAATAATGTTTCTAAAAATTATTGAGATATTTATCATAATATTTCATCAATGGAATCATAATCATAAACAATTTTAATAAACAATGAGATTATAACAATAAACTATAATAACTTGGGTAACTATAAATCATAAAACCCATTAAGGAATAACATAAAATGAAACATAAAATATCATGAGGATGAAAATATTCATGATAGTTCATGTCAAATGGGCTCTTCATACACCTTCTGAATGAATATTGGTGCATGACATGACACACATCTCCAAGATGGAAAATTGAGACAGAAAATCTCATTACTGTGTTGATAATGTTTTAACTAAAAACCCCATGAAATAGGAATCATAAATTTTATATGTAAATAAAAATAATTTCTAGAATAAAAATCATAAAAATAAATCCATTTTAATTATAGACACCACATAGAATAAATTGGGGTGAACAGGGCTGTGTGTCACCGAAAATAAAAGTGAAATGAAAATACCTTACCTTAAGTATTGAATTTTATCATACTCATTCAACCATTATTTATTATAAAAATAAGTTTATTCTATATATATTAAAGAACCATATTCATTAATATAATAACATGTATTATTTTCTTATGACCTTTTATTACCCATTTATTAATAATTCCATGTTAAAGTTACATTTCGGGTAATAACCACATTATTTTTTATATGTTTTGATTTGTTAAATTTATGGTCTTATAAATAATATCATAATTTAATAATAACTATAATGATAAAAATAATAGAAATATAATATAGATTTATGACATATATAATTATAATAATCTATAAAATATAGAAATAAGAAATGAAATGTACCGTTCATAGAGATGGTTACTCGTATATACACATGAACATTGTTTCCATTTTCTTATCAGATTGAAAGAACGGAAATTATATGACATATTATAAAAATAGAATAAGTTATTTTTAATATATATCACATATCTTTATTAAACCCATACTTATACATTCCATGTAAAACATGAATGAAACGCATCACTTCATGAGGAAGTAGTCTGGTGTACACGTGAATGACATTATCATATTCCCAAAATGGAAATAATGAAGTTTGGTGTGATATAACAACTAAATTATCGTAATAACATATTTAAAATCATAAAAATTATATATAAATATTATTTTCAACATTATTCCCAACCATTATATCTGGTAATGGAAAATAGAATGATGTCGATTCGCGAGGCGGTACTCTGATGTACACAAGAATGATGATTTCGTAACCCATTTGATGGAAGTCTGTGCACATGTAGTTAGTAAACATAAAATATTAAAACCTATGTATACTTAAGATTAAAGGGTTTTCATACAAGTAGTATATAGAAAAAATTAAATTTTGTTTGAGTAACAAATAAAACAAAAACGTTTGTTGATGAACATTACCTCTTCTTCGGGTACCTCCTTTGGATTTGAACCAAAGGAATTCCTTGGTTGACTTAATACCCAAAGTAAAGAATCTTGTTTGATATGAGGTAAATTTAGAAGTGACTTCGGTTGGTATTTTTTGAACTAATTGGTTTTTATTGTGTTAATATTGGATGAGTTGTGGTGTCCTTTTATCAGTGAGAAAGAGGACACACTTTGTATTCATAAAAAAATGTTAGGTGTAACAATGTTTATATATAAAAAAGGATTTCATAATTCCAAAATTTTGATAAATATTGTTTGAAGGTACAAATATGGCTATAAAGTGTGTGTTTTAAATTTTTTATGTCATTTTCCCCTCATAATTTTAATGTATTATTTCTTGGTAAACTAATTTTTCTCTTAATCAACGATATTAATTTTAACCATTTACACCAATTATTTTGGTAAAAAATTAATTTGGACTTATTATAAATTATAAATTATGGTGATTAATAATATGGAATAATTTTTCATAAATTCAGTTTACATTAGTGTGAGAAATTTATTTATAATTAATCCCATTTATGGGATGAGTTAACAACTTTTTAAAGTGAAAATGTTCAAAAGTTTAAACTCTTTTTATATCCAATGGTAGAGTTTTCATACAACAAAATCTATCACTACACCATTGGAAAGGCACCATTTTAGGCATTGTACAGACTGTCGTGAAGAACACCTCTAGGCTGGGCTGACCCAGGGGAGTTATCACTCATGGGTCCAGATTAGGGATGGAAAACCTTTGAAAAATTGGTATGAGAAAAATAATATCAATAATAGATACAAAATGAAATGAAACCCTTTAATCCATTTGAAAATCATGAGCACCCGTAATGAAATTTTCCATTTCTCATAATAATCGTTGATTATAAAATAATCACTAAATTACTCTTGAAATAAACTCTTTTCTAAACATTTTAATTAGATAATTTCATAATAAATCATTTAGAAACAATTATAATTCATGGGGGTTTCCTGAGATATTTGAAAAAATTTTGATGAGAAAAACTCTCATCCATTATAGATCATAAAAGATCATTTAAATCAAAGTAAATTCCCTTATATTCTAAGATGGAAAAATTCAACTATAGTTTTTCAGTATAAAAAACACAAATAATCATTTAATAATCCATCCAATACATATCATTTGATCTTAGTAATGATTTATGAAAACATAAAAAACTACCTCAACATTGTGAGGATACAATTTATTTTCATACTTATTTTTTACCATTTATTTTTTTAGTTTTTTGATGTTTCATAAAATCCACTAATGAAAAAATATCAATTTTATTTCTAAATATGAGGGTTAACTAATTGTTAATCTCTCGGAGGAGTGATTGATGTAGTATAATTTCATCATTTTCTATTTTTTTTAATTATTGATCATTCGTTGGTTGTTGGAATTTTATTCACTCTCTTTTTCAAATGTAAATTTAGATAGGATAAGATCTATTTGATGTCAAATTGTATGGGAGAATCATTTTTACCAATATGATGAGACCAAATATGAGAATTCTTGGTGTGATAAAAAATATAATCAACTCTGTATAGTGATGACTGGAATACTATATGAATCTAACTCATAATTTTTATCCCCACTTTACATTGGTTCATAATAATATGGTATGTGCTAAATTTATTGGAAATATAGAAAACACAATGGATGCACTTATGGAATTATGTTTAAAATTAGTACATGAAACCATAATAAAATTAATGTAAATATTTTAAACTAAAATACGTCAATCCCAAATTCCTCACATTAATTAGTCAATTACATATTGTTTCAATTTCTCTTGTTTTGTGGAATTGGGATAAATTATTCCCCATTACATAAATTATATTAAGGATACAACAATTCTTTATGTTATCAAATCCCTAAAATCATCATTAATTTTATTCCTCAAGTTTATTTTGGATCTTTTGTAACATCCTTTATCAGGTGACACTACACTAATGCCTTAATATGTTTCGCCACATGTCCTCAAGCACACATCATCATATGAAAAAGGATAATGAAAAGTAGCAAGGGGTATGGGTATCATTTTGGAGACTACTCCCTAATATAATAGCGAGAGAGAATTTATAAATAACAAATATCCATCCATATTAATAAATAATAATTGTGTTGAAGTAGTATATATATCAAGTCATTAAATATTTGAGTGGAATTAAATAAGATCTCAAACAAATAATTCATACATACAACACTAATCACCTATTGAGATGATCACATAAAAATGTCCACATAAATGAAAACTAAATAAATGTACATTCCTCAATTGATAACTTCAATTTGAATGACATACCTGATATCATGTATGTCTCAATGATGACTGTTTCTGATCATTAGAAAACCACTTGTGTGTCCCCACTAGATTATAAAACCTCAGAAATTGTTCTATCCATCATGTATCTGTTTTCATCCTAAAATAATAATTAATATTTTCAAAAAAACCAAGGTTCTCATATAGTGGGGATAAATAAATATCAGTAGGCCATACCCATTAGTGAGCCTATAATCTGATGTCATGAGTGTATTCTCATGAAATATGCTCAGCCTAGATAAAAAGGCATAAATAAATAAAATAAAATAAAGTGATAGTCATTCCTTTGGTTCATGATTCAAATTGACTATGCCTACTTAGGCCATTTACATAAATTTCAATAATCATTTACATTATATAAATAAAATTGGGACATGAGGAACATAACCAAAGAATCCATTTAAAATTAAAATAAAGCCTAAAATAATTAATTTCGTTACTTCCATGATAAATCTAAGTAATTATATGTAAGGAATCCAATTACCTCTACAATTATAAAATAATATCATCATAATCATGGAATTCAATGTACATGGTGGTTATCCATGCCCACTATCCTCAATCATATCTATGTAAATCCATGTCCATTATGAAACATCTTATCCAATCAGAACAATAAAATCAATATAAAAAATCATATCCACTAATATCAGTCAAATAACTTTAGAACATCATGTATACTAATATCAATCATGTAACCATGGAACATCATCTATACTAATATCAATAATCAATGGGGAATGTCATATCCATCATCCCAACATGAAATTCCTAAAATCACCCCAAGGGTTAAACTATTGCAATATACATGAAAAGAACCTTAAAATGATCTAATCGTGTATCTCAATATAACTATGGGTTTTCAAAAAATTAATCCCCCCAAAATGGTTGAAATTGAGAATTGCACGACACATATACCAATGTACATAGTGTGTACTCCCAAACCCCCCCCCATGGAGTGTTTTCTATTTGAACATGGAATTTAATCCCATGTACATAGTGTGTAAAATATATACACATAATTTACCCTACATATTGTACATAACCATGAAATGCACATGGATTGTCCATGTGTTCTTATCCTGGACATGTAATTTCACATTGGGTGTAACCCACAAGTATTCTAGTCCAACATCCTATAGTGCTGAGTGCCCCTACCCAGGTTGTTTGGCTATGTACTCGATTACTTGGATGAGTAAGACTACATGACATGTACCCTGGGTACATGATGTGTACTTCCAAAATTTTTATCTTCTTCCCTCTCTCTCCCTCTATCTCCCTCGACCATTTTTTCTTAGTCTGATAACACCAAAGGAACTATGGGGTTATATCTGTGATGCCAAGGGTAAGGGAAGATAGAAAAAGAAAAGACAAAATGAAAAAATGAAAAGAAAAGCAGGCCCAACCCCAGAACTAATGCCCAACTCTAGGTTACTCTATGCTTAAGAAAACCCCCATTATAAACTCAATGGAAAATGTGGAATCTCAATCTGATTCTATAATCAAAATATATAGTCCAATATATATATGTATGTAAATTAATATCTAATTAATTAAATATTTAATATTAATAATTTCAAAAAACTTCAAATGACTCAGATAACCTCTAAACTCATATCCTAGGGTAAAAACCCTATTTTAGTACTAATGGAGTGGTTTGAAAAACTATTTGAGATTATTTTAAAGGTTAAAAGACCATTTTAACCCTCATGATCATCTAAATGAAAAAAACTGAATTTTCTACATAATTTCTTATTCTAGAAAATATTGGTCATTAAAACCTCCAAACAATAAATGTTATCAACCTTGAGAAGTATTGGTTATAATAAAATAACCATGCACCAATCTCGAGCATCTATTTACCTTTACTATCTATATTATTCAATAAACATTCTCTGATAATTAAGAACTATTACCACAAGAATGATATTTAAGTAAGACCAGTTTGATACTCCCGCTATGGGAGAACCCTTACCATCATCTCACAAGTAAAATCCAATATCAAATTCCCAAACACCATCCAACACTGAGTTTCATGACTACAATGTCCAAAACAACTCATGTGAGAGCACAAACGTGGAAACCTTAAAACATCACATGTTCCCACCTCCCATGAATGATATCCGAGGAAAAATATTAATTTAAAATCATAACAAGGATCACGACCCACAAACATCCAATAGTGAACTCCAACTATATTGATTACCTAATACTTCTCCTATATCATGACTCTCATGGAGTTTATTCCTATACCTGAAATGATATTTGAAAATATCACAATATATCCAATACACTCTCGGTGTACTCAGAATATTATTAATAAATTGGGAACAACCATTTCTAAACTGGGAGCACACTAAGATTTAATTTATAGGTGAAAATTTATCTCAAGGATCCATTATTAGATCAAACTCTACTATATTTTCCTTCAACTAACTCCTAAAACCACATATACTGATAACACCATTTATCCTAATAAAGAATTTATGGGTCTATGAATTGGTAAACTACCTCATGAAACTCGGTTCACATCAATGATACCCCCATCATATGGGAACTTCTTTTAATCTTACCCAAAGCTCTAAGTCACCATACTCGCATGCATTTCATTAAAACCATTGTCCTACACTCACTCATGGCCACTCACTGATTAATTATTCAAATGATTCCACATGAGACAGATATGTACCATTGTCACATGACTCATCCTCCAGCAAGACATCCATTCTAAAGCCAGTTGACCGTGCTACATAGAATGTCAGTGTTATTAATCTATGATATACCTTGGAAATCCATTTCAAATTTCATCACCTCAATTTTCCATGATTATTCAATGACTTCCCATTACATAGTGTCATTTTTCTAAAATAAATTGTCAAACCAGCCACCACTGGTCAATTGGTCATGGAACCCGACCAATCCTATCCAGTAAAGGAAGGATCAACATTTAAGAACCCTATGTGATTTCTCAATACTCAATGTCATCATAAATACGATATCATAAAACCTGAGAACCTACCATGTATCAGTCTCTAAATGATAATACAACTATTCTCATGACATCAACAGACATCAATAAACCTAGATCCTCCCTTTTCACTAGTTTCCCATGATCAAACTAAACCCTAACATATAAGGGTCTACTTCAAAACTAAGGGCCTCTAGGTTTCCATACTAGACCTACCGATCAAGTCACATAATTGGGGAACTAGATCCTACCACCTTTCCCATTGTCAATCCTCTCACCAAGGTCACATCTTATGGTGTGTGATCCCTAAATCTACCTCTACGTATGGAATCTAGCATTCATGTTAACCCTCTCTATGGGGTAGGGATAACATCGACATACTCAGGTAAAAACATGTCAACATGGGTTTAATTATAATGTTTTTAATTGAAATTTATATAAAATAAACACTCTATGTTTCAATTAACATCCCATGTAATTACAAACCATTAGTTATTAATATCCTAAGGGAGGAGTTCTAATAGATTCACCTTTGATGAGTCATTCTACCAGGCCTTAGTCCCCTCCAAGAATCATCACAAGGAAATTATATATAGAGTATCATCATATGATCATAGAAAAATATTGAACCAACACTCATTAGTCATTAAATTATGGTAATACCCCCCTGATGTTCATCATTCACTACAGACAGTCAGGTATCTACCAGTATCACCCTAGAAGATCTGACTAGATAACCATGAAAATATATCGGTTGAGTAAAATGTCATAGAAATCTAAATGAAAAATATCAATGTAGGTTTTTATGAATTTTAGACAACCACACCTAACAGACACCCAAAAAGGGCCAACTTGAAAGGAATCAATTACTAATACTTACCTTTGAGGCTCAGTGGTATCACACAACACCTTCTCAATAACCCAGGTTTCACAACACACGCATGGTTTGGTTACATATAATTGCATTCCATGTTATGAAAGAAGACACTATATAAGTTGTAATGGAACCATAAATTACCAAACCTTGGTAATACTCTATACAAGTGGTCAAAACGTGGGAATAATGTTCCCTATCGACCTAATAGGTTCATTGCACATATCATGCACGAGGAACGAGTCATCATCCACATCATCAAATGTATCAGCATAGATCTGTATACACTTCCATAAAATGAAAATATAAGTAGAATACAAACTAATTGAGTATAATTCCACCATAAACCAATAGTGTAATGCAATATTAGGTATTTTAACACTATAATGATTTTCCAATATCATCTGTAATAATCACACACTAGTTATTCAATACATAGGGTCTACTCCAATGGAGGTTATTCATTAATATCAATGGATGGAGAACTCATTAATAATCCAACCAATGCCATATTTTTGAAGAATTATTTTGTATAAACTTAAAAGTACCTCTTTAATCCTTGCTATATGACGTTAAACTGTACAGCAACGGTCCATACATATGACCTTAAACTATTTTCACTTTCGTCCCACATGACGTTAAACTGTGAAAAAGTTCCCTAAATGGTCCAGTATGACCTTAAACTGCAACTAGGTTCTGTATGACCTTAAGCTTCATAATCCATGGTCCATGAATATGACCTTAAACTATTCGCACTTTCGTCCAACAAGACGCTAAACTATATCGTCCCTTTTTTCATCCAACATGATGCTAAAATGTGGAAAAAATCCCCAATGCGTCCAACATAATGTTAAATGGTGTAATATTTTTTCCTTTCTATATGACGTTAAACAATACGGCAATGGTCCAGTATGACCTTAAACTACAACTTGGTCCTGTATGACCTTAAACTGCATCATCGACGGTCCATGCATATGGCCCTAAACTATTTGAAAGTCCCTTATGTCCAGCAAGACGTTAAACTGTGACGTCCTAACTACATGACGCTAAACTGTATAAAAGTCCCTTACGTCCGGAAAGACGTTAAACTACATAATCATCAAAGGTCCTGTATGAACTTAAACTACACTTTTTTCCAGCATGACATTAAACTGCACCATCCACGGTCCATGCATATGAACTTAAAATATTTTCACTTTCGTCCAACATGACGTTAAATGGTGTACTCTTTTTTCCTCACTGCATGACATTAAACTGCAAAGTCCCCCTGTCTTCTAACATGACGTTAAACTCTATTGTCCCCATCTTCCTAACTACATGACGTTAAAATGTACAGAAAGTCCGTGATACGTCCTACATGACACTAAACTGTACTTTGTCTCTACTACATGACAGTAAACTGTGCAACACCCATAGTTCTAACTGCAAGACTCTAAACTTCATAGTCCCTTTATATGTCCTACATGACATTAAAATTTGCATCATTAAGGTTGTTGTTACCTCTTGTTTCTCACATCGAGTATGACTCATGTGAGCTTAGATAAAACCTCAAGCATAACACTCTCTCTGGGCCGGTAACCATGTGTAAGTCCCAACATCATTTTTTAGGTCGTTGTCCCCAAGTACAAACTGATCATTAATTCATTCATTAATTGAACTACAAAGACTTTGATCCTTGCCTTCTAGGCTGGGTAGGTAGGCAACCTCCCAAGGATCAAGCCCAAAATCAATCTCTTCAAATTAGTTCACCTTCATCGCATACGATGTTGATTCCTGAATCCACCCCTAGAATCAATATCTTTATATTGGTTCACTTTTGACTTTGTTATATGACGTTAAACTATACAACACTTTTGTCTAGTATGACAATAGACTACAATATTCTTTGATGCCCTCACCTGAGAGGGGACCATTATTTACATTGATTTTTTCAATCATGTTTCATTTCAAAGACTACGTGCATACATGGCAACGCCCAAACCTTTTAGCTTGGGTTAAACCATCATTGTACTAAAGTCCCCTTTTACCCTTAACATGTATGAACCAAATTTGTACAAAGGGTATTTCTAGAACTACGTGGGCTTGATTCCCATCCTTATGGGATACATAGGAACATTCGTGTGTTACTCAAATCCAGCCCCAAGTCTTTGGGCCTAAGACAAAATTCCTCTTTCAGTCCCTTGGCTGAAAAGTCCCCATGAAAACACACACTGTGTATTTATTAAAATGGTCCAAGCTCTATGACCCTAAACTAAGATCTCTAATCCTTTTGTCCCACACGACATTAAACTGTAGTTTAAGAACTATGTATGGATTGATTCTCATCCTTATGGGATACGTAGTGAAGTCCAACATTTCAATTCAGGACCCAGCCAGATCATGATTATGGTTAGCATTGATCTGTGTATCTCTATATACATTGAACAATACCCATCTTTATGTGTCATAATCCTAACCTTAAATATTTTTAGATCCTCATAACCCTTTTCATGACTTCTAGTCACAAAAATGTCAAACTTCTGAGAGTTCTTTTGTCTGACTATGCAGCACGTGCCCATAGGAGGCCTTGCATAAATAGTCTACATAACAGACTTGTTAGCCAAAAGATACTATTATATGACCATGCATCCAATTACCTTATGCGGCCCTACATAATTCAACCCCCTAACGGGTTTATCAGATAGTGGTAACTTCATTATTGGGTAGAATGCCTCTTTTGTCCTTATTTGTCTTAAATGACAGTATGTAGGGATCTGCAAAAATATCCATCCTTAACATATTTGTCCCATATCTTTTTTCATGATATAAAAGTATTCAAGTCTATGGATTATATTCTCCTTCCCTACATTTGGGTCAGACCTTCGTAAGAGTGATATTCATCTAGTTCTTCGATAATCTTGTTTGGAAATATATTTTCCATATTCAAGTATCTCTTTCCATACAACAAACCCTATAATTTGGAAGATTTGAATCTCCATAAACTTTCACTGGCTTTTAGGACAAGGAAAGTAAATTTATGAGAGTTCTTTTGCCTGACTATGCAGAACATGCCCATAGGAGGCCTTTCATAAACAATCTACATAATAGACTTGTTAGCCAAAAGATACTATTTTATTTAACTATGCAGCCAATGCCCTTATGTGGCCCTGCATAATTCAACCACCTAACGGGTTTGTTAAATAATTATAACTTCATTCTTGGAAACTACTTATTCTAATTCCTTTTATCTCTTTTTCATATCATTTCTCGGATTCAAATATTCTTAAGTCATAGCATACATATTTTCCCTCATACTTGAGTATGGTAATATGTTCTCAGATGAATTTTCAAGGAATTGATTCAATTCTAATCCATTTCGGTCAAAGCTATTTCGACCTTAAACATTAGCCTTTTTTTATGTCCGACGTGCATGACAATAAATTTCCCACAAAATACAAGGGATCTTTGAATAAAATTCATGATCCCAATTCACTAGACATAAATTTTGTATGATTTAGGTAATATTGAGAAATTAAAAGGTTTGAGGTTTGTTGGGTTATTTACATTAATCCTAGTAAAAATAAAACTATACTTACTAGGCCCATTGGCTTAGGTAAAATCTAAAGCATTTAGCAAAAGAGAATGGGGGTACAAATGATTGAAGATGAAAGTGTTTTTCATTGATGCACAGGAGTAAGAAGGTCATCCACAGATTGGAGTCTCTTCTCTTTTTAAATATTTACAAGAGGCTTTCAACATAAGTCTTCAATTGATGAACCACATCCCGAGCTTCATCAGCAGCTACATGAAGCTCATGAACTCGACCAACTTCACTCTTTTCAGCCTGATGGATTTATTTCTTGGCATCCGCAATGGTATTCATACCATTCGTTTGAACTCCCTCCAGTGAATTATTGAGTTGGTCAAGTTCCCCAGTAACAGCATCCAACTATTGCTGAACGTGCATCTGCTGGATGACATTTTCTTTTAATTTATTCTTCAGCTTCTTCATCTTGGCAGCATAATCAGCCTCATCTTGGGATACCGCAGCCTCAAATTCAATGATGTTAACCGACAATTTCAGCTGGTCAGATCTTCGCAGCACTTTTTATCTTGTTCCCTCATGAAGATGATCTATTTCACTGTGGTATGGATCTTTTCATATCCAAAACCACCAAGTCCTAGTATGAAAAATTGGGAGGACAATAGAGTAATTTTCAATGATAACTCTTCTAAAGGCACCTCAGATATGATTTTCCATATGTTGTTCCATGCATTGTGTCGTGAAAAGATGAACGCTTTAAGAATCTCTGGGTCTGATTCAACATCATCATCACAAGGGGGAAGGTAATCTGGGATTAATGAACTTAATGAAGTGCCATGTTCTGCTCTTTCCCCCTGGCTTGTGCTTCTTCACTTTCAATTCTCGTGGGGGAAGAGGCTAAGGCCTCAACTCTAGACCTAGCCACTACAGTTGACGGCCCTGCATGATTAATTGAAAGCATTGGATAGCTTCAAAGGATAACAAAAGAATCGATTGTCTTGAAAATTAAGTACAATCACAAATTTTTTTATCCCTTACCTGACGGTGGGTCAGCAACATGAGAAGACTCCTCCCCATATTTCCCAGTCTCAACAGGATCTTCAAGATGAGTCTCCGGAAGGTTTACAGGGTTTATCTCTACTTGAGATAATGTTTCTGCAATGGTAGGGTTGACATCAATGTCCACACCCTCTTCAGGAATTAGTAGTTCAATAGTTCTTATGGATGGAACTGCATATCATTTTCAGTCATGATTAGAAGTGTAAATTATAAGAAAATTTACTGGGCGAAGGATAACACTCACGATCAAGGTATTCTAAATCACATGACAACTTAGACTGATCATAAAATTATTTGAAAGACATGCCATGATTCATCATTTCATCCAATAATATTTTAGAATCCTGGTCGTCTCACCAGTGGGAGCGTTTGGGGTGTCTTCTTGACGACTTATGTCCTACAGTCCCTGACCCTGGACAACATCTTCGGGTAAAATCACAGCATCAGTTGCATCAGTTGCAACAGTCTCCAGAAGCTCTTATGCATGAATTAAACCTGAAGTATCACAGAATGGTAGTCAGTCGGTGTTTCATTCAATATTTTTTATGAAGCATTGTTGACTTACAAGAAACAGGTTTTTCTCTTCTTGCAACTGTAGCAGGAGGGATACTAGGAATAGATTCTAGATCTTCTCCTGGAGCAGCCAAGTTAGCTTGGATCTGTGATTGTTCCACAACACCCTCTGTGGTCTTTGAAGGAGGACCCGTCCTTTCCCTCAGGGTGAAATTGAAGAATCTCATGCAATCCCCAAAAATATGAGTAACCATGTGATCATGGGTATAAAATCATGATTACAAGAAGGACTTATCGCTGTTAATGAAACGTTTAGCTGTGGACTTCCTCCTTCGTTACCTTTTCTTCCTTGGGTTTTTGGGAGTGTCGGTATTCTCCCTTATTGGCACTTGGATTGGCGAATGGAAGGCTATGTCCAGCGCCTCATTCATGGCCTTCTTCCCTGGAGATATCTCGCCTGGTTCACGAGGAGAATCAGCAGAAGCATGATGGCAGTACCACCAGGTCTATACTGTGGAGAAGGAACCCCAGTTCCTTTCTTTACAAGCTGCATAATGAAAAAAATGACTTCCTTATGTAACAAAGCTTCGACAGATATCAAGTTGCAAAGAAAATAAGAAAAGAAAACATACATCTTCAGGAGCCACATACTCACTCCAAATTTTCAGAACCACCATCCCCCATAGTGGCACCACGATCAATCATTTCCTTCACCCACCTGGTGACAGGAACAGACTCATCAGTGGCATATATGATCATTTCTAGCTCTCTGATGTAAGCCTGCACTTCATTGGGGTTATCCTTGTATTGAAGATCTGTAGAAGCCATAAGATTCCCTATTCCAGGAAGTTGTAGGCCCTCACAAAAATCCAGCCAGGCGGTCTGAGTACCATAGTATAAACTCTGCCATAGATGGACAGCCTCTAGTCTTAAATATGAAGGCTGCAAGGAAGGTCCTACAATTTTTGACATCAATTTCTTCCCACCTCCTGCAACTACATATAAAGAATAAGAATGTAAAACTTATTTCTTTATAAAGTAGCAGTGATTAAATTACCACAATGAAGTAACTCACTAGGAGTTGATGGAGTGGGTCTTTTAATTCTGACCGGAGGATTATATCGGGAATGGAACTGCTTTGCCGCTAGTTGTGCCTCATCATCCCCATCTTGGGAATCCGGTAAATCAGTTCTTGAGGAGGAGTCTGTCGAATCAACTTCAGGTGGGGAAGCATCACCTTCATAAGGAAGGGTTTCTTTCTCTACAGTCCTCTTCCTTTTCCCCACCGGATAAACTGGGTGATTCAATATCCATTTGGGGTATGATGCTATCCAGTGTTCGGCATAATATGTAGTCAATTATGTTCCCCTTTTTCAACTGGTATCTACCCTGCACCCAGACGCTCCTTTGAAGTTTTCTGGAAATCATCGATACCGGGATGGATCAATGTGAACGTTGATGGTGCTTCTAAAGGCATCCCAGCACCTTCCAGTTGTGGTGCAATCTTCAGAGACTCAGCTGGCCAATGTCAGGGTTTCTTCTATGTTGGATGTGGTCACTCTTCATCTCTGGAGGTGGAAATGCTTGGAGTCATTCACGCTGTTGAGTTTGCGATTAAAAAAGGATGGATAAATCTTTGGATTGAAAGTGATTATACCACCATCATTCATGCCATTTGGAATGGCATCATTCATCTGGCCTGGCCTCTCACTAAACGCTGGATGAATTTCTTGATGACTCTCCATGGGATTGATTACATTGCTACTCATTCCTGCCGTGAAGCAAATGTTGTTGCTGATGCTCTTGCTCACAAAGGAGTCCATGAAAACATGACTTGGTTTGACACTATGCCAGCTGATTTATCTTATCTTTTCGACAGAGATTGTCATAAAATCTCATCTTTTCATCTCTTGTAACCTTTTTATTTTATATATTGTGCTTTTAACTTAAAAAAAGATCAAATACTTCCCCAGTCTTCTCCCTTGACATCAACAGCCATAGTTGCCGAGCAACCATCAGATGTTGCTCTTTCCTGACATGTACTGGAGGAGATATAGCAATCTGTTGTAGACATTTGAATTGACATGCAAATCTATATGGAGCATAGTCCTCGCATATGATTTCTTCGTCAATCCTGGAAAGTAGCACACCATCCCTGCAAGCTAGCATGTATGCCCTCAATTCCAAATGGGTTGTTCCATCATCAACAAACTGCCCGGTTGGCGGACATCCATAGGGAAAGAAGATGAATTCCTTAAACATGCTCAGCCTCACTTTCATGTCATAGGCATTATCATCTAATGGAGAAACTCTAGAGAATTCTTGCACTGACGGCATGAAATAACTTCTAGGAATATGTAATCCATTCTGTACATTGTAAGTCCTTAAGTGAGTGGTGATCCATCCCCATAAAACTTGGAATGGTCCCACTATTCTTAAAGGAGATTTACCCATGAAGACATGAAGTAAACTCTGGGGAATCATTGCTAAAATGGGGGTAGACAACCTAAACATTTTTCCCTCATCCATCTTTACCGCAATGACGAAGGTCCCTGGCCTAACGTCTCCCTTTGAATCCCTGAATGGAAAGAGATAAACACTGAGCCACATTGCCAAGAAGCCCTCCAGACGAGTCTTCTTTGGTATTATTTGATTCACATCATATCCCCACTTCTCGAACTCTTCTGCTTCTAGAGTTGGCCAGAATGTGCCAGGAGCACCCATCTTCTCAGGTTTTTGGTAGGTGGTAGGACTTTTGGGCCTTTTTTCCTTGTATTTCTTTTTATTGGATCCGTTTTCATTCGGCTCCTTCTCCTTTGGCTCCCTCTCTTTCTTCTCAATAAGAAATATATTCATCCATTCCTCTGGATGAATATTCTTTCTAGAATGAGTTAATGAGGTCTATGAACTCTTGAGCCTGTGGAAGATATTAAATAATTCCCGAGCTAAAGTAGGAGTTTTATCTGAATCATTCCAAGTCACCTTGGGAGGAATGAATTCATCGTACATCTCTCCCAAAATTGGAGACCCTGAGATCTTGTGGACATCCCACAGACTGATTCCTAGTTCTCCATGAGTCAGATGGAAAGAATTAGTTACTGGGCTCTAGTGGCTAAGTATCTCCAGCACGAAGATATCATGTCTGTAAACATATGTCTGCCCAACCCAGACAACTTCGTATATTGCACCTCCCTTTAGATCCTCGAAAAACTCTGCACAGGTTTGTCGCACCCAGTATGCCCACATCCAAGTTGGATTCACGCCTCCCCCATGGCAGAAGTCCGAACATTTCTTCCATCCTTTGGATTGATCCATCTAGGCATTTCGGAAGATTGAAGGATGACAATGTGGTTGCAGCTCAGGTGTATGATCTTTCAGATCTGGTTTTCAAGGGCTATGATGCATTATTTAGGCCTTATCCACTGTTCCAGCATTTAGAAATACTCCTCCTCCTGAAATATTTGCTGAAGCAATGTTGGTGTAATTCTAAAACCATGAAAATGGAAGATAGTTCTTTTCTTCTTGAATGGTGACTTCTCATAGATGACCATAGCCATACAAAGGAAGATAACTGCTCTGTGGGAAGTCACGGTGATATTTCTTCAGATACTTATCCAAATCCGGAAGAGTGCTATCTTTGACAGTATAATTCATGGCCAATGATGTTCATCATATCATCTATCCTCTTGCTAGCCAGTTCATCAACTATTCCGGGTCTAAGAGCCATTGATTACGCACAAGAGTTGAATAAATTAACTCTTAAATGGATTGATTTTTCATAAACATTGTGAAGAAATTCGAAAAAATGGCTAATTCATTAAGGCGCGCAAGTATGGATGTGTCGCGCAAGTGTTAAATGTTCCGCGCAAGTTTTTGTCGTGCATGTTTCACCGCGTAAGTCCTATTACCTTGGCAGCAGCGCGACATCGAGAAAACAGCGGAAAGAAAAGACTTGCGCGGCGAAGATGACTTGCGCGATGAGAGCTCGAGAAATTTGGAATCAGATGTTATGTGCGGCAAATGACCGTGTATTTATAGGCCAGGCAGCCTATCTGCGCACCTGCACCCAATGCACTCCAGCCCTGCGTGACTCGAACCTGCGCGCCAAGTGTTGCGCACTGAACACTTGCGCGCCGCCTTTCCATTGGTTTTATTCTTTTCCTCAGAGTCAAATCCTCTTTTATCTCCGGATCCAACTCTGAGGGCAGACTTTTTTTGATGCTCCTTTTCGTCACATTCTTCAAAAGAATGGAAAGGGAAATGAATTAGCACAAATTTATTCATCCTTTGAAGAAAATATAAAAAATTGACAAAGGCATGGACAAGGGATCAAAATCACATGTTCCGTGCAAGTTCTATCACTGTCACGCAAGTCCACTTGTGTGACGCCTAGTGGTCGCACGAGAATCTCTAAGAGAGAACATGGGAGCGAGAGGCTTGGATTCACGATCAATACCCCCATTTGTTCGTTTAACATTGTTTTTGCCTACATGGATGTATGTCCCTAATGGTGGGGGTAATGTAATGTCTCAGGAATTCTGTGTAAAATTTATTTTATATTATATGGAATTATTTCAAGACAAGACACACTAACAACACCTGATTCTGAGGCCTAGTGAGACCAAAATAAAATTTTGAACTTTTTTTAGTTCACTTAAATAAATGAGCAAGTGGGTCTTTCTATAATTTAAACCAGTGTTCAAATTAAATATCGGATGGCACTATTGAACTCATAATGGAAGGATTCGCTTAGAATGGACCTATCTTTGACTGGTAAGGGTCGACTGAAAATGTTAATTTTCAGACTTTTTGAGAAAAAATAAAATAACATGAAAAGTTATTTGATTTTTTTCTTCCAACCATTGGGTGGTGGCACGATGACGCACAAGTGAGACGATACAATTATGATGATTTACATTAATTTAAGATCATTAATGGATAAAAAATGTGTAATTTAACAACACATTAAATGTAGCGTAACAACAAAATGATGCACCTCAATGAACCAGACCCGAGAGTGTCTAACACCAACAAGAATTTGAATCCCTATATATGGATCGCTTCAACGACAAACTCCAATGAGGTCAGAATTTTTATTTGAATTTTTCTTCCTTGTTCATAGTTTTAAACAACAATTGTAGTTGAACCCACAAATAGGTTGACCTGTGGTTTGATCGTTCTTCCGAGTGGGTTCGTTTTATAGGGATTTAACAGGATATCCTCTTGATGAATTTTTGGTTACCCCTTCTAATGGAGATGAACTAGATAGACCTAAATATTGATTGAGGTCCGTTCATTCTTTATTAATTTGTGAATTTCCCTCCATCTTCTCTTTGGAGGCCACGAGCATCCTTCACTTGGCCCACGACTCAATGCTTTGCTATCGATCAATCATTGTGCAATCAAACATTAGTGTAACAATTATATATCATATATTCGGGATGGAAATGGAATGACGAATGTGATACAATGGTGGGGGTGACCAGAACTAGGAAGTGTGAAAAATATCACTTCTCAAATTACTTTGCATCAGGGTTGATCAAAATGAGGATTTGAATCCTCGTAAGTGATGTGGGAGACCTGAGGGCCACAGAATAACCTCTGGTTTGAAGAACGGACCACCATAGTGCATTAGGTAAGGAGGAAACTTGTGGAAGCGATGGCTGCGTGCCAGGCAGTGGGGCGGGGCGCTATAGTGAAGTTGGCGGCAGCAACCACCTGGCCGTTGTGTGAAGGAAGTCACAACCTCCGACCCTACCACCACCTGGACCTACTGATTTTCTGTGGGTCATGCCAGAAGACTCCATCCACTATGAAAACAAATTGAATGAAGTGGGAATGACAACTGGCACTGCTTGGGGAAATAACGGATGAGGTCGTGCCACATCTAGGATAAGAATGTAGGCTCGAAACACTGGGCTGGGTGTTGGATGGTGGTCCAGACTCTCGACCAACGAGCTAGGCTAGGAGACTAGGGGCGGGTCAGTAGACCCGAGGCCGGGTTGGGTCGGAGCGGACCCTGACCCGATGGACCAATTTTTGGAAAAATGCAAATAACATACAAAACCGGTGTCCGATCGCTGAGATATTTGGGGTGTTAGAACCCTTAAAATGAGGTAGTTATTCTGAAATACTCTATGTAAGATTACATGGAATTTTAAATATGATTAATTGATTGGGGGCTGGTTCTCCTGGAATCATGCTCACTATGTGAAGATATCTTATGGCTGAATGAGACTAAAAGACTGCTGATAAAAAACCCTATGTCGATTAGCTAAAATGGCCCAGTGGGAAGCGGTTCTATGTGACCTAGTAGCCCCACAACGGGGAGAGGCTCTGTGCAACCTGAAAGATCCACATTACTCGATAGGGAGGAGTAGATCAGTATGTTGGGAAAGGTCGGAAGTAGCTCTATGTGACCCAACAGGCCTACGGTGGGGAGCAACTCTATGTGGACCAGTATACCCACGATACTAATCAGAGATGATTACCACAACAATCCAATGTTAAGGGAAATAATATCTATGCGAACTAGCATGCCCATAGTTGGGAGAGGCTCTGTGTGACCCAACATACCAATTATAATCATTGGGGAGGAGTACTATAGTTGCCCAAGGTGTTCAGTGATATGAATGATAATATTACTCTCCTAGTCTATAGTATACCTAGTGTGAGATGTCTTTCACTGTCATCATGCTTCTTGGTTAGATTATGGATTCCTTTGTGGTCTTTTCATGCTGATTTTGGGTCTCTACTGAATATTATATTACTTAGCCCTATATAGGATTTTCCCACACGTGTTTTGTATGGTGCATACAACTGATGACTCGGTAGAGGACTTGGTGGACCAGGACCAAGCGGTTCCCAGTGATATCAGGCAGGCATGACATGCTACTATGACTTCCGATAGATACTCTATAAATGCCCATTAGGTGGGGTTTCCAGGGGATGACATACCCCTGACCTTATACTTTCTCTTATTGTAGTTTTCATTTCATGGGTTTTTATTCTGGTCTATTTACTTTTTGTAGTACCTCTACACTCACTGGTTGTTTCGTAACATGCATGTTCTCTTTTACAATTTTATTTGGATGTGGTTATATGTGTGTGTGTACAAGTACTCAGGTAAATTCCCCCCACTTGTAGGTTCATGACTTCAATGCAAGTTTCCAACCCCTAGTCTTCGGGAGATGGGATTTGGGAGTCATTTCATGGGCCCTGGGGGATGAGTAATGATAGATCCTAATATATATGATGAATAGTACCAATTACTTAGAAAAGTTGTTATTTTGAACATTTATCTTTTTGGACAACATGTGTTTGAGGTAATATAACTGCTGATATATGACTGATGGAGAGAAGATAATGACAAACATATTTTTATGGGTTAATATTAATAACCTTGAAATTGGTTTGTGATTTATGTTATAGTTTTTGGAATTTACTACATTCATGGATTTATAGAATATATTTTACAACATGAGATTTTATTTTTGAAATCATACATTCATTCATTAATGGTTAATGGTGATGAAGTTATTCAAAAAATTTGAATGTCACATTAAGAGACTATTTATATTGTTTAAAAGATATAATGCTGATTTGATAACATCTATTCTAATTTTTTTGGAATTTTAAATTGGTAAAACATATTTTGGAAGAGTATTGAGTTTAAATATTTATGGAATGGATGAATGTGAACTTTGGGTGTTATTAGATAACTTATGATAAAAGTTTTGGTGTTGGAAAATATCTAAAGATATGAGGAATGGCTTGTCATTCTTCTATTCCTGCTAATGATCACCTAAATGTTATTTTTAGTTCATTTGAAATAAAAATTACAATAAGATATTCATTTCATGGAGTAATATAGGAAGAATTAATTGATCAAATAAAAAAAGTATTAAATTGTATGTAACGATTTTGGTGTTCTCAACGTAATGGTTGTGGAATCACACAACTTTAGAAAAACATTATTGAGAAAAAAATGATGTTCTGTTAATTTCATTTCCATTGAACCAATTTTTATTTAACTCATCATATATTTATAGTTTTTTATGGTTAATATTCACATGAAAATGTTCTCTGTCACTCTATATTAATCCTTTGTCATCAATATTTTCTTCTATGCCCATGTTTTTATTTCCCACCAATGTTATGCGACATTGAAACCTAGTTTTGTGTTACCATGGATAAATAACATACATCACTTTTGTTATAACAAATTTTATGTTTTTTAAACCCTCTTATATTGTTGGTTTCAATTAATGTGATTTAAAATGTCAAATTATTGATTATTGTGGTTAATATTAGATTGTGGGGATGTAATTTAGTTAAGGGGATAGAATTTAACGCCCATGATTTTAAAAGAGGAAAATCAATATCGATAGCATGTATGAAATGAAACACCTAGATTAAAGGAAAAATATAAAACCCTTATAATTTATTATATATTTATTTAAACTCAATATCTTCGATATCTTATGATGCACATAACGTCAGGTTCAAGGGAAACATGATACACTATTAAAAAATTGTTATTTAAACATAACCATAACAAACTAGATGTTAAAATGATGAGAGTGAAAAATAATAACTATATTGTGAATATTATATGACTTAAAATAGTATAAAATATATTTAATGGTTATCTATTGAATATAAATTAAATAAAAACTATTTTAAAGGGAATGAAATGTTTTTTTGAAAAACTGTATTTTTCATAAAGGAAGAATAGTCATGCTTTGCACACATAATCTAAAATAATTTTATTACAAATTTTAAAATATTAATTTGAAAAAATAAATTGAAATAATTAAATATACATGGTATAATTTTATTTTAGTAAATTTCTAAGTTTTTTTGAAAAGATTAATTTTTTGATGAATAGTTAAAAAAATTATATTTTTATAAAAAATACTAGCTTGGTTTAAATTGCTTAAGTCCATAAATTATCAGTTAATTTTTTTAAAGTAAAATTATTCAAATTATATTACAATTTGACTAATTTTGGTCAATTTAATCTATTTTATATTTAATTTTTTAATTCTTACATTATAAACTTATAATATTTTTCTCTTTGGAAAACCTCTCTTTAATCGCGTAATTGGTTTAATTTTAAATTGAATTATAAAAATTTTGTAAATTGAACTTGAAAAAATAGATTCCATATTTATAATATGAATAATTTATATTATATAACAAGGAAAAATTAATTTTTTAAAATAATGAATAGTAAAAATAGAAAAAATTAATTACCATTGTTAAAGTAAATATGGGTTTACCAGGATTGTTGAACTAAGATGATAAGTGTCTAAATGAACATAATCATTAAAAACCCTATATTATGGCCATATTTTGACCATATAACCTCTATTGTTTTATAATGTCCCATTTTGGAGACTTTTGGCATGAGAAGAACTTTGGTATTACTTTAACTTTTCAATTATCCCTCTTATGCCCTATACCCCACCTATAAAAGTCTACCAATATCATCCTCTTTTCATTCATCAAAAAACCATTGGTTATACATATAAGTAACAAAATATATTCTTTAATTACACACCTACATCATATATTCCTTTTTTATTTGTAATCCCTTCTAAGAAGTCTTTAGTTATAAACATAATGAGGCTCTCCTAAGAAAATTTTAAATTGTTAAGCATGCGTATTTGTTTTATTTTGTTTTCCATGTCCTCTATACCATATAAAAATATGGTATTATAATTAAAAAAATATATACGATATACTTAGATTTTATTTTATTAATTATATAACCCATATCTTTCTCCACTTCCATCAAATGGGATACAAAACTATCGCACAAGTGTATGTCCGATTATAGTCTTGCGAACCGATTCTATTTTTTTCCATCCCCATGTTTCAAGGATAGAAATAATGATGGATTAAATATATTAATATGATATTTATGAAATTATTATAATTTTAAAATAGTAATATCACATATAACTTCTTTCCATCCCTTCCTTTTGGTATATAATAACGTCACTTGTGTGTACTGCAGACTACTGCCTCACGAAGAGATATGATTGGTTTTTCAGCTACTCATTACGTAGAATGTGGTAAGGAAAAAATTAAGGAATATATAAAATATTTATTTCCAATTAATACTTACAGAAATATAATATCACATATAACATCTTACCTTCTAATCCACTATAAACTAATAATATAGGTCGTGTGTAAATGTGGACTACCGCCTCCATGTACCAATGTGAAATTTTTTTCATTTTATTTTTTACATGGATGGTAATAAGGATTTATTTAATTTATATAAATTATATAAATTAAATAATAATTATTATGTAAATATAAATTAATATTAACATTCATTTCACTCCACCCGTCGATAAAAATGGAAACAATATTCATGCGTATGTACAATCTACCATCACATGAACGGTGTAATCCATTTTCTTTCTCTAAATTAAATATATTTATATAAATAAATTTACAATGAAAATTTATCATATCTATATCATGTTTAACATTATTTATATTATGTAACCATTATCAAATATAAAGGATAAAAAATCATCTAACTAAGACACATGAAAAATAAACCAGTTATCACCTAAAATAGTGATTTTAACCAAGAATAGTTAATAAATGGGTTAAAAAGAATATAATTAAATCAAATAGGGTATTTGATATATAATTATGGTTTGGTAATAGATTTATTATAAAAATATATTTATTATTAATTAGTTTTAGTCACGTACTAAGGACTTTCAAACCGGATGAAAGGGTTTCTCATCTCGCTTTTACTTCCAGGAGAAATAAGTCATATTCGCCACTAATTCCTTTATGTGGTTTAAATAACACCTATTTTATATGTTATATCATTAATCTAATTATATTTATTGTATTTAAATTCCAATTGTATGATTATTTCTTTTATAGGTATTAATATTCAAAAGTTTTCAAAAGTCCTAATGATTTATTTTACAATCTCATCTATATTCCGGATTATTTTTATTTACATCACCCTTGAGGGAAATATTTTAAATTTATATTTTAAAATAAATATATTTTCCTCCAATATGGTTATTCCTGATATGTATAAGGTAATAGTATCATTTTTACACAATTTGGAAAATAAAATAAAATTGAAAATGTTTCTAATAAAATCAAACTTCATTTACATCATCAGTGAAAATACCTTTTTCATAAATATCCATTATTTCAAAAAATGTTCTCAAACTTTTGTTAGATTTTTTAATATGAATTATTAAAGACATTTTTAACCATTTTGACTCTTTTTTAAAAAAACTTAAAAGGAATCTTTATGTATTTTTCAAAACAAGGCTCGTTTTCTTTTTTCTGAAAATGGGAAAGGAATCTTGGTTTAAATGTGTACAACATGAATAAAATTTTCCACCATAATGAAAAATAAATATATTAAAGATTTTTTTACAAGTATTATAAGGTTATTTTAAACAACATTATTTTCATAATATTTTGTGAAATTTTTCATTTTTTTAAAAAAATCAAATTGGATAGTTCATTTTCAAAAAAAAAATGTTCTTAATGACATTTTTTGGTATCTCTATACATCAATGACAAAAAATATTTGTTGTACATATTTTCCACTAGGGTTATATTGTTTTTATATCATTATTATTCATTATTTTTATGGTTTATGATCTGTTTGATTGAGTGTGTACAATTTCATTTCCATTCAATATATCACCGTAGATTCTTTATCACTTTGTTTATTTGATTCGGGTAATTATTATTATTTTGAATGTTAGTTTACAGATGAATTTTTTTATGTTAGTTATGTTTTACCACATTAATATGGTTAATGAATTGTACTTGTTATGTGATGGGTGGGACCTAGTTAAATATAGATAACCGATTCATTGAAATGTCTCATGATACAAATTTGTTGGGGAAATTAGGCAGGGTTCCACCCACATATTATAACTATATTGTGAAAGGTTATGATAATATGTGTTTAATTTATTACATTATTAATTCCATCATCATGACATTGGTTATTGAAGTCCATGTGATTATTTAATTATTTATAATATCCACATATATATTTTGTTATTATGTTATTATTTATATGGATTTAATTTGTCATCATTTATTTGTACCATATTATATACAGTACAATGATTAAATGGAATGTGTTTCAGATGTGTAACATTTCTTAATGATTAATTTTTTCATTATTTCTTCCATAGTATGCTGACGCTTACATTTAATCTTTTCCCACTATTTTCTTATGATTTATTTTCAATGGGATTCTTGTGATGTGTTTTTTGATTTACATATTAGGATACAATATATGGAATAATTTCATTTTCAATGAAAACACATTGTGTATTTTATAGTTTGAATAGTACTGTCAACTTTATGTATGAATCTAGTTTACATAAACTATCACACTAATTGGTCCTTTGAGATGTGATTCATTGTATCTTATTCCAATGTAATAATGTAACCAATGGATCTTGGGTTCAAGGGTTGGAGTATTTACACTATATTAGCTCATAAAATTACGAATCATAATGTATAATCTCAATAATATTGAAGGACATAAAAAAATTCAAAAATTTGTGCATGTATAATCTCATAATCATAACCCTGGTTTCTGAGGAGAAGGTTTCCAAATCATAAGAATATTTTCAAATCCTTCATAATTGTTTGTAATGAAAATGAGAATTATTAAAATAATTTTACCTTAGAGTGTAAAACCATGTTCACAGTTACAACAATTGATGTGTACCAAGTAATGATTGTGTCAAGCCTGTTTTGACTTTTTTAGAGTTATTACTTTTAGGAACATCTGTTCTAGAACCATGTTTGTAACAAGATAGGGATTTATTTCCTGTGAAAACTATATTATCTCTAACTCACCAAAATTTCAGGATGTTATTCTATACTTATCCTAAATTTTAATCATAGTTTTATATTCTCTAATATATGATTTCCTAAATCTTGTTCCAAATTTTTATAAAAAAACATTTTCTGATACAAACTGTATCTACCTCGACCCTAGTATCCCAAAGATAGTGGTTACTTTATTACATTGGCATAAGATACAAGGAATTACATTATAAACTATGGGATTTTTTATTAGTATTGATAAAATATATGCATACTTCCAATTCATATTACAATTGAAGCATAAAATACACAATTTGTTTTTATTGAGAACACTATTATTCATCATAGATTATCCATGCATATCAATCCCAAAACATTTACTGGTATCCTGGGGAAAATAAAATATAAGAAATGGGTTGTCCTAGATAATTATTAATAATAATACTAAATGGAATATATCATGAATAAATAAGCATGATCAATAGTTAAAACGTAAATAAATTAAAAATACTAAATTTAATTAATAAATTAAGTATAATATAGTGTAGAAAATGATGATCAAATAAATCCTTATAAATAATCACATAAGATTTAAAATTATCTATGGATATTATAACTAGTCTAATAATAAAATGAACATAAATTAATAATCTCACTTTGAGTTAATGCATAATGATGAAAATGTGAAACATACTTTCTAGACCGTTTAAAAGACTGTTCAAATATGTGGCTAGAAACCCATCTAATATTCCCAACTGGTCTATCTCATGAGACCAGCTTACGCATCAAGGGCCTATCTATAACTGGGACCCTCATGTAAATTACTAATTCTAATGCATTAATAATATTAAATGGGTGAAACATAATCAACATAATTATTCATATTGAAATAATAACATAAAAATTGATAATACTTACCATAATCAAATAAACATAATCAAAAACCATCCAGAGTATTATGGTGAATGGTAATAAAATTAAACATCCTTAGTCAAAATTATCATAATTAAAAAAATGGATGATGTAAATATAACATATCCCTAGTGGATCATAATTACAATAATGTTTTTATGTCGTTGACGAATAGAAATATTGGTAAAAGATCATTAAAGATATTCTAAATGAAAACAACCATTGCATTTTGAAAATATTATCCTAAAAATAAATTTTCAAAAATAATTATAAATATATATTTGTTATTAAATTAAATTTTAAAATTATAATGGAATTTTTATAACATTGATTTGTTGTGATGGTTGGAAATTTCATCCATGTTTTACATGTTAAAACAAAAAATCCTATCACTTTTTCAGTGACATCAAAATGAGCCTAGTTGGAAAATGACATTATGATTCCACTCAAACCCATTTGTAAAAAACTAAAATTTGGTAAAATATTATTTATTAAATCATTTGGAAAATTAAAAAAATACTAAACAATTTTAGAAAACATGGTATTTAAAAAAACCATTTTCGACTAAAAATATACATAATGTTACATTTTCTTAAATACATTTTTGAAATAATTTTATGTACTAACGAGTGGAAAAATAAGATTAATAATTGAAACTTTCGGGTGTAAAAAGAGGATATTAAAATATATTTATTTTAATATAACAATTAAAAATAATTCATTAAATGAAGACTTAATCAAAAAAAATCTTGAATAATGATGAGATTCTGAAAATAAACCCTTACAATTTCGGTAACATCTGATTCATAGGGAACATGAAATAAATTAACTTAAATTAAACATTAAATACCATGAAAGAAATATATTAATGATATAAGATATGAACATGGTAGTATATAAATCACACAATGTGGTGAATATGGAATATGTCTCATGGAAGTAAAAGCGAGATTAAAAACCCTTATAAAAAGTTTGACTACCATCATATGTGTTGGAACCTAAAATATAATAATTATTAGTTAATTATATGTAAATTAATTAACCATACTGATGTACCCCATACAATACATGATTAACTTAAAACCATTTATCACCCTTTTATTTACAATTCTCAGTTAATATCACAGATTTGTGTTATAATTGCATCGTTTTTCTTGTATTTTTTAGTTCGGTGATTTTGGTTATTTTTATTTTTATCAAGTTTAAATAATATTTAAACTTTTAAAAATGATAAATATGATATATATTAATTATATATATCTTTATAGTAATCTATAAAACTCTAAAGAGAAAATGGATTACACTATTTGTATAGACCGCAAGTCGTTCAGACACATTGATAATATTTTCATTTTTTTCAAAGCAATGAAAGTTAAATAAATATTAATTAATCTTTAAATAAACACAATTATATAATATATATCATTTATATGAACTAAATAAATTATTTATATCATCCATATAAAAATAATATTAAAAACATTTCACATTGCTATATGGAGGCGGTAGTCCACACACATGCATAAGGGATGTTAATGATTTCCAACGGACATAAAGGTAAACAATTAGATGTTATCATATATTTCCACAAGTATGGTCCGTTCATAAATATAATATATATTAATAAATTTCAAACTTACTACCTTCCACATAATTCTTAACATAAAAATGAACTGCATCTCTTCGTGAGGTGGAAGTCCTCCATACACAGGAACTATGTTATTATATGCCCCGCAAAATGGAAATTAAGAAGGTATATGTGATATCATAATTACATAATATTAGTAAATTCATTAATTTTATATAATTATGTTAAATCCATCATTATATCCAACCATTAAAGTTGGTGATGATAAATGAATTACATCGGTTCATGAGGTGCTAATATGTCGTACACATGATCAATGATTTCATTTTCCATTTGATAGAAGTAGAGAGAGATATTGGTAATTTATTTAACATAATATTATTTACATATATATTATTTCATTATGTAATTATATTATAATAGTTTAAGAAGGCTTTAATTATGTGGAATAGTAAAAAAATTACAAACTATTAAGAAATTTACCCCGTTTTCGGATAGCAATTTTAGGTTTATACCTAAATCTATCATATGAGGTATTAATAATGAAACTAATAAATCTTGGATGAGGTGAGGGAATTAAGGTATTTTTTTGGTATTGATTGATCCAAAGTGTTTTGGATGCTTGATGAGGGAAGGAGAGGGGGTGGCCTTTTATAAGTGTGGGAGATGATACACATGGAATATTTTAAATGAAAAAGTAATACCCACATTTTCCTCATTGCA
This sequence comes from Viscum album, assembly GCA_963277665.1. Classification (NCBI taxonomy): domain Eukaryota; kingdom Viridiplantae; phylum Streptophyta; class Magnoliopsida; order Santalales; family Viscaceae; genus Viscum; species Viscum album. The sequence continues at coordinate 704,004,570 of OY728145.1, forward strand.
CAAGCCTCCAAAATGGGTCATTATTGTATATTATATGTTATAAGGTCAAATTATGACTAAAAATGGTTATTTAACATGTTTTAGGTCATTTTTAACCCTTTTCTTCTTAGTTGACCCCTAGTTAATCCATTTGTACCATAACCACAATAATTAATTTTTTTATTTACTATTCATTATAGTAAAAATAATATGCTAAACTTATTAGATAATATAAATTTTTAAGATTCCAAATATGGAATATTTTTATATTAAATTCTATTCATATACGTGGCATAAATCAATTTAAAATTAAACCATAGATTTGACGAAAGAGCTATTTTCCAAAGAGAAAATAAGTATAAGTAGAAAAGGTTTAAATATATTAATTCAATATTAAATTTCTTGAAATGACCTAAATTAGATAATTAATACTATAATTGAACTATTTTTACTTTTAAAAATATTTAATGTATAATATAACTTTTTAAATATTTTTAAAAAGGCATTTTTCAATAAAAATCAGTATTTTTAACTACCCATCAAAAAATTAATCTTTTTAGAAAATAATCAAAAACTCATCCAAAGATAATTTTGGAATATTGCTTTCAAAATGGATGCTGATTTTGTCAAATAAAATTTCTATAGGCTTTAAAAATTAATTTTAAATTATTTTTGCAAAGAAAGAAAAATCTTCCTTTTAGACTAATATAATTTTTCAAAAAAACATTATGCCTCTTTGAAATGGTTCTGCAATTATTTAAATATATATATAACCATTAAATTTATTTTACACATGTTTATACCCTATAATTTTTTTAATTTAATTAATACAATTCATACCTTCAATCTTAACTTCTAAGTTATAATGGTAATGTTTAAATAATAATATTTCAATAGTTTATCACATTTCATTTAAAATCAACATGCCATGTATTTCAAGTTATAAAAGAGAATAAATTTAATGAAATATTTCATAAATTATAAGTGTTTTATATTATATTCGAACATTGTTGTTTTGTTTCAAACATTCTATAAAATATGATGTTCCTCTTTTAAAATATGAGGGTGTTATAAGGATACTAGGAATCACCTAATTAGGAAAAAGGACATAAACATAATCTACCCCATACTGGTGTATGTTTTCTCATCCTCAACCCTACTACTTGAGTAAGAACTAAAGATGATTATTGTCTATATAGTATAATACTCTGGAGATGTGATTGGTATTCAATTATCCTCAAACCTGTATAGAGGTTAAATAAATTACCAAAGACTAAATTAACAATAACATGTTAGCCATTAACAAGCATGAATGTAACCTCCTCCTAAAAATATATTTGACAAGGCTCCCCATAAATTATGGTATATATTGACTCTAAGGGATATTATTCATCTTTTTTATGATCATAATTTTAATTATGATCATCACCATTAGGATAAATATTCATCATCCTCAACAAATGGTATGACTAAAAGGTGTGGCCCCTGTGAAAGTAGACCACTAATTTTTCTTGATATGGGCATCCACTTCATCAAATTATATTTAATAAGAAATATTTGAAAACACCATGACTTGGAAAATTTATGTTTAAATTATTAATTCATATTGGAGGTAATATTAGATTTTTTATGGATGATGTTTTACATTAAGAATCTCCTTACTCTAGGTATCTAGAAACTAACTAAATATTAAAATGGCAGGTAGAGGTGAGACTCCTCTCATAGGGCGAGAGATGTCAAAGTTCATAAACGGATTCCGAAGAATATGTCTAACCAAAGGTGTTTTTATTTGATTCTATTATGTTATTTCCCAATTTCAACCAAATTCTCTTATTCCTATCGGATTTCAGTAATTGGTGGACCTTTGGTACATAACACAAAATCTACTAAATGGGAAATGAGGTATCAAATAATCCCATTTTTTCATTTTTAGTCAATAGAATGATGAAGGAATTAAGGGATTAAGATTAAATTATATATATATGAACTCCCATGTGATTAAATACTAAAATTTGCATACAACCCTGAGATTTCATTCGACTAGGATGCTTTGAGGTAGCATAGAAAGGTATTTTTTATGAAATGTAATTGTTGATTAAATATACAGGATGTATATACCTCGAAAATAGTCTCCCTATTAATTTTTTATTTCCAACACACCCCCAATCAGAGAAATTGGGTATGAAAACTATTCCGTATATACATTAACATTATCAATGATCATAGATGTTTAGAGCCAATGATGTACAGATAAGAATTAGTTATAAAATTTAAACATATTTCCAATATCTTGGCCTCTTCAAGGGAGCTGTTTAATAATGAAAATCCTTTGAAGATGTGGATTAAAAATGGTTTAAATAAATTATTTATCATTTATGTATTAAAAACATCCCATGTGGATTGAAATCCAACCTCATAGAGCATGGAAAGGTCTAATGAGTCATAATGTGCATTTTTTTCCTACAATTGTTTCAAAAATAATTATATAATCTAGTTAATATCAGTGAAAATATATTGATATAGTTCCTGCTTTATAATTTATCGAATATATAAAAGTTAAAATAATTTCCTCTTTGTATGACTCATAAATTTGTAGTAGATACCCACCTGTGAAAAGTCCAATGAAATTTTTATATATCTAAAACTATTATAAACCAACTCCAATGAATTAAATTGAACATATATAGGTATTATGTTCCTATTTTGACATAAAATAATTTAAATAAAATAAATAATTATTGAAATAAAAATTCGGTTTTAAACTATAACTCAGTGTTTTGACTAATCATAAAAAATTAAGCGTTTTCAGAAAAATACCAAAAATTTACCCTAAGCTAATTTTGATATTCTGAATTCAATAATGAAGTATATTTTACCAAATTAAAAACATAGAAGTTTCATTTATTAATTTAAAATTAATTCCCGTTGTCAAAACAAAAAAGCATGTTTTTAAGAAACTATAACTATCAAAAGATTGGTAGTTGTTTATGTCTGGTTTAAATGTGAAATTATGTCCAATGGCAATCCTTGGATTAAATTTTAAAAATATATTCTAAATATAATTTAAAACCTCTGAAATTCTTAATTTCTCAGTATTAATTATTTCGATTCAAAAAGTTGTTTTTAATTAAAATTTAGTAATTTTCACTATTCATCAAAATATGAAAGTTATCAGAAAAGTACCAAAAAATCACCCTAAGATAATTTCGATATTCTGAATCAAAAAATGAAGTCCATTTTCAATGATAAAATGTATAAAATTTCAAAAAGTGGGTATTACTATTCACAATGGCTAGTTTGATTGGTTGTGGTGTGTGTTAGATCTCGAAGTTGCGTACAACACACGCTACTGTATTATTCAAAGAGAAGAATACCGTGGAAGCTTGGGGTGTAACATTCTCTCATCCTTCAATAAATTGCATCCAAGAAATTTATGCTCGGTATTGGAAACTTGGGGTTGACATTTCAAAATATCGTAGTTGAAATCCCACATCGAAAAATGGATTAATGAAGCCTCTATTTAAAATAAACAGTGGTAAGTATGAAGGTTACCGAAAATAACACATACTAGGGTTCCATGTAAGAAAATATGGATATGGAAGAGAAATTTAACCATTAATATCTAAATAAGAGGGGTAGAGAACATTGCTATGAAAAGGCCAACACTCACAAAGCCAAAAATTTGTGATGATCTTAGGTACCATCTAGGACAACATTTTTGTTTTAAGTTCCTTTTATTAATGTTAAGGAATTTATTTATGATATTGGCTAAGATCATAAGGAGATATACTTACTTTATAATTAGAGTTTTATGCATTAATAAATTTCTACCACAAACTCATCTTTCACCCCAAAACATAATTAAACTCAAAAATACTCTATTTATCCTAATCATAAAGGGCTCCAAATATAATGAATTTATAATTCACATATCAGACCCTTTAAAAAAAGAAACTACATTATACCATCCAGGGACTTCACATAGTCCAGTGGTAGGTGATAAATCCCAATCTCACTATTGTTGTGAGTTATATTCCCGCAGCTTTGTCCGACGCGATGAGTTGTCACACATTCTGTGTGTTTTCCTTTTATAAAATTCCAAAAACACCCTTTCAAACTTAATCCATTCCAACCTTTACACTTATCAAAAATACTACTATCCAAACTCACAGTTCAAAATTTATAAGGAAGATAAACACAATGAAGATCCTTTTTTCCATGTAATAACATGTGAACACCTTAACCATGTATTATTTTAAAACATGGTAACATCTTGAATTACCATAAAACCTTATTGATTACATTCAGGCTCCCTTATTCTTTATAAAATACTGGATATATTCCTTCTATCCAAAATTGTTGTAAACTCCAACGATTAAAAATAATTAATCAGTTTCAAGGTAGTCAAGAATATCTAATATAATTTATCCAAATCAATTTTGTATTATTCCAAAATCACTACCTCGGTATGAGAACCATATTATGTTTTATCTTTCTCTCAGCCATATATTTTCCAAAAATTTAACCTGCTATTGAGTCACTTTTCTTGGGTTCACACAATCTCAAGTCCTTAATAAAATAGTACTATAGTACAATCCTTATATACTCAATAATTATTATAACTAGTACATTGTTGATACAACACTAAAATGAAATAATCCTATAATAACAACATAATAACACTAGTCATTATTCTTCATCTGAGGTTGTATAATTACATGATTATTATCCAATAACATCATTTAGGGCAAACTCTGATGATTTTGACATTGGTTCATGTAGTGTCCCAAATCCTTATAGATGAAGCATTGTAAATTTGAAATCATTTTCTTACACTAGATGTAACGTACTTGGTGTCCTTTTTCTACACACTTATAACATACTCCCATTCCCTTCAAGCATTTTACAAGGTGATTCTTTCCACAGTTATCACATATGGGAAAATACTTCTTTACCTTCTTCCCTTTATCTTTCCTTCTCTCTACCATCCTTTTCTTCTCTAGCTTCCCTTCAAAGCCATAGGACTTCGAGAATTCTTTACTTATCTTATCATCACATGATACTATTTATTTATATGATGATAATACGTGGGAGAGTATTTCCCTTCTAAATTCTAGCTTACGATCATGAACGATATGATCCTTTTTACTCTTTGGATCATGTGTATTGTTGGAGTTCTCATTCCTTCTACTGGGCGCCATTTCTAAATAATGGCATACACTAGATTAGTTTATGAATAGAAATACCTAATCCAAAACATGTAAAACACATAACATAAATTAAACAGTTTATGGATATAATCCATAATTATAAAAATGTTTTCTTAGATTAAGTATATACTCATAATCCCTTCATAATGGTTTGTAAAGAAAATGAGATTTATCCTAAGCATATCCCCTGGGAGTGTCGTTACAAAGAGTGCAGCAGGGCCAGTTATCGTGCACCAGTTCTCATTCGAGTCTAGCTCTAAGCGATGTTTTTAGGTTTTACCCCTAGGTACATCTATGCCAGAGCCGCCTCTACCTGCTCGTTTCCAGACAGGGATGTATTTGCTTGGAAAACTCACAAAATATCTACATTACCAAAATTCTAGGATGTTCTTCTATACTAATCCTCAAAGTATATCTTAGGGAAATGTTTTCTAATCATATTTTACCTAAATATACATTCCAAGGTTATTTCTAAATATCATTTGATACCAACTGAAACACCCCAACCCCCGTTACCCAGAGTCGGTTCATTATTTTAATACATTGGCCTGATTACTAGGAATCAAGTCCCAAAGGACCGATCAGTTTAGCAGTCTTAGAAAATATATTAAATACATAAATGTTACATTACACTTTATAATATAAAAAACAACATAAATAATCCTTTATGAACTCCATTATTCCCTTGGCTTAACCCTGCATATCAATAAAAATAAACTTCTTGGAATACTTGTAAAGTAAAACATAGAAAGGGGTGAGCTCAAATGCTCAGTAAGGGTAAGAAATACAGTGGAAACTTTCAAAAATAAGAATAAACATTTAAGGCAATGTATAAAACTAAAACAAAGGCCTTTTAAACTTGAACATCGGCTTAATATGGCAGAAATAAAATGAAATAATGACATTTAATTATTCACATTGATATTCTACTAATCGAATAATCAAATGAAATATCAATAACCAATTTCATAACGATGGAATGCATAATGTCGCACTTTAATTTCTCTGACAAGTCCTCGTGCCAAGTCCTAAGGGATAACTGTAACCGGAACCCATCCCGGAGGGCCTCTATAACCTAAATCCAACCCGAAGTGCCTCTAATAACAGGACACCAACCTGGAGTGACTCTAAAAACCGGACACCAACCCGGAGTAACTCTAATAACGATACACCAACCCAGAGTGCCTCTAATAACCGTACACCAACCCGGAGTGCCTCTAATAACCAGACAACAACCCGGAGTGCCTCTAATAACCGTACACCAACCCGGAGTGCCTCGAATAACCGGACACCAACCCGGAGTGCCTCTAATAACCAGACACCAACCCAGAGTGCCTCTAATAACCGGACACCAACCCGGAGTGCCTCTAATAACCGGACACCACCCTGAAGTGCCTCTAATAACCGGACACCAACTCGGAGTTCCTCTAATAATCGGACACCAACCCGGAGTGCCTCTAATAACCGGACACCAACCCGGACTGCCTCTAATAATCGAAAACCTACCCGGAGGGTATTTTGTAACCGGACCCCAACCTGGAACATACTAGTCCAACATATTCATCTTAATAAGAGAATAAAATACAACATAAACATTCTTATTAAAACTAGCATACAGAATGCCAAAATATTAATCATAAACCATTAATGGCATAAAAATAACTTATCCATAGTTAAACATATCACAAAACCTTAAATATAATATGGATGATTTGTATCATAATAACTCAACTTCAAATAAGCTTAAAATCTATCAAAGGTTGTTGACATAGATGAAATCAAAACTATTTGAGAGAAATATCTCTTTTTTTGAAATCATTTAAAAGTCACATAATTATCAAATTCAACATTTACATTCAAAATATTATTATATGATTTTAAGGGAAGATTCGAAGATTTTATAATGGTAGAAAATATCTGCACCCTCCATATACGTTAAAAAAGACATTCTTACCTTAATTTGGTCGAAAAGGTTAAAAAATACCTTGTTTGGAAAACGATGGAAATATTCCTTTATAAACTTCTTATAAACAGTAAAACAAGGGTATAAATGAATTTAACCCATATTCTATAAAATATTAATAATGTTTTGAAATACATTTTTAAGATACATGGATGTGGATGATAATGATTTCCCAGTAGATAATTACATATTTACAACCTCGGATAATGAAGAGATTGTGAGATAAACCCTTTCCAATTTGGTAACGTATGAAACATACACCCCATGAAAGAGGTATCATACGATGAATATTTAAATAAACATAAATTAAAGTTTATTACACAAAGAATAAAATTATGGGCAGTACTTACACCACATGAAAGGTAATACTGGCAATATAGCATGAATCTCCCGGGAATAAGGAGTGAGATGAAAACCCCTTACCTTGCACATTCCTTTAGTCAAGGGTACGTTTAGCCCCCTATACGAAGACTATTGTATGTTATTAAATTATACCAAAACCATATTAATATTTATGATATCATACATTATTCATTTATGACTTTATACTACCCAATGAATAATAATTTCTAGGTTATATTAATATTTCATGTAATAATCGCTTTCTTTATCGTATGTGTTTTAACTTGTTACTCTTGATTGTATCACATAGGTCATGATTTAAATACTTCCAGAATATAAATCATGATTTATTTATCATATATATTTGAATATTAAAATTTATAATAGACGTATATATGAAATGGAAAACACCGTTTATGGAGACGGTAGTCCGTACGTACGTATAAACGCTGTTACCGTTTTCATATAGTATTGAACAGAAGTAAGTGAATAAGATATATGTAAGTACATAAATACTTATATATATAATGATATATATCTACAGTAGAATTATTATTTCATATATTACATACTTATTAGTAATATATATTTTTATAATCATCGATGAATGGTGAACTTAGAAATGAGTCTCATCGCGTCGTGGAGAAGGTAATTCGTACATACGCATGAGCGAAAATATCATTCTTTTGATATTAATATAATATATAATTGGTTGGTATATAATATATACATAATACTTATCATGTTATATTTATTATTTCCATCAAATACACATCATTATTATACCCATCCAAATAATAATTTATTGAATAACAATTGCACCACGACGTGGAGACGGTAAGCCGTACGGACGCACGTATGGTGACATGTCATTCAAAGGGTGGACAGAATAATGAATTTGGTTGTATCATAATTATTATAATATCACAGTATATAGAATATACTGGATTAATTATTTTAGAATGGAAACAACAAAAAAAAGGAAGTGGAAGAAGAAAGGAACTTGAAAGAGGGTGGTGAAATCATTACCTCTTCTTCAGGTTCATCCTTTTGATTTGATCAAAAGGGATACTTAGGATTTCTTTCTGATCAAACTAAGGCCTCTAGGATGAAGTTAGGATATGTGATAGGGTATTTGGTCAGGGTTTGGCCGATCTAAATGGCTTATAAGGTGTAAATTATAGAGAAGGGGGAGTTCCCTTTTATAAGAGGGGTGAGGGGCACCTGAGGAAAAACTTAAAATATTATTTTATAATAAATTCATATTCAGTTTCTAATGGATCCGAATATGATTATTTAAAGTCTAATGTAGGTATCGGGAAAAAAAACTCAACCAATAGGTTTTAGACAAGTTTAGGTTACCATTTTAACCTTCTCATTTAGATTTAACTCTAAGTTAAGTACTTTATCTTTTACATTGTCTTCTTGTATTCTTACACTATATGGTTAATTAACATACTATATACTGACAATTGACCCCCAATTGGTTCATTAATTTCATATATATTATTATATAAGTCTTTTGGCCGGGCCTTAGATATTTAGGACCACTATATCAATTAGAAATATAATATTTGTTTTAGAAACTATTTTATGTCAATTTGAACACTCTTTGGTATTTGTTTTTTTGGTAAAATAATAAAAACTTTATTACTTCAAAAAAAATACATTGAATAAATCCTAAAATTTAATATGAACCTAAAAAATTCGTGGATGTTATAAAAACTTTGAAATTATATATATTTTAATGTTTACAATAACATTTATTTGATTCTTTCATGAATAAGGTAATTATTGCATCATCATTGTGTCATAAATAACATTATTTATTCAATGTATAAAAATTATAAATAAAATAACATGATGTAGGTAATATTTTTATATTTCTAATGAATATTTATAATCTAATTTATCTCATGTAAAACCATATATCAAAAAATATTTAGTTATTAAACTTTGATTTTAACCATTTTAACTCTTCTTTGAATTAAATAATAATAAATGTCCTAATATAATCCAAGTGGACCTAAATGATAATATTTTATTCCTAAGGTTTTTTTGGTCGAGATAAATTTGTCCAATAGATTTAGGACATGTGTGAGGAGAATATTAATATCATTTTTACCCTTAATTACCATATTTACTTTTAACCGTGGTAAATAAACGTCAAAAGTAACTATTCACCAAATATTATTTTCATCTCATTGAACCGCATTTTACACTTTCATATTAACCATATCTCTTGAATTTTAGAAATTCAGCTCACAGAAGCGGTAAAATTATGTTTTATGTGAATTTGCAAAATTTCCTAGGAGGTGGGTAAAAGACGGTGAAAAGTTCAATGAAATTTTTATATATTTAAAATTATAAAAAACCGACTCCAATGAATTAAATTGAACATATATAGGTATTATGTATCTATTTTTACATTAAATAATATAAATAAAATAAATAATTATTTAAATAAAAATTCGATTTTAAACTATAACTCAATGTTTTCACTATTCATAAAAAATTAAAAGTTTTCAGAAAAATAGCAAAAATTTATGCTAAGCTAATTTTGATATTCCGAATTCAATAATGAAGTATATTTTACCAAATTCATACCATCTAATTTTAAATTATTAATTTAAAATTAATTCCCGCTGTCAAAACAAAAAAGCATGTTTTTAAGAAACAATAACTATCAAAAGATTGACACTTGTTTATGTATGGTTTAAATATGAAATTATGTCCAATGACCAACATTGGATTAAATTGTAAAAATATATTCTAAATATAATTTAAACCCACTGAAATTCATAATTTATCAGTATTAATTATTTTTATTAAGAAAGTAGTTTTTAATTAAGATTTAGTAATTTTCACTATTCATCAAAATATGAAAGTTATCAGAAATGTATAAAAAAATTCACCTTAATCTAATTTTGATATTCCAAATCAAAAAATGAAGTCCATTTTGAAAGATAAAATTATTAAAGTTAAAAAAAGTGGGTATTACTATTCATAATGGCTAGTTTGATTGGTTGTGGTGTGTGTTTGAACTCAAAGTTGGGTACAACACACGCTACTGTATTATTCAAAGAGAAGTGTACCATGGAAGCTTGGGAGGTTACATTCTACCCTTCTTCTATGAATTACATCATCGCAATTTATGGTTGGTATTGGAAACTTGGGGTTGACATTTCAAAATATCTTAGTTGAAATCCCTCCTCGAAAAATGGATTAATGAGGCCTCTATTTAAAATAAAGAGTGGTAAGTACGAAGGATACCGAAAATAACACATTTTAGGGTTCCCTGTAAGAAAATATGGATATGGAAGAGAAATTTAGCCATCAATATCTGATGGAGAGTGGTAGAGAACATGGCTATGAAAAGGCCAACAATCACAAAGCCATAAATTTGTGATGATCTAAGGTACCATCTAGGACAACATTTTTTTTTCTAAGTTCCTTTTATTAATGTTGAGGAATTTATTTATGAGATTGGATAATATCCTAAGGAGATATACTTACTTTATAATTATAGGTTTTATCCATTAATTTATTTCTACCACAAACTCATCTTTCACCCCAAAAAATAATACAACTCAAAAATACTCTCTTTATCCTATTCGTATAGGGTTCCAAATATAATGAATTTATAATTCACATATCATACCCTTTAAAAAACTACATTATAACATCTAGGAACATCACATAGTCTAGTGGTAGGCGATAAACCCCAATCGCACTATAGTTGTTTGTTCGATTCCCGCAGCTTTGTCCGATGCGACGGGTTTCACACGGTCTGCATGTAGTCCTTTTATAAAATTCCAAAAACTCCCTTTCAAACATAATCCTTTCCAACCTTTAGACTTATCGAAAATATTACTATCCAAAATCACAGTCCAAAATTTATAAGGATGTTAAACACAATGAAGATCATTTTTCCAGGTAATAACATGTGAACACCTTCATCATGTATTATTTTAAAACATGGTAACATTCTAAATTACCATAAAAACTTATTGATAACATTAATGCTCCCTTATTATTTATATAATACTAGATATATTCCTTCTATCCAAAAATAGTGTAAATTCCAATGATGAAAAATGATTAATTAGTTTCAAGGTAGTCAAGAATATCTAATATAATTTATCCAAATCAATCTTGTATTATTCCAAAATCACTACCTCTGTATCAGAACCATATTGTGGTTTATCATTCTCTCAGCCATATATTTTCCAAAAATTTAACCTACAATTGAGCCACTTTTCATGGTTCCACACAATCTCAAGTCCTTAATAAAATAGTTCTGCAATACAATCCTTATATACTCAACTATTATTATAACCAGTACATTGTAGATACAACACTCAAATGAGATAATCCTATAATAACAACATAATAACACTAGTCATTCTTCTTCATCTGAGGTAGTATCATAACGTGATTATTATCCAATAGCATCATTTGCGGAATACTCTGATGATTTTGATATTGGTTCGCATAGTGTCCCAACTCTTTGCAGATGAAGCATTTTACATTTGAAACATTTTTCTTACACTTGCAGTCACGTACTTGGGGTCGTTTTTCTCTACACTTATAACATACTCTCATTCCCTTCAATCATTTTCCAAGGTGATTCTTTCCACAGTTATCACATATGGGAAAATCCTTCTTTACCTTCTTCCCTTTATCTATCCTTCTATCTACCATCCCTGTCTTCTCTGGCTTCCCTTCAAAGCCATAGGACTCTGAGAATTCATTACTTTTCTTATCAACACATGATACTATTTCTTCATATGATGATAATACATTAGAGACTATTTCCCTTCTAAATTCTAGTTTAGGACCATGAAATATAAGATCCTTCTTACTCATTGGATCATGTGTATTGCTAGAGTTCTCATTCCTTCTACTGGGTGCCAATTCTAAACAATGGGATACAATAGATTTGTTTATGAATAGAAATACCTAATCCCGAACTGGTAAAACACATAACATAAATTAAACAGTTTATTGATATAATCCATAATCATAAAAATGTTTTCTTTGAGTATGTAAATACTCATAAGCCATTCATAATGGTTTGTAAATAAAATGAGAATTATCCTAAGCATATCCTCTGGGAGTGTCGTAACCATGAGTGCAGCAAGGCACGTTCTCCTGCACCAGTTCCAATTGGAGTCTAGCTCAAAGTGGTGTTTTTGGGTCTTACCCCTAGGTACATCTGTGCTAGAGCTGCCTCTACCTGCTCGTATCCAGACAGTGATGTATTTGATTGGAAAGCTAACAAAATCTCTACATTACCAAAATTCTAGGAAGTTCTTACATAATAATCCTCAAAGTCCATCTTAGGTTAATGTGCTCTAATCATAGTTTATCTAAATCTAGTTCCAAGGTTATTGCTAAACATCCTCTGATACCAACTATAACACCCCGACCCCTATTACCCAGAGTTGGTGCATTATTTTAATACATTGGCTTGATGACAAGGAATCATGTCCCGAAGGACCGATCGGTTTAGCAGTCTTGGAAAATAGATTACATACATGAATGATACATTACACTTTATAACATACAAAAAAACATAAATAATCCTTTATGAACGCCATTATTCCCTTGGCTTAACCCTGTATATCAATCACAATACACTTCTTGGAATCCTGGAAAAATAAAACATAGAAAGGGGTGAGCTCAAATGCTCAGTAAGGGTAAGAAATACTGTGGAAACTTTCAACAATAATCAAAAACATTTAAGGAAATGTATAAAACTAAAACAAAAGCCTTTTAAACTTGAAGTTTAGCATAATATGGCAGAAATATAATGAAATAATGCCATTTACTTATTCACATGGATATTATACTAATCGAATAATCACATGCAATTTCAATAACCACATTTATAATGATGGAATGCATAATTCCAAACTTTAATTTATGTTTCAAGGCCTCCTACCAACACCTAAGGGATAACTGTAACTCGAACCCATCCCAGAGAGACTCTGTAACCAGACTCCAACCCAAAGTGCCTCTAATAACCGAACACCCACCCAGAGATCCTCTAATAATCGGACACCGACCGGGAGTGCCTCTAATAACCGGACACCGACCAGGAGTGCCTCTAATAACTGGACACCAACCCCGAGTGCCTCTAATAAGCGGACACCAACCCGAAGTGACTCTAATAAAAAAATACCAACTCGGAGTGCCTCTAATAACTGGAAACCAACCCGGAGGGTCTTCTATAACCGAACCCCAACCCGGAACATACTAATCCAACACATTCATCATAAGAAGAAGATGAAATATAACATAAACATTCGTATTAAAACTACCATACAGAATGCGAAAACATTAATCATAAACCATAAATTGCATAAAAATAACATATCAATATTTAAACATATCACAAAACCTTTAATGCAATATGGATGATTTTTACCATAATAACTCAACTTCAAATAATCTTAAAATCCATCAAAGGATGTTGACATAGAGGAAAACAAAACTATTTGAGAGAAATATCTGTTTTTTTTAAATCATATAAAAGTCACATAATTATAAAATAAAACATTTACATTCAAAATATTCTTATAAGCTTCTAAGAGAAGCTCCGAATATTTTATAAAGGTGGAAAATAGCCGCACCCACCGTATAAGTTAAAAAAAATACATTATTACCTTAATTCAGTTGAAAAGGTTACAAAAAGAACTTGTTTGGAAAACGACGGAAAGATTCCTTTATAAACAACTTATAAAAAGTCAAACAAGGGTATAAATGAATTTAATCCATATTCTACAAAATATTATGAATGTTTTGAATTAAATTTTTAAGAAACATGGATGTGGATTATAAAGAGAACCCAATAGATAATTACGTACAAAGAACCTCAGATAATGAAGAGATTGTGAAATAAAACCTTTTAAATTTGGTAACTTATGAAACATACACCCCATGAAAGAGGTATCATAAAATGAATATTTAAATACACATAAATTGAAGTGTATTACACAACGAATAAACTTATGGGCAGTACATACACCACAAAAAAGTTAATTGTGGCAATATGGCATGAATCTCACGGGAATAAGGAGTGAGATGAAAACCCTTTACCTTGCACTTTCCATTAGCCGAGGGTACGTTTAGCCTTCTGTATGGAGACTATAGTAAGTTATTAAATTATACCCGAACAATATTAATATTTCTGATATCATACATTATTCATTAATGACTTTATACAACCCATTTAATAATAATTTCCATGTTATATTAATATTTCGGGTAATAATCACTTTCTTTATCGTACGTGTTTTAACTTGTTACTTTTGACTGTATCACTTACATCATGATTTAAATACTTCCAGAATATAAAACATGATTTATTTTTCATCTATATTATAATATAAAAATTTATAATATACATATATATGAAATGGAAAACACCATTTATGGAGACGGTAGTCCGTACGCACGCGTAAACGTTGTTTCCTTTTTTATATAGTATTGAACGGAAGTATGTGAATAAGATAAATGTAAGTACATAAATACTTATATATATAAATATATATATCTCCAGTAGCATTATTATTTAATATATTAAATACTTATTAGTAATATAAATTTTTATAATCGTCGATTAATGGTGAACTTGGAAATGAATATCATCGCGTCGTGGAGACGGTAATCCGTACGTACGCACGAGCGAAAAATTTCATTCTTATGATATTAATATAATATATAATGGGATGGTATATAATATATACAGATACATTTTCATGTTATATTTATTATTTACATCAAATACACATCATTATTATACCCATCCAAATAATAATGTGTTGAATAACAATTACACCACGATGTGGAGATGGTAAGCAGTACAAACAAACGTATGGTGACATGTCATTCAAAGGGTTGATAGAATAATGAATTTGGTTGTACCATAATTATAATAACATCACAGAATATAGAATATACTGTAGTTATTATTTTAGAATGGAAACAACAAAGAATAAGGAAGTGAAAAAACAAAGGAACTTGAAAGATGGTGGTGAAATCATTACCTCTTCTTCGGGTTCTTCCTTTTGATTTTATCAAAACGGATCCTTAGGTTGGATTTATGATAAAACTAAGGCCTCTTGTATGAATAGAGGATATTTGAAAAGGTATTTGGGTAGGGGTTGGCCGAGCCAAATGGCTTAGAAGGTGTGAATTAGAGAGAAGGGAAAGTTCCCTTTTATAAGAGGGGTCAGGGGCACCTTAGGAAAAACATAAAATATTATTTTATAATAAATTCATTTTCGGTTTCTAATGGCTCCAAAGTTGATTATTTAAGGTCTAAGGAAGTGATAGGTCGAAAAAAAACTAAACCAATAGGTTTTATACATGTTTAGTTTACCATTTTATCCTTTTCATTTAGATTTAACTCTAAGTTAAATAATTTAACTTTTAACGTGTCTTCTTGTATTCTTACATTGTAGGGTTAATAAACATACTATATACAGAAAATAGAACCCAAATTGGTTAATTAATGTCATATATATTATTATATAAATCTTTTGGCCGAACAATAGATTTTTAGAACCGTTATATCAATTAATAATATAATATTTGTTTTAAAAACTATTTTATGTCAATTTTGACACTATTTGGTATTTGTTTGTTAAAATAATAACAACATGATTACTTCAAAAAAAACATTGAATCAATAATAACATGTCATATTCACCTATAAAATTCATGGATGTCATAAAACAGTTGAAATTATATTCATTTTAATATTTATAATACCATTTATTGGATTCTTTCATGAAAAAGGTAATTACTGCATCATCATTGTGTCATAAATAAAGTTATTTATTTAATGTCTATAAATTATAAATAAAATACCATGATGTAGGTAATCGTTTTATCTTTCTAATAATAATTTATAATGTAATTTATCTTATTTAAAACCCTATATTAAAAATGTTTTAGTTATTAAACATTGATTTTAACTCTTTTAACTCGTCTTTGAATTAAATAAGAATAAATGTCCTAATCTAATACAAGTGGACCTAAATGATAATATTTTATTCCTAAGGTTGTTTTTGGTCGAGATAAATTTGTCCAATAGAATTAGGAAATGTTTGAGAGTAATACTAATATCATTTTTACCCTTAATTACCCTATTTACTTTTAACAGTGGTAAATAAAATTTAAAAGTTATTATTCACCAAAAATTATTTTCATCTCATTGAACCACATTTTACTCATTAATATTAACCGTGTCTCTCGGATTTTCGATATTCAGCTCACATATGCGGTAAAATTATGTTTTCTGTTAATTTTCGAAAGCTCCTGGGATGTGGGTAAAAGACGGTGAAATGTTCAAAGAAAATTTTTATATATCTAAAATTATTTTAAACCGACTCCAATGAATTAAATTAAACTTATATAGGTATTATGTATCTATTTTTACATTAAATAATTTAAATAAAATAAGTAATTATTTAAATAAAAATTCGGTTTTATACTATAACTTAGTGTTTTTCACTATTCATCAAAAATTAAATGTTTTCAGAAAAATACAAAAAATTTACACTAAGATAATTTTTATATTCTGAATTTAATAATGAAGTCTATTTTACCAAATTAAAAATATAGAAGTTGAATTTATTAATTTAAAATTAATTCTCGCTGCCAAAACAAAAAGCGTGTTTTTAAGAAATAATAATTATCAAAATATTGACACTTGTTTATGTCCGGTTTAAATGTGAAATTATGTCCAATAAAAAAAATTGGATTAAATTGTAAAAATATATTCTAAATATAATTTAAAACCACTAAAATTCATAATTTATCACAAATAATTATTTTGAATAAACTTTTTTTAATAAATATTTACGAAATTTCACTATTCATCAAAATATGAAAGTTATCAGAAAAGTACAAAAAATTCACCATAAGCTAATTTTGGTATTCCGAATCCAAAAATGAGGTCCATTTTGATAGATAAATTTTATAAAATTTAAAAAGTGGGTATTACTATTCATAATGGCTAGTTTGATTGGTTGTGGTGTGTTTTAGAACTCGAAGTTGCGTACAACACATGCTATTGTATTATTCAAAGTGAAGCGTATAGTGGAATCTTGGGGTGTTACAATGATTATTAATCCAGTTCACAGGTTGGTTCTCACATAGCTGGGGTTTTTGGAAGGAAATGTTTCCTATTAACCTAAACATGTAAAGGGGTTACCAATATATTATTAGGCGGTTTGGATGATACATTCCAACATATACGAGAGAATTAGGTTTACTTAATAGGATTCAATTTCATTTTCAACCATCAATACTATTTATCACCTCTTCCTACCTCAAAGTAATTGTACATGTAAATTATATGACATTCATTTCTATAACAAATAAATGACCTAATATAAATATATGATTTTGGTTTATATAAATAAATTTAATGAAATAATAATGAATAAAAACTAACGAATTTAATTATTTGACATTTAAAGTATACAAATTATGCACTTCATAAAAAATTTGGTATTCAACTATCCCCATGAAAATTATTTTGAAATAAATGATATTCACCTAAATTTTATCTTGTTAATTATGTAGCTCAAAGAGCATTTAATTTTTAATGTGGAGGTGTTTTATATAGGAGGTATAAAAGAATTGTTATGAAAAATATAGAAATTGTAAATAATATATAATGTATTCACAATGTTATGAACTGGAGGAGCCATACCTCCCTATTTATATAAGAATGAGAGTATTCATATTTTTCTTATACTGATCATGTAATTCTTCTGATAAATAACTTATTTTCCTCATAGTTAACTTTTATTTTATCTAATCTCGTCCAATTTTGGTTATGGTAATATTTGGTTCCAAAAAAGTCTTAAAATCATTGGAAAGAAGATTGATAATAAAACCAACCCAAATGAATATTCTAAATAAACAATGTTGATATAGAAGAATACCGTGAACAAATCATGTAAGCATCATTAGTTTATTATGATGTAACCATTAATTTAATAGATCATGTGTGTCTTCGGTAGCCTTATGTATGTATTACATTAGTTTAATCATTTTTGATAGTAAGATAGAGGTTCTCATGTGACCAAATAGTTTTTTCTAGTTTGGTAGTCTTTCATGGAGATGTGGAAGTATCTTCTTCTTAAACGTGATATATGTTTTGGTAATTATTTGATTTATAGTGTGATAAGAGATATATTATGGGACCATTGAATTTTTAGGCGTTGGATCCATCATTTGTGTTATCTAAGAAGGAACACATATCTTTTTATTTGATTATGGTTAATCATATATCCAGATAATTGTTATGTGACTAACAAATAATTACATCCTCAAAATGAATTTTGGGAATGACATAATTTCTCTTGGCATGAAGTTTTGGAGATAAAATTGTTTTTGAGTAAATATTCACAATAATTTATTTAAAGATGAATTTCATTGGGAAAAATTTAAAATGTATTCTAAATAGGGGGACATCTTCCCAAATAAGATTATCATGATAATTCTATACACATATAAGATTATTATTAGAGATCATATGAAAGAGTCTCCAGAGAAGACTTTTTCAATCCTACATAGATACTCCATAGAGGGAAACCCATGTAAATATTATGTTGTTATAGCCTTTAAGCATCATTACCATTTGTGGACCATACCCTTCATTATAAAACTTAAATAATATATGAATTTTTTGTGTACTTATGAAAAAGATTCCATATTTATAATAGAATTATTTTTCAAATGCTTTAACCTAATAATATCATCATATAAGTGATCCATTACATGAGTATTCATGTTAAGTCAAAAGTGATACGTATGAATTTTCCATATTTTTTTTTGCAAATTATAAAAATATTTCATAAATACTTGATAACTATCCTTTTATATCAATGGTTTTTTTAAGAATGTATTTGTAGATAATATCAACTTTTTTCCTTACGATGAATTAGTTTCAAATTATGAATGAATGTAAAAAATGCATTCTAAATTTCAAATATCATATTGGGTGTGGATCTGATAATTATGGGATTAACCATTATCAGTTTCTATATATTAATTTCTATCTTATATTTTAAACTATCAAAGCCTTTATAATCAGACTGATTATGAAAATGATAAATATCGGAGTAATATTGATAATGATTATCATAATGACATCTGTAAGGAATCCCATTAGACTAACCGAGTATAAATTTTGAATACATAAAACTGATTTCTACCATAGTGAATATTTGTTACCATATAATGGTGTAAGACCAATATGTCATGAGAAAATATTTTATAATATAGCCATTTATATTTTGATTATCCAAGTTATTGTTAAAAAACTCATAGAATATATGACCATTAGAGAAAATATGACCATTAAAATGGTTTCCTATAAATACTTGGTGATTCGATGTGTTTGGAGCAGCCGATCGTTTCATTTTTCAAATTCTCATTGTGTGAGAACACTGAATATTACAAAGTGTGGATGACTTGTTCTTATTATTTTGTAATTTTTTCGAATTTTCTCTTCTTAAGTAAACTTTGTCAAGTTTTCCCATTAAGAATATTTTTTATTTTAATTGTGAATTCAATTATCATATTGATCAAGGGGTTAAAAGAATAACAAGATGGAGAATCTGATCATTGTACTAATCAAGGGATTGCGGGGAAATCAAGATAAAGAATCCTCTCATTGTATTGATCAAGGTTTGTAGGGATATGATGATAGATAATCCAATACATCAGATCAATCGAAGCTAGCGATAGTCATATAGGTAAAATAAGATATTTGTATTGAGGTTTTTCCTTTCTGAGGAATGATCGAATTTATTGAAAGTATAAAACAAGGAACCCCTTTAACCAAGGTTTTTGGATACCTTACACGTATTGATAAAATATATCTATTGTTTTTTAAATATCTATAATTAATTATTATTTTGTTTCTATTTTTACTTGTATCTTACAATACTTTTAATTATATTATACTTTTATGTTATGATTTTAACATAATGAATTTTATTACAATAAACACAATATGGTTTATTAATCTGATCTACTGGGAATTTCATAAATAATTATATAATATCATCTATTTCAAATAAGATCTATTTACATGGATTCAATCATATACTTTTTGATTAGGATTTATTTACATGTATATATTGAAATCAATACTGATTATCATTCCTTAGAAATCATAATGAGGGTCGTGTCTAAATATGATGTTTTTAATTAATGAGGGTTGTGAAATGGTTTAGTTAAGAATAATTTTTTTAAATATACAATTTACTCTCCTATTGTAATTGATCCATCAAGAATATAATTCTATGGTCCTAATATTAGTAAATCTCATATGGATATCCAATAATTTATATCAGAGCATGATTCCACTATTCAAAAACATGGTGAATTTGTTTTAATTACTATTTTATTTTTTTAATGTTATGTTATAAAGGTATTGTTTATAAACATTTTTACAATAATGTTTTTTAGGAAAAGAATGTTTTTCTTTTCAGATGTCATGTTTTAATGTAAAATATATTGATAATATCAATCCCAATAGACCTCTAATTTTCTATGGTGACGATTATGAATACAAGATGGGTATAATGAAGTCCTTTTTTCAACATAGGAGTGGTTAACATTGTGATGTTAATGGGAGAATACAAAATTCTTGATAAAGAAGTTGTCACTTTTAATCATCAAGAAAAACTATAATATCAATTGAATTTCATAGTTAGAAATACTTTTTTATGATCTATGACCAGAACAATAAATTTTCATATGTCATTCTGTGAAGTACCTAATAGTATTTTTAAGATGTTAGAGGTCACACGTTTTGAAACCTCAATGGTTATAGAAACTAAGAGAGTTATTTTAAGAGATGATTATCAAACTTTTTATTTCCATCCTAAAGAATCTAACTCCATGATGCATCATATATTTACACATATCATAAATAGGTTACAAGATTTTGGTGAGAAATTATTACTTGAAAAAATTATTGTTGAGAAAATCATATATATCATTCCGATTTAATATGAGTAAATAAGAACTATTTTTGATGAAACTAGAAAGGCTATTAATATTACCCTAGATGATCTTATCATTACCTTGATTCGGTATGAAAGTATATTAAAAAGTCATATAGATAATGATTAGAAAATTAAAGGAGGTTTTGTATTCAATACCACAACTACGTTACATACCAAATCTGAAACATCGGAAAATTTTGTTAAGTATTCTTGGAAGAAAAAGGTTTTTATCTAATATGATTCTAGTGGGTTTAAACAATCCGAAAATGAACTAGCTAATACTTCCTATAGGATGAATGAGATAGTTGGTGAGAAATATTTTTAGTTTCGATATAAGAAAAGTAATAAGGATTAGAAAGATAAGAATAATTCTGATGTAACTTGTTATGAATATAAAATGGCTGGGCATATATGGATAGAATATTCAAACCTAAAGTAGAAATATAGGAAATAATGAAATTATTACTAGAATTATAAATGTTCAATAAGTCAAAAGTAAATTATTTGCTCAATGATAATGACTATAGGAGTGAATGGTGAGGTGATTCATCACATAACTCTTCTTATAATAACAGTTCTATATGGAGGAACATTGGTCTTCTGTCTACAACAACCAATTAAAATATTTTTCTTATAGCTAAGGTACACCCTAATGAGTATGTTGTGAATCTATATATAAATTAAAATAATCCCAATGTGAAGGATTATAACTCTTAGAAAGAATAATCCGCCTCTCTATATGATAAAACAATTCCTACTTATGATGAACTATCTAATTTTTTAAAACATCTTAAAAATGAAAATTAAAATGTTTGTAAAATAGTTGACAAGGAAAATTCGAGGATAAGTTTTTTAATAAAGAAAGTGTTAGATATTTCTAAATATCAAGATAAATCTATTTCTGAAAAATATATTATTTATCTATATATATAAAGATTGATTTCTAGAAAAAATATAGTTTAAAACTTGTTTTGATAAACTCAATTCCAATACATCTACTAAAAGGGATAATGATCAAGTTTTTAAACAAAAGTCTGGAATTTATTCCTTGAGTAAACTGTTATCAATCATTACATCTATAAAATAAAACATTTATAACATGTATAAACAAATTCTTTTTTAAAGAACACATTTTGGAATGGGTTATACTCATGAAAAAAATTGTTTTTACCAATAATTTCGTTGTTCCTAAAAGTGCTCCTTTTAAAAAAAAATTCATAGAGGAGGACATTGGAAAATGAATTGTTCACCTAATAAAATTATATGCTTAGTATTTCGAATATTTCATTTCTAAAAATATATGTAGACTCCAAAATCTATTTTTATGTCATAATTTGACCTAGGAATGTTCAGTTTCCCAAGGTCAAATATTTTTCTATTTCAGGAAAATAAAGAACTATCAACAAAAATAATATGCGGTATATAGATAGTGTATGTTCCATGTATATGACTGGTAAAATATATTTCATTGAAAATATCATCAATATAAAATTTTGAAAATTTACCTTTAGATATAATTCTCAAGGATAGATTATTTGTATAGGTAACATTGTTCTTCTTTGTAATTCTTTAATTTCTAATGTTTTATTTTTTAAAGGTGTTAAGAACAACCTTATAGGTATAGTACAATTATGTGATGATGGATAGCTAGTGAATTTTAGAAATGATAAATGTGTAGTACAAAATTACCAGGATAAATATGTTCTTTCTACCAATTGGTATGAGAATGTTTATAAACATAACTTAGAAAAACATAGGAGCAAAGAATTACCTAGAATTAGTACAATGGAAGATCAGTCTTGGATATGGAATAATAAAGATTTATGAATTTTTACTAAGAAAATAATTATTAAGGATCTACTAGAACTTACATTTGACTTCTCAAATGTCTGTAACCCTTTTGAATGTGGTGAGAAACATAAGTCTAGTTTTAAATCTTTTAGTAAAGTCTCAACTATTTATTCATTACAGTTAGTGTACATGGATTCATTCAGACCTACACAAACTGTGGTTATTAGTGTAAAATACTATATATATGTATTGGATGATGATTACACTAGATACACATAGATTTATTTTCTAGAAATCAATTCTGAAGCCTTTTATTGTTTCAAATCATTCGTAGACAAAGTTAAAAATGACAAAAACCATCAGTTGATAACTATTAATAGTGACCATGATAGTGATTTTTTATAACCTGATTTTGAAAGATCATTTAGTAAGAAATTTATTACCCATAAATTTTCATCACTTAGAACACCACAACTAAATTGTGTTGTTTAATTAAGAAATCATGTTTTTCAAGAAAAAACATGAACTACATTAAGGTAAAAAAAATTGGATTTTTTTGGGATGAAGCGGTCAATTCTACTTGTTATAATATAAATCAATTTCTAATTCGACTATTTCTAAATAAAACTATTTATGAATTATGGATTAATGAAAAAACAGACATATCTTACTGCAAAGTTTTCAAATGAAAAGAATTCAACATGAGCATGAATGATAAAAACCATAAATTCTCACCCAAATATGCTGAAGGAATTTTACTTAGTTATTCTATTACTTCTAATGGATATATAGTTTTTAATAAATTTTATTTTCTTGTAAATGAAATTGAACATGATAAATTTTATAAAAATAACCCTTTTGTTATCAAATAAACCCAACCATCATCATCCTTATATGTGTTTCCAGAAAATATTTTTCAACCTTTTTTATAAAATTATTCTAATAAGGAAAATACTGATGAAATGATTTTTGAAGTATTTACTCATGAAGAGTCTTACACATTATATAGATGAACAATGTTTTCAAAACCTAATAAATCCTTAGTTTCATTGTAATATTCCTAGTTATACTATTCTTAATGATTTAGATCAACCTATTATGACTATAATTTCCTTAAGGAATGAAATTTATCATCTTTATTCCCTTTACAAATTTGAATATAAGAATCCTAACAAGGATTTTGGTTATGAGGATTAGATAAAGTCTATAAAAGATGAGTTAAATAAATTTTAGAGGAATAATGTTTGTACATTATTTTAATGACATAAAGAAACTTCTGTAATTGGAGTAAAATGGGATTTTAGAAAAAATGTGATGAAAATGTAATAATTATTATATTTAAAGAAATACTTGTTGGAAAAAGTTATCACCAACAAAAATTCATATAATATGATAAAACTTATGCACCTGTATCCACATTATATTCTATTCAAATTATTCTATCCATTGTATAATTATTTAATTTGGAAAATTTTCGAATGGACGTGAAGTTTTATTTTATTAACGGATAAGTTCATGATGAATTTTATTTCTAATAACCCATGTTTTTGAAAAAAAAATAAAAATTCATGAGAACTATTATAAACATACCAAAGCATTATATAGACTTAAAAAATCCCCTAGAGTATGGTATGATAGGTTAACATGATTTTTTTTACAAAACTATTTTGTTAAGGGAGCTACGGATCCTACTCCTTTTGTAAAAGAAGTTAATTTTTTATGATTTTCCAAATTTATATTGATTAAATTATACTCATATCAACTCAAAAATATTTAATATATTATTTTGTAGATCTAATGAAATTTGAGTTTGGAATGAGTATGATGGGTTTGATAAAATATTTTTTAGTTTTTCAAATTTCTCAAAAACCAAATGGAAATTTTTTAACTCAAAATAATTATATCAAAGATATTCCTAAAAAGTTCAGATATAATCTTAGTGAAGTTGAGAAACTAGTTGATCAAACATCATTTATATGTATGAGAGGATGTATATAATACATAAAAAATATTTTAACAATCTTAATGTTTTCTATAATTTTATATGTAATATATAGATATAATCCAAATTAATCTCATCTAAAATTAATAAAAATAATTTTTTGTTATCTTAAAGAAACTATGGATTTAGAAATTTTCAATTCTTCAAGAAATAATTTTGGACTAAAAGGTTTTTTGGAAGCAAACTTTGGTGGTTATAGAATGGATTGGAAAAGAACTTTTTAATCATTTATTTTTCTAGGATACTAATTAGTTTTCTGGTTTTGTATGAAACTATAATAGGTAGCACTTTTCATTGTTGAAGATGAATATGTAGAAGTCAAATATTGCTGTAATCAAATGTTTCGGTTGTAAGACACACTCACTGACTATGACATAAGTTTTACTAAAATCCAATACTATGTGATAACTAAAATTCTATGTATTTACATAATAACCCTTCACATAACTCTTGTGAAAAACAGGTGGATATTAAGCCCCCACTTTCATTGGGATCACACACATAAAAGAGATAACATTTTACATTTCATTAGAATGTAAGATCAAACTGCCGATGTTTTGAAAACACCTTTATCATTACATATATTTGAATTAATTAAACATATGCTAGGAATTATCCATCTAAAATGATATTTCATATATATTTCTTAGTTACACATCTCTTATATTATGTACCTTCTCTTCATAGACGGAGTACATATGTTTCTTTTTTTTTTAAAATTATTTTTTCAAAATTTTAGATCTCTAAAAAATTTATAATTATGAGGTTTTGGGATTTATATTTCTCGAAAATATTTTAAATGTCCAAACTCTTAAAAGTTGAATCGGACTTAGAAAATATTATTTTTTTGAATCATGTTTTCTAAAAAAATTTATATTCATAAAATTTTCATTACAATTGTTTTTATAAAATGTCATTTTCTGTTTTAACCCTATTTTTTTAAGTTTTCTTTCAAAAAAATTATATTTAGTTTTCATATTAAAACTATTATAATCTACTTATTTTAATAAAAAAGGGATAACATGTTGGAAAAACATATGAATCAATAGAACTGCTAATGGTATTCTTATTATCTTTAATATTTTTATAATTTCTTTACAATACGTTATATTTTTTGTAGTTACAATTTTTTAAGTGTTTTTTAAACATTGATTTGTTTTTAAATTTTTTTTAATTTTATTACCTTTTAATACGATAAAATCGTTTTAAAATTCAAAAGTCCAAAATTTTGTTAAATCATTCTTTAGATATTTCTCAACCATCAGATCAGTAAGGGTTTGATCTAAATTGTTGGAACCTTTTAGAATTTGAACAGTTAGTTACTTCACTATTATAAATGGTGGGACCCATGTGTACCAAATTATAAATTTCCGCCTATTTATTTCATTGTTTTGTTGTCCTAAAAAGTCTCCCATCCAAAATTTCTCTATTTTTCAAGAACTATAGTATCATCTTAGAATACAGTGCCTTCTTTAAAGGATTTTAGTGATTCGGTTTTTTCATAGAATGATTAGTTGGTAATTCTTTTTTTATTAAAAGCATGATTCTACATTGAAATGGATTATAGATTTTCAATGTTGGAAATATCATTATATTGTAAAATACAATGAGAGACGTGATCATGTTTACCTAGATCTCCTTCAAAATCTATATAAGACTATTATGTTTTTCATATAAGATGCAACTTTTTTTCTTTCATGATATATGACAAAGGATACACAATTTCATATAATAATGTTATTAATATGCTTAAAATTTTATTAGACATATAATCATTTTTTTCTTTCTAATAATCTACTAGATGAGAAGGGTTCTTTTAATAAGAATAAGGTTGAGGATTCCATATTTTATCATTATTAAAAAAATCGTATGTTCAATAATCTAACATAGAAAAATTGGGTTTTCCCATTCTATGTAAGGGTTATTGATTTTGAGGAAAGGGGGTCATGACACCCTAGAGGTTACTAGTGTTTTAATTTTGTACTATCTTGTAAATATGAGAAAAATAGATCTCATGGGATTCATATTACTTACCATCAACAACATCATGATCAAAGCTATAAATCTCAAATCATCATGTTATTAGATATTCTAATAAATCTGATGATAAAGGGCATGAAATATTTCATCATTGTAAATAAATCAACAACGATGAAAATGATAAAAATTTCCATAAGTGATGATACTCTAAAGATAATGAAACATAGTTTTTATTTAGAATAAAATCTAATTTTTGAGATACATGGTGCTGATGCATAGGGAGATGAATATTTTAATCTAATAAAGGGATTGTTTAGAAGAAGAATAAATTTAACTAGTGTAATCAGCAAAAGAAGAAAATAAAATTTGAGACTTCTTCCCCTCAAAATAAAACTAAGTAATAAATGGTGGTTCTGGTTGAAGTAAGTGAAAACTATATAAAGAATATGGTAGAGAAAAATGAAGTATATCCCTAATTCAGACATTACCCAGATGTGTATTTATCTATTGTAATTCATGGATGGAAACAAAAGAAAACTAATAAAAGGAAAATAAACAGAAGATAAAATTACAATATGTTGGTTTGGTAGATTCTTTGATGATCAAACTAGAAGTAGAAACAAAAAATGTTGTTTTATATACTTCTCAATTAAATCAACCTTTTACAGTTGCCAAATTTTATTTTCAAGAGACTGAAGTAGATCATACTGTTGTTTTTTCTGTAGCATAAAATGGAAAGTCTATAGTATTTAATGAATCTATAACTTCTCATATTCAAGAAAAATAATTAGTATTAGTACCAGTTGGAAAACACGATTCTAGAAAATAATCTCCAAACCATTAGATGTTTTGAAAATAAATTAAACAATATAAAATAAGAATTAATGTTTTATAAAAAATTATAGAATAATTTAAAGAAGAAATATAATAAAAATAATAAATTATTGAGTAATAGGTGCCTAATGATGAGGATAGTAAATATAGAAATGATAAAAATGAAAAAAAGAGCAATATGACGATCTATAATATGATTTGTTTTCTCTAATAAATTATAAAAATTATCATCAAAATTACCTTCCAAGGTTGACCAAAGAGAGAAATATAAAATATAAATGAACCGAAGTTCATCAGAGAGATAAGTTGAGTCATCATATATAAAATATTAAAAAGATAAGAATTCAAAAGGATAAAGTTAAAAAAATATGATAATAATGATGATTACAACATGGAAATTTCGTCTAGAAATGAGCTTTGTGAAAGAGTTGAAAGATCAGTAATGATGATAGATATGGTGAAAGAAAAAAAGACTGAAGCCGAATCCAATGATCATCAAATTCTTGATATAGATGTATTAGAATTAGTGAATATAGTTATAGTGAAAGGAGTTTAATTTATAATTCCGGACTTATAAAAACTATAAATAATAATCCCTTTCATTCAAATACATTTAGCCCAAGTGGACTTGATTCATGATAATCAAATTCAAAAAATAATATCAATGTCTTACTAGAAAGGGTGACTTATAATGATTCTAATCTCAATTTTCATCAATAATTTTCACATTATCAGAATATGGAATGCGATATTGTAGTGAAATGGTTTCACACAGTTGATGTCAATGTCGAAATTCATGGAGAATCTATTGAATATTTAAAGAATGTGATGTGTTAATCCACGTAATATTTCAATGATTTTTCTATAGTTATATCAAATAAGGTGAATTTTTTGGATAAGTTAAAGAATACAACTAACATCTAGACCCATGAAATGAAAGAGTTACATGGGAAGATGAAACACATGTAGATATAGATTTTAAGGGACTAATATTTTAAGGGTGAAATCATTGAACTACATAATTATAATAATTTTTTGGTTAAGATACTTCAGATTAAAGAAGAGTAAAGTCATACTCATGATGTAATCATTACAAAGAATGAAGAAGAAAAGAAATATTTCAATAAATTGAAGTCTACTATGATATCCTTGATGATGAAGAATGGTTAAATATAGTCCATTTTGAAATCTTTTTGTAATTATATGCTAAAATTCTAGCTTAATGAATGAATGGATATTTCATTCTATAATGATATGATTTAATATTTTACAATTATAATTAATGGAATGTTATTTCTTTTTTTGGATTTATAAGGACCTAATTACATTGATTTTTATTATTTTCTTCAAACCCATTTCACAAAACTCAAGACATTTCCCCATTGGTTTTTTAAATCACAAAGGGGGAGAAATTATTATAAGGGGGGTAAAAATTTTATAAGGGAGAACTCAATAGATTGGGGAGAAATTTTTTTAGAATAAATTCTTTTACTTAGTGGGAGAATTCTACCCTTTGGAGATGTTTTTATTCTAATGAGGAGTTAATCATGTTTCCCATTGAATTCAAATGTTTTATAAACTCATAGGAGTTATGGAGTTCATGAAAATTTGGAATAAAAACTACTCAAATGTAAATGGACTTTATTTTTCTAAACGTTATTTATATTTACTTTTTACGAATTGTGCTTTCTAAAACGGGGGATTCTGTTGAGTCAATATTTGTACTTCTGACTTTTCAATCAATTTTTTTTATTTTGGAATCAAAAAACACTTTCTTAAATACATGATTTCTATCCTTTAATTTGTAATGTATTTTTTGAATGTTTTTTGTAAAAAAACATAAAATATTTTGTACTTATAATTATTTCTAATATTTTTATTAATATAAACATACATTCTACATTACGATTATCATATTGGTTATGGATAAAATAATTGTCATATTCTCCTTTATCAATTTACAAATAATATTTTTTATCTTTTCTATTATACTACAAAATATTAATTATCATACGGATGTAAAAAATGATAAAAATAAGAAAAATATTCATAAATATTATCATAATTACAAAGATAAGCATTTTAATCCGATTGAACATGTTTAAATTATAAATATAGAAAACTGATTTCTATCATAATGGAATATCTGTTATTCTATGATTGTGTAAAACAAATACAATATAAAAAAAATATGTTATAATATAGTAATTGAAGGGATAAGTATCCAATTAATTTCAATAAACTCAATGAAAATATGACCATTGGAGAAAATATGAAAATTGGAAAGATTGACTATAAAACCCCAATCATTTAAAGAGTTTACAGATTCTAATCGATTCATTTTTCAAATTCTATTTGTGCAATAGATCTGAATATTTAAAAGTGAGAACTAATTATTCTTAGTATTTTGTAATTATTTTACAGTTTTATCTTCTTAAGGGAACCATTACATATTTTCCCCTTCGGAATAAATGTTATTTTTAATTGTTTGTCAAATCACCATACATATTTAGGGATTACTGGGATATGAAGACATAGAATCCAATCATCATATTAATCGAGGGTTTGCAAGGAATGCAAGACAAAGAATTTGATCATTGTATTGATCAATGTTTATCATGTATAGAAAAACATATAATCAAATCCGTCAAATAGAGGGCTTTGGGGATATGAAGATAGAGAAAATCTGACATTCATATCTTGGTCTTTCCTTGTTGAGGAAAGTGAGGTATTCTTGTAACTATAAAACTAGGAACACCTTTAGCCAATATTCATTGCTACCATACTTTTATTTCTAAAAGAGATATATTCTTTTTTAAAATGGCTATAAATCATTATTATATTGTTGATATTGTTATACTTGTTTCTTACAAGTATTTTAATTCCACTATACTTGGGTGTTTTGATTTTATCGTGACGAATATTATAAGGATAAACACAATAGGTTTCATTAATCAGATTTACTTTGAATATGAGACATACTCATATAATAATATCTGTTTAAAAAATGATATATGTACTCTGATTCAATCCTATTATTTATGACTATGATTCATTTACTATGATATAGAAAAATCATTAATGATTACTATAAAAAAATAATCAGACTCTGGGCCAAGTCATGAATCTAATCCTTTTGATTAATGTGGATTGTGAATTGGTTTATTTTAAACAGTTTTAAACTGATGTTTTAAAATATACAATTCACCCCCATATTGTAATTGATTCATCTAGAATACAACTAATTGGTCCCAATATAAATATATCTCATATACCCAACAATTCAAGTCTCTTTAAAGACTCAAAAGTGCTTATTATCTCTTTTCACCAAGGTTTAAACCCTAATAATCATATTCCGTCAAACCTTCCTCAAATTCCACCCATCTCACATTATCGGGACACCATAAAAAATTTTCTATGTCCCTCATATCATGTGATTCCTTGATAATGGTAATAACAATCTTTTAAGAAGATGGCCATTAGTTTTCCTCCCTAGATTATAGTGTCATCAGAGTATATATTTTGATTTATCATAATGTGGTTTCATATCCTTAGGTGAGTTATGGAACTTTCATATCCCAATACACTCATCAAGGATTCTATACACTGGTCCTCATAGATCTCAAGCATACAGTTTACCCACTAGTATTTAGTTAATTATCCAAATGAATGAATAGTTTATTAATTTGGATAATTCCAAAATATTAATTATTGGTTGACATGACCCATGATTCCAGTGATCTTTCATATCTAGTTACCAAGGGATGGAAGAAAAATAAAAAAGATATTATCCGGGGTATGTCCTTCAAGAACCAGTTTTTGGTTTCATTGCATAGATTTCAATCCAACGTGAATATAAAAAACACAAAACATGTCCTAGTTATACTATTAATCTATTATATATATCAATCCTGGTTGTATACCAATAAAAGGGATGTCATAAGTTCTGTTTGGGTAACCATGAAATGAACTTCTTGGGTCATGGATGCATGATCATAAAAGGCACCAATACTTTCATCATGATAGACCATAGTGTATAAATATTCTTTTTAAATATATAATTCAAATACAATATCATATAACATTAAATAATATAACATAACATTGTATGGATATGTGTAAAAATTATATCATTGTTAAAATAGGAATAAAACATTAGATTCTAATTATTTTATTTCTATTTAAATGACAATATGAAAAAATATAAAAAAGAATAATGTAGTAATAAAAAACTATATGTCTAAAAATACTAATTAATTTATTGAAATATATTTTATATATAGATTTTAGAAAATACATATTATTTTTGAAAATTCCATTATGATGCAGAAATTAAAAATAATTCTTTATCATTTATTAATTATAATGTTAATAATGAAAATATATGGATACAATGTTGTTTTTATGAAAATAATTTAAGAATATGAGAAATAAAACACTTAATATCGTGAATTAAGGAAAATAGATAATTAATTTATTATTACTTCATAAAACATCATCACTACTTAATCATTAATCATTATATTCAAAAAATTTAGTTTTTTATCATTAAAAATAAAAGACAAAAAATTAATTTTACATTTTCATATTTAATTTAAGGATGAAATTTTTTTAAACTTTTCATTGAAAATAAGGGTTGTTTTAAGGGAAATAGAAAGTTTATCAGTTTCCCCATATGTACCCCTTCACAATTCATTGTTTGGTGGGGTTAAACAATTAGGGGTTAAAAACCCATATTTCCTCCTATCTTACACTATTTTACACATGTTCTT
The DNA here is from genome assembly GCA_963277665.1 of Viscum album. NCBI lineage: Eukaryota > Viridiplantae > Streptophyta > Magnoliopsida > Santalales > Viscaceae > Viscum > Viscum album. The sequence goes on from OY728145.1 coordinate 704,037,488, forward strand.
GGTGATTTAGGTGTGTTTTATCTGGATGATATTTGATAAGATCCTCACCTTTCCCATCTTCATTATTCACATCCAATTATTTTATTTTTTCCTTCAACTAGGTCTTAAGTGTTAGATTCCACTAGATCGTGGAAGAATCACATAAACACAAGGGGTTTTCATGTGTGGCACAAATAGGGGGATCTATAAAGATAGATTGTCTCTATTTGATACTGTTTACTTTGAGGTATTTCAAATGACTAATTTAAATAGTGTTTTTTATAAATTTTAGCATAAAATACCTCATAATTAAGAATGTTAAAAGGGTATTTTTTGAATCATAGGATAATGTGTGTGTTAAGAGAAGAGTGAATCTCTTTGATAGAGGTTTCAATGTTGATACGCCACTCGATGTGTTTGGAATCTGTTATTCCATTTGGTTTTTTATTTAATATTTTTTGATGATTGATAAATTTGAGATTCTAGGAAAATATTGTGCTTATTAGAGTTAGTATAGCTCTAGGTGTGCTCATTATTTTGTTATAGATACATAATCATGGTGGGTGGCCTTTAGATATTGAGTTTATTGATTATTTGGATTATATTATTGTTTTTTTATTATTATCATTATTATATTGTTTTATGTCACTGTGTGACGTCACTACATCAACGAGACAAGATTCTGTTGGCCTAATAGTTAATAAAAAATACATAGCATACTCAATGATTCATTGGTTAAACTGTGGTTTGACATGGTGATTTTCCCATTTTATAGTATTCACGGTTGTATGAGTTTCATTTTACTCATTCTTTTAAAGTAAATGGGTTTGGATTTTAAAATAATATTTAAATAATGGATTTTATTACTAAATATTGGTTCATGAGAAGGTTGGGTTTGAAATGGTATTTCAAATAAAGTAACAAATTTTTATTAAGGTGTTTTTAAGGGAAGTGGGTTTTAATAATAATTTGTTGTTATAAATTAAATGGAGTGATTTTAATTAAAGGCATTGAATTGGGATTTCAAATCAAAATTTTGGGGTTTTAATGGGTCTTTACTTTGGTTTATATGGGATGAAAATAGAGTATTAGGCTGAGTTCGTCAATGTGGGTTTCTATTGGTTTTGGTATAAATCAAGAGTTCATTTAAATTCATTATGTGATGTGTTTTTATTGATTTATAAAAGATTTCTGGAATCATATTTTATGGAATAGAAATGGTAGTTTATTTTATTGGATGGATTATTCAGGTTTACCTAGTGAGTGTTATAATCTATTTTTTCAAATAGTATTTCATTTTTCTAGATTGTTTTACAAATAGCTTCATTGTTGTTATTTCCCTATTACACGAAGATATATAATAGAAATGATATCATAAGAGAAACCTTCCCTTAGAATACGGATTGTTTGGACTTTATTGATATACTATATATTGATTTTTTATATTTTGTAACCTTGGGATTAGTGTAAGGAACTAGAATTTATTGATTCCTAGATAAGGTTTTTTAAAATTTCTAATAAGAGATCCCTGAAATTATTGAAACGTTATATTCCAAATTAGTTATTGTAAGAGAAATATCTTGATTAGACCTTAAAAATTTGGTTGAGAGACAGTTACTCGGATGTTTACCTTATTATTAGGTACATGTTAATAGAAAGTGACCCTAGTGTTGTAATAATCCTTAATATATATCTCTGTTTAGGGCTCATTGAAAACTCTATTCAACCTTTTATTGATGATATGTTGAAAACAGGTTTCCCCCCTTAGTAGTGTTTTATTTTACAACGTTTGATTGAGTAATAATGAACCTCGTCTATGATACATGTTTACTTTACTTGGTGGATATTTGTTAAAGATAAAACCCCATGGGTGATGATGTCCCAAATGGCATTATAGATCATGATAGATTGATTTCTATAGGTTTAATATTTTTTATGTCACATATGTGATTGATGATGTAACTATTAAACAATGATTCCTATCCAAGTAGGTTTATTTATAAATGGTTTTTGGAGGTAGTGAATGATATATTTTTCTCTAGGAGGTTAGAGTGATTTTATTATTGGAGTTCATATTATCTACCTTATAATAAGACTATTATCCATCTTGATTCACCATGGTGTGACCATGGATATTCCATAATCATATGATGATAATGTTCAATTATGATATGATGGGTTAGTGTTATGATATAGATCTATTCTATCATATAGTGGGATCCATCCCTTATGAATCCTTATAATATATAGCACATGGTTAGATATTCATTACAGGTGATCATGAATATATATCTACAATGGAATAAAAAGAATAGATGGGGTAATATGTGTGACCTGAGTAGTGTTATTTCTTTTATTTCGGTCCAATTCGTTTTTGGAACAATTTTTTATCATTGGAATTTATTTGGGACCTATTTTATTTCCCTTTTCTAGATTTCATTATCATATGACAATTAGTATTTATGGTTAATCCCTCATTTATTAATAATTATTTTATTTCTTTATGTGATCATTATTTCCTATATTAATTTGGGTTTTGGTTTATTAACATAAATTGAGATGATCAATGGGTTATGTTATACATTGATGAGTCTGTTTTGGGGATAATGGTGAAATTTAAATACGATTATTTTTAATAATATCAGAATAACTGGGAGGAATAACTTATTTAGCAATGATGTTATATGAGTCATCAATTACAAGAAGGTGAAATCTATCCCGATTTGGGTACTTTTAATAATTTTTTAGTATGTGTGTGTCGTATAACTATGACATGATTTATATAAATTTTTTCATGAGATTGAAAAAGATGGGTTATTAGTTGGGTGAGTTATACATAACACTAAATTTCGCTGTCTTAATATTTTATTACATATCCACATGATCACTGAATCATAGTGTGTCATGAGGAGTTGGTGAATCCCCATGGGTTATTTGAATCACCCCTTACCAGGGTACAGAATACGTGTTTCAATGTACAAGGGTAAATTCCATGTGTCATTTTAGGGAATGTTTTCTACTTGGAGATAGTTTCATTGCTCATTGAAAGTGGAATATAAGAGTATTATTATTTGATAGGTGATTTACAGTGAGTTGGATAGAAGTTCCATACAAATTAAATTTTCTATTATACAATACATAATTCTCCAATGTTCTAATTCATTATTGTTATATGTTATTCAATACTTCTTATGATTCTTATTATATATATCTGTTTAACTATTGATTCACTATTTTATTTGATGCACATCATGTAGGCAATTTTTTTATATTTTATATTGTGGAAAACCCTTTTGGATCCATTATTTATGCCAATTAGTAGTTGATATGTTATTCATATGGATGGTTCATACTAAAGATTTGATAAATTTGTCCATATGTCTTTTGATTTATATATAATTAAATAACCTTCCTATGACTATCATATCCCCTTTCCATGACTCGAAAACCTTTGAAATATAGAAAGGAATTCCTATTGAGAAAATGCTGGATAGAGTAGGTTTTTTAAAAGAATGGAATGTTTTTTATGAGTTTTTTCTTTTAATGTCAAAAGGGTAAATCGATTCACTTTGTAAAAGTCATGGAAAACATGATGATTCATTCCTATATTATATTTTATAAATATCATATGTTTTTTGGAGAAATTGTTTTGAAAACCATATGAAGTAAAGGTATAGAAAATGTGTTGTCAATTATATTCAGGATTCAATAGATAGAATGTCATTGAAGTATGATAATAAAGTTATAATATTTTCCTTTGGAAAATGTTGATGTTCATGGGAGGCCCGTAGTTTGCGGGAGGCTTGATGTTCATGGGACACTCATCATTTTCAGAATTTTGGAGGTGATTTGTGGAACCAAAAAAGGTTTTATCTATGGAAGATGTCAGCCACCATAAAAGACAAAGATGATATAACACCGCTTAGTAGTTCATGGTGAAGGATATGACATATCAGTGTTTTTTGTAAATCAGATTAGTGGGATTTTCGGTTTTATTTTCCTATATATAGGGCCCCAATACCATCATTAAGTTGAGTGAATTTTATATGAAGTGATTATCATAGGGGGATGAATTTGGAGAAGTCTGAGGTTGTTCGTGAATGAGAATTCCACGAAGGAGAAGAGTTCATAGAGTAAATATTTTCGCGAAGGAGACAGTTCGTGGGGATAGTTTATGGAAGACATTTGTGGGGTACTGTAATTTGGAAAAGAAAAGGTATTTCAAAGCATAGGTGGTCTGTGAGGCATCAGCCATTAGCAAAGTGGAGGTGTTTCTTGGAAGAAGAGGTTGTTCATGAAACACTCGTGCAATGCGGTGCAACTCAGTACGTGGAAGATATAGGTAGTTCATGGAGAAATCATGAAAGTTCATAGAAGACTCAAAGAAATTTTCAAAGTCACTATTTTGTTTTCAAAGTCAATTTTTAAAAACTAAAAAATATGAAAAAAAAGTTGGATATCCATATTGAGCAATTCATGTTAGAAATCAAATTGGGTATCAAACTGAGTGCTATTATGATATCTAGGATGTTTGTACCAGCTTCTAGTAATGAAGTGATGAATTGGATTGAAAGATCATTCTTGTGATAGTTGATCAAGAAGAAACATAACATTGTATTCAGACAATTTTTTATATAAGAAGCACATATACTATTAGATTGTTTTCCTAGTACTACATGAGTGTATAGGAATATCCTACTCAGTATATTCCATAAAAATGAATTATTTTCAAGTGGATTGTGTGGTATTGGATTATTTCAAAACCATAATGTAACACCCCAAGTTTTTAAAAATAAGTTGAAATTGATAAGACACTATGAATTTTTGTAATAGAACTTTTTTAAGGACATAGTAATAAATTAGTTATTAAACATAATTTTTCTGCTTCTATTATTTGTGTTTCTGAAAACGGACATCTACAGTTGCGATCAATAAGATTATTATAGTCTGATTGAACCAAATTGAATTTTTGGTGAATAGTAAAATACCCTTATGAATAGTAACATAAATAGTAATATGTCCAAATAAATAGTAACCTCACCAATTAATGTATTTATAATAATTTAGGAGACATTGATTAATTTTTCAAGGTGTTATAAAATCAGTTATTGTTTTAAAATTGTTATTTTTAAAATAAATTATGATTTTATTTAAAAAATAATTTTCTCATATTTATAAAATTATTTTTACAAGATTATTTCTATTTCTGAATTCTACACATCGAAAAATGGTAGGGTATATTTTTGGGATTTTTCTGAAGTACATGAATTTTTAATGAATAGTGAAATACAATAATTTACCGTATATGAATATTATATGTAAAATACATTATTCCTAGCATGATCTATGATGTAATTAACCTTGGATTTAACTCATATAATATATTTAATATTTTTGGTCACACTAATAAAGACTATTCATAGTCTTGATAAAAAATATTAATCTAATGATTAAAATAATGGAAAACCCCTCCTCTCCTCCATTGTAAATACTACTGCCCCCCACTCCCCACTTCTTCTCTAACATATGAAGCTTTGACAGTTGTCTAAATTCAACCCAATACCCTTATCAAGTCTCTTACCCATGTCCAAGACCTTTTGGTCTCACCAAAAGTATAAAACCAAAGGCCTTAAGGAGGTTCTCAAAGAAAAGAGATCAAGAGGTAAAAATCCCCTGGCATTTTCTGGAGTTTTCTCTCCAATTATTTTCTTTTACTATACTCTCTTCACCCCCACATATCCATGAGGAATTAATACTCAAATATAATTTATATTTTTTTATTTTTATCATGTTTATGGAAAAATTCATCATCAATATTCTACCAATATTTCTCTTATTCTAAAAATAAAAACAATTCTCATGATGTGTCTATTTATCTGCATTGTGGATGATGTGTCTTCAAGTTCATTTACATCCTTAAATTATGATTGTAAAAAAAATTAATGATGAACCGGATTTTAAATTTTATGATATTACCTATCATATATTATTTAATTAACTTATATTCATAATAATAATGGTATATGAGGAAACAACTCTGTGATTATCGAAGAACTGCCAAAATGGTCTAAACGAATATCACTAATGATTTATCTAATAATTCATGCTCATAACATAACACAAAATTATACATGGAATAACATAATATTATGGAATCATATTAACACCATTTCATTCCACTTCTGGTGTTTCACTTCCATTCTATAAGAAAATCCTTTACAAAATGACCATATAAATCATATAGAGCACACACCTAAAACAAAGGAAATATGAAAGTATTATTATCAAATGGGTTTAATGATGATATAAAAGGATCATATAAGGTGTAAAAAAAATTATTATGACTCTGTAAATTATTAATAATTCCCTTATAACTATTGTAAATGATATTTAAATATGTTTTAAGAAAGACATACCCTATTTAATGGAATTGTTAACCCAATTTCCATTCTTTGGGATAAACTTCTACTTATTTAATTATGTGATATTAAAGTTATTTACGTAATTAATTTTGTTTATATTATGATTTATTATGTTTACTTACAGTTTATACACATAATAATAACATTATATTAATTATTAGTTCGATTATACGTTATTTATAAGGTACTTCCCTTAAAAAACTCATCTTCTAAAAATTACTTTTATGAAATTCAAAACAATGTTTTTATGAAATTATTAATGTTTTTTGATTATGTTATGGTTATTAGTCATTGTTTATAATGATGTTTGGGACATATATCTCTCTCCAATGCATTGGGTATGTGTATGTTAGAGTTCGACCATATGGTTATTCAAAGTGTAACTATGATGGTTACACCATAAGGTAGTCGTGAGGGTTACATTGTAAGGTAATCGTGATGGTTAACAATAACAAGGTAGACACAAGGGTTAAAATATAACTAATTAATTCCCCAAGATACCCATCTGGTTTTATATATTTTCATTAATGTTTTATGGAAATCTAATGTTTCACCGGGTAAGTATATATGGGTGTTAAGTATGTCTTAGTGAAAATGATTTCATATGTTTATAAGTATTCATGGAATAATGGTTTCTTTCCTTATTTTTATATCCCTCAGTGAGTTTTTTATTCTCATAACATGTTTTTAAATGTTTTTCATATGTTATAAGGATATTTTAGAGAAATAAGGAAGTCAAGTTAAATGTTATTAAGAGTTTTCAAATAAATCTCGTTGTAGTTTTGTGTAAACAAATTACATTTGGGATGAAATGGATATTGTTTTAATGGTAACCACATTGTATTCTTGTGGGTTGATATGTATGAGTTGTTTCCTAACATTCTAAAACACTAAATGGAAAATATCATTGGGAATGTATTGATGAAAAATTTAGTTTAAGTTGATAGATTATGAAATGATTAAGGTTGGGTCTTTATAGTTGGTATCAGAGAACAATTTAGATCACCTTATGAGTAATTATGTTGTCAAAAAATTTACATAAATGATTTTTAACGTTTTTTTATATTGAAATGGAGTAGCTTTTAAAGATTATGATGTTTCTTCATCTAAGATATGTATCCTTAAAATGGTTTTCCATAGAATTGGAATGGAAGATGAAGTTGGAAGGTTCCAAGAGTATGATATCTTTCTGAATCCATCACTAGGAATGGTGGGAATTAGAATCGAGAAGTTTTAAATAGTAATTCATCAGTTGACACAAGAAAAAAATGGGGGTGGAATCCATACAAAAAAACAACCAGTGCTACCACAAAGGAAACTCATGATAGTGAATCATTTTATGAGGCAACACCCTCCAAATTTAAGTTGTACTTTTAACCTAGTAGAGAAAGAAAGATGGATTAAATCCCTTGAAAGGATATTCAATGTTATGGGATGTTTAAATAATCAAACAGTTGGTCTTTCCATTTGTGTTTTTGAATGTGAAGCTGATCAGTGTTGGTCAATGGTCTAGAATATCAGGAATAGAGTGGAGAATGAATCTTTAGAGTGAGATGAATTTAAAAGTATTTTCCTTGATTTTTTTCTATATTTGTTTTACAAAGGATGGAGAATAAATTCATGAATTTAGGAAATAGTAGTAGGATTCAGTGGTTATTTATGAAGAAATCTTCACCCGACTAGAAATGTATGCTCCAAATCTTATTCAGGATCTTGATATAAATATTATTCATTTCTAATTAGGATTGAATCCATGATACAAAATGGTATTGACCTCTTAATAATTTAAATTTTATGAGAAACTTGTATGATGTGCTAATAGGGTAGAAATGGAGTTTTCTGATGATCAATTTTACTTTGAAAACGAATATAAGAAGATATCCTGATGAAAAGAGATAGGAAAGAATCAATCAATGAAATTTGACTGTAAGAATCTCCAGTTTATAGTTTAAGAAAAGTATTGTAAAAAGAACCTTGGGGAGTGTCTTAACATAACTAGGATGTGTTTTTGATGGGGTATGTTTGGACATAGGGGACAAGTTTCTATTGAAAATGATCATAATGGAAATTCAAATAAAAAAATGTAAATTGTTTCAAATGTGGATAGATGGGTCCTTATGTAAATTCCATCCCAAAGAAAGATCTGAGTGATGGAAAGTATCCATACAAAATGCAGAAAAGTATAGTGAGATCCTTTGTGACTACATCAGGAGATATAAGGCCATCCAATCAAGTGGTATTAGGTACTTTTTTTTAGTGAATAATATTTTTCTAAAGTCTTTCTTAATATGAGGTCTACACATTCCTATATTGCTGAAAAATTTTCTTCTAAATTGAGAATATCACCTGAAAAAATAAGAACTGAATATATTGTTAAAACACCAGGGGGGAAATGTTACACCAAAAATGAATTTTAATAATCTTTATATTGTTATTTGGGGAAAGGAATTACCTTTAAACCTTGTTGTTTTCCCACAGTAGGGTTTTATATCATTATGCACATGGATTGTGTTTTTATTTAGCATGATAATATTAAATGTAAAACTAAACAATGTTTTTCCAAAAATATTTTTAGTTTGTATACAAGAACGAACCCAAATAATTGATAATATTTAAGGAAGTTGAGAAAAATTTGAAACATAGAAATGAATTTATCTTGTTCATATTGATGAAAAGAATGGAAATATTCAGATTAATGATGTGAATGTGGTAAATGAAACCCTTTATGTTTTTTCTTGATGAGTTACCCAGTGTTATAACTAATCAGGATGTGGAATTCACAATCTAATTAGTTCTCGATTCTAATAATATTTAAAATACCCCTAATCAAATTTCTCAAATGGAACATCATGAATTGAAAAAATTAGTTTCTTGATAACTTCTTCATTCATCCTAGAAAATCGCCAACGGAGCTCCTATTTTGTTCGTTATAAAAAAATATGGGTTCATAATACATTAAATTAATTATAGAGAATTGAATAACATTGATCTTAAGAATAAGTATCCTTTTCCTCACATCAATGGCTTATTTGATCAGGTCTAGGGAGCATAATATTTTTCCAATATTGACTAGAGATCTAGGTACCATCAGCTGAACGTGAAGGAGGATGGCATTTTATAAACATATTCTTGAACTATATATGGACATTATGAATTTGTTATTATTCTATTTGGTTTAAATAATTCACCTTCTATATTCATGAATTTTATGAATAGATTATTTCATGAGTTCTTGGATAATAATATGGTTGGGATTATTGATGACATTATGGTATATTCTAGAAGTAAATAGGATCATGAAAAACATCTAAGGGTTGTTTCGAAAACCTTAAACGAAATAAAACTGTATAAAAAATCCAAAAGTGTGAATTTTGGTTGCAAAAAATATCTATCCTTGGTCACATTGTTTTGAAATATAGAATAAAATTTGATCCTACTAAAATGAGAGTTCTTGAATAATGGCCAATACCGAAAAATATAACTGAGATTCGTAGTTTTCTTGGATTGGTAAGCTATTACCATAGGTTTTATGAAAACATTGCACGGTTATCTAACATGTTAACTAGGTTAACATGAAGTGGTTAAATTTATATGTACAAAAGAATGTAATTTTTTTTCATGAATTGAAATGAATATTGGGTAATGCTCCTGTTCTGACCCTACCTTCCTAAAATGGCGAGTTTTTCATATATAATGATTCTTCATTAAAAGAGGTTTATTTTATTATGATGAATAATGATAAGTCGAGGAAGTGTATGCAAAAGTGAATATTATCCAGTAACACATGATGATATCCTTGAGGAAGAAGAAAATTTATGTAGATAATAGGGGGAAATTATATTCTTTTTGAGGTAGGTGATCGTGTTTTTTTTAGAATCTCGCAATGGAAAAGTGTTAAGTGTTTTTGTAGAAAGGGTAATCTGAGTCCATGGTTCATTAGACCATGGAATAAGGGATAAATATGGAATATTTTCCACTCAAGTAGCTTTGTCTATTATTTTTTCTTAGGCACATAATGTTTTATAGGTTTAGTTATTGATAATTTATGTTCTAAATTCATCATATGTTTTGATCCCAAAAGCAGTTCACTTGGAAGAGAACCTCTCTTATAAAGGGAAAACACTTCAAATTGTTGATGGAAGATAACAAGTGTTTCAGAATAAGTTTATCCACCTGGTGATGATTTTGTAAAGAATCCACATGGTTGAATAAGAAACATTTGAATCTGAAAATTCTATGGGGGAAAGGTACCCTCACTTTTTTAAATCGTAAATAAAATAGTGAGGATGCGATATCCAAAAGGTGGGGAGAATGTAACACCCAAATGTTTTAAAATTAAATTAAAATGTTTGAAACACTGAGTGTCTATATAATGATACTTTTTTAAGGATATAGTTATAAAATATCTATTAAACACAATTTTTCTTCTTCTATTATTTGAATTTCGAAAAATAGACATCTACTTTTACGATTAGTAAGTTTTTTGGAGTTTGATAGAACCAATATGATTTTTTGGGGAATTGTAACATACCCTTATCAATAATAATATTAATATTAATGTGACCAAATAAATAGTACTCTAAAAAATGAATGTATTTTTAATAATTTAGGAGACCTTGATTAATGTTTCAAGGTGTAATCAAATCAATTATAGTTTTAAAATTTTTATTTTTATAATAAATTATGATTTTATTTAAATATTAATTTTCTCCTATTTAGAAACTTTTTTAGATAAAATAGAGTTATTTTATTAATTCTACAAGTTGAGAAATGTTTTCGGTGAATATTTTGGATTTTTTAGAAATACTCAAATTTTTTATAAAAAGTGAAATACGGTAATTTACCGTATATATACATTATATGTTAAATACACTATTACTAGAATAATAGATTATGTCGTAACCATTGGTTCAAACTCAAATTCCATATGTATTATTTTGGGTCCCATGAATTAAGACTATTCAAGGTCTTGAGAAAAAATATTAAACTAATTATTAAAATAATGGAAAACCACTCTTATCCTCCACTATAAATTCCGCCCTCACCCCCTCTTCCTCTCACTCCACCCAAGCATTGATCATTTTCTAAATTATGGCCAATAAAATTCACAATTCAATTACACAATTCAAAGACATACTAGACTCACCAAAATTTCAAAACCAAAGAGCATAAAGAGGATCTAAAAGAGAAGTGATCAAAAGGTAAAAATCCACTTTCATTTTCTTGAGTTTTCATTTCAATTATTTTCTTTTTTTAATCTTCTACCTCCCATTATCCAAGATTAAATAGAACTATATTATATAAATATATATGTATCATATTTTTGGAAAATATCATCATCATTTTTCCTCTCCCCTTCTTCTTATTCTAAAAAGGAAAACAGTGTATGTGACGTGTCGATATATCGACATTTTAGAAAACATGTCTTCAAGTTCCTTTATGTAAAATCTGGTTGTAAAACCATTTTAATGGTTGAAAAATATTTTAAATTTCATGATATTAAATCTCTTATTTTTTTAATTAACTTATATTCAAAATAATAATAATGGTTTATGATGAAATAAGTTTTTGATTATCGAAGAACAGCCAAAATGATCTAAACAAATATCTGTAATGATTTATCTAATTATTCATCCCCATACCATATAACATAAATGATTTATGGAATAATACAATATTATAAAAAATGCTAAGACAATTGAACTCTACTTCTTAATTTTCACTTGCATTCGAAAAGAAAATCCTTTACGAACTGACCATGTAAATCATGTAAAGCAGACACTCGAAACAAAAGAAATAAAAAAATATTGTTAATAACTAGGTCAAATTATGTTATAAAAATATCATATAAGGTGTTATAAACAAGATTATTCTTCTATAAAATATTCATAAGACAATTTTAACTATTATACATACGGTTTAGCTAATATTCAAGTAATATGAACATGAGGTTAGGGAATTCATGACATAATTTCCATTATTTGGGTTAACCTTCTAATTTATTCACTATATACTACAAAGATTATTTTTGCAGTGATTATCCTTTAAATTGTAATGTATTATTTTTATTTTTAGTGTATACACATAATAATTTCATTATATAAATTCTCACTTCAATTATATTATATTTTTACGGGTCTTCCCTTGATAGAATCCCCTTTTAAAAATCAATTTTACAAAATTGAAAACAATGTTTTTATGCCATTATTTATTTTTAATGATTATGTTTTAGTTCATGGGAATTATTTATGATGAATAGTGAGACCTATATCCTATTAAAATTCATAATAAATGTGTAATTTGGAGGTCATTAGTATGGTTTATCCAAGTGTAACTGTGATGGTCACACCAAAAGGTAGTTGTGAGGGTTACATTATAAGGTTGTCGTGAGGGTTATATTACAAGTTAGCTAGGAGGGTAACAAATCATACGACATCAAAAAGGGTTAAAATATAAGTAAGTAATTCCCCATGATATCCTTATATTTTTATATATTTTCTTTAATGTTTTATAGAAATCTCATGTTTTATATGGTCAGTATATATGGGTGATAAGTATCTCTTTATGAAAATGATTTCATATGTTTATAAGAATTCATGGACTAGTAGTTTCTTAACTTCATTTTATATTGCATAGTGTGATTTTTATTCTTATAACATTTTTTTAAATCTTTTTCACATTTTATAAGGATGTTTAATAGAAATAAGGTAGCCAATTTTAATGTTATGATGATTTCTCAAAGACCTCGTGTCGTTGTTTGGGGTAATAAAATTATGGTTTTGAAAGAGATGGATACTATTTAAATGGTAATCACTTGGTATGCTTGTGGGGTGATATGTATGAGTTATGTCCTAATTTAATAAATTTCTAAACCAAAAATATAGTTCAGAATTTAAAGAAGTTAAATCTAGTTGAGATAGCTAGATTATGTAATGTTTAGGGTCATGTTCTTATACATACCAAGTACACAGATACTCTTTTTGAGTAAGAGAACCTTGTAAATTAATGTGTTCTGGTAGATATTTTTTTGAATTTTTTTCTAGTAGGTTAAGTGATCTTTAATAGGATTAAATAGTTGTTTCATAAGTAAAGAGACATAAAAGAAAAAGATATAACTGATTCACCCCTCCCCCACTTAAGGATACATCTATCATGACTGGGAAACTTTAGTTTCTGGGGTAATGTAATGTCACCTTTGGGATAATTATTTTTGAAAAAATGGACAGGTGCATTTAGAATTCATATCATATAATGTGTTCGGTTAGGTCAGATTCAATTAGACAAAGAGAGAGGATACAAAAACATTAGAGGTGTATTTAAATTATACATGTCCAGCATGGATTTTATTGAAACTATGAGTGGGAATTCATGTAATATTGGTTAAACCCATTTAATATTCTAATTCAGATGATCAACACTAACCGAAATCTTTTCTTAAATAGGTTATTATGTTAATATGGAGGCACATATTATTTGTATATTTAATGATTTATTCAATATATATAAATAATTTAATAAAATATATAGTTTCATATTTCAGAAAGTTATTCTTATAATGAATATAATTATTAATCACATAAGTTATTCAGACACACACACTCACACACACACACATATATATATATATATTACTCTATGTAATAATAAAAAAACATATTGAATAATATATACACATAAGTTTATAAATTATATAATCAGTTCATTTTTTGGATTGCTTGATCAGTCACCCTTAACCCTATCCTAGACCATTTATTAATTAGTTTACGGGTTTATGTCATTTTCATATCATGATATGATGTCAGGTTAAAAATTTTCATCTCCTAAGTTTCCAAAAGACTTATGGTTTTTTCAATCAATCACACCTAGTTGTGTGAGGTGTTGGAATAAAAATACCAACATTGGATATATGACACTCAAGTTGTTTTTATACAACTCAATGAGGGTCCATTTTAATTTTTCATCCATCATAATAGGGGAATATTTATGGATTAAAACTATAACCTATGGTAAGTGTTGTTTGAAATAATATCTTTCTTGGATCTATAATTATTCATATAAATTTCTCATCTAATTGATATTTTCTCAAATAGTTTATAATGTGTGATTATATTAATATAGATCAAAAGGGATTACATAATATGTTCATTATTGTATTATCCAATAACTATAAGAAAAATATTTAGGAATATGAGATATTTTAGTGGGAAACCCTAGTTTGGAAATAAATAATTAGTGGTCGAATGAGTTAATTTGATCTGGTTTTCTAGTAAATGACCAATGATACTTTATTATTAAGGATGACATGGTTTTTGAATATGTTATGAATTGTGATTTTGAAATAAGGTTTCAATACGGCTTTTCATAGAAAAAATGTTTTCCTTTAAATGACCTTAAAAACTAATTGTTTATTATTTTTCTATTTTTATAGATACCATTAGATATTAAGATAATGTTTTTTGAAATTATACTAACATGATTTGGTCTTGTTTTCAAGTAATTTATTGGTGTTACATAATCAGTTTCTCTTGGTTCTTAGTATTTAGATGGGATGTTACCTTGGTATTTCATGTTGAGTATTTTTGGATTGTACATCCTGTCCAATGAGAGAGATCCATGTGTTTTATGCTTTATCCAGAGGTGTTTTATGTAACGAAAGAGAAACCAAACATATAAATCTATGGTTTTGTAGGTGAAACCACACATGAATCATTTAATATGTTTTTATATGAAAGAGAGTACTATTACACATAATAGGTCACCAGTAGTAAAATATTATAGTGGAGTGATCTATAAGGAAGGATATTGGTTAAGAATAATTTTTTTGGGACCTTCATGTGGGTTAATTCATTGATTTGATGATTTATAGGTCAGAATAATAAAGGACCATGACTTAGTAGAATTTATTTTGAGAGAATCAAGGTATTTATTAGAGTAAAATGATGCTAGAGAGGTGATGATGATTATACAACAATTTATGGGAGCCTTGATGATTTATGAAAGAGTTTTCCCTTGAATTGTGCATTTATATTTGGGATTAATGTATCAAGAGGTCTAGATTATAATTTTAGGATATAATATAGATATGTAGTGATGAATTAATGATAAGTGTAAGTTCAAATATGTGGTTAGGTGATCAATGAGGTTTCTCATGGATGAAAAGAATTATGGTGTAGATTTTTAATTGACTTGTGTCATCACATGTAAATGAACTAGAAAAAGGATTAGATTCTCATTATTTATGTGGAGGATTAAATTTTTTTTAGATTTGGTCTGATGGAAGGAGCATTTAGAAATGTTTTAAATTTATAATTTATGTTTTGGAGGTTGAATAGTGGATATAAATAACTCAAAATAAGTTTTTATATAATTGGTATGTAATAAATGAAATAGGTTGTTGATATACTGACCATTGGGTAACTGATCCAATGTCACTATGTACTAGATAGAAAAAACCGGTAGGGTTTCCCCTACTTTAGCCACTGAGTAGAAGATAATATTTCAACATGAACCAAATGAGACACTAGGTACTAAATGGGAGGTTACAAGTACTAAGTATTCCCCAACCACATTTTTTAGAAAAAGGGGAAATTTTAATTTCCCATTTATTATATATATATATTGTTAGTTTTATTTTGGTGTCATATTACATGTAGGACGGGAGACTCCCATATTATAAACATATACTCCATGTTTTCCTTGTGGTGGTAGGTGATTCTTGGGTGTTTCATCATGTTTATCATGATTCAGGCTCTCTTCTTACCCCTTGTTCTTCTCCACCCATTCACCAAAATTTTTGTGTGACCCAACTATTGCATTGTAGTGATATTTTACTAGAGAATGGTAGAATCTCATCATTAACATGGGTTTTTTATGTTTTAGGCATAGATAATGAATAGTAAGGATGGTTTTTCATTTTTTTCATTTTTTATCTTAAGGTATATTTACATATTGATTTATTCAATTACATTTGAAATTTTAGATATAATTGACTAATTACAGTTGTTTGTAAATCAAGTATTTTCTATAGTGTGGGATTCAGTGTGTTTCAGATGTGTCCCACCATCCATTTGTTGATATTTTGGCATCGATATACCACTTTATGAGCTTGGTTTTAGTTATACCATTTTAGTTTCCATGTTTAAATTATTTATTTATTGATAAATTGGTGGGTCTTGGTAGGGATGGTTCTCATTAGAGTAGGTAGATCTTGGTGTGAGATTTAGATTATATTATGGATGAGTTAATGAAGTGGGTGGACTTTTCATATTGAGACTCTTGATTAATTGGAATACATTATAGTTTTTTATATTATTTTTATTATTTAAATGTTTAATAATTTTTTATGGCGTTGTTCTATAAATGGGATGTGATTACATCAGTCTCATAGTTTATAAAGAATTTATATCATGGGTAATAGATCGCCGATGTCTACTTGGTCAAACAAGTTTTAGTATCCTATTTTATGGTTTTTATTAAAACCATGATTTGGTTTTGAACCATTTTTTATAGAAAAATAGATCTTTTTTTTAAATAAAATTTATAAGTTTGATTTCAAAGAATTATTTTTTTTTCTTGAGATGGAAAGGTTTTTAAATGATATTTCATAGAAAATAAATTATTTTTTGGTTTATTTACAAGGAGAGTTTGTTTTGACAATATATGGTGTTACTAAAGGAAATGGATTGATTTAAAATAATGATTTTGAGTTGTAATTTTAATAAAATAGTTCTTTTTTAAAGGTTGGGTATATTTTTAAAAGGCAAGAAAGAAGGGTACTTGAGGTGAGATTCTAAAACAGTATTTTTATTAATTTTTTCCCCAGTCCTTTATTTATGTGAATTAAGCATTCCAAACGACTTATATAAGAGGTTTGGAGTTGTATTTTAAGGAATAGAAAAGGATCCTTGTTTTCGTAAATCATTTCATCTAGTTAACCTAATAATGAAAATAGTATGTTTTTCCAAAACCTTTTAGCTTGTATAAGGTTTTTATGTATGGTTTCTATATTATTATTTCCCTATTTCATGAATATGTAAGATTACATAGGGACTATAAGGGAAACCTTCTCTTTGATAATGGATTGGTTAGGTTGGATTAAGATACCATTCAATTTTCCAATTCACATAGATTGAAAAAATACTTAGGTTTGGTGTGATTCATCAGTATTTTTAGATTCTTTGTTGAGAATCTCCACTATTACCCTTCTATAAACCACATAATTATTTTTTGTTTCTACTTAGTTCAAATAAGAGTTCTATCTTTATTATACCTCATCGGTAGAGGTGAACGATTGTCACATTAATATTTTCTTTCATGGATAATTTTATGTTCATGGTTATTGATATGAGTATTATAATGATAGTCAATATAGATCTTGAGGATGTGTTATGAGATGAGTTAATTTATCTTTTAATTGATGATAATGGGAATATATGTTTACATTATTCATAGTTTTAGATTCCATTATATTAGACAGATCAATTAGGTCGATAGCCTATATGGTTGGATTGTTTCAATAGTAGAAATATTAATAAATATATGACCCCATGGTAGGTAATTTATAAGATAATATTAGGTGTCATGATTGGTGAGGTTGTTTGCGTTTAGTTTTTTGGTGGTCACATGATTAGAATATGATCTTCCAAGTTGATGATGATTCCTCTCAGAGTTAGTGAATTTCCATAGGGTGACTGGCCACAATTCATATTAGATTTATCTCTAGGAGGGAAGAGATATTTTTTTGTAGATACAACAATATCTACATTAGGGAAGGTCTATTTTTTATATTTCTTCACCATAGTTATACCTTGTATATGGAATTCACTTCTGATGATGAATCTAATATATGGTTTGTGAGATCAATGTGTAAAGATCAAATTTTCTATTGTATAGTCATAGATATCAACTATGATAAATTATGAAATGTATTATAGATATGGATTATATATAAGTATTGTATAAAATATTTAACTAATCATGATCTACACGATGATATGGATACGTCTATATGAGATAGATTGTACAATTTCATGTTATTGGTTCACATTATTTATTTTTCAATTTATTTTACCATGATATTTTAATTCATATGTCATTTTATTTTTAAGGCCTTTTTGTTTTTCATTTTTGGTTTTAATTATTTTTTGGGATATTTGTTATGATAACCGATGCCTCTTTCATTTCCTATTATTATGTTAATATATATGATGAATATTTTCCATGGTATTTCAAGTATTAGTTTTTTTATGGAATTAGATGACCGATGGTATAAAAAGTACTTTAATGAGTAAATTATCTTGATATATGAGATATATAAATATAATTAAATATAATGAGACAAGATTGATAATGTGGAATACATCATGTAGTGATTAGGGTATACTAGTCATTGATTTATGATTGGTGGGACCTAGGTTAAGTGGGCATAATTAATTGAGTCTTCCGGGAATGTCGGTCTTCTTTCCATGACAGAATACATGAATGAATTAATATGACCACCCATGGGTTATTTTTATTGCTGTGTGAGTTACACATATCTATAAATTTCACTCTCCCATAATTTTTAATTACATCCACTTGGTCACTATCACATAGTGTGTTGTGGTGAGTAGTGGAATCCTACCGGATTGTTGGACATACCCACTATCTATATATATCACATGAGTTTCAATGTAAATGGGTATATATAACATTTATTTTATGTATAAATATCCACTTAGATAAAGATTAATGGATCATGGTGAGTATGGAATTGATGTTTGTTTATTTAGTTGGGGAATTATAATTAGTTTTGTTTAAGGCCATTGAAATTTGACTTTACAATTTTACTGTATATGTATCAGCCAATGTGTTAGTTGTTTATCATTATATATTATATCATATTTATTTCAATTATTATATTGTATATCAACTAATGTTATTCTACTTCATTGTATTTATGTACATTCAAAATACTGTTTAATTTTATATTTTGGACTGCATGCCACCCTCTTGACTCCCTATTTCATGTTGTCGTATTTTGGGAATATTCATTATAAAGATAGGGAATACCAAATTTTTATGAGATTTTGGAATTAAAAATTTTCTTCATACACCATGGAATAGTATTTCCATGAAAATCATAGGACCCCTCTATTATTCTGAAGACTCTGGAATACAGAGAGGCATGCCTAAGCTCATGAGAAGTCACTTAGAGAATTAGATCGTTGATATATTTTATTTATTATCATTTTATATAATTGTAATAATTATAATTTCGCACACACTTTCATTTATTCTATTTTGAGTTTTTTACATATTTTGGTTGGATCATTATATTATTGTATGATTGTTGAATTTACTATGAGTAAGAATTTGGAAATGCCCTCTAGTGACTACACAAAGAATATAATGTGACTGTAGGAGTGCCGAACTGAAAATGAGTGAGAATATGGAATTTTCCTAATGTGACTACATTAATGAAATCAAGTGACCATTTAATAGTTAAAGTGTCCTATAGTGAGAATTTTTAAAATTCTTGAGGTGACTATATGATGTAAATTAAGTGGCCTTATGAGTGTTAAACTGGATGTGAGTATGAATTTAGAAAATTCTAAAAGAGATCGCATGAATAAAACCAAGTGATCTGGTGAAGTGACCATGTAATGTGACCTTGGGATGTGAACTTATGAATTGACCTTATTATGTGATGTTGTGAAGTGACCTTATGAAGTTCCCTTACAAAAGGACCTTAGGAAGTGACATTTTGAAGTGGACATATGAAGTGACCTTGTGAAGTGTACTTATGAAGTGATCTTATTAAGTGACCTTATGAAGATATATTGTTAAATGAAAATGTGAAGTGGCTAAAGATATGAAAATTAAGTGATCACATGTATGAAAATGAAGTAACAGCATGAAAAAAATGAAGTGACTGCATGAACAAAAATTAAGTGACCACAAAAAAATAAGTAACCATATGGAAAAAAGTAATTAACTATAAAAGTGTGGAACCAACCTTATGAAGTTAAAATTTAGAAAAAAATTTAACCTACCATATCATTTATGGTTACTTAATTACTTTGTCTTATTTTACTTCAAAACCAACTATGTTATGCTAATACTTATATATTTTGAATTTCGGCATGTTTTTTTGCATGTTTATCATGATTTAATTATTCATTATATACATATTAATTATTTAGATACTAAGGTATGTAATTTGAAGTAACTATATACAATATTAAATTTTCATCACATGGTATGAATACATGTAGTGGTTTCTTGTAAAAACAAGATTTTCAAATTCAATGTGGTTGGAATTTTAAACTTTTATCTCTCATAATATATTAGAGTGTTATATGGGGCTATAATATTGATTATAATTTTTTATTTTTAATGTATTAATTATTATAAAATGATATCATTGTACCACATGATTTTATTATAACATATTATTTAATTGACCCACATGGGTATGTTTTTCATGTACATTCAATGATGAAATCATATGCTTATTTTGAAATGATAAAATTTAATAGGCATAAATATTTTAATATATTGTGTATAAAATAACACTATATAAGGAATTAAAAAGATTAAGATGGATACATGGGGGTTAAGGGTGGTGTTTAATTGTCTTTGTGGTACTTAATTTAGTAATAAACAACTTATCTCAATATAATTACAATCATTTCATCATTTATTGTTGGTGAGAACATTGTTTCCTCAATACATGAATACTAAATTATCTATCTGGTTCTATTATTTTAATTATTTATTTTCATTTATGTGTGAATAATTGTATAAGTTTATACTAACCATTAAAACATATGATATTGGGTTGTGACCCTAAATAAAATTATGGAATCAGGTTCGACTATAATTGTAAAAATGGTGGAGATTTGGTTGTGCCTTGCACTGGTTAACAAGTTTGTTTAGTATGTATGGAAACACTAAAAGGTCGACAGTGAATTTATACACTAGGTGTGAAAAATTTAAAGTTATTGGGTTAATTTAGTAAGTGTGAAAAATTATATCATACTAGGTTAGGACTCAACGGGTTAAAAAGAATGTTTTAGAGGGGATTGATCTCCCTTTAAAATTCAATGAGTCCATTATATTGGGTGTTATCTCTCTCAATTCAAGAGAGGGTGTAGATTAAATTATGATATTATAGTGATAAACTACTATAATAATAGTAATGCTCATTTCTCTTTATATTTATACTTCATTAAACTATCTCTGATAAGTGGATGAAATTTTTTAATAGGTCAATTCTCCTCCTCTTGACCATTCAACTTTTCTCATTAGGACACAGAAATTGGTATCGATGGTGGTTACTTATATATTGAACATAAATTTATTATTTCCACTAAAAACCTAACATAAATAGTCAGGTTGAATAACTCTATTTTTTGATGGTATGAACGAATGTGAATGATGGTTGAACACCTCAATGACCTCTGCTTTTTTATGTTACCAATTATAGATACTAGAAGACTCATGAAAAAAAGATTTCATAAAAAAATAAGCATTAACATTTGGTTAATCATAGTGAACCATAAAAATATACCTAATGTTGATCCTTGATATTTTTTAGTAATAATACTATAAAATTTGTGATGAATTATAGGCTCATGAATATTATATAAATTATTCTATTAATTGAAATGTGTATGGTCGTTTTACTATATAAAAAACAAATGAAATTTGGAATATAGTGAAAGTTGCTCATCTTCATTCAGATAATATTATAATAACTAAAATGAAAAAGTTTAGAGTTGAGTATTAGGAATTTAAAACAGGAGAAGAAGAAATATTTAATCAAATATTTCATATATTTACAAGTATTACAAATTTTATGAGTGCTTTAGGAGTGATATTAGATAATTTAATTCTATATGATAATTTTTTTAAGAGATTGAAATAATAAATGGAATGCTTGAAATATATTCATTGACAAATGTAAAACATTTGAAGAATATACTATAAATGATATTATTTGATCGTTACTATAAAATGAATTAGAATTGAAAAAAAAATATTTATCAAGTGGATAATTCAAAAAAGAAATTTATTTATTTTAAATTTATATTTTAGGTTACTACTCAAATTTATAATTATAAATTTAAAATAAACAAAATAAACCATGTTGTATAGGTTTTAGAAGGAATAAGAAGGAAAGGATACTCAATAAGGAACAAAACTATTTACCCTCAAAATAATGTCAGAAAAAAGGGTAACAATGATGATGAAGTTATTTGGTATGAGTGAAGTGAAGGTGGGAACATCAACCCAAACTTACCAATACTTAATAATGACCAGGTAAAGAAATAATAATATATAATGGATGGAAAATAAATAGAAGTTGGATGGAGTAAATCTTTTGACTCATATTATAGTAATGAATTTTTTATTGAAAATGGGATAACACAAATTTGTATGATAGATTCTTCAAAACAGGTAATTGAAATTGATATATCTTCCTCTCTTGAATATAATTTTTTACAATATGAGTATGTATATATTGATTAAATTAATCATAAATTTATCAAAATTAGTTGATTAATCAAATATCATAAGAGTAATAATAAGTATGTACTTACTGAAAATGAAAATTTCAAAATATTCCTTTAAATTCAAATAATAAATTAAATACCTATATAGAAATTAATCAACTTGAAAATATAAAAATTAATGAATTTCAGTCCGCATTTGAAAAAGATGAAAGGATTATGTTTGATTCTAGTTTTAAAGAAAATGATAGGCTTAGAAATGAAGTTTAAAGGTTAAAAACGGATAAATACAGGTTTTTTCAATAAACGAAATGTTAGGAAAATATGGTAAGAATTAAAAAATTGAATAAATCAAAGACTAGTCATTGTTGTGATATTAAATTACCCAAAATTTATGATACCTTATATGTTATAATTTTAATTTTAAGTGTTGCAAGTGTTATATTCTATGCATATAACATGAAGGTCCTTATTAAAAAGAATATTAAGTTATTTTTCCAAAATCTATTGGTCACAACAATGATTTTATATCAATATAATTTAATATTTCATTTATTTAAAAATATTCCTTGAAATTAGTTTGGGTTCTGAATAATTCATTTTCTAATAGAATTGGACCCAAATATTTTTGGGTACTAGATACATCTCAAATAAATTTCTAGGGGAAAATATTCATGGAAGGACAAAAAGGGAAGAATGGTACATAGATAATGGATTTTCATGACATATTACTGGTGATATTTCTAAATTTATGACTTTTAATCAGTTTCATGGTTGTAGTGTTACATTCAATAATAAATAAAATGTAAAATTTAATGTTTTTATAGATGTTTTAATTTCAAATTTAATTGTTATTTTGAAGGTTTTATTTGTTGAAGGTTTGGAAAATAATTTATTATGTATCTTATAGATTTTTTATTTATAATGTGAATGTGAAATTTAAAATTGAAAAATACTTTTTTCTTTTAATAATAAATCGAATTATATGGAAATATAATATATAATATATATTTATTTAATTTCTTTATTTTTCTAAAGAGATCGTAAATATTTTAAAAACTATGAAATCTGAAAAAATTTAGTATAAAACAATATTGGTCAATGAAATTTTCCGGTTGTTACAAAATATTTTTAAAACTCAATTTTTTTTTGATTTTCACAACATAAAAATAGATATCACATTATCATGTGAATCAAGATAAAATGTAAAGTAGTATAAATAATCATTCTTATTTGTCCATGAGGTATAAACTTCCAGACTACATTAACCATTACATTTTTATTTATTTTTCATAGTTAAAACTACAACTCTTAGTGGTAAATCCATGTGTTTTTACTGTTTATGACTATATTAGATTTACTTAGACTTATATTCTTGAAAATAAATCATATAATTTTGATAAATTTATTCAATTTTCAGTATTTGTCCAAAATTCAAAAATTCATCAAATTTTATGAATTAGATGTGATATAGGTGGTCAATTTTCAAATTTAGTGTTTGATAAATTCTATTAATAAAATGGGTATGGGGGTATTATTTCATTCCCTAGGACTCTACAATAAAGTGGTTTGTTAGAAAGGAAAAATAGGACTTTAATAGAAATGGACATGGAAATGTTAAATGATTACACTTTATAAAAATATTTCTTATAAGAAGCTATTAAATATAATTTTAATGTTTATAATTGAATTTTTCATTGGCCATTTATAAATAAGACACCATAGGAAATATGAAAATAAATTAGTCTAATAATTTAATATTTCAGAATATTTGGGTGCAATGTTCACATTCGTAATGCCAAATACACACTGAAAAATTTGATTCAAATGAATATTAAAGTATTTTTCTAGGGTGTTATAATTTATGTGAGAAAAATAGAGTTTTTAGAAAAATAAAAATAAAAGTAGAAGAATCTATACATGTGGAATTTGGTGAAAATCATTTGAAGGAAATGAAATTTGGTTTTGGAGAATATTAAGTAGATTTTATATATTTAATCTTTTCCACCCTAAAAATTAAACATTCAAAGAATTTTTTTAAGTGGGAGAATAATTCTAATGAACAAAAATAAAAATTCCATAACATTCATCTAGTTAACAAAGTAATTGGTGACATGATGATTAGTGTTAAAACCAAATATTCATTAAGAAACTATTGTGATTATTAAGATTTTATTAAGGATTTTATACCTTAAAATATTGAGGAAAATTTGAATTATTCAAAGAATTATAGGAAAATTCATTAATAATTAAATAAATTTTATATGAATAAAGTGTGAACCGTAGTCTAACCCCCTATGGATCGAAACAATATTGGAACATAATGGATCCTTAGAAATAAGTTTTATGGGTTTTGTTAATAAATTAGAAGTATGTCTAGTTTAGTGGCTCAATGTTATAATTAGGAAGAATGAAATAATTTTAAAGAATATTTTTCCCCCATTAATGGATTACAATCTATAATAATTATTTTATAATATGCATCTCATTGTGGAATTAAACTCTTTAAATTTATGTCAAAAGTGTATTTTTTAATGGATATATTTCTAATAATGTTTATATACTATAGCCTCCTAGTTTTGAGAATTAATATAAATCAAAACATGTTTTGAAACTGTCAAAATATATTTATAGTATAAAAAAATCACTTCAAACTTGGTATGAGGGTTTTTTGTTATTTATTTTTGAATAATGATTTTGAAAAAGGAAAGGTTGATCCAACATTATTTAGTAAAATATATTTAATCATTATTCAGATAGTCCAAATATTTTTTAATGTTATAAATTTTCATTATTAAAGTGATATAAATTGTAATGAATTTTCAAAGTCAATGTATTCAAAATTTTACATGAGACTTATGGGTGAAAATGAGTTCTTTTTTTAGAATAGTTTAATGAAAAGATATAATTATTCTTAATCAATAAGAATTTCAAAATATTTAATTAAATCCTTTTTTCTTGATGGTTGAAAAAGATAAAAATTATAAAGTGTCTTACTTTAAAATTAGATCTCGAGAAATCTAGAAGATATTTGATAAAAAAATTGTAGATCTATGATTTATAGCTTAATTTATTTGAAATCCTTTTGAATAGATTTGATGTTTTTAATATTTTTATGTGATAAAGTATAATACAACCCTAATAAAGTCATTAAAAACTAGTTAAAAGAGTAATTATGTATGTTAAATGATCTTTAAATATCAAATTATTTTAACCTATATATAATTCATTTTATCTACTTAGTTTTTCATATTCTTATTTGGGTGGTTGAAAAGAAGAAAAACATTCACCACAAGTTTGTGTCCCTTTGTAATTTTTTAGTTTCTTGGAGTTCTAAGAAACATAATTCTATGGATTTATCAACTGATACAAGTGAGTATATTATTGTTTCTTCTTGTTATTCAAAGACATTATGGATGAAATGGGAACTTTTTTATTTTTGTTTTAATGTTGAGAAGACTATAATTTATTATGATAAAACTTCTACAATTTCTTTTTTTGAAAATCCATCATATCATTCATGGACTAAAAAAATTGATTTCAGGTATCACATTCTAAGAGATCATATTATAATGTTAAATATTATTTTAGAATATGTTTCTTCGAATAATAAATATGATGTCATTTTTAAAGAAACCTCTAGATTTAGTTATTTTTGATACAATTAAATTTAAACTAATAATGGCAGGCATTTAATCGTACAACATATTTTTTGGGGGATTTTGAAACATATTTTTGAGCAAAAACTATAAGTCATTTAGGAGGAGCATTCCATGTTAAATTTTAATTAGGGGATTATATTTATTATTAATATGTTATTAAATTTAAGGAAAAATATGTTAAATATTTTTGATAAATTTCTAAAGGGGGGATAAATTATTGGAATTGATATTTATTTTATATTTATCAAAAAGTGGGTAAATATTTAATTCACTCATTGATCCAATTTATTTATTAGTTTTTTTGATAATTGGAATAATTATTATTTCTCACACACTACAATATTTTTCTATTTTTAGTTTTTTTCATAGTCGGGTTAAATAATCAATTGAACATATGTGTGTTGAGGATAATAAGAGTTATAATTTGTAAAATTCCTCATGTGATATCATGAATTAAATCAAGTGACTATATGAGTGTTGAACTAAATATAAGTGATTATTTGAAAATTTACAAAAGTAACCGCATGATGGAACTCAAGTGACCATATGACTGTTGAAAAAAGATTGAGTGAGAAATTGAAAAGTCTGGAAGTGACCCCATGAAGGAAATCATGTTACTGTATGATTGTGGAAATGATCACGAGTGTGAATTTGGAGAATCATGAAAGTGAATGCATGATGAAAATGATTTAAACATGTGAATTGAACATGGAAAGTGACATTTTGAAGTTCCCTTATGAAGTTACCTTATGGAGTCCCTTTGTGAAGTGACCTTATGAGGTGTCCTTATAATGTGAACATATGATGAGACCTTCTAAAGTGACCTTATCAAGGGACCTTGTGATGTGACCTTATTAATGACCTTCTGAAGTGACCTCATAAGGTGACCTTGTGAGGTGAACTTGGGAAAAAAATGAAGTAACCTCTTGCACAAAATTGAAGTAACCAACTGAAAAAAAAAATTGACTACATGATCAAAAATAAAGTGACCTCATGAAAAAAATGAAGTGACAATAAAAGTGTCAAACCTGCATTATAATGATAACATATGGAAGAATTTTAAACCTACCTTATGTGGTATGGTAAATTGATTACTTTTTTATATTTTTGTCCAAAACATGCCCTGTAATATATTTTTTAATGGTTGGGCCGAAGCCTCATTTATTATTAAACCAGAGCAACGACCTCTTTTAACTGGGTAGAGGGAGACCCATTAAATATCTTGAAGGCCTAGTGAGAATTTAGAGCATTACATGGCCCGTATGCCCAATTTTTTGTCCAAGGCCCATTATGTGAATAGTACTACTACAGTACCTGTCTGCTACAGTACTGAACAGTAACCGCCGCCACTACAGTACCCTGCCACTGCTCGAGTTCTTGATGTTGCAATAGTGCCTCCGCTGCGACAGTATGCTACAGTGCTGCTACAACACCTTGCACCCAATGGGTTTTGAACCATCATTTTTCATGTAGCATTACAAGGTGTTTACCACGAAGCCAAACCCCATGTTCGCGCCCTGTAATATTTATACATCTATATTTTTCAAATTAGTTCATCTTTGTTTCACATGTTTATCTTTAATTAGATATGTATTAATTATTTAATAATAATTTCAATAGAATGAATTTAATTTGAAATAATTATATATAGGATTAAATTATCATCACATGGATTGAGGAATAATGTTGGTTTCATGAAAATATATATTTTTTAAATTTAAAGTGGTTAGAATTTAATCTATTTATCTTGCATACATTATGGGAGTGTTCCAAAGGACTTTATTGTTTATTATTATTTTTTATCAGTACTGTATTATTTATTATGACACGTAATCATTTGAAAATATGGTTATAATATTACATATTTTTAGAGTTACATAGGTGGGTCTATTTTTCAATCACATTCAATGAAGAAATCATTTGCCTCTTTACATTGGCGATCAACTACTACTCTGAATAAAAGTAAAATAATTTCATGCATAATTTCTCGGGAGAACATTGCACCCTAGACATTCAGATCCTAAATTTTCCATCTGGTTTTGTGGTTTTAATTATTTCTATTATTTTCATCATTCATAATTGTTTTGGGTAATATTTCCAATTAAAATTTAATATATTGGGTTGTGACTCCCAAAAAAACATAGGAATCATTTTATACCATAACATTAAAATGTTCCGTGATTCGGCTGTGCCTCAAGCCAGTTAAAGGTAAGATTTAGTTTCAACCACCACTTCAAAGGGTAGCTTCTGAATTGTGCCTCAAGAGGTGATAAAGTAACAATTATTGAGTCATGTCAATAGGTGTTAAAAAGAATTCCTTATTGGTTTGTGCATCTAAGGTTTTAAAAGGTTGTTTTAAAAGATATTTCATCTCCCTAAAAAATTTAGAGAGTATGTTATAGTGGACGTCATATCTCTATATTCATGAGAGGGGTAAATATTAAAGAATTATCATTTATATTTTATCTACTATAAAAATAATTAAATTTATTTCTCTTTAGGCTTCCACTAAATTAACATAACATTGATAGGTTTTTAAAATTATTTAAAAAGGGTAATTCAGCCCCACGTGACTATCTAACGATTCTCATTTGGATCTAACATCACATTCTTAGTCATTGTTTAGAAGAAATGGGTTGTGATATGACATTATATTTTTCAATGACCTATCATAAGAGAACTATAATTCTATGTAATACATCACAAGATGTCATTTCTTCTCACATTTTTAGTATGTAGTACAGGAACCTACAATTTTTTTGGATCCATTATATCAATCCAATTACCTATTTTGGAATTATCCCTTAAGATATTCGCTACAGAAAAACAGGCATTTCACGGTGGTTTTTTCATGGCGGTTTTAAAAACTGCCGCAAAATGTCTTAATTTATTTTTTTTTCATTTTTATTATTTTATATTTTTCAAGGATTAGCGGCGGTTTGGGTAAAACCACTGCGAAATGAAAAAAAATAAAAAAACATAAAAAACCCTAAAATCGATAAAACAACCATAACTTTTGATCTGAGTGTCCGTTGGAGCGCCACGACTAGTAAAATTGAAGATCATGAAGAGATCTAGAGGCACGTATAATCAAAACCATGTGACGCTCTAAGGTGCATAAGATATGAGAGTTATAAGAAAATTAAAAAAAGTTCTCCAACTTCAAACGGCCATAACATTCGCTCCGGGTGTCAGTTTGGGCTCTACCACGTATCAAATCGAAGCCAACGAAGAGAGCTACGCATTAAATCAATAGAGGAAATCTTCTGCCATGTTTTCCGACCCCTAAAACCCCTCTGAAGGCCTCCAAAACCCCGCTTCCATCACCGGTGTCCCGTCGAACTTGTCTTCAAACGAACCTCACTTTTGATCCGTGTGTCAGTATAGACTCATCCGCCTGCCCGATCATATTTCATTCCATGAGCTTTAGTTTGACTGGTCGCGATGCCCACATGGACTTCTGGATCAAATTTTATGGTCTTTTTAGTGGGTATCGGGATTGTTATGGTTTTCAATTCCTTGTTTCTAGCACCCGTTCCCCGTCAGTTTTTTTTAAATGGTCGTAACTTCGGATCCACCGGTCCATTCAGTCTCTTTCACCTATCAGATCGAAGATCATTTTAGGATCTTTGATTTCACTAGTCGGGGATCTGGAACAAACTCTTGGATCATAAGTTATCTCTGTTAATGTGGGTCCAATGTTTTTGTCACTTTATGACCGTTTTGACGGGTTTTAACGGTTTCTCCATTTATTACGATTTATTTGGGTTTCCATGACTTGTTATCTTTATCAATGGTTTTTTGTGGGTTATTATGATTATTATGTTGCATTCTTAAGGGGTTTTCCTGAGTTTTCATGAGTTTTCATGCATTCTCATGCTTTTCTAATGCTTTCTTCTTCATGCTTCTCGATCTGTTTTCATGCGTTTTCATAATTTTTCATCCCTTATCACGCCTATTTATACTTTTTCATGTGTTTCATTTATTATTTATTATTTATTATTTATTATTTATAATATAATTTATTTTATTTTTTATCTATTATTTGTTACTGGTTATTTCTTATTTCTTATTTATATTTATTTATTATTTATTTTTATTTATTATTTATTATTTATTATTTATTATTTATTATATATTATTTATTATTTATTGTTATTAATCATAATATTTGTTACTGGTTATATATTATATATTATTTATTATTTATTATTTATTATTTATTATTTATTATTTATTATTTAGTATTTAATAATAATAATAAAAATATTTTATTTATTATTTAGTTTATATTATATATTATATATTATATCTTATATATTATAAATTATAAATTATATATTATTATTTATTATTTATTATTTATGGTTGATTGTTGATTGTTTATTTTTTATTATTTATTATTTCTTATTTCTTATTTATTATTTATTATTTATTATTTGTTATTTATTATTTATTATTTATTATTTATTATTTATTATTTATTATTATTTCCTATTTCTAATTTATTATTATTTCTTATTTATTATTATTTATTTGTTATTTCATATTTGTTTATTATTATTTATTATTTATTATTGTTTATTGTTTATTATTTATTATTTATTATTTATTATTTAATATTTAATACTTTTTCATTATTATTTATTATTATTTATTATTATTTATTATTATTTATTGTTATTTTTTGTTTGTTGTTTGTTGTTTATTGTTTTTTATTTATTATTAAATATTTAATAATTAATAATTAATATTAAATATGAAATATTTAATATTTAATATTTATTGTATTATAATTTTATTGTATTATTATTTTACTTTCACAACTTTATTATATTATTATATTATTTTCATAATTTTATAATATATGTAAATATTATTATAATTTATTTGTTATTTGTTATTTGTTATAATAAACAGAAAATAATAATAAATAAATAAATAACTCAATAAAGAACTAATAAATCAATAATTATTAATTATTGATTATTGATTATTGATTATTAATTATTGATTTCTGTTTGTTGTTTAATTATTATTATGTTTATATCTATTAGTTATGTATTATTTATTTTTTCAATTAGTATATATAAGTATGTTAAATTCTATTTATTAACCACATGGTGAGTTTATTGGAGTTGTAAAGTCTGTGGAAAATATGCAAGAAGTTTGGGGTTCAAATCTCATCAAACGCACTATTTCATTATATTGCATGGGCATGTGCATGCATGGATAACATAAATAAAATAAATCAAATAAATACGAAATAAAAAATAAATACGAAATCAAATAAATAAATACGAAATCAAATAAATAAATACGAATGAAAATTAATAAATACAAAATAAAATAAATAAATACGAAATAAAATAAATAATAATTAATTAATAAATAATAAATAATTAATTAATACTAAATAGTTAATAATTAATAATTAATAATAATTAATTAATAAAAAAAATCAAACAAAAATCAAAAAAAATAAAATAACCTCCGCTAAAAAACCACCGTGAAATGTCTTACGACAGTTTTGAAAACCGTCGCGAATAGTTTCCCGACGCACAATTTAGCGGCGGTTTTCCAAAACCGTCGCCAATCGATATAGCGGCGGTTTAAACCGCCATGAAATGGAAAAATAAACCGTCGCTAAATGGTCACTTTGCCATAGTGTTTGTAGGATACGTTGAAACATTTTTTTAAAATTAATTCCAAAACATTATAGTTATAACTACTCTATTTTCATTTAATGTTTTATTCCGCATCAAATAACCCCTACTAAATAATCTATAAAATCATAAATTCATATTATTAAAATAAAATTTTCTTCCCATTTGTATAATGCCTCTATATCTATAAAGGAGTATTTGACATTGAAATTTTCTTTTTTTCCCCATCAATGAAAACATGGGGGTGTCTTTTTTAACTTTTTTCTTTTGTTTACATCACAAGGTAGACCTTTTTTCTTTTTACCAACATAATCTCTTTTTCATATACTCGACATGCAGAGGATGTTCCTCATGCGAGTATGACGGTTTCCTCCACTTTGAAGCAGAAGACATCATCTATTGAAGGGATTAAGAAGGTTTAGTTCCTTCTGATCTTTTTCATTAAACGTAAAGGCACTGATAGGTATGTGATATGACAGTTATATGAATATATGGAGTTGACTAACTGATTTAGATGTTGCATATGTTGTTTGTGGTTTTCATATTTCCTTTATCTTATTTTTTATGTTGTTTTGTGTGTTTTAGGATGACTCCAAACACAAAAGAAAAAGCATGTTCAGTGGAATCCTGATTCAAGTTTTACTCCAACTTTGTATATATATCCATTGTTGAATGACATTGCAATACATGTTGGTATGAAAACAGTTTTTTATACAAATTCCATGAAAATGTTGTAAAAATACTCTCATGGATTTTCTCCACTGTATAGAGAAGAAAAATACGAACATAACCAAGGGGGTGATGAGCCTTGCTGAGACATATAAAAATCAACCAATAACTACAAGAAGAGAGTCCATATGAGGGTGATAGAGAAATCCTAAGAATATTAAGACAAATATGTGCCACCCAGCTCATTCCAAACACACAAATCAATATATTCATCCAAAACATTCACATATTTTGGTTTAGTCAAATAAAATTAAGGAACTGAAGAAGATAGGGAACGCAAGGATTTAAAAGTGGTTGACGCACAAAATGAGTTTATCTATAATGAAAACATATTTATATAGATAAGAGATGAGATAGAGGGATCCAAAATACTCAAGGATAAGACTCTCATTCCATTCAAGTCATCTTAAGTAGGTGACCCCATAGGATTCCGGGAGATATGAATCCTCGATATAGAGTAGGTAACCCTGCAGGATGATGCATTTGACACATGGCAAGGTATGAATCCTCTATATGTTTTATCACTTCCATGGTTATTTTGCTCTCTTTAGCAAGGAATGATACCCCCACAATTACTAAAATATAGGGATGATGTGGAAGTGATAGATTTATGATAGTTCATGTTCCTCGAATTTATGGTACTCGAGGAATTTTAGTATTACTTTATCATTAATATTCATATAGAGTTGATTTGTTTAAATCAATGTCCTGCATGACCATGGTAACTTATTTCCATAAGCATATTTGGGTTTACTTCATTGAGTTTACCTTTTTTCTTGTCTTCCCATGTTCTTTTTGGGTGTTCTATTGGGAATGTTTAAACACACACATGCATTGGATTTGTACCCACATATATTTATTTTTTGCAGATGATCTACAATTCGGAAATGATCATAGAGGATGTGGAGTCAGTGTACCTAGTATGTAAAGGATATTGGAAGTGTTCATTTTGGTTGTGTCATGTTTGCAAGATTTTTGAACTTCCATTGAGGTATGTTCTTATTTAAGTATTGGTTTAACTCCCTATAATTTTGTTAAGGGAATATTTCTTGGGAGTATGACGAGCCTTGGTGGTTCCCTAAGGGTTCAGAGTATGAAGAAGAGGAAAACATTCCATATAGTGTAGGTTACATGGTTAGTTCATAGTTAGTGCTAACTGTGAACCAGAACTATGCACCCTAGAGATGGGTCGTGCACAGTTAGTAAAACAATGCATAGTGGGGAGGGAGGTGGAGGGGGGAGGGGCTGGGTAGTGGGGAGGGATGGGGTGGGGGAGGAGGGGGAGATGGGCTATGGGGAGGGAGGGGGAGCGGCTAGGCAGGGGGGAGGGGAGGGGATGGGTAGGGGGAGAGGGAGGGGTTGGGCAGGGGGGAGGGTGAGGGGCTGGGGGAGGAGTTATGCAGTGGGGAGGGAGGGGGAGGGGTGGGTAGGGGGGAGGGGGAGGGGCTGGGGGAGTGGTTGTTGAGGGGGCGGGAGGGGGAGGGGCTAGGCAGTAGGGAGGGGGCGAGAGAGGGGCTGGGCAGGGGTGAACCATGATTCACCTCAAGATGAGGGGATAAAATGCGTTTCAATTTTCCATAAATATTTTTAAAACGTATTAGAAATCATTTCTATAAATATTGAGTATTCTGTGAGGATCAATCAAAAAATTTAAATTAGATAACTATATTTGAATTGGGTCAGGTTCCTCTTGGATGCTCCTGGTTCCCTAGGCCTGGTGATAGACTCTAATTTATCCCTATTTGTTTTTTCAGGGTTGTTTTTATTGGTTTAATAGTGGTTCATTATTGGATTATTTTGGGTTTCCACTCAACCCATCAAAAGTTGGTTATTTTTTTGAAAATTTAATAATAGTATAATTGGATGGTACAATATAATGGAATCCCAGACATTGATGTACCTATTAGACTCAGATTGATGTTAATGAATTGTTTGTATGATTCTAATACTGGGGATTGACATTGGTAGTGTATGGAGGATTCTTGTTGTTGTGTGATTTCATTTCATTGCTGTGTGATTGGAATTTGGAGTCTCTAACTAAACCTCCATTATGTATTCTAGTATTGGGCATGGAACATTGGAATCCTTTGTACCTATGAGGGTTGAATAAGGAAATAATGTTGGGAAAGAAGAAAGGGTCTCATCCAAGTCACTCTATAATGAATATGTTAAAACACTAAATAAAACACATGATTATTCTATGTAACTTCTAGAACAATTCCTTCATTTTCATGTACATGTTTGTGTACCCATATGAGACCAATTATTTTTGTTTAAAATATACAGGATGAGGCATGTTTCGATGAATTAGGTCCCTTAAAGGGAGAGTGCAAGTCATATACCCTTAAAATAATAAACGCGATCTTTTTAATGGGTAGGGGGTTTGGGATATCAACATATGTAAATGGGATTGTGATGAGTCATTCAAGTATGATTGAGGCTAGTATAGCCAGGATAGGTGATGCAAGACTTTGGGTAGTGAATCCCCTTGGTTTTGTACCTTGTAATTAATTAATGGATGCCTTATACTGGTGTATAAGTGTATGGTTTTATTATTGGATGTTTAGGCCTTCAAAGTAACATTTTAACTCAGAAAGGGGTTGAATGACATTTCTCAATGATGTAGAATATTGTGTGAATTTTATACTTTCATTCATTGGGATTTCATTCATGATGATTCATGGGTAATTTTTCGCTTCTTGGTGTCGTAAAGATCCATGTATAATCTTATATTATGTTTTTAGGTGTAGAATGTTTAGAGGTGGATAATTTTTACAGGTGCAGAATCATATAGGTGCAGGTGCAGAATCGTAGAGGTGTAGAATTGTATAGAGAGGTGCATCTGGTCGGCTGCAAGGGACCTGCCTATACCCACAGTTCAATGAACCGTGGGAAATTTCTAGCACTATAAATCAGTATACCCAAGGTTTTGAAGCCATTATTATACATCTATACCCACATTTCAAATGATCTGTGGGAAATTTCTGGCGCTGTAAATCAGAATACCCACTATTATGAAACCGTGGGTATAAATCTATACCCACTGTTGAATGAACCGTGGGTAATATAAATTTTTCATGGTCTATACCCACGGTGTTCTGAAAACCGTGGGAATAGACCCATTGTGACGGCATTCCAGCACACTGTTTTTGAAACCGTGTGTATACATTATACCCACGGTTTCAATGGCTATACCCACGATTTTGAACCGCGGGTATAGGTGATATTTCCAGTAGTGTCTCTTTATGAATGTATAAAAATATTTTTTTATTACATAATTATTTTCTTTTACCAAAGGTCCAAACCATATTAAAGCTTACGATAAGATGGATCATGTTTGAAATGAAATCATCCCATAAGAATTGGATAGGTTTTGGATATTGTTTTAATATTTATAATCTTATTAATTTAAATCATTCATTAATGAGGTAAACACTACATAATTATTATGTCATAAATATTTTTATTTATTTGATTTAAAAAAATTATAAAAAAACTATCATGATGTAGGAAATCTTTTTAACTCTGAAATTAATATTTATAGTTGAATATATTACTTATATATCTCCATGTATGAATTGATTTACAAAAACATATATGTTTACGTCATTTTTGTCTTTACTTTTAATTAATTAATATAAAGTGTTAATATCACTCCCATGTGGATCCATGGGATCCCAAAATTGCCCCAAGGATTCCCATGGTCAGAAATGTATCAACAAATCAGATTAGGATACATGTTAGGGTGATTTAATATTATTATTACAATATTTTGTAACCCTTATCTACCAGATTATCCTTTAACCATGGTAATTATAATATTTACTGAAGTAAATATTTATAATGTATGAAAACAAAAGTTACCTATTTATAAAATTTTGACCTCCAGAGTTATGATGAGTTTTAATGAGTTTCTCTTTCTTTCTAATGCTTCCTTCTTCATGCTTCTCCATCTGTTTTCATGCATTTTAATAAATTTTCACCCCTTATCACGCCTTTTTATACATTTTCATGTGTTTCATTTATTATTTCTTATTTATTATTTATAATATAATTTAATTTAATTATTATCTATTATTTGTTACTGGTTATTTCTTATTTATATTCATTTATTATTTATTATTTATTATTTATTATTTATTATTTATTATTTATTATTTATTATTTATTATTATTAATCATAATATTTGTTACTAGTTATTTATTATTTGTTATATATTATTTATTATATAAAATTTATTATATAAAATTTATTATATATTATATATTATTTATTATTTATTATTATTAATAATAATAATTTATTTATTATTTATTTTATATTATATATTATATATTATATATTATATATTATATATTATATATTATATATTATATATTATTATTTATTGTTTATTGTTTATTGTTAATTGTTTATTGTTTATTATTTATTATTTATTATTTATTATTTATTATTTATTATTTATTATTTATTATTTATTATTATTAATAATAATATTTCATTTATTATATAATTTATATTATATATTATATATTATATATTATATATTATATAATATATATTATATATTATATATTATATATTATGTATTATGTATTATGTATTATTATTTATTTATTATTTATTTAATCTTGTTTATTCTGTATTCTTTATCATTTATTATTTATTATTATTATTATTATTTATTGTTATTTATTATATATTTATTATTATCTATTATTAATTGTTGTTTATTATTTATTATTTATTATTTATTATTTATTATATATTATTTATTATCTATTATTTATTATTTATTGTTTATTGTTTATTGTTTAATACATTTTTATTTTGTGTTTGTTATTTATTTGTTATTTATTTATTATTTATTGTTTTTTGTTTTTTATTTATTTTTATTTTTTATTTATTATTTATTATTATTTCTTATTTCTTATTATTTCTTATTTATTATTTCTTATTATTTATTTGTTATTATTTATTTGAATTTATTATTTATTATTATTTATCACATCCCAAGACTACTTAAAATGATGATAATAGGATAAATCCCTACAACCTACATTGAATCCTCTTACAAAAATAAGAATGTTGTATTTGATCCACTATATATAACCCTTATTAGTTTCCAATCATATTAATATCTCAGACATCTTATCACCATCTTCTATCGAGGCATTGACAATAAGTTATTCTGACAACATTTTCTCTCTCAATTTGAATAATAATTTCTCATAACCCCCTTCACCTACTGCCATAACCTGGTCAGTTTTAACCATGTTGGAAGATAAGTTCCTTTCCATGGAAACCTCCAATAGTTTTCCTTATTATTGTTTTGATTTAGAACATCCCTATATTCAGTAGCCAGATCTTTCTCCTTATAAACCGCAAACTCATGAATTTGATAATCATTATAAAGTGTGAATTCATTTCACCTAACTATTCATAGGAAGTGGGTATTTCTTCTTTTTCATCATCACTTAGCTTCTTGGATGATTTGGTCACCATTGTTTTAGGTAAGTACAAGTAATCTTTAGACCCTTTATATTTTCCCCGAAATTATAAGGCACCTCCTGAATATCGGTTTCCATTCTGCCTCTTATTTCTCCTTGGGATGTGTAGTCCACTACCATAAATACCCTCTACACTATCATATGAGACTAGGATATATTTTTCATTTCTCAAATTTTCTTTACGTAGTCCTTTCCGTATGGAACATTTATCTACTGGTTGAGGCCTATGTATGACCAACACCTCTCGAGTCAAGTCTATAGGGTCCTGAAATGGAGGCTCCACTTCTGATACATAAAAATGGTTACTGGACATAATATTTGAGATTTGAATTCTAGAACTTGACATGATCATAACCATAATACAATCCACATTCCTATCCTACATGACCTTCTTAGAAAGTCCACGTTCAAATCAGGCATTTAGGTGCCCCTCTCACACCACCTGTAACAAAATCAGACCATCACCTGTCTGAAACAATTCTATATATCAAGTAGGATTTAGTGAATCAGTTCTTGGATTCATGGAGGTGGAATCTGAAGACATCACAATGAATCATGGTTCATACAACAACATCTTTTTCTGAATTGGGACGACCAAATCACATTTCAAAATTTCAAATATGTCTAAAACCATCAGGTCAGGATTCAAGGGTCTCGCTTATTTTGGTATAGGATCAGTGGAGGATAAATTCTTATTACTCATTTGACCAAGTTCAAGAGAATTATAATACTCTTGTAGAAAAAACTATCGATAAGGATCCTATTTACATCAATTCCAACATGATGAAAGAATATATCCCATGTGATTACAAGAATAATATAAATATGTATAAGAATCAAAAATGAAAACTTGTTGGTAGCAGAATTCCTCATCAACAAAAATCCATACCAATTCCATAGGAAATGTAGAAACAGTAAATTCAGCACAAACACGAGGAGAAATCAGATGAAAAATAAAATTCAAACATCCATCAGAGTGTAGATAGCAGCCAACTAAATTCCTAACTATACTAATAATAGAAGTATTTTGGAACGGAAAAAGGATTTTGGGGATGCATACCCATAATGCTAAAGAAGGAGAATTGTATTTCATGTTCCAATCATATGAAAAATTGATGAGGTAGAAGAGTCATACATTACAGGATTGTGGAGTTGTATATCAAGTGAGGATAAATCAATTCACCAAAGAAAAACGAATCATTATGTGTCATTTATCAAGGATCCCACCTATCATGAAATCTTAAAGACCCCAAAATGTAAATAAAAACTTATCGAATGAATCAACCAAATGTTTATGTATTCTGAGAACAGAAACCACGGTAAGATCTAGAAGTCTCGAAACATCATTGAACTCTGAAGTCAAAATCTTTTACAGAGGCAAGCCATCCAAAATATGTGGAACATCCATGAAAATTATAATTGTCAAGAATGGGGGTAGGCAAAATGGGTTAGGGAATGGTTGAAAGGAATGAGGTGGATCCTCTGAAGAATAAAATGGAAGGAAACCCTCTTCCTTTAGTGATATGTAGGGGTCTAGGGTTGAAGTGATCATTTCTAAGGGCTTCTTTGAGATGGAGCACCCAAACTGCGATCCATTTCCATTATCCATATTTATTCAAAATCATTATATATCAAAAATAAATTTTCACTATAGTAGAAAAATTATACCTGTTTGTGGGGTAATAAATTAATTCATTAACTTTTTTAACCTCATGAATATTGAAATTAACATTCCATTCTTACATCACTCATACAATTCCATGTGTTTCCCTTTCATGATTCTACTATTTCCCATTCTATGCCATCTAGGTCTTTAATCTAGATAATGAAAGGATCATAAATATCTAATATGAATATTTATCTTTCTAAATGATATAGAAATGAAAATATGACGGTCAAGTAATATATGAGTGGCAAGAGAACATGAAAATATCAACATTCTCTCTCTCTCTAAAAAAATATTATTATTTTCGATATTCACTAAGTACATGGGGAAACACTACCACCCATTAAATAAATAGGAGAGAGAATCTCTCTAGTTACTATTCATCACATAAATCACCTCTTGAAAAACTAATAGACAAATTTTTAGATGATTTTTACATCATGTGTACATAACTCTTATCTATAGCTAAACCTCATGACCTCTAGCAACCACTATTCTGTATATGGACTAAATATTTGGGTAATATTCCATTATGACACGGATAACTATTCCTCTAGGTAGCACAAGTATAATATATATTTTTTAAACTACAACTACATTTTTGAGTTGATTTCATCAATTGATCATATCAACTATCACCACTTAACAGTTCTCCATCATTAATCTTTAAATTATAATCTATTAAACATCCATGGATACTCCGACATCACTTTAATTTATTCTATTAATGCATCATTAGAAGGTGTCTCATATCGGGAACGTGGATTCATAACTCATTTATAGGGATTCTTAGAGGGTCAATGAGGCCTAGATGTTTCAAATGTGACTCAAGAAAATATTTTATCTAAAGTGTAGTGGAACTACCTAGGATTTTGGTATAAGGATATTAATCACGTTGTTAATTGAAAAATAGTGTAACAACACTAGAAAAGATTAATTGATACCACTCATGTCAATAAAGTATGAATTTATTTTCATAACCCTACGTCATTAGAACTGTATATTTTTGTTTGATCCATTAGAAGTAGTATTAGGATGTGGTCCCACCTGGTATGATTCCCATATTGTTTGAGAGTTAGGAAAAATCAAATGAATATGATTTTGTCCTATGATTTTAGTCATTATTATGATTAGTGATCATTCAAGGACATGGGTAGATCGATAGATTAAATGAGATGTGTCTATGAAAAAACATGTAGTGTTTGGAGGTCTAAGAATCGAGGTCCATATGGGATGGAATATGTGATTATGTTAGTTTTGGCGCCTTGTTTTTACATTCAATATCTCTCTAGAATTTATTCTTATGAAAAAAAATTAATCAGAAACTAGACCATAAACACTCATTATTGTGAACAAACTTCAATGATTTATTTATGTTATAATAAAAATGTTCATTTCACCAAAAGAAGGATTCAACCCAACCCATTATTATCCTTAAGTCATTGATACACTCATGAAGTAAGCTCACACACACTCAGTTCTTTTTATGGTAACATTCATGTAACACCCCAGGGATTATTAAATTAATATATATGTATTTTAAAATAATGTTTTTTGGTGAAAAGATAAATTATAGAATTAAATTTGTTATATAGAAGTTATGTTTCCGGGTTAGTAAATTTTGATCAATAACCAAGCTGGATAAAGGAAATGAGAAAATATAGTTCTCGTGGAAAGGTGCATGGTTTACTTATGATGTATAAAAACTATGATAAAGTGGATTTTTTATAGTTTTTAATTTCCATATTTTATTTCTCCAGTAATTAGTTCAATTAAATAAT
Source organism: Viscum album (assembly GCA_963277665.1). NCBI lineage: Eukaryota > Viridiplantae > Streptophyta > Magnoliopsida > Santalales > Viscaceae > Viscum > Viscum album. The sequence continues at coordinate 704,079,400 of OY728145.1, forward strand.
TAAATTAATTTGATATGTTATAACATTCATTACATTAATTTGGTAAATGGGGAGGTGATTTTGAATTTAAATGACTTTTCAAATTAAAAGTGATATTATTATTATAATTATAAAAATATGTATGTAAAAGGAGGAAACAACTCATCATATCCTTCATTCGATGTGTACGCCTACCCTCCCAAGGGAAGAGCTTCCTAATATTCATATTTTCTATTTATTCCTATCAAAATATATCATCCAACAAGTTTATGCAAGATTCGAAAACATTCTTTTTTTTGTATGATTCCCTCTCTTTTTTCCGTCACTAATATAAAATGAGGCTATGACCCCAACCCAAAAACATTGACATAGCCCAAAACCCCAAGGTTATATATTATAACCATGACAATCCATCCATGGACCATATTTCTCATGAAATAGTGGTTCATGTATTGGGAAGCTATTACCATATCCTGACTCATCGAAGTACATATATAGAAATCGGCATTAGTAGTGGGTATTTCCCTACTACCACTGAATACTCATGAGTATAGATTCATAGTTTCAAGAAGGCTCGTAGAGATATGATTAATACCATGGGATTTATTCAAATGGAAATTTTTTCAGAGTTCAAGAGTCTATATCCATGGAAATAACCCTTGTTAGTAAATCTATAGTCACGAGCCATGCATATGGATAAACATCAACTTCCATGGGTGAGCTTGTATATAATTTTTTATAGCCACATGTAGGATTGAAGCTATAGGCTTATAGTTGTGGATGATGCCTTTGGATTTATGCATACTACCATTGGCAAATTATATTGTTATAAGGTTGATATATTTTAAAAAAGTGATATCATTTCATGAAAATAAAAAATTACTAAAACACAACTATTAACCTAATAAAATATAAAAAATAAATAATAAAGTATAATCTAATCATTATAAACTAGAAATACAGTTTACATAAAAAATGATACTCATTATTATTACTATTATGATCAAAAGCCTACCTACAAATTCCACCACCATCCTTATAAATATATATTATTGAAATACAAACATCATCATTACTATCACCATCACCAACTCTCACACTTCCACCATAAAAAACTCCAAGGCCATCACTTTCATAATATGCACCAAAATAATATAGAATAGTAGAGGAACACTCATAAAAAGACTGTATCATTTTCAAATATACTTAAATATTTATATACCACTCTTGTGGAAGTAAAGAAGAATAATTAAACACTACTTTCATGATCTATCCAATAATCACATTTTGGCATAGAGAATTTTCTTTTACTTTCGATTTTATGGAAACATTCATGTTTTCCTATTTAATTTTACTAGAGTATCTACTCAAAGAAATGATATAGAACGACCAATATTTAGAAGTTATAATCTTATTCTCATGTGAACAGCAATCCCTGGCTCGAAACTCATCTCCTAATACCAAATTTAAATGATCATTCGGGCCCAAATGCGTGGTTATCTTTCTATTTGTGAATCTAAATCATTTTATTGAATTATATATTACATTAATTAAAAAGAAAAAATAGTTTAAAAAATATATTAAATAAAAATAACAGAAATTGAAATATTATTACAATTGATTCTTACATATCATTATTTAAAATCATAAAATAATCATTTTTCCAACTTGTATAGAAAAATTTAAAGAGAAGAACACAACCCCCAATATTCAATGACTTTTTAAGAAACAAGAATAATAAATCAATATTTCTTAATATAACTTGACAAAAAAAATATTAAATATATTTTTTAATGATTCAATTGTATAGAAATGTTTAGTTGTGTTTATGTGTTGTATTATTTCTGATTATTCACTAAATTATGTTGAGCATAAATTTATGGATTCCATGGGAGAATATTTTCATGTTTTTTAGGTTTTCACATTATGCTTTTTTTGTTTTATTGAATTTTTTTCGTTTCTGGGTTGTATTATTCAATTTTTCAACGTTTTAGGTTTACAATGTTATAGTTTTGAATTTTGGATGGTTTCTAATAACATGTTGATGGTTATTAAATTATTAGGTTACATTAATACAGGATTAAAAAATTTTCTATTATCAAGTAATATATTTTTAAGATTATATATTATCAATTTTCTTGATATCAAGTTATTAATTTAAGTTATATGTTTATAATTTTTCATGTCTATTTATTTACAAGATTGCATGTTTTTTTGGGTATAAAGTATTGTAAGATTAATTACTTAAAGTCTATATATATTTTGGTTGGGAAACTTTATCTCTCATTTTTAATGTATTTCACATTTTAGGTTCATAGTTTTTTATATTTATAGGTTGTAGAATATAAGGGTTTTAAGATTCTAATTTATTGATGTAAATTTTTCCTATTTTTTCAGTTTCTGTATGGGATATTTTAAAGTTTTTAGTTTTTATATTTCTATGTTTTTGGATTTAAATTTTTTATGATTGGGTGTTTCCCATGTATTGTTTTTCCGGATTATAAAATTAATGTTGCAACATTAGAACTTCTTAGTTTTTATTTTGATAAGATATCATAATGTAGGTTTTTATTTATTTAGTTGAGTGAAGTTTTTATTTAAAAACCTGAATGGTGAAAATTTCATTGTTTCGTAGGCATATATATTTACCACATAATGTCCAAGATTTTTTAGACTATATAATTATAGTATTATAGGATTTCAAGTTATATTATTGATGGTATAAATGTTTTTAATCTACAGGTTCGATATTTTTTGGTTAAACGTTTCAGGTTTAATGGTTTACAAGTTAAATGGTTACTTTTTTGTAGTTTTGGAGGTTTATAAGAAATATAATACATAATTTTATCATTAAATGTCTCTAATATTACTTTTAAGCAGGATTCCATGTTTTAAGTCAATAATTTTAATTGTTTTTACAGTTCCTTTTTCTATCTTATAGATTTGTTGATTTTTTATAAAACAAATTATTTGATCACTACATTGAATGTTTTTGTTTAAAATTGTTATTTATAGTTGGTTCCATGGTTTTCTCATTGAAACATGTTGGTTTCCAGGTTTCTTGTTTTTTAAGATTAGGTTTTTTGTTTTTCAAGATTATGGGTTTGTAGGTATATAATTACATTCTTTTAGGTTTTTTGGAATAATGGTTATAAATTTTCATGTTTTTAGGTCAATGTTTTTTGTATTAATTGTAACATGTGTCAATTTTTATACATTTCCAATTTTCAAATTTTCAATTTTCATTATTTCATATTGGTAAGATATTGGTTAGTAGGTTTTCAAGTGACAGGTTTCCAGGAATTCGAGTTTGTATAATTTATAGTAATAGGATACCAGGTTCCCATGTTTTCAAATTTATACATATTGTAGTTATTATTTTTCATGTTTACAGGTTTTATGTTTTGAAATTTTTTTATTTCATATATGTTCATTTGTGAGGTAATGAGTTGGTGTTTTTGAAAATTTTATTTTTCAATAAGTAGGTTTATTGGATTGGAGAATTTTGTGTGTAGATATATCAAGTTTAATAGTTTTAAGGTTTTAGGATTCTGTAATTTTTGATGGAATATTCAACGACTTCAGGTGTATATGATTTTGTATTTTCAGTTAATATATCATTGGTTTTCATGTTTGTTAGTTAAATGATTTCTAGAATAAAGGCACGTGCGTTTGTAAATATGTATTTTTTTAATTAATATGTTTACTTTTTTTGTTATTTACAGTTATAGAATTCATTTTTTAAAATTTATAGGTATATATGATTATAGTTATAGAGGTTATGGTCATTCAAGAATTTTTTTGGAGGTGTTATTGTATATATATTTTCATGATTAGTGGTTTACCAGAATATAATTTACATGGTCAGATATTCAAAAAATTTCTAATAATATGATTTCATGTATTTAGCTCATAAGGTATTAGATTACAATTTTTCATTTTCTAAATATTATGGGTTTTTGTTTGACCAACTGGGCATTCCAACCGTGAACCCTTTAAAAATAAGTGAAATTACCATTTTCCCAATACCATAAATAAATCATAACCCCACATTTTTATTTCTATTTTTTTATTAGGCCTCTCCCACTCCATTGGATCTCTCCCTTGGCCATCAACCTCAGATTTATGCTACCTCCTCTCTATGGTGTTCGATTCTCTATACATTCATTACCTTGGCTAACCATCGGTAGGTTCATAAATAATCTCTATTACTTTCCTCATTTCTTCCACCGTTTGGAATTATAAATTATTTCTATCTAATATGACCTATTTTCAGGGAATTCATCGATTCTTCTGATTTTTCTTGTTCTAGAATTAATTAGAGGACAATAATGGATGATGGTTCATCTACCTCTATAAGGTTGGTGTCCTAGTACTTCTCTATAAAATTATAATTCTTTTAATTCATGATTCATTTTTCCTCACACCATACCTTTCCTGTGTTTCAATAAAAATGATTAATTCATTTTAAATAATTGAACCATTATTATAGACACTCCATCAAACCCATGTTATTATCGGAGGTCACCCACCTCGACGACTGCCACCAAATTGGGTGGTTTATTGACAAGCATGACTTTATATATGGTTTTGTAACCTAACCTTCATCTATGTAGATTTGGATAAATATACAATTATAATTGATAAATTGATTTAAATATAAAGTGAGTGGCACAACCATGTTTTGTGACTCTTATACAATTTGTGGAATATGCATTTGACTAAATGAAATGTAAAATAGTTGCAACCCATTTCTTTAATTATGATAATGTTTTACATGAAATTTTATTATTATCTATATGTGACCATTTATGTTATTAATTATGACATGATCAGGGAAATTGATTGACATGATGCTTCAAGCTTCCCTGATGTGTGATGTCATATATGATGTTTCACATAATTTATTAGATCATGATGATTCACATAATTTATTTGGAACATGGAAATGACGCTTCGTATTTCCTTGTACATGATATTTAGAATAGTGACTCACATCATTGATTGGGGTTTTGAGACATAACATTTAATATCCCGATATGATTGTAGCGAAAATTCCCCCTTTTTATAATATGATACTCTTATGATTATGCATGGACTCCATGGTTTCACAACATAGGTCCTAACTATTATTACAAACACACACACACTCATATATATATATATATATATGTTTTATTCATATAATATATATATATATATATATACACACACAAATTTCATGTATATATATTTGATGAAACCTATACATAGAAATTATGTCTTATGTTGAAGCTGGCAGAGTCAGACGGTTGTCCCTTAGGAACCTTTGGCGACTTGGGTACAACTTACACCACTTATTATTAATTATTGTACATGAACACGACCTATTTTATTTATTCTGATTGGATTATTCTAGAAACCTTTGCTGCTGGATTATTAAGTTTTACTCACAATTTCATGACCCATACCAGTGGGGCCTATGTCGCAACTCCCCAAGCCCACCTCCAATAGGATAAGGGCTTGGGGATTCAGTACATGGGTCCCACTAAGATGGGTCGTGATAGAGTGGTATCAAAGTTGGTTGGTTCTACCTTAGGACCAATAGTATGTGATACTGGTTTGGGGAAATAGTGTTAGTGTTTCGAGTTCATCATTTAGTCCAAGGATTCCAATGTTGGTGTAGGCAGCTGGTGTATCAATACAACATGAATCTGATAACTAGATTTTCGACTCACTACATGGGAATTCATGTTTTAGGGGAAAAAATAATGGAACATGCATCATATAATAAGGAATTGTGTTTTCCATTCCCTTTTTGTGTCAATAATATTGATATACTCTTTGATCATGGTACATCTTGTTTCCTTATTGGATGCCTCTGAAATACATACCCACTAGGATTTAGCATCTCGATCATGAGGATGACCCCCTTTGCGACGAGGCTTGGATTCAAGTACAAGTTCCCTAGGAATTACCTCTAGGTTGTGCATCTTCTATAACACCACCAGTGGAGGGGCACGTTGTCCTGCAGTACAAGGAGACGAGGAGTGAAATATGAGTGCAGTATATGTGTTTTCGAGATAGAGATACCTCATGTTCAGAAGCAAGACCAACCATTAGGCGTCTATGGACTGGCTTGAGGTGGTGACCAGAGTTTTTTATCTAGTGAGGACACAAGGGGACCATATGGCGATCCTATGAGTGATCCTTATTCCGGGTTCGGTGGGTCGATGGTGGAGTTTGACCATGAAGACTCACGACGAGGAGACTCTTTCATGGACGGTGTTCGAGAAACATTTTAAGGAGAAGTTCTATCTGGTTATGCTGAGAGAAGTGCATATCCAAGAGCTACATGAGCCCCAGAAAGGTAGTATAACAGTGGATGACTATTCATTGAGGATCACCAACCTCACCAGGTACCCGATGGATATGGTCAGGGATTAATACTTCATAGATCAGACAATTGAGTGAGGTCTAAATTGGGACATACGAGCTACTATAATTCCTATATGCATTCCAACTTTGGTAGGAGTGCTCGAGGGATCTTTGGTGGTTGAGAGATTCATGGCTAAGCAGAGACAACCTATTGATGTCAATCGCAAGCATATAGGTGTAGAGATAGGGGAAGCAGTGAGATGACATTAGGAAAACGTATTGAGATGTGGTAGATGTCGCAGGAGGACTCAATATAGGAGATCTGTAGTCCAGGGATCTTAAGATGGATTCAGTCAGCCTAGGGAGAGATGATGATACTCGTGCGACGGTAGTGTACATCTCGCAGGAGATATCCCAACCCGTCGAAATGCTGATTGGGAGGCAGTGGAAGGACCACCGAGGAAGATCTAGATAGTAGATCAAGTATACCTGCTTGGCGGAGGACATGGAAGAGGGGTATGTAGTGCTATAGGAGGTGCCATACGGTTTGACTTACTTGAACCACCCCCTCAGATGTCTGCACCAGGCTCAAAGAGTTGGGGGACATGGGTGGGAGTAGCTACATGAGGTCGAGGCATATGACCCAGAGAAGTTATGGATTATTCAAGATATGATATTTTTATTTTATACCATAGCTTCCATACTTATAGACATAGGTTCCACTAATTCTTTCCCTTCCACAAGTCTGTTTGAAATCATGAGATTCGGGTGGAGCCGTTGACTCGAACCTTACACTTGGAGACACCTATGTGAGGAGACTCAATGATCACACATCTTCGTTGAATTTTGATATTACCATAGGAGGAGGGAGTTTTAGTTAGAAACACATGCTGGCAACATCGAGGACTTATGTCATCATTCTTAGTATGGATTTGTGATCTTTGGTCCATGCCCAAATTGATTTCTCTAAGAGAAGAGTGTGGTGTGTCAGTATCGATAGACCAAGGTTTTTCTTTTTTGGAGAAAATTAAACCCAAGAATCATATAATGGGATCATTCTTAGGATGTTGTAGCTGATCACTCATGAGTTAGCTAGCCTTACCCTTGCAACAACAGATGTTGTGAGCATTCAGTTCTCAGTAGTAGTGATAGAATATGAGGTTTTCTTTCCAGAAGATGTTATAGGATTACCTCCCCACTACGAGATCTACATCTAAATATACTTACACCCCATTATTAAATTGATATCCTCATAGTCATATCATATATCTCCAATAGAACATGCGAGCTGAGGGTGCAGTTGGAATATTTTCAGAGGACAGGCTTCGTAAGACCCAATGTTACACCTTGGGAAGCCCTGGTTTTGTTTTATATGAAGGCCGAGGGGAGGTTGAGTTTGTGCGTGGCTTACCGATGCCTAAATAAGGTTACGGTGAAGAAAACTTATCCACTTCCAAGGATCTACGACCTCTTCAATCATCTAAGAGGGGCATAGTGGTTTTTGAATGTTGACCTTTGATCGGGTTACCACCAGTTATGAGAACGATACCCGAATATAACGAATAAATCATTCAGATGCGAATATGGTCAGTAAAAGTATTTGGTGATGTCTTTCGGTGTGACTAATGTCCCTGAAATGTTCATGGGATTTATGAAATGGGTCTTTTAGTAAAACCTATAATAGTTCATAGTGGTCTTTAATGATGACATCCTTGTGTACTCGATGTTAGAGTAGGAGCACATGAGAAACCTAGGGGTGGTTCTAGATGTACTCCAAGGGAACCAACATTATGGGACACTCTTGAAGTGCTAGTTTAGGATATAAGAGGTCCACTTTCTAGGATATGTTATCTTAGTAGCTGGAGTAGTAGTGGACCCAGCCAAGGTCGATGTGGTGTTAGCATGGGAGCCACTTCAGAATGTGATAGAGGTGTGAAGCTTCATTGGGGTAGCAGGATATTACCATAGATTCATTACTAATTTCTCCCAAATATCAGCACTAATGAAATCCTTGACTCAAAATAGGAAACCATTCGTATGGAAGGAAAACTGTTTGTATGATTTCCAATAGTTGGGGCAGCGTTTGATGAGCACACTGATTGTGATATTTCTATAAGAGGGTGTCGATTATGTAGTTTTCTGCATCGCTTCAAAGACCAGGCTTAGTAACGTCTTCATGCATATGTAGGCAGTGATTGATTTTGGTTGATTCCAATTAAGGCTACATGATCATAACTACGTGACCCATGATCTAGAGTGGGCAGCGGTGGTCTTTTCATTGATGATGTGGTGATACAACCGGACGAGCAAACTATTTATCATATACTCTAACCACAAGAGCCTAAAATACATCATCATGAAAAAGGATATGAATTTGAGTTAGAGGCAATGGCTGGAGTCCGTCTAAGATTATGAATTTGAGATCATCTACACTCATGGGAAGGGGAACGTTGTGGAAGATGCTATCAGTAAGAGATCAAGTTCACATTTTTTGAGTGAGGTGTTAGAGTAGATGGCCCTGCTACAATTATCCTTCATAAATGTAGATGATGTAGTTTATCACTAGATTATGGTGGTTACATCACCCATTTACGGCGAGTCAGGGAGGCATAGCTTGGGGATGTCGATTGTGAGACTTTACTTGATCAGTTATCTGCATGACATGCTCCTCATGGATATTCTCAAGGTGGGGAGCATGTCATATTTTTTAGAGGATGCACAGTTGTGCCAATGGTATTTCCAGTGGAGGTTTGTAGGGAGTTTCATAATTCCCCCTTGGACGTACATCCTGGAATGGAAAAAATATACCAGTACATCTGGTGTCAGTTCTAGTGGGTAGGTATGAGGAACGTTGTAGTAGAGTTTGTTTCTCTATGCCTTAAATTCCAGTAGATGAAGGCTGAGCACTAGGGTTAGCTCCACCCAAGAAGTGATGGAGTGGAAGTGGGATTTACTATTAATTAACTTTGTGACGAGCTTACCACGAACTTCTAGGAAACACAATTCCGTTTGGGTGATCATTGACCAACTCACCATGTTGGCCCACTTTCTAGATATTAAGGAGAAGTGTTCCGTAGAGAGCTTCGGAGGCCTCTACGTACATGAGATAGTTCGTTTTCATGGATTCCCTTTGAAGATAGTTTTAGGTCATGATTCTCATTTCACATCCCAGTTTTGGAAGGAATTACATGAAGAGTTTGGGACTCAGCTATGCTTGAGAACAACATTCCACCCCAGACAGACGATCAGATGAAGATAACTAGTCAGGTTTTAGATGATATGTTGGGGGCCTATATCTTGGATAATGGTTGAAGTTGGGAGGAATAACTACTACATGTGATGTTTTAAAACAACAACAACTACCACTCCACTATTGGTATGAAACCATTTGAGGCTTTATATGGGAAACCCTATCGGTCACCACTTTGTAGGACCGAACATAGAGGGTCAGCACTCATCGGTCCAGAGATGGTGTGAGCTACCATCGAGAAGGTGGAGATCATCCAGGACCAGATACAGACTACACAGAGCTGGAATCAATCTAATGTTATTGAAGCGGAGACCTCTATACTTCAAAGAGGGAATCCATGTCCTCCATCGGGTCTCACCTCGATGAGTGTTATAGTGATTTGGTCGGGGCGACAAGTTATCTCAAAGGTTAATCGGCCCTTCTCATGTACTACATTGAGTTGGAGAGGTGGCATACCACCTAGCTATACCACCATAATTTCATCGAGAACATTATGCCTTCTATATTTCACAGCTGAGAAGATATAGGCATGAACCATCACATGTCATCGATTAGGGCGAGCTGGAAATCCAGGAAAGAGAAACCATCACAGAGTACCCAGTAGAGATCAAGGATCTACAGGAATAGATCCTTTTTGGGAGATCAATTTCCTTGGTTCATGTCTAGTGGTAGCATGCGAACCTTTATGAGGTCACGTGAGAGCGGGAGGCTTAAATTCGTGAATAGGTCCCACATCTATTTGAGTAGCCTTTTGATTTGGCTTTTTAAGATGTAAATCCTTAAGGTGGAAAGAATGTAATGTCTTGTATTTTCTGTGTATTATTTCTATATATTATATAGAATTATTTTGAGACCAGTATTTATAATGGTGTGCGATTCCAAGGTATGGAGTTCCTATAATTCATGTTTCGAATAAATTATACTTTTAAATAGAACAGATGAGCATTTTTTCTAAAAAAGTGTCATAACATTTAAATGGGTGTTGAGATCAGATTTTAGAGGGCACTGTTACGTTCAGAGCAGTGAATTTACCATAGGCGGAGCCTAACATCTGCCGACATGTGTCGGAAATAGAAGTTAGTTTTTGGACATTTTAATTGAAATAAAATAAATTAATAAATTATTTTATTTTACACATATCTATAATGAAGCAGTACATTAATTGGTTTTAAATACCTTGGATCCCAGGGTTAGGTTCATAACACTGGAAAAATCTCGGGAATCCTATAGAGATTTGGGGAGGATCCACCCTTGGATAGTTCTGAATGAATAATGAAGAATGACGACACGTGGATTGTTGTGCAGCTAGATCGAATCCCGACCGACAATCGATCTCCCTCTTCATCAACGATTGTGGAAGGGGTGGTTATTTAAATTATTTTCCCCATTTTTGGATTCTAACGATGGACGTGGATCTACCCATGAATAGGTTGACCATCAGATCATTCATTCTTGTAGGATGGTCTTTATCGGGTTTATTTTGGGTAATTAATCCATTAATGATTAGATTTAATATGGTTTTCTCCATTTGATCCTTATAATGTGAGTGGATCAATGTCATTATGAACAAAGGTGGAGGTTCATTCCTCAATTCATTTTGTGGATTTCTTCTTCCAATTTTTACCCTACATTCTTGTTGTTCTTAATGGGGTTATTAACAATGGATCCTTGCACCTCTATTTCATAATACAACAATTCCAAATTTGAGATCTAACATCATGATGAACCAGTGGATGTGTGACAACAATTGCAGTGGATGAATCAAATCAGTTCGAGAGAAGTTTTTATTCAATGATTCTTCATCTGGGTTGATCGAAACATGTTTACGGGGCCGATAGGAGGTTTGAAACAATCAAAATCAGCTTTTCCTGGGTGGGGAGTCTATGAACCTTTAGTTTTGTGATGAATGGATTTCCAAAATAATGAGAGTAGGATCAATGGGGGCTTGTAGAAGAGGTTCCCCAGTTCTATAAAATACCAATGAACACAGTGTCTTCTCCGAAGAGTACAACGTGTAGGGTAGGCTTGACGATGGAAATGGTTTTGTGATATAGGAAGTGATTAAATGACTTGTGAAAACTATCACGTGTTATGTGGTAACATACGCTGTACTTAGAGTGTATCTCGAACGATACACAGAAACTAGGTGGAGTACACGGCATGTACTCCACCACACGGCCAGACTAGGCGAGTTATGCGTGTTACCCTATGTACCAATACATGAGCTGAAGTCGTGTATGAGAACAAGACCAACATACATGCAGAATCTCCCAAATAGAAAGACACGATGTGGAACATTATTACATGAAGTGTATAAGTATTTTTACACAACATGGGGTTCTACACAGCCCTTTGCACACATATACTACTAGAGGTCATAGGACACGGCATTTGACATTTCTATGTGATGTGTAATTTTTTAAACATGGAATTATCTTCTTTTCCACCATTCCCTAGACATGTTTCATTTGGGTTAGTTCCCCCTTTGCTCATTCCCCAAAAGTTCAAACATTTTTTCCACCCACAATAGTATGATCCCTTTAGTAGGACATTCTGGATAGAGTCAGAATCCCTTCGAGAGGCCTGGTACGAGATCCTCTACCCATTTTGTTCCCTAGGTAGATTCGGGTATTGATGTGAGAAATCCTATAGGATGTCGATTCTCTACTTAGCAGGTGAATCTAGATGAGTTGTGGTATATTCCATGGTAAAAACAGTTATCCTCATCCATTTATTTTGATATTTCCCTACTAAAGAGTGAGTTTTCCAAGAATTAGTGTACATGTTCTGTATATAGATCTATCAATTAATCTATCTCCCTCGTGACACTTCCTGAAAATCACTTTTCTCATATGGACTTCATCAAAGATTTCATACTTAAGAAGTGTGCTCTCCAAGATGAGTGTTTCTTTTAATATTTGAATTGAATCCATAGCATGGGTATGTGGTCGTTGTAACTATCCTCTTGAATATGGGTCTGGGTTTCGAGTATATCTGAATATGTTTCTATTGATATATGTTCTTTATAAATATACCATCTAGAGATGACTATACCTTTACCTTTTGTATTTCTTTGTGTATTTCGGGGTCCCCTACTAAGTATTTTTATACTCACCCATGCACATGATTTGCTCTCACATATCATGTTTTGTGCAGTTGAGTAGCCTTTTGATGGAGTGATGTGCTGACCCAGACAGAACTGAGCTTTGGGATCTTTCCTATAGGCTGAGGTGTTCCTATAGCTATGAGCAGTAGTCCCAATACAGTTTTATTGCATAAATGGTGGACTCGTAGTTCACAAACTCTTTCTTTTGTTGGGCTGGTATTCTATCCCAGATTACTATCTGAACCTTGTATTCTATTGTAATATGTTGGTTGAGTTTAGTTGTATGCATGAATTTTGTTCTTTAGTGGTTTTTACATTTCATAATTTTTTTATTGGGGATGTGTGCTTGTGTATAGGTTCATAAGAAATTCCTCCCATGTTAGTGATATTCATACATGGTGCTAGTCACCATCCCCTGGCCTATTGGAGTTGGGATTGGGGAGTCACGACACAAGCCCCATTGGGATGGGTTTTGACACACAACCTATTTTGGCCAGTTATTATTACCCAAAGAGACCTTATGTATGCAAGAATAAATAAGGGGAAATGTCTATATATGGATGCCTTATTTTTCTATACTATGACATAGTATAGGAGTGGAGGACTGTGATTATGATCAAGATGCTACTGGAGATATTTTTTATTCTTTTTGATCAATTTTGTATATCATTTTCAATATTATTGATGATATAGCTTCCTTTTATTAACATTTTTGTATAGTTTTTAGAAATGAAATCAATTTTTGACAATGGTTATTACTACTTTTTTCTATTTATTATTATATAGATGGTTTCCCTTCTATTACAAATAATCATTAATTTAATTTTTTGCCTATTATTTCACTCCCATATTACTCCCTTATAAAAAGGGTATAGTCTCCCCATTTTACCATTATTGACCTTCACTTATAGTCGAAAACCATTATCATATAGGTAGGCACACTTGAGGCCATGCGGCTTACCGGTTCAGCTCAATTTTCATTGGATTGTGATCGAGATGCCACAAAGTGGTATCAATGGATTATTTTATTCACCTTAATATTTTTTATGGTAGAAATTATAATTTGAAATTTCATAATTTGGTAATGATCATGTTACTGGGAGTAGTTAACCCATGTAAAGGGAAAAATCCATGTTGTGTGGGATGGGACATTATGTTCTTGTTTTCTTATATTATATTTGTATTGATTTCACTATTGGGTGATGAACACAAATTTTGGAATTTATTATCCTTATGGTCACATTTTCCTCTTGGTTAGGCATGAAAAGGATGTGATCTTTCATGTGTAATAATATACACCTAAAGATTCACATGTCATGCATATTCCATGCCATATTTATTTTACTGCGTGCATTTCTAGCATCATGTTATAGTGCCTTAACTGTTATATCTTTTGTTTAAATAATATTTCTATAGGATAAATGAGACAAATAATTTTAAAAATAATGTGTTGTCATCAACCTAAATAGTTTTTTCTATTATTGTTTGATGGTGGCACCTTAATTTATACAATTATTACATGTTTCAACTATGAAACTGAGGTTGAATAGACTGAAATGTTATTTTTTTGAGATTTCATGGATTCCCATGTTAATTTACAAAGGTGTGCCTATATAAATTGGGAATGATTATACATCTACTTGATCCATTATTTATGACATGTTACGTTCTGATAATGAAGGTAAAAGGTTTGTTATAATTATGTGTAGTACTAATTACAACTTATAAAGTGTAAGAAGTTGTTTCTTGGGAATGGAAGATGTATCTAACTAGGCCATGAATATATATAAATAGAAATTATTAAATTTAAATACTAGGATAAAATGGTTTCCACTAAACAGAGATTCCAATTTCAATATAAATGGCGTTTTACCATATAATTTATAATTGAAACTCTATATACCAGGATACTGAATGTGAAATAGATAACACTTCCCAAACCAGACCTTCATAGTGGGAATTAAAGAGTGTCTCTTGTGACCCTTATGATCTTCTATAACACCCAAAACTATATTTATGAGTAGGCAATGAGGTGTGAATCTTACATAGGAAGGATTGTACCTATCCTATTTTTTTATCTATAATCATTCCACTATCATACACTGTCACAATGTATTCATTTTCCATTGTATAAATAGTCAACCATAGTGGCCGCAAGTCATGTTCTAGGAGGGTAGAGATGACCATGCTCTATAGGGGGTGGTTCCTAACCTTCTGATAGTCTCTCATTTATTTATATCTATAGAACCTCCTTCCATTCCTTATTTGGGTGATGATGCCCAGTTATGATAGGGTTTCCTATTATTGATGAAATCTATACAGGGAGCCACCTGACCTTCTCCTACTATTGTAGTGTTGACACAAGTGTTTCAGAAAAAATAATCCAATTATTTTTTCAGAGGATAGTGGACCCCAAGATGAAGATTCATGGAGAAATTCAATGAAACCTATATTCAATCATCTATAGATGCCTCCATATAGGATGGTCAATTTCTAGACATATATTTTTTAGGATTCTTCCAAGAAGGTATGGTATGTTATTAAACAAGAAGATTTCCACCAGGTAATGCCCAGGAAGGACTTATAGATGATCTTATGTGATTACTTCTTTCCACATATGCTAAGGAATGGCTGATATAGAGAGTTTATGAATTTGGAATAGGTATCTATTTATATGATGGACTATTTATATCATTTCAATAATATCATACTTTTTCATTGACTCTTTCTGGTGATGAGGTCATGAAATTGTGATAGTTAATGGATAGACTAGTATATTCTATATGATCTTAGGTTAATATATTTCGATTGAATAATTTTTCAAAGATAATGACCCAAACCCTCATCACTTAGTAGAATTTGAGGGAATCTGAAGTTGTGGGACAAGGTGGTTCACTTCCAAAATAGTGGAGTAGTACATACGGTGTCAAGAATCAACGCATAGTGTATTCTCATATTGAATGTGGCATATAGATTGCACACACTGACTATTACATGACATGTCATCGGTGTGGAAATCCTGGACACATGAAGCCCCAGTTATTTGGGGGAAATTGTTAATTGTTGAGGATATGGTAGGGTGATGAATATTCAATTATTTTATAGAACCTTTCCTTTTGTTCCTAGTGAGAAAATATCATCACTAACTACAAGTTCATAAGTGCGGTTAGTAGCTCCTCTCCAAGAGCACGACTGGAGTACTTCTGACTGTTCTGGATGTGGTGATTTTTTGGCCATTGGAGTTCGACATTGGGTTTAAAAAACTACTATATTAGACTTGATCAAGGAATTAATGTTGCATCTCAGGGCCACAAATCGTATAATATCTATGCAGTACAGCCAACACCCAAGGAGCAGAGCGTAGGGCCTTTTATCACATGAGTTACGATTTTAACAACTTCTGTATTAGTTTCTTTATTATTTGACATCGGTGTTTCACATTGATTTATATCTACAAAAATTATAGAAAGTATGGGCCTCAAGATAAGGTACTTATATTGGGTAATGAACCATAATACTCTATTGGGTATCCGATCCAAGATCTTACATTTCTGTAAGGAACTCCCATTGATATAAGTGGATATCTTTTTGTATGTAATATATTTGTCCTTGATACGATATATTTTAACATAATTCTTGGAGGGGACTAGTTAGTCCATTATCTAGCCCATATTGAATTTTACTGATGGTGGGCGGGCTTTTAAACACCTGAGAGAGATAACAACATTCACAAGATGGAATGTGATGTTAAGAAATTTCAAGTTGGACATGGGAATATTGAGCAGTGTGGAGTGCCATCCAAGATTAAGAGTAATTTCATGAATGTTAAGGGAAAATGATATACGTAATTCCCAATTATATTGGACCATTATAGGGACATCATTCTTAATGACTTTTCTAGCTTACCTCATATGAGAGTGGTGGAGTTCACTTCTGATCTAGTGTGAGGAGTAGCACCATTTTCTATTCATCCTTGAATGATGGAACCTACTAAACTTTAGGAACTCAAATGGATGTTGGAGGATCAAGAAGCTAAGGGGATTATACGAACCAATACTTTACCCTGTATTTCACATATACTTTTCTTCAATATGGATAATGGGACCCTTAGTCATTTTGTAAACTTCTAGAAATTAAATCTATTTACAATTAAAAATTGGAACTCCTTACCTCATATAAATGACCTCTTCAACTAGCTCCGAAGAGAAATAGACTTCTCAGAAATTTATTTGAAGTTGGCATATCATCTGTTATGATTCAAACCTTTTGAAATAACACGTAAATAATTATATATTTGATAAGGCTTCTTTGATTATTTCATATTTTCATTCAGTTACATGAATATGCATGATTTTTTCATGGTCATGATGAATCATTTCTTCCACTCATACCGGTATTATTTTAGTGTATTATTCATGGATGATATATTGGTGTACTCAGCTAATTAACGTGATCATGAAAAATATCTTCATATCATTTTGACTATGCTAATAGAGCACTATTTTTTGGCTAATATCCCCAAATTCCACTTTTGGATTGAAAAATTTCACTTCCTAGGGTAAAAAATCTTAGAAAAAAAGTATATATTGAACCATAAAGGGTGAAAAGTTATTGTTTCTTTGTAATATCCAAATAATATATTTTAAATATAGAGTTTGTTAGGGATAACTGTCCATAAAATTCAATTCATTCACAAAATTTATCACCTTGAATATCCCCTTAAAAGATTGACAAAAATGGGTGTTTCGTTTATATAGATTTGATACTTATGAAAAATAGTTTTGGGAACTGAAAGAATGATTGAATTCATCACTGATCATGATTATACTCAAGTCGATCCAAAGATATATATATTTTTTATTTTGAAACATCAAGTATCAGGGTGGGAGAATCTTTCATGAGGATAAGAATGTAATTGTGTGTGGGTCTTTTCAGTTGTGTACTGACCATTATAATTATACTATAATAGATCTCTAGCTAGTTAGGGTTGTTCATGCCTTGTGTTATTGGTGGCATTACATGCATGAAGGTCAGTTTGTAGTGTATAGGGGCCAAAAAAACAAAAATACATATTCACATTTTGTGACTTGAATATTAGATAATAGAGATGGTTTGAATACCTACATTCATTTGATTTTGAGCCCATTTATACATTTGGGAAAGACAATGTTGTGGATAATTCTTAGAGATGGACGACTAAAAAACAAGAGGTTAAGGGGATACTAGTAAATAAAATATCACAACATTGGTTTATAAGATGCATTTGAGGTATGGGACAATCTCGAGAATCATGTACTGACATCATTCTATTTTAACAATTCACTTATGAAAAATGTAAATATGATATCGTTTTTATATCCCGAGGGCTTAGTCATAAGGGAAAGCGTTATAGGTGAGGACCCACCACTTGGTTGGGTCATTGATGGGAATGAGATATTGTGCATTAATGGGAATGTCTAGGTCCTTACAGACATCCAATAAGATTTTATGTGAGTGTCTCATTCCACTACATGGGTAGTATATCCAGGTATTTGAATGATGCATCATCACTTATGCCATAATTATTAGTGGTATGGTAATAAGAGAGAGATAAATGACCTTATTAATTAGTGTTCCACCTGTTAGTAAGTGACCGAGGAACACCAATGACTAGAAAGGATTTTGAATTCATTCCAATTATGGAGTGGAAATGATATAATGTTACTTTGGATTTATGATAGGTTTACCTATGACACTAAGAGGTTGTGACTCTGTATGGGTGATCATTCACTAGCAGATTAAGGT
Organism: Viscum album; assembly: GCA_963277665.1. Classification (NCBI taxonomy): domain Eukaryota; kingdom Viridiplantae; phylum Streptophyta; class Magnoliopsida; order Santalales; family Viscaceae; genus Viscum; species Viscum album. The sequence continues at coordinate 704,097,876 of OY728145.1, forward strand.
CACACACTTCCTTCCTATTAGGGAGACCCGTTAGGTGGAGAGATATGTAGGTTTAATATTAGATAATTCATATGACATAACTGGTTTCCACATACAAACTCATCAAATAGGGACACTCATTTTAAATTATGGTTCTAGATGGGGTTACATAAGGTTTCGTGTTCACAGGTACTACTAATACAACCTATCATCCATAGACTAATGATCAATCAAATAATACAATATAGGTGTTGGAGTACATTCTCTTAGAATGTCTCTTTAATTTAATACATTCAAGGGATAATTACATACCTCTAATAGATTTATCCTATAATAATTTCCTTAATGAGACTATAAAAATGGATTCTCCTGAGGCACTATATGGAAGGTCAAGTTGTTCACCTCAGTTCTCATTAGGTTAAGGAGAGGTAGTGCTACTATAACCTCATATCATACATGATAGATTGGAGTTATTATATATGATCGGGAATCCTATGTCTACAACTCAGTCTAGGCATAAGTCTTATTCTGATTGTCACTTCAGACCTCTAGAGATTTAGGTCAGAGATCATTTCTTCTTTTATGTTTTGTATAGATTGGGCTAACAATAAATTATGAGGCAGAGTAAGTTATCACTTTATTTTTGGGCCTTTTTATTTTTTGGATAAGCTCCTGCTTGTTTCTTATTATATAGCACTGCCTGAAAAGTATAGATCTACGCATGATGTTTTTAGTGATTTCTATTTTTGTTGTTTTCACTTAGACCCATCTCATATTCTTGATCCCGATGATGTTGAGTTAGATGTTGTTTATTTCTTTTTAGGAGTACCATATTCTTATATTTGATCAAAAATTCTGTGCGTTTACATAAAAATGTGTAATTTATTTCAATGAAATTAAACCTTGTTAAAGATACTTCAATAAATCCATGATATTGTCAAGGGTCATCCTCCTCGATGAGTGCCACCCCTTTGACTTGTTTTTACAACCATAATGAATATATAAATTATTTTGTAAACAGACCACCATATAAGTATATTTCTCTTAATTACCCATTGTAATGGATTAATGGAACTAAAAAAAATTGAGTTGAATTATCATGTTACGTGACACATATATAAATTATGGATTATGAACAAGACTAAATGAAATATAAAAGGGTTCCAAACCTTTTATTGTCTAATGTTAAAATTTTAAATGTAATTTGATTATTATTTGTTTGTGACCATTTGTGTTGGTCATTATTACAGGATCAAGGAAAATGTTGGACATGATGCTTAATGCTTACCTAACCTGCGATGTTGGAAATGAATTTTCACATCATTTATTTGATGTTGAAAAACATATCACATAATTTATTTGGTTTTTGGACACGGCACTTCCCATTCCACTATATTGATTACAAATCATGAAAACTGAAGTCATTAATACGTAAATATATATATATATATATATATATATATTGTATGCAAAATTTATATATATATATATATATATGTGTGTGGTGACACAAACTCAGAGAAGTTATGGCTTAGCCTGATATAGGTTGAGTCAGACGGCAATCCCAAAGGAACCTGACCTGACTTGGTTACAATTTACATAACTGGTTATTTATTATTACACCTACACAAAACTAATTTTATATACACTATATATATTATTCTATACATCATTGGTGGTAGCCTCCAATGTTTTACTCACACACTATTCATTCCACTAATTGGTACCAAATCAGATCTAATGGATGCTGCTAAGGATAATGGGAATATCCTGCTATGGATGCCTGATTTTTCTATATTAGGATAGAGAACATGATAAGAGGACCGATATTACTTTCAATATGAAATTTGATATTTTTTTGGTCTTTTTGTTCATTCTTATAGCATGCTATATATATCTTCTACTTTTTCTCCATTTTATTCCCATTTTTATGACAGCCCATATTCTAATACACTTTTATTAATGATTTATAACATAATGGTAAAAATTATACAATAGAAAAATATTGTAAATCCTAGTGTATTTTGGATGTTAGGTAAATATAAAAAGACCTTGAGACATATATATAACAAAAATATATAAAACTTTCTCAACAAGCACCTAATATTACACTGTTCATTTTAAACTCTATGGGATAATCTAGGGACATACATAAGAAAGGGGTGAGATATAAAACCCAATAAAGGAATACACAAAGAATAACAAAATTTAACAAAGTACACATGTTCTGATATTCATATCAAGGTAAAATAAGAGGTTTTAGAATTATAAACATGAACAATTAGGAATTATATAGCATGAAATAATGGAAACATGAGAATGTATAGAAAACCATAAATATGACATCATAAACATAGGTCAAGGGTAACTACCAAGATAGCATCACACTGTTGATGAAATCCCATGATATGTTAGGTTTAATCTCTAATTACATGAATGAAATCTTATGAGACTAATGAATTACCTAATGAATTTAAGCACTATCTGGGTGAACCCATCATTTTCATAACACGTACATGCATAATATTTCCAAATTAATCACGCTACATAAATATAACATTAATAAATTGTAATCCCATGATAAAGGAGTTTATGTTTTTTAGATGGATTTCACCAATCAATTAATTATAGGTACATCTAGTTGAACACACTTGAGTGGAAATAAGGATGGGTATTCACAATAAAAATGTTTGTAATGGGAAAATAATTGGTTAATTTTGGTAGCATAAAGGGGGTACATAAAGGTTCATAAGAGATATTAGTGAGAGTGAAATGGGTCTCTCATCACATGGAAGTAATAATTTATATATGTGGTATGTGTTAAATCATATCCCATCATGAAAAATAGGAAGAAAAAGAACATTATATAAAGTAGGTTCTTGAATAAGGAGGATAATAATAAGATCCATTGCCTTGATAAGGTGTTTTTAAAATCCTGGGAAGACCATCTTAAGATCATGGGGACCAATTGGGAGGGATATATAGAGATAATTAAATAGTAATGTCATGATCCAAGATGTTTGAGGGAGGAGAAACGAGTTGTTGGGTTGGTTTATATAGAAAATGGAGGAGAGTCCTTTATTAATTTCTAAAACATGGTTTTGGACTCTATATGCTAATGGTAAAAAACAAAAAATATTTCCATGAATTTTTCTCATGGTTTTGACAAAATGGAAGTGTATTTTGTTATTTTATGAGTTTCATGACAGATTTAATTGAAATAATACCATTGGTGATGTATAATCAAGTCAAGGTTAATATTAAATAATTTTAAAAACATAAAATATAATATTGTTTTTTCAGGATTCATTAAGGATTTATAAAATCAATATAGCAACATAAAAACGTATTATTTTAAAGTTTAAATATATATTTTTTATTTGATACATTTTATTCCATATATTATATCACTCTTGGGTCATTATATTGTCATATAAAGACCATATATTTATATAATATTTAATTTAAAACAAAAAAAATTGACTACCTCAAAAAATAATGAAAAAACAACCACAAGATAATTTAAATATGATTTTTATAAAAATAATATTTATTTTATTGAAATAATTCACAAATAATTATAATTTAATCTTTTAAATAAAAAATTGATAGTTATTAAAAAATATTGGATTTTTAGACCCTAATAGTTTTCTAACCCTTGTAAAGTTTATTTTTGAACTCATAAAATTATATTATCATTTATATTTAATAATAAAATTTAATAATAATTTATTAATGAAATATAATTTATTTCAAAAATAATGGAATTCATTTAAATAGATTATCCTGATTGAAACTATAAATTTCCCAAAAATAGAATTTCAATTAAATTATATCAAAATATAATTTTTATCAAACTCATTATCTAATCTATTAAGAGTATTATGAAAAATGGTTAAATATAATTACTTTTTAATTTAATAGAAATAAATAAATACATACTATTAGGGTCTAGATAAATTTCCCTTTATTTCCCTAGTGAAATTACTAAGTGTAATGTGTGTGATGGTCATATTCTCATGTGGTGGTTTTGAATACATGGTTTTATTCATGATCTTGAAAATCATGAACATTTCCCAAAAATAGATTGGTTCCTCATTTAGTTTTTGAATATTGGATTCATATTATTTAGGTAAAATCCAAGTGATGTTGTCTCCCTTGAAATTGATGATAAATTGGATTCATAGGGTATGATCCTACTAATCTAAGTTATCACTTCTTTAATTTGTATTAATTGGAATTTATCAAATCCTTAATATTATAATCAAAATGATCACTATAAATCTTTAATATTAACACCATTTATGATTCATAATGGTCTTTTAAGTTTGAAATACCACATAACTATTCAAAATAGCCATTGTAGTGCATGTGTTTTCTATAACTTCATTACTTAATAAGACATTTATTTATTAAAAATTGGAATGGAATCTATAAAAGATACAATCATTTCATTATTCCGCCTTCAGAAATATTATCCTTGAAATTTTAATTTCAAACACTAAAGTATATGAGGGTACATTTGTTCCATCACCTCTTATTGTTCACAAGTTTCTTCCACAAATATGTGTTTCTGCCATAACACATTAACTTGATGATTTTACTTATTTCATTGAGCATTATCTCTATAATCTTAAATCTTGACCAGATGCTCCTCATATAAATGATAATATTCTAAATGTACCACCTCTGTGTTCATTACATTTGAGGGGGTATAGTATGTAATTCCTTAATAGTGATACATAGACCACATCATGTACTTCAGATAGGTTATGTGATATTTCTATTCGATATGGATCCACCTCAAAATGATCAATGATCTAAAAGTGGTATATGTATCTTGGACTAATATTTACATTATTTCCAAATATAATGAATTTATTCCAAAGTGATATATGAATGACCACTTTATCTCGGACCTCAAACTCTAGATCATGGAGACTATTATCTACATAGATTTGTTGTTGAATTTTTCTGTATTTGTTATGATGTTGAACAGTTGAATATTCTCTTTCATTTCGTGGATAAGATAAGGCCCCATCATCTTCTACTCTCTAACTTCATCCTAGAATGTTGGATTACAACACCTCTTCCCATAAAGAACCTCAAAATATTATATTTGTATACTAGAATAAAAAAAATTATTTGAGAACTACACTTGGGGAAGGTTATGGTCCAAACATACTTGGAAAACCATTTAACATGATCATAGAATATCCTATAAAGATTTAATGGTCCGGTCTTATTGATCATCAATCCTAGGGTGATAGGTAGTGTTGAAACTAAATTCTATATCCAATGATTTTTGAAGGATTCTCCAAAACCACAAGGTTAAACTTGAATCTCGATAAATTAAAATAGAGAGTGGAACTCCATGAATTCTTACCTATTTATATATGTATATTTTGGTGAGTTGTTAAAGAGAAAAATATTTCTTGATAGAAATGAATCGTAATGACATGGTTAGGTGATTGACTACCACCATGATGGAGTTATTGCCTTTATGTTTCCTGGGGAGTCCTACATTGAAATTCATTGTAATGTATTACCATTTCTATAATAGTATGGGAAATTTTTGCTTCATACAATTAGACTTCAGGCACCAATCCTTGACATATTGGAATACCAATCATCGACATACAAACTTTTAAATATCCCTCTTCTTTTTATCCTAGAAATAGTTTTTCTTTAAATCTCTATATATCATAGTTCTTCCTAGATGAATAGAGAAGGATAGATATATACATCATCCAAAGGTTCTCTCTTTATTTTTGGTTTTTATGGGACACATTTATTGGTTCCAAACCGTATATATCCATATCCAGTATAGTTAATCTTTTGAATATTCACTAACTTCTTTTATAGAAACTCATCATCCTTATAAGACCCCATAATCCTCTCATTAATGGATTTTTGTTAGTTATTTGATAAATCTAGGATGAAAATCTTTTTATTATTCACATATTCACTCTTTACATGTTCATGAATATTAGATCCTTTGAAATCCTCATCATGTATATGGTTTTTGGATCATTTATAATCTGGACATCGACCCCTTTTTATTTACTTGGATGGTAATGGATTGAACAATCACAATCCTTGATTAACTATAACTAACATCATTAGAAAATATTAAACTCCTTTTGTGTGAATATATACATGATTCATTTATGATCATTATATATTTCACATTTTTCTCTATATTAGTGATGTTATAATATCATTAATACGAAGGTCACTACATAAAATTATAGATTATGAGTTGGGTAGATCTACTCGTGGATCTTGAGTTGGAAAGATGCATCATATATCACTTTTTTATCTTTCATTAGTATTCAACCCAAGCCATTTTTGGATTCATAATTGTAGATCACAAATCCTTCCCCCTATGGTGGAAAATGTGAGAACAGGTGTAGTTATTAGCCTCTTCTTAAAATCCTCAAAACATTATTTTCATTTATGAGTCTAGAAAAAAATGAGTCCCATCCATGTAGTATTGGATAGTTTGATTAAAAATATGGGTAATTTTCTAAAAAAATGACGATAGTGCCTCGATAATCCAAGGAAAATATATATTTCCATAACAGATGTTGGCCATGTATATCATTCAATTTTATATGTTTTTAGAGGATCTATAGATATCTCTTTATTTATGATAACTTGTCCCAATAAATTTACATACTCTAATAAAAACTCAAATTTACTATATTTTTCAAGTGACTTTTCATTCCACAATGTCTTCATTATAAAATTCACATGCTACTCATGTTCCTCCATTCATTTAAATTAGATAAGAACATTATTAAAAATACTATTAAAAATTTATCTAGGTAATATCTAAAGACTATATTTATCAATTTGATGATGATTTTTGAAGAATTAGTTAGTCTAAATAGAATTAATTTGAACTAATATTTCCCATACCATGTAAAAAAAGTGGTCTTTGGGATATCCACCTTCATCACCACTACTTGATATTATCGTAAAACAAGATCCTCCGTAGATAAGTAATGAGTTCCATGTTGCTAATCAAACAACTCATCAATCCTTGATAGAGGATAATTTTTCTTTATTGTGGTATTTTTTAGCTCAAAATATTTAACATAGAGGCACATTGACCAATTCTTCTTTGTGATGAAGAGGACTGATGCACCCCATGGTGATCAAATTGGCTTGTGACACATTTATCTAGATTCTATTACAGTTCCTTCTCCATCTCCTCTATTTCAATAACTTCCCTTCTACACAGAGTCATATAGATTTGTAAAGATATGGGTATAATATCATATTAAAATTCAACCTAACCACTAGGAGTATTGACATGAAATTCTTCATGAAACAAATCTTCATAATCCCTCATAATGGGAATTTCTTTATGGGTGATCTTTTCGTTAGTCTCAACAATGTGAGGTATATATGATTTATTACTCAGAAATAAAATCATTTATCAATATTCTAGTACCAATGATTATTTACCCTCCTCTTTGTACATGTATATAACCGAAGGGTGATTCATGATACAGAAAGTGATATATTTCCCTTCGAAACTTGTAATTACTCTCTACAATGTAATATAGTCCATGCCTAGAATAATATCAAATTCCACTAAAGGGATTATCACAATGTTTTCTAGGAATTTTATCCCAAAAATATGAATAGGGATGGATATATATACTTATGATGAAATAATTTTTCCCATTTCATTTTAACCTATAACTCTACTCGAGTTCATTATGGCATGTTTGAATAGTTTTACTAATCATAAAATATTCATAAGAATGCATAGAACCATAATCAAGAATAATTTTCACTATCATTTATTGAATAACTAGCATACCCATCACCATATCATTATTGGGTTCCACCTCACTTGTTGCAATGACATAAGAAAACCCATATTTCCGTGGACATTTTTGAAATTGATTTTCTCCGAAAAATATTGGGTTCAGATTTTGGATCGGAAAATTCTAAAGATACCTTAAATTGAAACCCTATACTATATTCAAGGGGTATAATAGATAATTCCTTTATTCCATTACATTTCTGGGTTTTTCCCTCAAAAATTTCTAGTTGGGTTTCCTTACATCCTGTACCTGAATTATTTTCTCATTCCCCTTAGGTGTTTTTTGGGATGCTTTTTCCAACACTTTTGAAAAGTAATATGTTGGAGTTTCATTCCACAGTTAGATTTCTCCATCGTATGGAAATAATGAAACTCTATTTTCAAATTCTAACCCCTATGAAAATCTTGAGAATCCCTCATATCCATTTCGACTTTGAGGGAGCATCTTAAAATTTTCATATAGATGTCAAAATCCTAAATAGATAAATATTTTCATATAATCGACTACATCCCACCAAAAAAATAGGTCTATATTACATTCAGGGGTAATGAGAATGCCAAAGGCATATCATATATGTCTTTTTAATTTTTTCTTCATACCCCCTATGGATTCATAATCCCTTTTTATGAGGCTAAGGAAGTCCCTCTCAATTTTCCTTCAAAGAGTTTGAGGAAAATATTTATTTATTTTTTTATAGAATTACTTCCACTCCATCTCTTTGATCTCCTCATCAGGATTCATATTTTTTCACCAAAATTAACCTTTTATTATCTTATAATTACATATAATAAATTGAAAGAATGAACATATCTTTCTTAGAGAAATGAAGGATGCAGAATATCTTCTCAATGTATTTGATCCATTGTTCGGAAATTATGAGATCAAAAGATCCACCGATGTAGGAGGCCTTTTCTACATAATGTTATCAATTACAAATTTATCATTCTTAAGGGGATTTTGGGAAATATTCATAATTATGGGTTTTGATTAAAAAAATGATTTAATTTGGAAATTTTTGTCATGCATTTCATGTATCCTTCTCCCATTGGGTTGGGAATCTCATTTGGGTAGCTATTATATTTCTCATCACCTTGGTTTTTAAATCGATTTCTCATATTTATAGCCATTTGACTAGAGAAAAGGGAGAATTATGATTGCGTATTTTAAAACTATTAAACACCTAAATGGTATTTCATTAATATTAAAGAGATAACTCATAATTGACATATATTTCATAACCTATGAACATATATATTTTAATCTATGTTTTCCATGATCTACTCTATGAAATAAAATATTGTGGAAATTTTTATTCCCTTAATAATGGTTCATAAGGATATTTTTAATATACCAAAGAATCTCCACTGGGAGTGTGTAACCAGGAGTGTTTAATGGTCCATTTTCATGCACCAAGTAATGATCAGGTGCAACTCATTGGACCATTTTCGGGGTTCTTTCCCCTATGTATATCTGTTCTATAACCACATCCACTTGTAGTAACCAGAAAAGAAATTTATTTTCATTGAAAAAACATAATATATCATTTACCAAAATTTATGGTATTTTTAATGTGATTAGTATTACCCCTAAGGAATTTACTAGAGTTTTATAATACTAATACAAAAAAATAACTAAACATTCTATTAATAGAAACTATCAAAACCTATAATTTAATACACCTAAATTAATAATTTAATATATAAAGGTACACATTATAAAATTATAAAACACAATGAATCCTTGTGTATTTTGAAAATTTGGTGCATATAATGTCAACTTGATACATTGATATAACAATTTTAATGATAATTTCATTTATATCCTCCAAATATTCCATTTCTCTTTCAAAACTATACAAGATAACCAGTGGACATACATAAGAAAGGGATGAAAAATAAAGCTCATTAAAGGAACAAAAAAGGAATAGTAGAAGTTAATTAATCATTTTTATGTTAATATTCATATCAATGTACTATAATCATCCTTAGAGTTATAATCTTGAAGAAAATAGAATGATATAACTGGAAAATTAAAGGATGCATGGGAACATGGAAAAACATTAAACATGACATCATAAACATAACTAAAGGCTCACCACCAATATAACATCACCTTGTAGAGAGATTATTGTAATGGATTAGGATTAATCCTTAATAACATACATGAAATATAATGAGTCTAAAAAACTACCCAATATGTCGGAGTGTTATATGAGAACACACATAATTTTTAATAACATGAATAATAATAATAAAGGTGTCACATGAATCATACAACATAATGATTCATTTAATCAATTATAATCTCAAGATCAAGGGGTGAGGCTTATATACATAAAATTACCCAATAAATTAATAATAAGTACAAATTGGTTAATACCATTGAGTGGGTATAAGGATGGTTATTCACAACAAAATAGTTTGGCATGAAAAAAGTTGTAGGATAATTTTGGCAGTATAATAGTGGTAGATAAAGGTTCATGTGAGGGATTAATGATAGTGAAAGGGGTATCAAATCACTTGGTTTTCATAAAATCATTAAAAGGTATATGTGAAATCATATCCTAACATGTAAAATTAAAAAACGCTATAATATAATGGAGGATCTTAGATAAATAAGAGAATGAGAGGATATCTTATATTGAGAGGGTGTTTCCAAAATCATAGGAGGAGATTCTTAAGAGTGTGGGGATTAATTTTGAGGGAATAAGAGAGGGAAGGTAATAGTTATTTCATGATCCAAGGGTTTTGAGAAAATGTAAATGAATGGATGGGTGGGGGTTTATAGGAAAATGGTGGAGGATTATTTTTTAATTTCCAAACTTATGTTTTAGACACAATATGAAAAAGAAATCACAACCCAAAACCTTCTAATGGGTTTTACAAAATGTTTTATAAAAATTGAATGGTATTTCATAAATTTAATATTTTATATACAAGTCAAATTAAAATAATACCCTTGTTGATTTGGATGTGAGTCATGTTTTCAAAGAATAAATTTTAAAACCTTAAAATATAGTATTGATTTTGGAGGATTCATTAAGGTTTTTGAAAATTTAATCAAATATAAAAAAATTTATTTTGAAGAATAATTATATATTTTTTCATGGATTCCTTTTTTGGAATATGTTATATCACTTTTGGTTCATTATGATGTCATAATACAAGTAGCATATTGATAACATATTTAATTTTGACACAAAAAATTGAATGTATCCCAAAATTATAAAGAAATTACCAGTACACAATTTCAATGTTCGCATTGAAAAACTAAAAATTAGTTTATCCAAATAATTCTCCATGTATTAGAATTTATATTTTTAAATAAAAAACCATATTTATAGAAAATATTGGGTTTTTAGAAAAAAATAGTTTTCTAAACCTTATAAATATTTTTTTATATCGTAAAATTATATTATCATTTATTTTTAATAAAATTTTTTAAATAATAATAATTTATTAAAATATTATTTATTTAAAAAATTAATGAATTCATTAAAATAGAGTTTCTTGATTGAATCAATACATTCCACAAAAAATACATTTTTTTCATCATATCAAAATATAATTTTTGTCAAACTCCTAATATAATAATTGAAAATGGAATATTATAAAGGGAAAAATATAATCCTTTTAAAATTAAAATAAAATATAAAAAATCCTTCTATTATAGTCTAGATACATTTCCCTATAATGGACCAGGTAAAACCATAAGGGTAAGGTTTGTAGTGGTTATATTTTCTTGGGGTCATTGGGTATACATATTTTGGTCTCTAATCTCGAATAGCCTAAGCTTATACCATAAATAAATCAATTGTGTTTCATTTGTTGAATAACATCTTGTGCATGACCAATGGAGAATACCAGTGAAACTGGGTCTCTCTAAATATATAATAAATTGGCTTCATAGTGAATGATTAATTTGGTCAAGGCAATCACTTATTTCATCTAGATTTATTTGACTTTATCATATCCATTAATATAATAATCATAATGCTCACTATACAACAACTATATTAACAATGTTTATGTTTCATAACCCTATGTAAAATTTAAAAGATCATATAACTATTTAAAAAAATAGTGATTGAGATATCTATAACATGATTAATTAATAAAAGATTTATTTAATCCCAAAGAGTGTTTCATTTATAAAATTTCTAGTCATTTTAATTTTTTATATCTTATAGAAATCACATCAATTTCTCAAAAAACATATTTTTTAATACTTTTGTCTATTTATTATTATCTTGATGGGTTTTCTTCCATTAATTCTTATTATATTATTACATTCTTACCTATTATTTCCCCACCATGTTCCTCTTTCATCATTAGGGATTATTCTCCCAAATACACCACCATATAACCTTACTGCTAGTCAACGACCACTAGGGTTTGGGAAGGAACACTTGAGGCCTTGTGGATATCCAAATCTGACCCCTTATTTTAAGATCAGGCTCATTAAATCACACAATATATATTAATTTGTTTCATTGCTTCATATGTGCTAATTATTTCCCAGAAATGCATAAATATTTTTAGAATAATTTCATTTCAAAAAATTCTCTAATTTTAAGGTAATGATGATAAATATTTTAAAAAATTATATACAAAATATATCTTAAATTACTAACTTCTTCTCATGATTTGGGATAAAATTTCACATGAGGGTATGTATGCATTTTATAGAACTTTTTTTTATCTTATTTTAATAATATTTTTGTTATAAATTTTATTTTCAATTTCTATAATAGTAATAAAATTTATTATTTATACATTAGAAAATTCATATAAACAAGTGATCATATATATATTTAACCAATTCATTAAACTATTTACTATTCTAATACCTAATCATTTTCCTATAAAATAATAGTGATAAATAAAAATTTTCTTATTATAAAATGATTAATTTCAATTTTATATTTCCAATAAACATACAAATCATACATTTATACTAAACAAATTAGTCACAACTGCATCAGCCTTGTAGTCTTTGAATTATATCCATTAAGGAAATTAATTAAAATTTGTTTTGGAAATTTGTTTTGCAAACATATTGTTAAAAATTAATATATATATATATATATAATAAAATTAACCTTACTTACCCAAATATCTACCTATATATTTTATATTATTTTATATCTTACTTCTATTCAATTTATGGAATAAAAGAGAAAAATGTTGTTATGTTTGACAAGTGTACCCATACAATTATTTCATTATTTTATATTATTACTAATTATAACAATGTTTTCATTATATTGAGCCATTATATGTGTATATATTTTCCACCCCCCTAAAATATTGGAGAAACCTATTCATTCATTAAATGATTCATCTGATTTCATAAAATACAATATTTGTAATGAAAAATAACACATTTCAATTTATCAATGAATACATTTTGAAATTTTTAAACACATAACTATAAATTGAGAATATGATACACCCTAGACTCTTGTATTTGGAGTGGGATTAGTATAAGTATCAGGTACTATTTTTAGGGGGGTATCAATAGCCAAATAATTTTGTAAAGTCAGTTAAGGATACCGATTTGAAGAAGGGATGAAAACTGGATAAAAGGTATATTTATAAGAATGTGTATATGAATATGGTGATGGGATTTATGGATGATTTGGGCCTTCTACAGTTAGTGGTGGTTTTTGGTAATAATGGGGGATGAAAACATGAGCATTATCATATTTTGTGGTCATTAGTGGAATGGGATATGGAAAAGGATAAGTCATCATAAAGTAATGAATATAATGCAATGAAATCACTTGAAGATGATTTAATAGTGAATAAATATGTATATTGATGGTATGGACTATAGAATAAGTAGTATTGGTTCTCATAGGATTTGTTTTATTCCTCAACCTATACTCTAACATATCCCTTTGTGTACCCTCTATATACTCAATGAAGTCAATATTTCTCCCTAATGATGTTCTATAACATAACATGGATGATAAAATAAATTTAATATTTTAAAATTAGTATATAAAATGATTATTAACATACCTGGTTCTAATTAGACATTACACCCCCTTACCCGTAGTAGAGTAATCACATAATAATAAATTAAATACTCACAGTGGTAATCAAAGGGGTTACCATTAAATCTCATATGCATTGATCATTTATTTTAGTTTTTTCCTGACTTCATTATACATATAAAAAGAGACCATAAAATTAGAACTAGTAATTTGAGACAATTATAAATAATGAAATTTTTAAATAAATAGATTACCTAACCAAAAATACTAATAAAAATATAAAAATTATTTTTAATGAAATGATTTATGAATTCATAAACAATATGTTAATTATTATTTTATATATGATTACTCTTTGATTAATAAAATATATCGGTATCAAATCAATCCACCCCCCAAATAACTATTCAATTTAAAATTTTAAAAATATCCCATCTTCATCTAAAGCTCAGCAGTGATTTCATCAATCTTTTACATAATACTTATATACATTCAAATGTGAATAAATATACTATTAGTAAAATTGATGACTGTCAATAAAAATATTACAACATATTCATGCTTAAGACAAGTAATATACTGACTCATATATTTGTTATTATAATTATTATAGAATTAAAAAGTATGAAAAGTTTATTATATAATATAATTATTATTAAAAAATAATCACATTAGTGATCTTTTACTACAAATCAATCATAACATGGATCAACTGTTAAAATTTATGTGTGTCAAATAAATTTTCTAGTGGTATGTAGACCACAAACTACATCAATATTTTGATCACATTTAAACAAAATTGTATAAATTTTTTTATCTATGAAGGTTTTATACTTATTGAATATCACTATAAAAGTATAAATAAAATCACTTGGAATATTTTTGTGTGCATTATGATTATAAAAATAAGAAATATAGAGCTACTGATTTTGAAAATGAATCAACATGATCTGTATTGTTTCATGAGATAAAAACTAATAATAAATAACATTATTTTTAGTATATGATAAAAAATATCCTAAAATAAAACATAATTAGATATAATAATATGTAAAATAAATAATGATGTTTAGAAAGGATATTTCATAAAATCTAGAAACTCATTTTCAAACAATGAAATAAAACATAAATGTACATGGTCATATAATTTATGAACTATGATGTATTGGTTGTACATTAATTTTAACTAGAAACAAAATTTCCAAACCATTCCATTAAAAGTGAAATGTGACATTAAAAATATATCCACTATGATCCATTTTTTAACAAATTCCATGTAGTTGAAAGTAAAATAAAACATTAAATAATGGGATTTCATTTTGACCTTCCCATCAAACTAAAACCATGTCATGAAAACAAGTTAGAAATATTTAATTAATTTGCGTGTTTTAAGTCTTAACATACTCATTCCTATAATTCAATAAATTTGTGATACGATTCCATTAATTTTTTTTGGATATCTAATATATCTCAAATGGATTGAAAAAATAACATAATATTTCCATTATGTGATATGAAAACAATTAAATTTTATATCATTGATTCATATAAACTATTTGAGGTTAACTCAATAAACTTAAAATTTATGGTTACCATTATATATGAAGAACTTTTTATGCTTGATATGATGAGCATATAGAATCCCACAGACCAAGGAATACATGCTAATTCAAAAAATCATATAGGGTTCGTTCAAGGTATGGAATAATTTCGGAGGAAATTATGAAAATTAGAGTACAATTATTTGAATTTTGAAAGGATATATTAGATTTAAGAAATTATAGAATAAGTGAGTGCACATTGTCTCAATAAAATGAGGTGGTTTGGTTGTTTTCCTCGATAAAATCTACAGCAACCTTTTTCCTCAAGCCATCGAACCCATGGAAATAAGCTTATTATAGACATTGGTAACAAATCATGTGGTTTGATTCATTGACCAAGGGTTTATTATAACCATGGGAATAGATTCATGTGGTTATAGGCATAGACTATTGTTTCCTATAGCTGTTCTAATGAACACCTGTGATTATATATAACCACTAAGAGGCTATATATCCATAGGAATTGATGTTTGTGGCAAAACCTGGCCACTATTATCCAAAGAGCCATAGTTATCTTTGTGACAATGGCTATATTAAATCTATATCCACATAGAAATTTTAACGAGGCTATAATTTAATGGCTATATGTGGAATTTATATTGGTGGTTTTCTCTATCTTCTTATATACTTTTTCCATGGTTGAAATTTGTTTTCTAATTTCGAAGGATTTGGATTTGGGGGTTTCATTGAGGCATGATGAAACCCCCAATAATTATGAGAGTTTTGTTGTAGAATGGTATAGGTGAGCAGACATCATTATTGGATTCATCATTATTATATTCTTAAAATCCACTCATTTTACTTTAGGGGATTATAAATTGTAAAGGGATTTTGGTAATTTCATACATATGGTAAAAATAGTAATTGAAATGTAGTAAATGATCATGGATCTTTTTGATTGTTTTATTGATATTAGAGAACAGTTTTTTACATTATGGTGGTAATATGAAATTAATTATATGAGTATTGATTTTAATCAATTTAATTAGTTATTTTGTTAAATAAATTAGCATTATTTACAGAATTTTTCTGTCTTTTGAAAAAAATATGATATAATGAGAACCTTATATCATATTGGGAAACCATTAGTGAATTATAGATTAGGAATTATTATCTCATATAAAAATCACATAATTTCATCTTAGGTTCCAAGCCTTACCCAGACCCAACTGAGAGTCATTTTTCATGTAAATAAGCAATTTTTAACATAAATTAATCACGAAACTTTATCAGTACTAAAATAAAATGCCGATAAAGGGTGAAATTTTTATAGCATTAAAAAAACTGATAATGGTATACCTTATCATTACTAAAAAACAAAATATAAAAGGATACCCTTTATCATTACTTCATTTAGCATAGAAAAATATTACTCTTTATCAGTTATTTATCTCACATGGATAAAGACTTCCATTTATCATGTCTTTTTTTGCATTGATAAAGGGAATTGTGAAAATTTTAATTTATAGATTTTAAATTATGAATTAAATAATAATAAGTATATATATTTTTATAAAGAAGATAAATAAATATATATAGATTTTTACTTATTTATAATTATATACAAAATTATAATTACATACATAAATCATAAAATATAGTAATATGAACTATATAAATTCAATAAATATAGATCATATTCAAAGTTATATATTTATTTTCATATTATATATTTTATAATACACAAATTTATTTATAGTTTTATGTGTTTGTTTATAATATACTTATATATTAATAATTATATATATTTATATCTATAAATTTTTCATCAAATAAATATTTAATGAAACACACACGCACACACATATATAAATATATATAAGGGTTACACATTTTTTTTATTTTTTTTAATGGTTGGGGCTGAAACCTCATTTATTATTAAGTAAAATCAAAGACCTCTTTAATTGGGTATAGGTAGACCCATTACATATCCCAAAGGCCCAGTGGGCATTTAGCCCATTACATGGCCCATAGGCCCAATTTTTGGCCCAAGGCCCATTCTGTGAATAGTGCTGCTACAACACTCACGCTGCTACAGTACCACATAGTACCTACCGCCGCTGTAGTGCTCTGCCACTGCTACAGTGACCTACAACTGCTATAGTGATCGTCATTGCTACAGTGTCGTCGCTGCTACAGTCCGCTACAGTACTTCTACAGTACCATACGCCAAATGGGCTTTGAATTATATGAAAAATTATAACACACACACAAATATATATATATATATATATTATAAAATATTAAAAAGGACTAGGGTCAATCCGCTTTATTATACAAATAAAAAAAGAAAAAGGATTGGAAAGGGGTTAGACATTCATTTTTCCTCTTCTTTTGAAATCTAAAAGGATAAAAACAGAGAACCACTATGAAACAAGATAATGATGAGATTAAATTTTAAATAAATACCAATGTCCTTTGAAACATCTAGAGATCAGATAATTAGGTTATTTAGAGCTACCTATGTTCTACATCTTTAAGGATGTTCTCCCAATCTTCATTGGTTTATAGGATCCCTTTCATTAGCCTCTATGTTTAAGAGGTGATCCTAATCCACATTATCCATTGGCTTAAAATCCTAACCATTTTAAATATAGGGTTTATTATCTTTATCTATTAATAAAACATTATTATCTTAATCGAAATAGATTTTAGAAAAGTAAAAAAAGGGGGAAAATTTAGACTCTACAAATATAGAGGCAACAACAGGCACTAGAGGAGTCACCAAATATTCCTTGTTTTATAACATTGAATTAGATTTATATATCCATACACTAGAAATCAATATTATGTTCTAAGAATCATCCAAAAGATCTTATGGAACAATGTTAAGAAAGAAAAAATAGGTATAGGTTAGCACCTAAAATTTATCAATGTTAAACAGTTCTTCCACAGGTTTCAAATAACCTAGCATGATCTAGCCCTGGATCTACAGTTCATTTAGACTATAGTCCTTCATATCGGGCTTATTCCCCAGGTTAGATAGAGTTAAGTCTTGAGCATGTAGAGGATTTTTTCCCTTGATATCCAATATATTATTAGAACTTGAAAAACATTCCCTATTATCATAGACTATAATAAGGGACACCAGATTTTATTTTCCACTATGAAATCTTGAGGTAACCAACCTTTTCTATTTCGTTAATTTTTTATCAATAGAATCTTTCAAATGAAATTCACAATTAGACTATCCATCACTAAGATGAGTATAAAAAATGATCCATATTATCATTATTACCGTCATAAATAGAAGGGTATTTCACCTCATTATCATCTACATCATCCCTAGAGTAATCTGGCATTCCAACTAGCTTAATCAGGCATGAATACTGTATTTTAGAATTCCATATTGTAATCTAACAATGAGGTTCTATCCAAACAGGTAACTCTAGATTCTGGATACTTTTATATCTTTCAACCACATATCATTGTCCACTCACATTTAACCCTAATAAGCCCATTGTATTCACCTCAACCGACCGAATACGTAAATCATGAACCCTAGTGGATATGGTCCTAGGGATCTTCAATGCTTGTTCTTGTACACCCTGAGAGGGGGCTTTCACAACATGAGATGTACCGCCTCTCATGAGATTCATTTTGAAGTTATTCTTAACATGCCTATTCTTGGAACCCACTTTAAAAATCGAGGATTCAAAACAATTTTCCTTAGAATGGCCAAGAACATTGCAGGTACCACACAACAAAGGAAGTTTCTTAACATTTGTCTAATGATTAATATTATCATTTTTTAGATAAGATGACTTTGTCAAACAATGTTACACTAAGATCAGCATTCACTTAGACCCTAAAAATGACTATAATCAACCAATTTGGTTTCTTTATCCATTGGAATTGGGCATCCCACTGTCATGACCCCTCCCACTAATGATAATCATCCTTGGATAACCATGGAGAAAGGGAGACATTTACCCCTGAAGCCGGCCTTCAATAGGCCACGAGTTGGAGAGTAGGACTAAGTGTATGTAAATCATATATATGGGATCCATTAACCTCAATAATACGAATATGATCAAGAGATAAGATAGAAAACCACTAAAAAATAACATATAGTGATATAGGAACCCAACCATCCCAAAAATTATTTCAATCAATAAAAATGAAAGTCTCCAATGTAAATACCCAAAACAAATCTAAATTCATTGAATCCACATAATCTCCAATGTCCAAGATAACAATGCCTATTCTAGACTCCAATACCCCCCATGAAAACATGAAAAAATATAATATATAAATAGTGTGATCCTAACATATATACTCGACAGGATCCTACCCAATGTATCTTGTGAATATGTGATTAGATCATACTAATTCACTAGTGAACAAATAATTAAAGTAACATTCACCTAAATAGTTCAACTGACCATCCTAGCCTCGCCAAGTTTCACTCACCAAGAAACTTTTGAATGTAATAAGTTAATATCATATTAATAGAAAAAAAGTTGTACTGCACCTACTTCCCCACTAAGTTTATGATCTCATACCCTAATGTGTTACATCTTGTTCTCTCATCCCTTCAATGTATACATTGATCCTCACTTATCATGATATTTATAATGTTGTTCAGGTCATAAGCCTACCTACCCCAACATTTTGTAGGGTCCAACATCTTGTGTTGGAATCAATCATTATCCTCACATCACATTCCATTTCCATTTCATCATCCATCACATCCCATATCCCATCACAATCTAATGGATATAGTCATAGATTATCATGAATGTGAAGGGAATCAACCTCGTTCCCTTCTTATACCATGTATGACCCTTATAACTTATCGAATCTTGTCATTGCTAGACATCACCACCAATTACACCATCATCAATCAATACTCACCAACAATAGGTACCATTTCTATGTACGTCTTCCGAACGTAGAAATAGGGTGAGGGGTAATTATCCATTTATTCCCTCTCCATCGTAGATATTCGGTAAAACGACCCCAAAACGTTTGGGTTTCGGTGTATTGTACAAATTATGGGTGGGGTGTGTATAGAAGTAACATATAAAATATAATCTTAGTAGATAAAAAACAATAAATAGCTTAATGATTCAAATTTATCATAACTATCATGGTCTTAAACACTACCATAACACTGTATGACATATTCTACCAACTGTTGCCACCACTAAATAGAACTCATCACACCAAATAGCTTCAACACATCCAACTATTCATATTTCATTTGTAAACCAATTTATTTATATATTCACAAATTATTTATATGGTTCCACTTAATTAACCATAAACTCTATATTCAATGAGAACCCACACACATGAACACCCATTATTTATCTCAACCACTTCCCATTTCATTCCTACCCATCATTTATCATTTAATTCATAAATCAGTTATAATGGGATTGAATTCATCCCATTCATATTAAATCACAACCCATGACACGCCCACTTCATCATTACTATCCTAATCACATCATTACTAATAAATTGTAACACATTACATAAATAAACATCACATATTTCTCACAAGAAAGATGTTGTAACTCACTATTACGTCATTATATATTTTCTTCCACCATTTATCCCCCACAACTCACTATATAATTTATCCCATTTCAATAACTGTAGCCTCACCTAATCAATGCATAACAATCATTAACTAGCCACATTCATCCTCATACTTTCCCCAAAATATTCACAAACCACTACATAAAAATTTCAGGTACATTAATACAAAAAACAAAAAAGTCATTTTCCTCTGTTTCCACTAGTGTAGTTTTTAATAGGGGATTCAATACACTTCATCATTTATTTTTATGGGGTCTTTCAAACAATTATAATTTTTCACATAGAATCCATTCATTATAAATATTTTTAATTTTTTAAACCTTTAAGAATTTGGTTTTAACAATTGTCACAATAAGGGTTGTCAATTCCCAAATGCCACATCACAAACAAGGTTCAGCCATAATAGTGATTTCCCAACACCAATATTAAATAGGAAAGATCTAATAATGGAATGTAAGAAATCAAGTAAATACATTTTAGTTTATCCCCCTTCAATTTCATTTAATTAATTAATTATATTCTTTAGTTATACATTACTTTCTATACATTGAGAAAAAAAATATTTTTAGTATCAAAGATATACTATGAGAAAAGAGAGAAAGATGATCCCCTAAAATAGATAAATATTTACGATTTACTATTCAAGGAAAAGATGAATAAAAACATCCAAAAGTAACATGAATAATGTATTATAAAACTAGAACGCAACATTCCACAACAATATCTATCTATAACATCACCTAAACCAAAACCTCCCCAATGGTGACCTCCACTAGGATGAGAATGAGAAGGAGAAGTGAAGGGAAAAGGGGAACACACTTTAGATTTTTTGAGGATTGATCTCCCAAAGATGGACTACAAATACACTAAAAGGGGGGGGTAAATTCCTTTCAAAACAAAACCTATGTCACCCAAGAGCCAAGAGTGATGTTGGAATAATTAGGAATTTGAAGGGGATTTGGGAATTTATACATAAAAATAAATAAATTAACCATAGTGTTTAACCACAAGGTATACCATAAACATTAGGTTTTCACTAATGAATATGGTTAAACATAGGTAGATACACTACAATCCACCCCTATCCAAATGATCTATAGGACCCATTCCCAATATTATATTGATATCTTATCTTCATAGGGTAATAAAATAGTGAATCCAAACCACCACACCATAAATACCCTGAAATCTATATATACAAAAGCCTGGTCTCTCTAAGATTCCACACTGTATCAGTCATCTATATCATAAAAACCTATCTGGAGGATGTTGGAAATGGAAACCTAAACACTGAAGTCTCAATGCTACAACTCACCTCCAAGTTATAGACATGCCTAAATCACAAAATCCACCAAAACCCATCCACCCATAACTCTATACTTCAGGACCCTTACAACATCACAAAGGTTGAGACCATTCCATAGTTCAAGTCTACAAATCAGAATATAATTCTCCATCAAATAATTCTTCTTTAACTCAACTAGACTCACCTCAAAAATTCTCTCAACACTATCAGGACCAAAAACTCACCATGTAACGGGATATGAATGTTTAGAATGTTATACCCACAAGAGTAGCCATATCATATAAGACTTTTGAGTGAAAAATATTCTATTAAAATCCATAAATTAAAAAATAAACCTATGAAAAGGTTATAATAATATAGAATAATTCAAAATCTAATGACCATTTATGAATATAAAGGGATTAAAGATTTATATAAGAGTTCCCAAATCCCTAGGATTTTTCTAAAACAAATTTTCAAAGGGAAATACACAATGAATTAAGCCTTACCCAATAGAGTTTCATTTCCAATTGAAAAATCCCTAGATCAATGAAACATGATTATGTAAATATTATAGTCTTTTAGGTTTTATACTGTTTTGAAAAAAACATGTACAATGAAATATTTCTTACAAAATTCCAATCTATAATGGACCACATATCATTTTTTTCATCATAAGATTTACTGATTCTTTCTTAATGATTCAACACAATATAGAATCTAAGAAAGATCCCAAGGGTAAAATTATCATAACATTAAAATTTGAGGTGTCTTTTTTCCCATGAAGACTCGCCTCGGGTGTCTAAGGCACCATGAATAAGTCTTGGCTTGAATCCAATTATAATTTCTTCATGAATTATATAATATGTAAATTCCATATTCAAATAATATCGATTCCCAATTCATTCTATAAGAGATCACCAAGTTCAACAAAACATAACACCTTCCACAATCCCCCCCCCCCACACACATATATACATATTTTAGAATATAAAGATATGAAATAAATAAAATAATCATAGTCAATATAAAAATTTATATAATTATATTTATATTATATGATATTTAATATTCATATATATTTAAAATATACATATATTTTTATAACTATATATGTGTGTGTTTAAATATATTTATATTTATAATTATATATTATAACATATAGAAAAATAAATATAAATTATAAAAAACCATTTCATTTTGATATAAAATATTTTCATATATTTATTATTTAGATATTATAGAGTTATTTTCATTATAAAAATATTACATTTTTTTAAATAAAAAAGACAATAGTATTACTAAAATCTTTTCATATAAGTTTTCATTTAAAAATTTATTTTTAAAATTGTTGAATTTTAATTTTACATAAATAAACACATTTTTGAATTCGTAATATCAAAATTATATTATGATTAATTGTTTGTGAATTTCATGAAAAGACTGAATTTCATAAATAAACACATTTTTAATCTATAATCATCCAATATTATATTATATATAATTTTTTGTCCATTTAGATGAGATTACAACGTTTCAAATATTTTATTTATAGAAAAGTTAAATATGCCACTCTCTTGTTTTTATTAAATAAAATATTTATAACATAGAGATTATAGTAGGATATGTTTTATTTAAAATATAATTTTTTAATCTAAAATATTTACATTCTTCATGGAATTTATTTTTAATTTTTAGTGAGGAAATATTTACCATAAAAGCTTACACAATGTTGATACAGTAATTATTCAATTAATTTAAAACAAAAATAATTTGTATTAAAAATATTAAGATTTTATAAAATGAGATAATTAATGTGATTCATGAATTATATATAAGAACGTTAAATATATAGTATTTATTAAAATAATTGGTTTGAATTTCAATTCGTTTCGTGATGTTATTAAAATGAAAGTGATGACTAGTTCTAAAAATTTATATTTAATATATTTTATAATAAATATTATTTTATTAACTCATATAAAATTTGTGAAAATATTATATTCATAAAAATGACTATTATATGGTTTATATTTAAACCATTATCAATTTAGGGGATTTTTTTCATTTATAGTAATTATTTTCACCCACAAAGAGTTAAAATTCATGTTGTAACAAAAAAGTGTGGAAGGAGGTAAAATGGGTTAAAAACAAAACAAAAAGGTAAAACAATATTTAAAACATGTTTAATTTTTATTTTATGATGTTAATTATACCAATACTAATATTATATTCTAAATAAATTAGTTTGGAGCCATTGTTAATTGATAATTAATTTATATTAACAATATATTTTCAAGAATTATATGAGTGATCCACCCGTCTCTTATAAAAGGAAACCTCTTCTTCTCATTCCTTCACACGTAAAACCATATTTGATTATCCAATAACTACCTAAATACATTCCAGGAATACCTAAACTCTTTATGGGTCCTTTTTAGGCACAACACCAACCTTAGTTGTCTTAAGGTGTCAATAAAAAAGGATTTCTAAAGAACATGTATTGTTTTAGTCAGGAAAGTATGTTTTATTTATTATTCAAACTCTATAAAATCTTATTTAAACATAATAAAATAATAATAACAATATACGATATATAATTAGATGTTATTATTTTTACATCATAAGCTATATTCATCTCCTCTTCCATTAAATGGGAAACAAAACCATCATTTGGTGTACAACGAAATACCACCCCACAAACAGATGTAATTTATTTTCCATTTATATCTACCATGAATGGTTAAAATGATGTAATTAAGGTATATATATGACATTAATTACATTTTATCGTTTTTAAATGTTAATATATCCTTTATTTTCTTAAATTTCAATTCATTGAAACGTGATAATGTCGTTCAGGCATATATGTGGACTACCACCACCACAAAGAGATGTGGTTTTTTTTCATAACCACATTACATCATATATATATATAAGTTTAGTTAAACACATAATATTATATTAGTTATATTATTAGCATTCAATTATTATACAATTATAATAACCATTTGTCCATAATGTTCATCAAAAAATGAAATAATTACTCATGCGTATGTATGACCTGCCATCTCAATGATTGTAGCATAATTCATATTTCATAAAAAAAATTAATAATTTATTTGAAAAGAATAATTTATAAATAAAAATATTAATTATTTTATCATTATTATTCTTTATATTATGTAATATTGTCCTCTATGACCAAAGTCGCCTTACTGTATCCATTTTGGAATTATGAAATAAATATCATCAAAATATCAGATATGAATTTAATTAAATAAATAAACAAATATACGATGGAATGAGATAATAATAAATTTATAATAAAAATTAAATTGGTTGTTATTAAAGTAAACATATATCCTAATTTTTTCATTCGGGGTGATAAATAATATATGTGTCGAGTCAGACACAAGGATAGGGACTTCTAAAAATATCCATTAATGTTTCATATAAAACTATATTTTTAATCTATATGTAGATTGTTGCGTTCTAAAAAATTTGTAAATAAAGTTTTAATTATTCTTGTACTAATGTTTACTTTCATTTCTAACCATGTTTTAATTTTTACAAAACATCATTAATTGAATCTTTTTTTCATTTTCCAAATGAGGAACTTTGTGACTTTTGTGAAAAATGCAGGAAAGAAATGTATTTTAAATTGTATAGAATGAAAATATTTTCCTTCATTCATTATTCATATTTTAATTTAGGATTCATTTATAAGATTACAAGGTTATTTCAAATAAATTTATTTGATTAATATTTCTGAAATTAAAAAAAAGTTATTTAAAAAGGGAAAGTGTATTTTACATAATAAATGTTCAATGGGATATTTAAAAAATAATTTTCCATACAATATGAGATACTTTTATGTTATTTTGAGGCCGAGTTCCTTTATAAGATTCTATATTTTCCTCAAATAAAAACCATATTTCCTTATGTTCTTGTTATATAAAAAATGGGTTTTAAAATGGAAAGAATATCTCAGTATCTAGAAATGTTTTTTTATGGGCTCAAAAAACATTTTTATGATGGAAATATTTATCTATTATGTTATGGTTCATGGGGATTGTTTATGATTATGGGTGGAACTACTATAAATCAGATGATGGTGATCCTATTATATATATCCAATACAATGGGTAAATAGATGGAGTTTACTGAGTGGGTTTATCCTAAGAGATATTGGGAATATAATACGATTTTCATTATATTATTAATTGTGATGGTGAATCCATGATTAACTATAATTGTTACTCTTGGTTAATGTTTGAACATTAATTATGAAATTATTTTATAATTAACTATGATGGTTACTACTAATATAACTCTAATCGATTTCCCATGTTTAATTAATAATTATATGAAAATGATTTCCAGGGTTACCTACAAGGTTCAACTATGCTTGCTTTGGATTTTTATGGAAATATTATTATTTCACAAGGTAAAGAAGAATATATTCTACCTTATAAAGAGAAAAATCATAAATTTGGGAAAATGTTATAATTATTTTTTCATGATTTTAAAAAAAACATTATGTTTTTTATTTTCCATTTCATATTTATTAATAAATGTTTTGCGAAAATATTTGGGCAGAGAATTTTCTTTCATGGGTAGAAAATGTTTTATTTCAAGATGAATTTTATGTTTATAAAAGAAAAAATTTTATAATAGTTAATTGATTTATGGTTTATTTATTTATTTTTTATATACCTTACTGATATTTTTACTCTCGTCCCATGTTTTAAAATAATATTCACAAGGGTTAATGATCGATAAGGGAAAGAAAGAAGTCAATTTGAAAGTCATGATGATTTTTATTAAAAAGATATCATGTTTTACATTAAAAGTTATATATTGTGATAAAAAATAGTTATTATGAAGAAGTATCCTCTTTGTAAAGTTTTTTTGTAACAAACAAACTCACTAAAACTATAAAAGTAAAAGATCATTGGGAATGTGAGAAAGTGAATTAATTTTTTAAGTCAATAAAATATTATTTGTTAGAACGATTCATTATAGTGGTTATTAGATCAAGGTTAAGATAACATTAGAGGTTAAGATAATGTAAATATAATACCATTAAAATAATTTACTTTATTGTTATGTTGAAATGATATTAAATTTGAATAATATCATGTTTCTTCATCTAAACTATATCTGTTCAGGATGTTTTTCCATATATGGGATAGTTATTTGAAGTAGGAAGACAACAAGTGGGTAATATCATTAAATATCCATTATTTTGAATTATTGTAAATGAAGTAGAGAAGGTTTTTATTATGTTGGATCAGTTGAAAATTGAAATATATTAATGAGGTATCCACACCCAATATAAGCTATTAATACAAAAACGAAACATTCCAATAGTGAAACATTTGATGAGATAACACCCTCATGAATTTAGTGGATTTTCATACCTAGTGGTAGAAGAATGATGTATTAAAACCCTATAAAATATATTCAATGTTATGGTATTATTTAATAGTCATATGGTATGTTTATATATTTACTATTTTGGAGTCGTAGTCGATCAGTGGTGGAAAATGATTTATAATAATTTAGAAATTAATGAGATTGAGAGCATGTAATGTTATGATATTATGAATATATTCTTTGATAAATATTTTCCTTAATATTCTATAATTGGGATGGAAATTAAATTATTTGAATTAAAAAAAGGATGGAGATTTAGTGGTTGTGAATAAAAAAATTCACCAAATTGGAAAAGAACTAACAAAATTTTATCCATGATCATGATTGTAATATTAATCGATATTACTCAATAATGAATCTTGTGTATTTAAGGGAATTGGATTTTGGTTAATTAAAACGTTTTGAGAAACTCATGTGATGTGAAGAGAAGGTGGAAATGGATATTTTTAATGATCAAATGTACTTCAACAACAAGTATAAATATAGGTACATGTGGCATAAAAAATGGGATAATGGATAAAATAAAAATGATGCTAAGAAAATTAAGCTGTCACTTTTGGAGTGTTTTTTGAAAAAATCACATTGGGGAATTCCTCATAAAGTCTAATAAGTGCTTAATATGTTGTAGGGCAGGTAATAAGACTCATAATAACTATGAAAAACATTATGGTAGTTGTAAGGCCAGTTATCATTAATATGAAGTAAAATGTATTAAATCTATTAAGATGTGTCGTTATGCACATGAGTTTATAAAAAGATCCTTTATTATGATGAGCATCAAAACTATCAGAAAAAGGTTTCGTGTAATCCTTTGTATCAAATGTAGTATATTTTGTTCCATAAAATGAATTGGTATCAGGTACATTACTTGTTTATTTATATAATCTTATATTATTTTTTGATTCAGGGTTTACACACTCTTTTATTTCTTAGAAATTCTATGGAAAATTGGAACTTCCATCTCCAGAAATGGATCAAAAACATATAGTGAAAATACATGGGGGTATTAAAAAATAAATTCTAATAATATTCATTTCATTGCCTTTGGAGTGAAATTACTCAAAAAACTTGTTGCCTTACCCCTAGTATAGTTTTATTTTATTCTTGGTATAGATTGGATTTCTGTTTACCATGCAATGATAAATTATAGAGCTAAATATGTCTTTATTAAAAATTAATTTCAGTTTTTATATAATAATCAAACCCTAAATTTTATAACATATCAAGAATCTGAGAAACTTTTAAAATATGGAAATAAAATTTATCTTACACATTTTTTTGATAATAAGATAACTATAAAGATTAATTTTATTCCAATAGTAAAATAATACAAGGATTGTTTTCCAAATGAGTTTATTAATATCATACAAAATCAAGAAGTATTGTTTAATTCTGGCTTAGTTCTTGATGCTAATCCAATTTCAGAATCACATTATCGAATGGATTAAGTAGAACTAATGGAATCGAAAAAATAGATGTATGAGATACTTGATAAAGGTTTCATTTATCCCAACACTTCATAAAGAGGTTCCCTTATTTTATTTGTTAAAAATAATTATGGTTTCGTGATACTTTTCAATGATTATAAATGTTCGAATAACATAGTTGTAAATAATAAGTATCTTTTGCATTATATCTAGGATTTTTTGACCAGATCAAGGAAGCTCGGTATTTTTCAAAGGCTGAATTAAGTTCCTAGTATGATCATGTGATGGTGAAAAATGATTAAATTCATAAAACAACATTTCATACTAGATACATGAATTATGATTTTTTGGTTATGCCCTTTTAGGTTAACAAATTCCCTAGCTGTATTTTTTGACCTTATGAATATTCTTTTCCATGAGTATTTGGATAATGTTTTGGTTTTTTTATAATATATTAATTTATTCATAAATTTTTAAGGTTCTTGAATGAATTCTAAATATTTTTCTATAAATCATGAATTAAAATAAGTTATACAAAAAATTTATCAAATTTTATTTTTGGTTATAACATATATCATTCCTTGGACACATAAAAAATAAAGACGACATAACCACTAATACTACCTACAAAAAAGTGGTTAATAAAGGGAAAATAACAAATAATATTAATTAAAATCATAGTTATCCTGAGTTAATAGGGTTTCTTGGAGGTTTGTTGAAACAATTTCACAACTATATATCCCATTGACTAAGTAAACTCAAAAATGAGGTAAATTAATTTATAAAAAATATTGTGAACACTATTTTTAAAAATTAAAAAGATGATTGGTGAAAACCCTAGTTTTGGAATTTACATTTTGGAATAACAATTTTTTCATCTATAGTGATGATTCATTAAAGGGACTTGGTTTTGTCTTAATTCAACATGATCAGGTAATTGCTTATGCTTCATGGAAATTGAATCCTCATGAGTTAAATTGTCATACACATAATCTGAAATTTGCTTCCATGGTTCATTCATTAAAAATTTGGGGACATCATTTATTTGAATCCAAGTGTTTAATATAGAGTGACTATAAAAGTTGAAGTATATATTCACTCAGAAATAGTTTAACCTGGGATAAAGTAGATGGCTAGAAAAGATTAATAATTATTATTACACAATTCATTCTCATCTTGGGAAATAAAACAAAATCGTTGATGATTTGAGATAGAAAAATAATGCTTGATTAACCATGTTATGTTTAGAACATGGACCTTTGGTTGATGATTTGATAAATTTTGTCCTAGAAGTTTTGGATGTGGGACGTTTATCAATTGTTTTTTGAGTTTTCAATGAAATCATCTCTATGAGAAATAATTTAGAATGTTTCAAAGGAAGACCATGAGTTTTTGGAAAAGATAGAATTGGTTAAGAAGGGTATGTTTCATATATTAATCAATAATAAATATTTTTTTAGGATTTGTAAAGAGATTATGTTGGCATTTTGATTCCCAACGGAGGAGAGAATTGTTGATCAAATCATTTAGATACCCATTTTTTGTTTATCCTAGCAGCACAAAGATGTATAGAGATCATTAGTTGTATTACTGTTGGGATGGAATGAAAATATATATTACTGATTTCGCTATGAAATGTTTGACTTTTCAAAAGGATAAAGAATAATGAAAATGGAAGAAGGTAATGATTTATCCTTTTCATGTGTTGAAGTGGAAATGTGAAAATATATCCATGGATTTCATAGTGGTACTACCAATCACATCTTGAGGTAATAATTTGATTTGGGTTATTGTTGATTGATTAACTAAATGTGAACAGTTTATTCCCATTTAAGATATTCTACCTTTATATCAAATTTCTAAACTTTTTCTTAAATATATTTTCAGGTTACCTAGAGTTATTATCTCTATTGTATTAGAACATTTCTCTAGATTCACTTAATTTTTTTTGAAATTTATTTAGAAGTCATTGGGTACCAAATTAAATTTCAGTATGGTATTTCATCATAAATATGATATAAAATATGAGTGAAAAATTCATACTTTGGATTACATGATTTGTTCTTGTTCAATGGATTACCAGGGATTTTAGGATAAAAGTATTCTTTAGTAGAATTTTATTATAAATCTAGTTTCCATTCCAGTATAAAAATGGAACCTCTTAAGGAATTATGTCGTAAGCGATGTCGGAATATTTATTTTTGGGATGAAGAAGGTAAAAAATGATAATGGGACCATAATTGGTAGAGGAAATGGTTACATAGGTTAAATTTATTCAACAAAATGTGAGGATATCTAAGACTGCACAAAAATGTTATGTGGAAAATCAGAGGAAAGATCTCTCATTCAAGGCAGGTGATCATGTTTTTATCATTGCATCCCCATGGAAAAATTTGATGAGTTTTTTAAAAAATGGGAAGATATGCGTCATATTCATTGGACCATGTGAATTCTTAGATAAAGTTGGATAAGTACCTTACTTAGTGGACTTAACGTTGAGTTTTTCCTATGTACACAATGATTTTAATTTTTTTATGTTATGAAGTAATGTGAAAGAATCATCCCTTGTTTTGATACACGAGGTAGTTTAATTAGAAGATAAAATTTCTTATAAGGAATAACGTATTCATATTCTTGACCATATAAAAATATTTTTTTTGAAATATGGTAATATACTAGGTTAAGGTTTTGTTGGAAACCCATATAAGTGAAATGAAAAATTGCATTCTCAATATGTTATGAGGTAATGATATCCCCATCAATTTAATAAGTATATAAAACATTGGGTAAAATTGTTCCAAAATGGGGAAGGATGCAGTAGAACATTAAATTTTTATAAAAAACATTTCTATATATTAATTAGTTAGACATTATATATTTATATTCATTATAAAAATAATAAGTAATTTTTAAATCAAAAATGAAATATTTTTATTAAACTCTTTATTATAAGGTTTTATTTGAAAATTAAATTGGAAAAATATAGAATTTAAATTTCAAAAAACTAACTTCATTTTTTAAATTTATCATTTCAAAATTATCTTAAAATGAATTTTTTTATAATTTTCTAAAAATATTGGGTTTTCAATGAATAGTGAAAATACTGATTTTTATTGAAAACTATATTTTATTTTAAAGTATTTATAAAGATAAAACAAAATTTTTTATTAGTTTAAATTTTTCATTTTTTACTTTATATTTTTAATGATCCAATTATGGGTTTTAAATTAAATTTATACTTTAATTTAGTATTAAACTTTTTTAAAGAGAACATTTTTCAAAAAAACTAATTTTCATGGTGTTTTCCTGGTTTAATTTTATATTAAATTCGATCAATTTTCAGTTTTTAATTATAAAAATGGATTCTATTTTTGAAATTATTCGGTCTAAATGTGGTAAATTGGTCCCTTTTTTGTAATATTAATAGTAACATTAGCAATTTTTGTTCCCATAGTAATTGGAATTCATGCAATTAATGTTAAAAGTAAAATGACAAGGTCTATAAAATGACTAAAAACATGACTTAATTTTATTTTATAGTTCTATTCCATACTTAATCATCCATGATTTGGTTATATCTAATTCTTTGTTCAATTGTATGATATTCTAATATTTATAACATTTTATTTATAGAAAAGTAAAAAACATCACACTCATGTTTTTACTAAATAAAACATTTTTAACATATAGATTAATAGAGAATGTATTTTCAATGAAATTGAATTTTGAAATTAAAAAGATTTATCTCCATCATGGTAATTTATTTTTAAATATTAGTGAAGAAATAGTTAACAAAAATTCTTACACAATGATGACACAATAATAATTCAATTATTAGAAAAAAGAAAATAAATAATATTAAAAAAATTTAATGTATTATAGTTATAGATAATAAATGTGATATGTGTATTTTATAGACTATAATGAAATATCAGGGAGATATTATAATTTTTTTAAATTTTACTTCTTCTATTTATATTATTAAAATCAATGTAATGAATAGTTCTAAAAATTGACAATAATGATATTTTATAATAAATAAAACCATAATAACTGATATAAAATTTATAAAAATATTATATTGAAAAAAAATTAATATTATTTGGTTTATATTAAAAACAATGTTCCATTTATGGGACTTTTTAAAATTTATAGTAATTTTATTAACCTTCAAAGAGTAAAATTCTTTGTAACGGTAAATACAGAGGGGTTAACGAGGGGATAAAACCAAAATATAATGGCAAAAACGTATTCAATTTATATATAATTTTCTATAAGGGAGTTTAGACACATAATAATCTTATATTATAAAAAAATCATTTTGGAGTTGTAACATCCCTCCCCACATCCATTGGATTCAGAAGAGGTGGTTGTGTCTTACTAGGCCTTAAGTGACATCCCTA
Source organism: Viscum album (assembly GCA_963277665.1). NCBI lineage: Eukaryota > Viridiplantae > Streptophyta > Magnoliopsida > Santalales > Viscaceae > Viscum > Viscum album. Next base: position 704,131,408 of record OY728145.1, read on the forward strand.
AGACACCAAATATTGGAAATAATTAACAAGTGGTTAAAAATAGTTTTTGTATGATTTTATGTTTAATGATAAAACAACAAACCACAAGACAGAACAAAAAAAACCACTACATGATGCAAGAGTAAAAAATACAACTCAATCATAAACAATCAAATAATAATATCACAGTACAAACTAGAATCCAAAACAAATCAAAGTCAATGAAAACCAGGAAAACAACTCAAAAACTAAAAACCTACTCAAATATCCAAATACACATTCCTAAACCAAGGTAACAATAAGTAACAATAAAAAATTGTGATACATTGCCTTTACATGTGTCTCGATAGATAACATTTGCAAATACACCAAAGTGCCCATGCAGGGGATGAATATAAAACTCAGTTTGATTTCACAAATTATTTCCATACTCATGCCACTAGGATATAAAATGTTACCACATTAATAAAAATCGTTTAAATTAATTTAATTTTCTTTATATCAATGAAAATAATTTTTTTACAGACCAAAACAGTTTATGTGGAATGAAAAAAAATAAGATTTTAAAACTATTTCTCAAATTAGTTGGAATTCCCATTATAATTAAACACATCCACACAACCACAAATCTAGTCATTCATGTCAACCAAGGACCTACCTATACTTTTGAGATGTGATTCATCCTTTCACCAAACATAACATGGTGAGCAATTTTTATTTGAAAAAATTCATGTCATTATCCTTCCCATTTTGATGGGGGGGGGGAACTTTATTCCCTTATCTGTTCAAAATTAACATGAACACATGACCACCATGAACTCCGAAATCCATGAAAACCCATTATAATAAAACATTCATTTTATTGAGAGAAATTACAAACCTTTTTCCATTAATCAAAATCAAAGAATTATTTTAAAATAAACATTTTATATTCCTAAACCAAAATAAATTTCCAAAAAATCAACGAATTTTAATTTTTTGACAAAACCATCACTAAAGGGGGTTTCCCTCAAGAATCATAAAAGTTTTTCCCCAAACAAACTCAATAAAAACAATAAATTTGAAACGAAACCTTTAAGTCAGTCATGTGGAGTTGAGATTCAATCCACCTACCTCTCGATGTTAGGTGTAAACAATGAACAATAATGAACTCCAAAAACACAACTTTAACTCCAATAAACAACATTATACATTGTTCCCTTTAATGAAAACAATCATATCTCAACATTATTAACATCACAAAACATATATATATCCCTAAAGAATTATATATATGATTATAAGAATGGGAAGAAGAATAAATCTAATGAAAATGATGAAGAACGAACACTTACTAAAGAATTTGAGCCTCTAACGTACTTATAGTTTCTCGAGAATCACTCCTTGATCAAATGGAATGGTATTCACGCCATTTGTAAGGATATAAATTAATAAAATTACATGTTTAGGGGTACGGGAATCTTCTTAGTTGATAAATGGTATTAGTTTTATAAATTTATGATCCAATTTTTTATGGTGCACAGTTCGGCAGCATGGTTTCGAAAACCATGCAATAACCGTGGATGATCCACCATCTCCAAATACACATTGCATGGTTGGGTTATATAGTTAGACAAACAATGCACCAATTTTTCTATTCCCCTTATTAAAAACATTCGGGGTTTTTCTTGGGAAGTCGCATAGTTTGACCAAACTGTACCCCTAATCGTCCTCCTACCCAATGCACAGAGATTCACAAGCACAATTTCCTTGAGTTGAAGCATGGTTTATATTAACCGTGCTCAACCCGTTTACCTTTAAAAATGCCTAAAAATATTCCAAAAATACGTTGAACTTCCTGAAACTCAACTTAGTTAATTTATATATTTAAATTGCAAACATAAAGACTCATATAAGTTTTACTGAGGGGGTAAATTATCCACACCATTAGTCTTACCATCAATGGAAATTTGAAAACCACCATTTGAAATATTTGGTGCCATCTCTTGAACATTTCCTTTTTCTCGATCCCATTTGTTTCTTGAATTTTACTTTGTTTCCATAAAATATAGACTAAACTGATACTTTTCCCAGACAAGTCGTTCTATTTTATATTCACAACCTATATCGACACATAAACAAACATATAATTTGAATCTAGTTCAATGTGATATCTTTGAATCACATGGTCATGATCAGGTTGATACATTTTCAATTGAGATACATGATACACATTACGCACAGAACTGAATCTTGGTGAAAAATACAACAGATATTCCACTTCACCAAAACATTCAAGTATCTCAAAATGGCCTATGTATTAGGGAGCTAACATTCCCTACATACCAGAATGATGCTTCCCAAGCCATGGAGAAATTCTAAAGAACACATGATCACTCACCTCAAACAACAAAGACCATCAAATATGATCCACAAATTATTTTTGATGACTCTGAGTTATCTCTATTCTCTTTCTAATCAACTAAATATTCACTCTTTCCTCTTGTAAAGTGATTGGTACAAGCAGTGAATTCTCACTTTATTCTACCGAATAGAGAAGAGAAATATAAGGAAACCCATAAAATTCTTCAAACGAATCCATATGTAACAAGGAATGATAATGATTGTAATACAAGAACTCCACTAATGGTATGTGCTGCTCCCACGAGCCTCTGAAATCCATTAAATAAGACCTAATCATGTATTCTAACATTTTTATATTCCTCTTAAATTTTCCATCTATTTGAGGATAATATGTCATGATCATGGTTTATAGTTTCAAAATGGATTTCTTCAAGGATTTCAAGAAATGAGATATAATCCTTGGATATTAGTGGAATACTATCAAAAATTGTACACAATGTCTTTTTACCAATTCTTAGATATAGAATTTTTACTAGCCTTCCACAGTATTGGATTCATGAATAGGGATAAAAATAGGACATCTTAATGAGACAATATACTATCAGCCATATAGATTCATGATTACAAACCATCCTTTATAGACCTATTACGAAATCCATCACTATTTGTAACCATTCATACATAGGAATTAGCAAAGTCTACAACATACCTTCTGGTGACTGATGGTCTTCCTTGACCTGCTAATAAGTGAGGAATTCCAAAACAAACTCCACGACTTCTCATTCCATAAAAGCCCACCAAAATTGAGCTTTTAGTTCCTTATACATATTTTTTTATTCCAGGATGAAAAACCCAGCATGAATGGTTGTAAACATGAAATAGTTTCTCTAGACATACCAAATGTATTATTACCCGATCTTTAAATTAAAAAGCATCGCTCCCATCAAACATACATCCTTCAATGCCCCCCAACACCAATGAGTTTTTTCATCATTGAAACAAATTAATAATATTAAATTTGATCCTATTTCAAATGTTAAACCAAATCAGGAAAAACCAAAACATGGGAGAAAACAACAACATCACCTTGTTTAGTATAATCTAGGTCCTTGTATGAAATAACCAATAACAGTTTCCATTCATCAATAGATTATTTAGGAAATTTATTATACAAAATCCTTATTGTTGCATCCTCCATTGAATTGCCTTTTACTGGTGTATAAAATAAGTCAAATTCAAAAATTTGAGGATACTTCGTTGATCTTCATTGTCTCATATTCAAATATCGTTATGATAAAATTTGTTTTAAGCTCTTAGGATCCATAAACACTACGAAATTCTCACCAAATAGTAAATGACACAAATTCATACAATAATGGACTATATTAGCTTATTCCAAATTATGTTTTATGTAGTTTTCATCATGAAACCGTAACTACTGTGATCCATAAGCAATAACATAATCACATATCATGAGAACACATTTTAACTCGGATCCCAAAAAATCACAATTGACAACATAACCTTTTCCTCATTCTGGATATATCATGATCACTAATGATTTAAGTCAATCATTAACCTCTAGAGAAGACTTTGAACATTCATCATTCCATTGGAATGGAAAAATATTCCTTGTCAAAACAGAAATAGGTAAAAATAGATGTGTAATGTAATAAAAAAAGAATCAATAATAAAGATCTGGGCCATGAAAACTATGTATTTCAATGAAACTATTTGTCTATTGTTAGGAGATTAAAACCATTATCTATTTTGGGATCAATTAAAACACACATTTTAATGATAACATGGCCAAGGAAATGAACTTATTGTATCCAAAAATCGAACATTGAAATATAAGAATACAAACAATGATACCAAAAGATACCCAACACAAATTCCAAGTGTCTCTGAATCTTTTTCAAAGAATACACCAGTATATCATCCACAAACACCAAGTAATAGGAATATAGATACATTTGAAATATCGTATTCCTAAATTCTATAATAATATATAGCGTATTCGTAATACCAAAATGAATAATCAAATACTCACAATTTCTATATCTACTCCTAAAATTTTTCTTCAGAATATCATTCTTCTTAAACTACTATTGGTGATATCCGGAATGAATTTCAATCTTAGAGAACTATTGGTATTCCCTCAATTGACTGAGTAGATAATCAATGCATGGATGTGGACATCGATTCTCTATCATAACTGGGTTAGGTTGATTATAATATAAAAAAATCCATAGAGATCCATATTTCATTTTTTCAAAAAGAACTTGTGCTTCCAAAGGAGATATACTGGTCCGAATGAACCATTTTCTTTTGAAATCTTCCAATTAGGATTTAAATTCCATCAATTCTGTTGGTTCCATATCATAGTATGGAATTGATATTGGTCTAGTTCCTATATAGTGATCAATAAAAAATACACTTCTCTTTAGGTGGAAATCCTAAAAAAATTTATGGAAAAACATAATAGAACTGGTCTACTATGGTTGAAAAATCAATACTCTAGATCTCATCCATGGATTCCAAGGTCAATGTTTGTATCTACTCTGAGATATTTCCAACCACTAGTTCCAACAAGACTTCTCCACTTTCTTTCACATTTATTTCACCTCTAAAGAGACCCATGACACCATATTTACTTGAAAAACTATCCCTTTAGGTATAATAATCAATTTGAGATTTGAACATTGTTAACCAATTCATATACATGATTAATTCATATACCTCCATCTCAAGAAAAAAAGAAATCCCAAGTCAATTCAGCTCTATAGATTGTAATATAACGTGATTTTACCATAAAGGCTCGACAATATCTTTGAGAAAGAGTCGTTTTATGTTTTAAAATAGAAGGAATTATATCAACCTGAAAACCCATAAGATATGTAGTACAAGAATCATTAAATGAATGGTTTTCTCCCATATTAAAAAAATATTTCATAAGGGTATAATTCGAAAGAACCATAACACTCATCTTAGAAGGTCTTGATTTATCATCCATGATCATATTCTCAAATTTATGCCATTTCTTACTCTATGGAATTTTCTCTTTATTTCCACGCTGAGATATAACCGGTTGTGGAGTTTTCATATTCCTAGAATCATTGTGGCTTTCTCAATTCTTCTAACAAGAATTATTCTATTTCCCCCATACTGTTGAAACTTACAATGCCTGAGAAGCATGATATGTGTCTCTAGAACCCGATCTTGGAAAACTATGACAATATCATTGATGATTCTCTATATCAATTTAATTGTGGCATTCCCTAGGTGGTGTCATACAATCCCGCACCATATGCTGAAAATAACCACACTGGAAGAATCTACTCTTGCACATTGGTTTAGGAGGAATTTTTACTGATCCCACTATATGATTCTTAGTCATACCCCACCATAGAATTATGTATCCTTCATTTGTTTATTCCAAACAATGGAGTTACCACTGTTGGAGTTGGTTCCCTAGAACTAACGTCTGTGAAAATTATGATAAATTGTTTTCATATTTTTGAATATTAATAAACTCCTCATCACGTAATGATTAGTATTATGTGTGACTTAGTATGTGATAAATTCCTATGAGTAGTTGTCAAACTGAAATGTCGAGGATGTTATCCAATATAATGAGAACCTAGAAATTCCACAAAATTGTCTTAAATATTTGTTCTATAGTCATATGATTTCATTTGAGGGACACAAATGATAAATTCTATTAGGTTTGGAGAATCATATGAATTTTAGGAACCTTCTCATGGTGTACACCCATGGTAATATCAAATATAAGATATTATGGTAATGAGACCTACCTGTAAAAAATACTCATTTATATGTTTCATTATATGATCCTATCTAATGACATGTGTATTGATCCATATACTTTATGATTATTATTAATTATTATTATATTTCACATACATATATGTATTGAGTAAAATTGTTCAAACCAAATTTCATCATGAGGTACGATATGGTTGGTGCATCATGATTAATATTTAATTGATGAACAATGAGCGAAATAATTTTAACCTTTTAGATCAATAATGGAAGTGGATATCCTATTTTCATGATATATCTTTCATTTAGTTTTAGAAAATAGAACCTGACTATAGAAAACCATAGACATGGATTAGAGATATCAGGATAAAAAGATTATATAATATAGTGAGCATTTTTATGAGGTGTTATTTCATTGTGTAATTAACTTATTTCTATATGGGTAACTTGGCAATGCGCTATACAATAACCATGTACATTGAGCTACTTTGACTAATACCACTGAGAAAGATCCCTATAGGGTCACACAATAAGTGTATCCAGATTCTTATTTAAATAATATATTATTATTTATTATTTGAATAAATATTATTTCTACCAGTGGTTTAATAATTATTTTTATTTTATTAATTGTATATATTCTTTCGCCAGTCATTCGATAGAGTATTATGTGAATATAATATTTAATAAATATTTATTTTCTATTTAGGGAATATAATATTTATTCATTTATTAGTAAATATTACAATGATAGTTATTTATTAAATAAATATTCATTATTCAAGGATCGATAAATATTGTTGAGGAATGAAGAACTTAGTTTTTAGGTTCAGTGGGAAATAATATATATTGAATATTATTTGATTAAAGGATATTTAATTTTAATTCACATGTTCAGCATGTATAAAGAAATATTATTATTATTTATTTTATTATTAACATGGTGTAATGAAATGATTAAATAAATAATAAGGGGTACTTGTGATATAACTTAATTCTAACCATAGTGGTATATAAACCGAATTATATTAATTTTCAAGAGAGAAAATTTCATTTTTGATGTGAAAAATGACATATAAAGATAATCCTTTCAAGCCCTAAATAGTTTACACTACAAGAAAGACTTCAATAATAGAGATTGATATTTCAACACCATCTACTCTCATTTCTAGATAGATCATGTAGAATACTTTGGACGTGATTCTCAAGGCAATCAAAAGCGAATGACTCAAGCATTAGGATCTTCCGCACTAACACCCAGACATTTCTATGGATACATTCGTTGATTTGTAGAACAATTGTGGATCACTGCTAGAGGGAATATTACATTGATTTATACAACGCATTTATGTTATGATGTAGATCGATTGTCAGAACCTTCATTGAAGAAATAATTTTAGAAAATGCAATTCTTTAATTGAATAAATAAATTATAAATAATATATGATAATCTTCTGGTTGGTTCTGGTGTTTTATCCCTAGTCAATTTTCTTTGATTCATTTCAATTTATTGCTCTGTTCATCATCCTGAAAATATCATATTAATAATTTATCATGAAAAAAATATATTGGGAATTCACATCACACGATTCCGCTGTGCTCGGAACCAACAAGTGATATCAGAGCAGTCACATAATTATTTATAATTATTTAATGATCATTGACTGTTATAAACATTTTAGAATTATTTTTCAATTCAATTTTTATAATTCTTAAATATGAATTGTGATATATTCTTCATCCTCTTTCATTTCTCATAAATATAATATAATCAATTAATTTTATGAATGAAATAAATTCAAAGATCTCATCTAGAGTTGGTGTGGAATCTGGCCAGATAATAGAAGAGCAGACGTCATGTATCCTAGAGGTACATGCCATGTACTAGTGTAAAATACACCAATAATTAATTCATAATTAATTCAAGTCTTATGTAGTTAATATATTTGGTTACCCTTATTTTATACAGCATGTTGATTTGGCTATCTTGGCATGCAATCAACCAGAGTGCTTGTCGTGTAACTTCCATAAACATCATGCAGGTTTTTAGTTACAGACAAGTCGTGTGTCTTATTACACATCCTACCTGACTTGTGACAACGTAACTCAGAGACCACACAACGTGTAGCCCTTGTACATTTCATATACTATAACTTTTTCTATGGCATGGTTTACACACCAAGTGCCTTGGCGGGTGACTTGGATGGATAGTGAGAATAGAACATTCCATATATCTGGATTGTATACACTGTGTACTTTTAGAAAATTATAATGAATTAAAAATTAATTTATTATATTGCATAAACCATATTATCATGTTCTTTCATGTGACCATTAAGTTGATAGATCACTCTAAGGGATGTATTTTAATATATGTATAAAATTTCAATCAATTTCTTTTTAATGTTCAAATATACATGTTAAGTATGAATTATATTATTTTTTAACTCTATGTCCACTGAATCATATCACATGATAAAAAAATCATGTAATTCATTTTATCATTACTTTGATAGTACACATCCTAAAAGTACGCTATAAGTCATGTATGACACATGTCTCCAGAGTAAACAGTATATGAGTATAATAAATATTGTTTTTTTGTGGGGGGGGGGGTACTCACCCTGTTTCACACAAGGTACAATTTTTAACATAATTAATGTTAAATATATTTATCAAATTTGTTTAAAATAATTTTGGATGATAGTGTCATGTAATTTTGGATGATAAATAAGATAAAATAATTTATTAATTAATGAAGATGACTAATTGATTCAATAACAATTTATCTTAAATAAGAGTGATTTAAATTTAATGATAATTTTATTATATACATATTTCATCTAATTCATGTGGATGATCATGAGGCTAGACCATACAACTGTTTTTTATTGGGTTCATTTAATTTATTATTAAATTAAATTGTGTTCATGTGTTCCATATCTCCTCATAATATGTAAGGACTGGAATTCCCATGGTTTATTTGATGTAAACCCCTTGCCCTCATTTGTGTGAGAGTAAAATCATATATAATGGATTGAGATCCCAAGCTAGTGGAGGCTGTTCATGTTTGGAGTCAAGGAGAAACCAATCTAAGAGAGATATATAGTTGGATGGGTGGAAAGTTGTTTCATGATCCAAAATTGGTTTAAGGTGTTTTCCCATGAAGTCAACGGTTGGTTTGTCATCTGCCAGATAAAATAAACAATAAAAAATGTCATGGTCATTCCACTTTATTATTATAATTATAGAATGTTTTATGGTTCTTTCATTATGGATATTTGTTTCATGATCACACGAAATAGTGAAATTACCAAGCATGCTAGGTAGACCGATAATAAATAGGATTATGTGTAAATATTATTTAATACATGGTTAATAACTTATGTAAATCAGCTAAATATTAACCAGAATGTGATAATGATAATAATTGTAAATTACAAATAAAAGATTAAATATCTTAATTATACATATTAAGTCAGTATATCCATACACTAATTCAATTAAAATCGAACCATAATTCAAAGTGCTTGACCGGCCAATGTTGGGTTTTTTCAATTATTGGGGAATTATAACATAAAGGGTTGGTTTGACCAAACTTAGTTAATATTAGGGGATGAAAAATAAAGCCGGAATTCATGTAACTAAGATGAAAAGGTTGAGGAAATCCAATTTATGGATTTCAGGAAAAAGGATTCTAGTCAACTGATTAAGGAAATGTGATTAAATGTATTTGGTATTGGGAATGGCTACCTAAAACCCTTAAAATTTCTTGACCATCCAATATTATGGTGTTGAGAAGTTAAAGATTGAGCCTTGCAGCTAGAATATCAGAGAAATAGGATATTTAAATGCAAATGCTAATAGATATTGGGTATTGATAAAATAATGAGAGATTAATAAATATAATAATTATTTATTTTTATAAATTTTATTAGATAATGTACTAAATCTGTGTTCATGTTATTCTTTGAAATATTAATAAAAATTACCTCAAACATATCACTATGATCCATACATGGGAAGAATAACATTATCACTAGAAAAAATTTATAGGAGTGTCAATGGTGCTTACCTGTTGTCCTACACCATGAAAGGATATTATATGTGCTGGAAGAACATATTATTGATGTTCCTAGAAAATATGCTAGTGAAGAAGAGTTATCTATATACGATAAAAATTTGATTGATTCTAAAACTGGGATGTTTTTATGCCATTATTCTTGTCCAATGATATTTTGATGCAACATGAGGACATGGATGTGTATATCATGATGTATCACCTATTTGATCTCAATTAATAGAATGAGAGATAACATATATATGAGATATCAAATTCTATGTTTACAACTAAGCTTGGAGATTTGGTGTTAGCTGAGTCTCATAAGTCTTGATTATTGGATACATTGAATGCTTAGACATAATAGGGATTAAATTCATAGATAAGTTTCATAGAGATCTAATACTTCCCTCACTACCAAAGACCTTGTCCAATTTTTTGGTTTATTAAAATTTGAGAAATAATTAGTCTTTCAAAACTTCATACTAGGATTCTCTATGTTGATAAGGACATGGGGTACGGAAAAAACAGTGTTCTTATGGTGAATAAGAATTGGATAAATAAGGAAAATGGAACCAAGACTCACAAAAAGTATATAGCTTTCGAGCATTTTCCTTATAAGAAGAGGAATATCTAGAGGAAGGGAAAGGAAATGGAGGTAGTGTGATTTGAAGTTGAAATCAAAGCTACTAGAAAAGGAACCACACCTAGAAAATAGGGGAAGCTAAAGGTGAATTCTTTAATGAGTGTAATCATTCAATATCAACACATTGGGTATTATTTATAATTTATGGTACAGAAATGTGTATGGATATTTAGGAACCAATTATATTTTGACATTATTATAGAGGATAACTGTATTTATAAGATTACAATGTTCTGACGATGGCTTCTCTAGCCATTGGTGACTACCACCTTTCATTTCCAATGAGAATGGTATTGGATTTAAAATATTATTATTATATACCAAATTTTACCATGAACATAATTTTTGTATCATTCTAAGATGTAGATTGTATTATTTTAATTTTTAGAGATAAAAGTTGTTTCTTTAATAAATAAAAAACAAGTTATAGTATGGGGAAATTAGATAGGTTTCATTATGTATTAAACTATGAATAAAAATAGTTGTAAATAGATAATGAGTCGTGTTTACGAGACTCATATAACACAAATCTATGACATCATCATCTTGGTCAGGTAAATGAGATGTGTCTATGAAAGCTCTTTCAGGATGGTTATTTAGATTCTTCAGTGCTAAAACCACTTGAAAGATGCCATGATTATTTACAGAAAAAATGACTATATATTAATTCATAGGATAGGGTGAAAGCGAGAATATTATTCTACTATTAGTACATAATGATTTTTGTTGAAAATTTCTCAAGGAATATAGTGTGGAAATTCTTACTTCATAACTTTTACTAATAACTTGAGTAGATATGGCTATGCATACGTGATAAGGTATAATTCTAATCCCTTTGAAAATTTCCAACAATTCATGAATGAATTAGTGGATCAACATGGAAATATGATAAATAAGATTCAATCAAATTGAGGTGGTGAATATATTAAATATGAGTTTATCAACTTTTTATGGGAATTTAGTATTCGGTCTCATCTCAATCCCCTTTACACACCACAATAGAATATTGTTTGTGAAAGGAGGAACTGAACCTTATTAGACTATTTAAGGTCAATGATGAGTCATGCATATCTTGCATTATCTTTTGGGGATATGAATTACAAAATACGGTGTACACATTAAAAAAAGTACCAATTAAAGAGTAAGACATATTTCCCTTTCTGTTCTAAAGTAGAATGAAACATGTTTTGTCACATACACATGTATGGGGTTGTGAGGAATTTTAATGGATTTTTTAGGAAACAAACTAGCACCCCAAGGTACAAAGTGTATCATTATAGGGAATACTATCAAAACAACAGGATACTACCAATATAGCCCCTTATGCAAGAAAGTGACTATAGAAAGACAATAACCATTTCATAAGAGGGTGTCCATCCACAAAAAAGGATGGTAGACGCAATATTATCTTCAATGAAGTAGATGCTCAATATAAACAATGGTTGGAAGCGGAAAAAATTTCATAGGTCCACATATAAGACGTAATTCCTAAAACACTAGTACTGTTTACGAACACAAAAGAGGTAACATAAATGGATAGATGTTTTTTTCTAGTCATCAAATATGGTGACTTGTTATTGGTTGAAAATAATGAACCTCTCTCAGAGAAAGAGGTAGTAGAGAGTTCATAAGAAATATGATCTAATGAAGGCACAAATTATAAAATGGAATCCATGTATCATAATCATGTTTGAGTTTTGGTCGATGCTCCAGTTGATGTAAAGCTCGTATGGTGAAATTGGGTATTCATGAGAAATTTAGACATGAAAGGGAAATAAAATACTAATAATGAATGTACTGAGGCTAAAGGGTTAAAATGAAATCAAGGAATTGACTATAATGAAACCATTTTACCAGTTTCCTTGCTTAAATCCACCATAATTATTTTTTCTATACTAGCATACCATAAATATGAAATTTGGTAGATGAATTTTAAAACAACTTTACTTAATAGAAAACATTAGGAAAATTTCTATATGACACAATCATAATGGTTTGTTAATCCATATGATTATAAAATTATTTAAATGTTATAGAGATCTGTTTATGAATTGAATAAATCCTCCAAGTCATTGAACATTTGATTTGATGAATCTAGAAAAGAATTGTGTTTCATTCAGAATAAATATGATCATGTTTTTATAAAAGGTTTAGTGAATATTATGTCGTTATCATGTTAGTATATGTTTATGACATATTACTTATTGGAAATGAAATACATGTCTTACAATCTATTAAGGAATGGTTGAAGAAGTATTTATCTATGAAGTACTTACATGAAGCATCCTATGTTCTTTAGATCAAGATTATTCATGATAGATCTAAGAGGAAGCCTGGACTATGTCAAATTACATACACTGACTAGATACTAAATAGATTTAGTATATAACAATCCAAGAGGAAACTAGATCTAATGTCACATGATCTACATATTTCTAATAAAATTTATCTTTAGAAAAAACAAGATAAGAGTGAATGAGCAAAATACCTTATGATTTAGATATATTATCAATCATGTATTCCATGATATGTACTAGAATTGATATTGCCAGTGTATTGAGCATGGTAGGCAGATATCAAGAAGATTCATGAGAACAAAATTATGTTTCTGTTAATTCTATACTCAATTATCTGAGAAGAACTGAGGATATTTTCCTAGTGTATAGAGGATACGATGATCTATTTGTAAGAGGATATACATGTTCTACTTTAAAAATTGATCAGAATGATCAGAATTTAGAGTCAAGATATGTTTTATCTCAATTGAGGACCTGTGAGATAAAATATTTCAAATTAGAAAATTGTCGCTGATTCTACAGTGGAATCTGGGTATATATAGGCTTCTGATGAATCTAACAAATCTACTTGGATTCCCAACGTTTTCTAGGAGGTTTATGTGGTACTTGCAAGTAATGAACCTGTGACACTCTATTTTTATAATACTATAATGATGGCTCTTGAAAAATATCCAAAGTCACACTAACAGAAAATAATATAACCTGAAAGAATAACCTAATGCGGGATTTTTATCAAAGCGGTAATGTTTCAGTAAAAACAGTTCCTATAGAATAAAACATATAATATCCTTTTACTAAAGTCCCCTATCATCAGAAAAATTAGTATCATGTGAGAGTAATTGGGATGAAGGTTGTTAGTAGTTCACTCATGGTTAAGTTGGAGTCTGTTAGAGTCTGTGCTCAATAACCTTATTCTATGTACTTTATGATAACCTATATTCATATTTTTTTAATATTTATAAACTTATTTTCACATAATAACTGTTCTTCTATGTGATATAGTATTTGATAATGTCATAAGAGTACTTTTCACAAAAAAAGTTCATAACAGTTCCCCGCAATGATGAGAACTTAGAAGTGAAACGATAATATTCTAAAATATATGTTCTCTAGTAATATTATATTATTTTAGGGATAGAAACAATACAAGATATTAGTGGTACAGACTTATAGGTCTTTGAGTTTCCTTATAAAGGTTTACACCGTTGGTAATATCTAGCATAAGACATTATGAGAATGAGAACCTCCAATAGGAAATTCACCTTTAAAAGTGTCATTGGATGTTACTAACTAAAGTCATGTGTACTGAACCTTAAACATTAATATTCTTATTAATGAGAATTATAGTTCACATATTTTAATTTATTGATGAAAAATGTGATAACATATGTTCACCGTGATGTAGGATATGTTGGGTGCTTCTTGAGTAATATTACATCAATGAATATTTTGAAAAAGGATTACTCCATTATACTCTCTACCAAAAGTTGACATCTCAAGCCCTTTGATGGGAATTATATTTCCGAAATAAATCAATTTCCATGGTTTTTTATTGGCACATTCAATTTCTTATAATTCGAAAAAAGGGACATTAAGCACATTTGTTGATGGCACCGACATGTAACCAGCTTGATTAGAGACATCATGATGTATAGATTATATTAAAAATTAATTGTCTGTATGTGGTATTATGTCATTGTGGAATTCAATTTTTTCTTTATGGGTTCCTTGACAGGTTGTTATATGATAAGCTTTGAATCTAGGGTTCATTACCTAATTCCACTGCTAAATAGGCCTAGATATTCATACACTCTGTGAATATATAATCTATGTTAAATAATTTATTTTTTTAATTTTTTAACATGGGTAATAAATATTATTCTTTTACATGGTTTAATAATTATTAATGTATTCTTGATCACATAAATTCTATCACCAGTGATTCTAGAGAATATTATGTGAGTTGAATATTTAATAAATATTTATTTTCAATTTAATGAATATTATATTTAGTTAGTTATTGTGAATAATAAAGTGGTATTAATTTATAAAATAGAGATTAATTATTCAAAGCCCGATAAATATTGTGGAAGAATGGTGGAACTAGTTTATGGGTTCTGTGAGAAAAAATATATATTGAATATTATTTTATTAAATAATATTTAATTTTTAATTCATGAGTTTAGTACATGTCAATAAATAATAATATTTTAAATATTATTATTGATATGAGGTAATACATGGATTAAATAAATAAAGTGGTGAACTATTGAAATTAATTATTTATTGAAACTAGTTTTATATAAACCGAATTATATTATTTTTCAAGAAAGAAAATTTCATTTATGTTGTTTACAATAATACCCAAATACAATCCTCTCAATCCCTGAAGATATCCCTCTCCATGAACGATCCCAAGAATGAACGAAAATCATTCCACACCATCCACTCTCATGTATATAGAGATCATGAAGATTCCCCTCAATGCAATTTTTGATGTGATCAAAAGAGAATGACATAGGAGTTAAGATCTTTCAAGCTAGAACCTAGAGATTCCTATAGAAAAATTTGTAGATTTTTTTAACATGTGTGGATCACTTTTCAATGGAATATTTCCTTAATTCCAATAATGAAATGAAGGTATGATATAGTTACATTTTTATATTCAACAACGATGAAATAATTTCACACAATGTAATTCATTAAATAAATAAATAATTATAAATAATATGTGATCATATTGTGCTTGGGTCTAGAATTTTACCCCTTGTCTGTTTTCTATTATTCATTTATGTTGATCACTATGTTAATCATCGTGTAAATATCTAATTAATCATTAATCATGACAAAAATCAACATGGGACATTACCCATCCCATGCTTCCACTCTACCCAGAACCTTACCCACAAGTTCTAATACTTATTAAGATTCTTCATCCAACCATATTTCTTGATATATACCTTTATTCCCCAATATCTCTATTGACCATCTATATATAATCTGTTATAATAACCACATCAATATTTGATTGAATCTATGACCTCAACCTTTATTCAAAAATGTGTTCCTTTTAGGACACGCCTATAGAAACTTCTGGTGAAAAGCACAGTAAATTCATAAATTTAGTTGACAAATCTACCACCATGAGGTTCTCTTGCCTCCAAAAGAAGAAATACATTGTTTTATAAATTCTGAAAAGTGGTGATATGATTTTTTTTAAATAATTCTTCAAAATCATCCAATGAAATTCCTAGGTCTAATTTAGCCTCAACTTCTAAATCTCACCACTATTATACTATATCCTCCATCATAAAAATTTATAATATCAACTTCATATCATCATGTGGTATAAGGATACTAAATATTAAATTCGTTATATTTCGAGACAATTATGATTTTTCTAGTTTTTAATCACCCCAAAAAATGAGTGGATTATTCTCCTAGAACTAAATTGAATGATCCACTTTACATGGTTCATCCTTTAAATTTTCTCTATCCACAACCTAAGAATCCTGAAAAGTACATAATTCCAACTTTAGTTTCACCTGTGGCGTAGCCGAAACCACATTCTCATTATCCTCTTCTGGTTGGTTTCTATGACGACTACAAAGTTTCATTTTATATAAAGAAAATAGACTCCATTTATGTCACGACCCATCCCCTGAGGCCCGTGTCATGACTACCCCAAGCCCGCCTTCCATAGGCGAGGGGCTGGTGACAAGCACCAACAATGTATTCCCAAAAACTGTAAAGGCATTTCCTTTATAACATGTAAGCACACACGACAAAGAACACAACATGATATGATCTCTAGAAAACTATATAGTAAATAGTGAGAGTACAATAAGAAAAAGGGGTCATAATACAATACCAACTAGAAAGTACAAAGAAAACTATAAAGTACAAGACTATTGATAGGTGAAAAGAAGCTCCTGGATCATCCACCAGGAATCCAACCTGAAGGGTAGGTACAGCTCATGAACGGTTGTCTCTGTGGTTTTCCTCAACTAACATCCAACACCGAGCTAACTCCAGTCCTGGTACTCTCTTCCTAAGTCAGCGTTGTCCGTCGTTTGCACCAAACACAACAAGGTGTGAGTGTATCCCGTGCTAGGGTGAGTATATCGATACTTAGTAGGGACCCCAAGACCCTCAAGGTCTCACAAAATCCACAAAGGATAAACCACATCGCATGAAAAAAACTAAAAAACCTTTTTAGGTATATGCCCATACATATAACTAAGATATCAAGTAAACCAGTCTGAATCATGAGGAAATCATTTAGTCCAACTCCAAATCCCCAAGATCAACTGTTCTATAAAGGAATAAATACCACGAAGGAAAGTACAACACAGTTACGACAAATAGAAGAATACCACCGAGGTATTAACACGAAGGAACATACCACACATGTACAGACTCAACTCACACAAGGTATTTCTTAGGTACAATTGTAGAGATGATTATATGTAACTACTGAATCATCTTACTCTGTTAAGAGGAAAACCCACAAAGGATCCCTAATCATCATCAGACCCACAGATGATCGTAGTACATCATCACACCCACAAAGAATTCTAGTACCTCGTCAGCACGTCCTCAGACCCCCATAGGATCTCTAGGTGCTAACCCACACAGAATTTCTCGGTGATGAACCACACAAGATCGCTCGGTGCTGACCCACACAGAATCACTTGGTGTTGACCCTCACAAGATTGCGTGGTGCTGACCCACACAAGATCACCAGGTGCTGACCCACATAGGATCTCTCTGTGGTGACCCACATAAGATAAATCGGTGCTGAACACACATAGAATTGCTAGTTGCTGACCCACACATGATCGATATTCATTCTTCAACTCACATCCAGATTTTGGGTTCCCGCACTAAGCTTGATTGTCTCCAGGATGGTCCGCTCCTCAAGACACTGCTCGATACTCTAACTTCCACGAAGTCCCATGAAGAAGTATCCCAGAGAACCACCATGTAACAGAGGTATCTATGCAACAGACGGTGCATCAAACAGATGCCTGGTCTATAAGCAATTGGAATTTTAGTGTCGTGGCCCGGTTAGATTCAAATACGATCCCACCCAGCCAATGTCCAACTTTCACTGAAAGTCACGTGGAGTATCTCTAATGAACCACCTCGCCTCAAGGATTTCAGTACCGCAGACAATTCGTCATTTCGACGCCGTACAAGGGAGATATTTCGAATTCAAGATCCCGAAATAATAATATTAATACTATTAATGGGTGTTTTGTGGACCCAAGCAATGAACCAAAATTTAATATTCAACATTATGATAAAATCGACCATCTTAATGATAGGATCACATCGCCACTGATGGTAAGTCAATCAGACGTCACACACATGAGTTATAGAGGGTATAAAATTAAATAATAATAATATATTATTATTGTTTGAGCAATTTTGGTACCCAATCCGGAAACCCAAAAAAGACATCCAATATTGGACACATAATTTTCGTCTTCAATTTAGGGTCATACTTCCGCTGACGTTTCGTGAAACTGAGGTCACACGAAGAAGATAGAGTAAAAATATGGTTTTCCCAATAAAAATAATAATAATATTATCATTATATTATTATTTTCAATTTAACTATTTTATTTTTCCTTCAACTCCAAATCTCATTCCATGCTAAAAACCTTCAATCTCCCACGCGCTGCACAAAACCCCCCAAATCAATCATCCTTTATCATTTATTTTTTATTAAATGTTATTCCCATCTTATTTATTTCTCTCTCCAATCTAATATTTATATCATGTTTTCTTATCGCAATTAGCACATCCTTAACCCCAAATTTCCATCCACCGCACATCTGACTTCCTAATGGCATCTCAAAAAAATCACGTTGCCATGCACCGCCGGCCGCACCTACGGCCTCACGCGGCAGCTTCGCACAGCCTGCACCCGCTATCCGCCTGGCCACCACACCTCTAGGGAGACGCTCCCCGTCGGCCTACCACCATCCTGGCCTCCCGCTCACGCCGACGCGATCCACCTCCGCTATCATTTATCCGAAAATCCTTTCCATATGCATATCGCAACCGTGCCGAACAACCACCCTGTCTCCCCTTCCATAGGATATTGCAGCTTCATTCTATGCCCAAAAATTTTAATGATCATAGATTTGTGATCCTCGGGTTGAGATCTCTGTGTCCGTAGGTTGCGCTCAATGAAACATTATGTTTTTAGCACGCTTAATTATTTGGTGATGAAGAATGCGTGAAGAAAAAAATAGAAATGATGATGGTCTATGTGCAGATTGAGGACCATGTTGGTTTGGTCATCATTTTTGAGAATCACGAACAAGAGGAATTAACAAATAGATATTTACCATTCTTCAAATTAAAACTATGTACCTAGATGTTCTTTGATGATGTCGTGAGTTAGGAGATGAAGATGTCGACGTTCGTTGATCCCGCACCATGCTACCAATCCGAGCTCGTGCGTCATCATTTTTCTCTGATTCTGGAGGATGATCGTTATTGTAGTGGATGTTCTTCTTTGATGAATCTCCTTCCAAGTTCTCAGGATCTCTCTCATTTTCCAACAATCTTCCAACCAAATGGTGAGGTGCCAAATTAGTTTATTAAATAAACTAATTAAGATGGCGCATGAATGAGAGGAAAACTGAGGGTTATCTCCCATTAAAGGGGGAGATCCAGGGTCGGGTGGTCCCCACCTTTGAATTTAAATTGGGGTTTTTAGTTCAGGGGATGACCACCACTAAAAATCAAATGGGAGATTTGAAAAATAAAATAAACGTTGTTCTTTATTTTATGTTTATTCTTTTTACTCTCCCAAGATATTCACGAAAACCAAATTTCACCCTCGACCTACTGCGGTAAAGGAGAAGGTCTCTTTAAGAGAATATCGGTGTTGGGAGTTCAACGGTAACCTCGTATTTAAATTCCAAGCACCAGTACAAAACATAAAAAACACCACTCATGCGTTTACTGAACATACCCGAAAAAATGTTCAGAAAATTATTATCAGTCACCCTCGACCTGTGACGGTTGAGGTTAGGTTCTACCTAAGAGAAAAACGCCCCAATAAACCCAACGGTTGTCTCAGATTTCCAATATGAGCTACCATTTAAATGTTATGGATTTTTAAATAAAATAATTTTCACTTAATTATTTTATTTACGGCCAAAAACTATCTTTCACTGGTGTCCCCCTCTTGCCACATTTAGTTTCTAGATAAATAAAGCATACTCCCATGTGTTCAGTGGTTGTCTCAGATTTTCACTCAGATTTACCATTTGTGAGTTATAAGAATTTGAAAAATAAAACAATTTAATTAATTCTTTTATTTACAATTATGCCATTTTGGGTTTTCTCACAGAAGGGCCTTGCCCAACCAAACATAAGTCATGCTTAGGGTAATCCCGCCATTCTAAATGCAACAGTTTCCTCAGATATCAGATCTGGGAAACCATTTAAGAGTTATTCAACATTTTTAGGAAAACTGCTTACGTGCACTAATTGAAGCGTAACAAAAACATCGACGGATCATTCCGGGCACTCCGGGCCTCGAAATCGCACGCCGTCAGATTTTATGGTCTCGTAATAATTATATATAATTAAAAAAATATACGGAATTTCTAGGACATTAAATTCTCCCCAAATTTGGGCTTCACATTCTATAAAGCCACATTACCAAAACATGGAAAACAAGTGGGGGTACTGAGCACGAATTTGAGCCTCCCACTCCCATGGGCTCTCCTGGTGGTTCTCGTGCTGCCAATGCTCACACACTAAAGGTATCGATCAACCATGATGGAGTATCTCCTTTTGATCCTCAATCTTCACTGGAACCTCCGAAAACCTCACCCCATCCCCAATTTCTAGCTCGCTATGGTTGATGACATGAGATGAGTCATGCACGTATCCCCACATCTAGGACATGTAGAAGACGTCATGCACCCCCTCTAACTGTGGTAGAAGAGCCAAGCAGTATTCCACCTCGACTTCCCTCTATAGGATCAGAAAAAGGACTGATATACCTCGGTGATAACTTTCCCCCTCATCCAAATCTCTAAAAAACTCATCGAGGTGAGACCCGTAAGAAGACATGATCTTTCTCCTACTGTCGGCATAATACGTCTTCCAAATTTGAGAAGTTTTTACATGCTAACAATTGAGGCGCTGTGATACAATGTATTCCACTGCGTTCTTCATCCATGGTCACAAGTACTAAGGTTGAAGGTCCTGGTACATCATCACCACACCAGGATGTACCGCCAGAGGGGACATATAGAACTCCCTCATAACCTCCTTCTATAGTGCTACTTGTACCATGGTACATCTTCTGAAGAGGAAAACGTGCTCCCCACCATCAAAAAATCCATCAGGTGCCTGTCCTAAAGATATCTAAGCATTTCGAGCCCCATATTCAGCATCTTCACGCTGCACCTCTCTGACTCACTGAAGAAATGGGGGAGTGACTATAAGAGACTGAATAAAAGCTTCTCCATCTCGATCCACAAAGGATATTTTAAAAACAGATAGCTGCTCTGTTTCCTCACTCAACAGCTGCAGGCCAGACCTTCAGGTGAGTGTGTCTGCTACCATGTTCCCCTTAAAAGGAGTATAGACTATGTCAATGTCATGGTCCTGGAGGAACTCTAACCACTCCTGTTGGGAACTCAAAACTCAAAACTTCTGCTGCCATGAGGGTGAGGCTGGCCGAACCACGAGTGATTAGTCGCACCCTACTTTGCCAGAGATTATCATGTGCTTCCTAGGTTTCCTTTTTCACCGACTAAAGAAAACATCATCCCAACATTGTAGATAAACCACATCATTTTATCTTAATACAGTAAATATGAGTATGAATTGTGGATGTCTAGTCATACCCAAACTAATGTCGTAAGGCCTCAACACTGCCACCAAGAGGTTCCAACTGAAACTCTCACCTCAATGGTCAGATCACACTGTCAGCGTAAGTGTGATTATCGAGTCTCCTCTCAAATATTTCTTTAGACATGAGGATCAATTCAACAGTTCAACCAGAAACTCTAGGTCTTGGACAAGATTCTTGGAGGGAAGGAATGATTGGTACCTATGTCTATTGATTTGGAAGATAGTTGTAGACATAGACCATACCTTGAATCATTCCTAGAGCCCTTGGGTCGCACTCCTTGACCGCATGCATCTACTCCCTTCCCCTTTCCTCCAGCTCCCTGAGCCTGGTAGGGGCCACAATATAGGGTAGTTGTAACCTGTCGAAATGTACACCACCTCGTGCTTCTCCCCTATCTCTGCATCCACATTTGCATCCCTATAGATTCATCTAACACTTCTTCTTCTTGAAACATTTTTACATGCTCAAGTATCTATGAGTAGGTCCAGTTTCCTGCTTTCCCCCTACTGACATTCACTGGCTACATCTGTTCAGCCAAAGAATATTCAACCAGAAAGGCTCTCTCTAGCAGCCTAACATAATTAGGAATGCATAGAGGAATATTTAAAGCTTGACTGTCCCTAAAGACACCTCTCTCAGAGGTCCGAGATCAGAAGAACTAATCGTATCATATTCATCGAGAACCAGTAATGATCGGTACACCTCGATGAATACTCATCTACCGACATGTCGTCCTGTTGAATCAATAGAAGCTCAAGGGAACTCTCAGCCACCTTCTCAAGCCATTCCTCAGGATCTCCTTGGAATATGAAGGATATCTGAGGTTGAATCACACATAAGGAACTAAGCCTATATGTGTTGTCTGCTGGTACTTCCGGTTGTAACTGCTAACAAAAAGGCAGTGATGTACCTGACACACTACCAGAAGGTACTATCTCGAATAATGGTCCACGTATCAGATCCTCATCACTATAGGGACCATCCTCATGGTCACTCACTGAAAAAAGGACTAATAGCTAAGATCACCATCTTGTCTAATGGTGTTTCAACTAGGTGGAAAACTCTAGCAACCACCTCCAACTAGCCCTTAGCTATGTTGGAATCTATCTTGCCTTGATACCTTGGAGGCCTCTGTTGCTGGAACTGGTGAAATGTGCTCAGTTGGCATGCATCGTACGCCAGTGAGGCCGGTGGAAACTGCTGCCCAATGGGTGGTGGTTCTGTTGGAACACAACACGAAGGTGCCAACATAGTAAGAGTTCCCTGCAACAGAGCCTCGTCGCTCGGTGGGCTGTCATCTTGTACTCTCTTGACAATATTAGCCGGCTATCTATGCAGTAGAATCCTGATAAGGAATAAGTGAGAAACAGTCATTAATTTATAAATGTTGAGCTGACACAAAGAAAAAACAATAAAACATTTCAAAACACACACGCAATTAGTGTTTACGTGAACATAGTTATAAATAAGAAGTTAGGGTCCTGGTGTATGGATACGCCGACTGCCGCACCAACACTGGATTCCATGAACTAATAACCACTCTCATTACACATAACACTATTTCCATTAAAAATAATGATCAAAGTCCTATGTTCTACGGTAAAACCGACTCCTCTGATACCAATTTGTCACGACCCGTCCACTAGGGCCCGTGCTGTGACTACCCCAAGCTCTCCTTACATTGGCTAGGGGCTGGATAATTTCACCGAAGGCGTATTCCCTAAAACTGGGAAGGAATTGCTTTATAACCTGTAACCCACACTACAAGATACAAGCACAAGAAAAATTTATAGTAAATAGTGCCAGTACAGTAAGAAAAATGGGCCAGAATACAAGCCCAACTGGAAAGTACAAGGAAAACTGAAAAGTACAAGAGATCTGATAGGTGAAAAGCAGCTCCTGGATCGTCGAACATGAATCCTACCTGAAGGGTAGGTAAAACTCATTAACGGTCGTCTCTATAGTTCTCCTCGGATAACGTCCACCTCCAAGCTACCTCCAATCCTGTTACTCTCATCCTCAGTCAGTGTTGTCCATCGCCTGCACCAAATACAAGAAGGATTCGGCATAACTCGTGTAGGGGTGAGTATAACGATACTCAGTTGGGACACTAAGACACTCAAGGTATCACATAATCCACAAAGAATAATCCACACCACAAGAAATCAACTAACAACCATTCTTAGGTATATTCCCATACATATACCTAAGTTATCAAGTAAACCCATATCAATCATGAGGCAATCACACAGTCCAACTTCAAAGCCCCAAGCTCAACAATTCCACATAGGAAGAAATATCATGATGGAAAGTACCACACAGGTACTCTACAAAGAAGAATACAACCATGGTATTACCATGAAGGAAAGTACCACACAGGTACATACTCAGCTCACACCATGTATTTCTTAGGTATAGTAGTAGAGATGATTAGATGTAACTACTGAATCATCCTACGCTCTTAAGAGGCAGACCCACGAAGGATCCCTAATCATAATCAAACCCACGAAGGATCGTAGTACATCATCAATCCCACACAGGATCCTAGCACCTCGCTTGTACGTCGTCAGACCCACATAATATCTTTAGGTGCTCACCCACAAAGGATCACTCGATGATGACCCACACAGGATCCCTCGGTGCTGACCCACAGAGGATCGCTTGGTGCTAACCCACACATGATGTCTCAGTGCAGACCCACACAGGATCGCTAGGTGATGAACCACACAGGATCACTTAGTGTTGACCCACACAGGGTCGCTCGGTGCTCACCCACACAGGATCATTCGGTGCTGACCTACACAGGATCATTATTCATTCTTCACGTCATAGCCAACTACTGGGTCACCGTACTAAGCATGCTCATCTTCGTGAGGGTCTAATCCTCAAGCCACAGGTCGATACTCTAACATCCATGGAGTCCCATGAAGAAGTATCCCAATGTACTTCCATGTAATATAGGTCTCAACGCAATAGATGGTGCATCAACCAGATGCCCGGTCTTTAAGCTATACGCATTTCAGTGCCGAGGCCCGGTTGGATTCGACTACGTTCCAACCCATCCAAACTCCAAATTTCTCTTAAAGTCATGTGGAGTATCTCTAAAGACCCACCTCACCTCAAGGATTTCAGCACCACAGACGGTTCATCATTTAGACACCGTACGGGGGAGATATGTCCAATACAAGATCCCACAATAATAATATTAATAATATTATTGGGTGTTTCGTGGACCCAAGATACGAACCATATTTTAATATTCAACATTAGACTTAAATTTACCGTCTTAATGATAGGATCACATCATTGATGACGATAATTGAATCGGACATCGCATGTAGGATTTATAGAGGGTCGAAGTTCTACTAATACTAATATATAATTATTATTTGAGTGTTTCGGGTACCCAATCTGAAAACCCATAAACGATGTTCATTATTGGACTCATAATTTCAATCTAGAAGACTAGGTCATACTTCGGCTGACCGTTTTATATTTCCTTCATCTCCAAAAGATCATTCCATGCATAAAACCTTCAATCTCCCATTCGCTGCATTCAACCCCCCAAATCAATCATCCTATATCATTTATTTCTTCTTAAATTTTATTCCCTTTCTATTTATTTTTCTCTCAAATCTAATCTTTATTTCACGTTTTATTCTTCCAATTAGCGCTTCCTCAGACCCAAATTTCCGGCCGCCACACATCTGACTTCCTAACGACATCCTGGAAAATGCACACTACCTTGCACCGCCTTCCGCCGGCCACACCAGCTGCCTCATGTGGCTGCTTTGCACGACATGCACCTGCTGTCCACCTAGCCACCGCGCCACTAGGGAGTTGCTCCCCTTTGTCCTGCTGCCGTCCTGACCTCCTGCTTGCACCACTGTGAGCCACCTCGGCTGTCACTTATATGAACTGCCTCACCGGATGGCTACAACAACTGTGCTAAATCACCACCATGTCGCCCCTTCCACATGATATTGCTGCTTCGTTCTATGAAAAAAAATTGTAACTATTGTAAATCTGTTATCCTCGATTCGAGATCTCCGCGTCCATATGTCACGCTCAACGAAACATTAATTTTTTAGAGCGCTTCATTTTTTGGCGATGAAGAACGTGTGAAGAACGAAATTGAAATGATCATGTTCTATTTGTGGAACAATGACCATGTTTTTTTCGATTGTCATTGATAATCACAAAAAATGGAAATTAAAAAATAGACATTTATCATACATCAAACTAAAACTCCCTACCTCGATGTTCTTTGGAGATGTCATGAGGAAGTAGATGAAGATGTTGACGTTATTTTCTCCCACACCAAGCTCCCGATCCAAGCTCGTGCATCGTCCTCATTCTCCGATTCCGCATGATCCTCTTGATTGTAGTGGATGTGCTTCGTTGAAGATTCTCTTTCCATGTTCTCCAGAGCTCTCCCTTTTTCCAGCAATCATCCAACCAAATGGTGAAGTGAAAAATAGGTTTTTTAAATAAACTAATTGAGTTGTCACATCAATAGGAGGAAAACCAAGAGTTTTCTCCCATTAAAGGGGTAGATAAAGGGTCAGGAGGTCCCCACCATTGAATTTAAATTGGGGGTTTTTTGTTCGGGTGGTCCCCACCACTAACCATCAAATGGGAGGTTTTAGAAATAAAATAAAATTTTTTCTTTATTTTATTTTTATTCTTTTAACTCTCTCACAAAATTCATGAAAACTAACTTTCACCATCGACCTACTGTGGTCAAGATGAAGGTCACCTTAAGTGAATATCAGTGTTGTGAGTTCAATTGTTCCCTCATATTTCAATATGGGGTACTAGTTTAAAAGTTATAAAATGTCCCTCACACGTTTACTGAACGTACTCGAAAAAAAAGTTATGAAAATTATTATCAGTCACCCTCGACCTGCACCAGTCGAGTTTACGCTCTACCTAAGTGAAAAACGCCCCAACGAACCCAACGGTACTCTCAAATTTCTAATCTGAGTTACCATTTAAAAGTTATGTGTTTTACAATAAAATTATTTTCCCTTATTTATTTTATTTACGGCCAAAAAATATCTTTCACTGGTGGCCCCCACCGGTCAATGTTAGTATCTACCTAACTAAATCATAACCTCATGTGTTCAGCGGTTTTCTTAAAATTTCAATCTGAGTTGCTGTTTGTGAGTTATAAATATTTGAAAAATAATACAATTTATTTAATTATTTTATTTACGATTATTCCATTTTTGGGTTTTCTCAGAGAAGTCCCGCGCCCTGCCAAACATAAGTTGTGCCTAGGATAAACCCCCCATTCTAAACGAAATGGTTCTCTTAGATTTCTGATCCAGGCAACCATTTAAGAGTAATTCCTTTTTTTTCGGAAAACTACTTATCCGCTCTAATTTATTCATAGCAACAAAAATTGATGGATCATACTGGGCACTCAATGCCTCAGAATCAGGTGTTTTCAGATTTTGTGGTCTCATAATAATTCTATATAATTAGAAAAATATAAAATTTCAGAGACATTACAATTCAGTAAAACCATTTAACAATTGAAGGCGTAAAAATTTATGATATTATAACTCCTAAAAGTGTTTCAAAAAACTCATGAACCTAACATGTAGGTACCCTGAAGTTCCATATAAATAGGATAACAATTCCTTTTTATGCTCTGCATGTATTTCTATTACAATACTACTAATTGATATCAACCCAAATAAAAGACTAAACAAGAAATATTTTCAAACTCTAGGATCAAACAAAATGATACCATTTGTAATGTCTATCTCCTCACCCATTGGCTTTGGAAGAGGCGGGTGTGGGATAAAATTTTTTATGTGAACTCCATAAGACCCCAAAAAATGGAAATAAATACAAAGGGATTAAAAAATAAATTGGGGACACTTTTCCAATTACTGATAAATAAAAAAGCCACAATAAAAAACTGAGAAACAACTATATTTTGTTTGAGAACAAAATAAAATTCAATAAAAAAACCAATAACAATATTAGAGTACAATGTGGAAACCAAAACCAACAAAACTCCTAGAAAACCCAGTTAACAACTCATTAAATCCCAACCTAATCCAAAGCTCCAAATTCTCATTCCATAACAAAGGTATCATGAATAATCACTAAATAGTTGGGATACCTTTCCTATAACATTATATTGATTTATAACATCTTCCAAATCAATAAAGATCCCAATAAGTGGTTGAGTATAAAATAGTGTTTGATTTTTTCAATGAATTTCCCACTCAAACCACTAATATTAAGCATGTTATAACATTAATATAAACCATTAAAAAATTTAAATTAGTTTATATAAAATCCCAAAACAATATTTCAATGAAAAATAGTTTCCATAGAAATAAATTGGTAGGAATTTAAAACCATTTTTCAAATAATTTGGCATACACATTCCAGTTCCATAAATTCACATAATAACACGTCCAAACATTCATGTAAACAATGGATTTCCATATACTCCTTAGGGGGGATTCATCCTTTACCCAATAAAACATTTGTTTATCCTTTTTTAATGGTAAATTCATTCCATTATTAATCACATTTATATGGGAGGAAACTTCATGGCACTATCAATCCCAAATGGATATGAACACATTCCGACCATGTATGATAAACTACTTAGAAAACCATTTCAATAAAAGATAACTTTAAATGATTTTTTTTACAAACTTTTTTCAAATTAATGAAAACAAA
This sequence comes from Viscum album, assembly GCA_963277665.1. Classification (NCBI taxonomy): domain Eukaryota; kingdom Viridiplantae; phylum Streptophyta; class Magnoliopsida; order Santalales; family Viscaceae; genus Viscum; species Viscum album. The sequence goes on from OY728145.1 coordinate 704,160,126, forward strand.
CCCAATAGTTTAATATCAATACATTAAAATATTGAACCAAAATCACTTTCCTCAAAACCAACCAATTTCCACCATTTCACAAAACCATCACTAAAGTGTATTTTTATCAATAATCACACAAGGATTTCACAAAAAAAATCTATCAAATCAATTAATTCTAAAAAAATCTATAATGTTCTAACCAATTGGAGTCATGGGTAGATGCACGTATCTCAAAAACAATGGTGAAGAAAAAAAGAAAAAAACTCTAAAAATGTGTCTTAAAACTCAAAAAACAACCTTATATCATGTTCCCTTCAATGGAATCAATCATATCTCATCACAATTCACCTGGCACAACATATATATATATATATATTTGAAGAAGATTACAAAATTTGATTCCAAGAGAGGCAATACGAATAAATCTAAGGAAAATGATTAATAAAAATCACTTACCGAAGAATCTATGTCTCCAACAAACATATAATTTTCTTAATAATAACTATTGGATCTAAAGGAATAGTATTCACATCCTTGGGAGTGAAAGGAAATCTTGAAATAATTTTTAGGGGAAAAATGATAGGAATAAAAAGTAAATCTGATTAGATCCATAAATTTAATATTTTATTTTTAGTGGTTCACAGTTAGGATATATTTTTAGCACACCATTCACTAACCATGAACTATCCACTACCTCCAAAAATACATCACTTGGTTGGTTCGAATGATTAGACAAACTGTGTGCCAATTATACTATCACCCTTTATCTAGCCTTAAAAAGTTACTCCTATGTATCCACATTATTTGGTCAAACTGCTCACTTAACCTTCCACCTACCAAGTGCCCATGGTTTTACTTTCACAGTTTTCTAAAGGTATATCACGATTTCTTCTAACTGTGCTCAAATGGTGAAACTCCAAAAAAGCCTCAACTGCATGCCACAACTCATCTGAACCCCCAAAAACATAACCCAATTTTTTTATATATTTAAAATACATAAATAAAGGGTCATGTACCTAAAACTAGGTGTAATACAATACATATTTGTAATTGAGAATTAGTTTATATTAGTTTAAAATTTTGAATATTTAAAATAGTTCAAATCCCTTGTGTTATAATGGGGAACCTATTATTATCATTCAATAACAATTCAAAACCCATTTTATTCATCAAAACCCTAAAAATATCCATTATTATATTCCCTCCCAAAATTATACTATCCATGGTTTATTTAGATCATAATCCTTAGTGGTCCTAAAGTGTTAAGAGAAAGAGTATTATCGAATAAGAGCTATTATTTTTATCAATAATTTATGTATTATTACTTCTTCGACCATCATTTACTATTCTTAAACAATGATAAAACAAAAAAACCAGTTTACACCATATAGTAATATTTTATTATGTTAATATCATATCCTATATCCATCTCCTCTTCCATAAAATGGGAAACAAAACCATCATTTGTTTGTACGATGGACTACAGCCACGTGAAGCGATGTAATTCGTTTTCTGTCAACATCTCTCATGGCTAGTTATTATATTGAAATTAATATATATATATATATATATTATATTCATGAAATATTTATCATTCTTAAAATATATTATATAATTTTATTTCTTACCTTTCCATTCACTAAAAAATGATAACATCAATTGTACGTATGTGTATACTACCACCTCCACGAAGTGGTGTGATTAGTTATTAATCATCATATCACATAAATTATATATATATATAATTATACTTAAAACATAATATGATTTTATTGATATTATGTTAATTTAAAAAATATAAAATGATACTTAACTTCATAAAATAATCATCATTATAAAATGGAACTTTTACTCATCCATACGTATGACCAATCATCTCAATGATTTTAACCCAATTCATTATTCAAAACCATAATTCATGGTTTATTCAAAATGTAAAATTTATGATTAAATATGATAATTATATCATGATTATGTTTCCAGAAATGATTTAATACTAACCTCTTTGACCATAGTATACTCACTGAATCCATTTTTGGACTTATAAAATGAATATCATTAAAACTTCTAACGTGAATTTAATTAATTAAATAATAAAATATAGAATGGTACGAGATAAAATAAAATTAATAATAAACATAAAAAATATCTTGGGAAATAAAATAAATAACTTATGTTTGTTATTCAGGAAGAAAAAGAACATAAGTGACGAGTTAGACCCTATGTAAGGGACATTCTTTTACAAATTATCATTAAAAGTTCCATTCAAACTATCTTTTTCTTACATATACATATGATTTTTTCTAAAATTTTATTTTATAATGTTTTTATTATTTTCTATGATTATTTTGTGATTTTTTCCTATTGTTATTTTTACAAATTGTTGTAAATAGAATGTATATTTCAATTTCCAAGCAAGACACTATATGACTTTTCTGACCAAAGTATGGAAGGAATGTTTTTTAACTTATACTAAAGGAGTGTATTTTCCCTTAATCATGAATAATAATTAAATTTAGGATTTATCAATATGTATAAAATTTTATTTTAAAAGAAAATTTTTTCATTCATATTTTCATAGTTTTTAAACAAATTGTGATTTCAAAATAAATAAGGTAATTTCTACAAAACAATGTCCCAAGTGATCAGTGAAAATCTTTTCCCATGTAAGATAAAATAGTTTTATGTTATTTTGATATTTTATTCCTTTAAAATACTCCATATTTCCTTCAAAGGAAACCCATGTTTCCTTCTATTTGGTTCATTTTAAAGAGTGTTATAAAATAGAATGGATGTTTCCATATAATGAAGTGTTTTCTTATTGGTGAAAAGATGGTATTCATGATGAAATATTTTATGTATTATGTTATCATTGTTGGGAATTTTTTTTAGGATAAGTGTTTCAATTATAAATCAATGAAGTGTGATCCTGTTATAGCTCTTCGATGCATTGGGTAAAGTGATAGAGTTAACCGATTTGGTTTCTCCTAAGAGATAATGGGAGATTACAAGAATGGTTAATCTAATATTAACTATGATGGTTAATCCATGATAAGCTGTGTTGTTTTCTTTAAGGTAATGTTTTTGAGTTAACTATGAAGGTCTTTCATGAGAGTCTATGATTGTTACTCCAAATAAAATTGTGGTAGTTATCCCATTCGTGAGTAATAATGATATGAAAATGATGCATCAATATACCTACATGTTTCGTCAATTATTTTCTTGGTTTTTATGAAAATTTTATTATTTTAAATGATAAAAGAAAGTATATTCAACTTTTTATGTTTGAAAGTTATAACTTTTTGAAAAAGTTATTATGGGTTTTTCATGATTTCAATGAAACTTTTATAAGTTTTATTTTTTTACTTTTATATTTCTTGTGAAATGTTTTATGAAAAGATTTAGGAAGAGAATATGATTTATAGGGTAATAAAATGTTTATTTTGAGGCCGAATTTTATTTTCGAAAAAAGAAAATTATTTATATGTATACATGGACTACTGGTTTTTTTATATCATTTGATATACCTTACAAATGTTTTTTTCTCAACCAACATTTTATAATTTTTTTCATAGGTCATAAATATCAGTAAGGGAATAAAAGAATATTCATGATGATTTTTCTTAAAAATAAACCTTTTTCTATATAAAAAGTATTATATTATGACAAAAAGGGATATTAAATATAATATCCACTTTATAATATATGATTTTATTATGTCCTAACTCTGTAAAACTCTAAATGTAAAAGATCTATATGAATCTAAGAAAGTGAATTAAAGTCTACATCACTAAAATATGAAATATGTTGGATCGTAAGAGTATAATATTGCTACAATAATGGGGGTGAATTATACAATAAAATTTTAAACAAAGACAAAATAAAAAACCTATTTAATCGAAAAAGTTTGGACACATAAGATGTCTGATGATTAGAGCATTTAAATTGGATCTTGAAATTTTCTAATATATCTAGGTTAATATTGGTATTAGAGACACACTAATAAAATAGTTTATTATAATGATATGTAATATGATAAATTTATAATGTAGTTGAACATTGTAGAATTAAACTTTTTTAAATAAGTGAAGAAAATATTATAATAGTAATAATGAATTATAATGTTTAGAAAAGTTAATTCTACTATTTATCCTTATGAGTTAAGGAATTATAAGTCTAGATATTAGATATGAAAAGTTTCAATAACTAATATAAAGGTTTGTCTTTCTATACAAGGAAATACATTGATATAATGATCGGTATCTCTCTTTCATCCAATCCCATAGAATCTATTGATATAACAATATTCATACGATCATTCTTTATAGCCCCAAAATCAATCTATCAAGTGGATTAGATTCACCCATCTTCCTATCCCCAAAGGCCCTAAATATAACCTCGATCCATAAAACATAATACAAATGAAAATTGTTCTATGGAATTTACAATACTCACATAGATTCTATATAAAAATAAATATCTAAAAGATTAAAAATCCTAGAAATATGATTCTCACATAGAGAAATATTCAGTTGTGTTGATTTGTAAATTCATCACAAAATAGCTCTTCAAATAAACTATTATTAATAAGAAAATAATCAAATGGAAAATTTATGACTTGGTCTCAACAACCTCAGAAATATTACACTTTGAGATATCATATTGGTCAATATCTTGATCATGACAGCTAATCATGAAATAGTCTTCATTGACTAAATTCATTATTTATCACCATTACAATTCTAATTTTTTTTGTATGATAGAAATAATTTTAGTTACTCTAATTAATGTTCGGATAGTCTAATGAAAAATACTATTGTTTATTAATCAGAGAATTTTAACAAAGGTTAATCTGACGGATCAGTAGTAATATCAATATGATGGTTTCAACATAAGTCATTCTGATAGACAAAACACTAGTCTAACCACCAGTTAGAATAAGAGTTGATCTAAAGTACTTGATGAATCATCAGTCTAATGGATTTGATTGAATAATAAAATTTTATATTCATTTTACATTAGGATCATTTCTTTGTTCAGCATAACTATATGTTATCTATAAAACATTATAAAACTATTACGACATATTATGTTAGTAAAATATATTTTCATGAAAGTGTTTGTCATTTATAAAAATAAGGAAATGAAAAGTAGAAAGTATAACTTTTTACTCTACAATATCACCCTTTTTTAAAAGCTAAAAAAATAAAATAAAATATATATTCACTTCAAAATACTTATAACACTTTTTTCTTTTATGAACATAAATTAAAAACTTCATAGAAATATATTCTCTAATCATATCTTAATTCCCACAAATTTTATAATTTTTTCATGATTTGATTTATGTAAATATTTATGATTCTCCCCTTCAAAAAAAATTATCCCAAATTTTACCCTCTATGATTATTTATCCCAAACTATCCCATTTTATGATTTAGAAAAAGGAATAGGGTGAATACAACATCTTCTGATGTTTTTGGAAAAAATATAATAAAAACAATTGTTTGAAATAACTTTTAATCAAAGATAATATATAGAATAGTCATCTATGAGGAATTTGAAAACATTCATATAGAAAGTATTTGGATAAAAATAATTCAAATTAATTTCATTCAAAATGCTTAAAATTTAATCAATAGTCGAGTTAAAAATGGAAATAATTATTTTTTATATAGATTCATAAATTCCCCCATCAACTTCTTCACATAATAATTATCCTTTTTTTCTCTACAACTGAAGAATCAATCTAAAAAATCCTATCATCCAAGATAGATTTTGTTAGAATATCAACTTTTATAATTTAAATTTATTCCTCAAGAAAAATTATCTTATTATTATATTCCTTAATTCTGGGAAGCCCATCGTAAAAAGATCTATACATTTGATTTTCTTCTTTCAACTTGTGGAATTATTCTTTGAATAATCGGAACCTAGAATTTTCTTCTTCCTGCATCTAAACCATTGACTTCAAAAAAAAATTATTCATTCTGATTATCATTCTTATCTTTTAATTGCTCAAAAAAATTTCTTTGTTTGATGTGTTAGATGGAAGCCAATCAAATGAATAATTAATTCACTATAATGATTCTTAACATAGATTATCTAATCATCATAATCATTCAAGTCGATATAAAATTTCTTTGACCATCACACCATCAACATAAATGTTTTAATGTGTTCGATATTTATGACATAGAATGTTTTTAGTTCATCCCCACATTTGATCACATATTCTATCAACATCGTAGTGATTCCAATTTTTTATCTAGAGTGTTATGAAGTTTCTGACATTTTACTTATATGTCAGGAAGATGTGGTATTGAATCAGTAATTTTCATTAAATTCTGAAATAAATAATCAAAAACATTATGTTCTTCTGCGGAAGATGATTATGAAGACCCCGATGAGGCTTTTAAAATATGAGGTGTATATGGTACAACATCAAGATTTTCTTTTGATTCAACTCTAACAACATCTAATACATTCATAAGATGCATTTCTTTATCTATGTCGTCCTTATTTGATACATTCATTTGTGAATGAAATGATTATTCTATTCATTTGGATTATTATTTTACTTCCATTGAAACATATAAGTTGGGATTCTGATCAGAAAAATATGGAAACAAAGTAGATGTTGAAGATGGCTCTAATGAGATTTTATATTCTTTATTCTCTTCCTCTATTTTGGTTTCTTCTTTTTATTATTATTATTCTTCTTTTTCTTATACTTATTTAGGTTCTTCTTTATGTTCCTTATCTAACTGCCTATTGGTTCTAAGAACTCCATTACCAACAAGAAATTCAATATTATATTTCTTTTTCTCAATTTACTTCTTACATCATTGAGTAACCAGATCTTTAATAGATTTTTCAACATCGGATTGAGATTGAGTGTCAAGAAAATTTTATTTTCCAATAACATTATCACTAAATATTAGAAAAAATTATGGCACTATTTAGTATTCGAAAAACTATAAACTCACATGAGGAATTGTTTGAATTGAATGGAGAATATCTCTGGATGCTATAAAAGGTTTTACAACTAATAAATAAGAGACTAAAATATTTTGGGTTTTGGATTCTATTTAAAATAAATTCAACAAATTCATTATTATAGTTTCCACTAAAAATATTTTCTTTTTTTTCTTTTTATTTTCACCCTCTATTAACACATACACAATTTTAATGTTAAGGGTCAATTCCTCAACATAATCAAGTCCAAGAATCACCTATCTTAGATTATTTCATGCCTCATGCACTATAATATTTTATAAAATCATTATCTGACATTTTTTTAATATTTTTTACTTTATTAGTATTGGATTAATCTTTCCCATTTTCATTAAAAAATTCATTCTCCATGACTCATTCAGATATGGACTAGACAGTATCCATCTTATCTATAAACTTCTATATGTTTGAAACAAAAAAACATCATCTTCAACATAGTCTCTTACCTAATGAGAGAAATATATTCCCTTAGAAAATGTGTTTCATTATTTATTTGAAAATTTTATATACAATTATCTATCATATTTTTTATGAAATAGTTAAAAATTAGAATCCTTGACTTCATTGATGACTTTTTATTTAATTCAAACATGAGGAAAATTACTCCCGCAATATCGATATGACTGATATTAATAATTAAATCTAATATAAATATATCAATAACTTTAAGGGAATACCTATCACCCTCCCTTTAAATCTAGTAACCCTTTATCCAAAAGGTTACCACCCTTTTATCTAGTGTAATATGTGAAACTTTTCAATGTTTTTGAAAATATATGAATAATGATTCGCCAACCTTTAACGTCATAAAACTCTCATCCTTGTATGAAATATTGTGAGAATCGGGATATACTAATCCTTCTAAGGGTAATTCCAAAATATAATAAACCTGTTGGTATGGAATTTTATAGAATTCTCCAAAAAAATAAAAAAAATTCTTCTTTATCCTCATTTGATAGAAACACAACCTATGTATAAAAGTCTCATGAAATCTCTATGTGATTTTTATCAAAATCGTATTTAGAAAAAAAATCATTCCCATCCTTGAAAATTAATAATTTTTTATATATTGAATAATATTTAACATAATAGGTTATTTATAAGGGTATTTATCAAACAATTGTTTTTTTGATGTCTCTTGTAGAGGCCATCATACTAATACTGGTGTAAGAACTCAGATGGTAGATTATGATTGGATGATTGGTAAAGAACCTAAGTGGTCAATAAATCATGTGGCAGGAGTCCAAAATGAAAACCTAGAAAACAGGTGTGCACTAAGGGATTACCCACCCATATATAATCAAGTGGGAGGTTGTTTAGATAATATATATTTTCAATGAATAAGATTGAAAACCCTTATCTGATCCCATGACTGAGATTTAATCCATATATGATTTAAAAATAATTCAGAACTATTAATGTTTTCTAGGAAAACTGTTTTTCATAATAATGTATTTTTTGACTCTACAAAATTTTAAAACATTAAAAAATTAAATTTTTTTAAAACTATGGGAATATATACCGTAAAATTCATAAACTAAAGTAATGGATAAAAAATTCTAAACTTTAAGATGAATAAGTTTCATAGTTGAAAAGTTTTCTTGGTATGAGTTATATATTCTTACATGTTTTTCTAATATAAATAGATTACAATATATCTTATAAAAAAGTTATTTTTGGAAAAATATATGAAACAATGTCTGACTATAATTTTTTTTAATAAAAAGTTTGTTCGAGAATGTGTTTAAAAATACTAATTCTAAAAAAATACAAATATAGACTTTAAATTGAGAATAAAATGACTTTGAAAACAAAATCATATATACCCCCTCCCTTTGAAAAGTAGATCGTTAATATAAGAATATTGTTAAATAAGAAATATATTTGAATAATCATATTTTATTGATCATTCGTAGCTTCGATTTAATATATTCAAATTTATTAGAACTAAGAGGTTTACTAAAAATATCATGAATTTTTTCTTCTGTTCTGATGGATTATAAAATGATATCTTATTTTTTTGGGGAATCATGAAGGAAATTGTGTCTTTTATCTAAGTGTTTTTCTTGTCATTAATGAACTAAGTTTTTACTTAAGGTAATGGAACATGAGTTATCACATAGTATTTTTGTTTTAGTAAAACTCATACCATAGTTAGTGAGTGTATGTTGTATAAAAACATTTGAGCATAGAAAATTATAGCTGCCATATATATGGATTTAGTAGAGGAAAGTTAAATTGCATATTTTTTCTTTCAAAACTATGGAACTAAAACTTCTCCTAAGAAATGACTAGTACATGATATACTTTTCTTAACCATTATAAAGCCTCTAAAATCAGAATCTAGAAAACATATTAACTAAAAATAATTTCTAGAAGATTTGAATATTACTAAATCAATATTTTCCTTAAGGGCACAAAAAATTCATTTAACGGATTTATGTTGGGGTTATTTTGGATTTTCATGATATCTATAACACAAGAATACATAAGAAATTTAATTTGGATGAATAAATATTGAGTAGAATAGACTTTTAATCATTCCTAAAAAAATATTCTGAACAATTGGTTTCCAAAATTCACCAATATTTAAGGTATTTGAGGTTTCAACAGGAGTAGTAATACTCCTAGTATTTTAATAACCAAAATTATGAAGAAGGTTTTTTGTATACCTATGTTGAAATATAAAATTTCCTTAGGCTTTTTGTGAAATTTGAAAACAGAGAAAGTATGTTAACTCACCCATAATACTCTTTTCAAAATCATATTTCAAAATATCAAAAGTGGAATATATTAAATACATTTAAGTTAAACTAAATATAATTTCATTAACATATATTTGTACAATAATAATGTTATTATTAACATTTATTATAAAAATAGTTAGATCCATAACTCCCAAAACAATTGTTCTCTATCAAAAATCTAGCTAACCTATCATACTAGGCTCTCGGTGTAACATCCCGTGTAAATGAAGAATAAGATATTTTAATACTTATTAATATTTGTGAATTAAATATTAATTTTACTTTAAATGGGTAGCTATTTTAAATGGCATACCTGATACGCAACAACGGGTTTCATTGAAATCTTACGTTTCCCACTAATAATATAATATTATTATTTTAAATGGTTGTTAACTCCTAGCTGTTGTATTAGTGAGAATGAATAAAACTAACTACAATATGATTATTCATGTTTGTTAAATGTTTTTACATTTATCCAATAAAATTTAAGGGGTTAAAATATGAATGAATCTAATTTTAAGCATAAATACTCTAATATTTAGTAAAAGGTTGATTTACAACCTTTTAATGGGGAAACCTATTGAAATATAGTTTTGGGCATTTTTATATGTTCTATTTGACTAAATAAAATTCTTACTTAGATTTGGGACATAATAATTTACTTTGTTTAATTTTTTGGTATTTTTCTGATAAAGTTCATTTTTAATGAATAGTGAAAACTATTGTATTTTAAATCAAAATTGCCTTTTAATATAATTTATTTATTAGGTTAGATTATATTTTTAATTGGTTTTAAAGTTTAGTAAGAATATATATTTACCATTTAATCCAATTTGGTTTATTGAAATTAATTTCACTTTGAAATTGCACATAAACATCTATCAATCTTTTGATAGTTATTGTTTCTTAAAAACATGCAATTTGTTTTGATAACAGGAATTAATTTTAAATTAATTAATTAAACTTATATATTCAGAATATGGTAAAATATATATCATTTTTTAATTTGGAATATCAAATACAGCTTAGGCAGAATTTTTTGTATTTTTCTAATAAACATCAATTTTTTATGAATAGTGAAACCACTTAGTAGTAGTTAAAAAACTGACTTTTTAATTTAAATGAAATTTTACCACTTTTGTGAATTAATTTCGAAAATCTGACATACATGGTAGTTATTAGTATGTAAAATTTGGTTCAATAAGATGAAAATATTTTTTGGTGAATAGTTACTTTTGACTTTTATTTACCGCGGTTAAAGGTAAATAGGGTAAATCAAGGTAAAAAGAATATCATAATAATACAAAATTACCTTAAAACTTGTCCTAACCTTATTTTATGAGTCATGGACTAACATGGGCATCATTGTGTTGATTTTGAGACCCCATGGATCCACTTAAGAGTGATAATTGCACTTTAGATTAATTAATTTAATGTAAAGGCAAAATGACAGAAACAAATATCTTTTAGTAAATTAAATTTTTAATGGGGTTATATAAGTTATCATTTTGAACATGAGTCTTATTATATTTATCATTAATGAGTTTTTGATCTTTTGAAACCGAAGATAGGTTTATAATAATATAATATTTCTAAACTTTCATAAAGAGCCCCTCCTCCCCCTTATAAAAGGACACCACTTCTATCCAATTCCTCACACCTATCAAGCCTTTTGGCTTGTCCAAATGCTTCCCAATTAATTTCCTTACATACTTCTATTACACCTAGAAGCCTTACCTTAAGTATAAGTAACTTCAACAAACCATTTTGGTTCAAACCAAAGGGAGTTACCAAAATTAAACGCAATGGTTTATCTTTACTTCTTTTCTTTTATTTTACTTCTCCAACCCCTGAACTCTTTTTCTTCATTTCTTTTATAACAACACTAGTATCCTCAAGATACTAGGATGTTGTTATGATAATTATTCTAACTACACTTACACACACCTCCATCTAATGGGTGAAGAAAATAATGTTTTTGTGGACGGAAAACTAACGCCTCACGAGACGATGACTGTTCGATTATCTCTTACCGCCTATCATGGTGACCATTAAGATGAAACTATATATATATATATATGATATATATTATGTTTATGTTTTCTTTATGATTCTGTATTTGTCATTTATAAAATAACCTTATGGTTTCCATTATGGGTAAACGCGATAATTTCATTTGAGGAAGTGCGGACAACCACCCCCTCAAAGTGATATGACTCGTTAATGCCATATGTGGGATGTATAAAGGATGGAGTTAACGATATTATATATGAAATTATACTGGAATTATAATATTAATATGTATCATTATGTTTTAATTCCATTGAAATAAAAAATAGAAATGAAAGCACCGTCCATGCGTACGTATGGCTTACCGTCTCCATGAACGATGCATTTCATTTATTACCTCCAAATGATATGAACTGTGATAAATATATATTTATACGGGATATATATGATATATTTGGTATATATGATATCTAAAAAATGAATATCATTCTGGATATAATGAACTATTAACCACATGGACAACTTGTAAATATAAGGTGTTCATTTTTTACTCAAGTACCAAATACCGACAAAACGAACGTTATTAACTAAAATGATTACATAATGTTTATAAAATGGTAATAATTGATATAAAAGGACTAAAAACATGAAAAGGGTTCTTAATCTATTTGATATTATCAATAGATTATTTATCAGGAGATTAAAGGGCGATCAAGTCAAGTCGGACACGAGGTAAGGTACTTCATCTCAATCTCCATTCATTGAGGCATATTTTGTTTTAATACACGAATTTCTTTTATACTCTTTATAAAAACCATTGACTTTTTATTTCATTAAATGGGAATCTTTTTCTATGATTAATTTTACAAAATGATAAAAAAATAATTTTTCTTTCTAACGTAAGGGGCGACAATGACATTTCCACTGCCGCGAGTATTATTTGATCTTTGGATTCCAAAAACAAGTTGTAATATTTTTAAAAGAAAAATAAATACCATATACTGATTTATATATTTTGGTATTGAAAAAGGTTTTGATAATGGATTTTTTATGTCAATATATTTAAATGATATATGGCGATGAAATTTAGAAATGTTATCTTTCTTTTATGTTTTTTTTCTATGTTACATGCATGTTATGGTTCTTGGGCATTGTTTACACATACTGGTGGTTCCATGATAAACCTAGGGAAGGTGATCCCGAGATAGCTCTCCAATGCATTGGTAAATGTGGCAGAGGTAAACATGGATTTTACTCCTAATATATTTAGGGAATATACTATTATGGTTATTCCAACGTAAATCCCTATGTAGTTGTGATAGAAACAATGTAAGTATGTTATGGATGCCACAAGTTACCATTATGATTTATGATTTCCATGTTTCATTCATAAATCTTATAATTTTATGAGGTAAGTAAAAGAGTTTATGTTCTGTATGTATTTATGAACGAATGTTTTCAGTCATTGTTTGATAACCCTTATTGATATTTTTATTCTCATCCCATGTTTTGAAATGTTTTTCACAGGACTTATAGATGAATAGGGCCAAGGATGGGATCAAGGAAAATTCATGTTGTCTAAAACATGGAACCAGACATGACTTTTTTTCCAGATTTTTTATTTTATGAAATAAAATGAAACTAAGTAGAAATGTATACTTTGTAATCTTTTGAGATGTAATAGTTATGTCCTAATTCTATAAAAATATAAACCTTAAAAGATCCTAAATGCGAATTATTCTTTTAATTCAATATTATGAATGTTTTAAGGCTGGGTCCTTATAGTTTGTGTCAGAGGTTGTTTTAGATAACATTAGGAGTTAGGTTATTGTTAAATTGATATCCATTAAGTAATTTATGTTAATATTGAAATCATATAGAATTTACAGAGAAACATGTTGCTTCGCATAAGATATTTCTATGTTCGAAATGGTTTTTTGGAGAGGAAACATGGCAGCTATGTTGGGAAAAAATTTGGAGGAAGACAACCTTCCAAATCAGAAACCTGAGATGGTAGGAATCAGAACTAAACAGTTTTTTGCAGTGATTGCAAAGTTGAATCAGGCTATAAATGTAGGTGGTATCCATGCACAAGATCAGCCAGATCAACCATAGATGAACATGTGAGTAGTGGAGCATTTTAGGAGGCAACATCCCCCTTCATTCATAGGATCATCTGGCCCTGTTCTAGAATATGGGTAGATTATATCACTATAGAAAAAAATTGATTCCATGGGTTGTTCAGAACATCAAAAGGTTAGTCTTGTTGTTTACCATTTTGAAGGTGAAGCTGATCAGTGGTGGTCGATGGTGAAAAATATCAGGGACAGTGAGGAGATTGATGCTCTTGATTTGGATGAATTCAAAGGTATGTTTCTTGAAAAATATTTACCTAAGGTGGTTAGTCTTAGGATGGTAAAACAATTACTAGAATTGAGGAAGGAGGATGACTCAGTGGCTTCGTATGAAGAAAAATTCACTCGACTCGCAAGGTATGATCCAAATTTAATCCAAGATCATGATAGTAAGGTAAATTGATTTTACTCAGGACGGAAGCCATGATACCAAAATGAATTATCCTCTCGTGAGTTTAAAAGTTATGAACATCCTTTTCGAGGTGTGGATAATGTGGAAATGGAGTTTTCTGATGATCAGGTGTTCTTTGAAAAACAATAGAACAAGAGGTCCAGGTGTCAGGAAAAGGGAATGAATTCATCAAAGAAGCCTATAGGTAAGAAAAATAAATATCCATATTGTGAGAAGTGTGGTAAAAATAATCCTGGAGAATGTTAATCAATGTTTGGGAAGTGCTTCCAGTGTGGTATGTCTGGTCATATTGCTCGTAACTATAAGGAAGATGATCATGTAAGCAATTAAAAACCATCAATAAGATGTTTTATGTGTAATTAAATGGGTCATTATGCAAATGAGTGTCCAGCAAGGAACTCAACTGAGGGAAACAGCCAGACTACAAGAAGAAAGTGGTGGTGAAATCATTTGAAAATACTTCCGCAGATGTTGGGCCATCAAACAAAGTAGTATTAGGGACACTATTTTTTTTGTTCAGATTATGCCAATGTCTTATTTAATTCACCTTATACATACTCTTTCATTTCTGATAACCTTTCTAGTAAATTGGGAATTCTATGTCATGATATGAATATAGAACTTATGGTAAAAACACCTGGAGGAAATGTTGAGACAGAAAGAAAACATAAGAACATTCAGGTCCTTGTGTGTCGAAAGAATATACGTGAAAACCTTATTGTTTTGCCTCTAGTAAATTTTGATGTCATTTTTGGTATGGATTTTCTTTTCAATTTATCATGTTAAGATTGACTGCAGAGCTAAAGAGGTATCTTTTCAGAATGATTTTCAGTTTGTGTACAAGAATGAACCCTTGATTTTGATAACATATTAGGAAGCTGAGAAACTAGTAAAGGATGTAAATGAATGTTACCTTTCACATATTGTTGAAAATAAAGGAAGTGTTGAGATTAATGATATGCCAGTGGTAAATGAGTACCTTTATGTTTTTCTTGATGACTATCCTGATATTATACATGATCAGGAAGTTGAATTTACTTTTGAATTAGTTTCTAATGCTAAGACAATTTCAAAACGCCCTTATCAAATGCCTCAAATTGAACTTTTAGAGTTAAAGAAGAAATTTCAGGAGTTTTTACATAAAAGTTAAATTAGACTGAGCACATAACCATGGGGTTCCTCTATCTTGTTTTTTAAAAAGAAAGATGGTTCAATGAGACTTTTCATTGATTATGGAGTATTGAATGACATCACTGTTAAGAATAAGTATCATTTGCCTCATATTAATGATTTTTTTGATCATATCATGGGGTCTCAGTATTTTTTGAAGATTGATTTGAGGATGGGGTACCATCAGTTGTAAGTAAAGGAAGAAGACATTCTAAAGACCTCATATCATACTAGATATAGCCATTATAAATTTTTTGTTATGAATTTTGGTTTAACCAATGCATCTGTTGTATTCATGGATATTATAAATATAATTTTCTGTGATTTCATGGATATGTTTGTGGTTGTGTTCATTGATGATATTTTGGTTTATTCTAAAAGTAAATTAGAACATGAAATTCATTTAATAGTTGCTTGAAAATATTAAAGGAAATAAACTATTTGGGAAATTCAGCAAGTGTGAGTTTTGTTTGCAACAAATTTCTTTCCTTGGACATATTGTTTCAAAAGATGGCATAATAGATGATTCTTCTAAAAAAAGTTGTTGAAGAATGGCCAAGACCCACAAATATAACTTAGATTTGTAGTTTTATTGGTTTGGCAGGTTATTACTGGAGTTTTGATGAAAGTTTTCCCAGTTATCTATTCTAATGACTAAATTAACTCTAAAAGGTGTTAAGTTTATCTGGAAAAAAGAATGTGAGGATTGTTTTTAGGAATTGAAAACAATATTGGTGAATGATATATTTTTAGCACTCCCATCCAGAAATGGTGAGTTTGTTATCTACATTGATGCTTCATTGAATAGACTTGGTTTTTTCCTAGTGCAGAATGATCAGTTAATTTCTTAAGCTTCATGTCAGTTGAAACTTCATGAGTTTAGTTACCCTACACATGATTTGTAATTAGCTGCAGTTGTTTTTACTTTAAAAATTTGGAGGCATCTTTTTTATGGAGTAAAATGTGAAATATATACTATTCACAAAAGTTAAAAGTATATATTCACTAAAAAATAATTGAACACAAGACAGAGAAGATAGCTGGAATTAATCAAGGATTATTATTTCACAATCCATTACCATTCAGGAAAAGAAAATAAAGTGGCTAATGATTTGAGTTGAAAAAGTAATGCTTCATTAACCATGTTACATTTGGAACAAGATCCTTTGGTTTTTGATTTGATAAAATTTGGCATAGAAGTTGTTAGTGTAGGAAATTCTTCTGTTTTGTTTCAGGTGTCAGTGAAATCATATCTATCAGACAGAATAAAGCAATCGTAGAAAGAAGATAGTGAGTTGCATAAAAAGGTAGAGTTGGTTCAAAAAGGTTTGTGGCCTGATTTTAATGTTGATAATGATTGTTTTTTTAGGTTTGGGAAGAGATTATGTGTGCCTTGTGATTCACAGTTGAAGAATGGTTAGTTATGTGAATCTCATAGTTCTCCATTTTCAGTTCATTCTGGTAGTACTATGATGTACATAGTACTTCAGGAGTATTACTGGTGGGATGGAATGAAAAGAGATATTTTTTAATTTACTGTGAAGTGTTTGACATGTCAGCAGGTTAAAGAAGAGCATCAGTTACCGAATGGGATTCTTTAGTCTTTACCAGTACCAAAATGAAAATGGGAAAATATATCCATGGACTTTATTGTGGGATTACCGAAGACATCTTGAGGTAATAATGCAATATGGGTTATAGTTGATCGATTGACTAAATCTTCTCATTTCCTTCATATTCAAGATACTTTGTCTCTAGATCAACTTTCTCGGTTATATATTAAAGATATATTCAGGTTTCATGGAGTTCCCCACTCCATTTTATCTTATCCTGACCCCAGGTATACTTCTAAATTTTGGAAAGACCTTCAGAAGTCATTGAGTACTGAATTAAATTTTAGTACTGCTTTTCATCCTCAATTAGATTGGTAGTCAGAATAAACAATATTGGCCTTGGAGAATATGCTACGTTCTTGTTCACTAAAATACCAGGGAAGTTGGACTAACATCATTCTTTGGTTGATTGTTCTTATAATAACAGTTTTCATTCCAGTATATAGATGGCCCCATTTGACGCATTATATAGAAAGCATTTACGAACTACAGATTTTTGGGATGAAGTAGGTGAAAGGAAGCTGATGGGACCAGAATTGGTTGAAGAGATGGCAATGAATGTTCAGTTGATTCAGAAGAACATGAGAATAGCTCACAGAAGACAGAAAAATTATTCAGATAACCAGAGGAAGGATCTTTATTTTGATGTAGGTTGTCATGTCTTTCTCAAGGATTCTCCATGGAAAAGTGTGATGCGTTTTGGTATGAAGGGAAAGTTGGATCTGAGGTTCATTAGACCCTATGAAATCCTGGAGAAAGTTGGATCAATTTCATACAAAGTGGCTTTACCTCCATGTTTATCCCAGGTACATAATGTTTTTCATGTTTCGATGTTGAGAAATTTTATACCAGATCCATCTCATGTTTTGAGCCATGAGGTAGTTCAGTTGGAAGCGAATCTGTCTTATGGGGAACAACCATTCTAGATTCATGACTGAAGAGAGAAAGTGTTGCAAAATAAGTTAATTCACTAGGTAAAGGTTTTTTGGAAAAACCATATGGTTTAAGAGGCAATGTGGGAATCTGAAAATGCGATGAGGGATAAATACCCCCACTTATTTTGATAAGTGAAGAAAAATTGTGAGGACGCAAATTCCAAATGGGGGTAAGGATGTAACATTCTTGGTAAATGAATAATAAAATATTTTCATACTTATTAATATTTGTGAAATAAATATTAATTTTACATTAAAGTGGTTTTTATGTTCAATGGCGTACCAGATACGCAACAATGGGTTTCATTTAAATCTAACATTGCACACTAATAATATAATATTATTATTTTAAATGGTAGTTAACGCCTAGACATTGTATTACCAGGAATGAATAGAACTAACTAAAATATTATTATACATGTTTGTTAAATTTTTTTTACATTTATCCAATAAAATTTAGGGGCTTAAAATATAAATGAATCTAATTTTAATCATGAATACTCTAATATTCAGTAAAATATCGATTTACCGCCTTTTGATGGGGAACCCTATTTAAATCTAGTTTTTTGAATTTTCATATGTTCTATTTGACAAAATAAAATTCTTCCTTAGATTTTGGAACTCAAAATTTACTTTGGGTCGTTTTTTCGTATTTTTCTGAAAATGTTCATTTTTAATGGATAATGAAAAAACAGTGTTTTAATTAAAAAGTGACTTTTAATATAATATATTTATATGGCTAGATTATATTTTTAATTGGTTTTAAAGTTTAATTAGAATATATTTTACCCAATTTATCCAAATTTTTTTATTAGAATTAATTTCACATTGAAATTGGACCTAAACAAGTATAAATCTTTTAAAAGTTACTGTTTCTTAAAAACAAGCTATTTGTTTTGATATTGAGAATTAATTTTAAATTAATAAATGCGACTTATATGTTTACAATATGGTAAAATAGACATCATTTTTGAATTTGGAATATCAAATATAGCTAAGGATATATTTTTGGTATTTTCTGAAAAACTTCAATTTTGGATGAATAGTGAAACCACTTAGTAGTAGTTAAAAAACTGACATTTTCATTTATATGAAATTTTACCACTTATGTTAATTGAATTTTGAAAATCTGATATAAATTCTTGTCATTATTGAGTAAAATGTTGTTTAATAAGATGAAAATAATTTTTGATGAATATTATCTTTTGACCATTATTTACTGTGGTTAAAGGTAAATAGAGTAATTCAATATAAAAAGAATATCATAAAAAACAAAATTACCTTAACACTTGTCCTAATATTATTGGATGAGTCATGGCCGACCATGGGCATCGTTGGGTCGATTTTGGGACCCCATGGAGCTACTTAGGAGTGATAAAGACACTTTAGATTAATTAATTTAATGTGAAGCCAAAAATCAAACAAAAAAATATATTTTAGTAAATTAATTTTTTCATGGGGTTATATAAGTTATCTTTTTGACCATGAGTCATCTTATCATCATCGTTAATGAGGTTTGGATCTTTAGAAACTGAAGATAGGTTCATAATAAAATAATATTTGCAAACTTTCATAAAGAGCCCCTCCTCCCCCTTATAAAAGGACACCACTTATAACCAATTCCTCACACCTCTCAAGCCTTTTGGCTCATAAAAACTCTACCCAATTAAGCTCCCTACATCCCTTTATTACACCTAGAAGCTTCAACTTTATCATAAGGAAATTCAACAAACTATTTTGATTCAAACCAAAGGGAGTTACCCAAATTAAAGGTAATAGTTTATCTTAACTTCTTTTATTTTATTTTACTTATCCAACCCCTAAACACTTTTTATTAATTTAATTTATAAGAACACCAGTATTCATAATATACTAGTATTTTGTTATGATAATTATTCTTACTACAATTACACACACCTCCATCTAATGGGAAAAGAACTTACTGTTTCTCTGGATGGCCAACTAACGTCTCACGAGACGATGATTGTTCGATTATATCTTACCTCCTATCATGGTTTCCATTAAGATGAAACTGTATTTATATATGATATATATTATGTTTATGTTTTCTCTTTGCTTCTGTATTTTTTAATCACACCATTATGGTTTCCATTATGGGTAAACGCGATAATTTCATTTGACGAAGTGGGGACTACCGCCCCTCAACGTTTTATGACTCGTTAATGCCATATGTGGGACGTATAAAGGATGGAGTTAATGATATTATATATGAAATTATATTGTAATTATAATATCAATTTTTATGATTATGTTTTCATTCCATTAAAATATGAAATATAAATGAATGTATGGTTCATTCGTACGTACGGCTCACCGTCCTATGAACGGTGCATTTCATTTATTACCTCCAGATGATATGAACTGTTATAAATATATATATATAATGGATATATAAGTTATATATGATATATATGATATCTAAATAATGAATATCATTCTGGATATAGAGGACTATTTACCACATAGGCTATTTCTAAATATAAGGTGTTCATTTTTTCTCAAGTACCCAATATCGACAAAAAATAACATTATTAACTTAAATGATTAAATAATTTTAATAACATTGTAAAAATAGATATAAAATGACTAATAAACTTGAAAAATGTTCTTAAGCTATTATAAATTAACTTTAGTTTATTATTTAGGAGATTAAAGAGTGATCGAGTCATGTCGGACACTAGGTAAGGGACTTCATCACAATCTCCTTTCATTGAGGCATATTTGGTTTTAATACACGATTTTCTATTATACGCTGTATAAAGACCTTTGAATTATCATTTCATTCATAGAGAATATTTTTCTACAAGTCATATTACTAAACGACAAAAAATAATGTTTCATTTTAATGTAAGCGGAAATAATGACCATTCCGCCCCCGCGAGTATTATTTGATCTTTGGCTTCCTTAACAAGCCGTGATATTTTTAAAAGGAAAATAAATACCATATACCCTTTTATGTATTTTGGTATTGAAATTGGTTTTGATAATGGATTTTTTATGTCAATATATTTAAGTGATATATGGTGATGAAATGTGGAAATGTTATCTTTCTTTTAGGTTTTTTATGTGTTACATACATGTTATGGTTCTTGGGAATTTCTTATGTATACGGGTGGTTGCATGATAAACATAGGGTGGGTGAGCTTGAGATAGCTCTCCAATGCATTGGGTAACGTGATGGAGGTAAACGTGGATGTTTTCCCTAATATATTTAGGGAATATACTCTGATAGATATTCCAAAGAAACTCTCTATGTAGCTGTGATAGCTACAATGTAAGTATGTTATGGATGCCACAAGTTACCTTTATGATTTATGATTTCAATGTGTCATTCATAAATCTTATGATTTCATGAGGTAATTAAAAGATTTTATGTTCTGTATGTATTTATGAACAATGTTTTCTTTTCTTGTTTTATAACCCTTAAGGAGATTTTTATGCTCATCCATTGTTTTCAAATGTCTTTCACATGACTTAAAAATGAATAGGGTCAAGGATGGGATTAATGAAAAGTCATGCTATCTAAAACATGGAAGTAGACATTAATTTTTTTCAAGAATTTTTATTTTATGAGAAAAATGGAAACTGAGTAGAAGTGTATACTTTATAATCTTTTGAGATAAAATAGTAATGTCCTAATTCTCTAAAACTCTAAACCTAAAAAGATCCTCCATGTAAATTATTCATTTAATTATATATCATGTATTTTTTTATGGCTGAGTCCTTATAGTTGGTTTCAGATGTCAGATTAGATAACTTTAGGAGTTAGGGTATTGTTAAATTAATATCCATTGAGTAATTTATGTTAATATTGAATTCATATAGTATTTATATATTACCATGTTGCTTTGCCTAAGATATTTCTATGTTCAGAATGGTTTTCCACAGTGGAAACAATGCAGCTATGTTGGGACGACATCAGGAGGAAGAGAACCTTCCAAATCGGCAACCTGAGATAGCTGGAATCAGAACTGAACAGTTTCTTGCAGGGATGGCATAGTTGACTCCAGCTATAAATGGTGGTGATATCCATGCACGAGATCAACCAGATCAACCACAAAGGAACATGTCACTAGTGTATCATTTCATGAGGAAACATCCCCCATCATTCAGAGGATCATCTGACCTTGTGCTAGAAGAAAGGTGGATTAAAGCACTGGAGAAATTTTTTGATATCATGAGTTGTTCAGAACATCGAAAGCTTTGTCTCGGTGTTTACCATTTTGATGGAGAAGCTGATTAGTGGTAGTCAATGGTGAAAAATATTAGGTATAG
Source organism: Viscum album (assembly GCA_963277665.1). Classification (NCBI taxonomy): domain Eukaryota; kingdom Viridiplantae; phylum Streptophyta; class Magnoliopsida; order Santalales; family Viscaceae; genus Viscum; species Viscum album. The sequence goes on from OY728145.1 coordinate 704,182,443, forward strand.
TGAGGATATTGATGCTCTTGATTGGGATGAATTCAAAGGTAAGTCTCTTGAGAAAAATTTCCCTTAGGTGGTTCGTCTTAGGATGGAAAAACAATTACTAGAATTGAGGTAGGAGGATGACTCAGTGGATTCTTATAAAGAAAAATTCACTCGACTGGGAAGGTAAGCTACAAATTTCATATGAGATCTTGATAGTAAGATAAATAGATTTTACTCTGGACTGAAGCTTTGATACCGAAGAGCATTTTCCACTCGTGAGTTGAATAGTTATGAAAAACTTGTTCGATGTGCGGAGAAGGTGGAAATGGAGTTTGTCGCTGATGAGGTGATCTTGGACAAACAACAGAACAAGAGGTCCAGTTGGCAGGCAAAGATAAATAATTCATCAAAGAAGCCTAGAGGTAAGAAAACGAAATATCCATCTTTTGAGAAGTGTGGTAAAAAGAATCTTGGAGAATGTTTATCAATGTTTGGGAAGTGCTTCTAGTGTGGTAAGTCTGGTCATATTGTTTGTAAATGTAAGGAAGATGATCAAGTAGGAAATGAAAAGCCATCCATAAGATGTTTTAAGTGTAATGGAATGGGTCATTAGGAAAATAAGTGTCCAGAGAGGAACTCAACTAAGGGAAAGCATCTACCCTACAAGATGAAAGTGGTTGTGAAGTCCTTTGCAACTACATTAGCTGATGTTGGGCCTTCAAACGAAGTAGTATCAGGTACACAATTTGTTTGTTTAGATTATTCCAATGTGTTTTTTGATTTAGAGTATACACACACTTTCATTTCTGAGAATTTTTCTCATAAATTGAGAATTAAATCTCATGATATGGATACCAAACTTATGGTAAAAACACCTGGAGGAAATGTCGAGACAAAATGAAAACAGAAGAGCATTTTTAACTGTGTCTGCGGAAAGAGTCTACCAAAAAACCTTATTATTTTTCCTCTAGTAGAGTTTGATGTTATTTTGGGTTTGGATTGGATTTATATTTACCATACTAAGATTGACTTCATAGTTAAAGAGGATTCTTTTTAGAATGATTTTCAGTTTGTGTACAAGAATGAACCCTTTATTTTCATAACATATCAGGAAGCTGAGAAACTGGTAAAGGATGGAAATGAATGTTACCTTTCTCATATTGTTGAAAATAAAGGATGTTTTGAGATTAATGATGTGCCAGTGGTAAATGAGTACCTTGATTTTTTTCCTGATGATCTTCCTGTTATTATACCTGATCGGGATGTTGAATTTACTGATGACTTAGTTTCTGATACTAATCCAATTTCAAAACCCCCTTATCGAATGGCTGAAATTGAACTTTTATAGTTAAAGAAGCTATTGTACGAGTTATTAGATAAGGGTTTCATTTGACCTAGTACATCAGCAAGGGGTTCTTCTATCATGTTTGTTAAAAATAATGATGGTTAAATAAGACTTTTAATTGATTATAGAAGATTGAATAACATCACTGTTAAGAATAAGTATCCATTTCCTCATATCGATGATTGGTTTGATTTTCTCTAGGGAGCTTAGTATTTTTCAAAGATTGATTTTGAGGTCGGGGTACCATTAGTTGAAAGATAAGGAATAATAAATTCCAAAGATAGAATTTCATACTAGATATGGCCCTTATGAAATTTTAGTTATGCCTTTTGGATTAACTAATGCACCAGATGTATTCATGGATCTTATGAATGTACTTTTCCGTGAGTTCTTGGATAATTTTGTGGTTGTGTTCATTGATGATATTTTGGTTCATTCCAAAAGTAAAGAGGAACATGAAAGTCATTTATGAGTTTTCTTTCAAACCTTAAAGAAAAAGAAACTATTTGTGAAATTTAGAAAATGAGTTTTGGTTGCAAAAAATTTCTTTCCATGGTCACATTGTTTCAAAAGATGGCATAACAGTTGATCCTGCTAAAACGAAAGTTGTCGAATAATGACCAAGACCCACAAATATATCTGAGATTCGTAGTTTTCTTGGTTTAGAAGGTTATTACCTGAGTTTTGTTAAAAGGTTTGCATTTTTATCTATCCCAATGAGAAGATAAACTCTAAAAGGGGTTAAGTTCATCTGGAAAAATGAATGTGATGATTGTTTTTCAGGAATTGAAAAGAATATTAGTGAATGCTCTAGTTTTGGCACTACCATCCAGAAATGGAGAGTTTGTTATCTACAGTGATGCTTCATTGAAATGACATGGTTGTGTCCTAATGCAGAATGATCTGGTAATTCCTTATGCTTCACATCATTTGAAACTTCAGGAGTTAAATTACCCTACACATGATTTGGAATTAGCTGCTGTTGTTTTTGCTTTAAAAATTTGGAGGCATATTTTTCATGGAGTAAAATGTGAAATATATACTGACCAAAAGATTAAACTATATATTTACTCAAAAATAATTAAACATGAGATAGAGCATATGGCTGGAAGTAATCAAGGATTATGATTTATCGATCAATTACTATCACGGAAAATAAAATAATGTGGTTGATACTTTGAGTTGAAAAAGTAATGCTTTATTAACCATGTTACATTTGGAACAAGATCCTTTGGTTTTTTATTTGAAAAACATTGGCATATAATTTTTTAGTGCTGCAAATTCTTCTGTTTTGTTTCTGGTGTAAGTGAAATAATCTCTATCAGACAGAATAAAGCAAGCACATAAAGAAGACAGTGATTTGTAGAAAATGGTAGAGTTGGTTCACAAGGGTAAGTTTCCTGATTTTAATGTAGATAATGATTGTGTATTGAGGTTAGGAAAGAGATTATGTTTGTGTTCTGATTCACAGTTGAAGAATGAGTTGTTATGTGAAGCTCATAGTTCTCCATTTTCAGTTGAACCTGGTAATACTCAGATGTAAGGAGATCTTCGGGAGTATTACTGGTGGGACGGAACGAAAAGAGTTATTTCTGTTTTTACTTTGAAGTGTTTGACTTGTCAGCAGGTCAAAGCAGAGCGGCAGTTACCAAAAGGGATATTTCAGCCTTAACCGGTGCCAGAGTGGAAATGGGAAAATATATCCATGGACTTTGTTGTGGGTTTATTGAAGACATCTCGAGGTAATAATTCAATATGGGTTATAGTTGATTGATTAACTAAATCTTCTCATATCCTTCCAATTCATGATACTGTGTCTATAGATCAAATTACACAGTTGTATGTTAAAGAGATAGTCAGGTTTCATGGATTTCCCCTCTCCATTGTATGTTATCATGATCCCATGTTTACATCTGAATTTTGGAAAGGCCTTCAGAAGTCATTGGGTACTGAATTAATTTTTAGTACAGCTTTTCATCCTCAATCATATGGGCAGTCAGAACGAAAAATTCAGACCTTGGAGGATATGATACGTGCTTGTTCACTAGATTACCAAAGATTTTGGGACCAATATCTTTCTTTGGTTGAATTTTCTTATAATAACAGTTTTCATTCCAGTGTACATATTTCTCCATTTGAGGAATTATATGGAAATAATTGTCGAACTCCAGCTTTTTGGGATAAAGTAGGTGAAAGAAAGCTGATGGTGCCATTATTGGTAGAAGATATGGAAGAGAAAGATCAGTTGATTCTAAAGCACATGAGAATAGATCAGATTAGAAAGAAAAATTATGCAGATAATCAGAGGAAGGATCTTTCGTTTGAGGTGGGTTATCATGTCCTTCTTAAAGTTTCTCCATGGAAAAGTGTGATGTGTTTTGGTAAAAAGGGAAACATGAATCCGAGGTTCATTGAACCATATGAAATCTTGGAGAAAGTTGGATCAGTTGCATACAGAGTGACATTACCTCCATGTTTATCCTAGGTACACAATTTTTATCATGTTTCGATGTTGAGAAAGTATATATCAGATCCATCTTATATTTTGAGCCCAGAGGTAGTTCAGGTGGAAGAGAATATCTCTTATGATGAACAACCAGTCTAGAATCTTAACCGAAGAGAGCATGTGTTGCGGAATAAGGTAATTCACCAGGTAAAGGTTTTGTGGAAAACCCATATGGTTAAAGAGACAACGTTTGAATCAGAAAATTCTATGAGGGGTAAATACCTCCACTTACTTTGATAAGTGAAGAAAAATTGCGAGGACACAATTTCCAAAAGGGGGGAAGGATGTAACATCCCATGTAAAGGAAGAATAAGATATTTTCATACTTATTAATATTTTTGAATTAAATATTAATTTTACTTTATATTGGTTGCTATGTTCAATGGGGTACCTGATACGCAACAACAGGTTTCTTTGATATCTTACATTGCACAAAAACAATATAATATTATTATTTTAAATGGTAGTTAACGCCTTGTCTTTGTATTAGCAAGAAGGAATAGAACTAACTACAATATGATTATACATGTTTTTTAAATGTTTGTACGTTTATCCAATAAAAGTTAGGGGCTTAAAATATGAATGAATCTAATTGTATGTGTAAATATTGTAATATTCAGTAAAATGTCGATTTACTGCCTTTAGATGGAGAACCCTCATTAAATCTAGTTTGGTCATTTTTATATGTTCTATTTATCAAAATAAAATTCTTCTTTAGATTTGGGACATCAAAATTTACTTACGGTAATTTTTTGGTATTTTTCTGATAATGTTCATTTTTAATGAATAGTGAAAAATACTGTTTTTTATTTCAAAAGTGATTTTTAATCTAATTTATTTATATGGTTATATTATCTTTTTATTTGGTTTTAAAGTGTAATTAAAATATATTTTTAATATTTAATCGAATTTTGTTTATTGGAAATACGTTTCTTTGAAATTGGACATAAACAAGTATCAATATTTTGATAGTTATTGTTTCTTAAAAACACACTATTTGTTTTGATAATGAAAATTATTTTTAAATTAATTAATGAAAATTCAATGTTTATAATTTGGTAAAATAGAAATAATTTTTTAATTAGGAATATCAAATATATCTTAGGATGAATTTTTGATATTTTTCTTTAAAACTTCAATTTTGATGAATAGTGAAACCACTCAATAGTAGTTAAAAAAACTAACTTTTTCATTTAAATGAAAATTTAAAACTTTTGTGAATTGAATTTCGAAAATATGACATGCATGGTTGTTATTAGTATGTAAAATTTGGTTCAATAAGATGAAAATATTTTTTGGTAAATAGTAATTTTTGACTCTTATTTACCACGGTTAAAGGTAAATAGGGAAACTCAAGATAAAAAGAATATCATAATAATACATAATTACATAAAAACATTTCATAATAATATAGGGTGAGTCATGGCCGACCATGGTCATCTTTGGGTCGATTTTGGGATCTCATGGAGCCACGTAAGAGTGATAATGACACTATATATTAATTAAATTAATGTGATGGAAAAAATAACACAAACAAATATCTTTTAGTAATTTAATTTTTTCATGGGGTTATATAAGTTATCTTTTCGACCATGAGTCATCTTATCTTCATCTTTAATGAGTTTTGGATCTTAGGAAAATGAATATTTGTTTATAATAAAATAATATTTTCAAATATTCCTAAAGAGCCCCTCCTCCCCCTTATAAAAGGACACCACTTCTAACCAATTCCTCACACCTCTCAAGCCTTTTGGCTCGTCCATACCTTTCCCAATTAAGCTCAATAAATCCCCCCCTTCCACCTAGAAGCCTTACCTTAGGCATAAGACACTTCAATAGACCATTTTGTTTCAAACCAAAGGGTGTTACCCATATTAAACGTATAGGTTTATCTAACTTATTTTCATTTATTTTACATATCTAACCCCTAAAATCTTTTTATTCTTTTATTTTATAACAACACCCATATCCTCAAATATACTAGGATTTTTTTATGAGAATTATTCAAACTACACTTACACACACCTCCATCTAATGGGTGAATAACATACTATTTCTGTTGATGGAAAACTAATGCCTCACAAGACGATGATAGTTCGATTCTCTCCTATTGCCCATAATGGTGGCCATTAAGATGACACTAAATTTATATATGATATATATTATGTTTAGGTTTTCTTTATTCTGCTGTATTTATCTTTTATATCATAACATTATGGTTTCCATTATGGGTAAACGTGATAATTTCATTTGAGGAAGTGCAGACTACCACCCCCTCAAAGTGATATGAATCGTTAATGCCATATGTGGGATGTATAAATGAAGGATTTAATGATATTATATATGAAATTATACATGAATTATAATATACCTATGTATAATTATGTTTTAATTCAATTAAAAAACAAAATATAAATGAAAGTAGCATTCATGCGTACGTACGGCTGACTGTCTCCATGAACGGTGCATATCATTTCTTACCTCCCAATGATATGAATTGTTATAAATATATATATATATATTGGATATATATGATATATATGATATCTAAACAATGAATATAATTCTGGATATAACGTACTACTTACCACATGGAAAACTTGTAAATATAAGGTGTTCATTTTTGACTCAAGTACCAAATATTGACAAAACAAATGTTGTTAACTTTAATGATTACATAAGGTTAATATTCAGGTAATAATTGATATAAAAGGACTAATAAACTATAAAAAGGTTTGTATGCTATTATAAATTAACTTTATTTTATTATTCAGGAGATTAAAGAGCAATCAAGTCAAGTCGGAGACGGGGAAAGGGACTTCGTCTCAATCTCTTTTCATTTAGGCATATTCGGTTTTAATACATGATTTTATTGTATACGCTATATAAACACCTTTGACTTTTCATTTCATTCATAGGGAATATTTTTCAATGAGGTTTATTACTAAAATTCAAAAAATAATGTTTCATTTTAACGTAAGCGGTGACAACGAACTTTCCGCCATCACGAGTATTATTTGATCTTTTTCTTCCTTAACAAGCCATAATATTTTTAAAAGGAAAATAAATACCATATACTCTTTTATGTATTTTGGTATTGAAAATGGTTTTGATAATATATTTTTTATGTCAATATATTTAAATGATATATGGTGATGAAATGTGGAAATTTTATCCTTCCTTTATTTTTTTATGTGTTACATACATGTTATGGTTCTTGGGCATTGTTTACGTATACGGGTGGTTCCGTGATAAATCTAGGGCGAGTGAGCTCAAGATAGCTCTCCAATGCATTGGGTAACATGACAGAGGTAAAGATGGATGTTTCTCTGAAGAGATTTAGGGAATATACTGTGATGTTTATTCCAAAGTAACTCCTAATGTAGCTCTGATAGCTACAATGTATGTATGTTATGGATGCCACAAGTTACCTTTATGATTTTTGATTTATATGTTTTATTCAGAAATATTATTATTTCAATAGTTAAGTAAAAGTGTTTATGTTCTGTATGTTTTTATGAACGAATGTTTTCTTTCTTGGTTTTATAACCCTTACTAAGCTTTTTATGCTCATCCCATGTTTTGAAATGTTTTTCACAGGACTTAAAGATGAATACGGTCAGGGATGGGATCAAAGAAAAGTAATGTTGTCGAAAACATGGAACTAGACATGAGTTTTTTTTCAAGAGTTTTTATTTTAGGAAAAAATGGAAACTGGGTAGAAGTGACTACTTTGTAATCTTTTGAGATGTAATAGTTATGTCCTAATTCTCTAAAACTCTAAACTTGAAATGATCCTCAATTTGAATTATTAATTTAATTCAATATTATGTATTGTTTTAAGGTTGTGTCCTTATACTTGGGGCTTTTTTATGTCTATATATTGCCTTATTATTTTTTTACAAACATATTATAGATGTTTTTTATTTTCAGAAATAGATTTGTTTCTATATAAACGTCCCCAAATCATATCCATTAAGGAAATTACACTTCACATCCCTTTGAAATAGTTTTAAATTTAAGAGTGATGCATAATATAGGTGTATTTGAATAACATTAATTCTAAATACCATAAAATATTTTCATTTATAATTTATGTATTCTTGCTGATTATAACCCTTATCAACAAGTCTACCATTAATTCTAATTTTTATTCCTTTTTCGTCACATTTTTTCAAAAATATCCATTTTAATCCAATTATTGAATAATCATTAGGCCATTCAACTAATGTCAAAACATTGTTCCTTTCAAACTCATTGAGAACATCATACATTTATTATATCCAATACTTGTCAACTAAAGCCCCATTAGGAGTACTAGGTTAAAACAAAGATAAAAATGATTAATGTTCAATTTTGTTTTTTAAAGAAATTCAATTCTTAATTGGTTGATGAACAATACCAATGATATTATGAATATGATGATTCCTATGAAATAAATATTTTATTGTATTTTAAAACCCATGTTCCATATTAAAAGGTTGATTATATTCAAGATTTATAACTCCCTAAATATATTTTTTAGTTTTTATCTCATAAGAACAACATTATAGCGTAGGTTGAAATTTTGTTTTTGAAATATCATCCAAATACATAGTTTGAAGTTGTTTATAAAGAAAGGGGTCACTTTCATAAAAATTAACATGTACTTTTCCCACAAAAATAAATATATTTTTATTAAAAAATCTATATTAATTTTTAGTTATAGAATAAACTAAAAATTTTCCTTCATTGGATTTTGAATCAAATTTATTTAAATTATATTTACTATTAAAAATGAAGACCCTAACTTCAAAAACATTAAAGTAATAATGTCTCGGTTTCCTACCAATCCAAAACTCATAAGGTATTTTATTAATAAATGTTCTTATTAAAACTCAATTTATATTATACTCGTAATTACTAATTACTTAATCCCAAAAATACATGACAATTGAGTATTCACTCAACATGGATCTAGTAATCTATTGAGGGACAATATTTCTTATTTTGAATACACCATTTTTTTGTACTATTCATGGTTCTAAAAACTTATGTATTATACATTTTTTACTTAAAAATATTTCAAAATCCGAATTTATAAAACATCTACGACAATTAATATGAATATTAATCTAGGAGACGTTTTTATTATTTTTGACATTTACTACAACAGTTTTAACATAAATAAGGCTTCTAATTTCCTTGCTAGAAAATAGTTTCAAGTATATATAGTGTAATCATCAAAGAAAACATATAAAAAGTAATTTACACCAATACTTCAGTTGTTTAGGACTAAATCGGTCCATGTGAACTAACTATAGAGCATTATAAGTTAATAATTCAATAATATAATTAAATCATTACTTATTATAATTTCCATACAAACAAGGAACATAAAATTTTGAAGAATAATACCAAAGATTTTGTGTATCTGTAACATGTCCTTTCTTAGATAACATAGCTAAAGATATAAGATTGCAGTGTCCAAATATTCTATTTCATAACAATGTTTGGTCTTCCATTTCACTAAGGTAAGGTAGATCTTGGATACTAAGGTCTTCAATGTTTAAAGTGTAAACATTATTATAATGATTAGAATAAAAAATAAATTATTATTTTTATCTATGAATATTATCGTTATCATTCCTAATGTTAAGAAGGTAAAAATAATCACATAATTAACATTCACTTATAAGGATTTTCTTAAGTATTAAAACAAATAAAACATTTTAAATTAAAGTATTTCCATGAAGAATCATGGAAACTATACCAATAATTTCTCATTGAGAATTATCTTTGAAAGTGACTTTTCCACCATTAATCTTTTTGATATTTTTAAAGAAATATTTCTTTCCATTCATATTTATAGAGAAACCACTATCCATGTACCAAATTTATTATGTTGGTACTTTCTTGATTTTAAAAATAACAAAAATATTATCGTTTTGGAACCCAAACCTCCTTGTGTATGGTATTATAAATAAGAAATTTTTTTAATCCCCATTTTTCAAACATTATTATATTGAGAAAATTTCATTTATTTTGAAAAATTCGTTTTCTGAAATCCTAAAGACCAGATTTTATTTAAAAAAAATTATTCCCTTAGTATCAATTACATTGATATTTACTGAAAAATGGAGCACACATTGGAACCAAGTAATTATGACTCAAAATAGGTATTATTTTAGTAACACCTATTTTAGTAATATCTCTACAAGGTCTGATTTGATGATACATTTTATTAAAGCCTTCCTTTCTATAGCTAAACCTATACAAAAAATTCTTCAAATTAGAAATTTCATATTTTAGATTTACAAATAGTTTTTTATTCTTTGTAAAAATAATATTCTAACTATGTTTTATAAAATCAATTTGTAAAATAATTTCTCTTAGAAATTTAATTTTCAATATATTTAAAATTAGTATCTTTTTCAAAATTAATCTTATCATGTTATTTGTAAATATATGATATTTCTCTATTAAAAATAGTAATTCTTGAATCTTCATGGTCATAGAAACTTCATGTTTTTTAAAAACATTAAAATTTTCATTATTAAGTAATATAGAAAACCTAGACACTTATTTAACTAGGTAAAGATCTATCTACTTATGTTATGGAACATTCTTCACCAGAATCTATAGAATTATTCTCCTCATTGATATCAGTGTAATTATCATGTACTGTAATATAAGTAAGAGATTTAAAAGTAGTTACATTTTCATGAAACATTTATTCACCTATGGTATTTTTTCTTATAATATAATTTTTCTCTATATGAAACTTTAATTTTCTGAAGAATTATCAGAATAAATATCTCCCACACATTCACTCAAATTTTTTAAAGCATTAAGACCGTTTTTTGGTCTTATAGTATGTCTTACCATTCTAATCTGAATTCATTTCCTTCATAAAATTTATTGTATGTTTAATTAAATATATTATGATGTTCTCCAATTTCATTACATCATAACAAATCACTTATGTAGAATATTTTTTATCTTTTTTATACTTGTAACTCTTCTTTAATATCTATTGAAAATATTTATTTCCACAAATCACATTCATCCTTTTCTCAAGATTAGTTCACTCATGTTTAGTATATTTTGATGAACTAGTATCTAATTCAATAATAAAATTCTTCTTCTAAGAATATTTCACATCTTTGTTAGTGGATTGAGCTCTAATAAGAACATTATGTGTATTTTCAATGAAATCCTTCATTTTATTTTCATCTTCCCTGCATCACTTTTTAGTATACATTCATGCTGCATAAGAGTACCAATAAGATCATCTAGAGTAATATTTGTAATCATTTTTGTTTCATCAAAATATTTTCTCTTAGAATCCCATTCATTATGAACAAAATAAATAATATATTCTAATAATATTACAACTGTTGAATATATATCTTTATGAATATATAAACTATTAATAATTGCCATGAATCATTGATTTATCTCAGCTATTAATTCTCTAGGTAGAAAATAAAATTTATGATAATTAGTTCAAAACATATCTCTTCTAGTTTTGATAACTTTCAACATTCCAATGTTAGAAACCTATAACTTTTTACATATACTATTAGATTCTTCACATGAATAATTTTGACTATAGATATTTCTTACCATATAAAAAGTAGAGTATTCTTTACTCTATAATTTAATTTATATTCCTGATTTCTTTTGATTTATAAAAGTTGTAACTTATTTTTATATAAAATGATAATCTATAGATATCATGAATAAGGTATCCACACTAGTTTTGATAACAAAAGTAATCATTCTATCTAATGAGTATTAATAATCATTCCCCTCAAAAATAGGTGGCCTACATGAATTCAAATTTTTGAATGTACCAAAATTTAAAATTTCCATACCATCTAACATAGAAACTCCTTTCTAAAAGACACATTAGGGTAATATAGTTTATAAAAAAGTAGTTTAAAAAAATATTAATAACATGATATTGATAATAATATTAATAACATCTCAAGTATATATTTAGAACTTTCTCTAATACCAAATGTTGGATCATAAGAGGTTAAGATGGGTATAAGTTGAGGTGGATTGTAGTTTAAAAATTTAAATTAAGACAAAAAAACTCTTTATTCAAAATGATCAAACTCGGAATTCGTTCGATGATAATTGAGTTTAAATCAAATCCATAAATTTTCTAGTAAATCAGAGTTATTATATGTATCATCGGCACACCCAAAAAACTAGTATCATATTTCCTTACAAGAAAATCCTTCAATATGATGATCGGTATGGCACTATCTTCCAATCCAATGTAATCCATTGATATTATGATCGTCATAATATCATTCTTCTAAGCCTCAGAATCCCTTGATTTGATTGATCAGATTCACATTTCCTCATATCCTTGGAATCCCCCTTTCTAACATCGATTAGACTCTGCAAATATAAAGGAAAATTGTTCTAAAAATTTTACAAACATCACTTGGATTATTTAAAGAAACAAATCTCTAATATATTAAAAATACAAGGAATGAAATGATTATGTAGAGTGTTCCTTAGTCATGTCGAGTTGTAAATGCATCAGCTCAGAACTCTTCAAATGAACTCTTATTTATATAAAAATATTTAATGATTACATTTCTATGATAGTTTTAACAACCTCGGATAGATTTCACTTTTATATATCATAATTATCTAGATCTTTATGTTGAAAGATAAGAATTAACCATACTTCATTCTCAGATATCATTTTTATAGCACCATTACAATGCTAAAAATAATTTCATTTGAATAAAATAATTCAAGTTACTCTGATTATAAACATTGGATAGTCCAATGGACTACGCTATTTATTTTTAATATGATAAAATAAACAAAGGATCATTCGGGGGATTTTTAATAATTTTAGTATGATAGTTACAACTTCGGTCAGTCTGATTGAAATAACACTTCTCTTATCATGTGTTAGAATAGTAGTTGATCCAATGTACCTGATGCATCATCAGTTCGATGGAACAAATTTAATAATTAAATTTCATATTTATTTTATATTAGAACCATTTAATTTTTTAGTATAAAATGTTTTTTCCCTTAAAAAATATACTAAATCTCATGGAATATATAAATTTTGTAAAATAGAGTTTTAACAAAAGTGTTTATGATTTCCAAAACTATGGAACATAAAATTAGAAACTATAAAATTAGATACTAAATAATGTTTATGTTTGGGTCCTTATATAAAAATATTAAAATATTTTGACATATAAAATGTATATTTAAAATTTTAATTCATATAAACCAAAAAATTTAATATCAATTAAATTTTTATATTTTGTATAAAAAATTATTATATTATTACTACAAATAATAAATAATGTATTTATATACATTAAAAAAGAATGTATGATGTATGAGGTGGTGCATCTTTGAATCACTTAGAGATAATGGATGTTCACTAGTGGAATTTTAGCTATGAGAGGCATGGGGGAACCTAGGTATTCTATTCCTAATGCATATTTGGATGGGATTCATGGAGACTTTCAGGTTTTGTCTTTATAAGGAGGTTCATTCTCGATTTCATTTTTTAGGTATTCGTCCACCAGATGTGTCATCAGATAGTGATCACTCTGTCTCATTGAGGCCAATATCGATGTGTTATTAGAAAGGGTGTCTATGGATATGAGCTCTATTATTATAAGGATGGTGCATTGGAAGGGTGAGAATCCACAGTCATAAGATTTTTTGGTTCATAGGGTTTCATTGATTTGGGGGTCTTATAATTGGAAATTCAAGTCAATTGGTCATGTTATTTATATTTCCTTTTCCCCCTAATTATCTCATGCAGTAAACATAGAGTCATGGATCTCTATCATTAAATATAGTCACACTATGGATTCATGAATGGAGTGTCGATTTCAACCTCAAAAATGCTAGAAATTTTCTTCCACTTTTATGGGTATGGATTCATCAAAATAATTTGATCCAATGCAATCATAATATATTTCATGATATTAAAACATCTATAGGAATTCAGAACAGTTTGGATATAGAGGCAAAGTAGGTTTTTTGGCCGTTTTTCCAAAATGCAAGTTGTGGTGGACCACATTTCCATCCATACAGATAAACTGACCCAATATTCTCTAAATTAGGATCTTCTTATAGTTATCGAGTATGAAAAATGAATTATTTTTTTATATGGATTGTAAATCTACCAGAAATTCATTGGAGTAACATCGCAAGAATATTCTCTATAAAAATTATTGTTTGAAGGGGTACCCTATAACATCTCGGTTTCAGAAGAAACCCAGAGGCGTCCCGTACCCGGTTGGTCACATGGCCTCAAGAGAATTTCCCCAAATGCCATAGGCTGTTGACTAGCAGTGAGGGCCTTAGGTGTGATAGTATGGAAACTATGCCCTCATTGGCAGAGTACACATAGGAAGTAAATAAACCAGAAAGAGTGTAAGCAGAAAATATACAACAATAATAAATAGCGGAAGACTAAATCAGCAAACATCTAGAGAACATATGTATATATATGAAATTATGCATGATACATATCTAGAAAAGCATCCAAACAAGTCACAATACTAAAAAATACAATAGTACCAAAACAAGTACAAAATAAAGTAAACAGCTCCTCAACATTGCAAGCTAATGCTTGGTCCCATGCTCTCCTCCTCCAGGAAATCAATTTCTAGAAGTCGAAGGGTGCTTTCCCTTGTCTATTCCTACAACAACATAGTCTGTTTGTGCCCAAAATCATTACCCAAACAGGGTCTGAGACTAAGTACCTATAGGAAACCACCAGAAGATTTGTGCCAAACAGTAAGTGAGTATATGGCAGGTAATAGTACAATAACCAGTAAACAGTAGCTGAAATAGCAGGCTGTAATTAGTAAGCAGTAAATAGGATGATATAAAATAGTGATGAATCCAAAGAAAAACAAGAAGCAGTGAAGCAAAAGCTAACACAAACAGAAAACCCTCTAGGAAGTACTCGTTGCCATCCCCTCTGGACTGTCCAAGAAGTACCACAACCCTCTGGGCAGTGCACTGAGCCTATCCCCTCTGGTTTGGTCATACAAATTTATAAGACTCTCTGGGGAAGCTCAATCAGCAATTCCCCTTATAGTATATGGTAGTCAGGGACTCTCTGAGGGAGATCACGTAGTATAAACCTCTTGGCCCAAGGTCTAGAGACTCTCCAAGGAATCTCACTTGGTCAATCCTCCTATAGCCTCTGGTATACCACAGAGTCTATGAGAATGTTCACTCTGTAAATTCCTCCTCTAGCCTAGGAAGGTTTTAAAGACATTCAAACAAGGTAATGACTCTCTGAGGAAGCTCACTCGGTCTACCCTTCTGTAGTCTATAATAACTTAGACTCTCTGGGAAGCTCACTCGGTTTATCCCCGTATAGTCTATAATATTTAAGACTCTCTGGGAAGCTCACTCGGTCTATCCCTTATAGTCTATTGCACCAGGTTTTCACGGTCCCGTTCCAGTCAGTGCATATTAATGTTATAAGGCTAGAGTACATCTATAGCGCCACTTGGCTAGCCAAATTACACCTATAGAGCTACTTTGATAAACATTCTATAGAGCAACAAGAATGTTAACAAGAAAATTCCATCCTACGATCACAAGGCATGGAAATAGGTACAACGGCCAAAGGCTAAAGATACCCAAAGGTTGAAACAAGAACAAGGCATTGGAAAAACATCCAAGAATGACTATTATCCACAAACATGATCAATTTACCTCTACACAATCATGCAATCAAGGCAGGAATAACCACAAGTGCAAAAAAGGTAAACATACAATACCACGTTCACGGGTATTGGTGTAATTTTCACCTAAAGCTCATATACATCGAAAGTTAAGTCACAGACCACCTACCTCAATTGTAGGAGATCGATATACTTGAACCAAGAGGCTTGATTCTCCTCATAAAAACGTAGATCTAAGAAAATTAACAAAACTTTCAACCCATGATAACATAATAAAGCGGAGTAATTGGAAAACAAAGCTCTAGGAGAAGGAAGAACTCACCGATGCGGTTCCAATGCAATCGTCGGTGGTTGATTCGGAGAATGGATGGAGGCTCGGGGGTTCAGAGAAGATTTGTGGACATACGGGTCACTCTCGATCGAAGGCACTAGAGAAGAAGATAGTCTTGTTGATTAGGCGTGAACACAGCTAAAAAACGGACCCCGAGCAAACGGCCTGGCGTGGTAAGGGAGTACATGGTGTGTACTCATAATGTACACGATGTGTACTTAAAAAATTTCCAGAAACTCCTCTATTCTCAAAAACTCCAAGAAAAGGAATGGCATACCTGAAAATGATGATCCCGGTTATTACATACCCAGTGAGGTATTATAGGAAGAATATTGCAAAGAGTGATCCAGTGAATGATAAAATATAAATGTTGATTAGTGCATTAGGATCTTTTCTAGCCACTCTATAGGAGGGTATCCTCTATGTGAAAGTGTTGAAAGAACATCCCTCTCTAGATAGTATGCAAGAGGATTCCCCAACAAGAAGAAAATTTCCCAGTGACCATGATAGGGTAATGGATGTGAATGATACCCTCTCTTTTAATGATGTTCTATACAAGAAGGTTAATGATGCAATGAAAATTGAAGCCTATGGACAATCTAATCATAAGACCATTACTTAGGAGGGTGTTACCCTTGAAAATGGAAGCATCTTATCATCCCTAAAATAAAAGTAAAATCTATAGTGGTGCATGATGACCAATTTCAACTGACCACTTCTACGAAACTTAAGAATCTTCCTGTTGTGTCTTCATAATCATTATCGATTACTAAAATACAAGGAAATGAGAGGTTGATAGATAAATCTCATAAACATCCTCAAGTGGTATGAAATGAGATAGACATTTAAGGAGATATGATTTCTCCATTTCATTCTCTTGATTTCAAACTTATTCATTCATCTGTCCGTGAAACGTCATTTTAGAAGAGTATTTATGTTGTAAAGAGTGACTATATGGATGGTAGAACATTGATAGGGAATTTAGAGACCACATAATATTCCATTTCCTTTTTAGAATCTAATATCAGTACAATTAATTTCACTTTTCCAGATATATTAAATAAATCAAATAGTAAATATATTTTATGTGAGGAATTTAGTAATCTTCATGATGAATTGCATTACACATGCATTGAGCTGTCGATATGAAGGTTAAATCTAATCAAGATGACTCTATCTCAAAAAATGGCTGCACTGGTGGCCCTAAACCCCATGATGTGAATGATTATTCATCGAGTAGTGATGATCATGCTTTTTCCTAGACTCCTCCTAAGCAATGGTAGAGGGGCAGGCAACCAAGAGCTTGAGTTGGTACCGAGAAAGGGGTGACATGCAAAAAATGAATGTGACTGGTGTTTTTTTCTGTTTTAGTGGTGGTGTTAAGGAAAACTATTTAGAATTACAACCCATTCTTTCTCAGCTATGTTTTTTGATTTTCATTAATAAATCTTCTAAAACCTCAGATTTTAATCCATGGTTCGCACCATTCTGAGTAAATATATTAAAAATTCTGTATTTAAATATAATATACTAAAACTGATAATAATGATTATATAAATATTTAAATGAAAATATATTTATATAATTATATTTATATAGATATATTTAAATAAATTTAAATATATATTAATATAATTATTGGTGTTGTGATGTAAGTTCAATATTGTATGAAAATCTTACAGTATGACAAAAGAAAAAAATTGTGAAAAAATTGGTGCTTTAGTATATGCATATATCTATATATATATATAATGTGTATGTACATATGATGGTATATATGTATGTACGTATGTAGATGTGTGTGTGTGTGTGTGTCTGCATGTATGTATGTATGTATGTATGTATGTATGTATGAATGAATGAATGTATGTATGTATGTATGTATGTATGTATGAATTTATGTATGTATGTATGAATTTATGTATGTATGTATGTATGTATGAATATGTGGGTATGTATATGTATCTATGTGTGTGTGTGCATATATATGTATTTGTAAGAATTTATATATATGTGTATATTCAAATACATTTATGTATGTATGTGTATATTTATGTATGTGTATATATGTGTATGTATGTTTATACGTGTACATGAATGCATATGTATGTTTATGTGTATATATGTAGGTGAATGCGCATGTGAATGCATATATGTATGTGTATGAGTATGTATATATGTGTATGTGTGTATACATATATATGTGTGTGTGTGTGTTTGTATGTATGTATGTATGTATGTATGTGTATGTGCATGTGTATATATGTATATACACATACATATATGTATGTATATGTATGAATGTGAATGTATATGTATATATGTGTGTGTAGGAATATGTATGTTTATCTGTATATATGTATATCCATGTGCCTTCATGAGTCTGTGTGTGTGTGTGTGTGTGTGTTTGTGTCTGTGTATGTGTATGCATGTTGTGTATGTATGTGTATGTATGTGTATGTATGTGTATGTATGTGTATGTATGTGTATGTATGTGTATGTATGTGTATGTATGTGTATGTATGTGTATGTATGTGTATGTATGTGTATGTATGTGTATGTATGTGTATGTATGTGTCCTTATGTTCATATATGTAAGTATGTATGTATGTTTATGTATATGTATGCATGTTGGTATATGTGTTATTTTTTGCATACATATGAGTATGTATAGGTATATGTGTATATGGATTTATGTTTACGGATGCGTGTTTATGTTGACATATGCATGCATGTGTGTGTATTTAAATCTTTAGTCAATTATTATTAATTAATTTTTAACAAGACATTTATTGTAAATCCTTTGTAATAAAATGTAATTTTAAATATTTATTGTTTTTTATTTTTTGTTGATCTAATTAATGTAATTAATATTATTCATTTTCTTTAATATTTTATAGTAACTTATTCGTTTTTATTCATCTTTATATCTACCCATTTAATATTATTTATTCATTTCTCATACATATTCTTTTTAAATATTTTTCTAATTTATTCATGTTTTATATTCATTATACATTTTTATTTATTATTTATTAATATTTTTAATAAGACTGAAATTTATATTATTAATACTCATTCTTTTTTTAATATTTTTGTATTTAAATTATTATAAAAATATTATTTATTCATCTATAAAAAGTAATTTATTGTAAATCTTATTTATTTTTATGAAATTGATAATATTTATGGAATTTTATGTTATATTTTTTATAATATCCTGTAATTTATGTAGTTGATATTTTTTATTCATTTTTAATATTTATTCATTTTCTATATAATTATTTTTTTAATAGGTAATATTTTAAATATTTTTGTACCATAAATATTAATTATTAATTCATTCTTAATATTTATTCATTTTGATTTTAATAATTTTTTTTAATATTTACTAAATTACTATTTTTACATTTTTAATCAGTAGTTTATTATATATTTATTGTACTGAAATGAAAATTTGAATATATATTCATTTTAATTTTATGTTTTTTGTTAATTTATGTAATTCAAATTAGTTTTTAAACAAAATGTAATTAATTTATTTTTAATATTCATTAATTTAACATCATTAATTCATTTTTTATGTTTTTTACTTTATAATATTTTTAATATTTTTTATTGTTTAAAATTTTTTGTGCATTCTTAATTAATATACTTTAATATATTCATATGTTACCAATTTATATTGTTTTTAGCTCTTTATTTTAATTTTATTTTTTTGTATTTATATTCCTATAAAATTGTTATTTATTCTTTTTTGAATTAGTATTTTTTTAAATATTTTCTATTAAGATGAAATGTATTATATTTTTAAAATTTTCATAATTAATAAATTACTTTTTTATCTTTTTTTAAATTTACATACATTAAATTATTCATTTATCCATTTTTATTTATTTCCTATTCATTTTTAATTTATATATTTATTCATTTTTTAATGGAATAATAGTACTAATTGATTAAAAATCATATATATTAGGTATTTATCAGTGCTAGTTAGAGTACCGATAATTTCTGTACTTATCCAATCTAAACATATGTTGAAAAATATGTGTCAATCACTGCTTTATTAACTATAACAAAGTTATTCCTTTATCAATGTTAAGAAATCACGAATAAAATCTGTTTTCTGAGGGTTTATTATTTTAATGATGAAAATGGTTACTTTTATCAATGATTTTTTTACCATTGAGAAAAACATTTCCCTATTTCAAAAGATACAAAAAAAATCATGATGATGATCCTCACGTCGTTCAAACTCTTACAGAATCAAAACTCTACAGGAGGAAAACATTAATTGTTTTTGACCAATCAACCCTCAAAACTAAAGGTATGTTTTTTATAAATTGTTTTTATGGATTTATTAACCAATATTTCTTGAGTTTACCATGATTTTGGAATTTTTTTATATGTTCACTTATAATTATCTACCAGAATACTCTGATCAGATACTATTTTTCTCATTTCTTAAATTTTTTTGACTGAATCCCCCCCAAGAATACTCTATTTTTCTATACTATTTTTTTCATTTTTTTGGAATGTCGTGTACTTACCCAACATTTATTTTATTTATATTTTAATACTCACTCTTCAAATCCTGAATCATGTTCAATCTTGGAGAATTTATCACGCTCCTCTTATTCCTGAGAAATATGGATCACTAATCCTTCTCTAGCATTCCAATGATACTTATTTATATTTTCACATTAAACAATATAAAACATAATTAAAATAAAAATTAACAAATATAATGTATCTATATAAGATAAAATAATTCAGATATATTAGTATTTGTAAATAACAAATACTAACTATTATCCATATTTTAAAATATTAAAATTACTAATTTTTTATACAAAAATAACACTATATTAATAATTAAATTCAAATATGAATTATAATAAATCTAAAATTTTAATTATATATAAGTCTAATAACTTACATTCTTTTCTTTAATCCTTGGAAATTTTGTGGTTGGATTTGAGTGTTTTTTTTCTTTCATTTTCTTTTCAGCATGATGAAGTGCTTAAGAATAGTGAAATAAAATTTGGAAACCCATGATCCTTGAAATAAAAAAAATTCTAAAACGTTGATTATTTTTAACCTTAATAATAATAAATAATGATTAATAAATCCCATAATTTAACTACTATTTTAAAAAAAACAAAATTTGAAATTTTTTCGATTTTATATTTATTTATAAACTTACAATAAATAAGTTCCAAAATTATAATGTCTAAGTAAATACAATATTATATAAAAACATAATAAAATTGATCATTTTATCTTAAAAATAATTCCTTTATAGTTTTTGAAACATATTTCTATTGTTTCATAGTTTTCATTTATGTGTTAACTAGAATTTGAAAAGATATAATGAATTTATAGTTTACGCATTAATAATTGTTCATCCAGATTCATCATGTCTACAACAACTCCATTATCATCATTATGTTGTCAAATTATATTTTACATTTAAAACAATATATTCTTTAGTGATTCATCATTATGTTAGATAATTTATAACTTTTTATTGATCTTCTAATCTATAGATATAATGAACTTTATCAGAGTTTCTTCAAATGAAAAACATCATAATTATTTTTTAATTTTTTCATTATATTCTTCAAAAAGTAAATTTAATTTTTCATGGATTATAATATTCATTGGACGTGATATCCATGATCATTTTATTCATTCCGATGAACTACTTTGTCCCTGTTGTTGTTTATCTAACTATCACTATTGAATTTAGATATTTTTCAGACTGCCTCATTTAGAGAATGTTTCTCTTATTGATTTAAACCAAATTTCTATTATTATATAACATTTTATTTTTTAATGAAAAAAAGAATTAATTTTTATTATTCTTTATTTAAAATGTTTAACCATTGTTTCACTACATTATCATCAAGCCAATTTCATTGTTCAATATATACTGACACATTTGTTATTTATTCATATGGATTCATTTCAATTAAATAAACATAAACTATATATATTTTTAAATTTATTATAAAACATAGTATTTAATTGTAAAAACACAGTTAGTATTAAGTTAAATCATTTAAATGTATTATTAATATCCATTAATAAAATTTTATATAGTTATATTCATTATAAGAAAATTTGGTAATTTTTCACTCAAAAGAAAAAAAAAATTTTTCTAACCAATTTGGATTTCCATGTCTTATATAGTTTTATTTTAAATTATTTATTTAAAAATTAAATAATTTTAATTAAAAAATTAATTCATTTTTTTAATTCATCATTTCAAAATATACTGAGTTTGAATTTTATAAACTTTTTTCAATAGTTTGATTAATCAATAAATAAAGAAAAATACTGATTATAATTAAAATATGTCATTTATTTCTATTTTTTTTACAAAGTCACATTTAAATTTTTAATGGGATTTAAATGAAAATAATGATTTTTTATTAAAAAAATACCAAAATTTTGATTATAATAATCATTATACCTTAATTTTCAATAAAATCTTTTTATACTTAGAAATGCTTTTTTTGAAAAATCATTTTTATCTTATTCTCTAGGATTAATTTTAAATTAAATTCAGAAACATCAATTATTTTAATTTGATAAAATTTATTTCATATTTACAATCAGTACAATTAATATTATTTAATGAGTTCAACATTATTTTTGATTATATGGAATAGTATAAACATTACAAATATGTTACCATAATTAAGGATAAAATAGGTATAATGGGGGTTAAACATTAGTGGTAAGGGTTAAAATAACTTATAAATTTGTATAAATTATATTTTATGGAAATTATTGTAGCCTATATCATATAAAATTTATAAATGGCCCATATCTATCTATATTTCTTGAGTAAGGAATTAATATATTTTAATCATTTTGAAAATTCCATATGTGTCCCCTCCCCCACTTATAAAAGGACATCCCTATAATCTTTTCTCCTTACCTAAAATAGCCTTATGGATCAGAAAAAACATACCCAAATACCATCCATAAAAACCGCACCATGTAATAGAGCCCATGTTTTGGTCCTAAAACTAACCTAGGAAATCCTTATGTTTAATCCTAAAGAGGATGTCCACAAATGTGGTATAGTTCTAAATTGAGTATTTTCATTTTTTTTCTTCTTATACATCATTTAAAACTGCTTCAACCATGATGAAATTAAATAAATATTATATTATATATACGAACATGTTATTTTTTTAAATTTCATAACCTATATCCATCTAATTCTTCCATAAAATGGGAAATGAATCCATAATTCTTGAGTAAGGAGGACTAATGCCTCGTGAACCGATGTAATTCATTATCCATCACTGTATCTCAAATTTGGTTATAATGATGGATTTAATGTATATATATGATATTCATGTAATATTTATCATTATGTAAATATCATATTTTTTCTTACCTTTCTATCCATTGAAAAATGATAAAGTTGTTTGTACAAACGTGTAAATTACCACCTCAACGAAGTGATATGATTCCTTTTTCATGACCACATCCCACGAAATATATGTATAAGGGTATTTAAATAAAAAAATTATATTTATGATGTGATTATAATTTTGGAAATATAAAATTACACTTACCTTCTTTCTCTCATGTTATTTTAAAAATGAAAACATTACTCTTGAGTACGTACAAACTACCGTTTTAATGATTGGAACATCATTTATTTTTTATATATATCATTAATGGTAGGTTATAAATGTATAATTTATTTATAAAAATTATAAATATTTCAAGATTATTATTTTTTAGATTATTTAATAAAGAAATCTTTGACCATAGTAAACTTACCAAATTCATCTTGACATACAAGGTGAATATTGTCCAAACACCAGCTGTAAAATTAATTATTTATGTAATTATATATAAACTTGTAAAAAATAAAATAAAAGGAATAATAATCTATAAAAAATTTCATATAAAATTATATAATTAATTTAACTTTATTTTTTAGTAAGATAAATAGGGTATGTGATGATTCAGACACGATGTAAGGGATAATTTACTTTTAAAATATTTTTTTAAATATTTCAAAGATTTATATTATAAATTTTTATATTTTATGTCCATATTCATAAAATAATTTAATAGATGTATTTATATAGAAACAAATTAATTATAAATGATATTTTTTTTCTCTTTTTACTTTTTGTGAAATATTTTCAAAATGTATCATTGTACATATTTTATATGGAATGTTATACAAAATGGAGAAAAGGAATGTTCTATTTTAATATATAAAGTGTCGATATGTTTTACCATTGATATAACCATTATTTTATTCTTTGACCACTTTATAGGATTTCATGTTTTCCCCATATAATGATCCTCTTTTCCATTAATCTGGGTATTTTCAAGATGGAGTTTTAATGGAATGGGTACTTAGATATCCCAAAATGTTTTTTATGGGAAAAAATAATATTTTTATGAGTGTATTGATGAATGTTAAAGAATTTAGTTTTTATGATTCTTTTATGGCTCTTTAGTTTTATTATTATTCTGGGTGATCTTGATATATAAATTGATGATGAGTGGTCTTGATATATACCTCCAATTCATTTTTTAAAGGGATAGAGTTAACCAATTTCTAATTTCCAAAGAGATTATTGGAATTTACCATGTATGTTATCCTATTTTTAAGAGTGATTATAAGAGTGATATGAAAATTATGACCCATGTTACTTACAAGATTTAGCTATGATTTCAATGGGTTTTTACAAAAATCATATGATTTCACAGGGTAAGTAAATTATCATAAGTTTAAAATGGATGTTTATATTAATTATTAAGTGTGAAATTTATAACATTATGAGAAAGTTTTCATGAGTTTTTAATTATTAAAAAAAAGTTTTAATTTTTTTCATTAATATTTCTTAAGAAAATGTTATATGTAAATATATGGGTAGTGAAGCGGATTTCTTTTGTAATAAAATATTTATTTTGAGACCCAATTTTGTTTTGATAAAGGATAATTTATTATGAGTAGTCATGGACTAATGGATTTTTTCATTCTCTCTTTTTCTCTTATTGAGATTTTTTCTCATCCCATATTTAATAAAATTCATCAGGTTTGAAGGATGAATATGGATAAGGATGAGGTTAAGATGAATATTTTGATGATATTTAATGTAAATAAAACATATTATATCATAAAATATTTATCTTATGGGAAATATGTATAATGAGGTAAGTTTTCCAACTCATGATGTAATATTTATTTATATAAGGGTGATGATCGGATTCTGTAAAACACTAAAGAAAAAAGGTCCTTATAAATGCAAGAAAATCATTTATTATCTAAATAATAAATTTTAAGGATTGTAAAGGTCAGGTCCTTATAGTTGGTATCAGAGAGAAGGTACATATAATTTTATAGGTTATGACCATGTAATTAAATACCCTTATGATATTTTAATTTATATTCAACTTGATATAGAATTTTAATATTACTATTTTGTTTTATCTAAATTAGGAATAATTTTGAATGGTTTTCCATAGAGGAAAAAAGTGAAGCTGAAGTAGGATAGAACCGAGAGTACATTATCATTCCAAATTATAAACTTTTCATTTTTGGAATTAGAACTGTGTATTTTATTTTTGTGATGGATCTGTTATCATAGGCTACAAATGGTTGTAGAATTAATTCTATAAAAGAAACTCGATCTACCATATAGGAACATGTCAATAGTAGATAACATTATAAGAAAAATATCTCCTCTATTTATTATATATTATGACTCAGTGATAGTTGAGGTATAGATAAAAGATTTAGAATAGCTATTCAACGTCATAAGTTATTTAGATCATCAATAGGTAACTCATGCTATTTACTATTTTCAAGGTGGATCTGATCAATGGTGGTCAATGGATAATAAAAGTAGATAAATATAAGATATTGACATCATGGAATGAAATAAATTTTAAAATATTCACTTGAGAAATATTTTTATAAGCTTATTTTACTTAGGATTAAAAAAATTCATTGAATTGTGGAAGGTGGAAAATTTATTTTCTTCATATGAAGAAAAAACCTCTTAATTTAAAAGATATGCCCAAATTTGTATTAGGGATATTGATAGAAAAATTAATCAATTTTACTCAGTATTAATGCATGGATACCAAACGGTATTAGCCTCTCAAGAATTTAAATGTTATGAAAACATATGGTCTTTGATGCAATGGTGGAATAAATTTTTTTCTAGGATCATGTTTGCTTCTAAAACAACCATAAAAAGGTTATATATGGAAATAAAATGGGAAAAACACATTGAATGAATTTTAATATAAGAAAATAAAATTTTTATTTTTTGATAGGAGTGGGAAAAATAAAATTTGGGAATGTCTTTTGAAATAATAGATGTTCTTTTGAGGTTATATGTTTGGGCCTATGGATCATGATTGAAAATAAAAATATCATGGTAGTGGTAAGAAAATTATAATAAACAAATAGTAATGTGTTTTAAATGTAACAAGATGGTTCATTATGTGAATGTTTGTCCAAAAAAGATTATGAGTGATGGATATAAAAAACACTTCAAGAAGTAGGGTGTTTGTTAAATCATTTGTAAGTAATTAAGTGGAAGTTGGTCCATTAAATAAAGTAGAATATCTACATTAATTATTCATTCATATTATTTTAATACCTTGTTTGATTCAGAGATTATATATTATTTTATTTTCAATAATTTTATGTAAAAAAAATTCACCTCATGAAATGAATTCTGAACTTTTTGTGAAAACGCATCAGTGTAGTATCAAAGAAATACAAATTTACAAATATCTTCATTTTATTATGTACAGAAAAGTATTCCCTGATATCCTTGTTTTGTTACCCATTATATAATTTGATGTTATTCTAGGTATGCATTGGTTTTCAATTTATCATTCTATGATATATTTTAGATCCAAGAATGTTTTTTATGAAATGAGTTTCTATTTTTGTAATGTCCCGGTTCCGGAAGCAGCCTAGAGGCACCATGTACCCTGTTGGTCACATGGCCTCAAGCATGTTTTCCCTAATCCCATAGGCTATCGACTAGTAGCGAGGGGCTTAGGTGTTACAATGGGAAAACTATGCTCTCATTGGCAGAGTAACACAGTGGATGACAAACAGATATACAATAGTGGAAGCAGGAATAATGTAAAACAACACAAAATAGATGAAGACAGAAGAAATAAAAAGCTGGAGCGCATATATAATGATGCATGATACATATGTCTAGGAAAGCAGCCAAAATGTCATAATTCTAAAATATAGTACTAAACCAATGTACAAGAATAATAGTAAAAAACTCCTCCAAATTGAAAGCCAAAGCTTGGTCCCATGCTCTCCAACTCCAAAGAATTCAAGTACCATAAGTATAAGGGCACTTTCTATTATCTATACATGTTGTAATATAATCTGTTTTGGCCCAAAATCATGATCCAAATAGGTTGTGAGACTGAATCCCTGTAGGAAACCACCATGGGATCTAGGCTTAGCAGTCAGTGAATATATATTGCAGGTAATAAGTAAAAGAAGTATTAAACAAGGAAGTACTAAACAATAAGCATTCATACTATTTCAATGCATTCAAACACCACATGAAAATTAAGAAGATAATCACAAACAGGTAACCCTATAGGATATTCTCACAGCCTAATCCCCTCTGGTCCGACTTAGAAAACACAAGAAACCCTCTGGGTAGTACAAATATTCTAACCCATATGATTCATCTTTAGAATAGACTATTTGGGGAAGCACTCGCCATCAATTCCCCCTAAAGTCTAGTACTGGTAACTAAAAGGAACTCCAATAAGGACCTTACATCACATTTCCCCCTGTAGCCCGCGTCGAGGAACTACAGACACTCTGAGGAATCACTTACATCAATTCCTCCTATGGTATCACATCGTTATAATAAAAATAGACACTTTATAGAAGACCTTATGTCCATTCTCTCTATGGTCAATTGTACTAGGTTCTCACGGATTTGTGTTTGTTATGAAAGCATGGAAATGCGTATAGGCTAATGTAAACCTCAAGAAATACTTGGACAACAGTCTACATCATAACATCTTGGTAGATAAATAAAACTCCATCTTACAATACTAGGCAGGGGAAACAAACAAGGAATCCTAATAGGCTAAGCAATAACAAACGGTCATAAAAAACATGCATGAGAAAACACCTCCAATGCATAGAAATTAACAATATTAGCATTCAATTAACCTCTATTCAATCATACAAACATAGCTGAAAATCAACAAGTCTAAAATAGTGAACACAATATACCCCTTTCAAGGGTATTGAGAACTTTTGCACATATAACTTAAATATTTTCAACGAGAATACACAAACAACCTACCTCAGTGTTGAAGGATCCTTATAAGTGATCCTCAAGACTTGAATCTCCCATGAACATTGTAGATGTACAAAAACACTCAAAATGCTCAACTGAGGATAACTCTTAAAATACATGGAATCAGGAAATGAAAATCTTGAAGAAGGAAGAGATTACTGAGGTGATCCCAATGCAATAAATGGTAGTAAAATCCGAGAGAGGATGCACGGTTGGGGGCACGGAGAAGGATCATTGTCATACTCTCTCTCAGACAAACCAAACCAAGATGGAGATGGTTTTGTCCTTCAGACGCGACCCCAGTGTGTTTAATGAGAAAACAAATCACACGACGTGTACTTTATTAGTGCACAACATGTAATTTCATTCACTGGACCCCGCATTATGTGGTCTCCAGGTCACCACACAGGGCCATGTGCATGGCTGCTACACGGCTAGAACCCGGTTATCCGTGGTAACCGAGTACATAGCGTGTACTCATAATGTACATGGCGTGTACTTATGAAATTTCCATAAACACATATTTTCCTCAAAAACACCAGAAAAAGGAAAACATACCTGAAATAAAGATTCTGATTCTTACAACCATAACCCCTTAAAGAAATTTGTCCCCAAATTTCCCTAGCAAGGAAGCGTAGAAGAAGAATTCTAAAATTGCCCCAGCTAATGTGATCATACATCGGCCTCCCTCTCCTAGATCTCATCCTATACTCGCCCGTGCTTCAATAACACTAGTACTAGAGGGATAGACTGGCCACAGAGAACTATCTTACTATGATCAAAAATTCGGATAGGATGCTCCTCAAATAAGACATCCACCTCTATCTCAACCTCCTCGGGTTGAAAAACATGAGATGGATCTGTGAAGTAACTTCAGAGCTATGAAATGTGGAAAAAGTCATTCATATCCAGGTACCTCTGAGGTAACTATAACCGAAAGGTTGCAGTCCCAACTCTCTCTAACACCTCAAACTACATGACATACCTAGGCAAAAGATTACCATGTCTCCTAATCCTCTGGTGCCCCAATCTCTGTGTGACATGCAAGAAAACATGATCCCCAAACTCGAACTCTAGAGGTCATCTCCATTGATCAACATAAGACTTCTGTTGAGACTGTGCAGTAACCATCCTCTTCTGAATCAACTATATCTGCTATGTGGTCTCCTGGACAAGATGAGGTCCCAGCATAGCTGCCTCTTCTGCCTCCACCCAACATAAGGGTCATCAGCCTGGCCTACTATACAAAGGCTCATATGGTGCCATCTGAATAGTTTCTTGAAAACTATTGTTGTAGGAAAACTCCACAAGAGGTATGTTCTTCTCTCAACAACCTCCAAAATCTAGGATGTATGCACGAAGCATGTCCCTAATAACCTGAATCATATGCTCGGACTGACCATATTTATGGGGGTGGAATGCTATACTCAAAAGTACATGTGTACCCAAAGCCTTATTAACCCCTTCCAGACTCGGGAAGTAAAACATGCATCCCTATCTGAAACAATGGGGTGCGGAACTCCCTGAAAATGTACAATCCCTTAGATATAAAACCTTCATAGTTCATCAACACTGAATGTCTCCATCATCGGTAATAGGTGATCAACCTTCGTGAGTCTACCAATGAAAACCCATACAACAACATTCCCATGAGTCGACCACAACAAACTAATCACAAAATCCATCATGACATCATTCCATATCCACTCGAAAATGGGTAACTGCTATAAACGCCTTGATGGTCGCTAATGCTCCGCCTTCACCTGTTGACAGGTGGAACACCTCATAATGAAACTAGTAACATATCTCTTCATACCTTTCCACCAATATTGATGGTGTAGATCATGATACATCTTGGTGACACCAGGATGAACAACCCAAAGTGAGGAGTGAATGTAACACATCAGCTCCTTGCATATGGCTGTAGATTCCCATACATGCCCATGGAAACGCAAGATCTCATCCTCACATGTGGTCCATCTCGAAATAAGGTCCTCTCCTGACACACTTTCCCTTAGGACTGGGCCTTCAGAATCTGATAACTACCTCATTCGCACTCGATCAAGAAGAGTAGAGGTAATTCCTACAGAAGAAAGAAATGTCTGCCCTTGCCTGTCATGAACCTCCAAATGCATCTCAGAGAACAAACCCATAAGCCTCCACTCACTACTGGCCTCCTAAACTGCCTGCATCTGAGTCCTCCAGCTCAACGCATCAGCCACTTCTTTGCCTTTCCCCAGCATGTAGGATAGCTCAAAGTCAAAGAAATGAAGGTACTAAACCCACATTTTTCTCCCAAATTCATGTCAAGATGAGTGAATATATAGTTGAGACTTTCATGGTTGGTGAAGACCACAAAATGTGCTACCATTAGAAAATGTCTCCAATGGCGCAACGAATGAGCAACTACAACCAACTCAAGATCATGCATCGATTAATTCCTATCATGTGGCCTCAACTACCGAGACCCTATGCGATGACTCATTCCCCGAATATAGTCATTGGTCCAAGCCTGATACCTGATTCATTAGAGTAAATATTTTTTCTCTTCTCCAGATCTGAAAAAACTAGTATCAATGATGATGTCAACTTTCCTTTTAGCTCATAAAATGCTGAATCCCAATAATATGACCACAAGAACATTGTACGCCTCTTAGTCAGGACCATCAGTGGCATAGGTAGGCATGACAAGTCTTTTATGAAACGTCTGTAGTATCTATCTAGTCCAAGAAAACTCTATACCTCAAAGATGTTCTTCAGCTACTCCTAGGAAAATACTGCTCTAACATTCTCTAGGTCAACTGATACTCCTGTCAACGAGATAACATGACCCAAGAAGGGAATTTTATCTATCCAAAAGTTTCATTTTGAATGCTTAGCATATAACTGATGCTCTCTCAGTGTACTCTGAACGATCTCAATATGGGTAGCATGGTTGCGTCGAGTGTGTAAGTACACCAAGATATCATCCCTGAAAACCTCCATGAATGAATCCATGTATGGATGGAACACTCAGTTCATCCATTCCATGATGAATAAAGGCACGTTTGTGAGACCGAATGGCATAACCACATATTCGTATAGACGATACCTTCTCCAAAAAGTTGTAAGAGGTACCTAAGATGGTCTAAAGTGCAAATTATGGGAACCAGATCTCAATTAAATCTTCGAGAATACCCGGGATCCTCGATGTAGATCAAATAGATCATCAATCCCTCAAAAGGGATATCGGTTCTTTACCGTCAACTGGTTCAACTTCCGATAATCAACACAATGTCTGAGGGTACTTTCCACCTTCTTTGCAAATAGGACAGGCAAAACCCATGGAGAAGTGTGGGGTTAGATGAAACCCTTTTTCAGAAACTCCTCCAACTGCTTCTTGAGCTCCTATAACTCTGGTGTAGCCATCCGATATGGAGGAGTAGACACCGGTGCCACTCCTGGAATGCGATCAAAAGAAAATTATACCTCTCACTTTGGAGTAAAATCTGAAAAGTCTTCTAGAAAGACATCACTGAAACGATACACCACTGGAGGAAAGTCCATCTGAGAAATCCCCTATTCATCTAGATATAGACTAGAAATCTGGGATGTAATTCCTCTCAACCCATGATGCTCGGGTGCCACTCTTCTCACCTGGACATCCCATTCTTTCTTATGAAGAAACGATCCACACTCTGGTGATGTGAAACTCACCCTACAGCGATAGAAATTGACAACTTCTAGTAAGGTAACTAACTAGTCCATTTTGAGAAGGAAATCGTAGCCATTCATCTCTAGGAAATAAAGGTCCCACAAGAAGTGGAAACCACTAACCCCAAGAGGGCTCTCCTTTAACTAACATAAACTAGTCATTCTTGTCACCAAAAGACTGTCCAACGTCTTGAAATCTGAAAATGTAAAGATACAGATCCCAAGGTTCTCCACAATAGCAAAAAATATAAATCTATGGGAAGCCCCTATATCAAAAAGAGCAGAAGCTAAAATTGAGGAAACTTGAATCGTACCTTGAACTGTAGAGGGTCCAGGATCCTGCTCCTATTTGGTCTGCTCCACTACAAAAGTCTGACATGCACCATGGCCCTATGACCCGGCCTGACCACCTTGAGTTGATCCACCTTGTTGTCACTGAAATCATGGTGACTAACTACCATGGCCGCGACCTCCACCTTGGAATGAATAGAAGGAATAACTCCAGTTCCGAGACTGATGAAAAACTGGTGGTGCTGCTCCTAAACGAAGAGTCATTGAATAACTCATGTCATCAGCTGTTAGGGGGACGATCTTACAAAAACACTGAAGATGACCCATATTTCCACTATATTAGCACTCCACTAGATCTCTTAGGCAATGTGTCCTCGTATTCCTGCTCTTCTCGCACTGGTAGTACATCACCTTGAAACTAGAAGAAGTGTCTCACCATCATGAATCACCACATGATGACCCCCTATGGTGCTTCCTACTGTCAGTAGGAGGGATAATAACGTCGGATGTTGAACCACCTTGGATCACAATTACAAAATCCCTCAGATTACACTCATTGATCAGCGCCTGGTTGACTACAGAAGTAATGGAAGTCAACCGGAAGATGTTCATCTGAGATAGGATGTTGTGCCTAAGACCATCCTTAGTCATCCTTTCCTGGAATTACTCATCACCTCTAGGAATAGGTGTATGGTGCTGCAACTCTATGAAACGAGAAGAGCACTCCATGACTGAGAGAGTACCCAGCTCCAGACTGATGAAATCGCGGGCTCGATCGACCCTCAAGGACACCAAATAGAAGTATTCATAAAAAGCACACTGGAATTCATCCCAAGACATAACCTACTAGAGTACTTCCTGTGAGATCACATCCCACCTTCTCTTGGAGGAATACCAGTTCATGTACATAGAGAGATTGACCCTCCTCTCTAGAGGCATCTCTAGATGATTGAATATATTAAGCATGGATTCTAACCATGACTATATAGCCTGAGGTCCTCCTTCCCCAGTGAAGGAGGTAGGTTGATTCTACTAGAAAACCCACTTCAACTCTACCGTAAACGGGGAAGGATGAAGTACTTCTCAGAAGGTCTGAATGAACATCATAAAGTCCTCTCAGAACTGTGCATCAGCACCTATGTTCTGAATGACAGCCTGTGCCAAGACTGGCACTATAAGAGGATCTGCTGGAAGTCCCTAGCCAGCTATATCTAGTTTCTGATCATTTCCCTGCAACTGGAGTTCAACCGGAGTGCGTCTTGATGGAATGAATCTACAAGGTCAAGTGCACAACTTTGATCAATATTGACAGGGACTGAAACATATAAGTGTATGAAGGTTACAAGAAAAATAAACCATTCAAATTTTTAAAAACATGGATATTGGGTGTGTATATTTTACTACATGGTGTGTTTCTTAAATCCATTCTCATGGGAATGTACTTCTACAAAACATGGTTGTGTAACACCCCATACACGATGTGTTGTCCTTACACATCGCATGTACTTGAATCATATTTTCCTGCGTGAGCTCCCTTACATAGCTAGGCCATAGGGTTCTCCTAGAACAAGACTAAATGGCTTGTTAGTGCTAGACACAGCGCGTACTAGACAAGATTTACCAACCTGTGTTGTTAGTGACACAGACCGATATAGGGCTCAAACTACACGTCATGTTCCGAATGGAAATGGAATGTACAAGGAAGATTCGCTGACCCATGTTGTTAGTGACACAACTGAATCCTCAGGTTACACTACATAATGAGATATAGAAGGGCATGACGTGTATTAGAAAAGACTCAACTGACCCGTGTTGTTAGTGACACGACTGGTAACACGATTCTACAACATGACATGTACATTAGGTACTCTACTTTCTCTACAAATGATTCCAAACCCGTGTCTCTGCCTACACAGTCTAAGATGCAGTTAGAGACTAGACGACATGTACATATGGTACACAATTTTTACTTACGAAAAAAAGTTTCATGCTGAACATAAGAACACATGGCGTGTATTCAACATTACACGTCGTGTATTCTAGGTTTTTCCGGATAGTAAGCCTCAGAAACTACTTTGGAGCCCTAAATAACACTAAAATGAACCTTAAGTTTCCAAATTCTGATCTGTGAGGGCCCATACTCCTATCAAATAAAATCATGGAATATTATCTTATAAACAAGGATAACATATCAATGATCCACCAAATTCTGGTTCATGAGGTCCCATAACACCTCAAGAACAGTTTTGTGTTTATTCAAACAAAAAAAATATACAACCTATACCATATCTAACAGTATGTATTTTTATCAAGGAATCTATCACAAAAACATGCATATCTAGCACAACATCTATCCCAACAACATGCAATCATTAATACAACTTATATGGCATAGACAGAATGCATGACATGTCATCCCTAGAATCTGCCTATATGATGCATGAGATGGAATGCCCTATTACCATTGGGTTTCAATAGAATTATAAAATCAATAAAATCAACAATAATAGAACAAAACATGTGAATCACTCATGATAAAATCAATGAAACTGTAATAATTGCAAAACCAAACAAAATTAGTAAATGAGTAAGATTGGCTTTTCCCTGTACACGGGTTAGCTACTCATAGGAATAGCTTATTGATAAGTTCCAATTCCTTCATATCCTTGTCTATAGGCTTCAAATAGTATGTCAAGAGAAAATAATTACCCTGATACCACTTTTTAATTTTCCAGTTCCATAAGCCAAACAGAGGCGCCCCATACCCAGTTGGTCATATGGCCTCAAGCGCATTTCCCCTAACGCTAGAGGCTGCCGACTATCAATGAGGTCCATGGGTGTGATAGTGGGGAAACTATGCCCTCATTGACCATGTCACACAGTGGAAGAGAAAGAGATATAGAATAGCAGATGCAATAATAATGTCAAACAACAATAAATGTTGGAGGACTGAAGAAATAAACAGCAGGATCACATATATAATGATGCATGATATATATATATATCTAGGAAAGAACCCAGACATGTCAAAATGATGAAATTCAGTTCTAAACCAAACTACAAGAAAAATAGTAAATAGATCCATAGCATCGCAAGACAAATCTTGGTCCAATGCTCTCCATCAACAATGAAGTCAAGTACCAGAAGTAGAATGGTGATTTCCCTTATCTATACATGTAGTAATATAAACTGTTTGGGCCCAAAAGCAAGACCCAAATAGGGTGTGAGACTAAATCCCATTAGGAAACCACCATGAGATCTATTAATAATAGTCAGTGAATATATATGGTAGGTAATAATAAATAGAAGTCGTAAATAAGGTAGTACTCAATAGAAAACATTCCTACAGTTTAAAATCATTCAAACATCACAAGGAAAATAAGCATATATCACAAAAAGGTAACCCTATGGGATGTTTTCATAGCCTAATCCCATCTGGTCATACCTACAAAACACACCCAACCCTATAGGTAGTACACACAGTCTAACCCCTCTGGATCTGGTTTAGAATAGACTCTCTGGGAAAGCACTCGTCGTCAATTTCCCCTATAGTCTAGTATCATAAACTAAAAGGCGCCTTGGGGAATCACTTACATCGCATTTCCCATATGGCCTATGATGAGGAACTAAACACACTCTGAGAAAGACCTTATTTCAATTCTCCATATAGTCTTGCATCGTAACAATATAAACAAACACGCTGGAGAATCCCTTACGTCCATTCTCCCTATAGTCTACTACACTAGCTTCTCACAGCCCAGAGTAATTCAAGAAAGCATGAAAATGCGTATCAGCCAATGTAAACCTCATGAACTACTTGGATAATAGTCAACATCATAACAACATTATAGATAGATAAAACTCCATCCAACAATCCTAGTCACGGGAAACAAACAAGGCAGCCTAATAGGCTAAGAATGACCAAACGTTCATAAACTAACATGAATTGGAAAACACGTCCAAATCATAGAAATTAACCCTATTCTCACTCAATTAACCTCTATTTAAGAATAAAATCCTCGAAGGAAATAAACAGAGCTAAAATAGTAAACACGCAATACCCTGTTCAATGGTATTGGGAAATGTTTCACATATAACTCAAAGACTTTCAACATAAAGGCACAAATGACCTACCTTGGTGTTTGAGGATTGTTATACCTGAACCTCAAGACTTGAATTTCCTATGAACACCATATATCTACAAAAAAACTCAAAACTCTCAACTGAGGATTACTCTTGAAAGGGGAGGAATCGGGAAAACATGTTCTAGAAGAAGAATGGTCTTACCGAGATGATCCCAATACAATAGACGACGGTTGAATTGGAGAACAGATGCTCGGTCTGAGGCTCGGAGAAGGATCGCAGTTGCACTCTCTCTCTCAGACGAACCAGACCTATAAGGAGACGGTTCTATCCATTAGACATGACCCCAATTTGTTTAATTAATAAAAAGAAGGTACACTGTGTGTACTTTATAAGTACATAGCATGTAATTTCCTTCACCGGCCCACACATTAGGCAGTCTCCTGGTCACCACACACGGTTGTGTGCAGGGCCACTATATGGCCAGCACCCAGCTATCCATAGTAACCGAGTACACTGCGTGTACTCATAATGTACACGGCGTGTACTAACGAAATTTCCAGAAACCCCTCTTTTGCACCAAAACACCAGAAAAAGGAAAACATACCTGAAATGAAGAACTGTGTTCTTTCAATTTTTATACACTAAAAAATTCATACATTTGATAATATATCACATATTTGAAAAACATTTAAGGGATAAAAATGAATGTAATCTTATTTGTATTTTTGAAATTAACGGTACTATTTGGATTAATAATGTTCTCATAGTAAAAGAATATCATCATGTTTTCCTTGATTAGATACCTGGAATTATACATATTAAGGATGTTGAGTTTACTATTGAATTAGTGGTTGACGCTAAGACAATTTCAAAACCCCTTATCATTAGGTATAACTAGAACATCTATAATTGAAATAGGAGTTACAAGAGTTTTCTTATAAGGGTTTTATTCATCCAATAACTTCACAAAGGGGTGCCCCTATTATATTTGTTAAAAAATATCTTTCCATGATGGTTTTAATTAGTTATATAGAATTGAATAACATCACTATTAAGAATAAGTATGTGTCGCCTGATATCAATGACTGGTTTGATCAACTCTAAGGATATCAGTGTTTTTCAACGGTTGATGTTAGGAATGGGTACCGTCAACTAAAGGTGAATGAGGGTGACATATCTAAGAGAGTGTTTCCTATTAGGTGTAAGAATTATGAGTTCTTGGATATGTCCTTTGGGTTTACAAATTCAAACTTTGTATTCATGGATCTTATGAATATATTTTTCAATGAATATTTGGATAATTTTTTTTAATTATGACATTTTGGTTTATTCATAAAGTTATGATGATCATGAAAAGCATTTAAGGATTATTATGAAAACCCTGAGAGAAATGGTGTTATATAGAAAATTTATCAAATATTATTTTTGGAAACATAATATTTCTTTCCAAATACATACTGTAAAAAAATTCCAAAACTATTTATCCTACGAAAACTAATGTGGTTGATGAATAGTTAAGAACTAAAAATATAATTGAGATTAGTATTTCCCTTAGATTATTAGGCTACTATTATTGGTTTGTTGAAAATATTACATGGTAATCTAGAACAATAACTAAGTTAACATGAAAAAGCTATAATTTTATCTGGAAAAAATAATATAATGATTATTACCATGAATTAAAAATAAGATTAATCAATACTCTAGTTTTGTCCCTTACATTCAGAAATGGTGACTTTATTATCTATAAAGATGCTTCTTTTAAGGGATTGTGATTTTTTTAATGTATAAGGATCTATTAATTTCTATTCGTTATATCAAATAAAACCTCACAAGAAAAAACATATTACACATGAACTAGTTCTAGATGTGGTTGTATTTTGTTTAATAATTTAGAGACATAATTTATATTTAGTAATGATTCAAATATATACTGATCATAAAAGATTTATATTTATTAAAAACTCAAAAATACTTGAACATGAGATATAGGATACGGATAGAATTTATGAAGGATTATGACTATACAATTCATTATCATCTATGAAATGAATAAAAAATAGCTGATACTTTGAGTCAGAAAAATAATGTTATGTTCACTATGACACATCTAGAATATAATCCTTTGGTTAATGATTTAATGAATTTTTCCATAGAAATTGTTCATGTAGTAACTCACATTATTTTATTTTAAGATCCAATTAAATTATCACTGTCATACATGATTAAGAATGTTTTGAAGGAAGATAATTTTTATCAGAAAATGTTGAACCAGTCAACAAAGGTATGTTTCCATAGTTTAATGTTGACAAAGAAGTTGTTTTGAGATTAAAAGAAATTTTATGTGTTTCATGTTCCCCAAAATATTGAGAGCGGATCATAGTTCTCCATTTTTTTATTCAACCTGCTATTATATAAATGTTTAGAGACCTTCAGTAACATTTTTGGTGGGATGTAATGAAGAAATATATTGTTTAATTTTTGATGAAATGATTGAATTTTCAACAGGGTAAAAAAAATTAAAATTACTGAAGGAGATTCTCCAAACATTTTCAGTTATAGAGTGGATGTGGGAGAATATTTCAATAGATTTTGATGTGGTATTACCGAATACATCATGAAGTATTTATGTGACTTGGGTAATTATTGAATGATTAACTAAATCTATAAAGTATGCCCCTATTTGGGATAATATGTATTTAGACCAATTTTCTTGAATTTATGTTAAAGAGATAATTATATTAAACGAATTACCACTCTACATTAAATCTTACCATAATCAAAAGTTTACCTATACTTTTTGGAAATGTATTTATAATTCATTACTCACTAAATTAATAATCAAAATATATTTTCATCATGAAAATGATGGATATTCAGATAGAATGATTCAAACTTGGGAAGTTATTCTTTAATGTTTTTCAATTGATTATCAACGAATTTGGGATTAATGTTTGACTTTAGTTAATTTTTCTAATAATTATAGCTCTCATTCTTGTATATTGATGAAACCTTTTGAGGAACTAAATAGAAAGTTATGTAGGTATCTAGGTTTTTGGAATAAAGTATAAGAAATAATGTGTTAGTGACTAAAATTGGTAGAATAAATGGTTGATAATATGAATATTATTCAGTGGAACATAAATAAGGATCAATGTATCCAAGAATGTTATAAATATAACTGAAGTAAATATATTTATTTTGTGGAAGGCAATAATGTTTTTCATAAATTATCACATTGGAAATGTGTATGAGTTTTGGTAAAAAAGAAAATTTGTGTACTCTGTTGATTAGAACATAAGAAATCCTGGAGGAATTTTGATCAATAAACTATCAAGTTTCCTTTCTTCTAGGATTATATCAGTTAAATGATGTATATCATGATTTTTTGTTCAGAAAATATGCATCGAATGCATATCATGTTTTGGGCACTAAAGTAGTTCAATTGGATGAAAACCCCTATAATAATGACTAAAAGGTACAAATTCTTGAGTTTAGAGATAAATTGTTACAAAATAACATAATTTTCCTGGTTAAGATTTTTTGTATAAACCATATGGTCAAAGAAGAACCATAAGAATCAAAAAATTCTATGAAGGAAAATATCCTCACTTTTTAAGTAATGATTAAAATTGAAAGAATACTATTTGGAAAAGTGTGGAGGAATGTAAAAAATAGAATTAATGATAATAATAATAATTTTCTTATCTTATTTACATTAATTAAATATATTTTATAGAGTTATATTGATTAAAATAATATCAAGTAATTTTTTCGTCAAAAGGAAAAAAATATTTATTTTAAAAAAAATTGGGTCTTCTTAAATTATATGGTTTTATTTAAATTATTGATTTAAAATTTTAATCTGAAAAAATGAAATTAATTTTCTGAATCACTATTCAAAAAATATCATTGCATTAAATTTTGTGAATTTTATAAAATGTCTGATTTTTCAATGAATAGTTAAAAATAGTGGTTTTTATTGAAAATTGTCATTTCATTTAAAATATTTACCAAGTCAAATTTTACATTGGATTGGTATCTAAATATCATTAGTTATGTTTTATTAACCATAGTCCAATACATTTTATTTGAATCAACATCCTAATTGAAATATGACTAAAACCATTTTTGTACATAAAAGGTTTTTTTCTAAAAAAATCATCGTGTTTTGCGGGTTTAATTTTCAATTGAAAATTTTAAATTATATGAATTGATATTTATGATTTTTATTCAATATTTTGAATCAGAATAAGTAAAATTGGTCAATAAGGCCATCATAGTTTTTAGACATAATAAATAGTAAAAACAATAAAAATTGGTTAACATGGATACTGTTAAAACAGGTTTATCAAGGGTTAAACATAAGTCAGAAGCATTAAAATTAACTTTAAATATTTCTAAATTATATTGTATTGATATATTTTTGCCCTATATAATCTCATATTCATTAATTTTCCATTTTGGATCCATTTTTCTTGAGTAATAAATTAATATATTTTAATCTTTTTAAACATTCCAAGTGCATCCTATCTCCCACATATAAATGGACACCACCTACCATATACTCTATAAACCTAAATTTCCTTTTGGTTCTAAAAATACCTACAAAAATCCATTTTTAAACCCTTAAAAACATCATAGAGGCCTTGGTTTGATCCTAAAACTATCCTAGTAATGCATTCGTATAAACCTAAAGAGGTTGTCCGGAAATGTGGTATAATGCCAAACTGAGAATTTTTTTTTTATTTTGTAATTTTCCTCCATCAAATATTATTAAACCGTTATGAAATAATAACATTATCATATTACATATATTTATATTTTTTATTTTAATAGGATATCTTATATCATTCTCCTTCATCCATAAAATGGAAAATGAAACCATCATTCGTGTTTATGAAGGACTACCACCTAACAAACCAATGTAATTATTTTCCCATCAACGCCTATCAAATATGGTTATAATGATGGATTTAATTTTTATGAGTTATATTAATGAAATATTTATCATTATATAAATATAATATATCATCTTTTTATTATGTTTTTGTCCATTGAAAAATGATAATGTCCATTGTGTGTGTATGTGGATTACAACGCCTACGATGTGATGCAATTCATTTGTCATAAACAAATATACTAGATTTTATATATAGTTGAATTTAAATAAATAATATGCTATTTATGACATAAAAACAAAAATTTAAAGAAAAATCATACTTACCTTTTATTCCTTATGCTCTTTGAAAAATTGAAAACATTAATCATGTGTTTGTATGACTTACCGTATTCATGATTGTTACACAAATAATTTTTCAAAAAAATCCATAATGGTTGTTTTTTAAAGTATAATTGAGGAATAAAATTGTTATTTATTTCATTATTATTATTCAAGAAATTATTGAATAATGAACACTTTAACCATAGTAAACTAATCAAATTTATTTTGGGCATATGAGCTAGATATCATCAAAAACATACAACATAATCATTATTGACTAAGTAATTGTATATTAAATGGAATAAAATAAAATAAAATGAATAATAAACATGAAAAGTGTTCATATAAAATTAATTAATTAACATGATTTTATTATTCACTATGATATATAATGTATGTGAAGATTCATACTTGTGGTAAGGAACAATTTAAAAACCTCATTTTAAATGTTTTAAAGATTTATTTTGTAAATATTTATCTTCAATGTACGTAATCATAAAATTATTTTGTGTATGTATTTATGTTGATATAAATGTTTTATTATGGAAATTTTATTTCACAGTATACTTTCTATCAATGGTTTTCAGAATGAATCTTTTTACATATTTTATACAAAATGTTTTCAAAAATGGAAATAATTGTTCTATTTTAACATATAAAAACAAAAAAGGGGATTGTGAATGTTGTACATGATATGTAAGGTTTGTATTAACTTAT
Organism: Viscum album; assembly: GCA_963277665.1. Classification (NCBI taxonomy): domain Eukaryota; kingdom Viridiplantae; phylum Streptophyta; class Magnoliopsida; order Santalales; family Viscaceae; genus Viscum; species Viscum album. Next base: position 704,224,670 of record OY728145.1, read on the forward strand.
AATATTTTAGTGTTTCTTCCAATAAAATAACTCATTCCATTTTTTTGGGTATTTTCAAAACAGTTTTAAAAGGAATAAAAATTTCAATATCCAGAAATGTTTTTCTTATGGGTGAAAATAATATTTTTATTAGTGGATGGATGAAAATGAATGATTTAAAAGTTTCATGATTATGTTATTGTTCATGGGAATTTTTTATGATGACGATTGTTCTAGATATAGCACTCTAATTTATTAGGTAATGGGATGGAGTTAATCGGTTAAGTTTCTCTTAAGAGATAATTAGAATTTACCCTGTAGGTTATTCCATTTTTATGAGTTATATGAAAATTTTTCCTCAAGTTACCTGAATAATTTATCTCTTATTTCTATTGATTTTCTTATAAATATTACTATTTTATATGGTAATTTAATAATAGTAGGTTTAAGTGGATGTTTATGTTACTTCTTATGGGAGAAATGAAAAACTTGGTGAAAATGTTTTCATGAGTTCTTCATGATTTCATAGAAAAAATTATGAGTATTATTTTTTTCCTTATGACTTATTATGAAATGTTTTATTAAAATATTCAGGTAGTGAATTTTATTTCATAGGTATGAAAATTTTTATTTTGATCTGAGAAATTATAATGGAAAAGGAAAATTTATTAAGAGTGTTTATGGAAAAATGAGTTTCTTTATTTCCTTTTATATGTCCCTAAATGAGATTTTTATGATCACCCCATGTTTGAAAAAAACATTCATAGGGTTTTATAGATAAGTTGGGACATGTATGAATTCCATATGAAAATTATGGAAGTATTTAAGGAAAATAAAACATTTTATATAATAAAATTATTCTATTGTTGGAAAATTAGATATTGAGTGGAAGTGACCACCTTGTGATGTAATATTTATTTATGTATGTTTAATGACCAAATTATTTAAAACTATAAACCTAAAACATCTTAAGGAAATAAGAAAATTGAATTCTTGTCTATGGAATCCATTTAATATATTTTTTATGTATGGTTCCATATATTATATCTTAGTAATTATACGCTTTATATATATTAGTATTATAATTTATAATTATTCTTTATATAATTCACACATGTAAAAATGATACGATATTTTCATAACATATGTTTAGTTATTTATTTTTTTGTAAAATATTAATATTTTCATAATCAAATATGACTGATATGAATCTAAAATGGATAGATGACAATTGTAAGATGAAATAGTATGGGAATGAGGTTAAAGTGTTCGTCTTGTTTACAATAGAGCTTTCATATGGCCCTTCTCAAATAATTTGTCTATTTTTTAGTTATTTTTATTTTATATATGTTTTTTCATGAGGTGTTGGATGAATACATGATCTACTATATATTAGTTCAATGTTATAATCATTTGACTAAAGATGTGGAAGAACTAAATGTTTTTTGTGACATAGATTACACTATAGTATATGTATCGTATTATATGATTACAAATCCAAATGATGATGGGCATCATATTGATGAAATGAGAATGGAAGTTAAAGAGTTCATTCATGATTTTAAAAATATGTTCATGAAATTAAAGATTTATGATCGAATTAAGTTGCATTATGGTAGTACTAAATATATAAAATTTTCAACTATACTAAATATGTATAATATGAAACATGGAAATGGATGGAGCAGTTTCATGTTAATATCTCTTGAATTTTATGGGAACTGTAAGAATAATATCATATTTTTCAAACATATTATGATTTAAAAATTGATTGTTCAATGTATATTATCTCTGAAATAATACACATCTTTAAAATAAATATGGTATAACATTTCACAAGGACCATGAATCACTTAATAAAATTCCATAAGTGTGGTGTAACTCGATAAATGAAATAAAAATCAAGTCATTCAGACGATTCAAATTACAATAAAATCATTAAATGTTTTAGATACTAATATCCTTTATAGTGGGAACTCGTAAAAGAGGTGTTTTATTTGTATTTAGGTGTAGTAGAGTTGCTTACCAGAGACCTTTGTCATAGAAGGAACTAATTAAAAAATGTTAAATTTATTTTGCAAAAATATAAAATATAAATTAAACTCCCCAATTCAAAGGATGGGGTTTTTTAGTGATTATAAAACTAGAATTAATATGTTGAAGTAATTTTTTATTTTTTATTTTTTTATTTTGTAAGTTTGACTGACTTAAAAAATTAGATGATTTTTTTAGAAAATGTTTTTAAAATTTTTAATCGATATAACTATGACATTTCAATTAATTATTAATAATTTTCATTTAAATTAAACTCCAATTAATTATTATCCCCTAATTTTTTAACCCTTGAACCCTATAAGAGAGATCTTAATGACAAAGATGAAAGTAATTAAAACCCTAGCTAGCTTCAGAACATAAAATCACAGAACACTAATTTGATTGTTGTTCTATGGGTAGATTATTTTTAGTGGTAAATTAGGTCAAATATACATTATGGAAATGAATATGAATTGAGTCTTTGGATTGTTATTAAATCTTCAAACTGTTCCAGTTTTGTTTTTGTTACTTATTATGACCACACTCTCATAATTCAAAATTTACTCAACTTCACATGTTTCGTGTTAATTGTTCAATTTCCTATTTAGTTTCATTTATGCCCGAAACAAAATTAATATATACTATTTTGGAAATAATAGTATGTTATTAATTTGAAAAATATTAAATTTATATGTTAAGAGATAGATGTATTACTATGGAAAATTATTCTTAGGTAGTGTAGTCTTAAAATAAATGGTTTTCATTCACAAAGGTATTAGAAAGGGTATAACATAATAATATTTATAATATTTATTTCTATACCAAATAGTAAAAATAGTGAAGAAATTTATTTAAAATAATAGAATAAATATAAGATAAAATAAGAAATTGTTAAAAAAACTGAAACATTATAATGTGATGAAGAAGAAGAAGTATTTGATGAAGGGATCCATACTTCAAGAGCTACCCCTACTTCAATGACCGAGAAATTGGATTAGAATCACTTATAATCTTCCATAAAATAAAAAATGTATGTAAACCACACTAAAAATGATAAAAAACCCATATGTAGACCAAAAGGGAGGCTAGGATTTAAATTGGTTTCAAGTATTAATGTGGAATTCATAAAAACATTTTATCTAACTTGAACCAACTTTTTTACCCTCAAAACATATGAACCAACTATCCTTCAAGAAGGATTATTTGGGAGAAATGGGATTCTATATTTACTTTCCATTTTTTAGACTAATAAAATAACATTAGTATATGATATGGACCAAATGGTTAGGTGATTCCCAATATGGAGAGTCCAGTCCATCTTTTACTTCATGGTCCATTTAAACAAATAAAATATGTGATCCATATTGGATGATCAAAAAGAAAGTTTAGATAATTAGGTAAAATTTCATTTTACAAAATGTAATTTCAAATAATTTATAGAAAAATATTTATGACTATTATATTATAATGGATATTAAAGGGTTAAAATTAGATTTTTCCAAAAAAAAATTAAAGTGAATGTTATAATCCCAATTATTTTAAAAATAAATATATTTAACATAATATGGGAAAATTATTTCATTTATAATCAATAAAATATTCAACAAAAATTTTCTTATCAACTCCCCTAGACATACCCTTTTGAACTCTTAGAAAAAACTTAATATCATTCAATATATAGAATTATGAATATAAATTCATGTTAATATTTCCCAATAAAGAGTGGGGATATTGGGAAATTGAGAATCACATCAAGAAGTCATCCTCAATAAATTTAAAATATATTATCTCATTAATTGTATCAAAACAAAATCCAATGATATTAATGAAAATAATAATAGAGAAACAAGTTATGGGTCTACCATACCATAAATTCACCATGTGTGTGTGTTCCAACCATTTATTCTCATTTCACCACCCTTTATTTTGTTTATTTATGTCATGTAAGAAATTTATGCATAAATGGTTTAATTACACCAAACTCGTTTTACATTTTGTAGTAATAAAATTTTATGGCCCATTCACATAATCATTCATGAAATTAAATCATTAAGCTCTCTACTGATATATTCACATGGGTTTTATATTTCATCACTCTCCACTTTATAGATATAATTTTTTAATTTATTTTTTAGGGATTATAAGAGTTTCATATTAGGTACACACACATAGGTCAATTTAGTATATTAATAAAACTGATAAGTATAAAAAGAAATTTATTCGTCAATAATTGATATAAGATTATTATTTTAGAAACTTGGACATACCTTTAATTGAGTAGGAATGATTTTACACATCAAGGATGTTTAAAATTTTCTATAGAGAAATCAATTAGACAATTTACCAAGAAAAAAATCTAAAAAAGAATGAGGTAAAAATAAAAAATGTTTTATAATGAAACAACCAATCATATCATCAATTAATTCCATATATAAAAATATTCCTTTAATGAGAAAATATTTATAAATTACAATTTTACATGGTTTTATCTTGTTTTTGTTTTTTATTTTTTGAAAAGTATCAAAAATCACACACAAAAACACACAAATGAAAAACCTAAATAAGTTACAAACAAATTTGGTTCCCACCCCACCCATAAATTATTATATTATCCATAATGTGAACCTATGTTATGAAAAATTTAGATGAAATAAAGAATTTATTTATTTAAAAATGACATAAAAATGAGAGGGTAAGGGACAAACTGATAATTTCAAGTGATCATAGTCTCATATAGTTTGATGGAATCAACTGTAAGTGTGGGAAATCTTCAATATATACCTTTAACCAATTCTCATTTACTTTAAATGTTCCTCATTTTGCATATTCAGGGACATCCCCTTCACCATAATAAAAATCATTTGATACAATATAAGTTCCCAACCATCTAGAACTCAACATACAATGCATCAGGTTCAATCATGAGTTCTAATGAATGAATTTTCACCTACATGAAACTCTATTTTTTGGATCATTATATCCTGATATTTTTTTATAAATCTATATAGATTCTTACGTTATCCTACGATGAAAATTCAATTTCCTCAAGCTCTTTAATTTATTTCATCCTTTGATTTATATTGTGGGTGAATTCCATGTTGCATTAATTAATATCCAAATAGGTCTGATCCTCGTTCTCCAAGGGAAGGAGACTTGATTTCCTAAAAATATCTGATGGGGTAAATAATGAAGAGAGTTTTTAATGTCTCTTTATATGACCATATCACATAATATGAATTCTCTCTCTAATCCTTTCTATTTGGCTGGAAAATTTTCTGTAAAATATTCTTCAAATCATGATTAGAAATTTTGTCCATACGATTTTTTTGTGGGTTCTATGTGATTGATCTTTTTCATTTCACCCTAATATTTTGAAAGAGGTTACCCAAATTTTAGTTGTAAAACTATTTCCCTGGGTAACTAATGATATCCTTTGGCACTCCAAACTTATAGAAAATTTGAGCCTTGAAAAAATGAACTATAATATTATAATCGTCATTCTTGGTGTACTTTTCCTCCAAATATTTACCAATATAACAAATATCAAGAAGAATGTAAAAGAAACAAAATGATCTTGAAAATGGAACCATTAAATAAATTCATCATACATCTGAAATATCAAAAAAGAATATGGTTTATTCAGGAATCTCATATGTACTCTAAATGTTTACAGTGTATTGGAAATGAGATCATCACATAAAAAACACATAGGAATATTGAAACAAGGTAGTCCAATATAATATATAGTCAAAGTCCTTTGTATTCGTACTTTGGGTTCAAATGTTTCCACCATAAGAAATTGTACGACAAATATAAAAATAATAATAAATCTCATGATCAGGCACACAAGTCCTAATGGCTAGGTCATTATAAATTCCATAATGGTATGGATCACACCACACATAAAACCTAGATCCAATCTTTAATTTTTCAACTTGGTTTTTATTTAGGTTTCTAGGAATTTCAAAAGAAACCATGTAATTAACTAAATCTATATATAATGGATTCATACTTGAGATCACATAGAGATTCACATCGGGGAAAGTATCCTTATGTGGTACCTTGTTTTGGATACCTTTCTCCAACATATTAGTGATCAAGCTCATGTGTTCAACCACCAATTATTATGACTAAATATTATCTCTTATCTCAATTAAAAACCACCTGTATAAAGATCATTTGGTGAATAAGGCTTGTATTTACATCTTACCTCTATAGGGGAACCTCAAAGCTACATGACTAGAGAAAACAACATATATAGATCCTAATAAATAAGAACATAATTTTTATAATGAAAATAATATACTAATAAACTACTTTTCCGTTTTAGTGAACTTTTATTGGGATAATACAATTTCCTTGATTCATAAGATATCACAATGGTCTACACTTCCACCCTCTGTGATATGATTCTTATAACTATGAAGTTGGAAGGATCACACAAATGATATAATGGAAGATCCCACCATGAGGACTGTATGATCAGTGGAGTGGTCATATCCTTCTTTATCTCAAAAAATAATAACTTATATGTGTCATCAAAAAAGTATCCATTATCTTTTTGAATAAATTGGGACCATGTAAAGGTGATATTTCTAAAAAATATGTTGAACTGTTGATAAAATCCAACATGTCCATGGAATGATCAAACATCACACACACATATAGGATATGGAAATTATGAAATAATTTATACCTTAGATTTATCAAAATAAATGACATGTTGTGTCACTAAATGACTTGGAAATTTTTTTTTCTCTACCATGAGATGACATTTCTCAATGTTAAAAACCATATTTTTCTCAATGTAAAAAAGAAACACACATCCTCAACTCAAGAGGCACACATCAAATTAGGAACCATACATCATATAATAATCTATAAAAACATACATGAAAGTATCAATTATGTCATAAAATATACTCACCATTCATCAATAGAAGGTAAATAGGGTGTTATAAAGTCGAAATGGTATCCTTCTGTAAAAACCTTTATCTAATGGACAAGTGAATATCGACACATCAGGGCCCTCTGTTGAAATTAGAGTATAAAAATAGTCATAGAATCCATCCAAGAAGAAATAGTGCATCATACCTAAAAGAATCTCAATCATATAGTTAATTAATAGAAGGTGGAAATGGTCTATATGAGTGGATTAATTCAGTTTCCTATAATATATACACTCTAACCAACTATTTCGTACTATCATAAGAACTAACTCATCATTCTTATTCATTATAACAGTGAACTTAGTTTTCTTTTGAATGACCTCGACATGGATTACCAACTATGGGTCAGAAATGGGGTAAATGATACCCCCTAAATAATGATTTTCACCTCTTTTATTACAATTGATAATAATGTGGGGGTTATATCTTTTTTTTGGTTGTCTAATAAATTTGTCCGCATCCTCCAATAATATTATATTAATACTAATGAAAGGGATAATACCTGGTATTTCTAGTAAGGTCAACTCAATTTATTTAACATCATCCTTTAAAGTATTTAAAATTTGTGTTTATTTTTTGGTAGGGTATTATTATCTATTATTAATGGAATTTTTCATCACTCAATAGGTATGAATATTTTATGTTATGTGGAAATTGTTTGATTTTTAGATTGGGATGGTTCTATATTATCAAAAATGATTTGGGAATTGATATATTATTATAATAAATTTTGGGGGTCTAAATTTCCTTTATCAACATCAGTGAATAATGAATCAAATCCTTCTTCAAAATTAATATCCATGTCTAAATCAAAAAGTGCATACTCAGATTCATAAAATGAATCCACATAAAAATTAGAAATGAGTATGGTTTGATCATGAGAAAATGTGTGAATTATTTTGAAACGTCATACTAGAACTAGTACTAAATATTTTTATAATAATGTAAATATCCCGAATTGAAAAATATTGAAAATAATTATTTGTAGAATCATGAAATAATGGGTTAGAATAGGAGTTGAAGAAAGTAAAATCATCCTCTAAGGCGTACTTCATGGATTATAGGATATTTAATCATATAATCTCGTCTCTAAACCCCATTGAAGGTGTATCCTCATGGAAATTAATTATTTTTTTGGTTGTTTTGAGGAATGGAATTCAAATAATGATGGGAGCGTTGGAACATTCATTATTATCCTCTATATCCAACATGTAAAAATTTTCTGAAAAACCCAAATCTATCAATCAAACAAGGACTTCCTAGAGGACTCTCATCGGGTATACTATGTCACTATTTATTAATTACACAACCACCTTACAAGCTTCAGTTATCCAATTTTCAAGGAAGTGATAATAGAGTGATGATGACATTAATGGAGGCCCCCAAATCACATAAATCATCATATAAATTCAACTCCCATAAGGGGCATGGACTGGTGAAAGTTTCTAGATAATTTTACATTGTCGGCATTTCCATGGTTTGTCTGATTACCATAGGTACATTCCTCCAATGTATTATCCACTCATTTCCCATTATCTCTCTTTTATTTGTACAGGAATTATTAAAAAAATGACAAACCTTGGAATTTTATTTATTGATTCATGTAGAGTGATGTTGGTATCGACGTATTTGAATGTATCCAAAACTTATTTTTGCATCACCTATTCAACCTTCTTCTTGGTTTTTAAAATTCCAGTCCGAAATAAAAGGGATATGGAAGGTACAGTATAAATCTTTGGCTTACCTTTTTTTCTCCTTTTACTTCACATTAGTTGGTCTTGAATGAGGATTCTTTGGGGTTGAGGTGATTCTTGAAGTAATGATAGATGTAAATGTATCACTAATTTTCTTCCCACTTCTCAATGTGATTTAACTAAAATCTATAGTTGGATTTTTATTAGGTTGGGAAGGAAGACATACAGAGTTATTAGTTACCAGTTCATAGAGGGAGCTGGTAATTTGAATCATTTACATCTTGAACTCCCTCAAATCCAAGACTTGACTCTTCAAATTTCTTTATTGATTAAGAATAATTTTTTCAAAAGGAAATTAGTATTTTAATATTCCTTTGGTTGATAATTACCTTGTTTTTTCAAACTTTTTTATGATTAGTATTAAAATATACTATGGATTTTTTGATAACCCAATGGATAAAGAAAAGGTTTCAGGACTTTTTGTTGTAAATGGAAACATTGTTTTTTAAGAGCCATACCTCATATCTGATTGAGGTTTTCCACCCTAGGTTGTATGATGGTGGAAAGGGAACATACATATTTTGGGGATGTGGTTATTATTTCTACTAATATTTTTTTCTAGGAAATAAAGTTCACACTCCTCTGTTTATTGTAATCGGGGGAAATAGTCAGTTAGGTGGTCTATTTCAATGAAATTTCCACAATTCCTTGTTGGTGTGGATTAGGATGTCTTTTTATCCAAAGTAATCTATCTCACCATAGTGGTTAATTCATCCAACATATTATCAATTAAATTATTTTAAATAGAACCTATCTTTTCCTGACGTACTCCTCTAACATGTGGTGTACTTCAAAAGAAAAATTATTGAGGGGTTCGTTCCATATCATTAATCAATAAACATGAAGCTATTGGTTTTTTGTTTAAAAATGATCCTCCACTAGTGACATCCACCGTTCACTTCAACAGAGCTGTGAGACCTTCATTGCAGTTATAGATAATGGATTTCTTAGTTCTTCACGGATGTAGGTAGCTTTCACGCAAATCCTTCAATCAATCATACTACTCATAAATTGACTCCATTTGTTCCTGCTTGATTTCCAATATCTCCATAAAAATGGAAGTGGACCCCGATGATGGAAAAAAATTCTATAAAAAATTTATTTCAAATCATTAAAATAATTTATGTCTTTAGATTTTAAATAGTATATTAAATCTATTTCAGTTTCATAAAGTGAGAATGAGAATGCTCTTAGTTTTATTTGATATTTAGATATATTTATTTGTTTCAATGTTGATCAAACAAAAATAAATTATTTTATATATTTTTTTTATCAAAATATATGGCATGAGATTTTGGAAGAAGGTGTATCACTCTAGATTTTAATTTCATGTCGGATTCTAGGTTTGGGTATGCAATACAATGTGGTTGATAATTAATTTATAGTGAAACCAATTCTAAAATGGTTATACTAAGTTAATTTTTTTTATTACTATCCATTGGTTTTGGTTTTATGTTTTCTTTAGAAGTTCTTAAAATTTTAATGTTCCTATAATGGTTTAATTTCACAAATGGGTGAATATTAAATATTTTTATAGACTGAGACTATATAATCCACTCCCTAATAATGTGTTCCATCTTAGGGTCAAAATGTAAGTGATCCAAGGGATTAGTGTATATCATAAATAATAAAAAAAATAAAATGTAAATTGAAAAAAAATAATTATTAAAATATAAGAAGTTATAAATAATGGTTTAAAAAATATGAAAAAAGAAAAATTGAGAAAGGGGAAAATGGAAGAATTTAAAAAAAGATAATGAAATAAAATTAAAAACAAATAATCCAATAATTAGTTTAATAAAGTAATTTACCCCCATAAATAATAGAAATTGACAAGTAATTGTCATGAGATCTTTCAAATTATGTGTGGTTTTAGGGTGTTTCAGTACACTAGAGTGGTTGACCAAGGACTTCTCTTGAAGGAGGAAGTAATGAAAACTACAAATTAAAAGAATTTGGAAATGAAATAAAATTAAATAAACACACAACATGGGGTTTTAGTAAAATTTATAAAACTAGAATATGCATTAAATAAAAATATTATATATTTTTTAAAAATTTGATTGATAAAACGTGAAGAGAATAATTATCATTGAAACTATTTTGAGAAGGGGTGATAAATCTATATATACCCATTTAAGTCATTATAATCCATTATAATTTATATTAAGCTCCACATAATTATGGCCCCAAATTTTATTAACACTTGAACCATACAGTTATTAACTTTACCACAAAAACGAAATAAATTAAACTGTTGGCTAGCTTCGAAACATGCAATTGTAGCAGCCAGATTTGATTATTTTTATAAGTATATATTATGGTCAGCGGAAAATTGGAGAACATATACATTCTATAAATAGGTATCGATTTTCTTTTTGTATTTTCTAAATATAGTAATTGATCTCATGTTATTTTATTTTACCGATTAAGATCACACAGTCATAATTCACACATTACTCGACCTCACTTGTTTTGATTTAATTAACCAATTTATCAAATAATTTCATTTATGTTTAAAGAAAAAATTAATCGATATTACTGTGATAATTATAGTAGGTTTCTGATTCAAAACAAATAAATTAAGTAGGTTATAAATAGACCAATAACTAAGAATACCCACTCTTCCATGAGCGGTGTAGTCATCGTAGAAAAGATTTGGGTTAGAAAAGGTTGTATAAACGATATAACCCAATCATGTTTCCAATATTAATGCATGTCCCAAATATAAAAAATAGAGAAGAGATAAATTGAAAATAATAGAATAAATTAAGGGCAAAAGAATAGTTTATTATAAAAATGTAAACATTATAATGTGAAGAAGAAGAAGTCTCTGGTTAAGGGGTCTTTACTTCAAGAGTTTCCCCACTTGCAATGGTTGTATAATTAGAGTGAAATGACTTCTAATCATCCTCAAACATCCTAATTAATTTACAACCATATCTAAATGAGAAAAAACACATTTATAGAGTGGGTGGGAGGCCAGTTTTTCTACAAATTTCAAATGTGAATGGGAAATGTGGACAAATATTTTAATCTATATTATAATGAATTTTTGACAACAAAAATGTTTGAACCATATATCCTTCCAAAAGTATTATTCCTGAAGAAATATTTTTTCTATCTAATTAGCAAATTTTTCCTAATAAAATTATGCATGTAAAAGATATGGTATAAATGGTTAAGTGGTATACAATATGGTGAGTCTAGTTGAGCTTTCACTTTATAGCCCATTAACTCTAACAATATCTGAAAATGAATGATCTAATCCAAAATAATAAATAAATAATAATATTTAATAAAATTTGGGAAAATTATATCACTTATTAGCAATAAAAATATGTTTTTATCAGATTCCTATATAGAAGTAATGACACTGTAATTAAATTGAAATGGACTAGAAATAAAGGATTTAAATATAGGGAACTTCTTCACCTAGAAAACTCTCTTTTTTGGATATAAATTTATCATTACTATACTGAATTAGAAAACATGTTTATAAATATATTTTTTGTTCAATGTATAGATAGAATGAATCCTTTTAGAGTACAAAGTATTGATAATGGTATGTAGATGATTAAATTTGTAAATTATAAGTTTCCAGCAAGGTATTGTATGAAGTTTAAATAAATTTTGTTTTTTCTACTTATATCAGTATGAAAACAACTGGTTAATAATATTGATGGTTATTTTTCACAATTGATTGAATATATAAAGTTAATATTGGATTCAATTGTTATTTTTTATGATGATCACTGAAATGAAGATTTCATATTGATAGCCATGTTGTATAGGACGATGAATGAATTTCCATGTTATGTAAATTTGTTAGGATATAACATGAATGGAATGTTAGGGTTTTACATTTGTGAAGAAGGTAAATATCTAGTTTGGTTAAAGAATTCCTTGAAGGATATGTTTTTAGGAAATCATAAACTTTTTACCTTGATGAAATAAGTAAAAATAATGGAACTGCATTATTTGGTCGGAATTTAAAAGAATGTAAGAAAACACATATAGTAAGAGGTGGTTAATAGTTTTATAAAGTAAAATATATAGTCACTATTTTTGGTAAACACTTGTAAAAAACTGTAAAATACATGTTGGAAAAGGTGATCGTATTTTTTGAAATATTATATTGGAATTGTTTTTATTTCATAAATTTTCTTGAAATTATGTACATGAAAAATGTATGCGACACTATCATTAGAACATTATTATATACATCATGAAAAATAATTATGTCTTTACGTCTAGGTTGGATAGGATTTATATCAGAATAATGGGTGATTTTGTGCTAGTGAAGTTTAAATTATTGAATTTTATTTCTCTAGGGAATTACACTCTCTCTAAGAAATAGAGATTTATCAAAATCATTAATGGTGTAATTGTTCCGAAGGTGTATTCATGAAATATTAAGAATATAATTTTGATAACTATTTCAAACTTTAAAGGTCCAAATATCACATGACTATCATGCTTTGATGGAATATTTAATTCAAGAGGATTTATGTTATATTATTCCTAAAAATAGATAATAAACATTAACTATGTTTTTCATTTTTTCTTAGTTATATGTAGTAAGTTTTAGAATCGATAATGTTTCCAACTATATAAAGGTAATTTTTTTATATTCAGTAAATAAAAGATGTTATTCCCTCCTTAATTCATTGATATAATAGTTCATTTAATGGTTAAGTTAATGGTTCACATGGTTAGATATATTAGACTATATTGACTTATAAATTATAGATAAATGTATCTCATTGAAAGGTGAATAAATCTTTTATAATGGGATATAAAAAATAAAATTCATCTAAAAGAATTCATTTTAGGGAGATATATTTTTGATAATTTATTTGAATTATGTACAACTCTCATATCTGATTTGGATATCTTTGGTCTCCTAAAAAATCATTACAGTGGGAACCTTATTGGTGAAGGAATTTTTGGAAATGATGTCGTCCCAATTAACATTACATAGTAGGAGTAGGATAAAATTTACATTTTAGAAATAATTATACATATAGTGTTATTTTTTGAGACCCAAAATGCATTTCTATGTCATTTTAATCCATTAGGGATGAAATTTGGACATTAAATACAAATAATCAATAGTCTATAGTATTGGTTCAATATGATATTTATAAATAGTTTTATGAAAATATGAAATCAATTTAAGAATGACTCTGATGGATAGTCATGGGATCAAGTGTACTTGTATTATCATAAAATGTTTATGTAATTACTGATTATATAATCTATACAAGGGAACATGATGAACATTGTATGAAGAAGAATATTAGAGATACTCTTTTGGATTAAACGATGCATGTATCTACATATAAGGATACAAAAATAATATATGTGAATATTTCGTACTTTGGAATTATAAAAAAATATGGGATACATATTATAAAGAATCCAAAGGTCGATATTTCAATTAAAATGGGTTGATTATAAGAGTGTAGTTAAAATCAAGGAATTCAGATTTTTGAATGAGAATTTTAATAATGATAAAAATAAGAACCATTCCTAAAGGAAATAAAAATAGTATAATTATTTTATATCCTTGAATTAATAAATATAAATTGTAAAAAAATTATTATTGAATGATACAACTATATTTTTGAGAGAAAATTACATTTAGGATGGGCCTTTCATTTGGATTCCCCAAACATCTCATGGTGTTTCCAATGTAGATGGTTTCATGTATATTAGAGGGGACTACATAGAGGAGATTTGGATTCCCCATATAGGGGTTAAAACTAACTAAAAATTAACGGGAAAAGTGGTTTAATGATCATTTTAATGTTTTTAATATTCATTGTGTTTACTCGTAATATTATGTGTTCACTACTACAATTATATATTCCAAATTCAATATTTAACTACATCTATAGATAATGGATTCTCCATAAGTTGATGTTGAAAATCATGAGGAATAATAAATTTACTATATTTAAACTACGGAAATGTTAAAGGTGAATATATTGTGGTTGAAAAAACACAGAAGCATCATAGCGTGATCATATTCATAAAACTATTAGGTTGATAAGAAAAGGTTAAATATTTATAGTTAGATGAAATGGACATAGCCAACATGTTGGCCCCAACAGGTATATTTTCTTCTATTAAATTGGGGTCACTATTAGAATACATGTGTTAATTTATGCAGAATTGTGGAATTTGTTTCTATTAGATTGTATAAAATAACTATTTAAGAGATTAGTGTAAAATTATAATTCACATTCTCTATTTTACTGAAAAATAAAGTAATGAATATTTGAATAATCTTTATTATCCCATGCAGAGTATATTTAAATGAGAGTGTGGCATAACAACCCTATTCATTATTACACATTATTTTATGATTTATTACATAATATTACACTTAATACAACCTCAAATATAGATACGTATACATTATTTGGTAATTAGATATATTACATAATGATTTAAAATAGGAAAAAATATCATCATTATTGAAAACTTTCTTAACATGCCTGTACTTAAAAATGCATGAGATATCCTAGGGACATACATATGAAATGGTTGAAATATAAACCGTAGTAAGGTAATACACATGGATGAAAATAATACATGTTATACAGTAAGCATATAAATGGGGAATATATGGAACTTGATTAAGAAGTCCTAATTTATCATGATAATCATAACATGGGAAATGTGGAAACAACATAAAATGTTGCATCATAAATATAGGTAAAGTATAATAAGGAACATGAATAATAAGGCACAATTTAGCAAGATAATCATAACATAGTAAATGTGCCAGTAACTTAAAGTGTTTCGTCATAAATATATGTAAAGGATAACTACCATGAAATCATGGTGGGAAAAGTACCATAAAGTAATTACGTTTACTCCCTATGCCAACAAGAAGTCTCATGAAAGTAAATATTACACAATTTATTGGAGCACTAGATAATTTCAGGCACACCCATCACATTCATTTCATTCTCATGCTTATGTGTGCCACATAGAATTTACAACATTGATTTATAATAATTTTTAAATAAAATTTAATGTATTAGGGACATGTAATGAAATTTCCTAATATTAGGAATTGGAAATAGAAGGCATAAGATAATAAAGAAACATGAATAAAGAAGTGAAGGTAATGATCCCTTAGTTGAGTGTGTGACACAAAATGGGTGAGAGGAGATTCTTGAGAGATTGGGGACACCATGTGATGACATTAGAGAGGTTAGGGAAGAGCAAGTATGTGCTAAAAATATCATGAGTGAAGATAAATGAAATATTGTCTTGGTTTATCTTGGTAATGTGTGTGGATTTCTTTATTATATCTGAAACATAGGTTTTAGAATATATATAATAAAATAACCAAAATAAAAAACCTTCCCATGGTTTTTCCCATGGTTTCATCGAAATTGTAGTGTATTTAAATATTTTATGATGAAAAGGTCAAAAATTAATAATATAATGCCTTTTATTATATTGAGGTGAGTCATACACTCAAAGAAATGAATTGAAAATCTTAAAATATGTTAATGGTTCTAGAGGATTCACAGTGGATTTATAAAATTAATAAAATAAACATAAAATAACATTATTTTATATGTAAAATTTATATTCGGTCGTGGGTTCCTTTTTAAGTATTTTTTATATAATTTTAGGTCTTTATGTTGTCATAATACACAAATTATATTTATACTGTATTTAATTTTCACCCAAAAATTCGACTATCTCGGAAAATTATGAGAAATTAATTGTTACCTAATTCCAAAATTATGATTAAAAAATGATATTAATTTTTGCTAAATAATTTTCAAAATATTTAAATTTTAACTTCTAAAATTAAATCGTCATTTACCAAAAAAAAATGAAGTGTTTGTTTTTTTAAATAGTATTTTTCGAACAATTATAAAAATTAAAATTGACATCATAAACTAATATGATGAATTATATTTAATAAAAATTATTTAATAAAAATATTATAATAAAATAATATTTATTTCAAAAATTTATTAATTCATCAAAATAAATTCCTTTATTTAATTTGAATATCATTCAAAAAAATATTTTTATTTTGTTAAATCAAAAAAAATCATTTATAAAGTTAGAATAATAGTTTGAAAATATATTCATATTATTTTAAAATAATGTACATAGTATTATTTCTAGGTTCCTAATATATATCCCTTTAATACACAAGTTAACACCATAAGAGTAATTAGCACGGCAGTGAGACTTTCAGGATGTGAATTAGAGTACATGGTTTGTGTCATGATCATGATGATCTTGTACTTCTCCCATAAGTTATTTAGCTCATGCTAAATATATTAGATATCGACATAGGAATGGTCAATGGTAAAACCCATAGATTCTATCTCCCTCAGGAGCTTCAATAAATGTGCTTCATTGGGTATGATCTTATTAGTTCAGGAAATCACTTCCTTTGTGTATATCAATTGGATTTGTCCAAATTCTATATTTACATTAATCATGGGATCATTTTCCAACAACAATTTTATTTAATGTAAAAAGAATCATTGGTAATTTAAATTAGATAGGATATTATAAAACCTAATTAGTGCATGTTTCATTCTATAACCATATTAAATAATAAGGAATTTAATTAAATCACAGGGGAAATTTTGTTTATTAGATTTTTATTCATTAAAATCATCCCCCTTAAGAAAATTTCCCCTATATATTTTCATTTCCCATACAGGAATAGATGAGGGTACCTTTTTTTCATCACATCCTCTAGTTCCCACATCACTTCTTTAAAATTTTCATTTCTCTATAACACTTTGTCTAGGTGTATTGTCTTACTATGTAGAACTTTTTATCTATGATCTACGATCTTCACTAGAAACTCATCATATGATAGATCATTCTCCAATGGTACGATCTCAGCATTGAGTACATATTTGGGATTTGTTATTCTCTTTCTCAATAAGGATTCATGGAATACATCATGTACTTGAGATATGTTATGTGGGAGGGCAAGTCAATAGGCCACTGCACTGATGTGATGAAAGATATAAAAGGGGATGATGTATCTTGTACATGGATTTCACTTCTTACCAAATCTCACCATATTATTCCATGAAGATATATGAATGAAAACCATACCTCCACCATCAAACTACACATCTCACAGATGATTTTCTGCATAGTTCTTCAATCAATATTGAGCAACCTTGATCTGCTACTGAGTGGTCTTAACCTTTCCCCCCCCCCTTTCCTCGTCTGTGTCAAGACCCAGTAGTTTTTGTTCCCCAAATTCATCCCAACATGAAGGAGTTCTGCACCACTAAGTATAAAGGGATTGATAAGGATCCATTTGGATGCTTTAGTGGAAACTATTATTGTTTGAGAACACAACCATTTAAATATGTTCAACCCATCTTCCTATAACGTCTATATAACATGCTTTTGATATGCCTTCCAATGTTTGAATAGTTCATTTGGAATAGCCATCAGTTTGAGGATGATAGGCCTACGGATGTTCATCTCCTTGTTTAGAGCATGTTTGAGATTTTTCTATAATATAGAGGTGAATATAGAATCTCGATCAGATAAATTTGATAGTGGTACCCCATGTAGACTCACATACTAGCTGATATATACCCACATAAGTTGATCATATGAGAAATCATCGCTAATAGAAATGAAGTGCACAGTGTTTGTATGATTATGCACTTCAACCTGTAATTCATTATTCCCTCTTGATGTCTTCATAAGGCCAGTGAAAAACTCCACGAGGATGTTTTCCCAGTTCTATATAGATATAGGTAATAGTTTCATAATCCCTTAGGATTTTTTCTTATTTTGATTTCACTTGCTATCATATAAGACATCATGATTTATATTCCATGACATCTTTCTTCCTATTATCCCACCAATATTGTTATCAAATATCTTGAAACATATTTTTCCTTCCTGGGTGAATGGATAAGTCTTATCTAGGTGCATTATCCAACAACTCCATCTATAACTTATGATTTGATGGTACAAATATCATTTACCCAAATATCACAAATCCTTATTCAGTAATATTGAACTCTGAGGATTTACATTTTCTTATAGTTTCCACATTCTCTTAAATTCCAATATAAATTCTCTGAGAATTCTTTTTCTTCACCATATGAGACAGTTGAGAAATCATATGTGAAAGGAATTAGGATGATAATTCCTTTATGATTATGACATCAATCATCTTCATGTCTATATGATCTGAACCCTACCAATTATAATAAATGATAGAATTATTGGGTCCTTTCTACTTAGATCGTCTTCCACATTATTTTCCTTACCTAGATGGTAGTGTATTGAGTTTTCATATTTCTTGATCACATTTAACTATTATCATAAGAACATATTTGGATCCTTATATGTGAATATGTACGTGAAGATGTCTTCACATTAATCATTCTTAGAAATATTGACTCACATATATGTTATCTTGGATAGAAGGGTTGAAAATCCTGAGAAATTTCTCAAAAACCGATGATAGTACCCAACTAATCCAAGTAAACTATGGATATCTATCAAAGATATTGGCCTCATTTATCCTTCAATTTCTTTTGTTTTTGAAGAGTACATAGATATTCCATTATTTTTAATGATATGTCCCAAGAATGAGACTTACATCTTCAAAAACACACATTTGATGTACTTTGTATAAAGATTCTCCTTTTATAAGTACTTTAGCACAATGATCAGATTCTCATTGTCCTCCAATATAGTTTGGAAGTAAATTAGAATATCATCTATAAATACTACAAAAAAAATTTCAAGTTAATCTCTAAAGACTCTACTCATCAAGTCCACGATTATTTCTGGGGCATTAATGAGCCTAAAAGGCATCACTATGAACTCATAGTTCCCATAATTCATATGAAAAGTATTCTTGGGGATATTCTTATTCACCCTAAATTGGTAATATCCTGATTGTAGATCCACATTAGAGAAGTATTTTGCTCCACGTGGCTAATAAAATAATTTATTAGTTCACGGTAGAGGCTACTTGTTCTTTATCATGATTTATTTTATCTCATGATATTCATTGCAAAGGTGCCTTGACCTATCATTCTTCTTGACGAAGAGGAATGGTGCACCCCTATTTGAAGCACTTGGGTATGTAAACCCTTTATCCAAATCATCATGTAGTTGTTTCTTTATCTACTCAAGATCAAAAATATCCGTTCTATATAGTGTCTTAGATATTGGTAATTACATAGGTATACATTTATTCAAAAATCGACCTCTCGTCTAGGAGAAACACTAGAAAATTCCTTGGGAAACACATTAACATATTATCTCATAATATGAATGTTTTCAAGGATCATTCCTTACATAGAATAAATCACTTGGTCAAGATATAGTGGCACATATATAAATAATATCCATGCTTGTGGGGTTGGTGCTACATAATATCCATGTGCCTCCTTCCACTTGTATAGAATCATGGGTCTATTTACAACATCGATAGCGGTTTCCTTCTCGCAAAAATTTATGTTGGCTCTATATATGAAAATCCAATCCATTCCCATAATTTCATCAAATTCCAAAAAATAAAGTATCACACAGTTCAATGGGAATTTTAGCCTTCCAATTGTGATAGGGGAGGTGTTATATACTTGGGATGTAATAAATTTCCATTTTCCATTTTCACTAACAACTATACTTCCATGATTTTTGGTGGTGTTTGAATATTTATATTAAACATTTAGTGTTTGAAAGAATGTGTTGTAACATAATAAAAAGGTGCATTTTCTATTTTTGAATTAATAACTAGCATACCTATCACCATGTTTTTGTCTAGATCCAC
This sequence comes from Viscum album, assembly GCA_963277665.1. Lineage (NCBI taxonomy): Eukaryota > Viridiplantae > Streptophyta > Magnoliopsida > Santalales > Viscaceae > Viscum > Viscum album. The sequence goes on from OY728145.1 coordinate 704,245,213, forward strand.
CTCAGTAGTTGTGATGGAAAATATAACCCTTTAATACATGGAGGTAGTTGATTGTCTCTAAAAACCCCTGTCTTAGTGTATTGATTTTCAAAGTTCCTAGGTTCCGTGTAGTTGAACTAATGAACAATGAACTATGGGTTGACTGAAGCATTCCTTTCCAACATAGTATTAGTCGGTTTATCCTCTAGAAAATATAAATCTTGGTTTCCTTCCTCCCCATACCTAAATAAATTCCTCATTGCTCTTAGTAAATTTATTGGATGCTATTTTCCACACAATTGGAAAGTGGGATGTTGAAATTTATTAGCATTGGAATATTTCCCCACCATGCTTCCATAATTAAACACCACTTTCCTATTCATATCCCCACGATACCCATGATATTCTTATATCTCCATTTCAACATGGTGGTCCCATCAAACAATTTCCTCATTACTATAAAATCCATGGATCACCAGGGTTTTTTATAGACTAGGTTGTAGCCATCAAAGAATCATTCAACCTTTAATTCGGGGGTAATGAAAAATGAAAATTTGTATCATGAAATTATTGTGCTATTTTCATTATACAACACGATAGATTCATCATCATTTTTATTCTAGAAAAAGTAATCCCTTTACATTATAAAGTGGAGAGTGCGTGGAAAATATTTATAGACCAAAAATTCAGGAATTCCTTCCTCCCCATTACTTAGATCTCTGACACTATATTTGTATTGTTGATCAATGTGCACCACTTATCAACTTGTCCGTCTATATGATATGAATCCATTCAATCCTTCAATAATTTGTAACATTGAAGGATGTAGAAAATATTCACAATGTAGTTGATCTATTGTTCCACTATTAAGAGATCTAATGATCCATCTATAGTCAGAGTCCTTCTTCACATGAAGGATTAAATTGCAGCTTCTTATCTCATAGCGGGATTTGGGATATACTCATGATCCATGTTTCTATTCTAATCCTAAGTTAGCTGAGGGAGTATCATCCCAAAGTTTACAATTCATACTCCCATTGGGTTGGGAATCTCATTGGTAAACTCATCACAGTTACCGTCACATTGATTTTTTACTTGATTGCTTATATTTTTTACCAATATCTAAAATAAAGGGAAAATCAAGGTTGATTATTTTTAAACTATTAAACATGTAGAACAAAATCAAATGACATTAATGAGGTGACTTATACATTACATGCATTTCCTTTAATTATGAGTTTCAAGGATTCAATCTATATTATCCACAATATATATTCTACCACATACTATTAAGTTAATTTTGTGTTCCCTAAATAATGGTTCATAATGAGATTAGGAATTTACCAATGGAAATACCCAGGGAGTTTCAAACCAGGTGCACATTAAGGCTTGTTGTCGTGTAACATGTTATGCTGAGTCAGGCCTGATGCACCCTATCAGAGTTGTAACACCTAGTTATATCTCTAACAGTACCATATAAACTTGTATTATACAAATAGGGGTGTATTAGATTCATAAACAAAATACTCAAAACTTACCAAATTTTATTTATGTTTTTTTACTTAGTCTTATCCCTAATGATTTCACTAGAGTTTTCTAATCTTGATCCAAAAAAACAACAATGATTTTTCTTTGATACCAACTATGAAAACACAATTAATTAATACACATTAATTATTTATTTATTAAATAATATTAATCCTAATACAAACTAAAAGATAAATAATTTTAGTGTCCTTAGGAATTAGGTATATAACATAATGATTTAAAATTAGAAAAGACATCTTTTTATTAAAAACATCATTAACATGTTCACACTTAAAACTACATGGGATAATCTGGAGACATACGTAATAAATGGGTGAGATATAAATACCATTAAGGTAACAAACATGGAATAAGGTAATACATGTTATAAAATAGGTATATCAATAGGAAATATAAGAAACATGAATAATAAGGCCTCATTTAGAAAGATAACTATAACATGGAATATGTGGCAACAACATAAAACACTACATCATAAACAAAGGTCAAGGCTTTATTCTAAGAAATCATGAGGGAAAAAGTCCCATTAAGGAATCAAGTTCACTACCAATACCAAAATTATGTCTCATTAGACAAAATATTACCCAATTAATTATAGCAGTCTATAATTCTGGGCGCACCCATCAGTTTAATTTCATTCTCATGGTTACGTGTGAAACATACATCATACATCATTTATTCATTAATAATCATATTTTATTTCGTGATCATAGAGTGTGTAATACATAAATTTATAAACCATTTCAAAGAGGTATAAATTTATAAAGGTGAATACCATGTATTGAAAATGGGTTTGGTATTCACCATAGAATTACATTGGCATAGAAAATCACTGTGAAATTTCAGGAGCATAACGACGTCACATAAAATTAATAAAATGGTATGATGAGAGAAGAGGGGGTTTATAATAATTTTTAAATAAAATGGACAGAAATAAGGATAGGTATAAACATGTTACAACATTATAAATTTGAAATATATGGAATATAATTATAAATAAACTTGAATAAATAATAGAAGGTGGGGATCCCTTATGTTATTGTGTGATCCGAAATGCTTGGGAGGAGCTTGTAGGGAGATTAGGGGAACCTTTGGAGGAATATAGATAGGGTATAAAAGATTATGGATGTTCTCCAAGGATCATCAATGAAGAGAAATGTAATATTGGGTGGTTTATATAAGAAAAAGTGTGGATTTCTTTATTATTTCTCAAACATAGGTTTTGGACTCTTTATAATAAAATAACCATACACAAACCTTACGATGGGATTCCCCATGTTTACTACAAAATAAGAGTAGTTTTTATTATTTTTTATGTCTAAGGGCCTATCATAAAAAAAATTCACTTTTTTATGTGGAGGTGAGTCATACTCTTAATGAAATGATTTTAATATCATAAAATATATTAATGGTTTTCGAGGATTGATAATGGATTTATAAAGAAATATATAATAAAATTAAAATCATATTATTTTAAAGGTAAAACTTATATTTTATCAACTATACCATTTATTTTATTTATTTATTCATTTTTGGGTCATTAAGAGGTCATAATACAAAAAGTATATTTATATGGTATTATATTTTTTCTTGAAAAATCATCTAACTCAGAAAATTATTGATAATTCACCATTAGATAACTTTCAACATCCTAAGTCCAAAACTAATATTTGATTTATTTATATATTTTTTTAGATATTTTTATTTCCGAATTTAAAATAATATTGACATTTATTAAGAAAGGATGGGTTTATTTGACAATAACAGTTTTCAAACCCATATGAAATTTTCATTTGACTTCAAAAAAAAATAAATGACAATTTAGTAATAATAATAAATTATTAAATAATATTTTTTTAACATTTTATTAAATTAAAAAATCTATCAATTCATCAAAATAAAATCTATAATTGTATTAGAATATCACCCAAAATACTATTTGAATTTTATTTCTTCATAATAAAAATCATTTGTAAAGTAACAATATTAAGTTAAAAAATTATACATATTATATAAAACCATATATATATAATCTTATATCCTGGGTATTAATAAATATCCCTTTAATACAATCTTAAACTCTCTAAGGAAATGTGTGTGACAAAGAAACTTTCATGGGGTGGTTTAAAATACATGGTTTGGGTCGTGATCCTGATGAGCTTAAACTTATCCTATAAACAGTTTTTCTCATTCTTATGTTATTGGATCTCAAATTGGGATTGGACAAGGAAAAATCCCATAGATGATATCTACTTTATAATATATGATAAATGGGATTCATATGGTACAATATTATGGGTCGAGGCCCTCACTTCCATTGTCTTTGTCAATTGTATTTTTTAAATCTCGATATTTATACTAATCATGTGATCACTCCTCAATGAAAATTTTAACAACAATAAATAGGTTGAATAGTCATTTAAATAAGATAGCATATCATAAAACCAAATAAGTGCGTGTGTTTTCTATAACCATATTACATAATAAATAATTTAATTAAATCAAAAGGTAATGTTCATTTATAATAGTTCGGGTCGTTACAGAAGGTGAGATGAATTTAATATTAGTGGACACGTGAAAGACTCAGAGATTTTTAAATAATAATTACAAAGATTAATATTAGGGATGATAACGGATAATTAAACTCCCATTAACCAGATATATTTTCACACATGATAAACCAAGAATTAGGGGATTTCTTCATTTCCAATCACGATGTGGAATCATTTCAGGTATATTTCAATTAGTAATATTTAATTTAAAATTACATGTATTAAAAATTTTGATTCCTAATAATTAATTTATGTAAAAAAAATTTGTGTTGAAAATAATAATCATGTATTAAATCTAAAATACCACTATCAAAAGGAAAGAATGAGGTATACTTCACTTGAAAAACATAGTTTGTATTATAAATCAATATTATAAATTTTATATGACATAAAAAACAACATTATTATGTTCTATTTTCTGTGTGAATGTTGATGAATCGGAACCGCCAGACACTTCTATCCATGGTAATATTCTATATTATAAGGATTATATAAATAAAAAATAAAAAATATTAGTATAAAACTCAAATTATGAGAATCATGTATAATTATGACATAATAAAAATTTATTCTGATTTTAAAAAATATTAAATAATAAGGAATCTTTATTTAATTGTATATTTTTATCTAGTTTAAACATAAGAATTTCCCTTGGTTGTACTCAATGAACACTTAATTTTAGTGGATTTCAAGAAGGAAGGAAAATATGGTCATATTAGAGGTGTATGATTTTGAGTGTCAACTCGAGCATATTTTGAGAAAATAATGACATAATGGCTTATAAATGTAAAAATAGAATACAGCTATGCCTAAATAGGTGCTCTAGTAGAAAATTTAAGATGGTAGTCTTTTTTGATATACAAGTTTCATTAAAAGGATTAATGATAATAATCAACATAGTAGTAACCACGATATTAATATCCACCACTAGCTATAGGGATATTCATTCCTCTCAAATTCATGCCTTATCAAAGGTCATCATTATTATCATAATATATTCTTGTAAATTTGGATCAAACAAATATTTTTACCTTTATTATACAAAACTTTTACAAGGTGAAATTGAATATGATTTATATTGATCAGTACCCACCAATATCCTTACTACAAGGGATACAATATATAATATCCAAGCAGATATTGTTTACAAAAAAATTATAAAATACACACGATTATCCATCATCCGAGATACACATTAGCCTTTATCATATAGAGGTTCACATGGTTGGAATAAATATTAGATATTTCCTAGCATTGTTTCTAACCATATAAATATACATAATAATAATAGGTATGTATTTTCCAATATATTTTAATAAAAACCTATTAAAAGCTAAAAAATAAATTTATAAATTGATGTATGTTAGAATAATACATTTTATACTTATCATAGGTTATTGTAATCTTTATAACCCAGGGAATGGTAAGAAAAGAAATGGGTGAGCTCAAATCCTCACTAATGGGAAAACATTTTCTCAATATTTGAATGATAATAATATAAGAAAATATGAGCATGAGATAAATATGTTGTTAAAAATAACACTGGGAATTAATAATTTTCCATAAGTAATGAAAGTACATATAATCTAAAATGAACAAACATATTCCATTGAATATGTGTATGGTATCATGAGATAATAAATGTGATCCACTTTAGAATAATAAAATCATATACCATAGAAATGTATCGTATGTGAAAGCATAGGAAATCAGAGCCTCTCCTTAAACGTCTTTGTCTCCAGGTGGAAGGTATGTCTAGTTTTCGGCAGCACATTCATTATGAATAAACCTTTGGATTTTGTTCGCTTTACTGTCGAAAAGTTCACTAGAAATATTTTTTCTCTCAACGTTGGAGGAGGGGTCGCAAGGGATCAGCGGCCCAGACAATTGGCACTCTTTCCCCCACAGTCCCACCAGTTGTTGGAACCCCTCCATCTGGTGTCAGGATGATTCCACATCTAGGTGGTCATCACCCCCCCCCCCCCAGGCGTCCAATGGGAATCAACCATGTCAAGCCTTGTCAAACCCCCCTCAGCTTCTGGTCTACTTGGTTAAGCTTCTCTTGCTCCTCTGTTTGTTCTGAAGCTGTCGAGTGGTAACAGTAAAGGTAAGGGGCATCTCTTTTGTTTCGGGGGTGATGGACCTTCCTTTGCCAATGTTGTGTGTGATGCGATGGATAAACCTACCACCAAAGGGAATGTTGTTGCTGTTTTCAGTTCTCCTAGGGAAATTTTTGTAGTTGTTTGCACTTTTCCCCTATACATATCTGGTGGGATAGAGGCTCATGCTGAATCAGATGCACCTGTGGTTGCCCATAATCAGCTTGACGCCCTTGGGGATGGCATTCAACCAATATGAAATCCAAAAAAGCGAGGAAAATCATGATATTTATCCAATCTTGATGTTTCTGCAAAGGACTTTGGTAGGAAGGAGGTGACAGATAGGTTGGGTAGGATGCACACTCGCTCCTTTTTCCGCCAATCTAGTGTCGTGCCTGAGGATTCATCTCTCAACTCTGAGAGGGGGCAGGATGCTTACGAAGGTATGTGTGAGGATGATTTTTGGGTGTAACTTCCATTGATTTCTCACTTTTTCCGTAAAATTGTTTCTTTAATAAAAAATGTTAATTTTTAGTCATGTGAATGCATAAGAAATCATAACATAATACAGTTGGCCCCACTTCTTGATTACCATGAAAATATTGAAGTAGCTTCACAACCTGATTCCCAAAAACATAGAAGAGTAAGAATCACTACACACTTGAAATAAAAAAAAATTGATTATTTATCATTACCTGAATTCCATAGTGAATTTATGGAAATATTCAATACCTGATTCTTATAAATGTAGTGTATTGGGCCTAAATTATTGATTCCCAGAGTGGAGCGAGCATCAACACTCTATTCCCATCATTATCTCATGAGATGTAAATATTTACCAAATTAATTGAGCTTTTTATAGGAACCACATATCTGATAATAATCATCCTTAAATACATGTTCCAAGAGAACATGAAAACACTCATAACACATAATTAAACCATGGAAAATATGTGAGTTTCATAATGACATTTATGGAATATTTCAAAATCCATCCAATGAAATTGGGTGGATGGTATCACAACAACATATCCTAAGTATATCACTAAGAATTAAAAATCATGAGAACATAGATGTAAAATATAATTTTAAAATTATCATATAAATCACATTTAAAAATAATTTAATAAACCTATTTTTAAAAAGAATGAAAACTTTTAAAATGTGATTTCTTTCAAACTAAAATTTTTTAGTTTGATAGAAAATTTTATAATTAAAAATTGAAACCAAAAGGATTTTATAATTTTTTTAAATATAAATATATTTTCTAAAAATTTCTTTACTAAGACCTAAAAACACTTATTACTTTTTTGAAAACACAAACCTTTAAAATCCATTTTGAAACGTATAATTTCCTTTTAAAATCAAAATTTTAATTTTCCAAATGTAAAAAACTATTTATGCTTCTTTTCAAAGTCATTAACATTAAAAATTATTTGAAAATTCATTTTATAATATTGAAATTAATATTTTTATTGTATGATTCTAACAAAATTTATTGAAAATGAAAAGGTGGTTTTAATAAACATTTTTAACATAGTCATAAAAGCGAGATTTATAGGTCTCGATGAATAGTAATTCTGAATAATATGTGTAAATGTTTAAAAAATATTAATTTTCAAATGAATCATAAATTATTAATCATTTTAGTGATACAATTTTTTTCTAGAAGAATATTACGAGTGGAAGATAGAACATACAATTATGAAAATAAAAACATTTTTAATATTTGAAAATACATTTATTATAAATCCATATCATAAAACAGTATAATAAAACATCATTTTTAAAACGTAATATGGAAATATGATGTTTAAATTATATAACCATTAATTATGTTTCCAAATATATTTTATAACATTGGTGGGATTAGAAAATATGGACCTGAAAGAAAAACCACCATTAACGAGGATACGAATTATCCTTAACAAAGATATATATTTGAAAAAACGATTATCTAAGTAAATTATGTGAATTTATAATTTTAATTTCCCTTTAGATATAATGAATTATAGTATCATAAAAATATATAAGAAAAAAATCATGTAAAATAATGGTAAAATATAAATAATTACCACTGAAGAAAAGATGTTATGAAAAGAAAAACACCTTTATGGATTAAGAGATATTTTAATACAAACCCCTTAAATGATATATCATGAAATTGAACGTAATGTACCATAAATAAAATATAATTAAAGATATTATATATCCATTAGTAATGTTACACACCATTAAAATTGAATTAGGTTCCTAATATAAAACAAGTCTTAAAAATGTAAATTGAGAAGAAACACTATTAACATAATTATTAGCTTCTAAAAAAGCTCCTTAGAATACTATATAATAAATACAACTCTAATAATAACCGATTTTAGAACCTTATTTCTATAAATAACCACTTTTTACTTATTTTTAATAATCATTGGTAATATAATCATTAGTTGGTTTTAACTTATTTTCATTATCAGCTCTTGTAATTTTAATTGTTTTGCACATGCTTTAATGTGTAAATCATTCCCATTTATTGATACTAATTTACTCAATAATAGATTATCCAAGGTACAATAATTGATTATTTATTGTTATTTAAAAATTCTTAATTTCATTCCATGACATTTTTAGTCAAGATTAATGAAGTTGGAATCAATGATGAGTTTGTTTAGAAAACATTTTATGAAACAATTACTATTTGAATAATTTGTTAAATATTAAAATAAAATTTAAATAATATCAAAGAAATATTATCATATCATTTATATATAATTATTCAATTTTTTATGTTTTCATAGTTATCTATAATATAAATTTATATCACATTTCAAGTTGGTGGTTAAACAAACCTGAACAAGAACATGTTATAATCAATGTGTGGCTATGGTTAAAAAGTGAATCCTTTGGAATAAAATCATTATTAATGATTTATAATGAAATTATTTATATTATTTTAATATTTTGAATCATATTTTATGGGAGTTTTATAAAGATTAAATTTATAGATAAAAATTTAAATATATTTCATCAAAGAGGTAGTAGTCCACACATAGACACTGGAATCATTCCCTTTTTCTATAGAACATAAATAAGGATAGAATTGGATTATATTTTCCAAATATTAAGATAATAAAATAATATTAATTAAATAACCAGTTGAAATATATTTTGAATTATATTATGTGAAACAAATTAGGTCTCTTGTGGAGGCGGATCGTTACATGTAATATAAGAATCGTTTTCATTTTTCAAATGGTTTAGAGGAAGGTACAAAATATTTATCAAATAAATGTAATATAATTTTAGTGTAATTATGATATAAATTTAATTATTTAAATATGGTTATATTATATTCATTGTAGGTATAATACTGAAAAATGGAAAGGAAATGGAAACATATTAATTTATAATTTTACCTTACTATATGGAAGATCAACTTTGCAAATTTTATTAACGATTTGATATGTAGTGTTTTTAGAATAAAAGAACCTATAGAAGATTTCAAGAAGTTTTGGGGTGTTATTTTGGTATATTTATGTTGAATATAAGAGGCTTTGTCTTTGAGGAGAAGTGTGGTGGTGATTTCTCCTTTTATAAGGGAGAATAGTGACATTTTTATAATAATATAATAGGTACAGTCACTATTAAAAGGTCAAATGGACCCAATAATTGAAAATAATTGAGTGAGGAATGGTTTAATATCAATAAATACTCATAACAACATTTTCACACATGTTTCAAGCATGTATTTACGTCTTTTACTTCTAGGGATTTTAGATTAAACATATTTAGTTTTTAATACACAATCTAATTTATTTACCTAAGTAATTTACTCTTCTTTCTAAAAAATAAAACAGGAAATAATAAATAATTTTTACCTAATGATTCAAAATATCAAATCCATTTTTTGATAAAAAAATTTAATGGTGATACAGACTAATTTTAATATTATCACACATAACATGAATAACCCATTTTTATGATAAATATATTTTTAAATTTAAAATTTATGATTACGATATAGATATATATATTCTGATTTATATAAAATGAATTTTTTTTTATTTTTGAAAACATAATAGTTACTTTACTTTAAAAATAATCCAGTATTGAATTTCACCATGTGGACACATAGTTAAAACAAACGTACCAAATTTTTTTTTATTTAATTAAAATATTACTTAAGTTCCAAAATGCTAAGGTTGGGTTTTATAATCTCAAAATTATATATTAAATGATTTATTTTATTTATATTTATTTATTTATATATTATATAAGGTTTCATAAACTTTCAAATAATCCTTATATTACAACAATATTATACAAGTTATTATATTGGAAAAATTATTATTTTTCAATATTAACCCCAAATTTCAACCATTTGAAAAAATATCAAAAATTAATCAATGGTTATTTTAAAATTTAAAATTAAGAAATTGTGTTCAATTCATAAAATTAAAATACTAAAATTTATAAATTTTTCATTTAAATGAAAAATTTAAATATAAATAAAAACTTTTCATTGAAAGAAGATATATTTAAGTGTTCTTAATATTATTTCAAATAAATTTCTAACTAAAATAATGTTTATATATCAGTTCATATATAATATTATTTTAAATTTTATCTAAATAAATTATTGAGATAAAATATACAACACTTTAATAATTCAGTTATTTGAGAAATAAATTCATTTTTAATATCAAATTATATTAATTATTTATCCTCAAAATGTACCCCATTTTAGTTCATTAATATATTTTTATTTAATACAGGTTTTGTTATTCTTACAATCTTATTAATAACATTCATCTAATATGTTTCATATTATTTTATTTCGGTGTTTCTAGTGGAACAAGTTATCAAACAAATTATATTTATTTGAAGGAAATATATATTGATATATAGTGAAATCTTAACGAATTATATCCACCCTAAATAAATTATTCCATCTCGATTTTTTATTATCACATATTATTAAAAATATCTAAAAGGAATATAAATGATACAAATTAATAAATATATAATTTCTAGAGAGGTATAAATATAATTATATTGGGTATGACTAAGAAGCTTTTGTCAAAAATATTCATACCTTTTATTAATTTATTTTCATAATACTTGTTTAAACCATATAATAATAAAACATTCTTATGATAGAATCTAATAAAATTATATTAAATGATCATATGAATATGAAAATTAAATCCTAAGATGTCTTCTCCAATAACACCTTCATTTCAACCTATGATACATTTGGTTGAAATTTTATATAATTAGATCAACCTATAAATCCTTATGTTTAACATAGTTTGTCTGTGGTATTTTTTTATTAGGAGATATAACCATAATATCTCCATATACCTTCAAATGGTTCATAAAAATTATATAAAACTCCAAATTATATCCTCTCAGTGTGTCAAACATGGTATTAAATTGGTCTATTTATTAATGAACCAAGTAATGATTCAATTATTACCTTATGTGACCCATTTTGTGTTACTTCCCACAGGATCATATGTGAAAGATCATGTATCCACTTGTAGTATAATAATAGTGATGATATTGAAATGAAACCGCAAAATCTTTACTTTATAAAAAATTCTGATACTATCCAATGATTAGACTAATCCTTATAGTTTTTACTAAAGTTTTATCATCCTAACACCAAAAATAACTAAAACAATCCTAAAAAAACAAATCCTTGCTCTAATATAAACTATGGAACCATGAAAACCCACAATCCGATCTAGTGCTGAAAACAAATCTGGAAACACGGGCTTAATACTTAGTTAGATATCCCAAGATATACATATCTTTATTTAAAATCATTTAATTAATTGAAAAATTACATCTGATAAAGAGTTTACGAATCCCATTAATATAAGGATTAGTATAATTAAAGGTCAGCTACATAAGAAATTTATTATAGGAAACTTGTGAACATTTCTCCTTAATTGAACCAAGATAGACTTTGTTATAGACTTCTAATGAGTTATACTAATCTTTATAACATGGGAAATATAAACATAAAAATGGGTGAGCTCAAAAAATTAGTAATGGAAAGTATTTCATCAAGGGTAAGATCACTGGAATATGAGAAGACATAAACATGGGGGAAATATCCAATTTTACAGAACATGGATCCATAATAGTTGTTCGTAAGTTATAATTAAAAGACCTGTAATCTCAAATGAACAAGCATATATCATGTAATATGATTACATAAACATGATATAATAAATGTGAGGCATTGTATAATAACATAATTATATTATATAGAAATGTGACATAAGATAAATAATATGAAATCACAACCTATTGGAGTAGGAATCACTTCTTGATTTTAACATAGTATAGTAGTCATTTCCCATATCATATAAACATAGTGGATCATGCACACTATATGGTTCCCATTAACACATAAGAGCACCAATCACTACCAAATTCATATAAAAAAGTTGAGTGGGAGTCACTACCTGATGCACATAATCATAGTATAATGTGCATCACTATCTTATTCCTATAAACATATTGGGGAATCTATCACAATCTAGTACCCTTAAACATAGTGTAGTAGACATTGCAACCAAAATAAAATAAAAATAGTTGATCATTCTTCACCACCTGATTCCCATAAACATAGTGGAGCATGCATCACTACTTGATTCCCATAAACACAATGGTGGAGGCATCACATCTAATTCCAATAGTGGAGTGAGCATCAACACTCGATTCTCATAATTATCTCATGAGATGTAAATATTCTTACAATACATTATTGGTTTATATAGGACCCACCCATCACATAATAATCATCCATAAATTTACAATCCAATATGAGATGAAAAAATTAATATAACTTAATTAATATATGGGGTTTATGAATACATATATAGAATATTTCATAAGACATCAAGAGAAAGAACATGGATGGTATTATAAGAACATATACAAAGTGTATCATAAGGATGATAAAAGAATGTTGAAATATGTAAGATGTCTTCATATGATGATTGGATAAACAAATTTGAAATGAAAGAGGAGATATACATTTATTAAATTATTGAAACCATTTTAAAAATGATTTCCTTAAAACTCAATAATTTAGGACGATAGAACATTTTAAAAATAATTCTTTGAAACAAAAATGGTTTTTATAAAAAATATATATATATAATAAATGTGTTTTTAAAAAATTCTTAAATAATACATAAAATACTAAATAACTATTTTAAAATATAAGACATTAAAATTCCATTTGAAATAAATATTTTATTTAAAAAATATAAATATTGAAAAAAATCCATTTATTTTCAAAATCATTAATAGTTAAAATCATTTAGAAAACCATTTTAAATCGTTGAAAGTAATCATTATAAAAGAGAATCTTAAAAACAGTGAAATAAATTATAAATGATATTTGTAGAACATTTGTACCATATTCATAAAATCAAAAAGTAATGGGTCACATTAAAAATACATTTTCAAAAAGTTAGAGTTAATTTTTTTATATTATTTATATTTAAGAAGAATATTCCATGAAAGATACTTGGGTGTTATATAAAGGTTTCATAGACAAAATATTGAGTGGAAGAGAAATCATTAAATTATGGAAAGAAAAAATATCTTTTTAATATTTGGAAATTCCTTTTCTAAAAAACTCACTTCTTAAAATGTGATAGAAAAACATAATTCAGAAAAGATACACTATTCTAAATTGACATATAATTTTTAGAATGAAATTCACTAAGTTAAAATAAGTGAATTTAAAATATCACTTTCCCTAGAGAGAAAAGGTGTGAAGTCTTCAAAATATTAACGTACACTGATTTAATATTTATTATATATTATTTGTGTTTTTTGAGGATTGATAGAGGTTTATAGGATCCTGGAATCAAAGGAAAAGTAGTTGAGGGTCCAATTAGAATATTGGTGTTCCTATTGTGCCATCGGATAACCAATATAAAGCAAAAAAACTATCTAATTGAGGTTTTAGAATCCCTAGTTAAAATTATATTCTATCGAATACACCTTAAAATTCACTAGCCTATTGGTGTCTAAGGATGTATCCCATGCTTCTTCATAGATCCACCAACCATCCAGGTGAGACATTGACTCACTAGTGGTGCCCAAAAGGATCAATCCTTACACCTCCATAATTATATTCTAACACACCTTTTATACATTTAATTCACCTTGTTATTCCCTTTCACAACTATAATGTAACAAGGTTATATCTTTCAAAAAAAAATTGGATCCATACTTCCCCCTTATTATCTTTTCATTCTTGGGAAATGATTTTGACTACCAAATGGTAAGAATTGTCCATTCTAGAATGACTGTAGTTCTTCTTTTTATTTAAATCATAAGTCTATGCTATTTTGACATAAAAATATGGTTTTTATCAAGGTCTAATGAATATTGATTGTTTTGTGGGTTTAAATCATATTTAGAGAATTATAATTCTACCCATTATTAGATCTAAATCTACAATTAATAGCATACCTTGTAGGGTAATTTGATCTATCTTCAAGAACATATAATCTTCGTCTTGAATATTAAATCTAGAATACCTTGTGAGATGAATTGGGTATTTTATAGGTAATTAATTTCATGGTATTCAATTGATTATTTGATTATTGACTTTCATAATTAATACTATTGAGGTAGAAATTCTTTACTAGATGGGTGTTTTATATAACATTGTTTGGAATGTTGGAATGTGTGTGCATGTGTCTATAGCTGTGACAAACATGCGGTGATGTGGTATGATTGTGATTTTCCATATGGTATTCAATTATTTCCTTTGATACCTATTGTTTTTGATTTATTAATGAAACATATTTACTATTCCTTATTATGTGTGAATTATTAGTGCCTAGGATAATGATGATAAGTAGATCGTCTAGGATTGGTTATAACCTGGAGGAGGAGAATGTATTGATGTGACATAGTGATGATGATGATGATTACACCTAGAGTTAGGGTAGGTTATGATGGACTTGTTGCTTGACGTGATACATTGGATGGAATATAATGACCATGTGGCCTAACCTAAGGTTAATCCAGTTATGTGATGGACTTGGGATTGACATAGTAGAGGGAGTAAAAAGATAGCCTTATGGAAAATCTTAAGGATAATATTTTGGTGTAGAAGCCTAGTGTCATGGCCCATGGCATGATTAGACCTGGGCCTTAATTTGATACAATCCTTAACCTTTTGTCTCATCTATATACTGTTGGGGGACCTTCTATAATAAGATTTATGGTTATAATTACCTTTATTCATTCCACTTCCTTGTCTTATCATAAATATTCAAATTATTTTATATCTACTCAAATAGTTATTCGGTTATAATTATCGATTAAATTTTCTTCCAAATTTATTTCTCTAGATAAAAAATTGGGGAAGAAGGTCTACAATCTCTTTGGATGTCCCAAATATCTTATAGTAGTCAATGGATATAAAATTTCCATCAATATTCACTAGTTTTGAAAATATATGAGATTTTAAAATGTTTTAAATAGTCATATTTGATGTTATTTTCATCATAAAAAGGATGATCAGTTATCAAGCACACATTGACTATTATATGAGAGGATTATTCATTTCAACACATAATGGGGTGATGTTTGTTTGTTTAGCTGAATGAGATATTTGAGTATGCATAATGAGACCAGACCTGAGTTACTATGGAGTTATTACAATATAGTTAGTAGATATGTTACAAGATACAGATAAATAAGTTGCTCCCTACTCTTTAATTATATTAGTGAATTGTAAGTAGGATGTATTTCTAGATTATTTATTAGGGCTTCTACTTGATAGAGTAATCGATTTTTTGATTATCTCATTCTATGTAACACCCCAAGTCATTATTATTATTTTTGAATAAATTGAAATTTCATGTTGTCTTGCATTTCAATCCACTCAAATTTAAACATGATTTATATGAAACATCACGTTAATATTGAACTACACCCCACACTATGTTTATCTTGAAGTGAACACGATACTATGATTGGATTGTGTTAGACACGATGCAGAGTTCCTTCGATGGCTTGCGTTAAATGTAAAGCTGAGTTTTATAAAACTATGATATATTATTAATAATATTATTAAAGCGTTATTATAGTTATAACCTATCCCTTAGAATAGTGGCAATGAAAATAATTAACTAAATTATAGAAATACATTTTATTCATGTTTTTAAAATTAATTCTTTGGTAAACAGTTAACTGGAAATAAAAATAATAAAAATTTTAAAATAATGAAATTCCTTTTGTAGAAAACTATTTATCAATGTACAAACATGTTTTATCATAATAAATATAAAAAACCAGTTTTTATGAATCATCTTAATATAATGTGTATATATATTTATATACACACACCATAAACTATTTAACACTCATATTATGTGTTTTCTAGATAAAAGATAAGAAAAAAATAAAGTTTATTCATATTATGTATTATTTTTATAAGAGGATTTTTTACAACCATTTAATGGAATAATTATTTGAAAATTAAATTTGGATAGTTTAATAAATTATTTTATAAAAATTAAACTTTATTTTCCAAATAGGAACATCAAAATAATATTATGATGATTTTTTGGTATTTTTATAAAATAATTCATTTATGGAAGAATAATGTAAAATTGTATTTTTTTCAAATGGTTTTAACATATATATATATTTATAGTAAAATTATACAAATATTAATCTAATCATGTTGTTTTAATCAATTTCACATCAAAATTGGATATAAAAATAATTTAATCTTTTTAATGGTTTCACTTTAAAAACCAAATTTCTCATCAAATTTGTTAAATTAATTATAAATTTATATATTACATGTCTATGATTTTAATTTTTAAAAGTTGATTCATAATTTTGAATAATCATAATTTATAATGTATAATAATTCAAACTTAATTTTTTACCAAATATATTAGTGGAAAAGGTTAAAATTAATCACACCTCTTTAGGAAAAAACAAGGTTGGTACAAGACTAAACATTAAACATAAGGATAAAATGACCTAGAAACATGAACGAAAATATATTTTCAGGAAATATTGGGATTATATATCCTATATTATTATAAATTGGCTCTTTATTTGAGGTACATGAGGTAAGGCAGACCTCCCAGTACTGTTTACCTTTTTGTATTTACAAGAATTTCACTCCTCCAACATTATAAAAGGGCATTCATTATCTACACCTCTTCACACCTATAAAGTCCTTTGGATAAACCAATATCTATCCAAATATATTAAAAAATTACCTCTTATCACATTATTAATCTAACTTTTTCATGAAATCCAACTAAGGGATTCATTTGGGTCAAACCAAAAGAAGTTACCTAAAGTAGAGGTAATGCTCATCAATGTGCATTTTTGTATTGTTTCCTTATCCACCCCATTAAATTATTATTATACCATGATTATATAATAAAAAAATATCATAAATATACATATCTGTTCTTTTGATTAGGTTACAACCATAAACTTGACACAATTCCAACAAACATGATACACAATCATCGCTCGTGTGTATGACAGACTACTGTCTTGTGAACCGATGTCATTAATTCTTCTATTAATCCCTCTCAATGTTTAGAATAATTATGGAAATGATATATATATATATATATATATATTATTTATGATTTTTTCTGCTTATGAAATTATGAAATGAAACAAAACATCCTTGTTTCCATTTTTTTAGAATATCATAACGTCGTTCCTGTATATGGAAGACCACCACCATGTGAAGCGATGTGATTCATTCACTCATTACATGGAATGTACTAAGTTTGGCTTTAATATAATATTTTCATATATAGGTAAAACTAATTATACTGTAATGAATATATATATCATTTACTTTGATTTCTTTCGATATGATAAGGAAATAGAAATAGCGTTCATGCATACATACAGCCTACTGTCTCTAAATATAATGTATTTTATTTATTAATTTTATATTTATTAGATTTTTCAAAAAAACATATATTGAATATATAATTTACTAATATCTTTTTTTACATTCTTATAATGTTGAAATCGTGATCTAAGTACGAGGGTATGGAATAAAAAGCCAAAACATGTACGAAAGACATAATTATTACCCAAAACACAACTTTTACATAGAATTATTAATCAATGGGTAATATTAAGTCATAATTAAATAATATATGGTATTATGTATATGGATATGGTTCTATGAAATATTTATAATATAATAATATTTATTATTAAAGTGGTTTGGATAAGTATGATGAGAGACAAGACTTAAGGTAAGGGTATTTTTAATCTCACTTTTATTTCTGTGAGGATTAGGACATATTCCCCAATAATTAATTTTATATGATGTATATCCTTCCTTATGACATGTTACATCTTGGATTTAATTTATTTCATTATATAAGAAGTTTCAATAAATTTTATTCATCCATTGATATCGTGATTCAAATGTAACTCAAGTAGTAAGGGATTTATGTATCACTTTTTACTTTTGTGAGAAACATGCTCAATTCAACACCTCTATCCTCTATGTATTTTATATAATGACCATGAATTTAATTTATGATAATTATTCATAAAATTTTCTATATTTACAAATCTACTTAAAGATCTCACTTTCATGGGGTTATGGGACAAAAGTTACCAAATCAAGGAGAGATGTTTTGTCACAATTTTTTTTCATTAAACCATTAGTTATGTTATGCACATATATTATTTAACAAGGTGTATAAAACACAAATTTGTAAATGTAATATAATGAATTTATTCATCCTAGTGATATTTTATGTTTCATTTTATCCTCACAAGAATGGTATCTCCGCATTTGTTGAAGCTGTCCAACAAGGTCTGCCAAAGTCTGATGCTTTTCAGCAACCAACTAATGTTGCTATTGTGACAGTGAATGGTGGATAATCGGAAAAAGACATTTGTAGAGTTTCAAGGGTTCTAGATAATAAGTCCTAGGCTGATGTGGCTGAGGAGGAAGAAGAGAATCAATCTGAGCATGAGGCTGCTATTCAGAATGAAGTAAATAAAGAGTTAGAGCGAGCTAATATAGCCTCTACTGGTAGGAAGGGTAAGATAATGATTTTGGATGCTGATGGATTCCAGTTGGTGTTGCCTAAGAATCCGACGGTCTGTCCAGTTACTCAAGATGAGGTACACATGGACAATGTGGATGATCATGTGGATCCAAGGCTAGATAAGTCTGTTGTAGGAGATGATGTTGTTCAATAGGGGAATCAGGATGAGGTGCTGGTGGCCAATGTGGATTATCTACTAGAAGTGGTTCCAAGGATGGACAATAATGTTGTAGGTGATGATGCTGTTAAATAGGGGATTCAGGTTGATGTGTAGGTAGATACTTCTGTGGAGAATTCTGGTGGACTTCCAGTTGTTCCAAGGGGAGAGGGTCTTCTCTGACCTCCTACTTCTAAGCAGGGTGTTAGTATGGCAGGATTCCCCCTGCTAACAAGGAAGATGTGAAGACACCTAGTCATGTTTTGGACCTAGTGATATCTCCCTCAATGGATGAGTAGGGGGAATAATAATTTCATCTCAATGGATGCACCTAGTATTGTGGAGTTGAAAGGACCTGTAAAACCAGTTGTCAATTGTTTTTCAATGTTAGAGTCTATTAATACTCCCGAGTTTGATCTGCTTAATCTTGAAGGACACTAGAATGCAGGATGCTGTAGCCAAACCTGCTCCTCCTCGACACCTACTGATGCTGATGGTTTGGAGACCCCAAAGAAGGTGGACCTGCCTATTTGTGTGGTGGTTCATGACTCCAAGGATGTGCAGGAAGCTCCTCATGAGAATGATGAGCCTACTCATGATACTACTCACCAGGATGTTATATCCCCTATTGAGTTTTTGCATCCCATGTTTCATAGGGAAGTTCCTCATGAAGAAACTGATCTGCAGACGATTGAGGTTCTGGAGATGGATGATGAACCAGTGATGCAACGGGGAAGAGGGCGACATCCAACCAATCGGGGAGGATCTCGGGGTCGAGGCTGGTCCAGAAAAAGGTAATAATTGGGAATCTGATGTGTCTGTTCAGTTAGCTATCTGGGTGTGTTGTTTCACATGTAAGCATTTCCTTCAGTCCATTGTACCTTTACACTTTTTAAACAAATTTTTGGGGTCATGACTTTCCGAACCTATGGATGAACCATTTTTAGTATTTAGATAATATTTGAAGATCATTTTCATGTAAACATATTTTTAAAAAGATTTATGTTTTAAAAATAATTAAATTATTTTAAAATATTCCTTTATAATTTAAAATGTTGTTTTCAAAGAAAAAGTGTCAGAAGTGTTTTATGTTTAAAAACTGTTCTAAAATATTTTTTAATTAATCCATTATGTGTTTTCATGAATATTTTCAAAGAAAATTATTTTTAAATGGTCTTACTTTTAAAAAATATTTTTTCAAATAGGAATGGATATATTCCTCAAGAAACGTTTTAAATTATTTTTAAAGGTGAATTTCTAAGTTCTAAAAAATCATAGTGAAGGTTTCTAAAATATTATATGACATAAAAATTAATTTTAAAAGAAAAGTTATTTTCATTATGAAATTCCCCTAGTGATATTTAAAATTCCATCTCCATCTAAGATGACTTTATTTGATATAATTTATTCTTTACTAGGGATATTAGCTAAGGACACCATTCTTATTTTTCATTGAATAGTTAATGTTTTTGAGGAAAATTTGTTTATGAAGCCCATTTTACCAGTAGAAAATAAGGAAATAACCATGGTTTTCGAAAAAAAAATGCGGGTTATAGGGATTTGTTTAGAACCTATTTCAATGTTTTGGTAGACTACGTATATAGTTGGTGATTTCTAGCCTATACCCACGAATCTCAATAAATCATGTGTATTGGTCACACCTATACCCATGCTTTATTCAAAACAATGGGAATAGGGTTTTGTCTGATGACCTATAAGAACAGTTTTCTAAAAAACCATGAACATAGGACAAATATATACCCGCATTTTCCCAACATCATGGGTATATGGTTTGATTCAAATGATATACCCATGGTTCTCCAAAAACCATGGGTATATGTCATCACTGTGCCAATAATTTTAGTAAAATTTGGGTATAACATTCCCACATAAGTTTGGGAAAAACAATTTCTATTGGGAAAACAATTTATATGAAAAACTGTTTATCATAGTTTTCCACATATATCCAAGATTTTGGAAGATATATATTTTTAAATATATATTTATATACCAAACACTGTTTGTGGTATTGAGGTGAGGTACATGGATGGTATAAAGGTGGTCTAGGGATTGAATTCTATATTGGCATTTTTTTAAATCTTATACACACTATTTCAGAATAGTGGGTATTAAGTTATAGCTGTGAAGGACTATTTCCCATATGCCTATTCCCAGGATTCATAAATGTGTGTATAAAATTTTTAAATGATGGCTATATATCAGAGATATACTGATGGATTAATCAACCACAGTTCTCTGAATTGTGGGTATATCGTATGCACATAGTATAGCGATCCATAATTTACATACATTGTTATTACATCAGATTTGAAGCATACTTATTACAACATATAACAAAACCATTAGAGGACCATATAGGTATAGTGTCTTTAAAAACTGGGAAACATAAACAACTGGTTCATAAAGCGTCTACACTGTCGCCCATTTATTTCATCATATCTATAGTCCCTTTTTCCATATATTACTTAATAACCTACTTCCTGACCGGGAGAAAGATAACAATCAAAAGGGTGAGCTCAAATGCTCAGTAAGGGTAAACAAAAGAAATATCAATCACATCAAAATAAAAAAATAACATTTTGGAAATCTTACCCTGCAAAAGAGATCATAATTTCATAACATGGGATAAATAATGGTAGTGAAATATAATCCCAATAGTCATAACATAAAACACAAAAATTTGTGTCATGCACACATAATCATAGAGAATCATTTCTTATTAGTCAAGACTCATTGCCAAGACTATCTTAGTCGACAAAGTCCATTTCTGAACTGAGTTCACTCCTCGTTTCTGTCCTATTTAACTGAACCGGTTTAACCTTCCGTTCCAGCCATGTCAATCTCATGAGATATAAAATCTTTACCCAATTCATTGGAGGGAGATATAGGTCCCACCCATCTCATAATGATACCATTATTATGTGTGCCACAAAATCATAAATCATATATCATTGCATAACCCATGTAATAAAAATGGGATTCTTAAACAACATGACATCATAAAACAATTCAGATAAGATAAAGGAATTCATAAATATAATTCCATCACAACATAATCAAATCAATGTAATAATAGGCATATAAATAGAAACCTATATTATCTTAGATGGAAAATAATTTTGATAAAACACTTGAACTCCATTCTTGAGGAAAATATCCTTTCCACTTCAAAAACATTTTCTTTTCTTAACATGTCATAAAATTTTAAACTAAAAGAAGTTGATTAAAAATAAACTTGAAAACTTGTAAAGGAAGATTCTTGGAAATAATGTTTTAAAAATACATTCATGCCGTATTAGTTAAAAAAACATTCTTCTCGTACTTTTTTTAGAAAAGTCAAAAAGTACCTCGTACGAAAAATGACAAAAGATTCCTTTCATATCTTTTACTAAAAACTCACCGAAGGGTAAAATTGTATTTAAACAATTTTAGGTGGATGGAAATAATATTACATATTGAGGAAACATGGACGTGGATGATAAAATACATCCCAATAAATTCCAAAGTACAAACAATCTCGGATAAATATGAGATTGTGATATTTCCCTTACCTTAGGTCCAATTTGCTTTGTAAGTGTTCGAACCTCCTGTATAATGATTTAAATAATGTTATTGACTTATTCCAGAATCATAATTATTTTTATGATATCATATATGGTCATATTCTTAGCTTCTAATTAGTAATATTTCATTACTACTTGTTATTCGGGTGTTTTTTACTTTTTGTTCTTATGCGTGTTTAGTCGAATAAATTCTTATTTTTCTTTTTAGGTTATAGATAACTCATTTCCAGAATAGTATTAGTGTAATATATATCATATTAATTCATTTATATAATCATTATGCAATGAAGATCATGTAGAACGAGTCACATCACATCGTGGAGACGGTTTTCCGTACATACGCATGAGCGAGGATATCGTTCCCATGATTGTGGAATTGTATTGGAGTGTATATATAATATTCCAGAATCAATATCACTTTACAAAAATCATATATAGTCATTATTTACACCATTATACCCATCCATGTAAGGTGGTGGTGGAAAATAGATTACACCTCGGCGTAGAGACGGTATTCCGTACGTACGCACATGCGGTGATTTCGTTTTCCGTAGGATGGATATATGGTGAAATAGGATTGTTTCATACTTATAATAACATAACAGTATATGAGTGACACTGATGTTATTACTTCATAACAAAAAAACTAATGAAGAAGAAGTGGAAGAAGAAATAAAGATGAATGAATCGGTAACGAACATTACCTCTTCTTTGAAGCGCATATTTGAGACCCCCTTCTAGGGCACTAAAATTGGTCTTTGAATAAGACCAGAACCTCTAGGATGTCTCTAGGGAAGTGGAGAGAATAAATTTTTAGGGTTTTTCCGAGCTTGAAGGCTCAAAGTGGTGTGAGGAAGAGAGGGAGGAGGTACCCTTTTATAAGGGAGGAGAAGGGCACCTTTGGAATAACTAAAAATATTATTTTATTATAAAGTCAAATTCGGTTTTTAATAGCTCCAAATTGATATATTTTGAAGATAAGGTGGGTACGGGTCGAAAACCTCTCATCCAATAGAATTTAGACAAGTTTAGGTATCAATTTTAACCTTATCATATAGATTTAACTTTAAGCTAGATAATTTAACTTTTACTGTGTCTTCTTGTTTTCTTACACTATAAGGTTAATAAACTTACTATATCAATCCAAAAGATCCCCAAGTTGTTTATTATTAATATATATAAACTTATCTATGTCATTTGGCCAAACCGTATAGTTTTAGGAATAAAATAAAAATTAATAATATAATATTTGATTTAAAAACTATTTTATGTCAATTTTGACACTATTTAGTAGTTGATTTTTTTGAAAATTATAACAGAATGATTAGTTCAAAACAAGTTAATTAAATCAATAATAACATGTCCTATTAACCTAAAAAATTATTTTAATTCATAAAAAGTCTCAAATTACATTTATTTGGGTATTTGTAACATCAATTATGTCAATATTTCATTAATAAGATAATTACTGCATCATCATTGTGTCATAAATAAATTAAATTATTTAATATCTAAAAATTATAAATAAAATACCATTATGTAGGAAATGTTTTTATCTTTCTAATGAATATTTATAGTCGAATTTGTCTTATGTATAACCCCATATTAAAAATGATTTACTTATTAAACTTTGATTTTAACTATTTTAACCCTTCTTTAAATAAATTAATAATAAATGTCCTAATCTAATCCAAGTGGGCCTAAATGGTCATATTTTATTCCTAAGGTTGTTTTTGGTCGAATTAAATTTATCCAATAGAATTAGGACATGTGTTAGCGGAATAATAATAACACTTTTACCCTTAATTACCATATTTACTTTTAACCGTGGTAAAAAAAAGTAAAAAGTTACTATTCACCAAAAATTATTTTCATCTCATTGAACCACATTTTAGTCCTTGATATTAACCGTGTCTCTCGGATTTTCGAAATTCCACTCACAGAATCGGTAAAATTATGTTTTATGAAAAATTCAGTTTTTTTTACAACCACTTAGTGGTTTCTGTATTCATCAAAAATTGAACGTTTTTAGAAAAATACCAAAAATTCACCCTAGGATAATTTCGATATTCCGAATCCAAAAATGAAGTCCATTTTGAAAAATTAAATTCATAAAATTTCAAAAAGAGGTTTTTACTATTCATAACGGCTAGTTTTAATAATATTTTAATAGCATATCATTGTTTAGTGAAACTCGGTATTGCGTACGACACAATCTATTGAGGAAGGTCGTGGTTGCGTGTGAACCAAGCCAAGCTAGTGTTGTGTGTAGTGAAAGATTCCTTTGATAAAAACAAAATATTTCTCATAAAAGTCTCTGGTGTTACTTTCTACCCCCCTTAAAATGAATTTTTCCCTCAAAATTATTCACTTTGTAAAAAAAAGATGAGGATACCTCTCCCTCATCATATCTTCAAGATCTCATGTAGCTTCTTCTAATTGGTGGTTCCTATATAAAACTTTCACCAATAAAGTTGTCTTGTTTCGTAGGACTTTTTCGCTACGATCCAGAATCTCTATCAGCTTTTCTTCATAAGAAAGATCTTGCTCTAGTGGTACAACTTCTAAGCTGAGTACATGTGAAGGATCAGGTATGTACTTTCTCAGGAGAGATACATGGAACACATCGTGAACTTGAGAGAGAATCGGTGGAAGTGCCAATCAGTAAGCTACCTTTCCAACACGATTCAGTATTTCGAAAGGGCCGATATATCTAGGGCTCAACTTCCCCTTCTTTCCAAATCTCATGACCCTCTTCCAGGGAGATATTTGTAAGAACCCTTTATCACCCACTTCAAACTCTAGGTCTTTCCTTCGGTTGTCGGCATAACTTTTCTGTCGACTCTAAGCTGCTCTTATGTGTTGTTGAATAGATCGGACCTTTTCTTCCATCTCATCAACAAGATCAGGTCCTAATAGCTTTTTTTCCCCAACTTCATCCCAGCAAGTTGGAGTCCTGCATTTATTTCCATAGAGAGCTTCATAAGGAGCCATCTGAATACTGGAGTGAAAGCTATTATTATAAGAAAATTCCACCAAAGGTAGGTGTTGATCCCAACCACCTTTGAAATCCATAGAGAAAGTTCTCAACATATCTTCTAGAATTTGAATTTTTCTCTCAGACTGACCATCTGTCTGAGGATGATAAGCAGTGCTGAAACTCAACTCTATATCCAGAGTATGCTGAAGACTTCGCCAAAACATCAAGGTAAATATCGGATCCCGATCATATATAATAGAAAGTGGTACTCCATGCAATCTTACCACTTCCTTTACATATATCCGGGCAAGCTGATCCAGAGAGAAATCCTCTCTAATAGCAATGAAGTGTGCAAACATTGTAAGACGATCAACTATGACCCAGATAACATTACTGCCTTTGGATGTTTTAGGACGTCTTGTGACAATGTCCATAGTGATGTTTTCCCATTTCCATTTGGGTATGGGTAATGGTTGTAACATCCCCTTAGACTTATGTCTCTCAGCTTTAACGTGCTGACAAACCAAGCATCAAGAGACATATTCAGCAACATCTCTTTTCATGCCATCCCACCAGAAGTACTCTTTCAGGTCCCTATACATCTTCGTGCTTTCAGGATGAATAGATAATGAAGAACTATGAGCCTCATCCAGTAGCTCCTTCTTTAATTCGGGGATGGGAGGAACACAAACCCTATTCCGGAACATTATTATCCCATCACAATCAAGGTTGAATTCAGGAATATTTCTCACCTTCTTCTATAACTCTACATCTTCTTTCTATGCCTCTTTAATCTTCACATGTATAGATGGTTGAACATTCATTTGAGAGAGATACGATTTTCCGCCTTCCATTATAATTCCAAGATCCATCCTTTGTAAATCCATAAATATTGGATCTTTTGTGATCCTCATCATGGATAAACTGGCATGGTCTTGTCGACTTAATGCATCATCCACCTTGTTTGCTTTCCTAGGGTGGTAATGAATTGAGCAGTCGTAATCCTTAATCACCTCTAACCATCTTTTTTGGCTCTTATTCAGCTCCTTTTGTGTGATAATATAATTTAAACTTTTATGATCAGTATAAATGTCACACCTTTCTCCATAAAGATAATCCCACCATATCATTAATGCAAAGATTACCACAGCTAACTCCAAATCATGTGTTTGGTAATTTTGCTCATGGATTTTCAACTGTCGTGAGGTATAAGCTATCACCATATCATTTTTCATAAGAACACACCCCATCCCCTTCTTGGATGTATAACTGTAGATCACAAACCTTTCTCCACTACAAGGCAGTGTGAGCACAGGTGCACTGGATAAACTTCTTTTCAACTCCTTGAAATTCTCTTCACAGTCCTCCGTCCAAACAAACATAACTCCTTTTCAAGTCAACCTGGTGAGTGGATTAGATAATCGTGAAAACAAATTCAAAAACGTCGATAATATCCAGCCAAACCAAAAAACTTCGGATCTCAGTTACTATTGTTGGTCTCGACCATCTTTCGATAACCTCTGTTTTTTGCTGGATCCACAGATATCCTCTCTTTTGAGATTATGTGACCCAAAAATGAAACTCTTTGAATCCAAAATTCACACTTGGAAAATTTGGCATAAAGCTTCTCCTTTCTCAAGGTCTTCAATATAATTCTCAAGTGATCTTCATGTTCTTCCTTGATCTTTGAATAGACAAGAATATCATCTATAAAGACTACCACAAATTGATCAAGATAGTCTCTAAAGACTCTATTCATCAGAACCATGAAGATATCAGGGGAATTAGTAAGACCAAATGGCATCACTATAAATTCATAGTGTCATACATTGTATGGAAAGTTGTCTTTGGTATATCCTCCCTTTTGACCCTTAATTGACGATACCCTGAATGAAGATCAATCTTGAAAAAGTATTGAGATCTACGTAGTTGGTTAAATAAGTCATGAATGCGTGGGAGAGGATATTTGTTCTTGATAGTGATCTTGTTAGGTTCTCGATAATCAATGCAGAGTCTCATTGATCCATCTTTCTTCTTAACAAATAGAAAAGGTGATTCCCAAGGTGATGCACTAGGGCGTATGAATCCCTTATCAATATTCTCTTGGAGTTGCTTCTTCAATTCCTGAAACTAAATTGGGGCCATTCTATATGGTGTCTTCGAAATACGCAAAGCACCCGGTACGAGTTCTATTGAAAACTCAACTTCACAATTTGGTGGAAGACCCGACAATTCCTCTATAAAGACATCATCAAACTCTCATACAATGGGCATATTCTTAATTGTGAGTTTCTCACTAACCATTTGAGATAAATAACCTTCATTCAGTGGAATGAAGACCCATAAGATGGAAGAAATTTCCACTGGAAGGTTATGTTCATCCTGGCATCGATAGACGATCATAGATTGATCTAGAATATGAAATGTGACTTCTTTTCTTTGGCAATTGATATGAGCTCCATATAAAGAAATCCAATCCATTCCAAGAATCACATCATATTCTACTATAGGAAGGATCACAAGACTTGCAGGAAGCACTTTCCCACAAACTTCAATCGGGGAAGGATTATAAACTTTTGATGCGACTGTTGTGCCATTAGGTGTTTTCACATCTAACTCAACATCTAATTCTTGAGGTAATACGGTGATACCCTTAGAAAAAACATCAGAAATAAATTATTGGGTGGATTCAGAATCAAATAAAACATTTACTACTTTAGAGTGGATGGTAAGTGTACCTTTCTCCACATCGTTATCGTATTCCACATCGCTGATAGAAATTGCATGTGACTTTACTTTTTCATTCGCCTTAAGATTTTGTTGATGTCGATCATCATCAACAACCCTAGGATTAGGGCATTTATTGGCATAATGCCCCATCTCCTTGTACTTGAAACATTGAAGTGTAGTAGGTTCATTCTGTGTATCCCTTCCTTTGTTTGCATCATTAGACATCTTCTTCCCATCATTGTAGCATTCAAATGCCCGATGACCTTACTTTCCACATTTGAAACATTTACTTTTCCATTTAAGACAACTCCCTCCATGTTTCGTTTCACACTTTGAGCATAAGGGAAAGCTCATCTTCTTTTAAGTGTGCTCTTTAGATTTTCCTTTGAAATCCATTTTCCTCTTCTTATCAAACCCATATGACTGATGGGTTACTCCAATCTCCATCTCAACTTTGAGAGCACATCGAACGGTTTCCTCGTAGCTATTAAAGTCCCTTATGGATAACGCCCTTTGAAGACATGGTTTTAAGCCACTAAAGAGTCGATCAATCTTACTCTCAAGTTGGATACTAATACCATAAGCGTACCTTGGAAGTCTTGTAAAATTTGATTCATAGGTACCAACAGAATCATCATCATTTTGCTTCAGTTCAAGAAACTATTTCTCCATCTTTTTTTGGAGAATACGAGGGAAGTAATTATTGAAAAATAAGTTCATGAACTCATCCCATTCCATGGACACAATTTCATCCCTTTATCTAGTATTCTTAATAAGATTCCACCATTGATCAGCATCACCTTCCCAATGATACACTACTAAGATGACTTTATCATGTTCAGAACATTGAAGAACTGAAAATATCTTTTCAGTAGTACTATTTCGTTATTCAGCAACTAATGGATCAGTAGACCCGTTGAATGAGGGTGGACGTTGCCTCATGAAGGATTCAACAGAATTTTGCTCCTTCCTTTTCTCGTTTGGAAGTCTTGCATGATTCATAGCTTCAGAAAGTTGTGTGAGCATGGCTACAAGATTTTTCATTCAAACTCCCATAACGTTTGGTTTCTTAGGGGGGCAATCATTTCATTGCCCGTCGCATTCCGCATTAACACGGTTCCTTCGTGTTCCAGCCATTGACTAAAACCATGAAGAATAGTGTGAGCAAAACTAATTATAATAGGAAAACCACACAATCAAGAATAAAATTCCACACTTAAGGTCTTATCCTAGGTTATTCATGTCTATTTCTAAAACACTAAGATTGTTTTCTATGCTTAGACTTATCCTTAGGGTTCTTACTAATGCTTTCACATCCTAGTTTCCAAAGGTTGACTATACCTTTCCTCTGATACCAACTATAATGACCCATACTTTACATACATTGTTATTACATCATAATTTAATAATACTTATTACAACATATAACAAAACCATTAATAGACCGTATAAGTATAATGTCTTTAGAAAATGGGAAACAAAAACAACTGGTTCATAAAGCATCTACACTGTCTCCCATTTATTTCATCATATCTATAGACCATTTTGGCATATCTTACTTAATAACCTTCTTCCTAACCTGGGGAAAGAAAACATTCAAAAGTATGAGGTCAAATGCTCAGTAAGGGTAAACAAAAGAAATATCAATCACATCAAAATAAAAACATAACATTTTGGAAATCTTACCCTGCAAAAGAGATCATAATTTCATAACATGGGATAAATCATGGTAGTGAAATGTAATCCCAATACTCATAACATAAAACATGAAACTTTGTGGCATGCACACATAATCATAGAGAATCATTTCTTATTAGTCAAGACTCATTTCCAAGACTATCTTAGTGGACAAAGTCCATTTCTGAACCGAGTTCACTCCTCGTTTCAGTCCTGTTTTACTGAACCGGTTTAACCTGCCATTCCAGAAATGTCTATCTCATGAGATATAAAATCTTAACCCAATTAATTGGAGGGAGATATAGGTCCCACCCATCTCATAATGATACCATTCTTATGTCTGCCACAAAATCATAAATCATACATCATTGCATAACCCATGTAATAAAAATGGGATTCTTAAAGAACATGACATCATAAAACAATTCATATAAGATAAAGGAATTTATAAAAAAATACCATCACAACATAATCAAATCAATTTAATAATAGGGATAGAAACATAACCCTATATTATCTTAGATGGAAAATAATTTTGATTAAACACTTGAACTCCATTCTTGAGGAAAATATCCTTTCTACTTCAAAGTTTTTTTCCTTTTTGAACATGTCATACAATTTTAAACTAAAATATGTTGATTAAAAATAAACATGAGAACTTGTAAAGGAATATTCTTGGAAATACTATTTTAAAAATCCATTCATGTCATATAATTTAAACAAAACATTCTTCTCGTACTTTTGTTGGAAAAGTCAAAAAGTACATCGTATGAAAAACGACAAAAGATTCCTTTCATATCTTTTACTAAAAACTCACCGAAGGGTAAAATTGGATTTAAAAATTTCTAGGTGGATTGAAATAATATTACATATTGAGGAAACATGGATGTGGATGATAAAATACATCCCAGTAAATTCCAAAGTACAAACAATCTTAGATAAAAATGAGATTGTGATATTTCCCTTTCCTTAGGTCCAATTTTCTTCGTAAGTGTCTGAACCTCCTGTATAATGATTTAAATAATGTTATTGACTTATTCCAGAATCGAACTTATTTTTATGATGTCATATATGGTCATATTATTAGCTTCTTATTAGTAATATTTCATTACTACTTGTTATTCGGGTGTTTATTACTTTTTGTTCTTATGCGTGTTTGGTCGAATAAATTCTTATTTTTCTTTTTAGGTTATAGATACCTCATTTACAGAATAGTATTAGTGTAATATATATCAAATTTATTCATTAAATTCATTTATATAATCATTATTCAATGAAGATCATGCAGAACGAGTCGCATCACATCTTGGAGACGGTATTCCGTACGTACGCACGAGCGATGATATCGTTCCCATGATTTTGGAATTGTATTGGAGTGTATATATACTATTCCAGAATCACTATCACTTTACAGCAATCATATATAGTCATTATTTAAACCATTATACCCATCCAAGTAAGGTGGTGGTGGAAAATAGACTACACCACGGCGTGGAGACGGTATTCTGTATGCACGCACGCACGGTGATTTCATTTTCCGTAGGATGGATAGATAGTTAAATAGGGTTGTTTCATACATATAATAACATATCAGTATATTATTGATACTTATGTTATTACTTCATAGTGAAAAAACTAAATAATAAGAAGTGGAAGAAGAAATAAAGATGAAAGAATTGGTAACGGACATTTACTCTTCTTTGAAGCGCTTCTTTGAGACCTCCTTTTAGGGCACTAAAATTGGACTTTGAAGAAGACCAGGACCTCTAGGATGTCTCTAGGGAAGTGGAGAGAATAAAGTTTTAGGTTTTGGCCGAGCTTGAAGGCTCAATGTGTTGTGAGGAAGAGAGGGAGGAGGTGCCCTTTTATAAGGGAGGAGAGGGGCACCTTTGGAATAACTAAAACTATTATTTTATTATAAAGTCAAATTCGGTTTTTAATAGCTCCAAATTGATATATTTCTAATCTAAGGTGGGTATGGATCGAAATACACTCATCCAATAGAATTTATACATGTTTAGGTATCAATTTTAACCTTATCATTTAGATTTAACTTTAAGTTAGATAATTTAACTTTTACCGTGTCTTCTTGTTTTCTTACACTATAAGGTTAATAAGCTTACTATATCAATCCAAATGAACCTCAAGTTGTTTAGTATTAATATATATAACCTTATATAAGTCATTTGGCAAAACCGTAGATTTTTTAGAAAAAAATAACAATTAATAATATAATATTTGTTTTAAAAACTATTTTATGTCAACTTTGACACTATTTAGTAATTGATTTTTTTGAAACTCTTAACAGAATTATTAGGTCGAACCAAGTTAATTAAAGCAATACTAACATGTCATATTAACCTATAAAATTAGTTTAGTTCATAAAAAGTCTCAAATTACATTTATTTTGGTATTTATAACATCAATTATGTCAATATTTCATTAATAAGATATTTACTACATCATCGTTGTGTCATAAATAAATTAAATTATATAATGTCCAAAAATTATAAATAAAATACCATTATGTTTGAAATGTTTTTATCTTTCTAATGAATTTTTATAGTTGAATTTATCTAATGTATAACCCCATATTAAAAATTATTTACTTATTAAACGTTTATTTTAACTATTTTAACCCTTCTTTAAATAAATTAATAATAAATGTCCTAATCTAATCCAAGTGGGCCTAAATGGTCATATTTGTTTATTAAGGTTGTTTTTGATCGAATTACACTTTTCCAATATAATTATTACATGTGTTAGGGTAATAATAATAACACTTTTACCCTTAATTTCCCTATTTACATTTAACTGTGGAAAAAAAAGTAAAAAGATACTATTCACCAAAAAATATTTTCATCTCATTGAACCACATTTTAGTCCTTGATATTAACCGTGTCTCTCGGAGTATCGGAATTCCACTCACAAAAACGGTAAAATTATGTTTTATGAAAAATTCAGTTTTTTTAACTACCACTTAGTGGTTTCACTATTCATCAAAAACTGAAAGTTTTCAGAAAAATACCAAAATTTCACCCTAGGCTAATTTCGATATTCCGAATCCAAAAAATGAAGTCCATTTTGAAAAAAAAATTTATAAAATTTCAAAAAGTGGTTATTACTATACATAACGGCTAGTTTTAATTATATTTTAATAGCATATTGTTGTTTAGTGAAACTCGGTATTGCGTACGACGCAAGCTATTGAAGAAGGTCGTGGTTGTGTGTAAAGAAAGACAAGCTAGTTTTGTGTGTAGTGTAAGATTCCTTTGATAAAAACAAAGTATTTCTCACAAAATTCTCGGGTGTTACACATAGTTTTATGGGCTATACCCATGGTTCCAAACTGTGGGTATTGTGTAATTTTCCATTATTTTTTCTATTATATGTGTTATACCATGATAAGTTACATATGAAACCTACTTGTTTTGACATGTAATTCTATGATTAAATCATTATAGAATATGTCTCTTTTCCATAGACTATGATATTTTCAAATATTAATGATACCCATTTAATTTTATAGTTTCTTATATGAGGAAATGTTTATGATACCCATTTCATTTCATGGGATATAATATTATTAAAGTTTATGATATTTTGTAACACATATTTATGTTATCATTATGTGAATTGTGGTACCTATATCTCTCTCTAATGCAGTGGATAAAGATTTACGTCTTATGAGATAGACATGGCTAGAATGGGGATTGAACCCAGTTCCGCAAGGGACTTTGTCTACTAAGATGGTCTTGGGAGTGAACCTTGTCCACTACGATGTTCTTGGGAGTAAACCATGACTAAAACGATTGTTTTCGGAGAGACCCATGACTACTAAGATGGTCTGGTGAGTTATCATTGACTACTAAGATTGTATTGGGAGTAAACCAATACTAATAAGATGGTTTGAGGAGTAAACCCATTCCACTAATATAACCTTGGTAGTGAACCTTGACTACTATCAAAATCATTTAATATGTTTATGAGTCAATTTAATTTCATATATTATTCATATCTTATTCTCTTAGGAATTAATTTTCTTGATTCTCATGTGATTCACATCTTATGATATGTTAATCCTTATTTCATGACTTGTGCGTATGATATTTTATATATATTGTATGATCATAAATTGTTATGATCATGATCTTATAATGTAATGTTCATGTAATGTTTTTTTATCTCCTTTATTTGGCCTCATTGAACATTTTATCTCACCTTTTATTATGTATATTTTCCCTAGGTTATGAAGATTTTTTATGTAGGATCGCTAAATGGGAAGATCTTATTTTGAAAAATTTCCAGTCTTTCATTAATTTAGAAGATTGTGTTCCATGTTTCTAAAGACACTAAACTATTGTGGTCATTTAGAATATAATTTTGTAATATGAGGAGTATTCATCTAAAATTATGAAATATCCATGAATGAGGATCATGGTTCAATACAATTGGTATCAAAGTAATGGTTTAGTCATCCTTTGGAAACTAGAATGAGAAAACCTTAGTCAGGTCCCAAAATACATGTATCTAAGGATAAGTATAAGGATGTGTTCGAGTATAGTAAAATGTAAAATAATTGTGGTAGAGGATATAATATGTGTTTTTCTAGAAATACATCCATTTCTGGATACTAGAAGTTTATGTGGATCTGGCATAGATTACATAGCGGTGACAACCCCTAAACCACCTTGTTAATATTGTATCATTTAAGAACTAGTGCAAAACAACAGGCCTTACTGAATACATAGTTTGACACTCGCAAGAGAAATGATTTGGAAATTCACAAATACTTCATGAACCATAATGAATTATTTAAATAGAATATTACTATGAATAACATAGGATGTGCTTAATTTTCCATATATTAAAGATAAATGTGTCATAATAGAGATATAAAATAAGTATATTTTCATGATTATGTGGTTTCCCACTATAATTAGTGTTCATAACACTATTCCTTTTGGCTTCATTCAATCATAAGAACTATAATGAAATTTTAAAAAATTGAATGAGATTACCTATTTGCTAATATGAAATTGAAATGTTTCTTAAGTCCACTTAGTTTTCATGGAACATGAATAAATATGTGTACCATAACCAAATCTCAGACTTACCATATAAGATAATGATTTTTTGATTAGTGTTTGGGTAGTGGAGGCCATGGAGGAAACAAGATTCAATTTCCTACATGTTAATATTGTGTTAAGAAACTGTCTAGAAAATGTATCCATGGGATGAGAATATGTTTTGACTATGGAAAAGAAGGAAACAAAAAATTTAACGCTAATGGAAAAATTTTGGATAATGAAATAGATGATAATAATGGTCTCTCTATGATATTATCAACTATTTAGTGGTTTATATGT
This sequence comes from Viscum album, assembly GCA_963277665.1. Lineage (NCBI taxonomy): Eukaryota > Viridiplantae > Streptophyta > Magnoliopsida > Santalales > Viscaceae > Viscum > Viscum album. The sequence continues at coordinate 704,280,997 of OY728145.1, forward strand.
TGAACGATTGAGAATTAGGAAAATCAATTTCCAAAATTTAAATCTTGTGAAGTGTATCAACAATGATGTATGATTAATAAATATTTTTTTTATGATGAAGAGACTTAAAATAAAATGTTAATGGAAATAAGTTCTAATGCTTAAGAGGATGTAGCGTAGTTAACAATTTGAGAATTATGTGGGATGAATGAAGTATTTATGTTTTGGAATTCCAAGATTATATTCTCTGATTTATGGAGTATATAAGGATTGATTAGTAAATGTTTTTGTTAGGGATTTGAAATAGAATTCTGAATCATTTCGGTGATCGAGAAAACTGATTTAATAGAAAGGTGATATTTCGTCAAGAGAAGGTAACCCTTAATATTTTACTAATATTGGTAAAATTGTGTTTTCGTTGGATACATGGATGATTTATTTGGATAATGTAAATTGGATATTAATGATGATGTCAGAAATGATAAATTATTTTTTGAAAAAATGATTTTATTTTATAATTGGGGGAATTTATAGCATTTTTGGATTTAATGAACATATCCAATAATATATGTAATATGAAATCATGCATGTTTTCAATAAATATTTATAGCAATTCATTTTCTTAACATGTTTAATGAGAATAGCAAATGAATATATTCACATGTTTGGTATGTGAAAACCAAGAGATATGTTTCAATATATGTGAGAAACAAAGTTAAACTAATTTTAAAAACTTTAGCGACATTCTTTATAAAGTTTTTTATATTAATATTTCAGTAGGGTGACAAGGATACCCATTTATTTAATGGTTTATGTTATTATTCAGATTTGGTTTTATATATTAATGTATTATCACACAATATGATTATTTATACATATTGGATAACATGTGCTAAATATTTTTGTCTGATGATAGCTAAAGAAAGATGGGATGAATTTTCACTCAATTAATACATCTCCTAATCTATAAGTGATTTAGGTGTGAAAAATTTACATTAATTTCATGGATCAGGAAATGAAGTAGAAATTGAACAAGGAATAACCAATGTGTGAGATTGTTGATGTGAAATGGAATGATATCAAGTTATAATTTATTTATGTTAAAAATTCATTAACTTAAGAAAATGATCATGAAATAAATTGTTTTCTAGTTACCATAATTTTTTATGATATCAAATACCTTTTCATGCACCTTTAGAATATAGTGTTATGATCACTAACATTCTATAGATCGCCCACTTTTTTTAGATCAGTGATATTTATCACTCTCGAAAATTATTTATGATTTTCTTTCATATCAAATTCATTACTTCTCATATATGTTATCATATTTCAAAAACCCAGTTATGTGTAACTTTGGGTTACCATTACTCTGAACGGACCGAAGGCCTTCTATTTTTTTTAATTTTAAATAATCCCCCTTTTAAGGGTAGAGGGGAACCCTTACACGCACCATAGGCTTCATAAAATTACATGGCACAAAAGTCTTAGAGGAAATCATCCTTAGTATAACTACTTGTAAATACTCTTCCACAGGGCCTACATCAAGATGTAAACTCTCTACCTTCACATGGATGTATTTCTATGATTCTCATGCAAGAACAGGATGTTCCTGATTGAAATTTCCATACCCTCTCATTCTTCATTTTCTATTAGCTCTGCTATGTTGAATGCGCCATGCTTTGAATCCTAATATAGAGCATATATTTTGTAGAGTCATCCTAGTCCAAGTAAGCATAATTTCATATGGACCAAAGTCTTTGTGGTGTCTTAAAGGCCTTGAGGTGGCCCCAAATCTTTACTGACCCAAAGGCCTTTGGTGGACAGATGGCCTTGAAGGACATGAGGACCAAACTAGTGCCCTGAAAGCCCAAACATATGAATAGTTTTGTTTAATCTGGTACTGAATAGTACATTCTACAACACCTATTATAGTACCACTAAGGTACTTCTATAGTACGCAGAAATATGTCTTCACATGGATTTAATCTCTAGTCTCTTGGATTCATGTACCAAGTCATCACTAATCATACTGAGGCTCTTGTTCATTTGGGTAACCATTATGTTCCTAACATTCCCATTTTAATAGAAGTTTGGATATTCATTTTTTGCGATATGTGTTACTACTAAATGAACATTTATGTTTTAAAACATTGATGTACATAGATAATTTCAAGGCCGAAATTATTTTATGGGTGGTATATTTTCACAACTCTAGTTTTTATGAATTATTATTATTTGAATAAATTGAAATTCATTGATGGATTGAATTGCATAGAACTCCAAGTTATTCATGATTTATACATAACAAATAGTTATGTGTTTTCTACATGCAACAAAAAGTTTAGATTGCTCAGCACACAACACTATATTTGGATTTTGTTACACTCAATAGAGAATTCCTTTTATAACTATTATTACACTCAAGACCGAGTTTTACCGAACTACAATATACTATTAATATTATCATTAAAATATATTTATATTTATAACCTATCCGTTTGAATGGTGGTTTTAAAAATTATTACTTAAATTATTAACAAATGGTTCATTCATGTTATTTAAATGATTTATTTGGTAACTAATTAACTATATATGAAAATAATAACTATTTTAAAATAAATTCATTCCATTTGTGAAAACTATTTTTCGATGTATAAACTCATTTAATATTAATAAATTATACAAAAAATATGAAATGGATTATTTTATTGAGATATATATTTTATATAATCAATATATTATTTTACATTCATTTTATGTGTTTTCTAGTCAATATATATGACTAAATCTAATTTTATGCATAATAAGATGTATTTTTCTAAGAGGAAGTTTTACCACATTCTAATAGTAAACTTATTTTATAATTAAGTTCAAAAAAATTTACAAAATAAATTTGATAAAATAAATCTTATTTTTTAAATGAGAATATCAAAATTATATTAGAGTGAATATTTAGTATTTGTTTCTTAAATATTTCATTTTTGGGTAAATAGGGGAAAATACTATATATTATTTGAAAAAATATTTTTGTTTAACACATTTTTATAGTTAATTTATATTTTTATTTGATTTTAAGTTATATATAGTTCTACTATCCATATATTAATCCAATTTAGGTCATTATAATCAATTTTATATTGAAATTAAATATAAAATCATTTCAAGTATTTAAACATTTTCTCTTTAAAAAAATATATTCTTATCTCGTCTATGATATTAATTTTAAATTTATTTTCTTCCAATTCATTGATATAAATTTATAAAAATGGATTATATATTTGGAAACATCATAATTTATAATTTATAATAACTATAACATACTTTTTTTAAAGAATATTTTTGACAAAACTGTTAAAAGTAATCATAATGATTAAGGGAAAAATGAGTTTATGAAAAGATTGTGCATTAAAAGTAATGGGAAAATGATGTATTAACATGTAAGAAATCCATATTATATCCACATTTTACAATATAACATCTATTATAAAAAATGATTCATTATTTTTGGAAAATTAATCAAGGGATAACTCCTAACCTTGTTTATCTTTTTGGTATTTACAATAATGTCAATCCTTATATACTGTAAAGGGGTGTTCACTCTCCTCACTTCATCACACATCTAGAAAACTTTGAATTAGAAAATACCTACCAAAATATCTTCCCAGATAACCGAAACTCAATCCAGAATCCTCACATTGGGTATAAATCTAACCAGGTAAGTCCTTTGGGGAAAACCAAAAGGAGTTACCTGAAGTGGAGGTAACGTTTATCAATGTGAATTTTGGTTTTTTTCCTTCTCCACCAACAAAAATATTCTTCTAGAATGATTTCATATTGAAATAATTATCATAATAATAATAATATTTTTTTCATATTAATGGTATGATATATAACTTCTCACACATTTATAAAATGGGAAAACAATCATCGTTCTTATGTATGGAAGACTACTGGCTTGTGAAATGATGTTGTTCTTTTATCCATTTCCACCTCTCAAGGTTGGTAATGATGATGGAAATGATATTTATATATGATATAGATGATATATATAATTTATTTATGCTTTTGTAATTATTACATAACACCTAACTTCATGCCTTTCATTTTCTCAGAACATGATAACATCAATCGCGTGTACGACGGACTACCATCTCGCGAAGCGATGCGATTTGTTAACGCATTACATGGAACATATTAAAGATGATTTTAATAAGAAAATGTTATATATTTGACTTAATAATGATACTGGAATGATAATATATATATATATATATATATATATATCATGTACTTTTCTTCCTTTAAATATGTTATGGAAATACAAATAGCACTAATGCATATGTACGCCCTACCGTCTCCACAAACAGTGAATTTCATTTCCAATTTATATATTTTATGGATTATCATAAATACATATTTAATGAATATATATAATATTTATATCTTGTTTTAAATTAATTAAATTATTAAATCATGATCAAAGTAAGAGGTCCAAGAATAACAAGTTAAAACAGGTACGAAAAAAAGTTGATATTACATGAAACCTATATTTAACATGGAATTGTAAATTAATGGGTTATATAATGACATATGTTAATAATATACACTATTATATGTATTTTTTATGTGATATATGAATAATAAACTTATATTTATTATATAGGTGGTATGAAAAAGTATGAAAAAAGTCAATACATTAGGTAATGGGATTTCTAGTCTCACTTTTATTTCTGTGAGACTTCTGCCATATTGACAACACATTTAATTTTTGCCGTATATAAAGTAACCTATGAAGTGGTATATAATGAATTTAATTTATTTCATGATATTAAAATTTTTAAATTTATGTTATTCTTTCTTGGATCAAATGATTCAAAAGTTACTCAGGTAGTAATGTATTTAAGTATCACATTTTATATTTGTGAGAAACATTCTATACTCACCGTGTATTAATTCTATGTGGTAAATTTAATGAAAATGAATGTAATTTATTATTCTTACACTTACTTTTTTTAATTACACAAATTTTTCAGGATCTGTCTTTTATGGGGTTTATAGTTCAAAAGTATCCAAATTTGTAAGATTTTTCTTGTCACAATTTTCCTTCTTTGAGATATATGATTTTGTTATGAACCGGTATTCTTTCACAAGGTGTATATACCACCCATTTAACATATAATATCATCAATTTATTCAACCCCATGATATTTTATTTTTCATTTTCTTTTATTCTTTCATGGGGCTTAGGATTCATGGTTATTGTAGTGGTGTGATTTTTATGTTACAATATCACCATTTTTTGGGATTGTTTATTATCTAGTATCCAATATTGGAATCTTATGAAGAAAATCTCATGTATTTCCATTAATTTTATTATACTATGTTTAATCAATATATATTCATGTAATGGTACCATTTTTCACACATTAATAATTAATATAATTAAGAAATTGTTTTTATGAAAACTTTACTTTATTTTTCTCTTCTATCATATTTTTTTCCTACAAAACCATTTTATATAAAACAGTGTTCAAAATTTTTTTAATTGATATATTATGATAATTTTCAAGTAAATTATTTTGAACGTGTTTTATTTTTTAAAAATGTTTATAAATGGTTTTAAAATCATCTTTAATTCGCCAAGAGGATATTTTCAAAGAAAAAGATTTTCTAAAAATTTTATTGTTCATAATGTTTCTAAATTATTTTCAAATATTCATTTTTTTGTTTTCAAGGATATTTTAATATAATTTTTTTAAATGGATTTAAACTTTAAAAATCATTTTTCTAATTGTAGAATACATTTTCCTCGAGAAATGTTTTAAATGATCTTAAAATATTACTTCATGAGTTTTCAAGATTGTTATTTAAAAAAATTATTTCAAAAATGTTTTATGTCATAAAAAATTATTTTCAAAGAATGCTTATTTTCCTTAAAAAATGATCTAAGTGGTATTTCAAAACCCATCTCAACATAAGACAACATCTTTAGATATAATTTTTGATTTACTGAGCATATGATCAAAGGAAACCATTTGTATTCTTTCCTTCAATTGTTAATGTTTTCGATGAAAATTTATTTATGAAACCCAGTTCTCTTACAAGGGTAATACCATGATATAATGATTATGAAGCCCTCTTTTTATCATAGTCTATTCTATGATAAAATTATTATGAAACCGGTTAATTTTCCAAAATTAATGATTTGATTAAATTTTTATGATACCTAATTCATATTTGGGGTTATTATATGAGGAAATGTTATTTTTACCCATTTCATTTCATGGTTTATGATATGATGAATCATTATGATCTTGTAGGACACATATGTATGTTTTCATTATGTGATGGGTGAGACCAATATCAATTTATAATGCCTTGGGTAAAGATATATATCTAATGAGATAGACATAGATGGAATGGGGAGTGAACCTAGTTCATGAAGGGACTTTTCCACTTAGTTGATATTGATATTGAAAATTGACTACTAAAATGATCTTAGGAGTGGAATCTTACTTTTAATATGGTCTTATAAGTGAACCTTGACTACTACTATGGTCTTAAAAGTGAACCATGACTACTAATATGGTATTGGGAGTGAAACTTTACTACTAAAGTGGTTTGAGGAGTGAACCCATTCCACTAAAATATCCTTGGAAGTTAGGATTGAGTACTATAGAAATCATTTCATATGTTTATATGTATGACACAATTCCATATCTTATTACTATGTTATTCTCTCATGTCTTATGCTCCTAAATCTCATATGATTCATGTATTATTATTTGATAGTCATTATTCCATGAATCATGTTTATTATATTTGTTATACATATTACAATCTCTAAATGTTATGATTATGTTATCATACCCTTATGTTCATGTTATGCTTACAAATATCCTTTATTTACCATTATGGGTCATCTGAGCTCACCCTGTCTTATTTTTCATTTTCACATTTAATTAAGATAGGCATTATGTTGGAGTACTAAATGGGAAGATCTTTATTGGAATCATTAAATATCTTTTACCAAGTCTGAAGATTGTGTTCATTGTTTCTAAAGACACTAAACTATGGTATTCATTGGGAATATACATATTTAATATTCAAAATGTTCATCTAAAATGATGATATATACTTGTATGTGAGGTATGGGTCTCAATATGAGGGGATTTCATTTAATATTTATACCTTCATATTTTATGGAACCGCCAAAGATGAAGGAACAAAAGGGAAAACTTCAAGATCTATAAGCAAATGGACCTACCATAATGAGAACATCTCTTTTCTATTATCCAATTTTGTTCTCTAATATGGAATATGAAATCCTTTTCTATGAATGGACTATAAGAAGATGAATTGGGTCATGGTAAAGAACATGTGCTAGTTTCGGAGCATTGGTGATTATTTTGATCAGTTGAATGGGAGCTCAATGGTTCTCCAAGATTAAATTGTTGTCAGTCTACCACTAAATATGGGTTAAAGAATATTATATAACTATGATAGTGTTTAAGATCTTCTATGGATTGTTCGATTTTCATGTCTTACCATACAGACTAACGAATGCTCTAAATGTGTTTATGTCTCTCAGAAACCAGACCAGCCATCCATATCTTGACTCTTTTATCATTTTATTCATTGATTATATCAAGTATAATCACAGACCCTAGAGAGGCATTCTAGGAAATATGATTTAATATTTATAAAACATCAAATAAATAAGATTTATGTCAAGATATTGAATTTTAACTTTCTAATTCAAGAGCTATGATTTCATGGTAATGTGATTTGTGAGGTGGGAGTCTAAGATGACATAGAGAAGGTAGACTATTGATATCTTGAGTATCCATTAAGAACATGTTTGAGATTAATTATTTCATAGGTTTTTCCTGTTATTAATAATATTTCATTTACAATTTCTTCCATTTTGAATCATCTATTACTAGGATTTCTATGAATGGGAGAATTTGGAGTGAAAAAAGCTAATGTCAATATGCCTTCCAAAAGGTTAATTGAAGATGGATATGAGCTCTAATTTTGGTCTGACATAATATTGGGATTGAAAATGTAGTTCACTATGATGTATCATGTGTTGGTTTAGGAGATTTTATGATGTATAGAGATCATATTATTAGTTATGGGTCTCATTAGTTGTGACCTGATGAGTTGAACTACCCTACTCAAGACATGGAGTTGGCTATAGTGGTCCACACCCTGAAATGTTTGTGACATTATCTCTTTGGGGATATATTTTTCTCTTAAAAGGCGAAAATATATTTTAATATATCTTCTCAAAGGGGGAATTAAATCTATATTTTATTAATTAGGTTGATTAACTTTAGATGTTTGGCTTTGAGTTTTCTTATGCTCCTTGGATGGGTAATGTTGTAATAGATGCTATTAATAGGAAGATGTTGGATCTTGTATAGAATCCTTCAGAGGAGGAATGGGTATGGATGAGCTTGTTAGATGAAATGTACATGGGTTACTATGAGGATCAAATGGTGATGACATGTACCCTCCCCTTAGTTATCATGTATTCCACATTGGAATGGGTAAAATCCATCCTTGAGTCAGACATTGAGTTCTGAGTGATACAAGAATATTTTTCATGGAATGTACCATTTCTAAAATAGTATATAGATAGAGATTATGTGATCAATATTCATGGAATATTTTTGGATATTTCTTCCATGAGGGAAGAGCTGGGGAGGGTATCTCATGCTTCAAAGTAGGAAGTTCACCTATGATCAATGAAAGTTTAAGGTGATATCAAATGATGATTCTGGTGGCTAGGTATAAGAGTTATATCACTTGTTTTGTCCCTAAATGACTTACCTATCAGATTATTAAGTTTGAGCATCAGTGATAGTGTAATTTTATTTTGCCTCTAATTTTTCCCAAGTTAAAATGGTATGAGGAGATGAAAGACCTGTTATAGGGTTTCCTAGGACCTTGAGGGGTAAATATGTTGGGTGGGTTGTGGACAAAAGGCTAAAGAAGGTGGATTATTTAATATTGATTTGAGAGATTAATTTTTTTGATAAATTAAGTATGATCCATGTGTAAGATATTATATGGATTCATTGAGTTTCTATGAACATGGTATCTGGTAGGGATTCTCATTAAATGTATTGGTTTGGATAAGGATTTGATAAGGGAATGGACTCTCTGTTAAATCTTATTATAATGTATAATTTGCAGACTAATGTGTTGTCTAATAAGATAAACCTAATTTTTGAGTAGATGGTTTTGGTTTATATCCTATATTTTAGAGGATCATGGGATGATTATATGGGCATGGAAGATTTTACATACTAAAACAGTGACCATTATTTTTTTAGATTGCGTCATTCAAGTTTATTTAATATTGGTCATGTCATTCAATATTATGTTGGAATGAGGTATGTAATGCAGCTATTGTTAGACTGAGTATAGTTCATGAAACTTTTTATTGGTTTTAGTTTATTTAGAATTTATTAGTGTGCACTACGAGTAATAATTTATGATATAACACAACTAGATGAAAACCCTTAGATTTCATAGTGGGAGATCTAATTTTCTTATGGGTGTCACCATGGTTAGGGATTAGTTTTTAAACAAAACGTAGAAGTTTTTTTCAGGGTTTTTATGAACTTTTTAGATTACCAAGAGTATTGTAATAGCAGACTACCGATTGGACCTCCCTCTATGGTATTGAGGTATGTACAATGTTTTCATTATATCTCTTCTTTGGAGGTTTAATCGTGATCATTCACATATAATCAATATCAAGGATGTTGAGTTGGAAACATATATATCATTTGAGGAGTGTACTATACAGATTATGGATTGGAGTTTAAAGGTGTTGAGGGGGAATATGGTATCCGTTTTATTAGTTACGTGGATGTACATATGAATAAAATAAAAGATTTGGGAGAATGATTCTAATATCAAACCCTAATATCCCAAGTTATTTGAGAAGGATCATTAGACACACTTCTCAGGGATGGGATGTCATTAGAGGGGGAGATTTTTACATCCTTAAAATTATAAGGTTTATAAATTTTTTCTTTTATAATTTTTTTTGTTTTTTTGTCATGTAAAAGGTTTTTGGGCACTATGAATCAGATGTGAAAGTGATGGGGGCACCAACCAGTAGATTAAAGAAAATGGTATTCCATCAGCATGCTAGTATTGATCAACTAGAAAGACAATAGAGGTGGTCATAGCCTCTATTAAACATAGATTCCATATACTATCTAGTAAAAATACAATGGTCATCTGGTGTCTAAGGACGTAGGAAAAGTATTTGCATGGAGCTACTGGTCGATAGGTGAGCCCCCCACTAGCCAATGGTTCCTAGGGGACCTGATCATTAATGGTGACTTTATAATTTCATTCTAACAAACCTTTTTGACATCTCCTTCACCTTTTTTAAACCTTAATCAATCTTAACGGACCTAAGATATATAATTTGTTTTATTTGTCTATATTTTTCCCCTCTATTTAGTGTTCCATGATGGTATCAATCTGTTGAATACTAAACAATAAATTTTCCTCTATTCTATCATAAATCCCATTTTTATCTGGATTTAAATAATATGTCTTAGAAATTTTGTCTAGATATATGGTTACCATTGGGATTTAATAAATAATTCTTGTTTTGTTGATGGTTAAACATAGGATAAAATGAATTTTATTTCCTAAAATGAATAGATCTAGACCTACCCTTGACGGTGTACCTCTTTGTATAAGTAATTATTTCTCCAAGACCATGTTATGTATATATTTTTGACTCTTCATTGTATAATCTTTTATGATAAGAATTGGGATTATTTATAGGGAATTCATTATGCGAGCTCGATCAGAGTGGCGATTCTGGACTTTTATCATAAAGACTCTTGATGTTGGAAGTCCTATTCACACATGAACTTTGTATAAGGTTTACTTTCTTATTGGAATATGTGTGAAAGTGTTCATTGTTATAATAACCATGAATGATATGATATGATTGTGATTTTTCATGTGGTATGCATTTGTGTCTCGTGAGTCCTATGATTTGTCTATTATGTTTGGTCCTTCTATACTATGACCTATTTTTTTGTGAATTCAGGGTATGTTGTATCAAGGTAATATATGTATCATCACGATTTGTTTAACTGTAGAGGGTGAGAATGTTCTAGTGATACATGGTGTCAATGATAATGATAGGACCTATAAATAGGGTAGGGGTACTATTTCCTTATGTCATGACCAAAAACATGATATGAGGTATGAAACCCTTATGGACTAAATAAAGGCTAATATAGGGGTTTGGTGACCTTGTGACCCGACTCAGAAGAGGAAGGGTAATTACAATGGTGTGGCCTGACCATAGGTTGATCCATGTGTTTCCTGACCTTGTCACATGGTCGGGGATTTATTGGACACAATCCTTGATCTAAGTCATGTGTTGGCTTTGTGGAATGGCAATATATGTGATGATATACGAGACATTTTTTCTTCCATGGAGTTGTAGTTGGTATGGTTAGGGCTTATGGAAGGTTGTTTAGAAATCTATATCCCAACACATTATTTCTTTCTTTTTTTGATCATTTAGTTACCATCATGATATGATCCTTTATATAAATGTGAACATTATATTGAAGATGATTGTTTGGTGTCCTATTGTGTTTATACACAGACCTTATAGGAAAATCAAAATGAATTTTTATATTTTAGTCTTAGGGATCTAAATAGGGTAGGGGTCCTACATTTGGGAGTTGGGTATAAGAAACATGGAGGTGGTATTCAATATCAAGATGGAATTTTGTTTTTTGCAACACATTTTTCGATCCCTCCATTAGTTATCATACATTGGTTGAATTACCAGACAAAAATCTTTTGGGTTTATTCATTTATATATCTTTTATATAATTTTATTATAAAATAATTATTTTCATTGTATTAATCTAAGATATTGTTATAACTTTTTGAGACTCTAGTGAAATGCTATTTTTACCAAGTTTATAGTCTACCCATGGAACCATTCAGCCCCTCAATGCTAGATGAAAACCTCTTGTGCATTGGGAGACACACATGAGGTCATGTGACACACTAGATGGATTAGGTTATTTAGTAAAGGCATTAAAAAATTCATTATAGGATCATTATAGAATATAATAAATCTATTTTACAAAACTATGGTGAAAGATGAATAATTAGGACTCAAGAAAATAATTTGAGTCATGAAAACCCCACTTGACATAAGAAACATTATAATAAAAACTTCTTCAAAGTGTGTGTTTCAAATTGTACTTAATATACCAAGAATAAAATATATTTCATGTAAAGACCCAGAAATATCAAGGAAATGTTTTTTAATACTTTGGAATTTTACGAGTCTGTGTCTTCTGACAGTACTTGATTCTGAGGCCCGTTGTGCCCGGAATCAATTTCAGAAGTTTAGCTCGGGTACGTTCTATGAACGAACGAGCGGGTTTTTTCTTTCTTTTGAATCGGTGCTCGGAATTATAATTTGAGGGAACATATGAACTCGCAACGCCGGTAATTTCTTAACATGATCCTTATCGTTGTTGCGTTCGCAATGGAGGAGAAGATAATTTTGGGTGTTTATTTAAGAAGTAAATAAAAATTTTCGGAACAATTTTTATTTTATCAGGAAGTTATTCCCTCCCATGGGTAGTTAAGGGTGGGGCCCACAGTCACCAAACTACCCAAGTGTGGATGTTGGATAGGTGGGGACCACACAAGCCCCACCATTTATTTTCCTCTTATCTCATTAATAACCCCCCATTAAATTCCAATCTCTCCACCTCAATCCATTAAATTATGTAAACCCATAATTTAATAAGCATCCTTCCTCTTTCCCCCTTTTTTATTAAACTGCCAACGCGTTTAATAAATGGGAACCTTCCATCTCCCTTCATTAATTAATTTTCATTGCATTTTATTTAATGTGGTGATTCAATTTGGGAGAGTTGCTTTGAGTGTATAATAAAATAATAGGAGGAACCTATTATTTTATTAAGGAGGAGAGCTTCATTGTGCGAGGAAGAACGTGAGAACTCTTGAGGTTTTGGAAGAATGTCGGCCTCTGATGAAGAACGATGAATAACGCAGGTTCATCAAAGAACAACGACGCACCACCAATCCTCTTCTCCACGACAAGAGAAGAGATGTCGGTTCCTCCGCGTCGCACTCCGACGACGCCTACAAACTCTTTCCCCGCGATGTCGTCTACCGCGATGCCGTCTACCGTGATGCCGATGTTCGTCCTCATTTGTTGATGTAGGGGAATTTATATAAATTCTTTATGTGATTTATACCCTTGGCATGGTGTGTAATTATTTGGTGATGTTTTGAACCACTAACACGGCCGGGGGGGGGACTAACGAACAAGTCCAAACCCACCGCTACGTTGTTGATAATGTGCGGAATAATTGGCGATGACGAAGCGGGACTGAAATACCGATTAGAGGCCTTCACAGTGATGTACAGGTCCCGAGACGACCACGGACACAAACGGATGCAAAATAGGACCACCGGAATGACTCAGGGGGCACGCGGAAGCCCCGGGCGGCGCGGGGCGCCGGCGCGGCGGCACCGGCGGCCAGAGAAGGCAACTAGCACCGGCCGGCCACCTGGAGGGAGCAGCGCCATGGAGGGCCGCCGGAAAAAGTCCTCCGCGGCTGAAGCCGCGCCGGCGAGGGTCGGATCCCACGGCCGCGCGAGATCAAGGGAAGTCGCGGCACCACCCTGAAGCCACATCCGTCGAAAGCGGGGGCCGCACCCCCCCCCCCCCCGGCAGGTCCGGGGAAGGTCGCGTGGACCGGGCCGCGCCGTGCCCTTCCGGGACAGACCCAGACCCAGGTCGGGTCGACTCGGTTAGGGCCGCCCTAGGGGGGGTTGGTTCGTGTCAAACCGGGCCCAACCCCCCCCCCCCCCCACTTTGGACCATTTTCTGTATTTTGCCCATAACATGGGCTACAGACCTCCGATCGACACACCATCAAATGCGTAGGAATACATGGATCAAGACAGTCATTTCGGTATATAACACTTGAGGTTTCAGCAAATTTTGTGTATGGCCGAGCTGGTTTGAACCCGAAACCAACATGGTCATTGGAGCAGAAATGCTTATTACTTAAGGATCGGATGTCCGTTTGACGTGTCGTCAACTGCATTGAATTCCTTTTAATGAGACGGTACTTTTTCCTTAATCCCCTTGAGGTTTGGATGTAGCTGGAGTACGGTCGGGTTGGTTTTAGCTTAAAAACAACCGAACCCCTGGAACGGAAAACCCAATAACTCTTAGAGCGGGCATCTGATTGACGCGTCGTCTGTCGTGTTGGATTTATTTTGACGAGACATAACATTGAGATACATCAAATCTGGACATCGTGATAGTTGATGTATTGGCTCTCTTTCTCGAGGATCATACCCTCCCGGAATCGAGCTTGCTGTGTGCGGAAACCCTAGAGGTGGCTATGACAGCGACGATGACGACTGTACTTGGATCCTCTGTGGGTTCGGCAGCGACGACGACCGTACTTAGATCCTCTATGGGTTATATGGTGATTAATACTATTCTTTTATCCTACGTGGGTCTGGCAGTATTGACCTTTGTACTTGTATCCTGAGTGGGTCCGGCAGAGTAGTTGGTCTTGTATCCTATGTGGGTCTGATAGCTTAGCTGGTCTTGTATCCTATGTGGGTATGACATCTTAGATGATTTAGTGGCTACATCTGATCATCTCTATCGCTATACGAAAGTTATATACCTATGTGAGCTGAGTCATGTATTCAATCTTTTTCATCGATGTGATTGACTTGCTTTCCTGTGTGGACTGGGTTGTGCTTTCCGGTGTGGACTGGGATGCATTTTCCTGTGTGGACTGGGTTGTACATGGGATCGAGAGTTGGAGTTGTTCTGTAATTGATGAATTAGGTATATGTATGGGAATATACCTATGTATATTCGGTTGATACTTCGTGACTGTATCTTTACATTGTGGTTTATCCTTTGTGGATTCTGAGAGACCTTCGGGGTCTCGGGGTCCCTACTGAGTATCATATACTCACCCCTGCACGGGCTATGCCCGAACTATGTTGTGTTGGATGTAGACGACGGATATAATTGATCGAGGCGGAGGCTTATGAAGCTGGGTGGTACCCGGAGGTGGACCACATGGCGGGACGTACCTGAAGCGGTCGGCCGGACCCGAGGAGCTGAGGAGACTATCTGTACCCACCCTTCTGGTGGGATTTTTGGGGGACGACTCGGTGTTGCTGTTTTAATTACTACTGTTGTAAATTACTTTAGTTGTACTATACATTTAGTTGGATTTTTATAAAGACCCATTTACTTTTCAGCACTAACCTTTTACCTAGCTTATACTTAGTGCTTACTTCACTTGCGTGCTCTCTTGTGTTTTTTACTATATAAAAGTCAATGCCTTCCCTTTTCTAGGATTTACGCCTTTGGTGATAGTCGCCATCCCCTGGCCTATGGAAGGAAGGCTTGGTGTAGTAACTACATGGGCCCCGAGGATGGGTCGTCAAAAATTGGTATCAGATGAGTTGGTTCTACCGCAGAACTCAAGAATCTGATAATATATTCTCTGTGAAGCAATAGTGTTAAGAGTATTGAGTGTGGTTTTCAGACTAGGGATTCCAGTGATGGTGCGGTGGCCGACAAATCCATACACCGAGACCCTAACCTCTGACTTACCACTTAGTGCATGAAAACACTGATTGTGTGTGTGTGTTTCCTCTCAAAAGTTTTCTTTGTGATTACCTTGTTTCAGCTCACCAGGTATATTGTACTCACTGTGGCACACCTGTTTCATTTCAGGATGGCCCCACAAGGCAGCCAGCTAGGGTTCCTAGTTAAGTGCAGGATGGAAGCCCACTGAGCAACGAGGCCTCAGTGCAGGTCCCCATTACAGTGGAGGCACTAGCGGTACCTCTTCCTACTGAGCCACCGATGATACCTGCCCCAGCGGCGGAGAGTGCACACCGCCTGAGCGCATTGCACATGTTTTAGATATAGAGGCTGCTAAGGTTTCAAGGATAGATGGATCCTCAGGTAGCCAAGGATCTACTGGAGGCTATCATCAGAGTTTTTAGGTTGGTAGGGACACCCGCAGACCTCATGGTGATCCTTGCCCCAAGTCACCTGTACGCAACAACCGGTAGATGGTGGAGCCTGATGCTCCAGGTGCACAACAAGGTATCTCTACTTTGGATGGACTTCGAGAGACTCTTCTTCTCGGAGTTTTTTCTAGCCACCCTCTATGCGGTGCGCATCCAGGAGTTACTGCAGTTGCGGTAGGGAAGAATGACAATATCCCAGTACTCTGTGATATTTACCGACCTCTCGCGCTACTCCACAAATATGGTACGTGACCCATTTTTTTGGGCCCAGACCTTTGAGGAGGGACTGAGGCATGATATCAGATCTTCGATGATTCCCCTCAGCATCCCGACGCAGGCGGGGGTTCTAGAGTGAGCCCTGTTAGTGGATAGATTTCTCGCCGATCAGCCTTTAGCAGCGAGACCCACCGCAGGACGGCACGGTGCAGAGTCTTCTGCAGCCGGCAGTCAGCAGATGACACAGGGGTCCAAGCAGAATAGGTCGTCAGGTGGGAGACCTCAGGATATAGGTTCGGCTGTGTGGGGAACACAGTGTAGAGCCAACCTTACGTGGAGCAGATAGTGTTATGAATGCGGCGGGTAGGGCCACATGGCTCGTGACTGCTCGACCTGCCGTGCAGAGGAGCTGCAGACGGTTGAGGGACCACCCAAGCATAGGCAGAGGTTCGACTGTGACGGTCCGCAGGGAGCAGACACACGAGGAAGAGGAGCTGGCCGAGCAGGAGGTGGTGGGTGATGTTTGGAGGCTCAACCACCACCACCACCACCAAGAGGTCCACCCCGACCATAGGGAGCTGGCAGGAAGAGGCAGGCTCAGCTTCTGGCAGTGGAGGACTATGAACATGGCGCACCAGAGATGATTCGAGATACTATCTGTGTCTACTCCACCTTCTCTGCAGTTCTTATAGACATAGGAGCGAGTCATTCTTTCATTGTCTATTCCCTTGTTCAGAGTTCGGAGATTCTGACGGACCCATTGGCTCGATCCTTATGCTAGAGACTCCTACGGGAGCAGACTCGACGATTAACCACTGGTGCCGGCAGTGTGAGGTTACTCTAGGAGGAAAGAGCTTTGGCTGGGATCTTCTTGTAGCGGCTTCGAGGCCTTATGATGTCATCTTGGCCCTGGATTGGTTATCTACAATCCATGCTCAGATCGACTGTATTAGGCACAAGGTGCGGGGTGTTCGCACCAATGGGAGCAGGTTCACCTTCACCGGAGAGAAGGGAGCCTTTGCAGTGCAGGATGGACTCACGTAGAGGAGAGGACAACCAATCACTCATCAGTTGGCTAGCCTCATCCTATGAGTAGTTGGCGTGCGGAGTCTGAGTTTTCCTGTAGTGGTGGATCAGTATGGGGACGTTTTCCCTGACGATGTTCCAGGACTACCTCCTCGCAGAGAGGTAGAATTCTATATTGACCTTTACCCCGGGACAACCCCGATATCCACTCCAGCATATGGGATGGCTCCCGCTATGCTTTGAGAGTTACAAGTACATCTGGAGGACTTGCAGGGCAAGGGATTCATCCGACCCAGTGTTTCGCCCTGGGCTTCCCTGATTTTGTTTTCCAAGAAGGCGGACGAGAGCTTGCGACTGTGTGTCGATTACCGTCGCATGAACCTGGTGACTGTGAGGAACAAGTATCCTCTACCGAGGATTGATGACATCTTCGATCAGCTCAAGGGAGCACAGTGGTTCTCGAAGATATACCTCAGGTCAGGCTATCATCAGCTCAGAGTTCGAGATGAGGATGTGTATAACACGACCTTCAGATGTCGGTATGGTCACTACGGGTTTTTGGTTATGCCATTCGGCGTAATCAATGCTCCAGTAGTGTTCATGAGTCTCATGAACATGATCTTATAGACTTACCTTGATCGATTTGAAATGGTCTTCATCAACGACTTATTGATATACTTGACCACTGAGGAGGAGCACTCCTACCACTTTCAGGTTGTACTGGACACACTCCGAGAACAACAGCTTTAGGGTAAGCTCTCGAAGTGTCAGTTCTGGATATGTGAGGTCCACTTCTTGGTACATGTCATCTCTAAGGTGGGAGTAGTGGTGGATCCTACGAAGATCGAGGCAGTGCTAGATTGGGAGCCACCTAGGAGCGTGACGGAGGTGTGGAGTTTCTTAGGTCTGGCTGGGTACTACCGGAGATTTGTGCTAGACTTCTCCAAAGTTGCAGTACCACTTTAAGCTTTGATTAAGAAGGGGAAACCCTTCGTGTGGACAGATAGATGTCAGCAGGTCTTCCAGGAGTTGAGACAGAGATTGACCATTGCACCCATCTTGAGGCTACCAGAGGAGGGATTTGGGTACGTAGTCTACTGTGATGCATCAGAGACCAGACTCGGGTGTGTCCTGATGCAGGAGCGGGCATTGATCGCCTATGGATCACGATAGTTGAGGAAAAATGAGAAGAACTACGCTACCCATGACCTGGAGTTAGCAGAAGTGTTTTTCGCTCTGAAGATGTGGCGGCACTATCTGATGGGGGAGCGCTTTATAGTCTATTCTGACCACCAGAGTCTCAGGAACATTTTCTCGCAGAAGGACCTGAACCTGAGACAGCGGCGATGGCTCATGTTTCACCAGGATTATGACTTTGAGATTGTCTATACTCCTATGAAGGGGAACATTGTGGTTGATGCTCTCAGCAGGAGATCAGGCATAGAGCTACTTGGAGAGGCAACGAGGCAGTTAGCCGCTTTGCAGATATCCTTCATGGACAGAGATGGGGCATCTTATCTTCAGTCCCTCACAGTCACTCCTCCACTACTTCATCGGGTCATAGAGGTACATCATGGGGACGTTGATTGTGAGGCGCGACGTACTCAGATATCCCCATAGCTGGCACTCGATGGATTTTGTAATGGCGGGGACCACGCCATCTTCTTTAGGGGTCGTACCAGGGTACCAGTTTCAATACAGGAGGAAGTGCTGAGGGAGTTTCACAATTCCCCACTAGAAGTATATCCTAGAGTATCGAAGATGTACCAGGGCCTCAGAAGACAGTTCTGGTGGCCTGGTATGAATAAGGTTGTAGTAGAGTTCGTTTCCCGATGCCTCACTTTCTAGCAAGTGAAGGCGGAGCACCAGGTACCAGCAGGCTTGGTACAACCCTTAGAGGTCCCGGAGTGGACGTAGGATGGGATATCCATGGATTTCGTGATGGGGCTTCCACATACATCCAGAGTACACGACTCTATTTAGGTGATCGTGGACCAAGTCACTAAGTTAGCCCACTTCCTACAAATCAGAGAGCAGGGCTCAGTGGAGAGCTTGGGAGGCCACTACATTCAGGATATTGTACGGATTCATGGTGTGCCATCGTCTATCATCTCAGATCGAGATACTCTATTTAATTCCCGGCTTTGGAAGGGGTTACATGAGGCTTTTGGGATGCAGCTACGCATGAGCACAACCTTTCACCCTCAGACAAATGGCCAGATGGAGAGGACCATTCAGACACTCGAGTACATGCTATGTGCATGTGTCCTTGACTTTGGTCGCAGCTGGGAGGATCACCTACCCTTGGTGGAGTTTGCGTACAAAAACATCTACCACTCCACCATCAGGATGGCACCATACGAGGCACTGTACGACCAACCTTGTAGATCTTCTTTGTGCTGGACTGACCCTGGGGAGTCAGCACTCGTAGGACCATAGATGGTTCAGGCTATGACGGAGAAGGTGTAGATCATTCATGAGCAGATGACGACTACACATAGTAGACAACAGTCCTATGCTGATATGAGGTGGAGACCACTGGAGTTCGAGGATGGAGACCATGTTTTCTTACGGGTCTCACCTCGACGTGGATTCTGGAGATTTGGCAGGGGCGACAAGTTATCTCCGTGCTTCCTCGCACCATTCCAGGTCCTCAGTAGGGTAGTCATGGTGGCATACCACCTGGCCCTTCCACCTCAGTTGCACCAGGTGCATGGTGTCTTCTACGTATATAAGCTGAGGAGATACGTGCATGACCGGATGCATACCATCGACCACGGGGAGCTGTAAATCGATGACAGGGAGACTTTTGAGGAGGTCCTAGTGGAGATCGAGGATCGATAGGATAGGGTCCTACGTGGATGGTCGATACCTCTGGTGTGCATTAGTTGGCAGCACGAGAACCTCCAGGAGGGCACATGGGAGCGGGAGGCTCAGATGCGTGCTCAGTACCCTCATTTGTTTCCCTAGTTGTCTTACAGCATTATGGGGACGTAAATCCCTGAGGTGGGGGTAATATAAAGACCCAGAAATTTCAAGGAATTGTTTTCTAATACTTCGTAATTTTACGAGTCTGTGGCTTCTGACGGAACTTGATTCTGAGGCCCGGTGTGCCCGGAATAAATTTAAGATGTTTAGCTCGGGTACGTTCAGTGAACGAACGAGCGGGTTTTTTCTATCTTTTGAACTGTTGCTCGGAATTAAAATCTTAGGGCACCGATGAACTCACTACGCCGGTAATTTCTTAAGGCGATCCTTACCATAGTTGCGTTCGCAATGGAGGAGAAGATAGTTTTGCGGGTTTATTTAAGAAGTAAATAAAAATTGTCAGAACAATTTTTATTTTATCAGGAGGCTATTCCCTCCAATGGGTAGTTAAGGGTCGGGACCATAGCCACCTAACTACCCAAGGGTGCATGTTGGAGAGGTGGGGCCCACACGAGCCCCACCATTTAATTTCCTCTTATCTCATTAAGAACCCCCCATTAAATGCCAGTCTCTCCACCTCAATCCATTAAATTATGTCAACCCATAATTTAATGAGGATCCTTCCTGTTTCCCCCTTTTTAATTTAACTTCCATCACGTTTAATAAATGGGAACCTTCCCTCCCCCTTCTTTAATTAATTGTCATCACGTTTTATTTAATGTGGTGATTTAATTTGGGAGAGTTGCTTTGCGTGTATAATAAAATAATATGAGGAACCCATTATTTTATTAAGGAGGAGAGCTTCATTTTGCGAGGAAGAACAGGAGAAATCTTGAGGTTTTGGAAGAATGCCGACCTCCAACGAAGAACGAAAAATTACGCTGGTTCCTCGAAGAAAAACGACGTGCCACCAATCCCCTTCTCCGCGACAAGAGAGGAGGCGTTGCTTCCTCCTAGGCACACTCCAATGACACCTAATAACCCTTTCCCCATGACGCTGTCTACCGTGACGCCGTCTACCTCGACGCCAAAGTTCGTCTTCATTTATTGAGGTAGGGGAATTTTTATAAATTCTTTATGTGATTTATACACTCGACATGGTGTGTAATTATTAGGTGATTTTTTGAACCACTAACGCGGTGAGGGAAGACTAACGAATAAGTCTGAACCCACCACTACATTGTTCTTGATGTGCGGAATAATTAGCGATGAACAAGCGGGACCGAAATGATGATTGGAGGCCTTCATAGTGATGTACGGGTCCCAAGACGACCGCATGCGTAGAATGGAGCAAAATCGCACCACCAGAATGACTCCGGGGGCCCGAGGAAGCCATAGGCGGCGCAGTGTAACGCCCCAACCCCAGTTACCTAGATTCGGTGCATAATTACATAACATTGGAATGATCACAAGAAGGATCAAATCTCGAAAGACCGATTGGTTTATTATCCTTGGAAACACTAGATATATTCATAAGTCTTACATTAGATCATAAAAAATGAAAACTACAACAACATAATGTCTCCATAGTCCACACTATTATCCCCTCATAAAATCCCTGCAGGTCATTCATAACTTACTTCTTTACATCCTAAGAAAAATAAAACATAGAAAAGGGGTGAGCTCAAATTCCCAATAAGGATACCAATATAGCAGAAACTTTCAAAAATAAGCATAAACATTTAAGGAAATGTATAACTAAAACAAAAGGCTTTTAAACTTGAACTTTAGCATAGTATGTCAAAAGTAAAATGAAATAATGCCATTTACTTATTCACATGGATATTATACTAATCGAATAATCACATGCAATATCAATAACCACTTTCATAATGATGGAATGCATAATGTCAGACTATCATAACCACATAGCCAAGCCCCGTTCCAAGAATACAAATAAGATTTTGTCAAGGCCTTGTGCCAAGACCCTAGTTTGTCTCATGAGACCTACCAATGCATCGAGGAGCTATAGCGGGATCCACTCGTCACATGCTAAGTCCAATGCATTCCCATATGAAAAGGTTTAAACATAACATAAACTTTCTTATTAAAACTAGCATACGAAATGTCAACACTTTCTCTATAAACCATGAATGGTATAAAAATAACACATCCACAGTAAAACATATCACAAAACCTTCAATACATTATAAATTTTTTGTATAATAATAAATCAACTTCAAATAAGCTTAAAATCTATCAAAGGATGTTGACATAGATGAAATCAAAACTATTTGAGAGAAATATCTCTTTTCTCGAAATCATTGAAAAGTCACACATTTATAAAAGAAGTAACTTAAAAGAGAATTTTGAATCAAAGTGTCCCATACCACTTTAAAACTTTTGAAAAGAAATATCATTTCAAAGACTTCATGTCCATATAAATAAATACTTAAAATCATTTTGAAAACATGGACATTAATTAAAAAGATTTAGAAAGATAAATCTTTAAAACATTTAAAATTATGATCTTGGTAAAGAGTACCTTTAACAAATTCTTAAAATATTAATTTTGAAATCATTTAAAAGTCACATAATTATAAAATAAAACATTTACATTGAAAATATTCTTATAAGATTGTAAGGGAAGCTTCAACGATTTTATAATGGAAGAAAATAGCTGCACCCGCCGTATAAGTTAAAAAAACATTCTTACCTTAATTTTGTCGAAAAGGTTTAAAAGCACCTTGTTTGGAAAATGACGGAAAGATTCCATTATAAACCTCTTATAAAAATTCAAAAAAGGGTATAAATGACTTTAACCCATATTCTAGTAAATAGTAAAAATGTTTTGAAATACATTTTTAAGAAACATGGATGTGGATGACATAGATGTCCCAGTAGATTATTACGTATAAACAACCTCGAATAATGAAGAGATTGTGAAGTTAACCCTTACCTTGTACTTTTCCTTGGTTTGGGTAGGTTAACCTCCTGTATAATAGTGAAATAATTGTTATTAAATTATACAATAATCATATACATTCATATGATATCATATATGATCTTTTAACATTGCTTTGTTAATAATATCTTAGTATTATCGTCGTTTCGGGTGTTAACTTACTCGTTTTCTTTTATATGTTTTGTTACATAATCCATGTTTTTCATAGGTAGGTTGTATATTATTCATATACAGAATTATATAAAGTCTTTAAACATTATATTTAAATCATAAAATGATAATTATACTTGAATGGATACGATGGAGAATGAATCTCATCGCGTTCGTGGAGACGGTAGTCCATACGTACGCACGAGCGACAATATCATTCTTTTGATATTAAAATAATATATAAATGGATGGTATATCATATATAAAGAATAATTATCATGTTATATTTATTATTTACATGAGTTACACATCATTATTATACCCATCCAAATAATAATATATTGAATAACAATTACACCACGACGTGGAGACGGTAAGCCGTACATACGCACGTATGGTGACATGTTATTCAAAGGGTGGATAGAATACTGAATATGGTTGTACCATATTTATAGTATCATCACAGTATATATATGGTACTGGAGTTATTATTTTAGAATGGTAGTAATAAAGGAAGAAGAAGTGGAAGAAGAAAGGAACTTGGAAAAGGGTGGTGAAATCATTACCTTTTCTTCGGGTTCTTCCTTTTGATTTGATCAAAAGGGATCCTTAGGTTGGCTTTCTGATCAAACTAATGCCTCTCGATTGTAGTGAGGGAAGTTGGGAGAGTATTTGTGCAGAGTTTGGCTGATCCAAAAGGCTTGAAGATGTGAAGAAATGAGAAGGAGGAGTGCCCTTTTATAAGAGGGGTGAGGGGCACCTTTGGAAAAGCTAGAAATATTAATTTATAATAAATTCATATTCGGATTATAATGGCTCCAAAGTTGATTATTTAAATTTTAAGGTGGGGATAGGTCTAAAACCATTAAAACAATAGAATATAGATAGGTTTGGGTTACTATATTAACCTTATCTTTAAGTATTAACTCTTAGTTAATTAGTTTCACTTTTACAATGTCTCTTTGTATTTCTATATTATATGGTTAATAAACCTAATATATACATCCAAAAGACCCCCAAGTGGTCCATTAATGATATAAATATCATGATATAAGACTCTTGGCCGAACCTTAGATTTTTAGGAATTTAATATAAATTAAAAATATAGTATTTGTTTTAAAAACTCTTTTATGTCAATTTTGACAGTATTCAATAGTTGATTTGTTTGAAACTCATAACATAATGATTACTTAGAAAAAATTTAATTAAATCAATCCTAATATGTCATATTATCCTAGAAAATTATTTCAAATCATTAAAAGTCTAAAATTATATTTATTTGGGTATTTATAATATCAATTATTTTAATTTGTCACTATTATGGTAATTACTGCATCATAATTGTGTCATATATAAATTAAATTATATAAAGTCTAAAAATTATAAATAAAATATAATAATGTATTAAATTTTTTTATTTTTCTAATTAATATTTATAGTCGCAAATAAAACATATATAACCATATGTAAAAATTATTTTTCTAAAAGATATATGCTTATGTCATTTTTGTACTTATTTTAACTGAATTAAAATTAAGTGTCCCTATCACCTACAAGTGGCTCCATGGGGACCCAAAATCGACCCAAAGATGACTATGGTCGAACAAGTATCAACCAATAAGGCTAGGACACGTTTTAGGGTAATTTAGTATTATTATAATAATATGTTTTTAACCCTTATTTACTGGATTTACCCTTAACCATGGTAAATAAAATATTTACCGAAATAATTATTCAAAATGTCTAAAACTAAAAGTTACCTATTTACACAATTTGAACATCCTGATTACAAATATGGAATCTATTTTTCCAAATTCAAAACACAAAATTGGAATAAATTAATTTAAAATTAATTCCCGTTGTTAAAACAAAAAAGCGTGTTTTTAAGAGATAATAAATATCAAAAGATTGACACTTGTTTATGTCCGGTTTAAATGTAAAATTATGTCTAATGACCAAAATTGTATTAAATGGTAAAACTATATTATAAATATACTTTAAAACAACTCAAATTCATAATTTATCACTATTAATTATTTTGATTAAAAAAGTTGTTTTTAATTAAAATTTAGTAATTTTCACTATTCATCAAAATATAAGTGTTTTCCGAAATGTTCCAAAATTTCACCCTAGGCTAAATTCGTTATTCTGAATCCAAAAATGATGTCAATTTTGAGATATAAAATTTATAAAATTTCAAAAATTAGGTATAACTATTCATAATGGCTAGTTTGATTGGTTGTGGTGTGTGTTAGGACTCGAAGTTGTGTACAACACACGCTACTGTATTATTCAAAGGAAAGTGTACCGTGGAAGCATGGGATGTTTCATTTTAAATTTTTTGATGTCCCCATTTAGTCAAAAAGTTTAAAATATTGTATTTAAAAAGGGTTTACTATTAAAAGTTGGTAAAAGTGCAATACTGAAAATGAATTATGTCTAAGAAACTCATAATATGGATTCTAAAATTATAAGGATTATATAAAGTTTAAAATTTTGTTAATACTATTCATAAACTCTTTTAACTGCTTTTTTGGTAAATCATGTTGTGCTTGAACTCGGTGTTGCGTGTAGTGCAAGTTATTGAATTATTTTGAAGAAATAACACACTATGAAATCTTGGGGTTTTACATTCTCCCCCCCTTCAATAAATTGCATCCTCGAAATTTGAAATTGATCTTCAAAAATTAAAGGTTGAATATAGAAAATATCTTTGTGGAAAAACCCACATCAAAAATTGGGTTACTAAAATTTAGTCTTAATATGAGGAAAAGAGAAATGAAAGGGTCACCACCAAATTATGATCTCAATTAAGAGAACCTTGGTGGAAATTAGAGACATATAATTGGAGGAAAACACAAATATTTATAGGTAGTGATTGAGGTCATCAATCACAAACAACTGTAAAATTTAGGTCCTTAAATTCATCAATCTATGATGATTTGAAATACTATCGGTTCAACAAAACATAAGGTATTAAGATAACACATTTTTGGTTTTAGGATTCATTAAATAAAGTATAAGAATTAATTTCTTTATAGAATAAGAGAAGAAGACAAATATATTCTAGACAAGTATAGTTCCATCCTTTAAATAATTTTTACCACAGACTCATCTTTCACTCTAAAAGATAATAGAACTTAAAAATAATATTCTATTTATCCTATTTGTGTAGGGTTAAAAAAATGAATTTATAATTCATCTAGGAGAACCATTAAAAAACGACATTATTCAATCCAGGACATCATGTGGGTCAGTGGTAGGTGATACACCCTTGTCGCCCTTCGGTTGTGGGTTCAAGTCTCACGGCCTTACTGGACACGACGGGATTCCGCCTGACCTCCAGGTTGTCCTTTTATGGAAATCCAAAATAAGCAAAACTAGAACTATCCAAAATACTTCAGTCCAAAATTTATACTGATGGTAAACCCAATAAAGATCCCTTTTTAACATGTGAACACCTTCACCATGTGTTCTTTTAAAACACTACAACATCCTGAATTACCATAAAACCTTATTGATTACATTCATGATCCCTTATTCCTTAAAGAATAATAGATATACTCCTTCAATCCAAAAATGGTTTAAACCCCAACAATGATGGAATATACAAATCATCAATCTGTTTCAAGGTATTCAAGAATATCAAATATAGTTTATCCAAATCAATCATGTATTATTCCAAAATCACTACCTTGGTATCAGAATTATATTATGGTTTAACATTCTCTCAACCATATATTTTCCAAAAATTTATCCTCCTATTGAGTCACTTTTCTTTGTTCCACACAATCTCAAGTCCTTAATGAAATAGTACTGCAATACAATCCTTATATACTCCATAATTATTATAACTAGTACATTGTTGATACAACATTCAAATGACATAATCAACATAAGAACTCTAATAATTACTCTTCATCTGTGGTAGTATCATAAATTGATTGTTATCCAATAGCATGATTTACGGCATAGTATAATGATTGGGACATAGGTTCGCGTAGTGTCCAAACTCCTTGCAAATGAAGCATTGTACATTCGAAACCATTTTCTTACCCTTGCAATAACGTACTTTGTGCCTTTTTCCTATACACTTATAACAAACTCTAATTCCTTTTAGGCAAGTTCTATGGTGTTTCTTCCCATAGTTATCACATATGGGAAAATTCTTCTTTTCTCTCTTCCCTTTATCCATATTTCTCTATTCCATCCTTTTCTTCTCTTGCTTCCCTTTAAAGCCATATGACTCAGTAAACTCTTTACTTATCTTATCAACACATGATATTATCTCTTCATATGATTATAATACATGGGAGATTATTTCTCTTATAAATTCTGGCTTATGACCATGAATGATATGATCGTTCTATCTCTTTGGATCATGTGCATTGCTGGAGTTCTCATTCCTTCTATTGGGCGCCATTTCTAAACAATGGCATACACTAGATTAGTTTATGAATAACAATACATAATCCCAAACTTTTGAAACACATAACATAAATTAAATAGTTTATGGATATTACCCCTAGGTACATCTATGCCAGAGCCGCCTCTACCTGCTCGTATCCAGACCAGGATGTATTGCTCGGAAAACTCACAAAATCTTTACAATACCAAAATTCTAAGAAGTTCTTTTATACTATTCCTAAAATTCCATCTTAGGTCTATGTGGTCTAATCAGAGTTTATCTAATTCTAGCTTCCAAGGTTTGTACTAAACTTCCTCTGATACCAACTGTAACGCCCCGACCCCAATTACCTAGAGTCGGCGCATTATTAAATAACATTGGCATGATCACAAGAAGGATAAAATCTTGAAAGACCGATTGGTTTAGTAGCCTTGGAAACACAAGATATATTCATAAGTCTTACATTACATCATAAAAATGAAAACTACAACAATATAATGTCTCCATAGTCCACACTATTTTCCCCTCATAAAATCCATGTGGGTCATTCATAAGTTACTTCTTCACATCCTGGGAAAAATAAAACGTAGAAAAGGGGTGAGCTCAAATGCTCAGTAAGTATAACAATATAGCAGATACATTCAAAAATAAGCATAAACATTTAAGGCAATGTATAACTAAAACAAAATCCTTATAAACTTGAACTTCAGCATAGTATGGAAAAAGTAAAATGAAATAATTCCATTTACTTATTCACATGGATATTATACTAATCGAATAATCACATGAAATATCAACAACCGCTATCAAAATAATGGAATGCATAATGCCAGACTATCATAACCACATAGCCAAGGCCTCTTGCCCAGACTACAAATAAGATTTGGTCAAGGCCTTGCGCCAAGACACTAGTTTGTCTCATGAGACCTACTGATGCATCGAGGAGCTATAGCGGGCTCCACCCGTCACATACTAAGTCCAATGCATTCCCATATGAAAAGGTTTAAACATAACATAATCATTCGTATTAAAACTAGCATACGAAATGTCAACACTTTCTCCATAAACCATGAATGGTATAACAATAACACATCCACAGTAAAACATATCACAAAACCTTCAATACAATACATAATTTTTTTATCATAATAAATCAACTTCAAATAAGCTTAAATTCCATCAAAGGATGCTGACATAGATGAAATCAAAACTATTTGAGAGAAATATCTCTTTTCTCGAAATCATTGAAAAGTCACACATTTATAAAGGAAGTAACTTAAAAGAGATTTTTGAATCAAAGTGTACCATACCACTTTGAAACCATTGAAAAGAAATATCATTTCAAATACTCCATGTCCATATAAATAAACCCTTAAAATAATTTTGAAAACATGGACATTAATTAAAAAGATTTAGAAAGATAAATGTTTAAAACATTTAAAATTCTGATCTTGGTAAAGAGTACCTTTCACAAATTCTTATAATATTCATTTTGAAATCATTTAAAAGTCACATAATTATAAAATAAAACATTTAAATTGAAAATATTCTTATAAGATTGTATGGGAATCTTCTAAAATTTTATAACGGCAGAAAATAGCTGCACCCGCCGTATAAGTTAAAAAAACATTCTTACCTTAATTTTGTCGAAAAGGTTAAAAAGCATGTTGTTTGGAAAATGATAGGATGATTCCTTTAAAAACCTCTTATAAAAAGTCAAAAAAGGGTATAAATGACTTTAACCCATATTCTTGTAAATATTAAAAATGTTTTGAAATTCATTTTTAAGAAACATGGATGTGGATGATAAAGATGTCCCAGTAGATTATTACCTATAAACAACCTCGGATAATGAAGAGATTGTGAAGTAAACCCTAACCTTGTACTTTTCCTTGGTTGGGGTAGGTTAACCTCCTGTATAATAGTTAAATATTTGTTATTAAATTATACAAGAATCATATACATTAATATGATATCATATATGATCTTTTAACATTGCTTTGTTAATAATATCTTAGTATTATCATCGTTTCGGGTGTTAACTTACTCATTTTCTTTTATATGTTTTGTTACATAAGCCATGTTTTTCATGGATAGGTTGTGTATTATTCATATACATAATGATATAAACTCCTTAAACATTGTTTTTAAATCATCAAATGATAATTATACTTGAATGGATACGATGGAAAATGAATCTCATCGCATTCGTGGAGACAGTAGTCCATACGTACGCACAAGCGACGATATCATTCTTTTGATATTAAAATACTATTTAAATGGATGGTATATCATATATAAAGAATCAATATCATGTTATATTTATTATTTACGTGAGTTACACATAATTATTATACCCATCCAAATAATAATATATTGAATAACAATTACACCACGACGTGGAGACGGTAAGCTGTACGTACGCACGTATGGTGACATGTTATTCAAAGGGTGGATAGAATACTGAATATGTTTGTACCATATTTATAATAACATCATAGTATATATATGATACTTGAGTTGTTATTTTATAATGGTAGTAATAAAGGAAGAAGAAGTGGAAGAAGAAAGGAACTTGGAAAAGGGTGGTGAAATCATTACCTCTTCGTCGGGTTCTTCCTTTTGATTTGATCAAAAGGGATCCTTAGGTTGGATTTATGATCAAAATAAGGCCTCTATGTTGTAGTGAGGGATGTTGGGAGAGTAGTTGGGCAGAGTTTGGCCGAACCAAAAGGCTTTGCAGGTGTGAAGAAATGAGAAGGAGGAGTGCCCTTTTATAAGAGGGGTGAGGGGCACCTTTGGAAAAGCTATAAATATTATTTTGTAATAAATTTATATTCGGTTTCTAATAGCTCCAAAGTTGATTATTTAAATTTTAAGGTGGGGATAGGTCGAAAACAATTAAACCAATAGAATTTAGACAGGTTTGGGTTACTATATTAATCTTATCTTTAAGTATTAACTCTTAGTTAATTAGTTTCACTTTTACAATGTCTCTTTGTATTTCTATTTTATATGGTTAATAAACATAATATATACATCCAAGAGACCCCCAAGTGGTCCATTAATGACATAAATATCATGATATAATTCTCTTGGCCGAACCTTAGATTTTTAAGAATTTAATATCAATTAATAATATAATATTTGTTTTAAAAACTCTTTTATGTCAATTTTGACAATATTCAATAGTTGATTTTTGTGAAACTAGAACAAAATGATTACTTCCAAAAAGTTAATTAAATCAATCCTAATATGTCATAGTATCCTATAAAATTATTTTAATTCACTAAAAGTCTCAAATTATATTTATTTGGGTATTTATAATATCAATTATTTTAATTTTCCACTATTATGGTAATTACTGCATCATAATTGTGTCATCAATAAATTAACATATTTAAGGTCTCAAAATTATAAATAAAATATGATTATGTAGAAAATTTGTTTAAATTTCTAATGAATATTTATAGTCTAAAATCTAACATATATAACCCTATGTAAAAATTGTTTTTCTAAAAGATATATGCTTATGTCATTTTTGTACTTATTTTAACTTAATTAAAATTAAGTGTCCCTATCACCTACAAGTGGCTCCATGGGGTCCCAAAATCGACCCAAAGATGCCTATGGTCGAACATGTATCAACCAATAAGGCTAGGACACGTTTTAGGGTAATTATTGTTATTATAATATTATTTTTTTAACCCTTATTTACCGGATTTACCCTTAACCATAGTAAATAAAATATTTACCGAAGTAATTATTCAAAATGTCTAAAAATAATAGTTACCTATTTACACAATCTGAACTTCCTGATTCCAAATATGGAATCTATTTTTCCAAATTCAAAACACAAAAGTGGCAGAAATTAATTTAAAATTATTTCCCGTTGTTAAAACAAAAAGCGTGTTTTTAAGAGGTTGTAACTATCAAAAGATTGACACTTGTTTATTTCTGGTTTAATAGTAATATGATGTCCAATGACCAACATTGTATTAAATGGTAAAAATATATTCTAAATATTCTTTAAAACCCCTCATATTCATAATTTATCACTATTAATTATTCTGATTAAAAAAGTATTTTTTAATTTAAATTTAGCAATTTTCAGTATTCATCAAAATATAAGTGTTATCCAAAAAGTTCCAAAATTTCCTCCTAGGCTAAATTCTTTATTCCGAATATAAAAATGAAGTCCATTTTGATTGATAAAATTTATAAAATTTCAAAAATTAGGTATTACTATTCATAACGACTATTTTGATTGGTTGTAGGGTGTGTTAGAACTCAAAGTTGCGTACAACACACGCTACTGTATTATTCAAAGGAAAGCGTACCATGGAAGCTTGTGATGTTTCTTTTTAAAATTTTTGATGTCCCCATTTAGTCAAAAAGTTTTAAATTTTTTATTTAAAAAGGGTTCACTATTAAAATTTTGTAAAAGTGAAATACTGAAAATGAATTATGTCTAAGAAACTCATAATATGGATTCTAAAATTATAAGGATTATATAAAGTTTAAAATTTAGTTAATACTATTCATAACATCTTTTTAATATCTTTTTTGGTAAATCATGGTGCGCTTGAACTCGGTGTTGCATGTAGTGAAAGTTATTGAATTATCTGAAGAAATAACACACTATGAAATCTTGGGGTGTTACACGCAGGTCGTGGGTGCGGCGGCGCCCTGTGTGCCGACGGCAGCCGCGACGGCGAGGGTTGGATCCCGCGGCCACGCAGGATCCAGGGAAGCCGTGGTACCACCCTGGCGCAGCGTCCGCGGAAAGCGGGGGCCGCGCCCCCGCCTCGGTCGCTGGCCGAGCCAGCACACCCCCCCCCCCCGGCCAGGTCGGGGCAGGTCGCGCACCAACCTAGGTGGGGTTGGGCCGGGTTGGACCGGGCCCAGACCCCCCACCCCCCCACTTCGGACCATTTTTTGATCTTTTTCCCATAACATGAGCTACAGATCTCTGATTGACGCACCATCAGATGCGTAGTAATCCTTGGATCAATATAGTCAGTTTGGTATATTACACTCAAGGTTTCGGCAAAGTTTGTGTATGAAAGGGTTGGTTAGAACCCGAAACCAACCGGGCCCATGGAGCTGAAACGCTTATAACTTAAGGACCAGAAGTCTGTTTGACGTTCTGTCAATTGCGTTGAATTCCTCTTGATGAGATGGTCATTTTGGCTTACTCCTCTTGAGATTTGGACACATCTGTAGTATGGTCAGGTTGGTTTTGGCTTAAAAACCAACCGGGCTTCTGAAACAGAAAAGCCAACAACACTCAGACAGGGCATCCGATTGACGCGTCTTCTGTCACGTTGGGTTTCTTTTGACGAGACCGAACTTTGGGATACATCAACTCTAGACTTCGTGACAGTTGATGTATCTGCTCTCTTGCTCGAGGAGCGGACCCTCCCGGAATCGAGCATGTTGTGTGCGAAAACTCTAGAGCTGGTTGCGACTGCGACGATGACAACTGTACTTAGATCCTTCATGGGTTTGGCAGCAACGACGACCGTACTGGGATCCTATGTGGGTTTGAAGGCGATAACTACTATTCTTGTATCCTACGTGGGTCCGGTAGTATTGACCTCTGTACTTGTATCCTGAGTGGGTCTGGCAGAGGAGGTGGTCTTGTATCCTATTTGGGTCTGACAGCTTAGCTGGTCTTGTATCCTATGTGGGTTCGACAGTTTAGATAATTCAATGGCTACATCTTATCATCTCTATCGCTATACGAAAGTTGTATACCTGTGTGATCTGAGTCTTGACTTCAATATTTTTTTTGATGTGATTGACTTGCATTCCTGTGTGGACTTGGTTGTGCTTTGATATGTGCACTGGGATATTTTTACTTAGTGCTTACTTCACTTGCGTGCTCTATTGTGTTTTTGTTTACTATATAAAAGGCAATGCCTTCCCTTTTTCAGGATTTACTCCTTTGGTGCTAGTCGCCAGCCCCTGGCCTATGGAAGGCGGGCTTGTGGTAGTCACGGCATGGTCCCTGAGGATGGGTCGTGACATTTCATGATACTATAGAACAACTAGGAATTATAGACACCATTTAAATGAAATTAAATACAAAAAAATTTATTCCTCAAATAAATGAAATTATAATGAAACACATTTACTTTAATTATTAGTTTCTATGAAAGAACGTTAACGTATTTTATAATAAATATAATCAACTTAATAACCTATTTTATAATCATATTAATCTCTATACTAACTTTTGACACCTTATTTATAATAAATTTATATACATTCATTAGATAGTTAACCATATTTTCATTATCGGATGTTGTAATTTTAATTTATTGCACTCATTTTAAAGTGATGATTTTGAATCACGTTCATTGATAATAAGTACACAATTCCAAGATTATCCAAGTTACTAGAATATATTCTTTATAATTATTTAAAAAACCTCGATTTCACTCCTTGATAATTTGAATCATGACTTGTAATGATGAAATCATTGACGAGATTGTTTTGATAATTTCTTTATAAAAAAGAGGATATGTTAATAGTGCATTAGATATTAATATAATCTTTAAAAAACATAAAAAGAAAATTATTTTATAATTTATTTATAAAAAAATATTATTTATGTTTACATATCCATCAATGACATATATTTATTGCAATGTTCATGTAGGTAGTTAAACCTACCCAAACAATATGAAGTTATAATCAATGGGTGAGTGTAGTTATGAAAGTCATCACATTCGAATAATATCATTATTATAGTAATATAATGATATTATTTATATTTTTCAAAGTTTTTAATTATAATTTTATATATTTTTATAACAAATAAAATTCTATAAGAAAAATGAAATATGTTTCTTCGTGGAGGTGGTAGTTCGCACATACAAACATTGATTGTTCTCATTTAACATATAATTTATAGAATGTATGAATTGGTTTATATATTAATAATATTAGTAATGTTATACATATCATATTTCTTCATTAAATGTTTCATTTATTTATCCATGTATGGTGATTTTGATAAATAAATCTCATCTCTTATGGAGGTGATACTCCACACGTAACATAAGAATCATTTTTTGATTTTTAAATGGTTGGGGGGAAGGTAGAAAATTATTTTTCCACAAATATAATAAAATTTAAGTATAGTTATGATATATATGAAATTATTTAAACATGTTTATATTAGATTTAGGGTATATTTCAGAATAAATAAAGGATAATAAATGAAAAAAGAGTAATTGCTAAATATAATAACCTCCTTGGAAGAGCTCCTTTGAAAAATCATGTACAGATTTGAGAGGTGGTCTTTTGAGAATATCATAACTTATATGACATGGATAAATTATTTTTGGAATAATTTGGGAGAATTATAGTTTAATCTAAAACGATTTATGTGTCATAAGAAGTGGGGTGGTGGTGGTTACATATTTTAGTAAGTTGGGTGAATTTTTTGTAAACATATTAAAGATAAAGTCACTATTGAATAGTCAAGTGGATTCAATAAAGTAAAATAATGGAGTGGGGGAATTGTTAATGTTGATATATCATAAATCATATAATTTGAAAGCCGTTTTTAATATGATTTCGTGTCTTTTACTCTTATATTCTTCATATTAACCATTTTTATCTTGTATCATGGTAATTAATTTTATTTCCTAGGTAATTTAATTTTAATGAATAAAAATAAAATGGTACATATTAAAAAACTTTGTCCAAATGAATAAAAATAATAAATACATTTTTTAAATAAAATTTTTATAGTTTATAAAAATAAATTTATGTATTTGTGAAAATAACAATAAAAACAATTTTCAAATGTGTATTTTTATACATAAAATTAAGATTCATATAAAATTAATATTTTTTTAATTTATATGATATTAATTTTTTTATAATTAACCTATAATATACCTAAGGATTAAAAAACCCAAAACCAAATTAAACCTTATGGACACTTAGTTAAAATAAATAGACTAAAATAGTATTTATTAAAGTAAAATATTTCTTATGTTTCCAAAAATATTAGTCATGTGTTTTTTAAATTAATCATTGTATTTCTAAATGTTTTAGTTTAATTTATAAATACTTATTTTGTAAATAAAAATTGTTTTATAAAAATTAAAATCATTCTTGTATTTTCAAATTTTCATAACAGTGACAGTATTTCTAGAATTATTAATTTTCCCTATTCGACCAAAAAAATAACCTTTTAAGAAAAATCTACAAAATTTAACCTAAGATGATTTTGGAATGATCAATTGAAAAATAAACATCATTTAAAACATTAATATTTTAATATTAAATATTTTTTTTAAATGAAAATATGAAATATAAATAAAAAATATTTTAACTAAAAATTGCTTTTTATGAGTTCTTGTTATTATTTATTATCAATTTATAATTTGAATATTAGTAATATATTAATTTATATATAATAATATTTTAAAATTTTTAAATATTATTTATTATGGTAAAATATACAACACATCAAAAAAATAGTTATTTGATAAAGATCACTTTTTTCAATTTTAAATCATATTAATTATGTATCTTCTAAAAGTATTATATTTCTGTTAATTTTTTTATTTAGTAGAGGTTTTATTGTTCTTATAATTTATATAATAATATTTAACTCTTAATTTGTTACTTGTTTTAGTTCAATGTTGCGCATGAAGTATGTAATAAAACACATTAGATATATTTAAAATAATTATATACAATACAATCATTGGTTGTTACATAAGCGTTAATATTTACCTAATAAAACATTTATCAAAATAAATTACATATTTTGTTAAATTTTATTACAATGTGAAAAATAAACTAATGTGAATTATTATGGTTATTAAATTTGTTAATATATGAAACATATCATATTCCATCCACAAATTGAAATCTCTAATGTGGTATTTCCAAAGGTAATTATAATTTCATTTATAATATATATTAATTGTTTATATTTATTTTTCTTGTTCTGCCACGACTATTTCATGTCAACATATTCAAAAGAGGAAGTGAATTTTTTTAGAAATGGGTGAGAAACATATATAGTGTCAGAACTCATGTAAACATAATTAAGATGTAATTTCTTATTCAATTTATAATTTTTTACTTCTAAGAGATTATAATGATTTGGTTTATCTAATTAATATTTAGTTAATTTTCATAAAATTTTTATTTAGTGAAAAGGAAAACTAATTTACAATTAAAATATTTTTATACTAATGGGAATAAAATAAAATATATAGTGTTTGATTTTAGAAAATTATTGTATAACTATTATATTTTTTTGAGATTATGAGCTTGTATTCATTCAAAATTTATTCACCATTTACATTTAGAGTATTTTATAATTTATTAAAAGGATCTATATTATGTTTTTGACATGAAGGAATTAACCTCATTTCAATCTAACACATAGTGTGTCTCTATTGAATATAAGATTGTTTTCTAGTTTAGAATTTTATTTTTTGTTCAAATCACACACTAAAAACTCAAAAACAAGACAAAACTATGATTATTTTTAAAATTTTGAATAATTATTAGTAATTTATTTCTAGAATATAGGATTCAACCTCACATAAATTCGATTCCTGATGTGTTTGAATTGACCCAATGTTAATATTTTCTATGTAAATGTTTTATTTTATTCTAAAATACTTGTAACATAGAAAAACTAAGAAAACATACTCAAATTATATTGATTAACTACGAAAATGATTCATTAATAATTATTAAATTGTAAAAAATTTCCTCACATCAATCTGATACATAATGTGACTATATTACCTAAAAGTGTGTGTGATTTTAGTTTAAAAGTGTCATTTTATACCAAAATTCAAGTCACTATGAAAAATTGAAAAAACATGATTATATGTTATTTACAATTTAAATATGTAATTCATTCATGACTTGTAAGAACTAATATTATATTAATCTTGCACACAGTGTGGTTGGATTGGCATAAAGTGTACATTTTTAATTTAAAAGTGGAATTTTAGTCTGAAATGCATGTCATAAACTCAAAAACTAGAAAACATACCTAAATTATACTGATAATTTATGACAATTATCCATGATTCATTTTCAAATTTAAGAATTAATGATACATTAATCTGACACATGGTGTGTCTGGTATGACAAAAAGTGTGTATTTTCAAATTAAAAGTGAAATTTCAAGAAAAATGTGTGTTGCATACCTAAAACCAAGTAAACACACTCAAATTGTCTTGATACTTCATAAAATGTACTATGATTTTTTGACATATATGAATTAACCTTCTATACATTTTATACACATTGTGGAATGATTGACTGGAATTGTTTGTTTTTAGTTTAAAAGTGACAATGTAGTCCAAAATTCATATCACATACTCAAAATTGAGAAAATATTCTCAAATCATCAAGATAATTTTTAAGAATGGCCCATGATTCATTTATGACATGTATGAATTAATTTTATGTTTATTTGATTCATGGTGTGGTCATTAGTACTCAATGTGTGTATTTTCAGTATAAAGAAACATTTTATCTCACAACACACATCACATAGCCAAAATAATAAAATATTCTTTAACTATCTTGAATCTTTGGGAAAATGATACATAACTCACTTCAGACATGTAAGGATCTCCCTCATGTCAATTTGACACACGGTGTGGCAGAATTGGCTGAAAGTGCCTGGCTTAATTTAAGAGTTTCATTTTAGTTCAAAACAAACATCACATAAATAAAAGCAACCAAATATGATCAAATTGTGTTGATACATTAGAAAATTATTTCTGATTTATCAATTATGTGAAAAAACTAAACCCACATTTGTTTGACACATGATGTGGTCAGATTTACAAAAAGTGTGTGTTTTTAGTTTTAAAGAGACATTTTAAGCTAAAACACACATCACTTACAAAAAACAACACATATTCTTGTGTTTCCTTGATACTTTAGGACACAAATCCATATATTATTCTTGAAATATAAGAATTAACCACGTGTCAATCTGACACATTGTGTGGAATCTGTTACTCAAAGTACATGTTTTTAGTATAAAGTGACACTTTGCCTCAGACAGATCGTTGCATAGTAAAGAACCATAAAACATGCTCATGTTTTCTTGATACTATAAAGAAATGATTTATGAGTTATTTTTGATGTTTATAATTAACTATACATCAATATATGGTCGAATTGACTAAAAGTGTGTTTTTCCAATTAAAAGTGTCATTTAGTTCAAAACATCACTCACAAATGAAAACATACACCTTAAATTATACCCGCAACATCGTGTGTTAGATTTATTATATGATGATTCATACATATCAATAATGAATGAAATATCTTTTCTAATGATTCATATTTACTAAAATTTTATGCCTTCAATTTAAAAGAGACATTTTAGTATAAAATGTGTGTCGCCTAAAAAAATATCTGAAAACATACATATATTATATTTATAATTTATGAAAATGATTTTTGATTCATTTGTGACATGTAATAATTAATTGCATGTTAATCTAACACACGGTGTGGCTGGTATGTTTGAAAGTTCTTGATTTATTTTAAAAGTTAAATTATTTCAAATCATATCTTATATAGTAAAAAATGAAAAAACATGGAATTATTTTATTGATATGTTAAAAAAGGTCATTATTCAATTATGGCATGTAGGAATTATCTACACATCAATCCAACACACTGTGAAATTATTCTTAT
Source organism: Viscum album (assembly GCA_963277665.1). Classification (NCBI taxonomy): domain Eukaryota; kingdom Viridiplantae; phylum Streptophyta; class Magnoliopsida; order Santalales; family Viscaceae; genus Viscum; species Viscum album. The sequence continues at coordinate 704,320,470 of OY728145.1, forward strand.
TGAAAGTATGTATTTTCATTAAAAAAAATTAGTGAAGTTCAAAACACACATTACATAGTAAAAACCATAAACATTTACATTTATTGTCTTGATAAATTAATGAAATTATATTTGAATCAATTTTAATGTGTAGTAATCAACCCCATGTCAATTCGGAACACAACGTGTCTGATATGTCTCAAAGAGAATTATTTTTGAATAAAAGAACATTTGAGCTAAAAATGTGTTTCACATAGTTAAAATAAATTAAATTTCTTCATATTTCCTTTATACATTTGGAAAATGATCCATGATTGATTTTTTACACGTGGAAATTAACCTCAAATCAGTCTGACACATAGTGTGTCCAGATTGACTGAAAGTGTATTTTTTTAGTTAAAAAGTTACTTATTATTCAATAACACATACTATATACTCAAAACCAAAGAAAAACCCTTCTTATATTGAATCATTAGAAAAGATATTTCATTCATTATTGATATGTATGAATCATCATATAATAAATCTAACACACGATGTTGCAGGTATAATTTAAGGTGTATGTTTTCATTTTGAAAAATATATTTTAGATCAAAACATGCATTACATAATCAAAATTAAGAAACAAAATTTCGCCTGTCATTTATAGTTTAAGATAAATATTGATTATACAGTTTTGATGTGTATGAATTTAATGAATTTCAATCTAACCCATGGAGTGGCAGATATAAATGAATATGCATGTTTTCATTTTAATGTGACATTTTCAAAATGAATTTCAAATACTCATAACTAACCAAAACTGATCATATTATATTAATACTTTACATAAATGATGTATACATCATTTATCTTGTATAGTAGTCAACCACACCTCAATATGAAACACAATGTGGATGATATGACTCAAAATGCATGTTTTTTGTACAAAAAGATACATTTTACCTCAAAATATGCCTTATATAGTCAAAACTGAGAAAATATACTTTCATTGTCATTTTACATTTACAAAATAACTGGATGTTAATTTTTTTAATTGTAGGTAGTGAAAACATATGATTCTAAATTAATCTTATCTATAATTATATGGCATTTTGAATATTTTTTAATCTTTATATACTACTAAAAATAAGATTTTTTTTTAATTTTTGACACATGGATTTTCTTTACAAGGTGAGGTTAATCAATGTATAAATCCCTCTATAAGATATTTCCTTTTTTATAGGTTATAAATAATTTTTCATTAGTGAATTTTAGATCAATTTAATTGAACATTACTAAAAAAATTATATAAAATTTATACTAAAATAATGGTGCAATATAAATTTTTTTTTGTTATTTATTTTTATTTTAATAATCGAACTTCAATTTAATTTTTTTGTATTTTATCAATTATCGTATTGTTCTATTTTTATAGATGATATAATTATTCTATAGATGATATTGGTCTTCAATATAAATAATATTACCAATGATAAAATATTCATTTACTAGCACTAAACAAATGCTAAAAATGATACCTATATCATTACTAGAATATGTACTGATAAAGGATCCATTTTTCATTGTTTTTTCTACAATGTAATGGACTCCATTTATAGGTACCTTTTGTAGCATAGATAAAAGTTATTTATTTTTGTGGCACTCAATGAATTGGTTCTTTTTAACATTGATAGACATCATTTATAACACTAATAAAGTACTTAACTATAAAAATGGAATATATTAGAATCTATTTCAGTGAGGATTAAACAGCGGGGGTTGACCATGAAAAAATTAATAAAAATCATTTTTTTTATAAGATTAGAAATTGTTTATAAATTAAACCTTTTATGATGAAGGCATAGATCATCTAATGACCATAATGCTAGAATACTAGGTGTGTAACTGTATGTTTGTTATAGGGATGTTTAATAGGGGTATTTTCATAGTGAAGTAATCATATTTAGGTTTCACCCGACATGAATGGATATCGATTACCTTATAAAAATAGATTTTTTACCATTGTGACAATGTGGGGGCAAGATAAATGATAAACTGAAACAATAAAAGTTATATATCTGGAAATAGTTTCCTTTTCCGATGAATATTAGGTGATAGTTGCATTTGTGTGGTGTAAGGAGGAGGTATGATAGCTTAGATTAGGGATTCAGTCTGGAGAGTGTTAAAGGTGGATTCTATGGAAATCATGAGGGTGTTTGGTGGTAGCCTAGATTTTTGAGATGGTTTTCATTTGCATACAGTTGTATATACGATCAATGAAAATAATGATAGTTTCTAATAAATCTTATTAAACAAATTTACTTAAAATGATTAGGTATAATAGTATTTTTTAAAATAATTCTATGCATATTCAAACTACTTTCATACTTCCACTTTAGTGTGGAATCTTGGGTACAATGCATATTTCCACCACTTCCCCACTAGAAATGTAAATCACAGCTCTTACGAGGCAATGAAAACAAAATTCCCATCCCATCCTTTCTTCATCGTTCTCCTCTAATCTTCCAATAAAGCTCAATCATATAAAATTCACTTTCTCATATTAATATTTTTGGAATTCAAGAAGATAAAATTTAACCCTTATAATTTTATTTTTTAAAATTTAATTATTTATTTAATTTTTTATATTATATGATAGTATGATTTTAATAATTTGTTATTTTGATGATTTAAATTACGTTAAATTATTTAGAAAAATAAAATATGATATTTGGATGTTTTAAATATAGTTGAATGATTTATTAATTTTATATATTTTATTTTATGTAAAACTAAATTATATCAATAATGTAATAAATTAGGAAATATTATTTATCAATAGTTATAATAAATGTATAACGATCATAAGTTTGACCAGCCAATATATGTATTGTTTTTAATATAAATTTATAATTTTTAAATTTTTTTCATTTTATTATTCAATATTTTTGTATCATCAGATTCCCTTGTATATTGGGATTGTGTGTCCATGATAAATTTAGAAAATCATAATCTCAAGTTACCCCTCACATTCATGTAAAAATGTTGTTAAAAAATGGAGGTTCTAAATGAGATGATGATGCTCGATATTGTATCAATACCTGTTGTTTAAGCAGATTACGTTATTTTTGGTAGTTCTGTTAGTCCAACTGAATATAGATATTCCTCTAGGATGTGATTGGTTTATCATTTTATTGATAAAATAAACCGATGTAATATATCTCGTTATCATTTTATTATTTTTAATATTACTGTTTAATTAATTTTTATTGAGAATATATATAGAAAATATAATAATATATTTAAAAATTATGAATATAAAATTTCATTTATAATATTAAATTCATAATAAATTAATAAACACGTACAATATTAAAATAATTATTTAATAAACATCAGGAATATATATATATTTTCTAAATTGTTTAAATACTCATTTAAAAAATCATTCAAATATTTTCAAAATAACATTTATCTTATATATATATACCAACTAAACAACTTGTTGATTTTTTTTAAGTAAAATAAATTCAATATTTTGATTTTATTAATTAATAAAATTACACAATACATCTCCCTGAAAAAATTAAAATAAATTAGATAATTTTATTTATTACTCCATACTTTGTAATCAACCTAAACTATTAAAATATGATGTTACTTATTGTAGAATAAAAGTCATGTGAGATAATGGGATCAATGAAATATTTTATCTACATGGACTATGTCCTCTTCAGTACATATTTTTAAGGGTGGTATAGTCATTTATAAATTTCACTACTCAAGTAAAATTCAAGCTTGTGATGGAGTGACCTATTCTTGATCAAACACCACACCAAGTGACTGTAGGTAAATAGAATGCATACATGATATATATTATTTATGCTTCTAATGTCTATTTCATCTTCATATTATCTATGACCAAACATGTGAAGGTAGAACATAAAACTATGGATTCATGGACTATGATATCTTATCTTATACCAATTGAGAAGGAAAAATATTGGACTAAGAAAAATGTGATTGTCACTATATTATACTAGTGTAAACTGGGAGATAGGTACCTATATAGTGATATTTCATTTAATATGATGATGTATATTGATCATTTATAGAAATTCAGATTCTATTTGGATGAAAAATCATCTATAAATATCATGTTATATTCTTTACCAACTAGATACTCCATATTCATCCCAAACTACATGATGAATAGTATGAAGAATCCACTCATGAATCCATTGAATTTGAATATACAAGAAGATAGGGAATGGTGGGAACATTGTTCATCACCCATTTAGATTAATACAATTGAATATTAGGATAAAAAATCCATGATTAGTTTAGAGTTACCAGGGCCTTATCAAAGTCCATTAAAAATGAAACATATTTTCTAGGAAGGGAAAACAACATAAGGTTAATTTATTCTCATGTGGTGATAAATTTCATTAAAATATGAACTATATTTACTTGAAAAAGAATAATAAAATAAAAATCTGAAATTATTGTTATGTTTATCATTTCATGATTATACCTATTTTAATTTTTGGTCATTTATTACAATGTGTATTTTATACATTTTTATTCAAATAGAGGAACCAATAATTTTAACAAACATTGTAGGAAGTATGGTAAACACTCTAAATATATTAGAAATGGTGATTCCTAATTCAAACAATACGATGAAACAAATTCTGATTTCCAAGTTTATTGATTCTAGTTAATATATTTTTTTTGTATTGAGTATTATGAAAACATTTATCTGAGTGTCTAGTTTGAAAAAATGGGATATTATTTCATATTTAAATGATTTTTGTTATGATATTTCATACTTAAATTATAGATGATCAATTAGTTTTAACTTGTTCATGGTTGGTTTATCATACAATGATAAACTAATCCATATAAAAAGGATCAAGATTTTATGAAAATTATATTATTATTATCAGCTAAAAAATTATATGCATTTGATGATGTTGTATAGAAATGCCTTATGTTTTAAGAAATTTCCATTATAAGTAATCATGTATGAATCCATATACTAAAAATTATGAGTAATTTATAATGATCATGGTCTTATCTATAGTTTACCAAAAAATATTTTACAATATATATGTTTTTATGACATTGGAAGAAGTTAATATAAGGATTCAGAGATGCTTCAAATTGAGACATGACCAAGTAGTTAATTCAATTGTATATTAGCATATTGAATATGTTTATTTCCAATGAAACTTTATGTATCTTATCCTCAATTATGTTAATTGGGTTGAAGAATTATCTATTATTATAAAATTGTTTAATAATGGTTTAATGGAATTGTATGTGTACATTTTTGTTATTAATAAGGTGTAACATACTTCACCAGAACCCTACTACAGAGAATTTATTGATTTAAGTGTGTTTGTTCCTATGTGATGTTTTATATCTTAATATTACTTTTACAATCTATTTAAATTAAATCCCATGTTTTCACATGAAAGAAAAATGAATCTTGCATAAAAACATAGAAACAAAAAACTGAAAATCATGTGTACCTTCCACTAAAGGAGACACAAATTCATCTTTATTTTCATCAATTGAGTTTGATGACAATAATCTAGGGTGTAATGATGAAATCCCCTCTTTATATGTATGTAAAATGAGTGAATATATCACATTACAGTTGGGTTGGATGCTTCACCCATCATCATTTTCTATCCCCTCATGGTGTAGATAATGTATAATTAGAGGATTTTCATTTTTTCCCTGGTTAATTAAATTTAGCATTAGAATCACATTCACATCAATATAATGTAATCACATAGCATTATATATCTCTATAGTATACTACTAAAATTTTGTTTCATTAACACATGTGTTATAATTTATGAGTTATTTCTAAATCCAATACATGAATCATATTCATGAATTAATACATCTCTAATACAATATGACTCGTGTAATGGTCGAATGATGGCTTGTATGGGATTTTATCTATTCAAATGATAACTATTATCATTATACTTATGTAAATATCACCTTATAATATGGATATTAGATCATATACCTTTCCATGATAGGCCTTACAATTCAACTTCAATCATACAGAATAGTTAAGGGAGATTTTCTAAGGCATGAAATCTAATTTCATGAATTCCATTACGATTAATTTTTATAGGCTATGACTATCAATGTGGTATCATGTAAATCCAATTTTCAAACATCCTTATAATCACCACCTAATATTAAAAAGTGATAGGGTGAATTTCATTAGATTAAATGGATTTAATACATATCAGTTCATTTATTTAGTCATTCATTACAATTTGATTCAATGTTTTATCACCTGACTCAAGTAATAGAGACTCATTATGAATATAATGATAATAGTATTAAGAGAACTGTAGGATATATCCACATATATATTCTAAATTTAATGAATGTGACTCTCTCTAATGAGTAAACATCACATAATGTGATAGGATATGAGGTAGGTGAGAAAGATATCGTCAACCAACCTCTATATATTCCTTTAATAGATATTCGAGAACGATAAAGTGGTAACCATAACAACTCCAACACTGATAACCTAGATTTAATTCGAACTTCATTATTATGGAATAAGATACAAGGTATCTCATCCAAAATGATAAATCAGCTTAGTAGTCTTGAAGAACTATATATACACATTATTCTCATATTACATTGGAAAAAGAAAAATACATAACATAAGAAAAATTAATTCATCAATGTTATTATTAATAATATCATTTTTCATATCGTGGATAACGGAAAAAAATAAAGGGTGACCTTATATGATCAGTAAGGATTACATACAATAGAAAATATCATAAGTAAATAACTCATAATAAATATGGACAGATAAATAACTAAAAATAAATGTTATTTAATCAATGACTAGAGTATGAATTGCATCCAAGGAAAATATCAATATAGTAGTCTCAAGGATATTAATATTATAATTATTAATACAAAAATTATTAATTTTTCATTTCATGACCGCATAGATCATGATACCTTTATTATCAAGGCCTTATACTAGGATAGTTTAATCAATTGGTAGGTATACACCAAAAACACATTTAATAAGGCTGGCCAACTGGTTTGTCTGATGAGACCTCTAGATACATTTAGGTTCTCTCTCTTATAAGGCCTCATCCATCACTAAATTTATGATTCATTCCTTGTATATTGAATGATCAAGTCAATTCATAAACAATATTCCTTATCAACAAATTTATGTATTGTGTAAATAATAACGAATATCAATATTTTCCTAGTCAAATAAATAACTTTCAATGTAGTATTACATATATCAAAATTCTATACATTTAAGTAAATAATTTTATCGTTATTCTAATAATATGTATATTTATATGAAATATAATGTACAATGATCAATAGAAATTGAATGTCTTAAGAGAATTTTAATGACAATAAAATTAATATGAGATAAAATATCATCATAAATTCATCATAAATAATGGGTTTTTAATAAAATAAGGAAATTTTAAAAAATAAGGAGAATTGAATAAAAAGTATTAAAATAATATTTGAATATTGAGTTATTTTATAGTACCCTTGAAAACATATATAATAATTTATATATAGTAAAATAATTATGACAGATGGAAAATTTGTTAGATGAATTATATGTTAAAAAGAAACATTCCATATGACATTTTTCAAAAGAAAGTAAAAAAATGAACCTTTTGGAAAACATTACAATTATAAATTTTAAATCGTTTAAAAATTAAAATATAATAATAAATTCTCATAATAAATCTTTTGAGTGAATAAATAAGTCTTTTTAAAAACTGTTTTTTAAAATATGGACATAGAGTTAAAATATATCTGAAAAAATAGAAGTGTGTTTTTCCAATTAACTACACATCATTTCATTAATTTATCAAGACAATAAATGTAAATGTTTATGGGTTTTACTATGTAATGTGTGTTTTGAACTTCACTAACAATTTTAAATGAAAATACATACTTTCAATCAGAATAATTTCACGGTGTGTTGGATTGATGTGTATATAATTCCTACGTGCCATAATTGAATAATGACCTTTTTTAACATATCAATAAAATAATTCCATGTTTTTTCATTTTTTATTATATAAGATATGATTTGAAATAATTTAACTTTTAATAGAAATCAAGAACTTTCAAACATACCAGCCACACCGTGTGTTAGATTAACATGCAATTAATTATTACATGTCACAAATGAATCAAAAATCATTTTCATAAATTATAAATATAATATATGTATGTTTTCAGATCTTTTTTTAGGCGACAAACATTTTATACTAAAATGTCTCTTTTAAATTGAAGGCATACAGTTTTAGTAAATATTGAATCATTAGAAAAGATATTTCATTCATTATTGATATGTATGAATCATCATATAATAAATCTAACACACGATGTTGCAGGTATAATTTAAGGTGTATGTTTTCATTTTGAAAAATATATTTTAGATCAAAACATGCATTACATAATCAAAATTATGAAACAAAATTTCTGCTGTCATTTATAGTTTAAGATAAATATTGATTATACGGTTTTGATGAGTATGAATTTAATGAATTTCAATATAACCCATGGAGTGGAAGATATTAATGAATATGCATGTTTTCATTTTAACGTGACATTTTCAAAATGAATTTCAAATACTCATAACTAACCAAAACTGATCATATTATATTAATACTTTAGATAAATGATGTATACATCATTTATCTTGTATAGTAGTCAACCACACCTCAATATGAAACACAATGTGGATGATATGACTCAAAATGCATGTTTTTTGTACAAAAAGATACATTTTACCTCAAAATATGCCTTATATAGTCAAAACTGATAAAATATACTTTCATTGTCATTTTACATTTACAAAATAACTGGATGTTAATTTTTTTAATTGTAGGAAGTGAAAAAATATGATTCTAAATTAATCTTATCTATAATTATATGGCATTTCGAATATTTTTTAATCTTTATATACTACTAAAAATAAGATTTTTTTTATTTTTGACACATGGATTTTCTTTACAAGGTGAGGTTAATCAATGTATAAATCCCTCTATAAGATATTTCCTTTTTTATAGGTTATAAATATTTTTTCATTAGTGAATTTTAGATCAATTTAATTGAACATTACTAAAAAAATAATATAAAATTTATACTAAAATAATGGTGCAATATAATTTTTTTTTGTTTTTTATTTTTAATTTAATAGTCAAACATCAATTTAATTTTTTTGTATTTTATCAATTATAGTATTGTTCTATTTTTATAGATGATATAATTATTCTATAGATGATATTGGTCTTCAATATAAATAATCTTACCAATGATAAAATATTCATTTACTAGCACTAAACAAATGCTAAAAATGATACCTATATCATTACTAGAATATGTACTGATAAAGGATCCATTTGTCATTGTTTTTTCTACAATGTAATGGATTCCATTTATAGGTACCTTTTGTAGAATAGATAAAAGTTATTTATTTTTGAGGCACTCAATGAATTGGTTCTTTTTAACATTGATAAACATCATTTATAACACTAATAAAGTACTTAACTATAAAAATGGAATATATAAGAATCTATTTCAGTGAGGATTAAACATCGGGGGTTGACCATGAAAAAATTAATAAAAATAATTTTTTTATAATATTAGAAATTGTTTATAAATTAAACCTTTTATGATGAAGTCATAGACCATCTAATGACCATAATGATAGAATACTAGGTGTGTAACTGTATGTTTGTTATAGGGATGTTTAATAGGGGTATTTTCATAGTGAAGTAATCATATTTAGGTTTCACCCAACATGAATGGATATAGATTACCTTGTAAAAATATATTTTTTACCGTTGTGACAATGTGGGGGCAAGATAAATGATAAACTGAAACAATAAAAGTTATATATCTGGAAATAGTTTCCTTTTCCGATGAATATTAGGTGATAGTTGCATTTGTGTGGTGTAAGGAGGAGGTATGATAGCTTAGATTAGGGATTCAGTCTGGAGAGTGTTAAAGGTGGATTCTATGGAAATCATGAGGGTGTGTGGTGGTAGCCTAGATTTTTGAGATGGTTTTCATTTGCATACAGTTGTATATACGATCAATGAAAATAATGATTGTTTCTAATAAATCTTATTAATCAAATTTACTTAAAATGATTAGGTATAGTAGTATTTTTTAAAATAATTCTATGCTTGTTCAAACTACTTTCATACTTCCACTTTAGTGTGGAATCTTGGGTACACTGCATATTTCCACCACTTCCCCACTAGAAATGTAAATCACAACTCTTACGAGGTAATGAGAACAAAATTCCCATCCCATCCTTTCTTCATCGTTCTCCTCTAATCTTCCAATAAAGCTCAATCATATAAAATTCACTTTCTCATATTAATATTTTTGGTATTCAAGAAGATAAAATTTAACCCTTATAATTTTATTTTTTAAAATTTATTTATTTATTTAATTTTTTATATTATATGATAATATGATTTTAATAATTTGTTATTTTGATGATTTAAATTACGTTAAATTATTTAGAAAATTAAAATATGATATTTGGATGTTTTAAATATTGTTGAATGGTTTATTAATTTTATATATTTTATTTTATGTAAAACTAAATTATATCAATAATGTAATAAATTAGGAAATATTATTTATCAATAGTTATAATAAATGTATAACGATCATAAGTTTGACCAACCAATATATGTATTGTTTTTAATATACATTTATAATTTTTAAATTTTTTCATTTTATTATTCAATATTTTTGTATCATCAGATTCCCTTGTATATTGGGATTGTGTGTCCATGATAAATTTAGAATATTATAATCTCAAGTTACCCCACACATTCATGTAAAAATGTTGTTAAAAAAGGAGGTTCTAAATGAGATGATGATGCTCGATATTGTATCAATACCTGTTGTTTAAGCAGATTACGTTATTTTTGGTAGTTCTGTTAGTCCAACCGAATATAGATATTCCTCTAGGATGTGATTGGTTTATCATTTTATTGATAAAATAAACCGATGTAATATATCTCGTTATCATTTTATTATTTTTAATATTACTGTTTAATTAATTTTTATTGAGAATATATATAGAAAATATAATAATATATTTAAAAATTATGAATATAAAATTTCATTTATAATATTAAATTCATAATAAATTAATAAACATGTACAATATTAAAATAATTATTTAATAAACATCAGGAATATATATATATTTTTTAAAATGTTAAAATACTCATTTAAAAAATCATTAAAATATTTTCAAAATAACATTTATCTTATATATATATACCAACTAAACAAATTGTTGATTTTTTTTAAGTAAAATAAAATCAATATTCTGATTTTATTAATTAATAAAATTACACAATACATCTCCCTGAAAAAATTAAAATAAATTAGATAATTTTATTTATTACTCCATACTTTGTAATCAAACTAAACTATTAAAATATGATGTTACTTATTTTAGAAGAAACATCATGTGAGATAATGGGATCAATGAAATATTTTATCTACATGGACTATGTCCTCTTCAGTACATATTTTTAAGGGTGGTATAGTCATTTATAAATTTCACAACTCAAGTAAAATTCAAGCTTGTGATGGAGTGACCTATTCTTGATCAAACACCACACCAAGTGACTGTAGGTAAATAGAATGCATACATGATATATATTATTTATGCTTCTAATGTCTATTTCATCTTCATATTATCTATGACCAAACATGTGAAGGTAGAACATAAAACTATGGATTCATGCACTATGATATCTTATCTTATACCAATTGAGAAGGAAAAATATTGGACTAAGAAAAATGTGATTGTCACTATATTATACTAGTGTAAACTAGGAGATAGGTACCTATATAGTGATATTTCATTCAATATGATGATGTATATTGATCATTTATAGAAATTCGTATTCTATTTGGATGAAAAATTATCTATAAATATCATCTTATATTATTTACCAACTAGATACTCCATATTCATCCCAAACTACATGATGAATAGTATGAAGAATCCACTCATGAATCAATTGAATTTGAATATACAAGAAGATAGGGAATGGTGGGAACATTGTTCATCACCCCTTTAGATTAATACAATTGAATATTAGGATAAAAAATCCATGATTAGTTCAGAGTTACTAGGGCCTTAACAAAGTCCATTAAAAATGAAACATATTTTCTAGGAAGGGAAAACAACATAAGGTTAATTTATTCTCATGTGGTGATAAATTTCATTAAAATAGGAACTATATTTACTTGAAAAAGAATAATAAAATAAAAATCTGAAATTATTGGTATGTTTATCATTTCATGATTATTCCTATTTTAATTTTTGGTCATTTATTACAATGTGTATTTTATACATTTTTATTCAAATAGAGGAACCAATAATTTTAACAAACATTGTAGTAAGTATGGTAAACACTCTAAATATATTTGAAATGGTGATTCTTAATTGAAACAATACGATGAAACAAATTCTGATTTCCATGTTTATTGATTCTAGTTAAAATATTTTTTTTGTATTGAGTATTATGAAAACATTTATCTGAGTGTCTAGTTTGAAACAATGGGATATTAATTCATATTTAAATGATTTTTGTTATGATATTTCATACTTAAATTATAGATGATCAATTAGTTTTAACTTGTTCATGGTTGGTTTATCATACAATGATAAACTTATCCATATAAAAAGGCTCAAGATTTTATGAAAATTATATTACCATTATCAGCTAAAAAAATATAGGCATTTGATGATGTTGTATAGAAATGCCTTATGTTTTAAGAAATTTCCATTATAAGTAATCATGTATGAATCCATATACTAAAAATTATGAGTAATTTATAATGATCGTGTTCTTATCTATAGTTTACCAAAAAATATTTTACAATATATATGTTTTTATGACATTGGAAGAAGTTAATATAAGGATTCAGATATGCTTCAAATTGAGACATGACCAAGTAGTTAATTCAATTGTATATTAGCATATTGAATATGTTGATTTCCATTGAAACGTTATGTATCTTATCCTCAATTATGTGAATTGGGTCGAAGAATTATCTATTATTATCAAAATTGTTTAATAATGGTTTAATGGAATTGTATGTGTACATTTTTGTTATTAATAAGGTGTAACATACTTCACCAGAACCCTACTATAGAGAATTTATTGAATTAAGTGTGTTTGTTCCTATGTGATGTTTTATATCTTAATATTACTTTTACAATCTATTTAAATTAAATCCCAAGTTTTCACATGCAATAAAAATGAATCTTGCATAAAAACATAGAAACAAAAAACTAAAAATCATGTGTACCTTCCACTAAAGGAGACACAAATTCATCATTATTTTCATCAATTGAGTTTGATGACAATAATCTAGGTTGTAATGATGAAATAACCTCTTTATATGTATGTAAAATGACTGAATATATCACATTACATTTGGGTTGGATGCTTCACCCATCATCATTTTCTATCCCCTCATGGTGTAGATAATGTATAATTAGAGGATTTTCATTTTTTCCCTGGTTAATTAAAATGAGCATTAGAATCACATTCACATCAATATAATGTAATCACATAGCATTATATATCTCTATAGGATACTACTAAAATTTTGTTTCATTAACACATGTGTTATAATTTATGAGTTATTTCCAAATCCAATACATGAATCATATTCATGAATTAATACATCTCTAATACAATATGACTCGTGTCATGGTCGAATGATGGCTTGTATGGGATTGTATGTATTCAAATGATAACTATTATCATTATACTTATGTAAATATCACCTTATAATATGGAAATTAGATCATATACCTTTCCATGATAGGCCTTACAATTCAACATCAATCATACAGAATAGTTAAGGGAGATTTTCTAAGGCATGAAATCTAATTTCATGAATTCCATTACGATTACTTTTTATAGGCTATGACTATCAATGTGGTATCATGTAAATCCAATTTTCAAACATCCTTATAATCACCACCTAATATAAAAAAGTGATAGAGTGAATTTCATTAGATTAAATGGATTCAATACATATCAGTTCATTTATTTGGTCATTCATTACAATTTGATTCAATGTTTTATCACCTGACTCAAGTAATAGAGACTCATTATGAATATAATGATAATAGTATTAAGAGAACTGTAGGATATATCCACATATATATTCTAAATTTAATGAATGTGACTCTCTCTAATGAGTAAACATTACATAATGTGATAGGATATGAGGTAGGTGAGAAAGATATCGTCAACCAACCTCTATATATTCCTTTAATAGATATTCGTGAACGATAATGTGGTAACCATAACAACTCCAACACTGATAACCTAGATTTAATTCGAACTTCATTATTATGGAAAAATATACAAGGTATCTCATCCCAAATGATAAATCAGCTTAGTAGTCTTGAAGAATTATATATACACATTATTCTCATATTACATTGGAAAAAGAAAAATACATAACATAAGAAAAATTAATTAATCAATGATATTATTAATAATATAATTTTTCATATCGTGGATAACGGAAAAAAATAAAGGGTGACCTTATATGATCAGTAAGGATTACATACAATAGAAAATATCATAAGTAAATAACTCATAATAAATATGGACAGATAAGTAACTAAAAATAAATGTTATTTAATCAATGACTAGAGTATGAATTGCATCCAAGGAAAATATCAATATAGTAGTCTCAAGGATATTAATATTATAATTATTAATACAAAAAATTATTAATTTTTGATTTCATGACCGCATACATCATGATACCTCTATTATCAAGGCCTTATACTAGGATAGTTTAATCAATTGGTAGGTATACACCAAAAACACATTTAATAAGGTTGGCCAACTGGTTTGTCTGATGAGACCTCTAGATAAATTTAGGTTCTCTCTCTTATAAGGCCTCATCCATCACTAAATTTATGATTCATTCCTTGTATATTGAATGATCAAGTCAATTAATAAACAATATTCCTTATGAAAAAATTTATGTATTGTGTAAATAATAACGAATATCAATATTTTCCTAGTCAAATAAATAACTTTCAATGTAATATTACATATATCAAAATTCTATACATTTAAGTAAATAATTTTATCGTTATTCTAATAATATGTATATTTATATGAAATATAATGTAAAGTGATCAATAGAAATTGAATGTCTTAATAGAATGTTAATGACAATAAAATTAATATGAGATAAAATATCATCATAAATTCACCATAAATAATGGGTTTTTAATAAAATAAGGAAATTTTAAAAAATAAAGAGAATTGAATAAAAAGTATTAAAATAATATTTGAATATTGAGTTATTTTATAGTACCCTTGAAAACATATATAATAATTTATATATAGTAAAATAATTATGACAGATGGAAAATTTGTTAGATGAAGTATATGTTAAAAAGAAACATTCCATATGACTTTTTTCAAAAAAAAGTAAAAAAATGACCCTTTTGGAAAACATTACAATTATAAATTTTAAATCGTTTAAAAATTAAAATATAATAATAAATTCTCTTAATAAATCTTTTGAGTGAATAAATAAGTCTTTTTAAAAACTATTTTTTAAAATATGGACATAGAGTTAAAATATATCTGAAAAAATAGAAGTAAGATGAATATTTCATTTAAACATTTCACTACTTGATTCAGGTTATAAAGAAATAATATTTTCAAGAATATATATAAAATCCTTTAACATATAGTTGACAAGAATATAAAGGGGTTTTATTAAGGTTATATTTTAATATTCCTTCAATGAAAATAAGATCAATCCCAAAAAATAAGACTGTAAAATAATTTTTTATAACTTTGGTAACTTTTAAATAGTAACCCTTTGAAAGAGTAATCATGAATTAAAACATTAATAATTATGAATAAATAGAAATTCATGTTAAATACATCAAAAGGGATGTATATACACCACATAAAAATAAATTGGTTAATAATACCAAATATGTATCAATAGATTGTAAATTGAGACGAAATCCCTTACCTAAAGTTTCTTTGATATTCTTCTAAAATCATATATAATTAATTTTAATTTTTTATAATTTTTAAAAATATTAATTTACATACCTATGATATTATATAAAATCTACTTATGACATTTAAAACCCATTTAATAAATAATTCCTTCTCAAAATCATTGTTTTCAGGTATTGATTGATTTATTCTTCATAAGCATTTCATTTGGTAGTTCTACTACTTATAATTTGATTATGGTTCCATAATATCCAAAATTTTAATCAAGATATAAATTTAAAATACATTCAATATGTGTTTACATTTATATTAATCTATAAAATGTAGAGAAATAAAAATGAATTACACCATTCATAGAGAAATTATATCAAACCCATGCATGAATGCTATATTGAATTTTCAAAGGATGAAATTGAAAAAATATAAATAATAATTCAACGCTGAAGAATAATTATTATATTATATATATAATATATATACAGTAAGTATATCCTTATTATCATCCCCATAAAGTGTAAATGAAAAATGAATTACATCCCTTCATGGAGGTTGTAGTATACACATATGTAGGAGTGACATCATCATTTTCAAATGGATAGAAAGATAAGAAGATAAACGATAAATGATATTTGTAGAACTATAATTATTTCATAAGATTCATATATTATCATTAGTTCCATATTTAAAACCATAATGGAAATTGAATTACAACGATATGCGAAGATGATTAGTCGTATGTAGGAAATAGTGATGTTTTCACATTACATTTGATAGAAGGTGGAAATGGTTGTCCCATATTCATAATATTATAAATATATATTTATGATACTCAATTTATTATTTTAGGATTTTTGTAATATATTTATATTAATAGTAAGATGAAATAAACTTGAAAGAGTCGGAATAGATGATTACCTCTTCTTCAGTAAACTTTTGTTAGATACCTTTTTAAGGACCCTTGGAATGGCCTTTTAAGAAAAAAAATTATTATTCCAGTATGTATTATTTTATTATATACTTTTAAGGGTTTTTTATCTTGGTTTCTCCAATTTTTGTAAATAATGGAGGAGAGGTTGTTTGTTTTTCATTGAGGTGACCATCACAGTTGCGGTGTTCAAATATTCGAAAATATTAGTTAGTCAATATCATTAAAAAATATCTCAAAAAATAAATCATAATATAATTAAATAAGGTTAAGGTTAAAATTAAATCATTCAATTAGTTTTAAAAGAATTTTTAGGTCATTTAAACCCTTATCTATTGGTTTTACCCCTTCATTATCCATTTTTAATATTTAACATGGTAATACTTTTTTCAATATTATAGGGTTATAATTTTACTAATAAAATAACCATTGGATCATAAATTGAAATTCAATGATATATTAGACCATTTATGATAATAGTTTTTCCCTATCAATATTATTTTAATTTTTAATTAATTTAATAAAATATTATTTTTCATAAAATATCATTAATGTCATTTTGACACTATTCATTTGATTTTATTATAAAGACATCAAGAAAAATATGGAATTAAAGTATAATAATATACACGATCAATAATACATTATTAGTAAATATAAAATTCTTTAGTAAAAATATTTCATCAAATAAATTAGTTTTTATATGTCTTAATGTATTTACTTTGATTTCCAACAATTTTCACAACCACTTTGTTTGCATTGTATAACGATTTGAAGTAATTAAATGGCCACTAAAAATTATAAATTTTTTAAAATCATATAAATTGATTCATTATAAACAAAATAAACGTTATTATTCATTTAAACTTATTTTTATCCCCATATAAAATAATAAAAGAAATTTATTGTCAAGGGAGTGAAATTTTTTATTTTTATTTACTTAAAATAATTTAAATATCATTATCTAATGAAAATGTAAAATAATTGCATATATTGACAATTAGGATTGATATTTTAGAATTATTATCATCAAATGAAACAAATTTTGGTTTTTTATACATTTTTAATGTATCATTACATTATTTTTAACATTAATTATCTCATTTAGCCACTATTGTGGTGATACAATTTACCACGGTTACTATTCATAATGCATAAAAATAAAACAGATATAATTAAAAAAATATCATAGAATTATAAATATTTAATCAATTTTACCTAATTCAATTCCTTCAATTTTTAAAAATTAATTTTAAAATAAACCTAAAAAGTGAAATAAAAAATGGTTATCTAGAAAAATGCTTTTTAATACTAACAAATTAACTTATATAAAAATAATATAAAATTATGATAATAATGATATTAATTATATTCTTATAAATAATATATATCTTATAAAAGTTTAATACCAAATCCAAAATATAATGTAACTTTTAAAATTACTTGATTTAATGAAATGAAATTACAATTTTACAAAAAATGTTATTTTCACTACTAGCTAAAAAATATATCTTTTTAAAAACCACGAAAAAATTAAAACTATGATAATATTTACATGGTTGAAAAGATTGAAAAAATTTTCAAATGATAATATTTTAATATTTTTCATTATTATTATAAAATTGGTGTCACATGTAAAGAAAGCTATCAAGTAAATTTAGTTAATTTAAAAAGAAATATATCATAAAAGTTTGAGGTATTAGATTGTAACCATATTATATTAATTTCAAACTCAAAATTACATCACTATAACACAAATAACTAAGAATAATTATACTTAATTAAATCCTTGGGATCCTACATTGATTCATCAAATTTATGGGTTCTCTTTAAAACATTTACTATATGAGTTATCTTGTTTCGTTTCAATTTTTTCTGTGATCATGAATTTCTAATAGTTGTTCCTCGTAAGATATATCTTTATCTAATGGTAAAAAATATGATCTCAATACATGTGATTGATCACGTATTTACTTCATCAGCAGATGTAATTGGAACACCATGAACCAGAGAGAGATTTAGTGGAAGTACCAACTAATAAGATATAATCCTAATAAGATAAAGAATTAAAAATTGAATAATATATCTTGGGATTATATTTCCCTAATTTAGGAACCTCATAACCTTCTTCAAATGAGTTATTTTTAAGAGTAACTTATCACTAAATAAAACATTACATCTCACTCCAGATTTCTAGAATACATTTTTTGTCAACTTTTAGCTTCCCTTATATGTAGTTGAATTGATCTTACCATCCCAATTATTTCCGTAGGTGGATCAAGTACAAATATATATATTTATCCAACATCTTCCCAGTACTCTAGAGTTTTGTACTTACTTCAATATAGGGATTCAAAGGGATAAATTTAAATACTGAATCGAAAGTTTTTTTGAAATAAAATTATTACAATGAAATGTGTCGATCTTAATGACATTTAAAATCAACATATAAACCTCTCAAAATATACTATGAGATTTTATTGGTCCTCTAAGACATAACATATTTCTAATATAGATATGTAGTAATGAAATTCATCGTGGTATCCAGAGCCTACTATTGTCTTCTCTAGAACATTAAGGTAGACCTCAGATCAGAAATAAATAAGACTATGATTTGAACTATGTACTATTTTAAAATATAAATAATGTATAATTGAGTAATATGATCTTTAGATAAATATTCTCTAATTGTAATAAAATTAAATAATTTCAAAAGGCAATCAAATACAATCAAAAATTCATTATTCACTTTAGTTGTTCTGTGGATTCTAATAAAGAATCCCTCGGTAATGTTTCCTATCTCCATCCCAGTATTGGTAATGGATGTAACATACCTTTAAGAATATATTTCTTATCCTTAACATACTAACATAATATGCATCAAGAAACATAATCTAGAATCTACCTTTTCATATTATCCCCCTAGAAATACTCTTTCACATCACTATACATCATTGTACTTCCAAGATAAATTGAGAATTATGAACTATGAGATTCATCAAAATGTTAATTTGTTAAATTTGTTACTAATGGAACAAATTCTGGATTCCTAAACATTATCATTCTATTATGATCATGGTTAAACTCATAAACAATCCTAACCATCTTTTGTAATTCAAAATCATCATCATGTGCCTTCTTAGCCCCCATATGGATGGATAATTTATCGTTATTCTGAAAAAAGATAGTATTTTCCATTTTATTAATATTTAAAGATTCAAATTCTTCAAATAAATAACTATTGAAACAATATTAAACAAAAATATGGGCAAACTATATTGGTCTTTATAGCTAAGAGAGTCATCCACCATGTTCTCCTTCCCATGGCGGTAATGTATTGAACAGTCATAATCATTGATCAAATCCAACCATCTTCTTTTGTCCCAAATCAATTATTTATATATATAAACTTATATTTAAATATATTATGATCAGTATATATATCATACCTTTAATTATATAGTTATTTCCTCTATATCCTCAATATAAAAATTACCATTGTAAAGTCAAATCATAAGTCAGGTAATTCTGCTCATGAATTTTCAACTTATGTGAGGAGTAAGATATCATGATATCATCATACATTACAAAAAAATACCATAGCCTTCATTAATGCATAACCATATATCATTAACTCTAATACAATATAGTTTAGTGTGATGACAAACACATTGAGCATCCTTTTCTTCAATTATTTAAATTCATCTCACTTTCAATTTTCCAAAAAAATTGTCTCCCTTCTAGTTCAACTATGTGATTTGATTAGAAAATCAAGATAAATCTCTCACAAATAATTTGTAGTATATAACTAGACCAAGAACACAACATATCTCAATTACCATGGTTGGTATAGGACATTTCTCTATAACTTCCATCTATGAAGTATCCAGGGAAAAACCCTCACGTTAAATTATATTAACTAATAATGAGGCTTTGCATATCCAAAATACACAATTGGTATAGTTATCATTTAGATTCTCCTTCCTCATGGTCATCATCACAATCCAAAAATTTATCTTTATACTATTACTTTATCTTTGAATATATAATAATGTCATCAATAAATACTACGAAAAATTATCAAGGTAATCTATAAAGACTTTATTAATTAAATCCATGAATATAGTTAGATAATTGGAATGTAAAAGTGGAATTACTATACATTCATAATGAACATTCCTCATATGGAATGTTTTCTTTGATATATCATCCTCATTGACCCTTAACTAATAATATCTTTATCAAATATCAATATTGGGAAAATATTGATCTCCTTATAATTGATCAAATTGTTTAGAGATACAGAGTAGAATATACTTATTATTAATACTAATTTTTAAGGTCTCAATAATCAATGAAAATATGAATTGGCTCATATTTCTTCATAAAAAAATTAATAGGTGTACTCTAAGTTGATAAAATAGGCTAAATAAATCCTTTATATAGTTTCTCCTAGAGTAGCATCTTCTATTCTAGTAAATCAATAGGGGTTATTCAATATATAATTTTTCTTGAAATAGGTGTAGCACTGTGTAGGATTTTTATAAAAAATAAATATCAAAATATGGGGGAATACAAGGAAATTATTTTACAAAGATATTAAAAAATATAATTCTATAGGAATATCATCTATGTTGTGTTTCTCGTTGGCCATCTGGGATAAAAAAACCTCATGAATAGGTAGTAAAACCAATATTATGGAAGTAATTTTCATAGAAATTTCAAGTTCATACTCAAAACCCTAAACTATTGGTGATGCATTTCTTGAAGAAAACATCCTCGAGTCTTTTTATGATATAAAAAAAGTTATTAACAGGATTGGACTAAATTATACAAAAATACATGTGTGTCCCAATGATTGTATGCTTTATTAGCGAGAGGATTCAAGTAGACAAGATTGTAAAAAATGTTCTTCTTCTAGATGGCAGTCAATGGGTGATGTTGGAAGTCTGAATCAACATACTTTCATGAAGAAGAAGAAAATGAACACACCTTCATAGGTTTTTCGTTACTTTCCTTTAAATCCTCGATTGCAAAGATTATTCATGTCATCAAAAACTGCCGAACATATAAAGTGGCATTCTGTATATAATAACAATGATGGGTTAATGATACATCCACGATATTCACAGTCTTCAAAGAAATTTGATTCATTACATCCATGTTTCTCAGCTAATCCTAGGAAGGTCTGATTGGGATTGGCTACCGATGGATTCAACCCATTTGGGACATTGAGTACCAGTTATAGTATTTGGCCAGTTGTTTTGATGCCTTACAATCTTCCTCCGTGGATGTGTATTCAAAAAACATCTTTTATCATTTAGATGATTATTCTTGGAAAAAAATGTTTGGAAATGATATTTATGTATACATGTAACCTTTAATTGAAGAATTACAGGTGTTGTGGAGAAATGGTGTTGAGACATTTGATGCTTCTTCTAAGACAATGTTCAAAATTCATGTTGCTTTAATGTGGACTATTAGTGACTTCCCTAGGATTTGGAATTTGTCTTGTTGGAAAAATTACACAGGTTTGGATTGTCCTTTTTGTAACTTTGATTTTGAGCCCAAACGGCAACCTAACTGTAGAAAATGGTGCTTCTTGTGCCATCGAAGATTTCTCGATGCATCTCATAGATTTTGGCTGAACAGATCAAAGTTTAAGGGTTTCATTGATCGTAGACCACCTCCAATGTTGTTAACTGGTTCTGAAATATTAACATAACTTGGAAATGATGAAACAAAATCTGGGATGGTTCATTATTTTAATGATAGCGAGAAATGATTTCGAAGTGCAACATCAAGCAAACTCGGAAAGCAACAATGAAAGAAAAAAATTATATTCTACAAACATTCTTATTGGGAATTTAATTTATTGTAGCATAATCTTGATGTGATTCATATTAAGAATAATGTCTGTGAAAATTTGATTTTCACATTTCTTAATGATCATGGCAAGTCGAAGGATCATCTTAATTCTCCTAAAGACTTACAATCAATGAATATAAAACCTGATCTCTGGCCAGATGAGAATGAAAGGTATCCTCCGACAATTTTTGCAATGAAAAATGGGGATAAAGATACATTCCGTCGAATTTTAAAGAATGTTAATGTATCTGATGGGTATTCAAGTAACATCCCAAGGTATTTTGACTTGATGAATCGTAAGTTAAATAGATTGAAAAGTCACGATTCTCATATTTTGTTACAACATTTACTACCATTGGCATTGCATACATTACTACCTGAAAAAATTACTGCTGTTGTACTCCAATTCTGCACATTTTTCAGACAACTATGTGAGAAATATATACATCCATTTCATCTTGGAAACCTATAGGAGAGGTTTTTATTGACCCTTTGTGTAATATAGATGATCTTCCCTCTGTCGTTTTTTACTGTAATGAATCATTTAACTGTGCATTTGGTTGAGGAAGCTAAATTAGGAGGCCTCGGTCATTATCGATGGATGTATCCAATTGAGAGGTACATTATTTATATGTTTTTCATTTATGTAAACAATTTTTGGCACTTAATTAAATGCATAATTATGTTTATTTTTTTTAACAGATATCTTGGGCATTTGAAATCATATGTGAGAAATAAAGCTCAACCAGAAAGCTCTATTTCTGAAGGCTATTTGGCTGAGGAGTGTTTTACCTTTTGTTCTACATACATAGATGATATTGAGACAAGATTTAATAAAGTTGGACGTGTTGAAGACACATCAAATAAATATCAAATACATCAGAAATTAAAATTATTTCCAGCTATTGTCCGATCAGTTGGGAGGACCTCAAATGTGACAATGACAGAATTGGAATTATTAAAGGTACATAGATATGTGCTGCTGAATATTGAAATTGTAGATCCATTTATTGAAGAGTTGAGGATAAAAATAGAGAGACTATTGAGAGTCTGAATAATAAATGAGAAAGCTATAATGAAAGCTTTTAATAAAGATCTGGTATAATGGTTTGCACGACGTGCAAGTTCCTAAATATTGCAATAAATATGAATATTAGTTTGAAACATATATTTTTAAAATCTAATAAAGTATATTTCTTTTTTAGATCATGAATAATGATACTCAAGAAAAGGTGTTAGAAGATTTGAAGTTTCTTGCTCGAGGTCCTCTAAAACAAGTTAGAAAGTTCGACGCTTACAACGTGAATGTCTTCAGATTTTGTACAGTCGATCGAGAAGAGGGTTTGAAAACATAGAATAGTGGTATATTTACATTTTCTGAAGTGGAATAATATCTAAAGATGACTGATATTATTGAATTAAACTACCACGGGAATTTTTTAGTTTTTTTATTCAAATGCAATTGGGTTGATTTTATCAGAGGTGTTAAAAGAGATTTCCTTTCAATTTACTTCTGTGAACTTCTCTCGCTTGATGGGTGTGGGTGATCATGAACTGCATGATCCATATATAATATCAACGCAAGTAAAAATTTTATATTATGTGAATGATATTGTGTATGAAGTGTGGAGTGTGGTTGCTCACGTAATACAAAGAGATTTGTATGATATGGGTGATGAAGTGGAAGATTTGACCTCTGAAATTGAATCTCATCAACAACAAAAAGAAGAATTATTTGTCCATCATGATATTAAAAATATTAGTCTAGCCAGAATGAATGAATTGGATGATGTAACGGAGCAGGAAACAGTCATGATTGAAGGGGAAAATGATTCTATGTATAGTTCTTTATTCATTCAGCAACAACTTATTTCATTTATGCAGTCATCCATTATCATTGTTATGTATATTTTGTTTGTTAGTACTGGGAATCTATTATCATATTTAATTTTTTCGGTATAATTTTTTTCAAATATATGTTCTGAACAAAATTTTATTTGATTAAATGACAGGAATTCCAAGGAGTAATTGATACACTGTTTCATCCACTACTGCCACAGATGACGATCAATATGTCTCCCTCCCAACGGAATTTGAGCCACTAGCTGCCTGCCCACCTGCACCATCTCTCACACCCTCTATGAGTGTCCTTGCACCATCTCCCCTACACTATCTCCCATGTACCATCTCTCACACCATCTGTGAGTGTCCCTTTAGAATCTGAGTCGTTGACTCCCCCTTCAGCATCCTCATCAGTCGGGCGGCAGCGCGCCACATCCAGTTCATCACGGACATACTGGAGGGTCACTATCATAGGAAAAAATTTAATTAAATAAATTTATTGAATTTTGTTTATACTAATTGTTTGCTCATTGAAGATGAAAAAAAGGAAATTGTGTAGAAAAACATAACAAGTTAATATGTTTGTAATATGAATGGTGAGAAGATAGACGTGCCATTTGATGCTTTTGGGATCCCTACGGATGACACCGCGGGGTTACTTTGCCATATTACAGGCCAGCTGGCAGTAGAGCCCATTACATTTCCTATTTGTTATGATGATTGGATACTATAGACGCCGGAAAAGTCCGTTGTTCCCCAATGAAGCTCCGGATGCGGAAAGCGAGGTCATATTTGGAGCCGGAAGCCCGTTTCGGAGGGCCCGGAATCCTTGCGCAGAATTTTGGAGGCCCGCGCGCAAAGTTTTAGGGCCGCGCGCAAACCTCCTGGGATGCGCGCAATGCGCTGGGCCGGCGCGCAATTTTGCGCGCCCGTGGCCCGCGCGACTGCCTTGCGCTCCGGGCCCGATTCCGCGCCCGCGAAGGAAATTGTGCGCCCGCGGACCATATTTCGCGCCAGGGGTTGCCTATAAATATAAGTCGACCCCCGACGTTTTGAAGGTTGCCGGAATTCGAAGAGTCGCTCGTTCGCGCAATTCAACACCCTCCGCGCGCAATGTCGAACTTCAGGTAACCTCATTTCTTTCGCGCAAGAAAGCCTCGGGGTTCTCATTCGCGCGCAATCCCTTTGGCTCCTTTCCTTTGAATAACCCTTCACCCAAAGGCATTCGCGCGCAAAAGAAGCCTCTTGCGCTCAATTGCCCCCGGGTGCGCGCAATCCAGCCCGATTGCATGCACCCCCCATTTTCAAAGTGGCCATTCGTTAAAGAATGAGCCATTGCCCCTGCGCGCTATCTGAAGCCCGGTGCGCGCAATCTTCATCTTCCGCGCGCAAAGCGCTGGCCCAATTGCGCGCCAGCCTTCCCATTTGCGCTCCAACCCGTGGTATTCCGCGCCAAGCTCCTCTTTTGCACGCAATCCGCCGGGGTCGCCCCCTTTGACCCCCTGAGGGTACCCGCCTGCGTGGCGCCCAATAAGCTTCACCCTGGGTGCCCGAACCGTGCGTTGTCTTCCCGTGCGGCCCTCCAGGCTCGCGCGAAGTGAAACGAACCCATCGGCGGTATTACCAACGTCCAAGCTGCACGACGTTAAAATGCCTAGCACATCGTCCGCGCTGTAAGACGTTAAACTACCAACTGTTTCATCCAACATGACGTTAAACTGTGCCACGTCCAAGCTGCACGACGTTAAACTACCTAGCATATCGTCCGAGCTACAAGACGTTAAACTATTTAGCATTCATCCTGCATTACGCTAAACTGCACCTCGTCCGCACGACAAGACGTTAAACTGCCAAGCACCTTCGTCCTCAACACACGACGTTAAACCGTACTTCGTCTGGCAAGACGTTAAACCGTCCGCGTCGCCCGATCCCGTGCCTCGCACGCAGGGTCCCCCTACCGGTTTGGATGTGGCCCCCACCCGCTCGTCTCTGTAGGGGTGTCGGGACTGGAGTGGCCTTCGCCCACGGGGGTAGAGTGTCACAAACCGAACGAACTACGTGGACTTTGATCCCTGTATCCTAAACAGGGTACGTAGGAAGCCTCCCTGAGGTTCAAGCCCACAATCTGGTCGTCCCGGTCGTATTCATGTCGGTTCGTCCAACAGTGGACCCCTCCCGGGTTCACACTTGCGTCGATTCACCTATGAATCCACCCTTGTGGGAGACTGCACATGTGTATCTCCATTGTGCTTCCCCACTGCCCTTTTCTCCTTTCAGCGTCCAGCATGACGTGAAACTGTGATCCACCCGGCCGTTCCATCCTTCTCTGTGCGAGGTGGTTCGGTTCAATCCTCCACCCGGCGGCCTCGACCTCTTCGTGAGTCGGCTTGCCGACGTCCAGCATGACGTTAAACTGTATATCTGAACTACGCTGACTTTGATCCGCGCCAACGCGCGGTACGTAGGAAGCCCCTACGGGGTCCAAGATCTTCACTCCATCATCCATCCTGATCCTTACCCGGGCCGCCACATCCCGGTGGGGTCATGGAATTCCATTCCACTCCACTTAACTTGGGAAGCCGCCCATGTGCTGGCCCCAGAATCGGAGGTTCCCCGCAAGGGGTTCTGTCATCTGATCCACTTCTCGTGTTGATCAGTCTGATGCCGTCCCCGCTGGACATTAAACTAGCGGCATACCCCGTGTTAAACATGGGAAGCTAAGGAAAACCTCAGGTAACACAGTTCCCCGCACCCAACGCGGGATGCCTCAGGACATCACGCCTTCGAGAAGCCCTATTAGGGACGGAAGGCAGACATGCAGAGTCGCAGTGTTAAGACACGCCCCCGACACCCAGAGCTACCCGGTCTCCTCACCGCAGGTTGCTGCCCCGACCAGACCCCTTGGAGCGTCTAGGTGGAAGCAGCGTAATTAACCGGTGTCCATGAAGATATGGCACTGGGAACGAGATTCACGAACATTCTTAAATCTATGAGGGAGACCCGGATTAGGAGACGAGTTCTGAGGAGATGTCCACGGAAGGAGGAGCCGACGTCCCATCATCCCGGTTTCGATCAAGGAGCAGACGCCCCTGAATAAGGGACGGATGCCGCCCGCCTTTGGAAAGCGGGACTACGGGGCCACAAGCTGCGCGCCCATCCCCTCGGGTCGACGGGCGCACGCGCGAGCGCGTCCTGGCGGAACAGCGTCGGAACCGAAACCCGACGCACATCCGCACCGAAACAGAAAAATGGTGAACCCGAAGTGAATCTCTTCTCCTCAATACGAAGACCGATGGCTTTCAGAGGTGTTGGAAGACCAGCATGCTGCTCGACCGAGCATTCAACACCGGGGCACGGAACCCGCCAGGGGCTGGGGAAGGGAAATCGGGCACTCTGTCTCACAACGTCGATGGCCTGGGTTCCCCCCACGGAAGGCGTCGTGGCACTAATGGTTGGTTGTCGATTCCTTTTCTTGTCAGTGTTAATGGGTTTTTCTCCCTGATTTCAGGAATCAAGTCGCCCAATCCAGTGCCCGATCGCCACCCGCCCACTGGCGCAGGGGTAGGGGAAACACCGACGCGGCTACTCTGCGCGGTCCCACCCGTTCCACAGCCGTCCCAGCAGCCGCAGCTGCGGGGAAACCACGCCCTCTCTCCCCCTCGGAGGTCATCCAGAGAAGGGTGATCAACAACTTGGTGCGGAGATATGAGGAAAAGGGAGTTATCCCCACCAGGGACATGGCTCGCCTAGACCTCGAGGAAGCTGCACCTCACCACCAACGCCACCCCGAGGGCCGCGCAGGGAGGCACCGCTGCCTAACTCGACGTTCAACCGCTTCGGGAGCTTTTCCCCGGAGCGCTCTGATAACTCCTTCCCCTATGCGGATGAGGTGGAAGTTGTCCGGGACCACCCTATCCGGGATTCGCTCCAGGGATCCGCGATAAGGGCTCCTGTCAGGCCACGGCGACACCGCCGCCAGGCCTCTCAAGTCGAAGAACGGGCTCTCCACCTGCCCGCGCCACTCATCCCGACTTGTTTGTCCCGACGGCAATGTCGGGCACGAGCGGAAGAGGATGCCCACCTTGGGGCCCTAGCAACAGCGGCCGCGTTGGCTCAAGCCACTGCTGGCTCCAGTCACCAGGCCCCTGCGCATCCTGAGCAGGGGCACCTCTATGCCCGACCTAGATCGAGGCCCCGACTGCCCCAAAGGCAGGTTGGGTTGACTCTCCCGTTTGCTGGTACAGGCAATAGCCACCGCGGACCACCTCACGGTAGCGCTATTCACCAACAGGGGCTACTCCGTGTGGCCGATCCAAGAGGCATGGGTCATCCCACCTTCCGATCCCGGCCCGGAGGCCCACCCGGAATCATCTCTCCCCGCGTCCCCTTTGATATCTGTCCCGGTGCTCCTCGCACCTTGGTTTCCAGTCCTCTTGGCCCCAACACCGGTGCGGCCGGTGGACACCAGGATAGAGATCAGCCATGCCCCGAAGAACCACCCAGGGGCAGGAAGGCGAGACGTCGACGCCGAGGGAAGAATGTTACAGAATTCTGGACAGAGATCCGACCGGTTCGCTTCTCTGATACAGAGGCGGAGTATGATTCGGTGACGGAGCCCTCCCCCCGATCCCGCCAGTTAGGGGCAGGGGTAGGAATGCGGCACGTCAGCCTTGTACTTCCCGAGAGCGAGATCGATACGATCCCCGTTTCTCTCCGAAGGTATATCCGGAGTAGTGAGGGCCTGGTAGACCCCCAAGGATCAAGCTTTGGTTGGTACCGGCCCCTCTGGAAGCGCCTTCTGCCTCGATCGAAGAAGCCAGAGACTTTTTCTGGGGACCGACGGTCGAACCACGATTTAGTGCACCCTCGGAGAGCACCGACGCTACGGCAGGATGTTCGCTCGCCGGACCGTCCTATCGGGATGTGGTAGCTGGGGCACCGCCACCCTCAGAGGGCGGCCCGGGATATGGAGGCCAATCGGCCTGCTCGCCGTATTCACCGCCGGCCAGCCCGTCAGCCCGGCGGCCCGCCTCGGCACCACTGCCGGTTCCCCGTCCACTCCCAGTCGTTGAAGAGGACCAAGGAGACCTGGGTCCCGAGTTTGAGTCGTGGAGCTTCTGGACCGTCCTTGCAGAGGGCCACTTCCCTGAGAAGTTTTGGCCAGTCGCAGGACCAGACTTTGATGCACCCGAATCACTCACCCCGGATGAGTTTGAATGCTTCCGCCGAACTCTCCGGGAGACTCACTCTCGTCTTCACCGCCTACAAATGCCATATCCCGGGAGTCAAGTGCACCTGGAGGATATTGGTGAGCAGTGCCGTCAAATTGACCTGGCCACGCTCCCCGCGGTTCGGCACCCAGGGTCATTTGGGCACCACGAGGCCTTCCAACAACGATGCGTTGAGTGTTTTCAAGTACTCCGCAAGGTTATCGAGGAAGCCACCCCCCACGTGTATATCCGTGGATGGGGGCAGTACGCTTCCCTACGCTTTAGTGCGATTCTCCGACAGCCCGATTCACTGGGTGGCCCTAAGGGTACATCCCCAGGGACGGAAGCAGTCAATATGGCTGACCTGTCAGGGGAGGGGAACGGCTTGGAACTTCTCGACGGGGGCTCTCCCCCCGAAGAAAAGTCGTTGTTGGATCCATCGGCGAGAGTTACTCGTCACCAGAGGAACCTCATGGGTCTCCCCACACCCACTGAAGCACTGACGTTGAGCCGAAACGTCAGCAAAGGTAAAGAGCACGGCGGGACTATGAAGCCCGCCGACCCATCTGCCTCCATGCAGAGGGCGGATGAGGATCCCGAGAAGGCTATGCTACATCAACAGCTCGCCGAGCAGAAGAAGCTGGTTGACCAGCTCCTCGCCGAGCGCGCTGCAGAGCAGCGGCCTGACTACGGTGATCCTAGGCCAGGACAGTAGGGACAGGAACAACCACCCCTCGATGAGGCTCTCCCGGGCAACCGTGATTATGCCGTGTTTTCCGACAGGGGAGAGGCCATCTCCTATGGCAAGAGGGCGCGGTATGTTTCACCACATCCTCCCGAGCGGCATGACTACCTAAGAGACCCCGCTCGGATTCCTCCCGCTGCCCCAAGGGCCGCTCCGCCCGCCATCCCACGAGCTGCCGAGTTCAACGACCCGGTCGACGACCCGATTGAAGGGCCGTGCAATGCGCTCGTGGTTAGAGATCCTCGCCAGGACTGGAACCCATGTCCGGACGATCCGATGGCAGCACTCATCGCCCTCTTGGAAGCCTTGGAGACTCGGCAAGTGGCGATCCCACCGGATGGCAAGCCATACCCAGCATGGGTGGATGACATGCCGGCGCCTCCGGGATTCGGGAATCCCACTTTCTCCCCCTTCAACGGAACTGGAGATCCGCCACAGCATTTGGCCCATTTCAACTCGAGGTGCGGGCCTATGTTGGGAACTCCGGCGCAACAAGAGGCCGCTAAGCTTCGATGCTTTGTCCAGACATTGGAAGGGCCAGCATTTGTCTGGTACAGCCAGCTCCCCGTCGGGTCGATAACTAGCTGGGAGGACCTTCGTAGACAATTCCTCTACCAGTTCAGTTCCATGACCCGGAAGAAGAGTATCGCAGACCTCTTCAAGTGCAAGCAGAGGCCTGATGAGCGAGTCGTGGACTTCGTCGCCCGATGGAATGGTCTCACGTATTTCCTTGACATGACATTGACTCAGGAGCAGTTGCTGACAATGTGTGTCGGGAACGTCAAGACCGAGCTGGTCCCTTCCTTGATCACTCAGAATTACCCCGGAGGGTTCAGGGACTTCTCAGACAAAGCTCAACGTCTTGAGAAATCCCTACAACAGGCCAGTCAGGCACACCCACTGCCTCCTATGATTCCTGCAAGGAGAGCCAGCAGGGCTGAGCCCGCAGCTGTTGCCCAGATAGAGGCCCCCAGGCCGTTGGAGCTGCTGCCGGCGAGGCCAGCTCCACAGCCTCACAGGAATCTGCCTCCACGGGCTCAGTTCCCGGCCCAGCAGCGGCAGCCCCAGAACCGGTCGGCCCCTCCGCGTAATGTATCGCCACAACCCAGGCGAGATGATCAGGGTCCACCTCCTCGGCAGGCCCCTCCAGCCCCTCGTCAAGACCACGCTCCCAGGGGCCCGCGATACCTGACTTACTCATTTCACGAGGATCAGGTCCCGGGTTATTCCCAGAGTGCCCTGGAGCAGAGGATTGTGCGACTGCCTGAGTGTTGGAGGCCAGAGGAGGCACATCTCACGGATAACCCCCGCTACAGCCCTTACCATCGGGCCCTGGGGCACACCATCCAGCGGTGCTATGTGTTTAAGGATTGGATCCAAGACCAGATTAACAAAAATATAATAAGGTTGGGCCCAGCTCCAGCACAAGTGGCGGGTGTGTTCGTGGGATCAGATGACGATAGTGGCAATGAGGACGAATGGCAGCTGGTCTCCGACCGCGGATCCCAGAAGTATAATAACTGGATGGTCCGCAAGACGATCATTCGCGCCCATGGAATCATCTTTGCGTGCTTGAATCAGCCTGATCCCCCAGAATCTGTAGGTGCTGCTTCGGCATCGTCGTCCCAGCCTGTCTCTTCCGAGAAGAGCAAACGGCGGCAGCGCAAGAAGGAAGAGCGCGCCCCGCCAGTTCCGCCGCTATCCCGCACTCTCGGCGATTTCATGCCCCTGGAGATGGGGATCCCTCCCCGGATCCACCCAGTGGTGGATGATTCGTCCGATGACAGTGTTGGGTACGCTTTGGTTAATACCGTCGAGCTGGTAAATCCCTTTTCGGTTCCCGACGTTGAAGAACACCAGGTGGACCTCCCTAGTGTCCCCGGTCGTCGCCACCGTCGGAGGAACCGCAACAAAAGGAGTCACCGGGGCACAACAGTTGGTACCTCTAGCCAGGACATGCACGCCACTGAGACTAGGCAGCAGGATCAAAACTGAGCTCAGCGTGCGCAGCCCCCCCATCCGGGGATGACAGATTCGCCTCCTCCACTGTTTGTGGTGTGGGACCAGGCAGAACCGCCTCAGTCGCGTCGCGATCAGCTCCGCCCTGCCGCAAGTCCATCCCGGCCTCCTGACCCCAGTACGGTGACTACTTCCCCGGCTTCAACCAATGAACAGCGAGATGCGCCAAGTACCAGTCGGCCGCCGGTCCAACCGGCAAGGCCCGTCATGCCTCCAACCGCAGAGCAACCTCCTGCAACCAGGGGCTCGCGCTTGCCCAAAAATTATGATGTCCTGAAGCACTTGGCCGACATCCCAGCAAGGCTCTCCATCCTTGAGGCTCTGCGCATGTCATCTGAGAAGCGTGAGGCACTCGTTGAAGCCCTGAAGAGCCCCCTCCAGTTTGAGACAGAGGTTGCAGCTGCAGAGGCCTTTCACGCTGAAACGATTGAGGACGCCGAATGTCAGGCAGTTATCTCGTTCTCTGGTAAGGATGAAGACCCTCCTATACAGGGGAACATTCGTCCGCTGTATGTTAATGTCCAGTTCAATGGCCTTGAAGTCCGGCGCTGTCTTGCCGACACGGGGTCCGGGATTAACCTGATTCCCACTCGGATGCTCCGGAGATTGGGGTTGTCTGAGGATGACTTGATTCCCTCCGACCTCAGGATCTAGGGGTACGACCGCACCGAGCAAACTCCGGTCGGCAAGATACGTTTGAAGACCCAGTTCGGTGACCTGGTTGCCAACACCGAATTCATGGTAGTCTCAAAGGACACTGCGTATAACGCATTGATGGGCAAGCCATGGCTCTACCTTCATGCGGCGGTTCCCTCGTCATACCACTATTGCCTTAAATACTCCCTTAATGGTCGAGTAGGCATGTTTCAGGGAGATGCCTCTCCTTTTGCCTCATGTGAAGCCCGTTATATGGACGCGGACTATTACAAGAGCAAGGATAAGCAGATCCTGGAAGGTGAGGTTGAGCATGTCGCTGTTGCAAGTGATCCCTGGGAAAGCTTGGACGACGCTTACGTCCTCCCGATCCATCGGTTGGACGTAGCCATGGTCTCGACGGCCTGTGAGTCTCCTGATGAGATGACCGCGACCGCCCATGCCGGCACCAGCGGCCCAGCAGGATCTGGTAGCCCCAATGCAGTTTCCAACGCAGTCTCTCCCGTGGACGATCCCTCCCCGAGTGGAGAGAACGTGGAAGATGCACCCCCAGCCTTTGAGGAGGGCGTCTCCGCCACGGTCGATGAGTTAGTACAGGTGAACCTTGGAACCGAAGCAGATCCAAGACCCACATTGGTCAGTTCCGCCATGCCCTCTGAGGAGCGGCAGCAGTACGTGGACTTCCTCAGACAGCACTGTGATGTGTTCGCTTGGGGCTATGACGAGATGCCGGGGCTAGATCCTCAGGTAGCCGTCCACCGCCTTGGTCTCCCGGCGAACCATCGCGGGTTCAAGCAGCCTCCCAGGAAGATGCACCCATTCCACGGTGCCATGGTTGAGGCCGAAGTTGACAAGCTTATCAAATCCAACTTCGTGAGGGAAGTTCAGTACCCCAAATGGCTGGCTAACATTGTGCCGGTCAGGAAGAAGAACGAGCAGATCAGAGTCTGCATCGACTTCCGCGATCTCAACTGCCACTGTCCGAAGGATTATTTTCCCCTTCCGGTGATAGATTTGTTGATTGACGCCACGGCAGGGTTCCAAGCCCTCTCTTTCATGGATGGATACTCCGGATACAACCAAATCTGGATGGCCCCTGAGGATGAGGAGTTCACTGCCTTCAGGGCCCCCCAAGGTATCTTTTGTTACCAGGTCATGCCCTTCGGCCTGAAGAATGCAGGTGCCACCTACCAATGGGCGATGCACCGCATATTCAAGCCAATTCTCGGCACACTGGTGGAATGCTACGTTGACGACTTGGTGGTCAAATCGCGCCAGCGTCAGGACCATCTCAAAGATCTTGAGAAAGTGTTCGGCTTCCTCCGGTCTCGCTGCCTGAAGATGAACCCGTTGAAGTTTGCCTTTGGGGTCACCTCTGGGAAGTTTCTTGGCTTTGTGGTAAGGTACCGGGGTATTGAGATCGACCCGGAGAAGATCAGGGCGATTAGCCAGATGCCTCCCCCAGGTAACATCCGGGAACTGCAAGGGTTCCAAGGCCACTTAGCCTATATACGCCGATTCATCGCGAATCTGGCCGGCAAGTGTAAGCCCTTTTCTCGGCTCATTAAGAAAGGTGCCACCTATGTATGGGATAAAGAGTGTCAGACCGCTTTCGAGGAAATCAAGCAGTACCTGCTTCAACCTCCGGTTCTGATGCTGCCTGTATCCGGGAAGCCGCTGGTCCTTTATGTGACCGCCCTGGAATGGTCCCTGGGTGCCCTTCTCGCCCAGAAGAACAACGAGGGAACAGAGAATAGCCTCTATTACCTCAGTCGCATGCTCCTCGATGCGGAAGTTAGGTATTCCCCCATCGAGAAGAGCTTCCCGGCGCTCGTATTTGCCGTACAGAAATTACGGCACTACTTGCAGCACCATGAGGTACAGTAGGTTTCTCGGGTAGACCCGTTGAAATATATCCTGAGCCGGCCTATGTTGACTGGCCGTCTAGCGCGGTGGGATGTGATTCTCCAGCAGTTCGACACCAGGTATGTGTCTCAGAAGGCCATCAAAGGGCAAGCATTGGCAGACTTTCTGGCTGCTCACCCGACCTCCGCGGATCAGCCGCTGGATCTAGGCTTTCCTGATGAGGCCATTCTCTCGGTCGATCATGCCGATCCACGCTGGCAGATGCACTTTGACGGTGCCTCCCGGAGCCCCACCGGTAGAAGACTCGATAATCCTAATCTCAACAGAGTGGGCTTGGGTATCGTCTTCATTACCCCGGAGCAAGCCGTGCTGCCATACTCTTTCCTGTTGTCAGAGGGTTGTACCAACAATGAGGCGGAATACCATGCCCTCATCACTGGCCTCGAGTTGGCTCTTGAGATCGACATGCCCCATCTATGTGTGAAAGGGGACTCCGAGGTAGTCGTCAAGCAGATCAATGGCGACTATGTTGTCAGGAAGCCGGAACTTGTGCCATTGCTGGAGTGAACCCTCCTTCTGATGGCCCAGTTCCCTTCTCGGCCAGAAATTGTCCATATTCCCCGGTCGCAGAACGGTCGAGCAAATGCTTTGGCCAGCCTTGCTGCGTCACTTGCAGAGCATGAACAGGACAACCTGATCGTCCACATGACGCACCGCAGGCTCACCGCTCCCGTTATCCCGGAGGGAGATCGTGGCCCGTCGGTAAGTAATCTCACCACGGTTGCCCCTATGCCCGGAGCCCCGAGTACCCCAGATATGGCAGTCGAACAAGACCCTGATTGGAGGACTCCTTTGGTTGAGAACCTCCAACATGGCATTCTCCCATCGGATCGAGCCGAGCGCGAGTGAGTTCGACGTCGCGCATCGCAGTTTTTCCTCCAGAGCAGTCCCGGCCTGGAGCAGATCCTCTATAGACGCGGATTTGATGGTGTTCTCCTCTGTTTCCCTCAGGGAGTTGAGATCCCACGAGTCATGCAAGAGGTTCATGCTGGTTCATGCGGTGCCCATCAGACTGGGCCAAAGCTGTCCCACCAGATTCGGAGGTTGGGATACTTCTGGCCCTCCATGATCCATGACTGCATCGAGTATGCCAGGAGATGCCATGCGTGCCAGGTTCATGTGAACTTTGTGCATTGGCCGCTGGAGCCTCTCCATACCACCAAGTATTCTTGGCCCTTTGCAGTCTCGGGGATGGAAGTTGTGGGACCTTACCCGCCGGCGACGGCTCGCCAGTGCCGGTTCATTCTGACCGCTACGGACTTTTTCTCCAAATGGGCAGAGGCGATTCCGCTCAGAGAGGTCAAATCCTGTTCGATCGCTGACTTCGTGACCTCCAACATCATTTATCGATTTGGAGTGTCTCACACTATCCTCAAGGATAACAGATCCAATTTTCGAGAAGCCGAGTTGAAGAAGTTGTACGCCAAGTACAACATTCGCTCGAATCATACATCTCGCTATTATGCGTAGGCGAATGGACAGATTGAGGCGTTTAACAAAACCCTCTCTAACATTCTGCAAAATATGGTTGGTCAGAACATGAAGAGTTGGCCGGACAAGCTCCCCAACGCCCACTGGGCTTATCGGACGACGACTCGAAATTCCACCCAGATGACCCCTTATTCCCTGGTGTATAGAGCTGAGGCCGTCCTGCCCATCGAGATCCAGTTACTGTCCTTGCGCATTGCGGTCTACGACCAGCAAGTGCCGGACAGAGCTGCTGAAGCCCTTCTAGTCGAGTTGGAAGCACTGGATGAGAATAGACTTCGCGCCTTGCACAACTTGGAGAGGCATCAGAGCAGGATGGCTCGAGATTTTAATAAGAAGGTTCGCCTCTGCTCCTTCCTGCAGGGTGACCTAGTATTAGCCCTAAGAGCACCAATGATCCCCGGCAGGAAGCCACCCAAGTTGGAGCCCAAGTGGGAGGGACCTTTTGTTGTCCACAAGGTCTATCCCAATGGCGCGTACTCCCTATCAACTATGGATGGTGAGCGTGTCACTCCTCCCACCAACGCTAGGTTCCTCAAGCAGTACTTTGACTGAGTGCACTTCGTCCGCGCTGCAAGATGTTAAACTGCCAAGCATCTACGTCCCGCACGACGTTAAACTGCAGTTCGTCCCGCACGACGTTAAACTGCATTCGTCCAACATGACGTTAAACTGTACCACGTCCGAGCTACAAGACGTTAAATTGTTCAGTATTGGTCCCGCATGACGTTAAACTGCCCCTCAAGAACTACGTGCGGCTTGATTCCCATCCTTATGGGATACGTAGGACCGCCTGAACATTCATGTTTCAGGCCCAGCCCCATCCTTCTGGAATTTCCATCCCATCTCGGGCCCTTGGCCCAGTTGCCTCTTGGTATGCGGCGTATGGTGTGGACGCAGGGCTATTTGCTCGCCACGCTGTACGCCCCCCACGGTTGGGGATGCATTCCGCTCCCCCTTTCCTTTTTCGTCCTGCATGACGTTAAACTGCACTTCAAAGAACTATGTACGGCTTGATTCCCATCCTTATGGGATACGTAGGACCGCCTAAACATTCATGTTTCAGGCCCAGCCCATTTCCCGGGAATCTCTATCCCGCGTTGGGCCTCTGGCCCAAGTTCCCCTCCTTTTTGTGCGAGGCGTATGGCATGAGCGGGGGATTATGTCCTCATTCACGTTGGTCTACTGGCCACGCCGTACGCCTCCCCCGTGTGTGGGACTAACTCACACCCCTCATCGTCCTGCATGACGTTAAACTGCCTCTCAAGAACTACGTGCGGCTTGATTCCCATCCTTATGGGATACGTAGGACCGCCTGGACGCTTGTGTTTCAGGTCCATCCCCGTCTCTTAGTTGATCACGGGGATCTGCCGTCTTTTGGTTGCTCTCAGGGTGAGTCCTCCGACCCTTTCCGGTGATCTGTTAACATGTTTTGGGTACTTCGGTCTATGACCCGTAGTGTCGGATTCAATCCCGGCAAGTCCTGTGTTGCTTGTCGGGCCTCGCGCTTCCTCTTGTTTGAGCCTTCACTGAAAGGGATCCTCGTTAGCGGTTTGGGTACGATGCCTCAGTGCTCTCCTACCGCTCCAGGTCAATTTACTGGTGGGTCCTGGGCCGCAAATCGATATGAATCCTGCGCTTGAGCGGTTGATGCTCGTTTGCCTGCCCCATCCTAGGCTGACGCGATCGGATGTTGTGTTGCGAATATGGTCAGCGACATCCTTGATCGCCATGTCGGCTCTTTCAGGCTCTGAACATTGGTTGCACAGTCCTCATCACACTCCGCCTTTGTGCGTTGTAGTGGAATCTCGACACTCTCTTCATACTGACCTTCAGTACACCTCTACACGTTAGGCAGGCCAACCAGGGTAATGGTGTCTTTCGAGGCTCCCACGATCTGAGCACCAAGGATATATGCTGATGTCCTCCCCATGGGCCATGTGTAGCTGGACCCTCGTCCCCATAAGGAGGAAGGAGTCGCCCGAACAATCGCGTTCTGGGCCCAGTATAGCTGGAGGCTGGCATCTCTGCCCCTCGGGTGATGGACATACGCAGGCCCCTATCCCAGGATCCTTCTCCTGGAATCGTGCGTGACCGCAGGGCTGGGTATGTTCCCACCTCCGCTGAGTCTGCCATATCGCAATAAGCGGATTCCTCCATGGTCTGAACCACACGACCTTAAACTGTGTTGTCTGGTCCTATCACACGACCGTAAACTGTGATCGTCTTGGCCTCCCGACGAGAAACGGCACTGCATCGTGATGTTCTCCTCAGAGGACACTCACGTTGGGAGTTGGTTAATAACCATGCCATTTATCAATGCCTTTCATGGCTTGATTATTGTGGCGACGCCAGGGATTTCTTAATCACAGGCATGTCGCTGCACAAAGAAAAACCATCCACCTTTAAGGACAAAAAAGAAATATCAAATACCGCTTCTTCTGTGTGCGAGGGTCAGACCCGCACCCCTCCCCGCGCTGGTGCCCGATTGTGTTGAGCCGCGCTTCAAGAACTACATGTGGCTTGATTCCCATCCTTATGGGATACGTAGGAACGCCCGGATGTTTGAAACTTCGGGTCCATCCCCCACCTCTTAAATATTCCCCCTTTTCTTGGGAATCCGCCGCCTTCAGGTCACCCTCAAGGCGTGTCCCTCGACCCCTTGCAGTGTTCCACCGGTGTCAAGAGTACTCTGGTTTATTGCCAGGAGGGTCAGGTTCAGCTTGGTCAGGTTCCTTCCACTTTTCAGGCTTCGTGCGCCCTTTCATTCGGACCCATTGCCTACGCCCTGGGTGGATCCCCCGTGAGCGGTTTGGGCACAATGCCTCAGTGCTCTCCCACCGACTCGGGCTGGTGCCCCCAAGGGCCTCGGGTAGTAAATCGATATGAATCCGGTGCTTGAGCGGTTGATGCTCGTTTGCTGCCTCATTCCATCAACGGTCAGTGTGATATTGATGCTGCTTTTCCGCCACGGTCGGCAGTACTCTTATATCGATACGCCGGTGCCCCCAGTTCTTGAGTGAATGGCCGCATGTTTCACATTGCATTCTCCACCTCCCATTCTGACCAAGCGAAACCTCGACACTCTTGACACTATCCCTCAGTGCATCTTCGCATATCCAGGGGATAGGACCACGATGTGGCGTACTTTGAGGTTCCTATGGTCCGAGCTCTAAGACCTTAAACTAAGATCCACCCCTATGGTCCGAGCTCTAATACCTTAAACTAAGATCTGCCCCTATGGTCCGAGCTCTACGACTTTAAACTAAGATTTCCCTAATCGGGATTCTACGTCCTGCATGACATTAAACTGCACTTTCAGAACTACGTATGGCTTGATCTCCAGCCCGATGGAGTACGTAGGAACGGCCGGGCATCTCGACTCGGGTCCAGCCTCAGGGATCGCTAAGTCCCGCCCCTCCTCGTCGCCGGCCGTCTAGCCTGGCCTCTGGTAGAGTGGTGTGATTGTTATATTCTCCCCGATTCAGCTCGGGATTCCCCATTGCAATGATGGGAAGCGACGGTTTCCTCGCCAAAGAGGTTCTGTCTGAGAAATGGGGTGATTCACGGCCAGATTAGTGCATCCGCCTAATAAGCTTTCCCCACAGTGGCGCAATTTTGAGAGCGTTAGATTCTGTCTGAACAAATCGTCACTTCGCCCCACGCTTCGCATGCCCTGTTGATCTGGATTTCCACCCTTGTGTCTGAAGGAACCCCCAAAGCGGCATTGATGATGACATGTGATCCGCCTCCTGTAATATGAATGATGACCTTCGGTCCGTCTATCGCAGTAGTATGGTCTATTGATCCATTGTCCGCTTGCCGTCTTGGGCATTTCCTGGAAGGCCGACCGTCGTGGATTTCTGAATTCGGGACACGCGATTCACCCTTTTTCATTTCCCTATGTTCAGATAAAATCTTAACGCCCCTAGCGTTGTCCCGCTCGTGTGTCGGAACAAGTTGGGGGGATGATACATTGATTAGGTCTG
Organism: Viscum album; assembly: GCA_963277665.1. NCBI lineage: Eukaryota > Viridiplantae > Streptophyta > Magnoliopsida > Santalales > Viscaceae > Viscum > Viscum album. The sequence goes on from OY728145.1 coordinate 704,361,221, forward strand.
AGGTCTCCTTTCCTAGGAATTATCTCCCTCTTTTCTTTAGAAATCCAGGCCCAATTACGGATGCCTGAAGCTTGGTTAACGCTCCCGCGAGACAATGAATTGTGGTTGAGCATGTTAGGCCAAAAGATGAAGATAAATATATTGGTTCATACGAATGGATTGAAATATTGAGTAGCGGAAGCAAATGTTCTGGGAGTGGAAAAAGCAAAGCCCCTAGGGTTTAGCGTGCTGAATAAGTCTTTCTAACGTCGCTACCCTTTGGCTGGCGGCCTCCAGGGCTGCTTCTCGCTCTCTGCGTGCCCTCTCCTCGTCGGCGATTGCAGCACGCAGCTCGCCGATCTGGGCCTGTGCACGCTCCCGCTCGACTTGAAGTGTGACCATCTGTTGGCCCGCCTCCGTCAGCTGTGCCTGGGCGTCAACCAGCTGGGCGGTTAGTTGCTCCACAAGCTCAGTGCACGCTGCGACGAAGGCCTCCTTCTCTGCCGCCTGCCCTTCGAGGCGCCGGACATCCTGATCCGCCACGAGGAGCGCCCGCGTGTTTTCCGACATGTCCCGACATTGTGCGATGTCGGCACGCCGGCGGCTCTCGCGCATCTTCTCGGCCATGAAATCACGGACCGTCAGATGGAGGCGTTGAGCATCAGCTCCCCCGGCACACAGGAAGCGCAGCCAGGTTTGAAGGGATCCCACGCGCCCCAGCCACTTCGATGGGTCTCGCTTGAGGAAGCTCTGGATGCACTTCCACCCCCTGCGGCGCGTTATCCGGCTCCTCTCGACCGCCTCCGCGTCCGAGTCATCCATCTCCTCGGGGTCGGCAGGCCGGTAGACAGGGAAGGCGGCCAGCAGGTCTGCTGCAGGGTCCGCCCCTGGGATGTCCTCACGGGGGATAGGTTCCCCAACATCTGGGCGACCTTCTTCTCCCGCCCCAGAGGCGTTGACACCCTCGTCAGCCACCGACCTCTCTCCGATGGCAGCACCGCCGGCGTCCGCAGCCCCTTGATCAGCAGTTGGTGGGGCCGGCTCGGTGTGGGAAGTCTGTTCCGGAGCAGGCGGCATGTCTGCCACCGGTCCACTCGTGGATGGCACGGGTTCGGCAGCCCGACGAGCCTCCTGTGTTGAGATCACTGCGCAGGGCAAGCCGTGGTTAGTCACGGATCGTCGACAACAAGCACCGACAGTAAGGTAAGGAGACTTACGGGAATCCAAAGCGTCATCTTCCGCTATCCCGGCCGCCGCAGGAGCAATTGCAGCAGGGGACCCCTCAGCGCTTGTCAATTCAATGATGGGCGTCTGGCCCCCGCCTTGTCCTGCTGGCGCCTCTCCAACTTCTACTGAGGATGCCTGACCAACATCCGTGCACTCCTGAGGAAGGTGAAGAAATGGGTTAGAAGCTGCATAAGAGAATGGATGAAGTAGGTTGAGTAGGGATTGAAGCGGACCTCGAGGATCTCAGTGATATCAATATTGCCAGAGTCGGCCACCTCGCCGCTCTCCCGCAGGCTCCCCTGATGGGACCATCCCTCGGAGCCTTCATCCTCCCCTGTCTCCTCCTCTTCCTCGGAGTCGTCGTTACTGTCATATTCCTCTGGCGGCATCTGTTCTGGAGCAGGCTCTAGACCGAGCATCACCTTCACCAGAAGGGACGGCTCCGCACGCTGACCACGTTGGCACGCGTACTCATCCATGGCCGTCAGATACGCATACCTCCGGTGGAAGTTCACCCTGTCGGCGACCTGAAGGCGCCCGACCTCTGGCAGGTGGATTCCTTCGCTGTTTATCTTCTGCCAGATGATTTCGGTCCCCAGCGACTGCCGCAGGGTCATCCAGGCCGACCACAGCGCTGGGAAGACTGCATCGTGGGAGGGTTCGAGCAGACACCTTACCTGCTTCCCGGGCCGCTCTTCGACCACCGCATGTGCCCCCTCTCTGTGCGCCGAGGTCGTAGCGGCAGCCTGCGATGTGCCCGCCGCCGAAGTCCCTGCTCGCGCCGGCTCCACTGCTTGGCGCGCCTCCGTTCTCCCCCGCGTAACGGCGCCTCGCCTCCTTCCTTGACGCCCGGTCTCCACACGGGTGACCTCGAGCCGCCGAACTGGTTTCCGTCGAAGCCCCTCGGGGTACACGATGGCCCAGTGTTCAGCGTACTCGGTTGCCAAGCCTGCGTAGACCCCGGTAGGAGGGAGAGTGATGACCTCGCCAGAGCCGAAAGCGGCGAACATCAGCCACATTTTTTTAGCGAAGGACGCAAGGATTCGTCTCCTCCCGGACAGCAGTGAATACCCTCTTCGGCATCCGTTGAAGGCATCTGAACTGCCTGGCGAACCGGGTTGGCACGTAGGGCTCGCAGATCACCTTCCCGTCGATCCGAGCCACGAGCACCCCACCCCGCATGTTCTGGAATTATTCGTGCTGCTCCAGCGGACCCTTCCCATTGTTGATCATCTGGCCAACGGGAGTGGGGAACGGGCTGAAGTTGAAATTTGCGTGATTTCCAATCCGAATCCTCACGCCCTCCTCATTTAGGGTCATCGGAGCGACCCCCACAATGTTCAGCAGGGAGGGTCGCAGGCCGTTGCCCGGAGGAATGATGGCGTTTGGAAACGTGTACCCACCAAGGTGAGCAGCCACCCAGCCGTGGAAGAATTGAAAGGGACCACAGATCCTTCGTGGCGACCCCCCTCGCGAGATGCGTCCCGGGATGGCGTACAGCTTAGCCAGCACCGGGACCTCGAGGTTATATCTTTTATTGGCGGCCATGGCGCCCGCCATCGCCAGTGTCGTCGGGCGGACGCCCATTCTCGCGTCCCGCACTGGCAGGAGCCACCCACTCAGAAAGGCGGCCAGGAACTCCACGTACCGAACATTTGGATCCCGGGCCTCAATGACGCGGTACCCCCATGAGCGGTAGTCACCCGTCTCCAGGACCCTCCAGTACGACCCGTTCCGGCTCCTCTGAGCCGCGGTCGGGCACCTCTTCCCCCTTCCTGGCATCTTGACCGCTGGTTCATGCTCCAAGAACTGGCCGAACCACTCCTTGTAGGCTATGTCCTTGTGGAAATCCTTGATCCCGAGCCGCTGCGTAGCCAGGTCAAGTAGATGCCTTGTCAGAATGGGAGTCTGTGACCTGTCTTCCCAGATGTTCTTCGGGGGCAGGAACTCATCGTATTGGTAACCCTCCAGCGGGACACCTCTGATGCAGTGGATGTCCCAGAGACCGATGCTAACCTCCCCATGGTGAAGATGGAAGGTGTTGGTATCCGGGGACCAGCGGGTGAACAACTCTGGCCCGAGCTCGGACTGCTGGTAGAAGTGGAACTGCGACGTCCACACCGCCTCAAACAGGCCGATGTACCGCAGCTCCTCCGCGAATTGATCGCAAGTGTGGCCTACCCAGAACGCCCAGGCCCACTCACTGGTGAAATTGCCCCCAGACCGCAAGTCCCAGTCCTTCAGCCAACCCTTGGTGTCGTCGGTGACACTCTGGCGATATGTGCTCGAGTAGAGGGCTGGAGAGTTCTCCGCAGTAGGCTCACTTTCGACGATGGTTCGCGTCCTCGGGTTCAGGACATAGACATCTAAGTGTCTGGTCTCCCTGGCAGGATGCCCATTGTTGGTGATGTTATAGCGGGGAAGCTCATCCTCCCGAGTCACCCAGGTCCGTGGCGCATCAACCTTGAACCCTGGAACCGGAACCTCATCTAGGATGCCAAAGTTCCAGAGCGACAGGTTGTCCGACAGCGGATATGTCTTCTGGGCCGGCATCATCAAGTCGAACAAGGATTGATTGTTGGAAACAATCTCCTTGGCTCCATAGACCTCCTCATTCGCCGCCATCTCAGCTCTGCGAATGGCGGCATCCCCCTCATTCCCTTGATTCGCGGCCATCTCAGAAGCTCCGGGAGTCGTGTGGGTTAAGGGATGATGCATGCGGAATCGGAAGAGGCTGGTAGAGAAGTTTGAGAGTTGGCGTGCAATCCTAGTGGACGGTGCGCAATTGGGAAGTCCGTCGCGTAAAACCCCGGGTGTTCGCGCAAAAACAGGCTGAAATCCGGAAAGGTTTACGCGACGAACGGGTGAATTCCGCGCCGGAAAGGGCAATTTCGCGCACGATAGCTTGAAATCGGGTCGCGCGGAAGGCCGGTGAACGATGCGGGGGACCCAGGGCCCCTATTTATAGGCGAGGCCGGGTGTCCGCGCTGCGCGGAAAGCGCTTTGCGCGACCGAGACGGCGAATTCCGCGCCCAACGCCCTTTTTGCGCGCCACAGTCCCGCGCCACCCAGGACTTCGGCATTCCGGCGTCTCCCTCGGAACCCAATCGTTGCGACCTCTCGCCGATCAGATTCCGAGGGGGGGGGGCTTTTGTAGACGCCGGAAAAGTCCGTTGTTCCCAAACGAAGCTCCGGATGCGGAAAGAGAGGTCATATTTGGAGCCAGAATCCCGTTTCGGAGGGCCCGGAAGCCTTGCGCGGAATTTTGGAGGCCCGCGCGCAAAGTTGTAGGGCCACGCGCAAACCTCCCGGGATGCGCGCAATGCGCTGGGCCGGCGCGCAATTTTGGGCGCCCGTGGCCCGCGGGACTCCCTTGCGCGCCGGGCCCCATTCCGCGCCCGCGAAGGAAATTGCGCGTCCACGGACCAGATTCCGCGCCAGGGGTTGCCTATAAATATAAGGCGACCCCCGACGTTTTGAAGGTTGCCGGAATTCGAAGAGTCGCTCGTTCACGCAATCCAACCCCCTCCGTCCGCAATGTCGATCTTCAGGTAACCTCTTTTCTTTCGCGCAAGAAAGCCTCGGGGTTCGCCTTCGCGCGCAATCCCTTTGACTCCTTTCATTTGAATAACCCTTCACCCAAAGGCATTCACGCGCAAAAGAAGCCTCTTGCGCACAATTTCCCCCGGGTGTGCGCAATCCAGCCCGATTGCGCGCACCCCCCATTTTCAAAGTGTCCATTTGTTAAAGAATGAGCCGTTGCCCCCGCGCGCTATCCGAATCCCGGTGCGCGCAATCTTCATCTTCCGCGTGCAAAGCGCTGGCCCAATTGCGCGCCAGCCTGCCCATTTGCGCGCCGACACGCGGTATTGCGCGCCAAACTCCTCTTTTGCGCGCAATCCGCTGGGGTCGCCCCCTTTGACCCCCTGAGGGTACCTGCCTGCGTGGCGCCTGATAATCTTCACCCCGGGTGCCCGCACCATGCGTTGTCTTCCTGTGCGGCGCTCCAGGCTCGTGCGAAGTGACACGAACCCATCGGCGGTATTACCAACGTCCAAGCTGCACGACGTTAAACTGCCTAGCAAATCGTCCGCGCTGTAAGACATTAAACTGCCAAGTGTTTCGTCCAAGATGATGTTAAACTGTGCCACATCCAAGCTGCACGACGTTAAACTGCCTAGAATATTGTCCGAGCTACAAGATGTTAAACTATTTATCATTCTTCCTGCATGACGCTAAACTGTACCTCGTCCGCGCGACAAGACGTTAAACTGCCAAGCACCTTCGTCCTCAACACACGAAGTTAAACCGTACTTCGTCTGACAAGACGTTAAACCGTCTACGTCGCCCGATCCCGTGCCTCGCACGCAGGGTCCCCCTCCCGGTTTGGATGTGGCCTCCACCCGCTCGTCTCTGCAAGGGTGTCGGGACTGGAGTGGCCTTCGCCCACGGGGGTTGAGTGTCACAAACCGAACGAACTACGTGGACTTTGATCCCTGTCTCCTAAACAGGGTACGTAGGAAGCCTCCCTGAGGTTCAAGCCCACCACCTGGTCGTCCCTGTCATATTCACGTCGGTTCGTCCAACAGTGGACCCCTCCCGGGTTCACACTTGCGTCAATTCACCTATGAATCCTCTGTTGTGGGAGACTGCACATGTGTATCTCCATTGTGCTTCCCCATTGCCCTTTTCTCCTTTCAACGTCCAGCATGACGTGAAACTATGATCCACCCGGCCGTTCCATCCCCCTATGTGCGAGGTGGTTCGGTTCAATCCTCCGCCCGGCGGCCTCGACCTCTTCGTGAGTCGGCTTGCCGACGTCCAGCATGACGTTAAACTGTATATCCGAACTACGCTGACTTTGATCTGCGCCAACGCGCGGTACGTAGGAAGCCCCTACGGGGTCCAAGCTCTTCACTCCATCATCCATCCTGATCCTTACCCGGGCCACCACATCCCGGTGGGGTCATGCCATTCCATTCCACTCCACTTCACTCGGGAAGCCGCCCATGTGCTGGCCCCAGCATCGGAGGTTCCCCGCAAGGGGTTCTGTCATCTGATCCACTTCTCTTGTTGATCAGTCCGATGCCATCCCCGCTGGACGTTAAACTCGCGGAATACCCCGTGTTAAACATGGGAAGCTGAGGAAAACCTCAGGTAACACAGTTCCCCGCACCCATCACGGTATTCCTCAGGCCATCACACCTTCGAGAAGCCCTATTAGGGATGGAAGGAAGACATGCAGAGTCGCAGTGTTAAGACACGCCCCCGACACCCAGAGCTACCCGGTCTCCTCACCGTAGGTTGCTGCCCCGACCAGACCCCTTGGAGCGTCTGGGCGGAAGCAGTGTAATTAACCGGTGTCCATGAAGATATGGCACCGGGAACGAGATTCACGAACATTCTTAAATCTATGAGGGAGACCCGGATTAGGCGACGAGTTCTGAGGAGACGTCCACGGAAGGAGGATCCGACGTCCCATCATCCCGGTTTCGATCAAGGAGCAGACGCCCCTGAATAAGGGACGGATGCCGCCCGCCTTTGGAAAGCGGGACTGCGGGGCCACAAGCCGTGCGCCCATCCCCTCGGGTCGACGGGCGCACGCGCGAACGCTTCCTGGCGGAACAGCGTCGGAACAAAAACCCGACGCACATCCGCACCGAAACAGATACATATGCCTCCAGGAAGGAAAAATGAAGTTTTAAATTCCCAAATAAAGGTAATTTTGTTACATTATGGTTTAATAGAATGCAATGTTACTAATATGTTCAAAATGAATTTATGTATACAGTTTTTCTTCCACGTTACAGTTACTGATGTGATAGTACAGAAGTGGAAATTGAAAAATCTTGGTAATAAAATGTAATATTTCAAAAGGATATTGTGGTGTGGTGTCAACGATACTTCGTTGACTATGAAACAAATGTATGAGAAGCTACCCAGTGGGGTACTGAAAGAAAAGTGGAATGTTTTTGTTGATAGACATCGTGATGAGAAGTGGATGGTATTGAAACATATATTATTATATTATCATTATTTTACATTTATAAATGTATATGAATAGGATATTACACTGAATACATTACTATTAAATTTTATTTATTTATTTCAGGATCTCTCATGAAATAATGCGTCATGTCGGGCAAAGCAAGTCATCCCTCGCACTGCGGGCTCAAAAAGCATTTCTAGAAGCCGATCGTCTCTGGTAATCTTTTAATTAGTTTAAATATTTACAAAACAATATTATATCTTTAATATGTTGAATTGTTGATTTATCTTTTATTAATGCAGTCACAGAGTTTAGGGCATGAAGCATCCGGAACTGAACTGTGGTTGGATGTTCACAAAAAATCAGATTGAAGCATTGTTAATGACCCTGCCAAGGAAGTTGGGGTATGATGTCAATTTTTTGTTATAATAACTTATTATCAGTTTTTAATGTGTTAATATATATTGATATTTTATTTATAGGTAAAATTTGAAGAACTATGGGATGCCAATCCTGGTCAGTCCTACTCAGTCTCCCTGGATGAATGGGTTGCTAAAGTCCTTGGGAAGGAGCATCCTGGAAGAGTGTGTGGGATGGGTTTGGGACCCGTACCACCTGATGTTTTTAGAAGGCCACTAGGGATGGCAGCTGCACCTACTCCTTTTTGTAGTCATCCCATATCTGGAGATTCTAATAAAGATATTTTTTCTCTACAAAACACAGTTCACAAGCAGGGGGGATCAGATATCCACGTTGCAGAAAGCGTTGACTGAAATACGTTAGCAGATGAGTAGATATGCCCCCGGTGGTACTGTATCGACTGGTGGTGACCAGGTAAATCAAAAAAATTCAAAATCAATTAATTTTAAATCATTCATTGGTTTTAAGTTTTAATATAAATATGCAACTCTATTTAATGTTTAATATAATACTCTTAGTGGTGGTAGCCGAAAGTGGAGATGGAGGTGGAGAGGGTGAAGATATGTGTTCAACATCGGACAACGATTAGTTGTACTGTTGATATGTTGGAGGTGGAGAGGGTGACGATATTTGTTCATCGTTGGGTTCTATATGTATCATGTGTGGCACATAGTTCCCGCCAAACATTTTCATGACCTAATATTTTCTTGATTTGTCATGTATCCTTTATTTATTTTATTCATTTCTGATTTTTCTTTTTACGTCTTGATTTCATGAGTGTGGATTTGGTATTTAGTTCTGGGGAAAGGGTAGGGTCAATTGGATAACAATCCTTATATATTGAGATCTTCGGTTGTCAATATAATGTCAAGAATAGAATAGGTAATAATACTAAAATATCCATAAGGATTAAATTTTACAACCTAGTTGCAAGTCACCTCAAGAAGCTAATAAGAAGTTTCTAATATATCATAAGTCTTTATGTACCTAAACTACTTAAACTTCCCATATTATGTATTTCCACCTAGATTAATAGTGGCCCCTATACAATGAAGAGGTACACACTTTAGTTTAGAGAGTACTAAACCATTGTTTCAAGACATATTTTCTAAACCCGCATCACCTCTTAGAAACAATATCAAGGATGCCAACCACAAAAATTCATATGAGTGTCACCTTTTGGTGTAATAACCCCATTGGAGGACCCAAATCTCATTGAGAAAACCCCATTGAAAGCAGTGGTACCTATCTCCCAAGATATATGACCTACACATCATTGGTGGGAGAGTTCCAAGATTTATGATCCATTATATGGGGGAGCCATACCTTGTCAGATCCAAGAGAGAGTTGATTATATGACTTAACATGGAGGACCTAGAATTTGAGTATATGGGGGAGTATCCAGTGTAGTTATAGGCACATGCCTTAGGGCTCCTTGGCGAGAGGCGAGGAGAGGGGCAACTGGAGCGCCTTGTCATAGGTGAGGCGAGGCGACCTCACTAAGGCGTGCCTCATGCGCCATATTAGAAGGCGTTGTAAGGGCGAACCCCTGAAATTAAAAAACTAGACATCCCTTATAAAAAGCAGCAACAGTGAGGGTGGAAATCATGGCTACAGATACATCAGACAGGGGTGGCGGAGATTGTGGGAGATGATATTGGGGGTGGCAGCAGAAATCAGGGTAGGATAAAAATCTGGGGTACAAGCAGAAATCGGGGTACAGACAGGGGAGGCGAAGATCGGGGAAGGACAATTGAGATCAGGGGTGGGTGAGTTTGGTCAGCGGAAATCGTGGTGCACCACTAGAAATAGGGGTAAGTTAAATTAAATAGAAATTTTAATATATTAATAAAAAAACATAACATACTATAAAAACATCACTCACCGGCACCTCACTTCCATTGTAGTTGATTGAAAATATTAATTTTATTTTTTTATTTAATTTAAGTTTATTAAAATTTTAAATATTGTTTCAAACTATATATAATTAATTATCCACTCATGCGCCCTATTTTCGCCTCTCCCCAAGCCTTGCGCCACATCCCCAAGTAGTATTGGAACCTTATTATGTCGTGCGCCTTCAAGAACAATGGTTGTTTCAAGCCCTATGAAGAATGTAGGATACCCATGACTTATAATAACACATTGCCAAGGGAGTAACCAACCCCATTTATTCTCCAATCATCTTTCCCAAACCTAGTCATTAGACCTGTAGTGATAAAGAAAACAAATTTATTGAATTTCTAAAAGTTTCACCTCTAATTCCAAAGAGGATCATAACACTATGATATATATGGAAAATGCATCGAATGGACTACTCACATTCCAATATCCAAGTCTTGAGATGGAAAATGGGGAAATACTATAGAATTCCCAATATATGTAATTTACTATCATGTAGACAACATGTATGTATCAGTTTACAACTAATAGTTCCACTAATGTCTATATAGTGTGAAGTCATCCTCGACTGCATGTCCTTGTGGGACGATCAATTTGTGAGACCTATGATTTAGTTAGGAATGTATCTCTGATACACACAATCATGTTATCCCAATATATATGGTGTGTAATCCAATGATACCTAAAATGTGACTCTACAAGGTTAGTTAGTCTGTATAGCCATGACCTTATTCATGTTCCTAAAATTATACACAACATGTACCCCTACCAATATGACATGTTTGGATAGGCATAAATCCTCTTTGTGCGGCTTGTGGTTTCCAATATGATATGTGAAGCTCAAAAAGTAAATTAATATTTTTATGTATCTACCAATTTAACGATGATGTATATATGATTTCTTGTTTCATACATATTTAATAATTTTTTGGATTCTATGTAAATTCATATTTAGAAATTTTTCATGCATGTATATGTTGAATAATGATAACCCCTTTGATAAATGTGTGTTTGATTCTGTATTATCTTTACTTATGAATAAAATATGTTCTGTAGTTTATGAAGTGAGAAGGAATATTGGAATAATATGTGTTTATGTGGGAAGACTTCGATATGTATGCTTTTCATGACCCATCCTACCTGTCTAGATCATGATACATCCCTTCAAAACATTTACGATGGAGATTGGTTGGCTCAAGCTGGAGACACACCATCACGTCCAATATTGATCACTATGAGTACACAGATCCATGTTGATGCTATATTCTTGTAATTTTTTTAGGGCACTGATACAGAAGCAACAGAAGCTGCTGTTTTTTTTGTAACTCTAGTTTTAGCGGCGGTTTAAACCGCCGCTTAATGTTAGTATTTTTAAATTAGCGGCGGTTATAACCGCCTCTAAATATTAGAATTTTTTAAATTAGCTGTGGTTATAACCGCCGCTAAATGTCAACATTTTTTCTATTAGCGGCAGTTTTAACCACCTCTACAGTGGCACATCATCCGCGCAAAATGCTCTATCTATGATGGTTTCAAAAAACCGCCGTGAAGCGTCTATAACCGCCGGTAATAGTGTCCCGACACAAAATTTAGTGGCGGTTTTTGGAAACCATCGCAGAAGCATATAGCAGCCGTTTAAAGTGCCACTAATATAGAATTTTCCTGTAGTGGATATTGAGGCCATGTATCATTAAGTAGACATCAAAGAAGGTTCATTTGATTTATAAACATATGGATATAGATCATAGTATGATAAATTCATATGTCTATCGACTTCGTCAAACTCTTGAGTTTTGTGTGGGAGATTGTGTATTCTTTCATTTCTTTCAAATGTTGTATCACCATTGGATTCGAAAACAAGTTAAGTTGTACTACAAGTACATGGGGCCATTTGAGGTTTTGAAGGGGATCAGACCAGTGTTGTACTGATTAGATCTTCAATAGTGGAATAGTGTCATAGATTATGTTTTCAAAGAGTCATTGCTTCTTCAGTATCACCCTGGCCCTTTATGTGTGATATATATTTATGATGTTGAGCTTGTGTATGATGCATCATTTGGGGAGAATTCAGTTCATATTGTTCATAACAGTGAAATTTTTTTTCAAGTTAATGTTGTGACAATAGTGTAAGTGTTGTAGAAGTATGGTAACTTTTAGTAGTAGACTTGGGAAAGGGAGGAAGATATGTAGGCCTAGTGACATGGTCTTTTTAACTTTTTGACCAAGTGATTCTTGGGAGAGTGTCTTGAGGATTAGTTTTTATAAGGTAGGGAGGTTATAAGATCACTGACTTCTTTTGAGTTACATACTTGATAAAATTTTGGTTTAAATCCTTTTATGTTGGCTAATGAATTGTTTCCAACCTATAAGATGTGGATGGGGATTTTCTAGTGGTTTGGGATAATAAATATGGGTAATAGAATCCTTCTAGATTAGGTTTGATGCTTGGAACATGGTTTATAGTAACTATTCACCATAACCGTGATTTCTTATAGGAGGTGGTGCATGGTTGGTGAAACCATACAAGGGGGAGGATAAACCATGTGGTCTTTTCCAGAGCCATCAGGCAATGTTACCACAAAAGTTTTTAAACCAAGTGGGCTTCCCTAGAGACAATGTGACCTTTCCTTATCTTGGAAAGAGGGTGGAATATTGTTGGCACATGGTTTGGCTATCCATGTAGTCAATCTGTGTTCCTCATTTAATATATAGAAATATACCCCACACCACCCCTAGGATTTATGGTTTCTTTCATGATTTTCCACCCTATTATTCCTATAGTTTCCAAGGGTGACAAATCCTTCTTCCTTAACATCTTAAGGATCGATCAACCTCATTTATAAACCATTTGTAGTGTTGTTGGGTGTGGATCATGGCTTTAGGTGATTCCAACAATCCTATTCCTTATTTTATTTGGATTAGTAATTGTGGTGTCATTCTTTTTATTAAAAATATCTAAAACCCCTTTTTCCCCATTAATTATAAGTTGGGGCTTCAAAGGTTGTTTGAGACTTAATCAATGGAAAAGGTTAGGTGAGTGATCATCTTCAGAATTTTGGATGGTGGTCTAAAAGTTATATCCCATAGTCATATAGTTAAATTTAGGTATATGTGGTTGTTTTCTTGTGATTTTGTGTAATCAATTTAATCATCCATGGTATAATTGATGAATTGATTGGCTAAATGAATAATTTGACCCATCACAATCCCTCTGATATGCAATGTGGTTGATAAGACTGGGAAAGAGGCCATCCAGTGGTGTTCTATATTCCTGAACATGTTATTGGGTTATTAAAAATGATATTGAATGTTTTATGTTATAGTACCTATTATGGTCATATTTATAATATAAACACGGGTTTGTGAAAGGAACCTAATGAGAATTATGTTTACATTGTTTACATGGATTATATAATAAAATCGATGTTCATTTTGTTTGGCTGATAACACGGTATAAGGGGGAATTAGGCATAATGTAAACAAGTTAGGTCTATGAATGATATATGAGTTAAATGGGTTATGGAATGTAAATGGTAAATGTGTTAGTGAGATAATTCATGGAAATGGTATATGTGTGTGGGTTGAAATACGGTTTGAAAATTGTAAATGTGTTAAATCAATTATCGTTAGTACATGGTATTTGAAACAAATGGATCAGTGGTATGTGTAGGGTATTAGACATGAATATATACACCCATGGGTTGGGTTAGACTCAGGATCTTATCCCCACTCCTAAATGCATGGGTTAAGGAGTCATATAAAAAATCTATGCCCCTAAAAAATCTATTTGATGTTAATAACATAACTGAGGCTCTAATGTTTGTGTTATGTATTTTTTAGGTAATGTATTCCCTTGTGATGTACGGAACTTTTCAATATTTCAACTATGCATATTTTCTTTTATCAGAATTATCCGATGTGTATTTAATGAAATTTGATAACCCATGGAACAAATGATAAAAGTTGTTAAAGTGAACATGTTAATTAATGGAACCTGGTTGTTATTATTTTGATTATCATTCTTTATGTACCAGAATACACTATCCATTTAAAAATGATATTTTTTAGACACCATTAGGTGTGGACAAATTATTTTTACTCAAACCCTGCTTGGGCTTACAATGGGTACCTAAGTTGACTTCACTGTTGTGGGTCAGGACAAGGAAAAATGACCTATTCTAGAGGCTTCATTTGGGAATAATATGTTCATGAATGAGGTATCTGAACATGGAGTTGGTACCCATTGTTTGGATTCTTCACCTTTTATATATTTTTGGGTTTCTTACACTTAGTTGTTTGTGATGTGACATAGCATACTTAATTTTTGTTTGTGGGATTATGGCCAGTTTTTGGAATTTAATTTTTTATGCATGTTTTTTTAATAACTTTTACACTTTTTTTATTCTGTCTGATATGGATTACACTAATAAATAGGATATAGTCCCTCTATGTGTTTTATTAGACCCTCACTACTAGTCAAAATCCTCTAGCATACAGGGAGTCACACCTACAGACATGTGGAAACCCAACTCAGGGAATCATATACAGTGTCTACTAGGTTGGGGATGTTAAACATTTAAAATATAATCCCCAATAGTTCTAATAAACTTTCTTTGATACCAAAATTAACGACCTCACCTCTAGTAACACAGATCTTGTGACAAATTATTACATTTTCTTAAGAGACTAGGGATCTCATATCAAATGACTAGTTTGTTTTTTAGTCTTAAAGAACCATATATATATATGATTACTATATTAAATTGGATATATAAAACACAAATCATAATAAAACATTCCCACATACTTTATATTGTAAATAATATCATTATTCAAATCTTAGGGAAATGAAAAAAATAGAGGGTGATCTCAAATTCCCAAAAATTGTTACGTACAGTAGAAACTATCATGAGTGAATAAGACATCATAAATATGAAAAGGTAAATAACTAAAAGAAAAATCCATTAAATCAATAACCTGACAAAACAATACATCAATAAATAATATCAATGTAATAATATCATGGATAATAATAGCTAAATAATGAATAAAGAAAACACTTAATGTTAGAAGTCATGATTTGAGACATAATGATATCTGTATTGTTAAGTAATTATCCCAATATATTTTAATTGATGGGTAGGTATACACTAAAAACCATTTAATAAGTGTATCCAACTGGTGGGACTCCTTAGACGTTTTGATGTATTATGCTGATATCTATAACTAGGACCAACCAAACACTGCATGTCCAATACATTAATCATATATTGAATGATTAATTTAATTTTACAAAAATAACCTTATCAAAAAAAATTTGTATTGAGTAAATAATATAGAATGAAATTATTTCCATAATCAATCAAATAACTTTACAAGTAAAATTATCAATTTTGAAATGATATACATTTTATGAAATAATAAAATCAATGATACAATGAATATTTAAATTTAAGATAAATTTAATATACATTGATCACAAGAATGTTAATGTTTAAATAGAAATTTAATGATCATGAAATTAATAAAATATAAAATATGACCATAAAGTCAACAAAAATATTGGGTTTGTTATAAAATCATGTCATTTCGAGAAATAAATAAAAAGGAAGATGAATGTTAAAATAAGTTTTCATTAATGAGTTTTCCTTATAAAACCATTGAAAACTTATAGAATATGCCAAATAGGGTAAAATAGTTATACTGGTGGGGAAATCCATTATTTCTTTATACTCTAAAAAGAAATATTCCTTTTTAATGTTTTTTAAAGATAATAAAAAATGAACCTTTTATAAAACATTAGAATGATTCCTTTTGATCCTTATAAAAATTCATCGATAACATAAAAATTTCCTTAGTATATCTTTTTAGGGAATAAAGATGAATTTTTCAAAAATCATTTTGAAAAAAATGGACATAAAAGAAAAATATTGACTTTAAAGAAATATATATCTAAACAAAAATTAAATAAGAACATATTTTATTTTAATCATTTCATCGATTAATTCATGTGAAATAGAGATTAATATTTGAAGAAAATACGGAAAATTCTTAAAAATATAGAGGATAACAAAATATTTGTATTATAGGATGTATATATTAAAATATTTCTTTAATGAAAATAAGAGTAATCACAAAATATGATATTGTACAATATATTCTAACCTATTAGGTAACTTTTAAATTTTATCCCCTCGGAAGGGAAAACCTGAATTGAAACATTAATCATTCTGAATAAATATATAATCTTGTTATATACAGAAAATGGTCATTATATATACCACATAAAAACCAATAGGTGTATAATACTAAATATGTCGCAATGGAGTGGAAATTGAGATGAAATCTATTACCTTAAGGTTATCCTAATTAGAATGTAATATTACCTCCTGTATAAAAAATTATATTTTCATTATAATTATATACTAGAGTAATTTTAATAATTATAATAAAAATATATATCCCATTTATAACATTTTAACAACTATTTTATAATAATTCCTTATTAAAATGTTTTTTTCGGGTGCAATAGCATCATTTTTAATGAGAAATTTTGTTCATTAGTTCCTGTAATTGTAATTTTATTTTGGTTACATGATATTTAAAATATTAATCATGATATATATATAGATTAATCCATAAAATGTAGATACCATAAAATGATGTACATTGTTCATCGAGATGGTAAGTCGTTTGAACGCATGAACGATGTTTTCACTTTTTGATGGATGGAATGAATGAAATGTAAATAATAATTAATCATTCAATAATAATTATTATATCATATATTTAATATATACTCATTAAAATTATCCTTATTACCATCTATTTAAAGAGTAAAATAAAAAATGAACAACATTTCTTCATGGAGATGGTAGTCTACATGTATGCACCAGTGACGTTATCATTTTCCAAGGGATGGAAAGGTAAAAATGAAAATGATATATTATGTTACCCTAAAAACAATAATTTAATAAATATCATATATACTCATTATTTATAGCTTTATAACCATTCAGGTAAAATGGTGATGAAAAATGAATTACACCACTACATAGAGACGATAAGATTTAAAAACGCATAAGAAATGTTTTTTACTTTCCGTGGGCAAGAAAATAATTTTAAAATGGGTATAAAATAATGATAATAATTTATTAGTTTATTTAATATACTAAAGTTATTATTTTATTAAGTTTGAAATATATTTAGATTAAGTATAAGAAGAAATAAACGTGAAAGAGTCAGTAAAGACGATTACCTTTTCTTTAGTAGACTTTCTTTAGATCCCTCCTCAGGGCCGTTGGAATGGTCTTTTAAAAATACTAGAACCATTAATTCATATATAGATGATTTTATAATTTAATTTTGTAGGGTTTTTTAGATTTATTTTTCTCAATGTGGTGTAAAGAAGTGGGGGTAGGGGTGTCCTTTTATAATTAATGTGAGTGGAACACTTATAATTGTTCAAAGTTATAAGATATTATTATGTTAATTCCTTATAAAAATGGATCCAAAATGACTCATATTATAATTTTATAAGTTTCAGGTCTAAATAAAACAAAAATGAGTTTTAATCAAGTGTTTATATCATTTTAAACCTTTTCTTTTGGTTTAAACACTTCATTAACCATTTTTATGATTAACTATTGTAAAAACATGTTCATTATTAAATGACTATAATATTATTTTGAAGGTAAAAATTGGATCATAAATGGAAATGTAATGAAAATTTACACCATTTATGATTCTAATATTCTTATTGAAATATTTTTATGTGTTTTTAATAATTTAATAAAATAAAATGTTTCATAAAACATAATTATTTTATTTAAGACACTATTAATTTAATTTCACATTAATAACCTAATTAAAAAGATAGAATTAGAATATAATCCTTTTAAATATTAATAATACATTATTATAAATTATAATGTTTTTATAGAACCATAATTTACCCCCAAAACAATTGATTGATTGTTTCTACAATTATTTAATTTTATTTTTCCACTGCGTGCACAAGCTCTATGTCAGCATTGTATAAGCATTTAAAGTAATTAAATAATGAATAAAACATATAAATAAATTAAAATCATGAAAATCGATTTATTATATATAAAATAAAATTTATTATTCATTCACATCTTATTTTTATATCTATGTGTTCTTATTAGAAAATTTTAAAGGCAAAAGTGAGACATTTGTAATAATCTATACTTAAAACAATATATATTTTATTATCTATGGAAAATGTAATGAAAATAACATATATTAGAAGTTATGATGGATATGGTATAATTACTCACATATAATTTAATAAGATAATGTTTTTAATATAATTTAAATTCCCAATCATATTATTGTCAACCTTAATTACATAATTTACCCATTACGAATGTGATAAATTTCACCTTGGTTACTATTCATAATGACAAAAAGTGGGAATATTTATGAAATTTGAAACTCATGGTTTAAAATATGGAATATATTTTACAAAATTAAATTCGTATATTTTTATAAATTAATTTAAAAATAATCCCCCAAAATACGATGAAAACTGGTTTTTGAGAAAAATGTGTTTTATGCCTAAAATTGACTTATATCATAATCATGTAAAATACCGATCCTAGTGGAATTAAACATATTATTATAAACAAAATGGGTATTTATTAACTTCACTACCAAATTCAAAATATAATATCACTTCTTAAATTAAATTATTTTAAAAAATAAATTGACGTTTTACAAAAAATATATATTTTCACTATTCACTTAAAAATAAATATTTTCAGAAAAATACAAAAAACATATATAAAAATGAATTAAATAATAAAATTCTAGTTTTTTCACATAATAATATTTTAATAGTTTTTTGGGTTCTTTTAATGTCAGTTTTATGTGTAAAACGGGCAATCAATGAAATTAACATTATTTAAAAATAAATATATCATAAAATCTCATGGTGTTACATTATTATTATTCCTTAAATGATTTACATAGTTGAGGTCATGAAACCTAAAAAATTGTTTAATTGGTATTTAAATACATAAATATGATAATTCTTAAGGTTTGTTTTTATCAAATCTTCCTTTACTAAAAACACATTACATGATAACGAAAATTTGTAAGTAAAAGTACAATAGAAAATGTTGTTAGAAAATAATACATCGAGAAAAAATTTTCATTCGTGGTTGATGAGTAAGAAATGTGAAAATATATAGTTAAATGTTACAAATACTATTCAAAATTAAAATTTTCATTTGGGGAATATGGTATTTTTTTCATATATGATTATATTTAATTTATAGGGCCCAAAAACCTATGTTCCCATATTCTTAATATGAGATTATTCAACAATAGAAGTAAAATTTATTTAGAATATTGTTTCTGAGAATATATGAATATGTGGTATGTTCATGTATCCCGTATCCATGAATAAATAAAATGGTTTCTCAAATACAAGACATCCTATAAAAAATATTGGAATGGAGAACAAAAGGCAATTATAAAATTTAATGGTGATTATGATGAGTCACTTAGGGTTTTTCTATAAATAATGGTATTTTTATATATAAAAAATTACTTAATTTGTTATCCTGATAAAATTGAGTATGTATCCTAGGATAATTGGGTTGATCAATTGAATGTGAAGTTACATTGGTTGTACAAAATATTAAGGTTGTGTGCCACCTCATTTCATTATTACAAACAGTTCATTGTGGTGGATTGAAATTTTATTTATGTAAATTATACTAGTGAACTGCTCATTAATAACTCACATTATTTTATTCTATGTTTCATATATTCCATATACCAGAACCACAATCCAATGTAACCTACCTTACTACATAGTGATTCTTAAATTCATCACCTGCATGTCATCCCTTATTCATTATTGAATCATTTAGTAGAACTGTATATACCAACTTATGTGGGAGATCAGATTCCTTAATCCCATTTTCACAACACCCAAATAGTTTTCTTCACTTTATTCCCAAGATATGTTTGGGGAGACATGAGACTCCCCAGAACCACTCATTCTGATCTAGTGTAATAAATGAAACATTACATATGTTCCTTGATACTAAGTGAGACTAAATGTGCATAACATACATATATTAAACCAAAAACATATTAGTTAAAAATTTTGTCTCATAAATTTACTAGATCCCCAACCCCATTGGTTTGATGTTTTTGGAGATTAGGTGAATGATATTCTTATTTCATAATAAAACATAAATGTTTACAAAATCAATTATACACACAACATCATTATAAACATATAATAGATAATAATATTATTCATAACCCAGGGAATGGAAATATAAGAAAGGGGTGAGCTAAGATTCACTGTAAGGGTAAGCATAAGAGATGACAATCAAATATCATAAGTGATCATTATTAGATAATGTGGGTATGAGATCATAATCAAGGTAAACGATCATAAAATACGAGAATCATACCCAAAAAACCAACATCAAAATTCATGAGTCTAGTAAAAATTATTTGCGAATATCATTAGAGATGAGATGTATGGAAGTGGTGACATTATTCCGTAATAATGATCAAATAACATAGCATAATATGTTTCATATACATGACCATAATAAATCATAACCTTTTAGAAAAATAAAACCCTAAACAAGTCTATAAATAATGTTGTGAATACAATAATAATATATCTTCTTATACATGTAAACATTACAATAATTTCCACAAAATGAGTTGTGAATGTTACACCAATTTCCACACATATTGTTGTTAATGTAATAATAATATTCACATATAGAGTTCTGAACATAAGAATAATGTCCATGCACAGATATTTGAACATAACTATAACTTCAAATCATAGTGTTGTGAACATAATAAGAATTTCCACACATAGAGTTGTGAACCTAAAAATAATATCCACCCCTAGTGTTGTGAACATAAAAATAAATTCCATAAATAGTCATCTCAAGAGACAGGAATATTTACCTCATGAGTCATAGGGATAAAACATACCCATACATCACATAATTTATAACCATACACATGAGTTCCACAAGAACATGAAAATATTCATAGTCCTAGCATATCATAATTAACATAATTAAAGAAATTAGTCTCATGAAAACTTATATAAATATTATCATAAACCATCTAGGAGAATAATGTGGATAATATCATTAAATAATATCCCTATAGATGTATAATAAATAGTAAAGGTTGTCCATATAGGCAAAAGCCACATTTATAAGGGAATTAGAAAATTTAATTAAAAAATAAGCCTAAAAATCATTTACATCTGATAAAATTTATTTGAAAATAAACTTATTTATATAAAATGGTAATTTAAATTACTTTTTAAACCATAAAACCTATTATAAGAAACTTTTTAATGAAAATTTATGATGTTTGTAAAATGATTTCTTGCAGAAAATGTTAAAAAATAATATTTTTTTCACACTTTTTTAAACAAGGTCAAACTAAATGAAAACGAAACATACTAATAAAATAATAACATTTTAATTTAATTTTTTAATAATGATATTAATAGACTATTGAGATATTTATTTAAGAAATAAAATGATAAGAGTTGGGGACATCCATCAATAAATATAATGAATATGGACATATGGGTGAAATATTCCTAAAAAAATAGATAGGGTTGGCTCCACTTAGAAACATCCTTTGGATTTAATTTTGAATAAAAGGTAGGGTAAATGGTAATATTAAATGTAAAAATTTAACATAACCATTAGATTGAAAAATGTATTTGGTTTAAGAAAAAATAATTCACATTTCTCCAAATAACATTTCATACATGTATAATCTAGATTAAGATGTGAGATTGGAAAGTAACCATTAAAACATTGATAACATTTGAACCAGTAGTAATTGAATAAAAAAAATGACACGGATTCATAAATCCAAAAAATTATATGAAAAATATAGTATAAAAAATACTTGGTGTAATATATAAACCATATAGAGAAATAATATTTTAAATTTAGAATATATCTCAATGTGAAAAAACTGAGATGAGAAACCCCTTCCCTTCACTCCTGACTTCCATGAAAGATCTTTAATGGATGATCTCATCTTTTACCTAGGTGTGTTAATTTTTATGTTATGGTTTGAGACCCTTTAATTTGGTAATAAAGCCTTATTTCATTTGTAAAAGAAGGACTTAGAGCTGTTCATGGGCTCAGGGGAGCCAGAATAGTGGAATCTAGTAGAGTCATGCAGCTTCTGAGAAGTTACAGTGCCGCCGTCTAGATTGTGCAGTCCACCAGCCAAATGGTGACCTATTCAAAATCTCAGTAAACCTATAGGACACTCATTGGATAGCTGTAGAGACCCACTAGTTAGTAAATGAATCTTCATCAAAGTGTATATCCTATAAAAAACCCAATGAAAAATTAATGGGGCCTACAGTTATGTGGGTGCACTGGAGGACACCCCCCAGCTACTGGTAGTGTTAGGTTGAGCTATGTAAGTAAGGATTGAAATTGTATTTTTCCACACAAACCCCATTTTTAAGCCATTTAATCTTGTTTTTCTCACCCAATATGAGATTTTTAAAATGTGATGTTTCTATAGAACTTCGGAGGCTCCTCTAGTTCTAATTATTGATATTTTGATGCTTGGTTCTGTCTGGATGACTTGATATCTATGCATTATTCTTATAATTGAGGGAGTCATCTTGTATTTCCATATATCTCCTTCATCTATCCTTGAATGAGTGGATCTAACATTATTAATAGGGGATAATGGTGTTACATGTTTATCTAAATGCTCAATCATTGACCTCTAATTTTTTTGGGGGTAGGTGGCCTAAGTCATCTTCCTAAGGTATGAAT
Organism: Viscum album; assembly: GCA_963277665.1. NCBI lineage: Eukaryota > Viridiplantae > Streptophyta > Magnoliopsida > Santalales > Viscaceae > Viscum > Viscum album. Next base: position 704,383,583 of record OY728145.1, read on the forward strand.
TGTTTTTCTAGTATCTACAACATATGAGATCACACCATCACAACATTAACATGACCCAAACTAATTGGTAACCTACTATTTTTTTATTACATATTCATAGTACTTCCATGGATCCTGTTGGGACCATTGGTTCCTAGACCGGGACTTGATGCCACCTAAGAGGTGTTCCTACCCTTAAGAATATGTTAAATTAGAAGGATTAATGTTCAAGATAGCATATCAGTGAACAGGAAGGACATGGTAATTGGGTAAATTGGATTAATAATGAAGTACATTGTTATAAAGTGATTAATTTGCATGTTTTTACCATTGGAATGTGGACATGATTGAAGATATAAATAATGACATGTCAAGGGAATTAGGAATTATTGAAATGTGAGAGTAAAATGCGTTAATTAAGATGGTAATAGGTACTTAGAATAATGGAAGAAAAGGTTCATAATTTTTAATTAGGATAAATAAAACAATATAGATTATTATAATATGTTTGGAATGTTTGGTTTTTGTTATGTATTTATATTGTATTTGATACATGGTTACCTAGATACTTTTTCCATTATCATGGGTAGTGCACCATGAGAATAATAAAGTTGATCTAGAATAAGAATCCACAAAGAGTCTAGTATACATGGATCTGAAACCTATCCCTTATCATGGGTAATTAGGCATGGTAAAACATAACTATCTATGACAAGTGAACTCTCAAAGATCCCAATATTCACAGTTACCGGATAATTTTCCCTTGGAATGGGTAATGACCATGTGAACACATAAGTGGTTCTAGAATGGGAATTCATATAGAGTCCAATATTGATGCACAATGGAGAGATGTTTGGTTACATTCCACAAAGTATGGGTGATTTTTTCTAGGAAGGGGAATCCATAAATTTAAATTTGTAATGGTTATATGATAAAAAATATGAGAGATTCAACCTAAGGGGATCAAGATTTAGTTGGATTATTTTTTGTTTTTTATTAACATATGAATCAATTAACCTATTTATCATAAAATTTCATGAAATATGTATTTATACTGAATATAATTTGACAACATGTCTGTTGTCCTGTTGATTTGTATTGACACCCTATTTGAGCACCATTTAGTACCCAAACAGACATCATAGATGTTGGCTTAGACCTGTGAAAGGGCCCTATTCTTGATTGGTTTCAATTATGGATGATATTGGAGCATAGATATAAGATCAATCATGGGGTTTTAAATTTTGATTTTGAAGTCTTATCTCAGAGTTTGTGTATTATTTGATTACATTTATTACTTTTTCAAGACATTATATAGATGACAAGTCTCACATTACATGTTTTATTATATATTTAATTATTTTGGTTTTTTATTTGTTCTACTAGTGATGTTCAATGATTTATTTGTTTATTTTATTTTTACTGTGATTTATACTCTATAAAAGAGTGTATATTCTCCCAACTATATTCTTTACACCCTCATTGATATTCGACAACATTTAGCATACAAGTAGAAATTCATAATTTCATTTAGAAACTACCTCGATAATATAAGGGACTACCAGGCTGTGAGTGTAACATAGTGGCATCATAGACGATTATTTTTTATTTATTTTATATTTGGGGAATAATTATAGAAGACTAGGATGTTTCATGAATTAGAAATGATCTCATTCCTAGAAGTAGCTAACCCCTGTGTTGGGAAAACCCACATTCCCAGCGGTGGGATAACCAATGATTATGTTATCGTCTTGCCATTTTTATTTCATTTAACATACGGTGATGAAATTTCTGTGTGAGGATATCATGATATTTTACTCATGAGAATGTGTGATACGAGGTCAGTATCCATGCATCATGATATGAACATAGGGTAATATGATGACATGCACTATTAATTACAGTGAAATAATTATTGTAAATAATATATCTTCCTAGATTAATTGTAAAATGAAACCCCCTATTTTATCTAATAAAAATAAATAAATAAAAGTTTTCTAACATTCGGTTTCACTTATTAATCTATGTTTCGAGTAAACTTATGCTTGCGGTTCTCTACTATCATCATATCCATTAGAGTTTGATCATACATTTTATCCTATAATATGAGGACTGTGTTCACCCTTTTAGAGAAAATTACACCATATCATCTATAGGTTGAGCATCACCAGAGTTTTAACTAGCACGTCGCTTACTCAACTGAGATAGAACATTTTGTGGTTATAGAGAATCAAATGGATGATCAGCATCATTATTGTTTCTTATGGGTCATCCGATCCATGGAGAAAGATACTACTCATGGAATGACTTATATGTATGATCTAACTATATTGGTCCAGTTGTAGTACCCAAACACATTCACAAGGGATGGAGTCCCCTAGTTTGCAAAATTATCATTTGACTTTTTCCAGATAGTAATTAAGAACCTTCAGACACCCACAAAACAAAGGAAAAAGCATTTAATTTATATTCTATAAATACTAGTCAAACACTAGGGTGATATAATAGATTTGGCTAGATAGAAATAATATTTAACCTATGAGGTATTCTGTAAGAATTTTCTAATACACTTCTAACCTGAGACGCTGAGGAATGATAGGTCTTGGGAGTTCATACACCTGACATAGAGGATAATTTTTGTAATGGACTATGTTGGATGTTTTACCGACCGATAGTGTTTTCACAAATCTTTTTTAGCATGTGAGGTAGAGAAAGGTTAATGGATTATAAGAATGGATTCACTTTTAGAATAATTCACAAGTGTATGTTAGTTTCTTGAGAAATATTATTGATGTGACAGATTGGGATCTCATTATTGAAGGGGTATGAGGGAGGCTATGAGTGGTGGAAATTAATTCTAATTATGAATATCTAAGAGTGATTTTTTAGATAACAAGATATGATACTAAAACATTTTTCTTTCCAGGTATAGGTAGGTAGATAATCCAAGGGGTGGATTGTCATCTCTTGACAACATCTAGGTGAAGTGATTTGATTGTGAAAATGTTGCACACAAGAACTTCTTGTATCCTTTACCTCCCATAGAGTTTCTCTCTTTTAGTAGGATGGTCCACCAGTATAGGTTTTTTTGGATCACTCACTAGTTAAGGAGTGAAATAAGATTATGAATGGAACTAGAAGACAGGTAGATAGAGTTTCACTAGTCACTTAAGTAGAGGTAGGGAATGTGGTACCCTAATGATAGAGTGTAAATATTATTAGGAGGCAATGTCTCATAGAAATCTGACTATATTCTAGGGTGGAGGGGTGAGTCATCTTCATGTTATATAGTCAGCTATTCTAATTATTGATAAAGAACCTTTCACCATCAGAGGTAATATTATAGTGTCATCTACCGTTTCAAATATTTTTTCCCATATAGTGAAATCACATTCTTTTATATGTAATCAATTTTATATCATATTTTGTTTTCCAATGGAGATACTAGAAGAGGTTTTAACCATTTAAATTATGTTAGGAGTGTGACTTTAGGGTATCATATGCAATAAGGATTGTTTTCTTAAAGTTGGTGGCTGCTGTTTCTTATAGTAGTTTTTTTTTGGTGATGTATGGGATCAATTTGATTTTGGATATGGATTTTCTAGATATGTATTAGGATCATATCGACTATTATTAGAGGGGGGTGAAATTGCTATCATAATAAGAGGAAGTTATATCCAATTTGGTGAATGTGATCTTATGTTGGTCATGAATACCAAATTTAGTGTAATTTGGATTGTATCACAGCCTAAATGGAATGTTGTATTTTGGATTATGTTTATATGAATTTGAGTTATTTACTCTATCAGTGTACCATTTTTTATAAGTTTTTCTTGAATAATCCACTTGGTTACCACCTGATCATTTGATTGAGTTAACTAATGATTTTTTACCAAGATTCGATCTATTTTTATCCAACCTTATAAGATGGAACCAATGGTGCTTCGGTAGTTAAAGTATCCATTGGATGATGTAAAAGATAGGGGATTTATACAACCTAGTACATCAGCATTGGGATCACTAATGATTTTTACTATAATACTAATGGGTTATTCCCATTTTTTATAGATTATCAGATACAAAACCAGGTTATAGTCGATAATTAATATCTCATCTACGCATCAAATATATATTCTATCAACCGGGAGATTCTTATATTTTCTCTAATATTGAATTGAGTTCTGGTACCATTATCTTAGGTTAAGGCCATCTGACATACCCAATAATAATTTTAACAACATATATGACCTATATGAGTTCTAGGTAATTTCGTTTAGTATACAAATTCACTAAACGAATCCATGGACTTGATGAATCAAATCTATCATCCATATCTAGGGAAATTTTTTCTGGATTTCATTGACGAAATCTTTTTGTACGTCTAATATTGAGATGACCATTCAATATATCACAACAACATCATAAGTTACTACGAGGGAATCAGTTACACCCTTATATATCTAAATCTCACTTTTGGATTGACAAAGTGAACTTCTTTGGACATTTTATCAAAGAGAGTGGAGTGTTATTGGATACAAATAAAGATGAATCCGTGGTATCTTTGTAAATATCAATGAATGTCTTCATTATTTAGATCCCTCTGGGCATGTTAGGCCATTACCAATTTTGTATCCAATATTTCTCCCATCTCCATTCACTGTTGATTTGGATGACCAAGAAAAGGGGTGTTTCCCATTATCTAAACCTGAAATCCTGATGCCTCGTCATGAACCAAGGGAATCCCAAGTTTGTTGTGATATATAGTCAGTCTGAAACCAAAAATGGTGTCAATATATATCATGAATTTTTATATAAAATTAATAGTGTATTATTATATAATAAATGTAAAGAAATTATAAATAAAAAATATTGTCATGGGTTCCTCATGGATGCCTAACTGACACTACATTCTTCAGCCTATGTTGGTGTCCCTGAATCAAAGTGAAACTGTATATATATGATATGTGTGGAATTCATGGTCATTATAAATATAGTTTCAAGTGTAGACCAAACCCAAGCATGCTTTATGTCTTGGTGAACACATCCCTAGTGTAACAGTTATGAATTGTTATAATATATTAAAAATTAATCCTTAGAATTCGATAAAAGGAATCCATATAATTTATTAAAATTCATCCTAAGACCATCCTAGGTGATCCAAAAAATATATCCCAAGTATCTCTATATGAGATCAATAAATACCCATCAACCAAGAGTCCATAAAAGTCAATCAATAAATTTAATTCCTACTATCACTCTCAGAATGGTTTATGAATGACCCTCTAAGATCATCCTAGGTATCTCATGTAGCAGACTGAGGATCTCTTGTTTCATGGTACAACCACCTTACCAGAAAGACCATCCACATTGACTCCCCTAGATAAAAAATATCACTCATGGGTTGGTAATTAATCCTCCTAGCGAGCCCATCCAAGGCATCCCATATGGATCAAAGTCCAAATCATGACATATTTAGAACCCCCAAAAAGTCAAAATTATAAATCATAATGATCTAGTACAAGAATTCCTTAAATTATGACCCCTGTATCACCCTCATCTTAGTATGAAGGTAAGAGTTTTGTATCAAGGAATGATACCATTTCAACAAATAATTATATTCATAATTTTTTAATAAATATGGAAAATTCATTTAATTCAAGAAATTCAATCTATTTAAATAGAATAGAGTCCTAAATCATATAAAAATATCTTCTATTATATCAATTCATATTTTAAAAGTATTATTTACAAGGCATATCACATACCATAAAAAGTAGTTTAAATCTTTTATTAAAATGGAAATTTTTTCCTTTAAGGAATGTCACACCCATAGGGCTGGCATTGGTAAAGGAGATCAACCATCAGTGTTGATTTTATGTTATCTAGGAAAACATTAATCATGGTAGAAAATTTAATTAAATTAATAAGTCTTTTCAGAAGAAACACCAAAGGGTACATCATAATACACAATGAAAAAATATAAAATCTACGAGTCTTAGGAAAAGTGATATACCACCTACCTTAGGCTTATATAACTCTCCTCATCTAGTATCAACCCTTGATTCAATCTATAATGGTATAAATCAGAAGTAAGAATAAATTCCATGAAAATAAGACATATTATCTTTCACTAAATTATTAGGTAAGATGGAAATATAAAACAAATAGTAGAATATAAAAGATTATAGTACTTGTCACTGGGGATCTAATGCACAATATGGAGAAGGAAACAAAAGTCGAACATGGGAGGTAACAAAAAACTAGATTGTCTAGAGGGAGGAGAGTGTCTCTTTAGAGGACCCAACTACTGCTTAGGTTATCAATGAAAATTATATACTTCACTTACAATGGTGTATATAGCTATTTGATGACATAAATTAATTGTAAATGTGTGAATCTCATGCATATATTTGGGAAATAAACCTATGCCTTACTGGGATGTACCAAGAAATGCATTTTTAGTATTTGGGGATGCCTATGAAAAGGAAAATTGCATATTTTATTATGAGGTGTTCCACCTGTCAGCAGGTGAATGTGGATCACAAGTGACTTACTTTAATTATACAACACTTATCCTGAGTGAAAATGGAATGATGTCACTATACACATCATGATGGTGTTTATTAGATCCCCTCAATATATTGATGTGGTATAGGTGATTATTAATAGGTTGACCAAGGATACATGCTTCCTACCAATACAAGACACCATCTTATTTGATAACCTTTAAAGGAATTATATTCAAGAGATTATGCACCTTCATAGTGTTCCCCATTCCATTGTATTATACCAAGATTTCTAGTTAGCACTATGGTTCTAGAAGGTGTTACAGAAAGAACTGGGTTCACATGTTCTATTGAGTATGACATATCACCCTTACACAGAAGGTCATTCAGATCGAGTGATATAGGTGTTGGAGGGCATGATTTTCATATGCATCCCTGATTTCATGGGTTCTTTGGAGAAACCTTTCTCACTTAATGAGTTTACCTATAATAAAATAGTTCACGAAACTATTTAGAAGGTTCCTTATGTTACCATTTATAAGAGAAAATTTCATTCACCCCTATGTTGGGTAGAGGTTGGTGAGGAAACATTTACATGGTACTCATATCATTTAGGGGAATTCAAAGTAAGTTTATTTGATTCAAGAATGTACCGCTATAGATTTGTCCAATTATAATTATTATATATATTTTCATTCCTGACCTCTGGAGTTTGAGGTTGTATATAAGGTATTTGTATGTGTTTCACCTATATTGGGTCATAGAGTGATTCAGAGACAGGGAAAGCAATCACCACAATATGTCGGGCCTTTAAAGATCATGGAGAGTGTTCAACTGGTGTCAAATCAATTGATGTTACCTTAGAGGTACCATGCCACACATGAGGTCTTATATGTGTCATATCTCTTTCAGTATCATTCTAACCCATATCATTTATTTGATTGGGATGATATTGAGGTAGAGGTCGATGCATCCTTTAAGGAGTATCTGATAAGTATTGTTGACTAGAGCAAGAAGGATATATAAGGTAGACCGGTTCCACATTGTTTGGTTCTATGGAATCACATCCAGGTATTTTGTGAGACCTTTGAATGAGATTCTAATATATGTGCTCATTATCCATAACTTTTCTCTAACAATGCTTTACTACCATTAAAAGGGAATCTTAGTAAGGAGTTGTTTTAATGAGGGGTGGTTATACTATCCCAGATTTTTATAGAGGCAAAAAAATTATTCTACATTTATAAACCTCTATATTTATGTTAATTTTCTTCTCAAAAAGGACAAGAATTTTTTTGGGAGAGTCTGGTGCTCATTCGGAGCCCATAGCTCCAGATTTGGGAGATATTGACTGAACCCCATAGTTTTTAGTAACCATGAGACCCAAGTTGAGTGACCATGATCATGCAGTAGAAATCTTGATAGATTATTTTTCTTGGGATTCACATGGTTATTCAAATAATGTTCCTTGACCATTTAGGGGGTTGGGGGTCCTTTGATAGTTTTGGGTGCACGGTTTATCCAACTATGCATCCAAACCATATGACCCCTAAATAAATAGAAAAAATTCCTTTAAAATCATTAAAACCCTCACCCTTTTTTTATCCTCCAGTAGACATCCCCAGTCCCTCGTTATCCCTCCTCCCTCAAGAAAATATAGTATTTTTGATTCCTCCTCCATCCGACCTTCATTTTCTTAACCATTGGGTTTGTTGGATCCATAACAGTAATCTCTCAAATACTCTCTCTTCCAATCTTCATTTATCACACCAAATTATGTGATATTTTAGTTTGATAAAATATTCCATATACTCATTTCATAAATTTATTCTTTTAGTTTCTTCCACTTTAGATCATTTCAAGGGATCATACTGCATAATGAGAGTACTACGAGCCTATGGTAGGTGATCTATCTCTTTCCCATAAGTCTTGTTTCTTTTTATATTGTGTTTCATTGTGTCGTGTATTGGAAACCACTACTTTCACCTCCAAAAAATGTAAATCCATGCTTATTGTGGTCCTAGATAATGACAATTCAACATCATTTGTTGATCTCCATGACATGAGACCCCGTTATGGGCATGACATTCCCTAAAGTCCTAAATTCCCCCTTGGACATTTTTTTTAAACCACAATTTGATGTATTTTGTAATAAACTTGAATTTTTAAAGGATATTTTTTCCTTAATAAATTTTTTTACATATTATATAATATTATACATGTAAAAAATAAAGAGAATGAAATAAAACATTATCTCGTCAACAATTATCAATACATTAGTAATCTTTGAATCTAATTAAATTTCCAAACATTATAACTTGAAAAAATATATAAAATAGAAAAGCTATAATAGAAACATAAATATCTCCTTAATCCACTAGAATAATTTCCCCCACATAAAATTCTATATAAATTACGAAATATTATTTAACTAATCAACATCTGAAGAAATAAAAATATAAACATAGGGAGAAATTGTGCTGAATTTTTAGTGAAATTATGAGTTGGTGATTATATATTATAAAGGGAAATGTGGCCATTGATATCTGATCATTATATGACCATTGGAAATATATGGTCGTTGAATATATATGAATGTTGGTCAATATGACCATTAGTAAATATGACCATTGGTCAATATGACCATTGGAAACTATACCCTTGGTAGATAATTTTACCATTATAATTATTGATTATAATTAATAATGACAATGGATAATTGATACATAAAGAAGAATCGATGGACTCAACTAGTAGAGCCATGTCATTTTACGCACATTTTTATAACTTGGGAGGGAGGTATCTTTACTGGGGTTCACCGTTGACCAATCCTAGGATTAACATTAATAATTGATGCTTGAATGAAATTACCTATGGGAGCAGTTCAAATTATTTTAGATTTCCACTTAATCAATGTTTTCCAAACAACCCCCCAAAACTACCTCCATTTCACAATTTACCCTTATGAAGTATGAAGGTGTAATAATGTATTATGAGTCTATAATTTAGTTACATAAAGTTTAAATTATTTTTTATAAAAAAATATGTATTCCATAAATTCGTCATAAGAACTATGTTTTTAATAAAATAGTTTTTTAATTGATATGAATTTGATAATTTTATTTTTTGATTCACATAAAACATAATTGTATTTTTCTAAATAATATATAAAATTTTATTATAAACTTAGGTTTTAAAAATTATATTTATATTAGTCAAATATTATTTTAAAACAAAAGTATCGAAATATTAATGATAAAATAATTTTATTATGTCATGAGAATTATTTTTATAATTGTTAGAAATTTGATTCTGACTTAAAAACAACTATTTTGAAATAAATAAAAAAATTATATTTAAAATTCTCATATTTAGAGAATTTTTTTGATAAAATGAAAATCATTTTTAAAATTATCCCCTAAAAATTTGGTTAGGGTGAATTTAAGATAATTTTCTTAAATTCATTAATTTTTATGGGAATAGTAAAAACACAATTTTCAGTTTTCGGTATGTTTAATGACTTAATATTTATGTCATAATGATTTCATAATTAATTAACAACAATACATGAAAAAATATATGTTATTTAATTAATATTTATTATTTTAATATATTTTCATCAATTTAAAAACCAACAATTGACTTTCTAAAAACTAAAATGGAAACATTAAATTTAAAAACATTACATCTTCAAAACATTGCATTTCTCTGCTAAAATAAATAATAAAAAATGGTGATTATTTTCTGATGGGTGAAAGTAATTTAAAATGTGACTCAAAAATTTGAAACTATGAGAACAAACCATTGGTAATCCAATATTTTTTCATTTTCCACAAACTAGTTTTCCAAGACTTATATTTGGAAATTATTAAACAATTCCTCAACTTTTTCTATAATTACCAACCCTTATCTACATTTCCTTTCACTCCCAATCCATGCTAAATGATTTTATGGTGGTTTTTCCTTCCATGCATTCCCTACAATGTTTCTTTCATCCCCTATGGTTCCATTCCTCGTGATCTAGGAGTAACTCTTCAAGTTATTGGAATTATCCTTGCTTAATTTTCTATTCAAGAACCTATTTTTGTATATGTATTCTAAAATTTTATGATAACACTCCTTTTTTACCCTTTTTTTATCAAACCCTTACATCTACATTATTTTGAATCAATGGGAGACCAATGTCCCCACTAAATTTACCTTTTTTTAAACCAAATTTTATACCAACTATGCTGCCATATTTGCTTCTCAAATTTTTCTCTATAATTAAGAAATTGTATTTTTTTCCATTTTTCAATATCCAAACCTCTTTATTTTTTTGGGGTATTCACCTATATGTAAAATTTTTATTTTTTTTATTTACACAAAAGAAACCCACATTACATTTTCAAGGTTTAAAATGATATAATTTTCATGTCTTTAAGATTTTTTGTATGCCAAGATTTTTGATAAAAAATCAATTCATTATTTTCCACGGGTTATTAATGCGGTATTTATTATCACCTATGTTGATCACATGAAATTTACACATATTAGGGGTGTTCCCTAATAGTTCATCAATTCATTGTGTAAATAATTTAATATATATATATATATATGACATGTTTTACATTACCATAGTGAATAACTGTGGAAATTTTGACTTATGAAAACATAGTAATAAAACCTGGTGATAAGATTATGAATGCCTCATTAAAATATTGTTTCCACATTTCCATGTTATAATTCATGTTATTATTATTATTATATAACATTCGGTTACACCTTATTGATATTACTCATTTTCTGTTTGATATATCCCATGATCACATGTTAAATGTATCTCCTGGTTAATCCTTTAATGGGATTCATGATCACCTATTAACCTAGGCTTTTGTCCCTTTGATATTATATGTAGTAGGAGTAACTTAGAGTAAGCCCATGATGGTTTCTCCAAGTGGACTTAAATTTTTTTTACATTTACATGTATTATGTACCTTATTTCCAAGAAAATAAACATTACAAGATCCTCAGCTTGTAACATGTAATGAAAAGTTATGTAAGAAAATTGTGGGATGTCATAGTTGGTATAAAAGGATGGTTTAGTAATATGTGGAAATTTGGACTTTAAAACATTACGAAGAAACCTTGGGAAAATCTATATATAGGAAAACATCCTGGTATTTTAGTAAGTATTAAGTAAGTAGTTTCCAACCAAATACATCCATGTCTACATATTATATGTTTGTGTGGTTCTAGAATATATGTACCTAAGGTTCACACCTAAAAATACACATTTGAACTATAATCGAACAAGAAATTGTGCATGATAATGGTTCTTACTTCACACATGGTTTTACACTCATGGGTTATATGTTTGGTTAATAATAATATTTTTATGATCCTTTATGTAGGATATATATAAAATATAATTATTATTAAACTCTATTAATAACCGGTTTAATAATTATGTTTTACAACGTAAAATTCTTTTAGAATTGTAAAATTCATAAAAGTAACAAGTTTTTCACTAGGGATTTTCTTATTTTAGAAAATAATGGGAAATAAGAGTAATGACATAAATTATGAGAGAAATAGATGATGCACTAAATACATTCCAATGTAAGTTGGATGGAACATATTTTGAGCATTATGAATCAATGAACTCAAGTTATGAATAAGCACTCAAATCTTTTCGAGAGAAAAAATTCACCTTTAAGGGATCAACTTTCCATTAAGTCCTTTATATATTGACAACCACCTTCATTAAGTGGATTTATCAACCATTTAATGATGAACAATGGATAATATCTATAGAGAATATTTCTATAATCTGTTGTTCAGATCAAGAAAAAGTCACCCTGGCAATATACTTCTCAAAAGTAGGAGCTCGTCTGTGGTGCACTCTGATTAAAAAATGAATCCAAGAAGGGAGTTCAAGGATATAAAGTCGGAAGTGTTTGGGGGAATATATTTCAATTAATATTTTCCTTGTTCGATGTGAACATTAATGGAGAACGAATTAGTAGATCTCAAACAGAAGAAAAATGAATAATGGGAATCTATGAGATGAACTTTAAATTACTTTCTTGATATACCATAGCTTTGTTATGGATCCTAAGGTAAAGATTGATATATTAATTGGTGGGATAAGACCTAATTTTTGAGGAATATAGAAAATTGAGACTATAAAAGCTATGAGGAGATACTTCGGAGTGATATGATGGTTTAATTGATGTTTTTAGAGACGTATTGGTCACAAAGATCGAATGAAAATAAGAGATCAATGGGTAAAATATTAGAGATTAATTTCGATCATGGAAGAGGAGGAAAGAAAGTTCAATTTCCCGCACACAACCAATGTGGGAAGAAGTATTTCGGGAACTACTTTCCTATAAGTGGAAAGCCATAGAAATATGAAATAGGTAGACATATAGCTTTTAACTATTATAGTGAGGGGAAGCCTCAAATTTTCATTACTAACGATAAAGGGATGATGGTCCAGGCCCAGCTGGATGTTCAATGCTTCAAGTGTGGAAAACTTGGAAACTTCTCCAATATATGTCCAAATTAGAACATAATAGAGGGAAACCACCATTGTCTTCATTATAGGCCAAGAGAGAATGGTTGATAATTTTCTATCATGAAGAATAAAGTGGAGTTTTTGAATTATGTGGTGATGGGTACAGTCACTCTGTTCTCAAAGCTATAATGTACTTTGTTTAATTCTGGTTCAACGCATTCCTTTATTTCATCCATGTTTGTAAAGAATATATAATCAATCATATAACTATTTAGGTAGATATGTTCTTTAAGAATCCTAGAGGTATTATCCTAGAATCAACATAGTATAGAAACAATAGTATTAACATTGTCTACTAGAATCTCATAACAAATGTTGTAGTCATTCCCATGATCAAATTCAACATTATACTAGGTGTGGACTGGCTCTCAATCTATAATTCCAAGATCAACTACATAATGAAGGAAATTGTTTTAGTCTTTAATGAAAAACTACAGTTATTTTGAAAGGAGAGTAATCCTAGCATGAACTTTGTCTAGAAGAACATCACATAGCCTTCTTTATCGAGATGATTATTGAAGAGGGAGAAAGAAATGAAATTATAAAGATAGATAATATCCTCATAATTCAAGAATACATTGACACATTTCTTGAAGAGTTACTTGCACTACTAGAAATGAAGGTTATACCAATGGTTCTAAACCAGTGGTATAGGCTGGAAAACCATTTATAGACTATACCAATGGTTTTCCAAACTGTAGGGAAGTAAGCCGTGAGGAAAGCCCTATACCAATGATTTGATCTAAACCGTTGGTATAGTCCACTGTATTTATTGATTTACCGATGGTTATAGGCTAATCATTGGTATATGTTTGTATAACATTTTTACCAACAGTTTCATTGAAACTGTTGGATTATATTGAAGACTAAACACTATACGAACAGTTTTAAAACCATTGGGATAGTTTTTAATTTTTTCTCAAAGTATACCAATGGTTTAAAACTTTTGATATTGTGTATTTACATAACTATGGAATAGAAACCCCTTCTATATCCCCTCCAGTATACACCTGCTTAAAGAATAGCACAAAAAACACATACAAACAGACTTAAAATAGCATAAAAATGCCTGCAATAGCACAAAAAAACACATAAACCATAAAACTCTTCAAAACATGACATGTACTACAATTACCTATTTTAATCTTCATATGAAAACAATCTTACTGTGGAGTTGAATAACAGTTTCAATAACTTACACATGTTTTACATCGATTTGAATCTTCATATGACAACCACTCTTCTAGTAGTAATTCACATCACCCCTGCACAACCCCCCCTAACCAGCATAGCCCCCCCACATCCCCATCAAATTCCAATAGGAAGAATGGTCTGATAAATACTTATTCGAGTTGAATAAGAGTTTGAAATTTTCTCAAAAACCAATTTTTTTTTCTGATCCTAGATTTCGGTATGTAATGATTTGTGGTGAATTTTGTATTGAACTTGTGTTTTTTATAATATATGGTGAAAATGAATTTTCTTAGGAGTCTCATCACTTATGACCCAATGAGTGAAACTACCCAACTCATGAAAAATAGTTTGTGACTATCACTGATGAGGGAAAATTTTAAAAACACCACCTCTTTGATTAGAGACATGTTATATATAAAAAATGAATGTCATAGTAATATAATTTATTCTAATGTGAACTAAATAGTTTTCAAATTTGTTGGATAAAATACATGTAGATGTTCAAATTTGAAATGGAATATGTTCTTTGTAAATGAAATGTATGTTTTTATGCACAAAGAAGGAAGATGAAGGAAGTAGGGGTGTTAATGTAAAATATTGGGTGAATGGTAATGGCTTTGTTGGTAGACTCTATAGTGGTAATAACATAATATACTTGGGTATTGGTTTTTATACGCATAGTTATCATGTCCAAATTGGTTGAATAAGTGGATGTTGAACATGTGTTTGATCTAGAGTGTTTCATGAGGCATATGAGGTTGACAAAAAATAGTCCCTTTCCAGGATGGGTTATAGTCATACATGGTGTACTACTAGTTAATGTAAGGGAGACACTTCTTTATTCCTGGATAAAAATAATTGATGAGACCCTCTCATTCTTAATAGTGATAATAATATTGATGACACATAATATCCTCAAAAAAATTGGATCCAAATGAATCATGCCCCAAATACCCTCTTTAACCCAACCATCCTAACATATGACTTTGACAAGTGGCAGCATATTCTCTCGCAATACTTTCTTGATGTTGTGAAATAAAACCCCTCATTTTTTGAAATTTTTAGGTTTTTGGGGATCATAATAAGATATTTTAACAATGAAAGAACACACAAATATGATCTATCCTCAAACAAAAGCAACATTTATAGAAAATGAAAAATGTCTGAAAATGGATTTTACCTGGGAGTGGTTTTCATCTTCTAAATAATAAGAGAATGTTTTATGATGCATGCCATGAAACTAAATTTGAAAATGGGGTATGGAAACATACCCATGGTTTCATGGTCGTTACAAATGGAGTAAATTATGGAACACTTTACTTGATTTAAAATTCAGACAGGACTGAAATGATCATACGTTCAACTTATGATGGTCTAGAAGAATGAAATTATATGTCTATTGACCTTAGTGAGAATAATATTAATGTTCTTAAGGCTATGAACACTAAATGGTACAAGTATGGTGTGATCTATTGATCAGAGTAGGATTCCACCACATCATACCTTGTATTGAGGCGGGGTTGACTTGTACACGTAAAAAATGATCGATGTATCATTGTCCTAAGGTATCAACACAATCCAAATATGTTTGGTCTGTTTTCCGTATGTCATTTGTTGTTTTCACTTAAAATTTTGTTCATTTTAAAAAAAGTGAGCCACCGAGAGTGATACCGTCCACATCGTTCCTCGGATGGGGGTAGGGTTGACTCGTACACATCACAAATGACACATGTATTGTTTTCTTAAAGTATTAATACAATATGAATGTGTTTGGTCAGTTTTCTGTATGCAAGTTTCTCTTTTCACTTAAAATACTGTCCATTTCAAATAAAAGAGAGACACATTGAGTGATACCGTCCACACTGTGCCACGGATTGAGGCGGGGTTGACTCATACACATCACAGATGACCCATGAATCGTTTTCATAATGTATCAACAGAATCTGAATGTGTTTGGTTGGTTTTCTGTATTCCAGTTTTTTTTTCACTTAAAATTTTTTCCATTTCAAATAAAGGTGAGACACTTTGAGTGGTGACGGTCACACTATGCCTCATATTGAGGAGGGGTTTACTCTTAAACATCACATACGACTCATGTACTTTTTTTCTAATGTATCTACATAATCCGAATACGTTTGGTCAGTTTTCCATATGCCAGTTGTTTTTACTTAAAATGATGGCCATTTTGAACAAACGAGTGACAATTATAGTGATACCGGCCACACCACGCGTCGGATTGAGGCCGGGATGACTCATACATGTTACATATGACTCATGTATCGTTTCCCAAATGTTTCAATTGAATCCAAATGTGTGTGGTCGGTTTTTCATATGTCATTTGTTTTTTTCACTTAAAATGATTTCCGTTTTAAACAAAAGAGAGACACTTTGAGTGGTGTCGACCACACTATGCCTCGAATTGAGGTGGGGTTGACTCGTACACATCACATATGACACATGTATCATTTTCCTAAATTTTCAATAAAATACGAATTCATTTGGTTGGTTTTCCGTATGTCAATTGTTGTTTTCACTTAAAATGATGTTAATTTTAAACAAAAGAGAGACACCTTGAGTGGTGCTGGCCACACCATGCTACGGATTAAGGTGGGGTTGACTCTTACATGTCACATATTACCCATGGATAATTTTATTAAAGTTTTTACATAATCCGAATGCATTTGGTCAGTTTTCCATATGTC
Organism: Viscum album; assembly: GCA_963277665.1. NCBI lineage: Eukaryota > Viridiplantae > Streptophyta > Magnoliopsida > Santalales > Viscaceae > Viscum > Viscum album. The sequence continues at coordinate 704,400,526 of OY728145.1, forward strand.
AGTTGTTGTTTTCAATTAAAATGAAGTCCATTTCAAACAAAAGAGATCCCTTTTTAGTTGTGTCGGCCACACAATGCCTTTGATTGAGGAGGGGTTGACTCATACACATCAAAAATGACTCATGGATATTTTTTCTAAAGTATCATCATATTTTTAATGCGTTTGGTCAGTTTTTCATATGCCAGTTGTTGTTTTCACTTAAAATCATGTCTATTTCATATAAAAGTTAGACAATGTGAGTGGTGCCGGCCACACTGGCAATAGGATTGAGGTATGGTTGACTTGTACATGTCACATATGGCCCATGTATTGTTTTCCTCAAATTTTACTTGAATTAGAATGCCTTTGGTTGGTTTTCTGTATGTCAAGTTTTGTATTCACTTAAAAAGATTCCCTTTTGAAACAAAAGAGAGAATCTTTGAGTGGTGTCGACCACACCACACGTCGGATTGAGGCAGGGTTGCCTCTTACACATCAAAAATGACCCTTGGATCGTTTTCCTAACGTATCAACACAATCCGAACGCATTTGGTCGGTTTTCTATATGCCTATTGTTTTTACTTAAAATAGTATCCATTATTTACAAAAGAAAGACATGTTGAGTGGTGTCGGACACAACACACCTATGATTGAGGCGGGGTTCACTCATATAGTTCAAAAATTACCAATGTATCCTTTTCCGAAAGTATCAATAGAATCCGAATATGTTTGGTCAGTTTTCCGTATATCAATTATTGTTTTCACTTAAAATGATGTTTTTTTAAACAAACGAGAGACACTCTGAGTGGTGGTGACCACACCGCCCTTCAGATTGGGGATATGTTGACTTGTACATGTCACGTATGACCCATGTATCATTGTTTTAAAGTTTCATCATAATCATAATGTGTTGGGTCTTGTTTCTGTATGTCAGTTGTGGTTTTCACTTAAAATGATGTCTATTTTAAACAAAAGAGAGACATTTTGAGTGTTTTCGGCCACACTGCGCCTCGTATTGGGGAGGGGTTGACTCATACAAGTCAAAAATGACCCATGGATCATTTTCCTAAAGTATCAACACAATCCTAATGTGTTTGGTGGGTTTTACATATGCCATTTATTGTTTTCAGTTAAAATCTTGTCCATTACAAATAAAAGTGAGACAGTTTGAGTGGCCCCGACCACACCGGTCCTCGTATTAAGGTGGGGTTCACTTTTACTCGTCATATATGACCCATGGATTTTTTTCCTAAACTTTCAATAGAATCTGAATGCATTTGGTCAGATTTCCGTATGTGAGTTTTTGTATTCACTTAAAATGATGTCCTTTTGAAACAAAAGAGAGACACATGGAGTGGTATCGGCTACACCGCACCTCGGATTGAGGCGGGTTTGACTCGTACATTTAAAAAATGACCCATGGAACGTTTTCCTAATGTATCAATAGAATCCGAATATGTTTGGACAGTTTTCCATATGCCAGTTTTTTTTACTTAAAAGAGTATCCATTTTAAACAAAAGAACGACACTTTGAGTGGTACCGGACACCCCATGCCTGGGATTGATGCGGGGTTGACTCGTACATGTCAAAAATGACCCATGGATTCTATTCCTAAAGTATTAATAGAATCCAAATGCATTTGGTCAGTTTTCTATATGCCAGTGGTTGTTTTCACTTAAAATGTTGTCCATTTCAAAGAAAAGTGAGACACTTGGAGTGGTACCGGCCACCCCACACCTTGTATTGAGGCGAGGTTGACTTATACATGAGAAAAATGACCCATGGTTAGTTTTGTTGAAGTATAAACACAATCTGAATGTATTTGGTTAGTTTTCCGTATGTCAGTTGTTTTTTTCACTTAAAATGATGTCTATTTCAAATAAATGTGAGGCACTATGAGTAGTATCGGCCACACTGTGCCTCGGATTGAGGCGGGGTTGACTCATACACGTCAAAAATTACTCATAGGTCGTTTTTTTGAAGTATCAACACAATTTAAATGCATTTGGTCTGTTTTTCGTATGCTAGTTGTTGTTTTCACTTAAAATGTAGTCCATTTCAAATAAAAGTGAGACACTATGAGTGATACTGGCCACACCATGCCTCCGATTGAGGCAAGTTTGACTCATAAACATCACAAATGAACCATGGATCATTTTCTTAAAGTATCAACATAATCCTATTGCGTTTGGTTAGTTTTCTATATCTCAGTTGTTGTTTTCACTTAAAATATTGTCCATTTCAAATAAAAGTGAACCACATTGAGTGGTATTGGCTACACCGTGCCTTAGATTGAGGCAGGGTTGACTCGTACATGTCAAAAATGACTCATGGATCGTTGTGCTAAAGTATCAACACAATATTAATTCATTTGGTCGGTTTTCCATATGTTAGTTGTTGTTTTCATTTAAAATGTTGTCCATTTCAAATAAAAGTGAAACACTTTGAGTTGTACCGGCCACACCATGCCTCGATTTGAGGCGGGGTTGACTCGTACACGTCACTTGGGTTTTTTGAGCGAAGTTAAGTGAAGAATGAAGATCCGGGTGAGTCAAATCCTCTATGTGTTACTTATTTTTCGATTAGGGTTTTCACTCTTCTCTCATCTTCTTCTGAAGCTCTAAAACCCTCTGTTCTGTTGGGATTTATGGTGAATCTTGAAGACAGATTAGATTGGGATCCATGGTCCAGGGAGGAGGGTTGGGTGGCTATCTGGGGGGTTGTCTATGGTCTAGGGAGGATGGTGTGGGGGTTGTTCGGAGGGCTATTTGGGGGCTGTCTGAGGTCCGGGGAGGAGGGTGGGGGCTGTCTGGGGGGCTATCTGGGGTCCAGGGAGGAGGTTGGGGGGTTGCCCGGGGTCCGGGTAGGAGGGTGGGTAATGTATCTATAACTCTATCTTGGTATTATACATTGAATTATGACCGGACTGTGAACTATCGCGGGGTGTCATCCTGGAGCAGGGCGAAATCATGGCATTATCATGGTATGACGACGGCGTGACCGCGGAGTGACCGCGGCGTGACTGCGACGTGACGGTGGCATGACCGCAGCATGACCGCGGCATGACCATGGCGTGACCGCGGCATGTTGGCCCAGTCCAACGACATTCACGGGGAAGAATCTTCCCTCTAGGAGCGAAGGGAGCGGGAGGAGGCGGGGCAACATTCATGTAATCGCCTCCCTTCACATTTACTATGGGTGGGAAATGTATCTAAAACTCTATCTAGTTATCATACATCGAATTATGATAGGACTCTGAACCACCATGGGGTGTCTTCCTAGAGCAGGGCCAAATCATAGCATTACCGCGGTGTGACCATGGCATGACCCCGGAGTGACCTTGGTGTGACCGCAGCATGACCGCGACATGTTGGCTCGGTCCAAAAACATTCGCGGGGCAACATATTCTGTCTATGAGAGAAGGGAGTGGGAGGAGGTGGGGAAAAATTCTGGTTGTCTCCTCCCTCCCCATTAAATATTGGTGGGTAATGTATCTGAAACTCTATCTAGGTATCATACATCGAATTCTGATAGGGCTGAGAACTACCACGGGGTGTCGTCCTAGATCAGGACCAAATCAAGGCAGTACCGCTGTGTAACTGCGGCGTGACTGTGGCATGACCGCGGCATGACCACGACTTGACCACGGCTTGACCACGGCTTGACCGTGGTGTGACCACGGCGTGACTAAAACATGATCGCAGTGTGTTGTCCCGGTCCAGCGACATCTACGGGGAACATCTTCCATCCAGGAGTGAAGGGAGCGGAAGGAAGCAGGGAAACATTCCAGTTGTTGCCTCCCTCCCCATTAACTATGGATGGGTAATGAATCTAAAACTCTATCTAGGTATCATACATCGAATTCTGACTGGACTGTGAACAGCTACGGGGTGTCGTCCTGGAGCACGGCCAAATCACTGCATTACCGCATCTTGACCGTAGCGTAACCGCGGTGTCACCGCTGCGTGTTGGCCCTTTCCAGCGACATCTGCGGGGCATCATCTTCCAGCCAGGATTCCAAATAAATCCTATGTATTTGTCCTTCACATTATAGAAACTAATCTTATTTTATAAAAACTAACTATTGATTCAGGGTTGTGGTATGATAAAGATATATATTTTATATTTGTTGTTTTTAAAAGTGGTACTAGGTAGTTGAAACTACTGATTGAGAGTCAAATTATGCAGGTGTATTACTTATCAATGTTATATGCATTTCGTGGAAATCTAATAATAAAACATCAGTCACCTTGAGAATAATAGAATTTGTGTATGTTTTAACATCTACTGATGCAACACAAATCTTGTGGGAGAATTCATATATATATAAAATTAGATGTGCATCAAGGCCATGAAACACCCCTAATAGTGTTAAGATGAATCTTATGGTGGGGAGCACCATAATCTTGACATGTGTTAAACAATGACACCATCAGTGTTTTTAGATATATAGGCTCGGGTAAACACCATAAGGGGTGGCCAAGAGGCCAGAAAAACACCTGAAACGGGTTTCTCCATAAGATAAGGTCCCAACAAACATGATAAAACAAATTAGCTATTTAATATGTTTTAAAATGGGACAGTTAGACGGTTTTAATGAGCAGCACAATGATGCAATTTCGAAAAGGAAACGAAACGACAGAAAAGAATCATACATCCTAAACAATCACTTTGATTTTTCGCAGATAGCGCACCTCCGTTGGAGGGGTTTTATTATAAAAACATGACTTTATTTATCAAATGAAATAATTATATTAAATAACACTTATTCAAGATATGAAATTCAATATAACTAAGAAGAATTAAGAAAGAAGATAAATTCAATTTAATGTATTCTTAAATTAAAGAGGCTACGGGAGGGACACTACCTCAAGGTGGGACCAAGCCATCCAGTTCGGCTCTTAGAGCTTTCTAACTAAAATATGCTACTTCTCCACTCGGTATAAGCACCTTTACACACATCCAAGGACACCGAGCCCCTATGCACACACTTTCATGGCCATGATAATGTGTGAGGGGATCCTTGCACATGTTCTTATATGCATATATCAGTCTCCACTCACCTGCATATGCATTTATATATATATACATGGGCACACCTAGCCCCATACGTGCATAATCACTACCATGGGTGACTATACACATAACGGGGGAACCCACATACATATACTTACTTACCTATGCACATGAAGTCAAGTCTCCCTTGACTTGGTGACTTAAAACCAACTAAGAGGGATCAACGCACTACAAAAAGGATATTAAGAACTTTAAAACAAATGAAGGATGCTACATAACTAGTGAGAACCCAACCAATGACATTAAATCCTTACCTAGATTGGTAGCGGAAAACCAAATCCACCTGAACCAAAATCAAACGATCCAATGCCCTACCGAAAACATAATATGGAGTAAAAAACATTAAATCCCCAAATATACGAGGTGCGATACAAGTAGTAACCATATAATCTTACCTCGGATCAAATCCGGTGGACTGAATCAATCTGAACTCCTTCTGGCACCCATAGCAGAATATAACTACCCTCTGTCAATAGAATGAATTCAAAGATCTAAGTGACCAATGTGATAAAGAAAATAAAATAAAAACTAAACTAAAACATACATGTCTTCTATGACTATACATATCACCACCCAACATTTATGTACCATAGTTCCCCATGGGTCAAATAATGTTCCTACAAGAAAATGGGAAATATATCAATGTTTCAAAATGATTCTATAAAATAGTACATTCCTATTAATTAACAATTACTCTTTCTATTAATGGTATATAATCAATTTGGAATGAGCTTAAACTTAGTTTGGTTTTGTTCGATAAAATAGATGATGTCTTATTATTCTTGGTTTTTATTTTTACACTTGAGATATTTATTTAAAAATGATGCATGTATTTGGCATTATAATTTATGGTTTTAGTTCTTAGCTTGTTTCCATGGGGCCTGTCCACTTGAATAATTCATGGAATGTAGGGTCCAATGGACAGTTATGCGCTTTAATGTGATTTATGTCACTAACGATGAGGATTTAGATCATGTAATATATTTCTAAGAGAATTGGGACTTGTAGTGATAGGTGTGAAAATTGTACATCGAGCGTTTGATGAGGAAATACTTATGAGGATGGATTAGAATCTTGATAGGTTCTTAGAGTGGGACGGTCCCTCTGATTATATAAAATGTATTATGAAATTTTTTTCTCCATTTAATGATTCAAGAGTTCAACTAAAGAGATGAAGGATTAGATGCTAGTGTGAGTATTGGGTATTTTCGGGATGATTTGCATTATTATGCCAAGAAGATTGGTGTGATTTAGCTTAGGATGGAACCAGCTTAGTGGGGCTTGGTTGTAAGACTTGATTTTCTTCAGGTTCTTAATCGGATTATTGAGAATATAATGTAGATTGTTTCTACATGGTGTGCTTTTGGGACAAGGACAATCATAAGGTGAATAATCCTCTTTGTCTAGTTTGATGATGAGATGTGCATCGAGGGATGGGATAATCCTCAAGAGATGATTCTATACTATGTGACTGAGAGGATAGACAAGGATAGGTTTGGTAGGATTGGGTGAGTGGCCAACCCTTGCGAGGATGATATGATGTATGGAGACCCTTGGAGACACTTGGGGTTTTTTATGCTATCTCATGGAGACACTTAGGGTTATTTCATGACTCCAACATACTATAAAAATGTTCACACACAAGGTTTTAGAAAAACAATTCCATATCATGGAAGACCCCAAGGCTCCTCTATCTTCCATTTTTTCCTCAAATCACACCTCATGGTATTACAGTATACAAGTGATCTACGTCAACTAGTCAGGATAGCATCAGTACCCTCCATCTGTAGAAAGAAGCAAAATACCTAAGTGGTTAATGAAATAAAGGAAATAAAATAAAAACTAAACAAAACCATACCTATATACTGTGACTATACATGTCATCGCCCAATATATAAGAACCAGACCGCCCCATGGGTCAAATCATGTTCCTACAAGAAAGGGGGAAATAGTTCCATTTAATATTCTCCTCATTTTTCATAACGTTCTTTATATATCATGTTGTTGGAAACACTATACAAGTACACTTATCCATTTAATATGCACCTACTCTACATTATTTTAGTTGAATATTGTGCACATAACCCTCGTCACTATGGAAAGAACCTCAGAGGGACCACAATCACTGTTTAGTAGTTGATCCTACTCTTGAACCTGGTTGGGCACCAGTCCATGAACCAGATTGTCTACTTGGTCATGAGGGTGTAAACCATTTCATTATACTATACTAATAATAAATGTGTTGGTATCTTTTCTACCATCAATGGGAATTTCTCAAGGCTTGAATGCCAATTGACTTTAGTTCTTAAGTTAATGGCTCCTTAACTATCTATAGATGTCAAGGTGTGTCTCCCATGGGTGTCTTGTGGTGTGTAGTGTCTATCTATGATTTTTGTGGTGCTTCCATATTGTGGGAAATGTGTATTGCATGGTCAGTTTAATAAATACCTTAGTAAATTGGAAAATAAACCCATAGTCAATAGAGATATACACACTTTTGATAGAGAATACCATCCAAATACCGATTTAGAAATCTGAGACCAAAATTTTACTTTACCAATTCCAATTACATAATATATGCAGCACAAAATTATGTTTTATGAACCAATCAATTAAAGCGAAAAAAATCCTCACAATAACCCATAAAATATCATCTAGCATATCTCACCTCTAATTAACCCACATCATTGCACATCTCAGTGACGATACAACCTCATCACATATATATCATGATTAAAAAACAAAATACAACCCAGTATAAGGTCTAATAAGAGTCTATAGAGGAAAATATGAGGTTTTTAAAAAATCATGAACTTTTTATTGAATGCAATGTTTTAATGAAAGGAATACAACCTGTGAATATAACCCTACATTTTTGGAAGACTCTATTTTGAAAAAATTTACAATTTACCCAATAATTAACCGGACCATGAGTTGGTTACTACCCAAGACTCAATAAAATGAAAAATTAATATGAATGGTTATCCTAAATATGAACCTAGAAATGCATTCCTTGTTGCCACATTTTTTAAAAATGAAGACTAATTATTACCTGGAAGTACCCATCAAAAACCCTGGAGGGAGGAGAGGGAGCCGAGAGAGGGGGACGTCCCGTAGGGTGTTTGGCCATGGGGGGTCTCGCGCGCAACTGGAGAGGGGTATGGGGGATGTCGGAGGAGGAGATTGAGACAATAGGGGAGGGAGGTGTCGCTAAGAGATGTATACGAGAGGGGAGGGGGAACGTCTCCGGGAGCCAAGAGGGGAGGGGGACGTCATCGTTGGAGAAGGAGCCGAGAGGGGAAGGGGAACGTCGTCAGAGTAGAGGGAGGGAGGCCGGGAGGTAGAGGCGGAGGCCGGGAGGCGGCAGAAGAGGTCGATAGGTGGAGGCCAAGGTCATGAGGAGGTCGAGGTCGCGAAGGGGAAGAGTGCATGGGGAAGAAATGTCGCGAGGGATCCCTAAATTGCGTATATTTTTTCTCAACGGTTAATAAAAACTGTGGCAAATAGTTTTCTTTCTCAATGATTTTATTAAACCATTAGGAAAACCCAACATATGACTGCCTATGCCAATGGTTTACTAGAAACGTTGGTATAGGTTCTTTTTCCCAACAGGTTTTCTAAACCGTTGGGAACTAAGTGTTGGTTTAGGCTCGATTTCTAGTAGTGTTGGATCTCTCCCATAATTAGAGGTAGAATTATATACTAAATTCCTATATATATCCAAGATAATATCAAATATGGAGTTAGTGGCATTAAAAAACAACGTCTAGATCTTTTGGAGAAGGGATTAATATGACCATTTTTTATTCCTTGCGGAGCACTTATTCTATTTTTAAATAATATGTATGGAACAAATAATTTATTCATTGATTATAGAAATCTTAATGGGATCATAGTGAATAAAAAGTACTATATTTCAATGATTGTTGTTGTATTTGACTAGCTTTATAGGGATAAATTTTTCTCCAAGATTTTCCTTCGATCTGGGTATCATAAATTTAGGGTTAAAAAGTAATATATTCTAAAGACATCAATATGAACAAGGTATGGGAATTTTGTGTTTTTTTATTCTCTTTTTCTTGACTAAATCCCCTTTTATATTTATTAATTTGATGAATACAGTCTTTTAGGAAAAAAATAAAAAATTTATGGAACTTTTTATTGATGATATTATCATATGATATAAAATTCTTGAGAAGAATGAAGATCATATAAGAGTTATATTGGGAAAACTAATGAAGGAGAAGATATTTGGAAAATTCAGCTAATATGAATCATATTAACAAGGCATTGCAATCTTAGGGAACATTGTAACCAATTATGGAATCTAAATTGACCCTACGTAGACAAATGATATAGAGGAGTGGCCTCATCCTACAACGTTAAAAGACATTCATAGTTTTGTTTGCAGACAAGTAGATTATAAGAAGTTTGGGAAAAATATTTCATGAATATTTAATCCACTAACCAAGTTAACTCAAAGGGGGATATGTTTATCTTGATAATGGAGTGTAAAAAATGATTCCATGAATTGAAGAAGTTATTGGTTACATCACCTGTGTTAACTCTAACCTATTACAAAAAAGGATTCTTCTTATATAGTGATACATATCTGATATGGATTGGGTGAATACTCATGAAAAATTACATGGTGACTATATATTTATATCCATCGATAAATCCATATGAGCAGAATTATCCTATGCATGGCCTGGAGATAGCTACTGTTATTTTTTCTCTAAATATATTGGCACACTATCTTTATGGTGATAAATATGATATATGAATAGACCAAAAAATTTTAAGTATATATCCACAAAAAAATTAATTGAATATGATTCAAAGGATATTTTAGTAAATTCTTAAATAATATAAATATTGATTTCATTATCACCCAGGAAGATAAAAAATTCACTGATGCATTAATTTGAAAGACGATGTTCTGTTGGAAATGGTGAGGATTCAAGAAGATAATTTGGTGGAGGATCTAGTGAAATATTACATAGTAATCATAAGTTATGATACATCATAAACACTATATTAAATTATTTCAAAACCACAATTACTAGAGAAAATCAATAAATATTAAGGAGAAGATCCTTTATTACAAACAAAGATAGAGGCTATAAAGGAAGTGATGTTTCCTTAGTTCAATATTGATCAAGAAGTTGTATTGAAATTTCATGCAAATCTATTTTTCCCATCTATCATATATTTAAGGAAGGAGCTAATAGATAAAGATCATTGGTCAACATTCTCTAGAAAACCTAGAAGTACTAAATTATATAGGGACATTTCTTATCATTATAAGTGGTCTAGTATGAAGTGGGATATTTCCAACTACACTACATGGTTCTTAGTGTGTCAGTACGTGAAGGTAGACCAAAAAATTCCTAAAGGTGTATGGAAAATACTACCAATACCAACATGGAAGTGGTTTTATATCACTTTGGAATTCATCATTTCTTTCCCTAGAAGATCCAAATGAAATAATGCAATATGGGTTATAGTGGATCGACTCACCCTGATTTCAAATTTGATTATTATTCACGAATACTTCCATCTTGAAAAACATTCTAAGATATACATATGGGAAGCAGTGAGGTTTCATGGGGATCAATTTATGATAATTTTAGATCATGATCTGAGGTTCACATATAAATTTTTGAGAATTCTTTGACATTCTATGAATACGTAATTTAATTTTAGTATGTCCCGTCACCCCCCAACTAAGGTCCAATTTGAAAGGACTATTCAAAAACTTGAGGAAATGTAGAGAACATGATAAATGTAATTTAATGGTGGAGGGTATCATCATCTCTCAAAAGATGAGTTCTCATAAAATAAGAAATTCAACTCATGTATTGAAATGGAACCATATGAAGCCTTATATGGAAAGAGATGTAGAACTCCTACTTTCAGGGATGATGTTTTTTAGAAGAAGTTTCTTGGTCCTAATCATATGAAAGAGATTATATAAAATTATCATTCCATCCAAAAACATAAAAAGGTCGACCAAAGTAAGAAATCGTTTTATGTTAAACCCCATCAAGGGTACATGGATTTTAATATTACGGACAAATTTTCCATTATATATCACCATGGAAGAGATTCACATTGTTGGAAAAGAATGGGAACTTTAACCCTTGGTACATTGGCCCATTTTAAATCCCTGATCACATAAGGGTAGTGGACTATTAGATAACACTTCCACTGAATATTTATCATGTTCATGATGTGTTCCACATATCTATATTTAAGAAGTACATACTTGAACCCTCACATGTACTGAATCAAGAGGTGGTACATCTCAAACCTGACCACCCATACTTCAGCTGTTGGATATTCCAAACATCAAAATTGCACAAAAAAATAAAATAGAAAAGCTATAATGGGTAAATAAATATCTCCCCAATATAATAGAATCATATTCCCCATTAAAAATGATATATCAATGCATACAAATATAATTAAACCAATCAACATCATATGAAATGAAAACTTTACCTTAGTGGGAAATTGTGGGGAATTTTGTGTGAAAGAATGCAGTGGTGTTTATAGAGTATAAAGGGAAATTTGACAATTATGATTTGACCATTGTATTATTATTCCTCAAATATATCCATTGGCCCATATAATTGACGTTCAATATGACCTTTTTTCAATATAATATTTGGAAACAATAACTTTGGATGATAATTTTACCCTTATAATTAGTGTTTATAAGTAGTAATGACAGAGGATAATTGATACAGAATTGAGAATCAATAGCCTCAACAAGTAGACTTTTACTATTTGAATCCCATTTTTTAGAAATTGAAAGGGAGGTATCATCAGTGGGTTTCTCCCTTGACCAAGCCCAAACCAAGAGTCATCATGTAAATCTTTAAATAAAACACCTATGAGAGAAGTTCCAATTAGTGGAGATAACCACTAGGTCAATGTTAGCTAAGCCAACCCACAAAACTACCACAATCACACACCTTACCCTTAGGTAGTGCTACTGTAATAAGGATTTATGAGTCTAGAACATAGTTATATAATGTTTAAATTCTATTTTATTAATAAAATTTTTATCCAATCAATTCATCTTAATAGTTTTTTTCATAATAAAATATATTTTAAATTGAGATGAATTTGATAATTTGATTTATAGACACAAATAAAACATAATTATATTTTTATATAATATATATAAACTTTTTTAATAAACTTATTTATTATTAAGGACATTTTTTAATCAAATATTTTTAAAAAATACACTTATCAAAATATAAATGATAAAATATTTTTATAATGACCTAGGAAAGTTTTTATAACTGTCATAAATTTAATTATGACTTAAAAACTATTATTTTAAAATAAATAAATAAATATTTATTTATTTATAATTTATAATTCTCATATTTTATGAATTTTTTGGATAAAATAATCATCATATTTGAAATCAACACATCAAAATTGGGTTGGAGTGAAATTAAGATAATTTTCTAAATTACATTTCTGTTTCCCTAAATAGTAAGAATACAATTTTGGGTTTTTGGAATGGTTAATGACATCATATTTATGCCATAATTACATAATAATGATTTTACAATAATCCAAAACCTAAAATATATTATTTATTTAATATTAATTATTTTAATATATTTTAATCAATTTTCAAAATGTTTAAGTGACTTTCTGATGTCTAAAATGGAAATTGTTTAGTCAATAAGGTTTCTTTATGACTTTTCCATTCCTTATTATTTTGAAAATTAAAAACACTCTATCTTAAGGAAAATATCTTTTCCCCAATGTTTTATCTTGATAAGGAAAATTTACATTCCTTAAGGAAAATTTCCTTCCTCGACAAAATTTTATCCTTACCCAATCTAGCATTAATAAGGGAAATTTTCCTTCCCCAAGGAAATTTATCCTTACCTTGTTTTCATTGTTCATGGATAAATTTATCTAAACCTAACTCATTTTATTTATAATCATAAAATTCAGTTTTGTATATAAAACCACGGAATCATACAAATACATAGACATTGAGAATTCTGTTTTCAAGATCCGAGTTCAGACTCCAAATTCTTATGAATTCAGACTCCGAACAATTTGAGTTCAGACTCTAGAATTATATAGAATTTAGTTTCCCAGTTCTTTTGAAGAGAGAATTCAAAAATTCATGAATTATAGACACCGAATGGTTTTTTAGTTAGACTCTGAAATTTTATTTTTCCTTACATTCTGAAAAATGGTTTTGGTTAAACAACCATACTTTTTCTTACTCTTGTTTGAGTTATAAAACGATGTCATGCGTTCTGTTTTTAACCAACCATTTTTGAAGTGACATGTATATAGGTCCCTCCAAAATTCAAGGAAAAATATGACCATTGGAGGAGGGAACTGACCATTAAAGATGTTCCAATAAATAGGATCTTATTTCAATGAGCTCGAGGAGGTTGATCAATCTAGAGATTACATGTTGTTTAAATGATTTATAGAGATTGAGACTTTAATACTTTGTGCATACTGGACATATTGTTCAGAATTTCTTCGTATGACTCTAAATGTTGCTGAGTACATTTGAGGGCTTCCGGGGATTGTAAGACAGAGGTACCGACTACCTTGATGTTCGAGGGCTTACGAGGACAGCATGACAGACTCTAATATTCGTATTGAGGGATTACACTGGTGTGGGTAAGACAAACATTCTTTCAAGTATAAATCAAGGGACCTTTATCCAAGGTTGTTTAATACCCTTCTCTTTGGGTTAAAAGATTTAATACTTGTTACATGTATTGTTTCATGTTATCCACTGCATTTTGGTTGTTGAGGAAAGTATAACTATCTTATGAGTTCTTATACTTGTACTTTGATTGGTGAGATTCTATTCTCTTTAAGTTATAATCTTTATCTATGCAAACATTTCATAAGGTTCATTTCCATAACCACATTTCCGGAACCAATCAAGTTTGTAGAACTGAGAGGTTTTGTGAATTTTCATTGTTTAACTTTGTTAAACATTACCATCATTAAAAGTTCCAAATGAATTTTTCAAAGTATACAATTCACACCCCTATTGTATATTGAGCATCTACATCATTATTATAATACTACAATCAGTATCATTTTGATCCTACAATTTGTATCAGATGCAGGTTTCTAAAATACTTATATTCACATATAATTTTTCATGATCATGTTTTTCATTGTTCTATATTTTCCTTTATTATGATATTTTTATCCTTGTTTACAAACTTTTATTACTGACAAGTTTGTGTGGAAAGATTTTATTTGAGATGGAATGAATGAATTTTGGTTCAATTGACAATATTAATCCTACTAGAGCACCTATTTTTTATGGGAATGATTATGAATGTTGGAGATATCGTATGAAGACATTTGTCATTAAAACTGGAGTGGACAACTTTTTTATGATTACTAGAGATTACAAGATTCCTGATAAGGAAGTCATAACTTTTACAAATCAAGAAAATTCAGAATATCAACTTAAATACAAGGTACACAATACTTTGTTGTGTTCCATGACCAGGAATATATATAGCCATATTTCTTCTTGTGAAGCTGCAAATTGTATTCGGATGAAATTAGAGGCCACTCATTTTGGAACATCCAATGTTATTGAAACAATAAGAGTTATTCTTAGAGATGAGTAACATGGTTTTTTATTTCCTTATGAAGAATCTACATGTATGGTACAACAGAGATTTATAAATATTGTCAACAGATTACGATCCATGGGTGAAAAGGTTTGGATTATGAGGCACTTGTAGACAAGTTTATAGACAACATGCCTAATGAGTGGGAATCTAAGATAACAGCTATTAATGAGAATATTAAAGTCTCATAGATTACTCTTGATGAGCTTTTGGGAACTCTTCTTCAGCATGAGACTAGAATGAAGAGAGATGCTGACAATGTTAAGAAGAAGAATGGGAATGGAAGTGTAACTTTTACAACTACATCAAATCATATGAATTCCAATACTCCGGAGAGAGTTACAATATCTAAGTCTAAAAAGGTTAATGTTTTATCTGAATCAAGTGAAAGTGAACATTATGAGAATGAACTAGATAATCTTGCTCGAATGATGAATAAGATAGTGGGTAAAAAAAGACATTCAGTATAAATACAAGAAGAAAGAAATAATTGATAAGAAAGACTCTGAAGTCACTTGTTATGAATGAAAAAGAGCTAGACATATAAGGATAGATTGTCTTATGCTTAAGAGAAAAGATAGAACAGAAAATAATTCTGAGAGGAATAGAAATAAGTACTATAAAGCTAAATCTAAGAATGTTTTTAATGCTATTGACACTTGGAGTGCCGGTGGTGGAGACACATCTGATGAATCCTACAATTACGAATCTTCTAGACAGAAGAATCTTTGTCTAATAGCCAGACCACCTATTGAAAATCGTTGTTTAATGGATAAGGTACACAATGATGAATCTATAACCAATTTATCCTTGAATTATAATTATAGTGATAGTAAATACTATGAATCCTTAGATGAATAATATTCTTCTGATGAATATAACACTTTACATACCTATGAAAGAAGTTTCTAGGATTCCTATGCTCATTGAGAATAAAAATTATAAAATCAAGAAAAATATTAATAAGGAATATTCTAGGATATATATTCTTACTAAGGAAATATCTGATCTTTCTAAAGATCTTGATAAGAAAACTCTTGATTTTGAAAGTATTTTAAAAAACCATGAGGAAGTTAATTCTAAGAAGGATAAACTTTCTAAGGATCTAGAAAAGGTAATTTATAATAAAAATGTTTTCAAGTATAACTCTAGTACTAAAACTGATGTTATTTAGGATAACAACACAGTTATTAGTCTAAAGTTGGAAATATTTTCTTTAAGGAAGTTTTTTTAAAAAATTACCTTAGAGAAGGAAAATTTTTATAAGATTTATTCCCAAATTCATCCTCTTAGGAATAATTCTTGTTTTGGTTATACTAGTTCAAAACTGATTTTTAATAACAATTATATTGTTCCTCAAAGTGGTACATTTTGAACAAAGTTTCAGTGTGATGGGCATTGGGAAAAAATTGTTCCATAAAAAAACTAAGTCTTTATGTTTTCATAAAGATTATTTTTTCAAAGAAAAAGTGGATTCCAAAAATTTTGCTTTCTGAAGTTTCTGGATCCAAGAATGTTTGGGTTCTGAAAGTCTGACACTCTTATTTTCAGGAAAACAAAGAAAGTACCAACAAAAATACTTGGTAAATGGATAGTGAATGTTCCCGACATATTACTGGTAACAAAAACTTCTTTGAAAAGATTATCAAGATGAAAGGAGGAAAAGTATCTTTTGGAGACAATGAAAAGAGAGAAATTGTTGGTATATGTAACATTGTTCTTCTTTTAAAAGCTTTGATTTAATTTTTTTTATTTTTTAAGGGTCTCAAGAACAACCTCATTAGCATAAGTCAATTATGTGATAAAGGTTACCTTGTGAATTTTAGGAATGACAAGTTCTTAGTAAACAATTATAAGGAAGAGTTTATTCTTTCTTCCCATAGGCATGAGAATTCTTAAACACTAAACTTAGAAGACCTTAGGAGCCAAGACCTACCTTTCCTTATTGTAATGGAAGATCATTATTAGATGTGTCATAGAAGTTTGGGATATTGTAAACTTAGGAACCTATGCTAACTCACTAAGAAAATACTAGTTCAGGATCTTCTAGAGCTTAGATTTGATTCTTCAAATGTTTGTGATCCTTGTCAATATGGAAAGCAACTGAAATCATGTTTTAAATTAGTTGGTTAAGTCTCAACCACTAATTCATTATAGTTAGTGCATATGGATCTTTTTGGTCTAACACAAACTGGAAGCATTGGAGGTGAATATAATGTATTTGGATTAGTTGATGATTACACTAGATTTACGTTGGTCTATTTTCTAGCAAAAAAATATGAATATTTTTCTTATTTCAAAACTTTTAGAGCCCAAGTTAAAAATGAGAAAAACCTTTCTTTGATAACTATTCATAGTGATCATGGAGGAGAATTTCTAAATTCTGATTTTGAATCTTTTTGTAGTTGGAAAGGCATTACTCATAACTTTTCAGTACCCAGAAAACCTCAACAAAACGGTGTTGTTGAAAGGGGAAATTGAATTCTTCAATAGATAACAAGAACCATGTTGAGTGAATATTTAGTAATCGAACACTTTTGGGATGAAGCTGTATGTATTTCCTATTATACTATAAATTGTATTTTTATTAGTCTTTTTCTTAATAAAACTCTTTACGAGTTATGGAATGGTAGAAAACCTAGTCTTTTTCTACTTCAAGGTTTTTTGTTGCAATGTATTCATTTTGAATGCTAATGATAATCTACAGAATTTCATACCAAAATCTGATGAAGGAATTTTCTTAGGGTACTCCAAAACTTCTAAGGGTTATAGAGTTTTCAAAAGAAACACATGTATTGTTGAAGAAACAGTACATGTCAAATTTGATGAAACTGATCCTTTTGTTTTTAAACAACCTCAACCAACATCTTTGGATGTGTTTTCAACAACTAATTATCAAACTTTGTTAGAAATCCTTCTGATAAAGAAAAATGTTCATGAAAATATTTCTCAAGCATTTACCCCAGAATACTTCCTACACTATGTTGATGAAGAGGTTGTACAGAACCCATATCATTTGTTCCTAAAAAATCATCCCACTGATAGTATCATTGGTGATGTAAATAAATTTCTATAAACTAGAAGTTCCTTAAGAAATGAATTTGAACATCTAGAATTCCTTTCCAAATTATAACCAAAAATCACTGATGAAGCTTTAAGTGATGATGATTGGATAAAAGCTATGCAAGATGAGCTAAATGAATTCGAAAGGAATAAAGTCTCAACCTTGGTTGATAGACCTAAGGAAACATCTATTATTGGAGTAAAATTGGTCTTCAGAAATAAATGTGATGAAAATGGAATCATTATAAGAAATAAAGTTAGATTGGTTACTAAAGTCTATATTCATCAAGAAGGAATAGAATATGAAGAAACCTATGCTCCAGTAGCTATACTTGAATCTCTTCATATTCTACTTGCCTTTGTAGCATTCTTCAATTTCGAACTTTTTCAAATGGATGTTAATTTTTCCTTCCTTAATGGTTTTTTAAAAGAATAATTTTTCATTGAACAACCTCCTGGTTTTGAAGATTAAAAACATCCTGAACATGTTTACAATCTTACCAAATAATTACACGGACTTAAGCAAGCCCCTCGAGCTTGGTATGATAGACTTATAGGAATTTTACTTCAAAACAATTATGTTAAAGGAAATATTGATCCAACCCTTTTTATAAATAAAGATAAGAAAATGTTTTGATTGTTCAAATTTATGTTGATGACATTATATTTGGTTCAAATCATCAATCCTTTAACTGATTCCATTGCGGATCTAATGAAATATGAGTTTGAAATGAGTATTATGTGTGAGTTAACATTTTTCCTTGGTTTTCAATTTTCTATAAAACTATAAGGAATCTATATATCCCAACATAAGTATGTTAAATATCTTCTTCCAAATTATTGATATGACAACACTAAGAGTATAAGTACTCCCATTGGTACCTCAAATTCACTTGATCTTGATGAAGCTTGGAAACCATTAGATCAAACATATATTAGAGGTATGATAGGAAGTCTACTTTACTTGATAGCTAGTCATCCAGACTTTATTTTTTCCATATACTTATGTGCAAGATATCAATACAATCCTAAGGAATATCATTTAAAGGAACTGAAAAAGATTTTTCTCTACTTAAATGGAACCATATATCTAGGACTCTTTTAGATTTCTGGAAATGTTTTTGTTTTAAAAAGATTTTCAGATGCTGATTTTGGTGGGTGTATAATGGATAGGAAAAGTACAAATGGAACATGTCATTTTTTAAGAGATTCATTAGTTTCTTGGTCATGAAAAAAAACAACAACCATAAGCACTTTCCACTTTTTAAGCTGAATAAGTAGCAGCTGGAAGTTGTTGTGCTCAAGTGTTATCGATGCAACACACACTCCCAGAATATGGTATGAGTATTACCAAAACACAAATTTTTTGTGATAATACTAGTTCCATTTCCTTATTTAAAACCCCTCCACATAACTCTCGGGAAAAACACATAGATATTAGGCATAACTTTCTTAGAGATCACACACAAAAAAGAGATCTCATTTATCAATTTATCGGAACACAAGATCAACTTGCTGATATTTTCACAAAAGATTTAGCCTCTGATAAATTTGAATACATTAAACAGAAGTTAGGAATGATAACTGTACGGTAATCTTTCATGTTAACTTCCTGTTGAAACTTATCTCCTTACAGTAACAAACTTCTTTTCATAGGGGGGGTACATTTTCTTATTAGGTAATCAATTTTTTTGTAATAAAATTTTTCATAGTCTAACTTTTTTTTCATAGTCTAACAATTTTTCATAGTCTAAATTTTTTTTCATAGTCTAAATTTTTTTCATATTCTAAATTTTTTTTAGTCTTAAATTTTTCGCAATGAATATTTTCATACATTAAATTTTCATAATGAATATTTAAGTACTTCAAATTTTTGTAATGAAGATTTTCATACTTAAAATTTTCGTAATGAAGATTTTCATACATAAAATTTTCGTAATGAAGATTTTTTTACTTAAAATTTTCATATTAACGAATTATGTACTAAAATTTTTATAAGGGAGATTTTCGTATAGAAAATTTTTGTTATAAAAATTTTTAGAATCGAAAGTTCTTCAAGAAAAATTTTCCTTGTTACGAAAAATATTACAAGAAATCTGAAAGGTATGTTTCCATTATTAAAGTTTCGTAATAATATTTTAATTGTTGGTATTTTCATCCATTTCTAAATTTTCGTATTTACTTTTTCTTAAATCCAAATGTTTTTCTTCAAAAACCTCAAAATATTGGATTCTATCAAAAAAACTTCTTGCTATTATATCAACTATCAGATCTGATCATAAGGTTTTTCAACTGTTTGATTGAGTATGGAAGTTGAACAGTCACCTCACTTGCCTATATAAAGGACCCCCCCTAATGGTTTTCCCGCATCAAAACTGAAGCCTTCATGTGTTGAAGCTCTGCACTCCTACATAATCTCATTCTGAACTTCTCAGATCATTCTTACTTCTGAATTTCAACCGAAGTCTCCTCTATAAAAGATATTTCAACTATCAAATCAATATCTGAATGGAAGATATACAAAGAAAGTTAAGTTGATCTGAAGCTTTTTGAAAAGTATGATTCTATTATCTCTAAGAATATAAATCTGAATGGGTAGGAAAGTGTTTGCCTTTCAAAACCAAAATCTCGTGGTTTGGTATATCCAGATGTGTTAATAGAATTCTATGAGTCAGTAATCTACCTCAATGATGAATGGAGGAGTAAGTTTTCCTTCAAGTGTTATGGAATGACATATTCACTTTCTTACACCAAGGCTTCAAGCTTGTTTGGTATTCCTTATAAAGGGGAATCTGAGTTTTGTTCTTATAACATGCTTGATGTTCAAGTATGTTTTGATATGGTGAAGGCCATGGCTTGCCTTGGTCTCTCAGAAGTAAAGACTCCAATGACTATTCACCTGACTAAAAATTATCGGATTCTTGAATTTTGGGTTCAAGGATTCATCATACCGAGAAAAGGAGACAAGGATACTTTGAAGAAAAGTGTTATTCACATTCTGGATTTCTTGGTAAACTTAAGGAAGAAAAAGTCGGTTAAGCATATCTTGGTTACGATTGAGAAGATAAAGAATGGAAATATGAAGGCTCAGAATATTATGTATCCATCCATTCTTTAAAATATGATTGTTATGTGTCTAGAATCCTTCAAAATTCCTTGAATATTTAAGTTGAGGATTTGAGAAGTTATGCTGTTTAGTGATGAGACTTTGAGAATAATGAAATTTGGATATTCCATAGAATCCGAAGAATTATATGACTTGCCTAAAGAGAGAATTGATGCTATTTCAAAGAAACAGAAGGTGGATGTAACCTCTAAAAATGGTGGAAGGAAGAGGAAGTAGATGGATGTGGAAGAGAAGGAAAAAACAGCAATGCCTAAGGAAACCCAATCCGCACCACCGAAGCCAAAGAAGAAAAAAGACTATCCTAATGAGATTGTGGCTAAATGGAGAGAAGACTATAGAAATCAGAAAGAATGGAAGGCTATGTTTTTCGTGGACCCTACTGAAGAAAAATATTTTAAAGAAAAGTCAATTGAGAAGCTTGAGAAGAAAGAGAAAGAAAAGAATCAAAAGAAGAAGGTGTCTAAGGCAGAAATAGTGAAATCCACTCTGAAGACTGCTGAAAAAACATCTGAGAATATTTCAGTACAAGAATCATTATTGATAGAATCATTACAAGAGACTCCGAGAAAGAAGTTTGTAACTCCATAAAAATATCAAATTTTTTTTTTGGAAGAAGTGGAATAAGGGAGTGGTGATTCCAAATAACCGATAAAGCAAGTTGAGGATTTTCATGAGAAGTAAATCCCTTCTATGATATTATCATTCAAAACCTCTCAAGCTGAATCATCAAAGATTTCTACTCTTGGGAAGGATGAAGATAATACTAAAGTTGAAGTAGAAAAACCATCTGATAGTTAACATGAATCTCTTGATCAAGAGGAATCCATTCCTAAGGTTGATAAGGGAAAATAAGTAGTATTTGATACAGCTACAAAGGCTGTGGTAAAGAAGAAAGATGTTGGTGGTTCTTCAAAGAGGAAAGCTATTAAGTTAGAAAAAGAAACCTCACAAATAAAAATCTCTGATTCGGAATCATCCTCCCTTGGACATGATTTTGTAGTCCAGCATTTGAAGAAGCTTTTTGGGATTATAATAATATTTCCGAGTATAGAATTGAGATTTCAAATGCTTCAACACTCTTTAAATCAAGAAATAAGATTCAGTATCCATGGTGATGGATAAGTGAATCAAACTTGAGGACGATTTCAAAATCTTTTTCATAAACTACCAATCCCACAAAATATCTTACAAGAAAATGATCAGATGGTCAAAGAAAACTATAGATTACATGAGAAATCTTGATGAGTTAAAAGAAAGATTCATGGATGCATTTGACACCAATGATGTGAAGATCAAGGATATCACAAATAGTTTTGAGGAATAGCTAACTATGGAATAGAATTCATGGATATAAGAAGTAAAAGATCTGAATGGGAAGTTGAATTAATTGCTCAGAGTTGGAAGGGGGAAAGATATCGTACAATCGAACTTGTGGAAAGATTATCTATGAAAGAATCAGTTCTAAAGGGGCAGGCATAATCAATTAAGGCTCGGGAATAAAAAAATCAAAGCCTTAAAAAACAAAATAGAAGTTTTGGATCAGCATCTCAAATGTGTAGAGGAGGATCACAAGGAACTCAAGAAGCTCAAAACCATAGTAAAGAAATTGATTATAAAGGATAAGGAAGGATAATATTTTTCAATTATGATCTTTTGTTGTATTTATTCCTTGTATAAATATTTCCAATCCAAATGAAAATTTGGGTTTCTCTTTATACATTTGGTTATTTAGTACTAATATTTCAGGAACCATATTTCATTTTCCATTCCCTTAATCCATTTTAAAAATCACACATGGGGAGAAAGGGATAATAAAAAAATACAAAGTAAATGAAGAAATTTCCCTAAGTAAGGTGGATTCCATATAAGGGGGAGTTCTTATCTAAGAATATTTTCATATGCAATAAAATTCTAAGTCTCGATTCAGAAATCAAGAATACGAACCATAGTGTTTCCAAAGCTGGAGGGGGATATAATAGTATTCATCTTTTCCCATGTGTTAAGGGAGATAAGTTTTAGTTTCAAAGTCTATAAAAATATTTTTTATGTCCTTATATTCTTTTTTGTAAGGATGTTTGTGATTTCCAAAAGGGGGAGATTTTTTAGTCAATAAGGTTTCTTTATGACTGATCTATCCCTTCTTGCTTTCAAAATCACAACCACTCTATCTTATGGAAAATATCTTTTCCCCTATTTTTTATCTGGTTAAGAAAAATTTCCCTTCCTTAAAGAAACCTTCCTTCCTCAAGAAAATTTTATCTTTACCCAGTTTTTCATTCATAAGGGAAATTTTCCTTCCCTGAGGAAATTTATCCTTAAATTGTTTTCATGATCAAGGAAACATTTCTCTAAACCTAACTCATTTTCTTTCTAAGCATAAAATTTGGTTCTGTATCTATAACCTTAGAAACTTATAAATACTTAGACATAGACCATTCTATTTTCAAGATCCAAGTTTAGACTATGAATTCTTTGAATTCAGACTCTGAAATTTGTGAATTCAGACTCCAAATTCTTATGAATTCAGACTCTGAACTTTCTGAGTTCAAACTCTAGAATTCTATTAAATATATGTTCTAAATTCTATTGAAGACATGATTCGAATATTCATGAATTATAGACTTCAATTTTTTTGTTACACTCCGAACTTTTATTTTTCCTTACATTCTGAAAGATGATTTTTGTTAAGAAGCCATATTTTTTCTTACTCTTTTTTGAGTTATAAAATGATGTCATGCATTATGTTTCTAACCAACCATTGTTTGAGTGACACGTGTACATGTCCCTAGGAAATTCAAGGAAAAATATGATCGTTGGAGGAGGGAGCTGACCATTGAAGATGTGCCTATAAATAGGATCTCATTTGAACGAGCTCCATAAGGTTTATCAATCTATAGATTACATGCTACAAAATTTATTTCTAGAGAGAGAGACATTAATTCTTTGTTCGTACTGAACATCTTGTTCATAATTTCTTCGTGCAACTCCAAATTTTGCTGAGTACATTTCAGGGATTCTAAGGATATGAAGACAGAGGTACCAAATACCTTGAAGTTTGAGGGATTGCAGGGATGGCAAGAAAGACTTTGATACTCATATTGAGGGCTTACCCTCGTGTGGGTAAGATGTAATTTCTGGAAAGTATAAATCAAGGGACCTTTATCAAAGGATGTCAGATACCCTTCTCTTTGGATTAAAAGATTTACTACTTGTTACTTGTATTTTTTCATGTTTTCCATTGCATTTTGGTTGTTGATAAAACTATAACTATCTTATACATTCTTATACTTGTACTTTGATTAGTGAGATTCTATACTCTTTAATGTTGAATCTTTATCTTTGTAAATTTTTCTTAATTTTCATTTCCAGAACCACATTTTCGGAATCAGGAAAGTTTGTAGAACTAAGAGTTTTTGTGAATTTACCTTTTTTATCATTGTTAAACATTGCCATATTTAAAATCTACTAAGGAATTTTTTAAATTATACAATACACCCCCCAGTATATTGTGCATCTACATCATTATTCTGATACTAAAATCAGTATCATTTCGATCCTACACAAAATTTAACTTTAATGACATTACTTTCTGGAAACATTACCATTATATGCTAAAAGAAATAATAAAAATAATTCTAGGTTTTGTTGGGCTAGAAAATATAATATTTGAGGAAAACTTCCAAAACCAGAAGCAAAAAACCATGGTCAAGCCAATGGGTTTTCATTACATAGTCTTCCAAGATCTATATTTAGAAATTATTGAAGAATTCATCCACTTTTTCTATAGATACCCACCCATTTATCCATTTAAATTCACTTTAAATCCATCCTCCACAAATTTAGTGTGGTTTTTCTTCCGAAGGAGTCCCCTAAGGTATCCTTATCCCCCCATGGTTCCATTTCTCAAGATCTAGGAGTAACTCTTAAAGGTAAGGGAATTATCATTCTTTTCTCAACAATTAAGGGAACCCTTTTTTATATATATATTCTAAATGTCATGGTTACTCAATTTTAGTATCCTTTACATCATATCCTTACTTTAAAATTATTTTTTATCAATGAGAGACCATTTTCCCTTCTCAATTTACACTTTTCTAAAACCATGTCTTACAACTGTCATACTGTAGAATTTACTTCTCAAATTTCCATATCTATTTAATAAATTGATTTTTTATTTTAATATTTTTAATTCCCAAACCTATTTATTTTCCATATATATTCACCTATATGTAGAAAAATAATTATTTTATTGATTTATTTACACATAAGAAACCCACATTCCATCTTTTGGTGTTAAAAATGACGTAATGATCATTTATTTTATCTTTTTTGTATGCCAAATATTTTTTATAAGAAACCCATTCTATTATCAACATATATTATTAATGAAAAAAGTTATTATGATCTATAATGATCACATTAAATTAATTAATATGCAGGGTTCACCCTAATAGCACTAAAATGCATTTGGTAACTAATTTAATCTCTATAGATGACATGTTTTATGAAACCTTGGTGAATAACCTTGTTAATTTTAATTTATTAGACCTCGATGATAAACCATGGTGATATGATAATGAATGTCTCATTTAAATGTTGTATCCACATTTCCATATAATTATTAATGTTCTTATTTTTATGATAAACCAATGGTCCATGCCTTATTTTAATGCCTCATGTTATTTTTGATATGTCCCATGTTCAATTGCTAGATGTATCTCTTTTTTATTCCCTTATTGGGCTTCATGCCCACCCATTCTTTTGATTTATTCCCCATGATATGAGATTTAGTAAAATTAACATAGGGTGAACCCATAAAGGTTCCCTCAAGTTTACATAGATGAATTTTTTAGGTTTACATTTATTAGTAACTTAATTTAAAAGAAACTACACTTTAAAGGATCATATGTCTGTAACATGTAATTAAAAGTTATCTAATAAAAATGTGTGAAGCCATATTTATGATATGAACTATGAATAATTCTTTTGAAATGTTAATTAATCTAATGGAAGATACTTGGACATGATTTAGGTGCATTTAAATTTTCCATAATTTTAATTACTTCAATTAATCATATTTTTAAAATCTATTATTGTATTGTGATTATAATTCCTTACTAAATTGGTATGTGTCCTTGATAAAAAAACTATATAATCATACAATTTTGATGGAGATACAAGGGTCCTAATCAAAGGAAACCATGGATAGTATCATCATGATTTAAAATTGTGACTAGTATGGATTATAAATATGATGGTAGAGAGACTCAGATCCTTATTGGATTCCTTAGTAGGTATCATCGGGTAGATTTTTTACCTACCCAAGAGTTATACCAGTTGCTTAGGGGAGTCACCATGGATGGGATTGGTGGAATGACGGTTATACCATGCCACGAGTGATACTCATTACCCTATGTGAGATATGTAAGATGTGATTATAGGGTCATTATTACACCATATCGAGAGTGATGCATGTGATTCATTTTATTGATATCCTTAGGAAAACCCTATCATAATGGGTATTTATTGAGCTCTTCGAGCGATACTAGGGATTCCTTTTATGGATTTCCTTAGATGGGATTGGGATTACTTATAAAAAATTCTAAGGATTTTTTTAAAAAAAAATCTATGGATGCCTTTTTAATAAATAATAAGAATGCATAGTTTTTATCCTAGGGATGTGTTTTCCAATCCAAATAACATGCTTGGGTTCAATCATCCCTTGACACTCATTTATGATTACCCATTATTTCAACCATATCATATTTTTACAAGTTCAATATGATTCAAATACATTATAAATAGGTCGTAGTAGGTAGTGTCGGTCAAGCATCCAAGATGAACCATGGTTTGTATGATTTATTTATTATTAATTTAAATTTATTGTGTTCCGACACACTACTAATTTTATTTCCACAGACCATAATGATCATGTTGTCATTGGTGGTGACCTACTAAAAATATCTCAGACCCTTCTCAAGCCTCCCTTGGTACTCAAGAAAACTACATGATTTTAGGTGCAGATGAAGAGAAGTTTGATGCTTTCAATGCTTGAACTTTAGTACTAGGATGAAGTATGATAGAAAAGGATCAGTCATATTCTTATGATGCTAGTAGAGGCCAAATTATGATACTTTTTTATATTTTTATATCATGGGGTATATTCTTGTTATAATGTATCCAATGTACCTCATTTTTTAACTACATGAAATGATCAACATAATTTTTTTATATATTTATGATTCATCTTCCGAATATTTATTTATATTGGGTGGTTTGATATTATTTTTTATTGCTGCTTGTTATTACTACTTCTTATATTACTAATTTATTATTCACTGTAGTTATACACTTTCACCCATGAGGGTATAATCCCCCCACTGACACACCCTAGGCTCTATCTTTTAGTTAGTAGCCTCATAAATACTATATCCAAAACTTGTGGTCATGTGTCCAACCATCATAGGGCAACATAAAGTGGATTCTGATTTGGGACACAAGAATTTATGTGTAGGTTAATCTAAAAATGGTTCCTTACCTTACCTGATCATGTTAAAGAGTATAACATGCACTATGACGCATATTAAGTTATTTTTAGAGTAATTCTAATACAGGAGGATCAAGTGGATTATTATGGATCCAAATAATTAAATCTTTATGATTAGAATTACCCCACTCACAATCAAATGTTATCTACAATAGTAATCTACCAGGTATGTGGGCGAAACTATTTTTTCTTTTAAAGATTGTGTTGTATATGGGCCACAACATCATAAACTATATTTTTTTCCTATAGGGTCCTGAAACTTCATTAAAAGAGTTGGTTCATGTATCTATAGTCTTTTAAATTTGAGATTTAATTCACTCTAGTAAAGGAATATTTCATTTTTGATGCTCGAATAAGAAGATACAGTCAGAAGTAGTGCAGGAGCCTATTGATGAATGGCCATTGATATCAGTCTTTTCAAATATTAATTTGGTTGTCCAAGAAACTCAACGATAACCGAACCTGAGTTTGACATATGTTTTTCTCATACTTCTATACTTGATCAATAGAGGGTGTTCATATTATATGTAGGTATTAGCTATAAGGGTAATAATATATATTGGGGACCAAAAATCATATTAGTCTCTTAGTTAGGACGAGGTTCTCTATGTCCACTGCCATAAATGAGTTCTTAAGGAGTTTTGTGAGGATCAAATGATTGGATTTCTTGATTCTATGTGGGTGGTAAATCATAAGCTTATTGATATGTATCGTGATATATATTTATATTACTAGTGGATGGAGATGAAGAAAGTGATAGTGGGATTCATGGTGTTATGCTTCACATATTAGCTTCTGAAGGTTGAACATCAACACATTGATACGTTATTGTATCATTTTTCCATTTTGGAATGAAATTTGGATGATGTCGTTATATATTTTGCGATAGTTTTACCTAGGATACCTTGGAAAAATTATACTGTAACACCCCGAGATTCTATGAAAAATATTCTTTTTAATTTCATTGCTGTCTTGTGTTGTACGCTAAACCAAAAGGAACTTTCACAACACGCATCCTTGACTTGCCTTGAATTACACGCAATCGAGACCTTCCTCAATAGCATGTGTAGTATGCAATACCGAGTTTCACTAAACAACGATATGATATTAAAATATTATTAAAACTAGCTGTTATGAATAGTAATAACCACCTTTTAAAATTTTAGAAATTTTATCTCTCAAAATTGACTTCATTTTTGGATTCGGAGTATCGAATTTATCCTATGGTGAAATTTTGGTACTATTCGGATAACTTTCATATTTGGATGAATAGTGAAATATATAAATTTTAATTAAAAGAAAACTTTTTTTAATCAAAATAATTAATAGTGATAAATTATAAATTTGAGTGGTTTTAAAGTATATTTAGAATATATTTTTACCATTTAATACAATGTTTGTCATTGGACATAATTGCCCAATTAAACCGAACATAAACAAGTATCAATGTTTTGATAGTTATTATATCTTAAAAACACGCTTTTTGTTTTGACAGCAGGAATTAATTTTAAATTAATTTCTGCCACTTATGTGTTTTGAATTTGGAAAAATAGATTACATATTTGGAATCAGGATGTTCAAATTGTGTAAATCGGTAACTTTTATTTTTAGACATTTTGAATAATTACTTCGGTAAATATTTTATTTACCATGGTTAAAGGGTAAATTCGGTAAATAAGGGTTAAAAATAATATAATAATAATAATCAAATTACCCTAAAACGTTTGATAACCTTATTGGTTGATACATTTTTGACCATGGGCATCTTTGGGTCAATTTTGGGACCCAATGGTGCCACTTGTAAGTGATAGGAACACTTTATTTTAATTAAGTTAAAATGAATACAAAAATGACACAACCATATATCTTTTAGAAAAACAATTTTACATAGGGTTATATATTTTGGATTTTAGATTTTAAATAATCATTAGAATGATAAATGTATTTCCTACATAATTATAATTTATTTATAAATTTTAGACATTAAATAATTTAATTTATTTACGACACAATGATGATGCAGTAATTACCATAATAGTGAAAAATTAACATAATTGATATTATAAATACCCAAATAAGTAAAATTTGAGACTTTTAATGAATTAAACTAATATTAAAGGTTAATAGGACATGTTATTAATTATTTAATTAACTTTTTTTGAAGTAATAATTCTGTTATGAGTTTCACAAAAATCAACTATTGAATAGTGTCAAAATTAACATAAAAAGGTTTTTAAAACAAATCTTATATTATGGATTGTTATTTTATTCCTAAAAGTATACGGATCGGCCAAGATACTTATATCAAGTTAGTTGTATCATTAATGGACCACTTGGGGGTCTCTTGGATGTATATGGGATGTTTATTAACTATATAATATAAAAATACAAAGTGACATGATAAATTTCATTCTAGTTAACTAAGACTTAAAACTAAAAGATAAGGTTAGTATAATGACCTAAACATGTCTAAATTATATTGTATGAGATTATTTACACTCATACCCACCTTATCTTAGAAATAAATCAATTTTCAGCTATTTAAAACCGAATTTGGCCTTATAATAAAATAATATTTTTAGTTATTCCAAAGGTGCCCCTATCCTCCCTTATAAAATGGCACCTCCTCCCCCTCTTCCTCACACCACTTTGAGCCTTCAGGATCGGACAAAACCTGAAAAATTTTCTTCTAAACTTCCCTAGAAACATCCTAGAGGTCCTGGTCTTCTTCAAATACCAATTTTAGTGCCCTAAGAAGAGGACTCAAAGAGGTGCTTCAAAGAAGAGGTAATGTCTGTTACCGATTCTTTCAACTTTATTTCTTCTTCCACTTCTTCTTATTAGGTTGTTTAATTATTTAGTAATAACATCAGTATCACTAATATACTGATATGTTATTATAAGTATGAAACAACCCTATTTCACCATCTATCCATCCTACGGAAAATGAAATCACCGCGCGTGCGTACGTACTGAATACCGTCTCCACGCCGTGGTGTAATCTATTTTCCACCACCACCTTACATGGATGGATATAATGGTGTAAATAATTACTATATATGATTATTTTAAAGTGATATTGATTCTGAAATAGTATACATACACTCCAATATAGTCCCACAATCATGAGAATGATATCATCGCTTGTGCATACGTACGGACTACCGTCTCCACGATGCGAAAAGATTCATTCTCCACGTTAACCATTCATGAATGATTATAAAGTATATATAATAAGTAATCATGAAATATATGACATAATAATGATACTGGATTTATGTGTATATATATGTATGTCATCTACTTAATTCCATTCAACTCAATAAAGAAACTAAAACAACGTTCGTGCATACATATGGCTTACCGCCTCCATGAACGGTGTATTTCTTTCCATTTACTAATTTATTATTTATATGTATATTCTTAATATATATTATATATAAATCATGTTTTATATTCTGGAATTAAGTAATAATTATCTAAGTAATCATATGAATAATTACAAGTCAAAACATGGACGACAAATGAAACAATTTTACCCAAAATGCTCTTTAACATGGAATTTACAAAATAACGGGTAATATAAAGTCATAAGTGAACCATATACGATATCATAACAATGATTATGATTCTGGAATAAGTCAATGACATTATTTAAATCATTATACAGGAGGTTCAGACACTTACGAAGCAAATCGAACCTAAGGTAAGGGAAAATATCACAATCTCATTTTATCCGAGATTGTTTATACGTTGGTATTTACTAGGGTGTATTTTTTCATCCACATCCATGATTCCTCAATATGTAATATTGTTTACACCCACAAACAATTGTTTAAATCCAATTTTACCCTTCTGTGAGTTTTTAGTAAAAGATATAAAAGGAATCTTTTGTCGTTTTTCGTACGAGGTACTTTTTGACTTTTCCGACAAAAGTACGGGAAGAATGTTTTTTTAACTTATACGACATGAATGGATTTTTAAATAATTATTTCCAAGAAGCTTACATTACATGTTTTCAAGTTTATTTTTAATCAACTTCTTTTAGTTTAAAATTGTATGACATGTTAAGAAAGGAAAATGTTTTCAAAGTAGAAATGATATTTTTCTCAAGAATGGAGTTCAAGTGTTCTATCAAAATTATTTTCCATCTAAGAAAATATAGGGTTCTATTTCTATCCCTATTATTACATTGATTTGATTATGTTGTGATGAAATTATTTTTATGAAATCCTTTATGTTATATGAATTGTTTTATAATGTCATGTTGTTTAAGAATCCCATTTTTATTACATGGGTTATGCAATGATGTATGATTTATGATTTTGTGGCACACATAAGAATGGTATCATTATGATATGGGTGGGACCTATATATCCCTTCAATGCATTGGGTAAAGATTTTATATCTCATGAGATAGACCTGGCTGGAACGGCAGGTTAAACGGGTTCAGTGAAACAGGACTGAAACGAGGAATGAACTCGGTTTAGAAATGGACTTTGTCCACTAAGATAGTCTTGGCAATGAGTCTTGACTAATAAGAAATGATTCTATATGATTATGTTTGTACGCCACAAAGTTTCATGTTTTAAGTTATGATTTTTGGGATTAAATTTCACTACTATGATTTATCCCATGTTATGATATTATGATCTCTTTTGCAGGTTAAGATTTCCAAAATGTTATGTTCTTATGAATATGATGTGATTGATATTTATTTTGTTTACCCTTACTGAGCATTTGAACTCACCCTTTTATGTTTTCTTTTCCCCTGGATATAAAGAAAGGTTTTTGGTAAGAAAAAAAGGGAAGATCTTTATGGGAGATGTTGAAGATCTTTCACCATGATTGGAAGATTACGTTCTGAGTTTCCAAAGACACTAAAATATTACGGTCCTTATGTGTGTTTTTGTTATGTACTAAGTATTCCGCAAAAGTAATGTATTGTCTATGTACGTCAAGCTTGGGGCCTCTACATATACTGTGTGGGTGATCATGGATAAACCAAATAAGGCATCCCACTTCTCTCTTATTTGGGTGACCTTCACCAACAACTATCTAAGTAATGTATATGTGTGGGAGATAGTTCATTTTCATAGTGTTTTTTGGATTATCATTTATTATCAGGATCCCCATATAATATGATGATTCTGGTAGGGACTTCAAAAGGATGTACGATCAAAGGTTTATTTGAGAATAGCCTACCATACTCAGACTAATATCCAATCTGAAAAGATGATTCAGATTATAGAGGATATGCAAGGAGCATGTGTTTTGGACTTCAGTGGTTCTTAGGAATAGTATATGACACTTATATATTTCACATGAAATAATATATTCTGAGAATATATGTTTATAGAACACTTCAATGAATAATATGCGAGGTTGTTCCATTCTCCGCTATTCGAGTTAGAAGTTGTTAAGTCAATACATGTTGGACCAATTCTCATACAGGAGGAATATGAGGAGGTCCAGTTGATTATTAAGTAGTTTTTACCCATGAAAAGTATGTAATAATATTATGTTGACAATTAGATATGACCTTTGGAGTTCAAGGTTCGTCATCAGGTTTTTCTTTGGGTGTATCCTTGGCAAGGTAAATACTTGATCAAGAAGCAAGGGAAGCAAGCATGATGGTTCATTAGGCTATTTGAGATATTAAAGAGATTCTGTTAAATGGAGTACCAATTACCACTTCCACAATGATATAGTTCCATGAATGATGTGTTTCATGTGTCAGAACCTCAGAGATATCACCCTAACCCTTATTATGTAATATATTTTAATGAGTATGACCTTGGTGTCGATGTGTATTTTTATGATCATTTGAACTATATCATAGACCATAGTGAGAAGATTCTCAAATAAAAGATTGTTACTCATATGAAAGTGAAGTGGAATCATGGGACGTTCATAAGGATACCTAGTACAGGTAGTTAGATATATAGGTGCAGTTCCCCAACTTGTTATCTAATACACCATAGTAATGCATGAGTGCATAGCTTGAGGATGAGTTATTATATGGTGGGAAGGTTGTAAGATCCCATAACTTTTTAAGGTGAATTCAATTTTTAGTTCTTGTTTGAGTTTATTTAATTTTTTAATCTAGCCTTTTTTCTAGTGTAAAAGGAGGTTTCACAGGTGTTTTGGGACACATATGAGCCATACTAGCTGAATCAAGTTATTGAATGAAGCTTGGGATAGGTGATAGTTCCACTGGATAGATGATGAAATCCACTAGATAGTTAGTGGGATATAAAAAATTTTATTAATAATATTGGAGGCTCACTAAAAAATCAATGGATCTTGGGAATATTGGGTCTCGTACATGAGGTCCTTCATCCAGTCGGTGAGATCTCCTTCCATGCAGATGCACTAGGGGACGACACAGACTACCTAGTGGTGTTGGGTTAGGTTGTATAAGTAAGGGGTTAAATTGTATTTTTATGCTCCAAAACCCATTATTAATCCTTTTAATCCCCTTATTTGAACCTAATACAAGATTAGATAATTTTGATGGTTCTATAGAGCTTCTGTGACTCCTCCAATGTAAATTATCAAATCTTTTTATCCTCGATTCGATCTTGGTAACCTGAATTGGTGAGTTATTTTCACGACCCGTCCTCAGGACCAGTGCCGTGACTACCCCAAGCCTGCCCTCCATAGGCCAGGGGCTGGCGACTAGCACCAAGACGTAATTCCCGGTAAAAAGGGAAGGAATTGACTTTGTAAATTAAATAAACACCACAGAGCAAGAAAGCAGAAGTAAACACTAAGTAAAAACTGGGTACAACAATAAGTGCGGAAAAGTTAGTGGGCCAGAATTCAAACCCAGACTGAAATTAAAGTACAACTGGAAAGGGAAAACAACAATTGAAAGTAAAGCCGCAGCCTCGAGAAATCCACTGGAAGTCCCACCTGAAGGGTGGGTACATATAGCCTCCACAGCTCCTCGGGTCCCGCTGTCCGGTCCGAGTACGCCCCGCCCAGTGATCCACCTCGGGGTACCGACCTGCTCCTCGTGCCTCAAACACGATCAGCGATGTCCATTGTCTGCAACCAACACAACATAGTGCAGTCATAGCCCGTGAAGGGGTGAGTATAAGCTACTCAGTAGGGACCCCGAGACCCCCGAAGGTCTCCCAGAATCCACAAAGGATAATCCACAAAGGAAAGATACAAACACGAAGTAACATGTGTCACTACTTAGGTATATGCCCGTACATATACCTAAGTCATCAATTCTCATTAGGCTCCAACATCCGAGCTCATGTACAACCCAATCCACACAGGAAACCTCAACCCAATCCACATAGGAAAGCATAACGTAATCCACACCGGATATCAAGTCCATCTTATTGAAGATAATG
This sequence comes from Viscum album, assembly GCA_963277665.1. Taxonomy (NCBI): domain Eukaryota; kingdom Viridiplantae; phylum Streptophyta; class Magnoliopsida; order Santalales; family Viscaceae; genus Viscum; species Viscum album. Next base: position 704,435,357 of record OY728145.1, read on the forward strand.
ATTGAAAGTCAAGATACATCTCACACAGGTATACTTCTTCGTATGACGATAGAGATGATCATATATAGCCACTGATTCATCTAATCCCTTAGAACCACAAAGGATCGATAGGTACTAACCCCCGCAATGACCCACAAAGGATCTGCCCCACACAGGATCGATAGGTAACTAACCCCCGCAATGACCCACACAGGATTAGACCCACACAGGATCTGTAGGCGCTGGCCCACACAGGACCGCTGAGCGCTGACCCACACAGGATCTGACCCACACATGATCGGTAGCACTAATCCACGTAAGATCGCTGAGTGTTGTAGTCATCGTCAGCGAATCCACGGAGGATTTCTGCACAGTCGTCATCGTCGGCATAGTCGTAGCTAGCTCTAGGGTTCCCGCACATAGAAAGATCATTCGGGAGGGTCCGATTCACAAGCCGAGGGACTGATACATCAACTGACACATAGTCCGTAGTTGATGTATCCAATAGTTCCATATCGTCAACAGGAATGCAACGTAACAGACGGCACGTCAATCGGATGTCTGGTCTGAGAGTTATTGGCTTTTTTGTCCCAGGGCCCGGTTGGTTTTTAAGTCAAAACCAACCCGACCGTACTCCAACTGCATCCAAACCTCGAGTGGAGGAAGCCAAAAGGTCCGACTCACTAATAGGAATCCAACAAAGTTGACGGCACGTCAATCGGATGTCCGGAGCTCAAGTTATAAGTGTTTCCGCTCCGACGGCCCGGTTGGTTTCGTGTACGAGCCGACCCGAACGAACCCCAAGTACTCCTAAACCTTGAGTATAATATGCCGAAACGACTATCTTGATCCAAGGATCGCTACGCAACTGACGGTGCGTCGATTGGAGGTCTGAAGCACATGTTATGGGCAACAGAATGAAATAGGTTCGGTATTAAGGGGTTCAGGCCCGGTCTGACCCGGCCTGATACCCCTAGGGTCAGCCCGAACCGGGTCCGGGTCTGGCCCGCTTGGGCACGGCCTGGCCCGGCCTGTTCTTTCCGGTGTGGCCGGCGGCCAATGGGTGGCTCGACCGTTTCGGCCGAGCGAAGTGACGCGGGGGGGGGGGGGGGAGGTTGTCCCCCGCTTTCCTTTGAAACCGTGGCCCCACATGGGGGGCCGCTTTGCTTGCCAACCGGGGGTTACGAACGCTCAGATTCCCCCTGACCAGCCGGCCCGCTTCGGCCGGCCGCCGGTCTCCCCGCTCGGCCGGGCCCCAAGCCGCGGCCTTGGTCTATCCGGCGCGGCGCGACGGCACCATGCCCCTCCGCCGTGGCCCAACTCTGGCCACGGTGCTTTCGTAGTTCTCCGGTGCGGCGCGATGGTGCCGCATCTTTCGTTCTATTTCAATGGCGCGGCGCGACGGCACTCTGCTTCTTCCCTTTCTTTAATATTTTCCGCGTGGTGCTTCGGCACCGCGTTGGCTTGCTCGTGCCGCAATCAAACACAAACCAACAAGGGGGAGGAGGGTCGGCCTTGTTTGTGCCGTCCGACCCCCTCCCATTATTGTGATATCAGGCGTCTCAAAAAGAAAGGAAAATGGCGATGGAAGTAATCACAAAATAAACCCCTACCTCGTCGAATTTGATGAGCGAGGATTCGTCGCGGAAACAATCGTCGCGGAAGAAGGCGTCACAGAGGGGGGATCGTCGCGTCGCAGAAAAGTGTTGCGAAAGAGGCGTTGCTGGCATCCTGGTACACGACATTGCGTAGTCGATCTCCAAGGATTTGGAATTCTATGTTGGAGGTCGGTGCGTTCTTCACGTTCTTCACGTTCTTCGTGTTCTTCGTCGAAGAAGAAGGCTTTTCTCCAAATCCTCTCCACGCAACAAGTTCCTACAGAAATAAAATAAGAGTCATCTTATTTTATTAACGCACATGCCAACATTTGAATTTTTCAAAGAAACGAAACGAACAAATAATTCAATGAATTAATTGTAACGATTTTACCGGCCAAATTAATGAGGCGTTTCTTAACCAGAATAAATGCATGGTTTGACTTCATTAAAAGGGGGGTGTGGATGCGTTACGTAGAAGGAAAGAAACGATGGGGCTTGTGCGGGACCCACCTCACAAATATCCTACCAAGAGGGTAGGATATTGTGGGTCCCACGTTATCCACTTAACTTATTTTAATCTGCTTTAAGTAAAATAAAATAAATTTTTGCACCACTTTTATTTTATTCCTTAACTTAACCCCAAAAATTAAAAACCACACCCGAGCAAACGCAACTTCGAAAAAGGTGTTTCTAAGAAATTACCGGCGCTGCGATTCCATTGGTGCCCTCGGAATTCGATTCCGAGCACCAGTTCAAATTTTAGTAAAACCCGCTCATTCGTTCACTGAACGTACCCGAGCTAAACTTCGGAAAATGATTCCGGGCACACCGGGCCTCGGAATCAGGTGCAATCAGAAACTGCGTTCTTGTAAAATTTACAAGAAAATTATGAAAAAAAAAATTTACATGAATTTTTAGGGTCTTTACATCACTCCCACCTCAGGGATTTACATCCCCGTAAAGATACATAAAAACTAGGGAAACAAATGTGGGTACTGAGCATGCATCTAAGCCTCCCACTCCCTAGTGCTCTCCTGGAGGTTCTCGTGCTGCCAGTTGATGCGTACTAGAGGAATTGACCATCCACATAGGACACGCTCCTGTCGATCTTCAATCTCCACCAGGACCTCCGCAAAAGTCGCCCCATCATCAACGTCCAGCTCCCCTTTGTCAATGATATGCATTGGGTCATGCACGTATCTCCTCCGCAGAGATACATGGAAGACGTCATGCACCCGATGCAACTGAGGTGGTAGAGACAGGTGATAAGCCACCTCTCCTATCCTGCTAAGGACCTAGAATAGTCCGATGAAGCAAGGAGATAACTTTTCGGCTCGGCCAAATCTCTGTAATCCACGTCGTGGTGAGACCCGCAAGAAGATGTGGTCGCCATCCTCGAACTCCAGTGGCCTCCGTCTCCTGTCAGCATAAGACTTCTACCGGCTCTGAGCTATCCTCATCCACTCCTGGATGATCTGGACCTTCTTGGTCGTGGCCTGGACCATCTCTGGTCCAACAAGTGCTTACTCCGCAGGGTCTGTCCAGCACAGGGGTGATCTGCAAGGTCAGCCGTACAACGCCTCGTATGGTGCCATCCCGATGGTGGAGTGGTAGTTGTTGTTGTACGCAAACTCCACCAAGGGTAGGTGGTCCTCCCAGCTGTGACCAAAGTCGAGGAAACATGCGCGGAGCATGTCCTTGAGAGTCTGTATGGTCCTCTCCGTCTGACCATCTGTCTGAGGGTGAAAGGCAGTACTCAGACGTGGCTGCATCCTGAATGCCTCCTGCAACCCCTTTCAAAGCCAAGAAGTAAAGAGAACATCTCGATCAGAGATGATAGATGATGCCACACCATGAAGCTGCACAATCTCCGGAACGTAGAGACTTCCCAAGCCCTCTACTGAGCCCTACTCTATAATGGGTAAGAAGTGAGCCGACATGGTGAGTCAGTCGACAATCACCCAAATGGAGTCGTGACCTCTGGAATTGCGTGGAAGTCCAGTCACGATGTCCATAGATATCCCTCCCACTTCCACTTCGGGACCTACAAGGGATGTACCAAACCTGCTGGTACCTGAGACTCTGTTGGTAAGAAAAGACTATAAAGCGCTCGCCCATCAGATAATGTCGACATGTCTTCAGAGAGAAGACCACTGCTGCTAACTCCAGGTCATGGGTAGCGTAGTTCTGCTCATGCGACCTCAACTGACGTGATTCATAGGCGATCAATTCTCGCTCCTACATCAGGACACATCCGAGTCCAGTCCCGGATGCATCGCAGTAAACTACGTACCCAACTCCCTCCTCTGGTAGCCTCAAGATGGGGGCACTGGTCAATCTCTGTCTCTGCTCCTGGAAGCTCTGCTGACATCTGTCTGACCACACAAAGGGTTTCCCCTTCTTGGTCAAAGCTAAGAGTGGTGCCACAACTCCGGAGAAGTCTGGAACAAATCTTCGATAGTATCAAGCTAGTCCCAAGAAACTCTGCACCTCTGTCACGCTCTTCGGTGGCTCCCACGCTAGTACTGCCTCGATCTTCATAGGATCCACCACAACTCCCGCCTCAGAGATGACGTTTCCCAAGAAGTGGACCTCACGTATCCAGAACTGACACTTCGAAGGATTTCCATATAGCTGGTGCTCTCGGAGTGTGTTAAGTACAACCTGCAAGTGGTAGGCGTGCCCCTCCTCAGTCGTCGAGTATATCAAAATGTCGTCGATTAAGACCACGACAAATCGATCGAGGTATGGATGAAATATCCAATTCATGAGGCCCATGGACACTGCGGGAGCATTTGTTATGCCGAAGGGAACAACCAAGAACTCATAGTGGCCATACCAACATCTGAAGGCCGTTTTCTGCACGTCCTCATCCCGAACTCTGAGCTGATGATAGCCTGAACTGAGGTCTATCTTTGAGAACCATCGTGCTCCCTTGAGCCGATCGAAGAGGTCATCAATCCTTGGTAGAGGATACTTGTTCCTCATTTTCACATGGTTTAGGCGACGATAGTCGACACAAAGTCGCAATCTCCCGTCCTCCTTCTTGGCGAACAATATCGGGGAAGCCCAGGGTGAAACACTGGGTCGGATGAATCTCTTTCCCTGCAAGTCCTCCAACTGTACCCATAGCTCTAGAAGCTCAGAAGGAGCCATCCAAAATGCCGGGGTGGATATCGGGGCTATCCTGGGGTACAGATCAATATAAAAGTCTTCCTCTCTACGAGGAGGTAGTTTTGGAACGTCGTCGGGAAAAACGTCCGCATATTGATCCACCACTGTAGGAAAACTAGGACTCCGCACGTCAACTGCTCCTAGGATGATTCTAGCCAAATGATGAGTGATGAGCTGTCCTCTCCTCTACGAGAGTCCATTCAATGTTGTGAAGGCTCCCTTCTCGCTAGTGAAGGTGAACCTGCTCCCGTCAGTGCGTACACATCACACCTTGCACCTAATACAGTCAATCTGAGCATGGACTGTAGATAACCAATCCATGGCCAAGATGACGTTGTAAGGCCTCGACGCCACTACAAGATGATCCTAGCCGAAGCTCTCACCTCCTAGAGTAAGCTCATACTTCAGGCAACAGTGCGTAATCATCGATTCTGCTTCCGTAGGTGTCTCTAGTCGTAAAGATTGAGCCAACGGCTCCGTCGGAATCTCCGAGATCCGAACAAGGGCAGCAACTATAAAAGAATGACTTTCTCCTGTGTCTATATGAACTACATCATGGGTGTAATAGACATATATAGTACCTCAAATCATCTCTGGTGCGCCATGTTCGTAGGCCTCCGCTGCCTGAAGCTGATCATGCCTCTGCCCGCCAGCTCCCTATGGTCGGGGTGGACCTCCTGGTGGTGGTGGTGGTAGAGCCTCAAAGTGTCCCCCACCCCCTGCTGCTCGGCCAGCTCTTATGCCTTGTCTTCCTGATCCATGCGGGCCACCACGGTCGACCCTCTGCGTCTACCTGGGTGGTCCCTCAACCGTCTGTGTCTCCTCGATACGGCGGGTCGTGCAGTCACGAGCCATGTGGCCCTACCCGCCGCATGCGTAGCACTGCCTGCCTCTCGAAAGATGGTTTCCACACTGTGTGCCCCACACTGCTGAGCCAGTGTCCTGAGGTCATCTTCCTGAGGGTATGGTCTGCCTGGACCGATGATTCATCCGTCGACTACCTGCTGCAGAAGACTCTGCTACGAGCCGCCCCGCGGTAGGTCTCACTAGTGATGAAGGCTAAACAAGGAAGCTCTCGATCAAAAGGGATCACTCCAGTACTCCTTCCTGAGTCGGAATGATGAGGGAGATCAGTGATGCCCTGATCTCATGCCTTAATCCCTGCTCAAAGGTTCGGGCCCGGAAGAATGGGTCCAATACCATGTCTGTCGAGTAGCGCGAGAGATCGGTAAATCTCACCGAGTACTGGGTGACCATCAAGCTGCCCTGCCGCAGCTGTAGAAGCTCCTGGATGCGCACCGCACGAAGGGTGGCTGGGACGAACTTCGAGCGGAAGAGGCTCTCAACGTCCGTCCAGAAAAGAGATTCCTCTACGTGCACCTGGAGCATCAAGCTCCACCATCTTCCTGCTGTCGCGTGTAGTAGGCTCGCTGCGAGGATCACCATGAGGTCTACTGGTGTCCTTAGTAACCTAAAAACCCATACAACTGCCTCCAGCCAATCCTCGGATGCCTGGGGGTCCATCTCCCCGCGAAACCTTGGTGGTCACTAGTGCTGAAACTCTTGCAGTGCAGTAAGGGGATGTTCATCGTCAGCGGCTGGGGCTGGTAACATCAGTGGCTCAGCATGTAGAGGTACCTTCAGTGCCTCTACTGTCGAAGGGCCCTGTACCGAGGCCTCGTTGCTCGGTGGGCTATCGCCACACACAACACTTGGAACCCTAGCTGGCTGCCATCGTGGGGCCATCCTGAAAAGAAACAGGTGCGCCATTTTCAAACAGTATAACTGGTGAGCTGACATAAAGTAATCACAAAGAAAACTTGAAACAGACATGAAATCAATGTTTTCGTTCATTAAGTCTGAAATCAGAAGTCAGGGTCCTGGTGTACGGATACATCGGCCACCGCATCAACACTGGCCTCCTTGGACTGATAACCACACACAATAATCTTAACACGGTTGCTTCACATAGAAAAAGATCAGAGTCCTGAGTTCTGCGGTAGAACTGAACTCCTATGATACCAATTTTTCACAACCCATCCTTGGGGCCCATGCCATGACTACCCCAAGCCCGCCTTCCAGAGGCTAGGCACTGGCGACAAGCACCAAGGTGTAATTCTTGGTAAAAAGGGAAGGCATTGCCTTTGTAAAGTAAAAAAACACCACAGAGCAAGAAAGAAGAAGTAAACACTAAGAAAAAACTGGGTACAACAGTAAGTGCGTAAAAGTATGTGGGCCAGAATACAAACCCAAACTGAAAGTAAAGTACAACTTGAAAGGGAAAACAACAACTGAAAGTAAAGACACAGCCTTGAGCCTTCCACTGTAAGTCTCACATGAAGGGTGGGTACATATAGCCTCCACAGCTCCTCGGGTCCCTCCATCCGGTCCGAGTACACCCTGCCCAGTGATCCACCTCCGGGTACCGACCTGCTCCTCGTGCCTCAACCACGATCAGCGCTGTCTGTCGTCTGCAACCAACACAACGTAGTGCGGGAATAGCCCATGCAGGGGTTAGTATAAGATACTCAGTAGGGATCTTAAGACCCCGGATGTTCTCCTAGAATCCAAAAAGGATAATCCACAAAGGAAAGATACAAACACAAACTAACATCCGACACTACTTAGGTATATGCCCATATATATACCTAAGTCATCAATTCTCGTTCGGCTCCAACATTCGAGCTCAAGTACAACCCAGTCCACATAGGAAACCACAACCCAATCCACACAGGAAAGCATAATGTAATCCACACAGGATATCAAGCCAATCATATTGAAGATAAGGATTGAAAGTCAAGATACAGCTTACACATGTATACTTCTTCGTATGATGATAGAGATGATCAGATATAGCCACTGATTCATCTAAGCCATTAGACCCACAAAGGATCGATATGTACTAACCCCCGCAATAACCCACAAAGGATCTAAACCACACAGGATCGATAGGTAACTAACCCCCACAATGACCCACATAGGATCTCACCGACACAGGATCTGTAGGTGCTGGCCCACACAGGACCGCTGAGCGCTGACCCACACAGGATCTGACCCACACAGGATCGGTAGCACTGATCTACGTAAGATCTCTAAGTTTTGTAGTCGTCACCGTCAAATCCAAGGAGGATTTCTGCACAGTCGTAGTCGCAGCCAGCTCTAGGGTTCCCGCACATAGAAAGCTCATTCGGGAGGGTCCTCTCCACGAGCCGAGGGGCTGATAAATCAACTAACACATAGTCTGGAGTTGATGTATCCAAAAGTTCCGTATCGTCAAAAGGAAAGCAATGTCATAGATGGTGCGTCAATCGGACGCCCGGTCTGAGAGTTACTGGATTTTTTTCCCAGGGGCCCTGATGGTTTTTAAGTCAAAACCATCCCGACCGTACTTCAACTGTGTCCAAACATTGAGGGTATTAATCCAAAAGGTCAGTCTCACTATGAGGAATCCAACAATGGCGACGGAACGTCAATCGAACGTCCAGAGCTCATGTTATAAGCGTTTCCGCTCTGAGGGCCCGGTTGATTTTGTGTACGAACCAACCCGGCCAAATCCCAAGTACTCCAAAACCGTGAGTATAATATACCGAAACGACAGTCTCGATCCAAGAATTTCTACGCAACTGACGGTGCGTCGATCGGAGGTCCGCAAATAATGTTATGGGCAACGGACCAAAAGAGGTTCAGTATTAAGGGGTTCAGACCCGGTCCGACCCGGCCCGATACCCCTAGGGTCGGCCCAAACTGGGTCGTCACGAACCGGGTCCGGGTCTGGCCCGCTTGGGCACGACTCGACCCGGCCCGGCCCAAGCGCGCTGGCGTGGCCAGCGGGTGGCTCGACCGTTTCGGCCGAGCGAAGTGACGCGTGGGGGGGGGGGGGGGGCGCTGCCCCCCGCTTTCCTTTGTAACTGCGGCCCCACATTGAGGGCCGCTTTGTTGGCTTACCAGGGGTTACGGACCCCCGGATTCCCCCTAACCGGCCGGCCCGCATCGGCCGACCGGCTTCTACCGCCACGGGACCGGCAAGGGCCGGTCACCTTTCTCCGCCGCTGGAGGCCAGGAACCGGCCACCGGTCTCCCTACTCGGCCACGGCCCAAGCCGCGACCTTGGTCTGTCCGGCGTGGCACGATGGCGCCGCACCCCTCCATCGCGGCCCAACTCCTGCCGCGGTGTTTTCATAGTTCTCCGGTACGCCGCAACGACGCCTCATCTTTCGTTCACTTTCAACGGCGCTGTGCTTCTTCCCTTTCTTTAATATTTTCCGCGCGGTGCTTCAGCACCGCGTTGCCTTGCTCGTGCCGCAATCAAAAACAAACCATCAAGCGGGAGGAAGGTCGGTCGTGTTCGTGCGGTTCGACCTCCTCCCGTTATTGTGATATCAGGCACCTCAAAAAGAAAGGGAGATGGCGACGGAAGTAATCACAAAATAAACCCCTACCTCATCGAATTTGATGAGCGAGGATTCGTCGCGGAAACAATCGTCGCGGGAGAAGGCGTCGCGGAGAGAGGATCGTCACGTCGCGGAGAAGCATTGCAGAAGAATCATCGTGGAAGAAGCGTTGCTGGCGTCGCGGTACAGGGCGTCGTGTAGTCGATCTCTGAGGATTTGGCGTTCTTCATCGAAGGTCGGTGTGTTCTTCGCGTTCTTCACGATCTTCACGTTCTTCGTCGAAGAAGAAGGCTTTTCTCCAAATCCTCTCCATGCAACAAGTTCCACAGAAATAAAATAAGTGTCATCTTATTTTATTAACACACATGCCAATGTTTGAATTTTTCAAAGAAACTATACGAACAATTAAATCAATGAATTAATTGTAACGATTTAACCGCCCAAATTAATGAGGCGTTTTTTAACCAGAATAAACACATGGTTTGACTTCATTGAAAGGGGGTGCGGGTGCGTTACATAGAAGGAAAGAAACGGTGGAGCTCGTGTGGGCCCCACCTCACAAATATCCTACCAAAAGGGTAGGATATTATGGGTCCCACCATATCCACTTAAGTTAGGTTACGCCGCATTAATTAAAATAAAATAAATTGTCACACTACTTTTATTTTATTCCATAACTTAACCCCAAAAATTAAAAACCACACCCGAGCAAACGCAACTCCGAAAAAGGTGTTTCTAAGCAATTATCGGTGCTGCAATTCCATTGGTGCCCTCAGAATTCGATTCTGAGCATCGGTTCAAAAGTTAGTAAAATCCGCTCATTCGTTCACTGAACGTACCTGAGCTAAAATTCGGAAAATGATTCCGGGTACACCAGGCCTCGGAATCAGGTGCCTTTAGAAACCGTGTTCTTGTAAAATTTCCTAGAAAATTACGAAAAAAAATTTCCTTGAATTTTTCGGGTCATTACATCACTCCCACCTCAGGGCTTTACATCCCAGTAATGATACATCAAAAACTAGTGAAACAAATGTGGGTACTGAGCACGCATCTGAGCCTCCAACTCCCAAGTGATCTCATGGAGGTTCCCGTGCTGCCATCTGATGCGAACTATAGAAATCGATCATCCACATAGGACCCGCTCCTGTCGATCCTCAATCTCCACTGGGACCTCCGCAAAAGTCTCCCCACCATCAATTTCCATCTCATCATGGTCAATTATAATCGTTGGGTCGTGCACGTATCTCCTCAGCTGAGATAGGTGGATGACGTCGTCCACCTGGTGCAACTGAGGTGGTAGAGCCAGGCGATAAGCCACCTCTCCAATCCTGCTGAGGACCTGGAACGGTCCGATGAAGCGAGGAGATAACTTGCCGCCTCGGCCAAATCACCATAATCCACGTTGATGTGAGACCTTCAAGAAGACGTGGTCGTCATCCTCAAACTACATTGGCCTCCGCCTTCTGTCAGCATAAGACTTCTACCGGCTCTGAGCTATCCTCATCTGCTCCTGGATGATCTAGACCTTCTCTGTCGTGGCATGGGCCATCTCTGGTCCCACAAGTGCTGACTCCCCAGGGTCTGTCCCGCACAGCGGTGATCTTCATGGTCGGTCGTACAACACCTCGTATGGTGCCATCCCAATGGTGGAGTGGTAGATTTTGTTGTATGCGAACTCCACCAAGGGTAGGTGGTCCTCCCAGCTGTGACCAAAGTCGAGGACACATGCGCGGAGCATGTCCTCGAGAGTCTGTATGGTCCTCTCCATCTGACCATGTGTTTGAGGGTGAAAGGTGGTACTCAGACGTAGCTGCGTCCCGAATGACACCTACAACCCCTTCCAAAGCCAGGAAGTAAATCGAGCATCTCGATCGGAGATGATAGATGATGGAACACTATGAAGACGCACAATATCCGGAACATAGAGACGCCCCAAACTCTCCACTGAGCCCTGCTCTCTGATGGGTAAGAAGTGAGCCAACTTGGTGAGTCGGTCGACAATCACCCAAATGGAGTCGTGACCTATGGAAGTGTGTGGAAGTCTAGTCACAAAGTCCATAGATATTTCGTCCCACTTCTACTCAGAGACCTCCAAGTTCTGTACCAAACCTGCTGGTACCTGAGACTCTGATGGTCAGAAAAGACTATAAAGCACTCGCCCATCAGATAGTGTTGCCATGTCTTCAGAGCGAAAACCACTGCTGCTAACTCCAGGACAAGGGTAGCATAGTTCTTCTCATGCGGCCTCAACTAACGTGATCCATAGGCAATCACATCCCACTCCTGCATCAAGACACATCCGAGTCCAGTCCCTGATGCATCGCAGTAAACTACGTACCCAACTCCCTCCTCTGGTAGCCTCAAGATGGGGGTGCTGGTCAATCTCTGTCTCATCTCCTGGAAGCTCTGCTGACATTTGTCTAACCACGAAAAGTGTTTCCCCTTCTTCTTCAAAGCTGATAGTGCTGTCGTAAATCTGGAGAAGTCTGGCACAAATCTCAAATAGTATCCAGCTAGTCTCAAGAAACTCTGCACCTCCGTCACACTCCTGGGTGGCTCCCAAACTAATACTTCCTCGATCTTCGTAGGATCCACCACAACTCCTACCTCAGATATGACGTGTCCCAAGAAGTGGACCTCATGTATCCAGAACTGACACTTCGAGATCTTTTCATATAGGTGGGGCTCTCAGAGTGTGTCAAGTACAACCCAAAAGTGGTAGGCGTGTTCCTCCTCAGTCGTCGAGTATATCAAAATCTCGTCGATGAAGACCACGACAAATCGATCGAGGTATGGATGAAAGATCATGTTCAGGAGGCCCATGAATACTATGGGTGCATTGGTTATGCCGAAGGGCATAACCAAGAACTCATAGTGGCCAAACCGACATCTGAAGGTTGTCTTTTTCACGTCCTCGTCCCGAACTCTGAGCTGATGATAGCCGGACCTGAGGTCTATCTTTGAGAACCACCATGCTCCCTTGAGCTGATCGAAAAGGTCATCAATCCTCGGTAGTGGATACTTGTTCCTAACTGTCACCTGGTTCAGGTGACGATAGTTGAGACAATGTCACAAGCTCCCATCCTCCTTCTTGGCAAACAATATCAAGGAATCCTAGGGTGAAACACTGGGTCGGATGAATCCCTTGCCCTACAAGTCCTCCAACTGTACCCGTTGCTCTAGAAGCTTGGCGGGAGCCATCCGATATGCTGGGGTGGATATCGGGGCTGTCACGGGGTACATATCAACATAAAAGACTACCTCTCTGTGAGGAGGTAGTCCTAGAATGTCGTCGGGAAAAACGTCTGCATACTGATCCACCACTACAAGAAAACTAGGACTCCGCATGTCAACTGATCCTAGGATGAGGCTAGCCAACTGATGAGTGATGGGTTGTCCTCTCCTCTGCGAGAGTCCATCCTGTGCTACGAAGGATCCCTTCTCGCCGGTGAAGCTGAACCTGCTCCCGTCGGTGTGTACACATCACACATTGTGGCTAATACAGTCAATTTGAGCATGGAATGTGGATAACCAATCCATGCCCAAGATGACGTTGTAAGGCCTCGATGACACTACAAGAAGATCCCAGCCAAAACTGTTGCCTCCTATAGTAAGCTCACACTGCCGGAAACAATGCGTAATCGTCGAGTCTACTCCCGTAGGAGTCTCTAGTCGTAAGGATCGATCCAATGGCTCCATCAGAATCTCCGAGATCCGAACAAGGGCAGCGGCTATGAAAGATTGACTCTCTCCTGTGTCTATAAGAACTGAAGCAAGGGTGTAATTGAAACAGATAGTACCTCTAATCATCTCCGGTGCACCGTGTTCGTAGGCCTCTGCTTCCTGAAGCTGAGCCTGCCTCTACCCGCCAGCTCCCTGTGTTCGGGGTGGACCTCCTGGTGGTGGTGGTGGTAGAGCCTCAAAGCGTCGCCCACCCCCGGCTGCTCGGCCAGCTCCTCTGCCTCGTCCGCCTGATCCCTGCGAACCGCCACGGTTGACCCTCTACCTCTACCTCGTTGGTCCCTCAACCGTCTGTAGCTCCGTGGTACGGCGGGTCGGGCAGTCACGAGCCATGTGGCCCTGCCCTCCGCATGCGTAGCACTGCCTACCTCTCAAAAGACTGGCTCCGTGCTGTGTGCCCCGCACTGCTGAGCTAGTGTCCTGAGGTCGTCTGCCTGAGGGTCTGGTCTGCCTGGACCCATGAGTCATCCGTTGACTGCCTGCTAGAGAAGACACTGCAACGAGCCACCCCGCGGTAGGTCTCGCTGCTGATGAAGTCTCAGTAAGGAAGCTCTCGATCAAAAGGGATCGCTCCAGTACTCTTTCCTGAGTCGTAATGCTGAGGGAGATCATCGATGCCCTGATCTCATGTCTTAATCCCTGCTCAAAGGTCCGGGCCTAGAAGAATGGGTCACGTACCATGTCTGTTGAGTAGCGCGAGAGATCGGTAAATCTCGCCGAGTACTGGGCGACTGTCAAGCTATCCTACCGCAGCTGTAGAAGCTCCTGGATGCACACCGCACGAAGGGTGGCTGGGACGAACTCTGAGCGGAAGAGGCTCTAAAAGTCCATTAAGAGAAGAGATGCCTCATCGTGCAAATGGAGCATCAAGCTCCACCATCTGCCTGCTGCCGTGTGCAGTATGCTCGCTGCGAGGATCACCATGAGGTCTGCTGGTGTCCTCACTAACATGAAAACCCGTACAACTTCCTCCGGCCAATCCTCGGATGCCTGGGGGTCCTTCACCCAACGGATCCTGGGCGGTCGCTGGTGCTGAAACTGGTGCAGTGCACTAAGGCTACGTGCATTGTCAGCGATTGGGGCTGGTAGCATCGGTGGATCGGCAGGTAGAGGTACCGCCGGTGCCTCTTCTGTCGAAGGGCCCTGTACCGAGGCCTCATCGCTCGGTGGGCTATTGTCACGCACAACTCTGGGAACCCTAGCTGGCTGCCGTCGTGGGGCCATCCTGAAAAGAAACAGGTGTGCCACAGTCAAACAATATACCTGGTGAGCTGACATAAAGTAACCACAAAGAAACCTTGAAACACACATGAAATCATTGGTTTCGTGCATTAAGTTGGAAATCAGAAGTCAGGGTCTTGGTGTACGGATACATCGGTCGCCGCATCAACATTGTCCTCCCTGGACTGATAACCACACTCAATACTCTTAACACTATTGCTTCACATAAAAAAAATATCAGAGTCCTGAGTTCTATGGTAAAACCGAACTCCTCTGATACCAATTTGTCACGACCTGTCCTCGGGGCCCATGCCCTAACTACCCCAAGCCCACCTTCCATAGGCCAGGGGTTGGCGACTAGCACCAAGGCGTAATTCCCGGTAAAAAGTGAAGGCATTGCCTTTGTAATGTAAAAAAACACCACCGAGCAAGAAAGCAGAAGTAAACACTAATTATAAACTGGGTACAACAGTAAGTGCGGAAAAGTAAGTGGGCCAGAATACAAACCCAAACTGAATGTAAAGTACAACTGGAAAGGGAAAACAACAACTAAAAGTAAAGACGCAGCCTCGAGCCTTCCACTGGAAGTCCCACCTGAAGGGTGGGTACAGATAGCCTCCAAATCTCCTCGGGTTCCGCCGTCCGGTCTGAGTATACCCCACCCAGTGATCCACCTTCGAGTACCGAACTGCTCCTCGTGGCTCAACCACAATCAGCACTGTCCGTCGTCTGCAACCAACACAACATAGTGCAGGCATAGCCCGTGAAGGGGTGAGTATAAGCTACTCAGTAGGGACCCCAAGACCCCCGAAGGTCTCCCAGAATCCACAAAGAATAATCTACAAAGGAAAGATACAAACACGAAGTGACATTTGGCACTACTAAGGTATATGACCATACATATACCTAAGTCATCAATTCTCGTTCGGCTCCAACATCCGAGCTCATGTACAACCCAGTCCACACAGGAAACCACAGCCAAATCCACATAGGAAAGCATAACATAATCCACACATGATATCAATTCAATCATATTAAAGATAAGGATTGAAAGTCAAGATACAGCTCACACATGTATACTTCTTCGTATGACGATAGAGATGATCAGATATAGCCACTGATTCATCTGAGCCATCAGACCCACAAAGGATCGATAGGTACTAACCCCCACAATGACCCAAAAAGGATCTGACCCATACAGGATCGATAGGTAACTAACCCCGGCAATGACCCACATAGGATTGGACCCACATAGGTTCTATAGGCGCTGGCCCACACAAGACCGCTAAGCGCTGACCCATATAGGATCTGACCCACACAGGATCAGTAGTACTGATCAATGTAAGATCGCTGAGTGCTGTAGTCGTCGCCATCGAATCCACGGAGGATTTCTGCAGAGTCGTCATCGTCGTCGTAGTCGCAGCCAGCTCTAGGGTTCCCACACACAGCAAGCTCATTCGAGAGGGTCCGCTCCACGAGCTGAGGGACTGATACATCAACTGAAACATAGTCCAGAGTTGATGTATCCAAAAGTTCCATATCGTCAACAGGAACTCAACGTCACAGACGGCGTGTCAATCGGATGCCCGGTCTGAGAGTTATTGGTTTTTTCATCCTAGGGGCCCGGTTGGTTTTTAAGTCAAAACCAACCCGACCATACTCCAACTGCATCCAAACATATAGCGTAGTAACCCAAAAGTTCATTCTTACTAATAGAAATCCAACAAAGTCAACGGCGCGTCAATCGGACATCTGGAGCTCAAGTTATAAGTGTTTCCGCTCCGAGGGCCCGGTTGCTTCCGTTTACAAACCATCCCGGCCGAACCCCAAGTACTCCGAAACCTTGAGTATAATATAACAAACTGACCATCTCGATCCAAGGATCTCTATGCAACTGACAGTGCGTCGATCGGAGGTCTGCTGCTCATGTTATGGGAAATGGACAGAAAGAGGTTCGGTATTAAGGGGTTTGGGCCTAGTCCGACCCGGCCCAATACACCTAGGGTCGGCCCGAACTGGTTCAACCTGAACCATGTCCGAGTCTGGCCCGCTTGGGCATGGCCCGGCCTGGCCGTCGCGGCCAGCGGGTGGCTCGGTCGTTTCGGCCGAGCGAAGCGACACGTGGGGGGGGGGCACTACCCCCCGCTTTCCATTGTAACCATGGCCCCACGTGGGGCTGATTTGCTGGCCAACCGGGGGTTATAGACCCCCAGATTCCCCTTGACCGGCCGGCCGGCTACCGCCACCAAGGGACGGTCCCCTTGCTCCGCCGTCGGTGGCCCGGAACTGGCTGCCGGTCTCCCCGCTCCGCCGCGGCCCAAGCCGCGGCCTTGGTCCATCCGGCGCAGCGCGACGGAGTCACGCCCCTCCGCCGCGGCCCAAATCAGGCCACGGTACTTTCATAGTTCTTCATTGCGGTGCAACGGCGCCGCATCGTTGGTTCGATTTCAATGGCACGACGTGACGGCGCTGCGCTTCTTCCCTTTCTTTCATATTTTCCGCGCGGTGCTTCATCACCGCGTGGCCTTGCTCGTGCAGCAATAAAAAACAAACCAATAAGGGGGAGGAGGGTCGATCATGGTCGTGCGGTCCGACCTCCTCCCCTTATTGCGATATCAGGCGGCTCAACAATAAAGGAAGATGACAATGGATGTAACCACAAAATAATCCCCTACCTCATCGAATTTGAGGAGCGAGGATTTGTCATGGAAACAACCGTCACGGAAGAAGGCGTCGCAGAGGGAGGATCGTCACATCGCGGAGAAGCGTCGCAGAAGAAGCGTCGCAGAAGAAGCGTTTCTAGCATCGCGGTACACGGTGTCGCGTAGTCGATCTCTGAGGATTTGGCGTTCGTCATCGGAGGTCAGTGTGTTCTTTGCATTCTTCGCGTTTTTCGCGGTCTACGCGTTCTTCGTCGAAGAAGAAGGATTTTCTCTAAATCCTCTCCACGCAATAAGTTCCAACAGAAATAAAATAAGGGTCGTCTTATTTTATTAACGAACATGCCAACGTTTGAATTTTTCAAAGAAACGAAACGAACAATTAATTCAATGAATTAATTGTAACGATTTAACTGCCCAAATTAATGAGGCGTTTCTTAACCAGAATAAACGCACGGTTTGACTTCATTAAAAGGGGGTTACGGGTGCGTTACATAGAAGGTAAGAAATGGTTGGGCTCGTGCGAGCCCCACCTCACAAATATCCTACCAAGATGGTAGGATATTGTGGGTCCCACCTTATCCACTTAACTTAGGTTAAGCTGCTTTAAGTAAAATAAATTAAATTGTCGCATCACTTTTATTTTATTCCTTAACTTAACCCAAAAAATTAAAAACCACACCCGAGAAAACGAAACACCACAAAAGGTGTTTCTAATAAATTACCGGCACTGCGATTCCATTGGTGCCCTATGAATTCGATTCCGAGCACCAGTTCAAAATTTAGTAAAACTCGCTCATTCGTTCACTGAACATACCCGAGATAATCTTCGGAAAATGATTCCTGGCACACCGGGCCTCGAAATCAGGTGCCGATAGAAACTGCATTCTTGTAAAATTTCCATAATAATTAAGAAAAAAAATTTCCTTGAATTTTTCGGGTCTTTACAGTAATTATTGGAATTGACAAATTATTTTTGTCTTCCCCTTTGATCCCATTCCTCTATCCATTTTTAACATGTGAGTCCTTGTCGACATACCATTTTTTCAACCCAACCTATTTGGTAAACTATTAGTTTTTATGAATTCATATGATTAAACCTCCTGTGAATCTTGTTGGATCAGTTGGTGTTGAGAATAAGACTTTAAACTACCTAAGAGGTGTAAATACCCCTAGGACTATGTGGACTTGGAAATGGTTAATGTGTGAGTTGGATTAACATTGAATTTTACTAACATGGTAATTGGTGTATTTGTGAAGATGAAGAAACACATGGATTTAAAGTGATTAATTATTTTGTTTTTTGCATTGGAATTTTGAAATTATGGAATAAAAAATAATAACATGTTAAAGGATTTGGGAATAATTGAAATTTAAAAATTTATTATTATAATAATTATGGTAATTGGTAAATTAACAAAATGGATAAAATGTCAATTTGGGACTTTTTAAAAAATAACAAATAATAATTATGATCACATGTTTGGGATTTTTATTTGATTGCTATACATTTTTATTTCATGAATTTTATGGATGGTTACTTGGATAATTTTTTCCTAGAAATGGTTAATGTACCATCGGAAAAAATAAGTGAATCTAGCATGGTAATTCACAAAGAGTGTAATATAAATAGATTTAAAACTTCAAACATGGAATGGGTAATAAACAATGGTAATATATAAGTGGATTTAACATGGGAATGTGCATAGAGCCTTGTATTCATGGTTACTTGATACTTAACCATTGGTATGAGTAATTTACCCTGGGAACACGTATGTGTATTTAGAAAGAGAATTATCATAGAGTCTGGTATTGATGCTCCAGGGTTAGATGTTTGGTTACTTAAAACACATTATTGATGATTCAACCTATGTATAATAATCCATTAATTCAAATTCATATTGGTTTCTCGATACATGTTATCAAGATTAATCATAGGAAGAAGAATCCAAAAACGAATATAGACATCTATCATTGAGATAAACCAGGAATTGGATGACCTCTGGTGTTAACCAAGAGTTTCAGGGTCGGTAGTTTTGTTTGATGATCAATAAAAATTTATGAATTCATTCCCATGTATATTGTATTGTTCCATGTGATATTTATTTTATCTAGATATTTTTATCCATCATGGGTGTCGACCGACTAGGTTGTACTCAAACCCTTTTCGAGATTTATTTTAATACTCTAGGATACATAAAAGATATTGATCTGGAGAAGGGAAAGGGTCCCTGTTCTCAATTGGTTTTCATGCTAGATGATACTAGAGCTTAGATATTAGATCATGAATGTGGTTTGGGACTATGATTTTAGAGTCCTTTTTATAATTATGTCTATTAGTATATTTCTTGTATGACTTTCACATTCCATTTACCAGACATCTAGTATAACATGACATGGTTTATAATATATATATATTTTGGTTTTATCATTTATTTTCTAGTGATTTTGAATATTTGATTTTTTTTATTTTATTTCCATTGTGGTTACCACTCTGTATAAGATGGTATAATCTCCCCATAATATACTTTTCACTCTCATTGATAGTTAGTCTTCTTTTTAATACTAGGAGTCATTCTTGAGGTCACATAGTGGCCTAACTTAGTAATGTGAGGGAGTATCGGGCTGGTGATATTACATTTAAAATCTAATTTAATAAAAATAACCATATTAATCTCTTTTTTCATTACCTTTTTCATATTTATTACCTATTTTAATAAGTATTTATTACCATTCATTACACATATATTATATAGTTATTGATTATTTTCATAATCATATGTAAGTAATTTTTATTTTTTAATACAAGTTTTTCATTAATGGTGTTGATACTTGGTCATAGATTCCAAGTTCAACATTACCATATTTTCCAAGGTAGTATAATATTTTACTTTCAGGTGTAGCGAAAGGGTGTGGATGGCATGGGAAACATCGATTTTAGCCTTAATTTATCTATTATTGTTTCTAACCATGATAAAAATTCCATTACAAATAAAAAATTATAGATTACTTAACTCAAAAAATACATCAGAACCTGAAAAGGATGATCTTCACATGTAATTTATAATTATTTTATAATAAGATATATAATTACCTCAACTTGTCATTCCACTTTATTTGATGATTTGGTTTACTATATATCATCCTATAATCATTATGCTATAGGATCCATGTGAAAATATATATATATAGGTGATCCAAATGAGAACCAAAATATCTAAAGGTCACCTAGAATCATCGTGTTCTATCATGACTGATCATGATCACTTGAGTTGTTCGTGGTTGATCATAATAGAATTATTTTGAAGGAAAAAATGACTATTTATGTTCTCTAGAAATAATGATAGAGTAGTATGAGAGAGAACATTTTATATATCTGTATCCCCTCTAGTTCATTAGAGAGTCTCTCTTAATTCAATGTGCATGCAAAGAGTTATTATGGAAAGTGATATAATTTTAGATATATTATGGAATGTTTAGGGTTAGAAAGTCACACACAATCCCCTTTATTACTAGATTATTCTTAGTTCATTACATGTCCAATGATAATAATAAAATCTAATTTACATGTCCACCTCTTTAATAATATAAAGAAAATATCATTATTAACATTTATAATAATTCTATTAAGATCTGTTCTATTTTACTCATTGACATTTATTGGTCCTTGAATTATGATTATCTATTTAATAAAAATATTCACTACATTATTCATTTATAAATATTATATAAACCAATCCATAAAAATAAATATTTATTTTTATTATTAGAGTCACTTATTTTTTCTGAATAACTTGTTATTAAATTATAGCGATCAACTAAACTCAAATAAATATTATTTATTTTAAATTGTTAAATTCAATACTTGAATTTAATTAAGATTGTATATTAACTTATTGTGTTACCCTCTATGAATATTTCTAAGCCCCATTAAGAATGACCGACTAAAGTCCAACATTAGCATCTAGAAACAAGATAATTCATCGATAAAGAATTATGTTAATGTCACAATGACATCTAACATATTATGAATGCTTACTATATAATATAATACCTTTATCATAATATCTCAAATAATTTAGGCTTCATGTTGGTGCCATAAACCTATATGATTGATGTCTCTTTATTTAAAATTATAGAAACTAAATTTACCACCAAACATCATGGACAAGGATTTATCCAGGTATTTCCACTCCCATCAAATGGGCTTGGGATATCAAATTTAAATAAGGGATATAAGGGAGAAATATATTTCTCAAATTATCCATTGACTCTATTTCACTCATGATGAACCCTACATATCATGTCACACCGTGATAATATGTCACCATAGTTTTCTTTAATACATCAAATTATGCAAGTCTTTCAATCTATTAATGATAATCTAAAATCATAAGGATCAATACACACATCCATAAATTGGAAATTCCCATGACATAGGAAAATTTGGATTTTCTATTGATGTGTATGTTCTCATAACCTCATATCCTTGAGATTACTAAGTGAGAACTCTATGAGATGGTTTTTAAACGAATTATGACTCTCCTAACCGTAATAGACAATATCATATGTGTTCCATCAAACAATATCATTTGGATATATAACATATATTCTACAATATTGGCATGTGACCTCCTAGTTGTCATCAATGTGGGGAACTATCATGAACTTTTAGTGAGATATATATTTTTAGGATTCAATCACATAAAAAAATTCTTAGGAACAACACTAAGGTGTTAAGAACATTTTATTAACATGTAATAAATTACAATGAAATTAAATTCTTGGGAAAAACACCAACTAACTCCCACTTTCCCTGGACCAAAATAATAATAACTTTAAGTCCACCAGCTCCCACATGATACAGATGCCTCTATTATGATAAATCTCATGTCAAGGGGTCTACCATTTTTTCCATCATAGATATGTTTCTCACCTAAACTTGACAGCATTGATAAGAACCCATCATGAGATAAATCATATGAGGTATGGGTTTTTTCCTTTAATGTGACCTTGGATATTTAAAAAGGTTCATTACATGATTGTTATCATCGTATAATATGATAGATTTTTGAATTTTATGTAATACAACAAAATACATTACCATTTGTTAAATGAAAACTACTTCATTGGTTGAAACGAAAGTTGTGCAATACTCTAACACTAATACTGAATCGATAATAACTAGTTTTTTGTACTATTCAAGCTCACAGCTCCTCATTTGATTCAAAAAAACATATCTATATTGTGATTTCATATAATTTTGATCTATCTAAAATTTATCATCTATATAACCCCTGATGATTATCCCTTTATCTCCTCCATACAAGAGGAACATATCCTTAGTTCACCTCAGATTATTCGGGAAAGACTTACCAAAAGTCTGATATTGTTCAATAGGATCATCTTGATATCTTCTTAACATGATCAAATCATTGGAAACATCAAGCCTTATATATATAATGGAATACATAATAATCCCTATCAGAAAAAAATATAGTATATTACTATCTATCTCCCTTTCCACTTTTTTCAAAGAAAACATTTTTCTTGGATAGATTTATACCATGTGGAACTAGAAACAATAATATTTTATATTGTTACATACATATAATCTTGATTATATAGTCAATAAATGTATTTTGACTCATCTAAACCACACCCTTGGATATATCATTCATGATCTTGATCCAAATATTTTAGGTTTGTTCAACAAAATCCTTCATGGAGAAGAACATTTTCAACCATGAAATAATATCTAGTAAGGAAGGTATATTTATTCCATTTATTAATATATCAAAAAAATATTGTAATAACACTAGAAATGTTACTCTTTAAAAGATAAATGTTAATACTCATGTCAACAAGGTGGACACTTCTTTTCAAGAGCCTATTTGATTTTAAATCTATATTTATGTGTGATTTTCTTAGATTAGTGTTTATTGTGGGTGACCTACTGGGATGTTTATCAAGTTATGTGTGAGTGAGGATAAAAGTCACTGAAATAACATGAGTCCAGAAGTGCGTATTATCATTAATCTGAGAAGTGGCCCAAATGGGCAATATCTTGTGGTGTGATAGCAGGAAAACCAATTTATTATAAGACACTCATAGGGAAATATTAAAAGGTTCCGGGATTGGGAAAGGCTGGTTCATGAGAAATGGTATCAGATATAATACCTAGTTGGAAGTGAAGAGGCTATACCTATGTTTGATTTGTGGGGTCCACAAAAAGGTAAATGTGCTTTAGTGGGGTGGAGAGTGTAAAATCCCTAGAAAAGATGCAATTAAAAGGATATATACAACAACTAATTTCAACAACGTGAACCTTTCTTATCTAGAGACTACATAATTAAAACTACCAAGTTAAGTGTTTTTTTCCAAAATTCATGGCCAGGATGGGTGACCTCCTATAAATATTTCCAAGGTACGTGTGAGTGAGGAAAAAAACACTGATAGAAAATGTTTTTTCCTAAGATAATAGTCATTAGTATGATAAGTGGCCTAGATGGGTTATAAAACATGCTCTGCTGGGAAGGAAAACAAGGTATTACAAGATTCCCATGGGGTTAAATGACCATTTTCTAATTATTTTATAAACACATTCCTTAAATTCATTCTTAATGGAAACAAATAATTTTATGGCTTCATCCAACCAAAAACCACACAGCATAGATGCATTCTTTTATCCATAAATGGATCTTTGTATGTTTTATACCTTTTTGGACTTTCCTAGTCATATACAGTTTTGTTTGTGTCATATACCTATCATCCTAAATGTTCTTCTTATGTAATTTAGTTTTGAAATCCATTTTCCTAATCACATTTTCATTGAAGGTTGTTACGGTATGAAACATTATGATGGGTTTTATACAGGAAACTAGAGAAAAGGTTTCATCATAGTCAATGCCTTTAATTTTTTTATTAACCCTTTAGACATAATACATAATTTATAGGTATTTAATTTACCCTCCCTATCCTATATTTTATTGAATTACCATTTACACCCAATGATTTTTAAGATTAACTGGTGGATCGATCAAAACTAAAACATGGTTTTGATACATGGAATCCATCTATACAACCATGGATTCTTTCGATATTATATCCTTTGAGGCCACTACTACCTCTTTATATGAAATAGAATCATTATTTTCAACCAAAAAGGATCCAACATCATCGCTAACTAGAAAACCACATCTTTATGGTTCTCTTAACTTTCCAGTGCTCTTATGTAGAAATTGTACCATGGAACACCCTGATAGGGGAGGGGTGAATTAGGGGGTCAAATATTCCTTTTAAAGTGGCGAATCATGTTCCCTATTTGGTAGGAATATAATTAACCTATATGAGGTAATCGTGAATTTATAATAAATTCATATGTAGAGGGAAAACACAACAGTTTTACTCAGTTCAACACTAAGGACTAGTAAATGGAGCATATGCTGATTTTGTGTCAGTCAAACATACAGCTAATAAACATTTCTATTTGTGGAATACATAATTTCATACACATTAACTATGTCCTAGATGCACTGACATTAAATATTTCATGAATAGAACACTACATCATTTATAACACTTCATTAGACTTCCCTATATCACTGCTTGGGGCGATTTTATACTCACATTAATGACATGAATCTCGCTTCAGTGGATTGGAATTTAATTCTTTGTCCATGACTAGTAAGAGATTCTTCATGTACCATATACCTAAGGTGATTTAAATGAAACCACTATTTACCTAAACCTAATGATTAACATTACTATTTGAAAAGCGCCTTTACAAAGCTCACAACCTTCACGAAACAAATTTCCTTCATGATACACTAATTTTTCATTGAATAACAATTGACCAAGAAACATATGTTTTTAGTATACCTAATTATTTTCAAGTCTAAGTTAGTCTTTTTGTAATTCTCGGGATCACAAAAATTACATTATTCATGAAGCCTCTTTCCATTACAAATACCTAGTGATTTATCCTTTTCTCCAATTTTTTTTGCATGAAATGATGTGGGGGTAGCCGCCTATTTATAGGCTCAACCTTTAATTATGATCCCAATAACTCAATAGATTTTTTTTGAAACTAAAAAATAATTTTCATGAATAACTTCTATTCATGAATCCCTAGTGAAATTTAACCTGTTTGTGAAGCTTTCTCGTAGTCATGAAGAATACTATCAAGCCATCACACATTAATTATGCTTGTAGTATTTGGAAAGAACACCATTTTTTCATCGTGCATTTTTGATGTTCCATACCTTAATGAAGATAAAAATTTATGAAAACAAGTCTATCTGAAACACATTCATCGTGAAATTTACACCTTTATAATATTTGAGATGTGTGAATTCCACAAAATTAATATTTGTGAATCTTTCTCAATATTCCAATTTTTGAGCCCAAAAAATTTGCAAAAACATGGAAATGACACCACCATCAAAATTGTAGTCATATTTTACTGTAAGACTACTTTCCCTAAAAAATCCTTGATTGTCCTAGTGATAGTTGACATTAAACACAATAAAGACTCTATTTACAGTTTGAAGGGCCTTTGTTCCAACAATTTACTCCTTTTTTTGTTGGTAATTTGTAGATAACTTCCAAAAAGCACCATCCAATATCAAAAACTAAAAGGTGAGAAACAAATCATCCAACACTATAAGTATACATGAGAAATTATTGGTGTAGAAAATAATAGGGTAATCATGAAATTGGTTATTGTGGTTTTTAATTCATAATGATGATGAAGAAAATCTCTGAGAAATCAGAATTATTTATTCATAATAAATAATTATATTCATGTCATGAAATAAGTTCATGGTTTTCCAAAAACCTAAAACCTGCAAACCATTATAAAATTGAATTTTTCATTCTATCCCTTTGGAAATAAACCCAAAGAACATATATTTTTATTTTTATAGCATAAAATATACTACCAATGGATCATATCTCCCCCATATACCTGCATCACTTCCACTCCAAGATTAAAAGACTTATCTTAAATGGGTACATTGGATTTTTCATAACCTCCTCATGTAATGGGAGTTTTATGAACATTATGGTTCAACTAATCATTCTCAAATACATGTGAGGACAATGGATTTATCATAACAAAAACCACATGGTCATCAGCTCCAATATGTTCCATTTTAATCACACCATGCTAAACTTTTTTACTTGATGATGTGATATCTGTTTTCAATATGTTTTGTATAACAGTGATGAACTGGGTTATTCATAAGATTGATCATGCTCTTATTGTCTTAATGAATCACCATCATCTGTTTCAACTCATAAAAAAATAAAAATTTGTTTCTTCGTCCATAATAGTTCAGTGAAATACATTATAGTAGAGATATACTCTACTTAATCCATACTAAGAGATGTTATTTCTTAATTCTTTCTCAACAATCCAACACATTTATTTCCAATGATTAATTCTCCAAAAAAATTCAATATTTTCCACCACATTTCTAACCTAGTTAGCATCATAAAATTCTTATAATTCATTATCTCTTCCCCCAGGAAATAATAATCCAAAATTGAGAGTATCTTGAATATATCTTATTATTGTTTTAATTAATTCCAAATGTTCTTCCTTCAGATTACTTTAAAATAAAACCAATAAGCATCATGAAAAGATAATATATGGCCATTGTTTCCCCCCAGAAAATAGATCCTGGTTAGGAATCACTGATTCTAGAATTTTTACACAATATTTATTTATAAAACCTAAATCACACAATAGTTATGTTTCTAAAGGGACCTAATTTCCAAAGGCAGGTGTTTATTAGGTTTATTGTGTAACAATACTTAAGAACTCACATTGGTCGAGAGGATGGGAGGTCAGGATTATCACACCCTTTTGGGGGGAATTTTTTCCTATTCGAGGAAACTCTTATAGATTTAAGATATGTTCATGAATCCTTATTAATTTACCATGTGTAATATAGGTTTCCTTATAAATTTTCATTCAATTATTAGAATGTATGGTACATAGAATCATCTGTATGTATTTGAGGATATTCATCGATGGAGATATATGTATGTATTCAAGGTTACCTATAAATATTATCATCTCATATACTTCTAAAATTATCTATGGTTGTTATTACGATAATGCTGGTTTTTTAGCCACTCAGCGAGCCACATTGGAATTTATCATCACCTATGGACACAAAAGTTGTTTGGATGTTGGGATCGTGCCCATAGATGGTATACCTATGCATCCTCATTAAAGGAATCATAACCCTCGTAGTATAATGAATCTTAATTTAGAAAAAAATTATTTTTAAGGTTGTGTGATAAGGACCTACCTGTATAGTTTAATTTCATGTGGTAAAGACATATAGGTGGGAGGATCCTAGTCAAAGATTAGTGTGGGAGTTATGCCGAATCTACCCAAGGAAACTATAAAATATATGAGTTTCCAAGTGGTATTAGGCCCTACCATGAATGTGGCACATAAAGAATAGGGTTAATTTAGAATGTAGGGTTTGAACTTCTGGGAAGCTTCCAATATATCCCACTTGGGTAGGAATTAAATCCCACACAGTTCAGTATGTGTCTAAGGGAACTAAAACCATTTTAGAGAAATAGGTTGGGTCTTACTCCTAAATAGTATGAGCTTATAACAAGGTCCATGAGAGATCTATTAACTCATGGATTTTAAAGGGTGTACATAATTCAGAAATTAATCCAAAGGAGTATGTCCGGATTAAGGGAATTATGGTTAGACTTTTGAGGAGGATTTCCATTGAGCTCGGGCCTCAGGTGAAGGCTTCTTAAGTATCCCAGTTTTAGTGGGAACCAATGTTCTTGTTGTTCAAGATATGAGGTCTATTTTGTGGATGTTGTAATCATGAAAAATCTCTTAGCCCCTAAGATCCATGCTCGGTGTAAGAAATAAGAGGATGGGAATGATTCAAAAAACTACACACATTTTCCTCTACTAATAGAAGAGGTCGGGTCTATGGAGAAAGAATACAAGGTGAATGTGTATTATGGTGAGGAGAAATTAATCTTTCAATGTGAAATGAAAGTGAAGGTCATTGGGTCTCACCTAAAAGTCTGGGGGATTACTCGAGAAGGGATTCGTTAAAATTTCCATGTAGAGGAAAAAAGATATCATTCTCTATGGATGAAAAAATAATGTTTGAACCTCACTCTTCCTACTTGGGTATCAGAGGATATGGGTCACAGAGATGAGGAGGAAACATAGAGTCATATCCCTAAAATATGAGACTGGGAACTCCCCAACACTATCCTTAGGGTAATGGTCTACGTGACCATGGATTTCCAGATCCATAAACATTTCGAAGATCCCTAACCTTTGGTAAGATAAGTGTGGGAAACCCCTAACCATAGACATCCAAATACTAATGGGAGACATGTTGATGTGCCTTTCCCAAGGGTCTGATAAATTAGGAAGTCTTGGTGGAGGTTTTAACATGGTCCCTTTAAATAAAAGGAGCCATGGAAGTAAAATATCTTCCATGATTATATTTGAGATGGTTTTTAAGGATGGATCATGTAGGTGATCCATGTAGGTATTCTTCCAAGGTACGCCAAGTGGGAATGACGTGTATGTGTATAACGCATGTCCTGGGAGGAAATAAAAAATTGTTTAACAGGGGAAAGAGAATATTGTGAAAGCTTAATATTCCTTGGGAAATGGACTATAGGGACAAAAGCAATTGGGTGATGTTTTAACTTAAGAACCCTGGGTGTCCCTTAATGTCCATGGAAGCATACCACGTATGTCTTTGCTTAAAGAAATGACCATACATAGATTACATCCCCTTATGGAAGGATGGTCCTTAATCATATTTTTTGTATGTAAAACTCTAAAAGGACATGATCTTGATTATCCCATCTAATTATCTATTCTCTAGTTCGTTAAAAATATTCCAAATAAAATTTGGGGAACTGGGTGAAAGATCTATGTAATGGGAGCTTTAGAAGTTCTTATTACTTTTTTAGTTAAAAAATATAGGGATCCCAAGGTTAATATTTATAGGCAAGGAGGGGTCCTGTCAAAATAAGGTTGTCCACATAGGTCATCAATATAGCCTCTCATTATAGCTCTTCTGTGTTGGGTTGTGAGAATTATACTGCCACATAGGTCTGTCGTGTAAGGGGATGAACATTGGGATGCACGAGAAAGACCAACGCGGGCCTCTTGATGCATTGATGTGCAACATAGATCCTTTGAATTATATTTCATTACTTTAAATTTATTAGACACTTTAAGATATCCAAAGTTCTTATTGATAATCATTTTACATCTTTTATAAAAAGAGTGTCAACAGAAGCCCCCTCCCCACCTCAGGATGGTATTTGAATGAAACTATCGTCTCGTCCTAATGCAATATTATTGGGAAAATATTGTGGATAATTAATTCTAGACCATCTAGATCTTCCGCGTAGCATTGTCATGTAGGTCGGTAGCATAGGTTGGTGACTTTGGTAACAGGTTCCTATAAATACCCATGTTTCATTATAATTTTCATTACCTTTATTCTCATATATCTACCCTTATTTCATAGCTCCATTGTTTAGATCTCATGCGTTGTGATTTCGAATAGGTCCCATGAATATTTCTCACAGAATAACCATATGAGTGATGGAGCTACACGAAGATACATTTTCGAAGGATCTATGTGGAAGGATTTTTTTGAAGGACCTTCACTGGATATCTTTTGGAAGAACCTATGCGGGTGACCTTGTTGAAGGAGTTTCATTGAACATTTCCTTTTCCAAATAATTTGAATACCATTAAGTTAAATTTTTTATATCCTTAATTCAATATTCTAATTTAATGAGGAATATTTGGTAATTATTTTATAGTAAATGGCTCGCTTTATGAATTCAACTATGGAAGATAGACTTCACCATCACAAAATGATGAAAATAATTAAACCTAACTTTTACGATGTTGTTGAAAGTACCTTTCATGTGTTGGTGAAAGGCTTGATTCCATACCAATGTGAATGTCTATGAAGCCAATATCTTCCTCTGTATGGACGTGGGATTTTGTAGGATGACCACATATGAGCTTATAAGAGATATTTTCCAAAGAAATGGTTTTTTCAACACTTCAACTTTCATTGTAATAATATTAATGGAAGGGTATGAAAGTTCATGAGAGAACTACCAGTATTGGATATAGCCTACATCATAGTGGTTGTACTCTGTATATAAAGGATCATGTTGTTGGGGAAAGTATGAATTGCTATGATTCAAACTTTTATGCTTCAAAAAAAGATCAATATATCAGCTAAAAATAATATGGTACATTTTTTATGGGGGAGGAGCCAAGCCTAAATGGATGTGTTAATTTTGGTTACACAGAACTTGTGCAATGTTTAGAAAAGAGATAATGGATGATCATATTTATGAATCTGCCTAGATAAGAAAAACTAAGGTTTACTAGAATTACTCTATTCCTAAATTACTGAGCTGATGGAGTCTGTAAAAACATCTTTCCATCTTACATACTGTGAGGTTGTCATTAGTTTATGGGATATATAACAAATATATGGGGTTCCTATTCTTAGGGATATGCATTGTGAATTAAAATCACCAATAAAAACATGGGATGGTGCTAAGAGGACACCACTATTAGCCCATAAACTATTCAGAATAACAATGAAACTGAAAAAAAATAAAATAATGATTTTTTCACTAGTGATTATATTCATGCCAGAGTGTGGGTGAAATGATTTTTAGAACCAAAAACTGATAAGGGTCCTACTTGTGTACATCCTACCATTTTCCAAATAGTGGATAATCAGGGTTCTTGAGGAATGTACTAGCCCACATTGGAGAATGGTGACTACAAGCCTTGGGGTTACATAGTAATTCCTAAGCATGATGTAAAGGTACACTTAAATGACTTTCTTTCCATGGGGCTAAGAATTTATTTTCTTCTAGTCCAGGAGTCTAGTGGAGGTGTAAGACTAGGGACTTTTTTTATTGCATTCAAGTTGGTTGAGGGTTAATATATTTGGTTTTCTACCCCTGTATTAGAAAGAATCTATTATTTCATATAGCATTCATACAATCAAAAAGATTCATTTAGGATTTCAGGAATATTTCAAATATTTTAGGCTTGGATTACAGAACATTTTTTTTCATATTTAGTGTTCAATTTGGTTAGAGTTACCAATGTTTGATTTACTCTATTTTTGCGGAATGTTTTTGAAATTCATCCTTTGAACCTAAATCTTGATGATGTGCTGAGGTCCCTGGATTCATTGTGAGAATTCATCTTCTTTCCTCTTGGCAACCCACCAACTGTGTAACGCCCCGACCCCAGCTACCCAGAGTCGGTGCATTACTTCGTAACATTGGCATGATCACAAAAGATCAAGTCTCGAAAGACCGATTAGTTTAGTAGCCTTGGAAACACTAGATACATTCATAAACGTTACATTACATCATAAATTGAAAAACTACAATAAAAAGTCTCTATAGTCTACACTCATATCCTCTTCTGACTATCCCTGCAGGTCATTCATAAAATACTTCATCACATCCTGGAAAATATTAAAACATTGAAAGGGGTGAGCTCAGATTCTCAGTAAGGATAACAATATTGCGGAAGCTTTCATAAATAAACATTAACATTTAAGGCAATGTATAACTAAAACAAAAGCCTTTTTAAACATGAACTTCAATATAATATGGAAAAAATAAAATTAAATAATGTCATTTACTTACTCGCATGGATATTCTACTAGTCGAATAATCTCATGCAATATCAATAACCACTTTCATAATGATGGAATGCATAATGCGAGACTATCATAACCACGTAGCCAAGGCCTTGTGCCAAGACCATAAATAATATTTTGTCAAGGCCTCGTTCCAAGACACTAGTTTGTCTCATGAGACCTACCGATGCATCGAAGAGCTATAGCGGGCTCCACCCGTCACTTATTATGTCCAATTAATTCCTCATATGAACAGGTTTAAACATATCATAACCCATAACATAATCATATCACATAAAAAATGCATGTAGGAAACATAACATTTCCACATTTCAATCGCAAGTTATCAATAAAACACATTGATATAATAAAAACACTTTCAAAACCATTTTCAATACCAAAATAAAAGAAAATTAAAACATGGAATTTATTTTTAATTTTAAAAAATTTATGGCTTGTAGAGGAAGCCGAAACCCAAATAATGGCCATGGCGGCGGAGAAGTCGTTGTCGCCGCATACGTACGACAAGAAAAACATTCCTTTTTTTCGTTTAGTAAAACACTTCGTATAAAAAGATTCCTTTTGAATAAATGTAAAAGTCAAAGGGGTTTATACACCGTATAAAGGAAAGTTGTGTATAAAACCAAATATGCCTCAATGAAAGGAGATTGAGACAAAGTCTCTCACAAATATCATTTTTTTTAAATAAAATAGATCTATTATGTGTATTCAATATAATTACACATAAAGAAAGTACAAATACAAGATAGGACATAATATTATCATGAAAAAATTTTAAAGTAGGAGATTAACCCAAAGAATGGAAATTGTGTTAAGAAGTTCCATTACCTTGCGTCCTCTCTTGAATCGACCGTTCTTTAACCTATTGAATAATAAACTAGAGTTAATTTATAGTTTCTTAAGAACCATTTAAAGTTTCTTATTCCTTTAATATCACTTATTACCATGTTATGAACATTATGTAATTATTTAAGTTAATAACGGCCGTTTTGTCGATCTTTGGTACTTGAGTCAAAAATAGACTTCTTATAATTAGAAGTTGTTCATGTGGTGAAATATCCGTTATATCCAGAATTATATTCATGATATAGATATCATATATCTCATATATATCTAGTATATACATTCATTCATAATATTACATGACATTTAGAGATAATAAATGAAATACACCGTTCATGGAGACGGTAAGCCATACGTACGCATGAACGCTACTTTCATTTATATTTCATATTTAATGGAATGAAATCATAATTATATAAAGGTATATTATAATTCCAATATAATATCATATATAATATCATTTAATCCATCCTTTATACATCACACATATGACATTAACGATTCAAATCACTTTGAGGGGGCGGTAGTCCGCACTTCCTAAAATGAAAATATCGCGTTTACCCATAATGGAAATAATAAAGGTATTCCATAAATGGTAAATACAGAAGCATAAGGTAAACATAAACATAATATATATATCATATATGAAAATAGATTCATCAAAATGGCCACCATTAGAGGTGTTAAATGAATATTGAACAATCATCGTTTCATGAGACAGTATTTCGCCACCCACAGAAACAGTATGTTCTTTAAACATTAGATGAAGGTGTGTGTAAGTGTAAAACAGATCATTATCATAACAACATCCTAGTATATTGAGGATACTGTTGTTGTTACAAATGAAATGAATAAAAAGAGTTTAGGGGGTTGGAGAAGAAAAATAATACAAAATAACATAGGAGAAGACATTACCTTAAAATCGGGTAACTCTTTTGATTTGAGCCAAAGGCATCCTTGGGAAGACTTCTGCCAAAGTGAGGCTTCTAGGAGTAAGGGAGGGAATTTGGGGGAGTATTTTTGCAGATGTTGGCCGAGCCAAAAGGCTTTGAATGTGTGAGTAAGGTGGTAGTGGTGGGGGCCTTTTATAAGTGGAGAGGAGGGGCACTCTTGGAAAGTAAGGAAATGTTACATTATTATACAATGCTTTTCGGATTCCAAAGGTCCCACACTTATATAATTCGAGTATAAGGTTATAAGGGTTCTAAATATCCTCATAAAATAGGTTTTTTACAAGTTTAAGCCTTATAATTTACATTATCCTTTCATTTTATTTAAATTGTTAATTAATGAGGTAATCGCTGCATCATCATGGTGTCATAAGTAATTTATTTTATTTAATGTCTAAAAATTATAAAAAAAATATCATGATGAATGAAATATTTTTATCTT
This sequence comes from Viscum album, assembly GCA_963277665.1. Lineage (NCBI taxonomy): Eukaryota > Viridiplantae > Streptophyta > Magnoliopsida > Santalales > Viscaceae > Viscum > Viscum album. The sequence continues at coordinate 704,469,100 of OY728145.1, forward strand.
TCTAATGAATATTTATAGTCATACATATGACTTGTATAACCCCATTTAAAAATTGTTTTAGTAAAACAACTTATGTTTGTTACATTTTTATTTTAACTTTAAATAAAAAGTTATTTATGTCATTTTCCTACCAAAGTGGCTCCATGGGGTCCCCAAGATGACCCATGGATTGTCATGGTCGGACATGATACATCCAATAGGGGTAGGACAATTTTAAAGGTCATTCCATATTTTTATAATACTATTTTTACCTTAAATTTCACTAATTACCTTTAATCGCGATTAATTAAACTTAAAAGTTACTATTCACCAAAAAATTATTTTAATCCCATTGAACCAAATTTTACTTCCTAATGAAAACCATGTATGTCGTATTTTTGAAAATCAAATCACAGAAGTGGTAATGTTTCATTTAAACGAAAAATCAGTTTTTTAACTACCACTTAGTGGTTTCACTATTCATCAAAAATTGAAGTTTTTCAGAACAATGCCAAAATTTCACCCTAAGCTATAATTGATATTCCGAATCCAAAAATGATGTCTATTTTAAAAAATTACAAACATATAAGTTTCATTAATTAATTTTATAATTAATTCCACTATCACAACAAATAGCGTGTTTTTAAGAGACAATATATATCAAAAGATTGACAATTGTTTATGTCCAATTTCAAAGTGAAATTAATTCTAAAAACAACCATTGGGTAAAATAGTAAAAACATATTCTAATTATACTTTAAAACCACTCAATAGTATAATTTATCACTATAAATTATTTTGATTAAAAAAAAGTTTATGTATTTTTCACTATTCATAGAAAATTGGATGTTCTCAGATAAATACCAAAAATTCAACATAGGCTAATTTCGATATTACGAATTCAAAAATGAAGTCCATTTTGAAATAGAAAATTTCTATAATTTTAAAAAGTGGTTATTACTATTCATTACGGCTACTTTGATTAGTCGCGGTGTGTTAGAACTCGAAGTTGCGTACAATGCAAGCTATTGCATTATTAAATGAAAAGCGTATCAGGGAAGCTCGGGGTGTTACATTCTCCCCTCCTTCAATAAATTGTGTCCTCGCAATTTGAAATTTTTCTTTGAAAATAAAAGATTGAAAATAGAAAGTACCTTTGGGGAAAAACCACATTAGAAATAAGGTTAATAAAAATATAAAATTAATAGAACGAAAGATAAGTACAAAGGTCACCCGAGATAGACCATACAAGGATTATATGAAAATATGGATATGGAGGAGAAACAAACCATCAAGGTTTCATGGGGAGTTGTAGAAAACAGGATTAGAAGAAAGTTTAACTACAAGAAAATCACAAACATGTGATTGGTTAAACGATCATTGATTCCCCAGTAGAAAAAGTTAACCGACAATGTTTTTGTTTTAAGTTACCTTTTATAAAGTTGAGGAATTTATTTAAGTGATTTACTATGAACATAAGGGAATATACATACTTGTTATGTATACTTTCATTCTTTAATAAATTTTTTACCACAAACCCATATTTTATTGCAAAAGGTAATAGAACTCAAAAATATTCTATTTATCCTAATTGTATAAGGTTCCAAATATTAACACATAACATTTAGATTAGTAAAACTATTTTTTAATAACTAGGGACTTCCTATAGGCTAGTTCTAGGTAATAAAGGCTTGTCACACTATGGTTGTGGGTTCTATTCCTGCAGCTTTGTCCGACGCGATGGGTTATGTCCCACCCTGCGGGTTGTCCTTTTCCTAAAACTATAGTATTATAATATTCCAAAAATAATATTCAGAAATGTTTTAACCTTAAAAAATACTATACAAAGATCAACTTAATCCATTCCAACCTTTATAGTTATCCAAAATACCTCCGTCCAGACTTTCTCTAAAGGGCCCTTAAATTCCAAAATCAATTGTAACATTATATTCCCTAAACAATGTAAAGTTTCTCTTATTGTCACATACAAAAATATGATTACCTTCATCATATTAAAACCTTAATGAAATCAACATGTACTGTAGTACAATCCATATATATATATCACATTATTCTAATAACCAGAATATAATCCTTGAGTCCAAAAGCACCAATACATTAATTATTCCGCTTCAACTGTAGTCACAGCATAAGATTGGCCTTGATCCCTTGGAATTTTTGAGGTATGTTTCCTTGACGCTTAGGACATTCATTTTCATAATGACCCATTTCCCTACAATTGTAGCATTCAACATTGATTGCCTATTTCTTTCCCTTACAATCACGAGCCTGGTGACCTTTTTCTTCACATTTGTAACAAACTCCCATTCCTTTTAGACAAGTACTATGGTGATTCTTCCCACAATTATCACATAATAGAAAATCCTTCTTTCCCTTTTTCCCTTTATCTGTCTCTTGTTCCACTGTTCTCTTCTTATCTTGCTTTACTTTGTTGTCATAAGACTTAGAGAATTCCTTTTCTGTCTTGATAGCACACGAGACTATATCCTCATATGTTGAGAAAGATCGTGATACTAAAGCTCGATGGAGAAATGGTTTCAACCCATCAAAGAAAAGATCAATCTTACTTATTGGGTTACATATATAATCTGATGCATTCCTCGCTAACCTTGTAAAGTTATCGTCATACTTTGGGACATTCTCATCCTCCTTTTGTCTTAGACTCAGAAATTGCCTTTCCATATCTGCTCGATGGTCATGTGGAAAGTATTTTTCTAAGAAAAGATCTTTGAACTCTCTCCATTCCATAATTGATACATCTTCATATTCCTTTGTATTTTGAATAAATGACCACCATTGATCAGCATATCCAGTGAGGTGGTAACTTCCATGATAACCTTCTCCCTTTCACTACTCCCCACGGCGTGGAATATTTTCTCTAAGGAGTTTATCCATTCCTCAGCTACAAATGGATTTGTACCCCCATTAAATGTTCGCGGTTTTTTCCTAATGAAGCGGTCTAACATTGATCCTCCACGTTGCGTATCAGGGTGCTCCATATGAGTAAGGTTATAATTCATAACCTGAGTGAGTTGTCCCAATATCGTAATAAGTTGACCAGCACCAGTTGTATCTCCATCTCCACAATAATAATCTTGAGCATGAGGGAAATCCCTACATGGAGTGCGTGCATTGATACCATTTCCATTCCTTCCACTAGGCTCCATTTCTAAACAATGGCATAAACTAGATTAGTTTATGAATCAAAATACATAATTCCGTACTTGTAAAACACTTAACAATAATTGAACTATTTATGGATATAATCCATAATCATAAAAAAAGTTTTCTTTGAGGAATTATATACTCATAACCCTTCCTAGAGGTTTGTAAAGAAAATGAGAATTATCCTAAGCATAACCCCCGGGAGTGTCGTAACCAAGAGTGCAGCAAGGCCCGTTGTCGTGCACCAGTTCCCGTTCAAGTCTAGCTCAAAGTGGTGTTTTCGGGTTTTTCTCCTAGGTACATCTATGCCAGAGCCACCTCTACGTACTTGTATCCCGACAGGGATGTATTGCTCGGAAAAATCACAAAATCTCTATAATACCAAAATTCTAGGAATTTATTCTATACTAATCCTCAAAGTCTATCTTTGGGCTATGTCCTCTAATAAGAGTTTATCTAAATCTAGCTTCCAAGGTTAGACTAAACTGCCTCTGATACCAACTGTAACGCCCCGACCCCAGCTACCCAGAGTCGGTGCATTACTTCGTAACATTGGCATGATCACAAAAGATCATGTATCAAAAGACCAATTAGTTTAGTAGCCTTGGAAACACTAGATACATTCATAAACGTTACATTACATCATAATGTGAAAAACTACAATAGAAAAGTCTCCATAGTCCACACTCATATCCTCTTCTGACTATCCCTGCAGTTCATTCATAAAATACATCTTCACATCCTAGAAAATATTAAAACATTGAAAGGGGTGAGCTCAGATGCTCAGTAAGGATAACAATATTGTGGAAGATTTCATAAATAAACATTAACATTTAAGGAAATGTATAACTAAAACGAAATCCTTTTTAAACATGAACTTCAACATAATATGGAAAAAATAAAATTAAATAATGCCATTTACTTACTCACATGGATATTCTACTAGTCGAATAATCTCATGCAATATCAATAACTACTTTCATAATGATGGAATCCATAATGCAAGACTATCATAACCACATAGCCAAAGCCTCGAGCCAAGACCACAAATAAGATTTTGTCAAGGCCTCGTGCCAAGAAACTAGTTTGTCTCATGAGACCTACCGATGCATCAAGGAGCTATAGTGGGCTCCACCCGTCACTTATTAAGTCCAATGCATTCCTCATATGAACAGTTTTAAACATATCATAAACCATAACATAATCATATCACATAAAATATGCATAAAGGAAACATAACATTTCCACATTTCAATCACAAGATATCAATAAAACACATTGATATAATAAAAACACTTTCAAAACCATTTTCAATACCAAAATAAAAGAAAATTAAAACATGGAATTTAGTTTTCATTTTAAAAAAGTTATGGCTTTTAGAGGAAGCTGAAACCCAAATAATGGACATGGCGGCAGAGAAGTCGTTGTCGCCGCATACGTATGACAAGAAAAACATTCCTTTTTGTCGTTTAGTAAAACACATCATATAAAAAGATTCCATTTGAATAAATGTAAAAGTCAAAGGGGTTTATACACCGTATTAAGGAGAGTTGTGTATAAAACCAAATATGCGTCAATGAAAGGAGATTGAGACAAAGTCCCTCAAAAAGATCATTTTTTAAGATAAAATAGATCTATTATGTGTATTCACTATAATTACACAAAAAGAATGTACAAATACAAGATAGGACACAATATTATCATGACATAATTTGAAAGTAGGAGATTAACCCAAAGAATGGAAATTGTGTTAAGAAGTTCCCTTACCTTGCGTCCTATCTTGACTCGACCATTCATTAACCTCCTGAATAATAAACAAGAGTTAATTTATAGTTTCTTAATAACCTTTTCAAGTTTATTATTGCTTTAATATCACTTATTACCATGTTATGAACATTATGTAATTATTTATGTTAATAACTGTCGTTTTGTCGATCTTTGGTACTTGAGTCAAAAATAGACTTCTTATAATTATCAGTTGTTCATGTGGTGAAATATCCATTATATTCAGAATTATATTCATGATATATATATATATCATATATCTCATATATATCCAGTATATACATTTATTCATAATATTACATTACATTTAGAGGTAAGAAATGAAATGCACCGTTCATGGAGACGGTAAGCCGTACGTACACATGAACGCTACTTTCATTTCTATTTCATATTTAATGGAATAAAATCATAATGATATAAAGGTATATTATAATTCCAGTATAATATCATATATAATATCATTTACTTCATCCTTTATACATCCCACATATGGCATTAACGATTCAAATCACTTTGAGGGGGCGGTAGTCCGCATTTCCAAAAATGAAAATATCGCGTTTACCCATAATGGAAACAATAAAGGTATGCCATAAATTAGAAATACAGAAGCATAAGGAAAAAATAAACATAATATAGATATCATATATTAAAATAGTGTCATCAAAATGGCCACCATTAGAGGTGTTAAATGAATATTGAACAATCATCGTTTCGTGAGGCAGTATTTCGCCACCCACAGAAATAGTATGTTCTTTAACCATTGGACGAAGGTGTGTGTAAGTGTAAAACAAATACATATCATAACAAAATCCTAGTATATTGAGGATACTGGTGTTGTTACAAATTAAATGAATAAAAAGAGTTTTGGGGGTTGGAGAAGAAAAATAAAACAAAATAACATAAGAGAATACATTACCTTAAAATCGGGTAACTCTTTTGATTTGAGCCAAAGGCTTCCTTGGGAAGAATTCTTCCCAAAGTGAGGATTCTAGTAGTAAGGGAAGGAAGTTGTTGGAGTATTTGGGCAGAGGTTGGCCGAGCCAAAAGGCTTCGAAAGTGTGAGTAAGGTGGTAGTGGTGGGGGCCTTTTATAAGTGGAGAGGAGAGGTACTCTTGGAAAGTATTGAAATGTTACGTTATTATTCAATGATTTTAGGATTCCAAAGGTCCCAAAATTATATAAATCAAGGATAAGGTGATAAGGGTTCTAAATCTCCTCATCCAATAGGTTTTTGACAAGATTATTCCTTATATTTTACATTATCCTTTCATTTTATTTAAATTGTTAATTAATGAGGTAATCGCTGCATCATCATGGTGTCATAAATAATTTAATATATTTAATGTATTAAAATTATAAAACAAATATCATGATGTAGTAAACCGTTTTATCTTTCGGATGAATATTTATAGTCAAAAATATGACTTGTATAACCCCATTTAAAAATTATTTTAGTAAAACAACTTATGTTTGTGACATTTTTATTTTAACATTAAATAAAAGTTATTTATGTCATTTTCCTACCAAAGTGGCTCCATGGGGTCCCCAAGTTGACCCATGGATTGTCTTGGTCGGCCATGACAAATCCAATAGGGGGTAGGACAAGTGTAAAGGTCATTCCATATTTTTATAATACTATTTTTACCTTAAATTTCACTAATTAACTTTAATCGCGATTAATTATACATAAAAGTTACTATTCACCAAAAAATTATTTTAATCCCATTGAACCACATTTTAATTCCTAATGACAACCATGTATGTCAGATTTTTTAAAATCAAATCACCGAAGTGGTAATGTTTCATTTAAACGAAAAATATGTTTTTTAACTTCCACTTAGTGGTTTCACTATTCAACAAAAATTGAGGTTTTTCAGAACAATGCCAAAATTTCACCCTAATATATAATTGATATTCCGAATCCAAAAATGATGTCTATTTTATAAAATTCCAAACATATAAGTTGCATTAATTAATTTTATAATTAATTCTTGATTTCACAACAAATAGCATGTTTTTAAGAAACAATATATATCAAATGATTGACAATTGTTTATGTCCAATTTCAAAGTGAAAGTAATTCTAATAACCACCATTGGGTATAATAGTAAAAACATATTCTAATTATACATTAATACCACTCAATATTATAATTTATCACTATAAATTGTTTTGATTAAAAAAGTTGTTTTTACGTATTATTCACTATTCATTGAAAATTGGAAGTTATCAGAAAAATACCAAAAATTCAACAAAGGATAATTTCGATATTATGAATTCAAAAATGCAGTCCATTTTGAAATATAAAATTTCTAGAAATTTAAAAAGTGGTTATTACTATTCATAACGGCTGCTTTTATTAGTCGCGGTGTGTTAGAACTCGAAGTTGCGTACAATGCAAGTTATTGCATTATTAAATGAGAAGCGTATCGTGGAAGCTCGGGGTGTTACAAAATGGAAAATTTGTTGATGATGTTAAAGAAGAAAATTATGATTTAATTCCTTATACGATGAAATTCGGGGATAGTGTATTATCAACCAGGATTGACGGTGAAATTATCTCTGATGCTTATATCCCTTACAAATTCTCTCTTCAATTAAAATTCCTTCAATAATTGAGGAATTTTACTACCACCTATATTAACCATGAGAAGCACATTATGGTACCCATACAATTATGGATTCTGATGGATTTAGAGACATCCAAAATGTCAATTATTCAACGTATGTCAGTGAATCTATTTTATTAAAGTATAGATATGCTAAATCTTGGATGTCTTTATACCCTTAGAATGATTTAAAAAAAGAAACATATCAGTTAGATGCCACGACCAAAATTTTCTTTAGCCACCGTTGAAAAATGTCTAAGGCCAAAGATAATTCAGAGGCTTCAGAAGCATAAGAACCTTCAAAACATCCTCATAAAAATCCACCATGAATACTAAAGAAAAGGAAATAACACCTCTAACATCGAGGTGGTCTATTCCCCATCATCAAAAAGAGGTTACCATCCCATCTTCTGATTATTATAAAGAATAAGGGAGTCTTGAAGAGGCCTTCCCATACATGAGTTTTCTTTGAAACCAACCACATCAAACAAAATTATGTTAAGCCTTTATCAATATATTACAGGGAAATAATGTCTTGTAATCATAGGGATGCATGGGAATTTCTCCAATATAGACTTTAAATATCAGATGTGGGTGATATTAGAGAACCATCACATTTTCAACTGGAATGTAATCTGGCTAAAGTAAATAAGCATATCATGGTGCTGGATAACATCACATATACTATTGATGACCAAGTCCCTGCATCAAAATGGGTTGTAATATGATGTATTGATGGATATGTGAAGGGGTAATTGTTCACCCTAAAGAGGAATTAGAAATTTAAGTTAATACTGATGATGAATATCCCATTTCTTTTGTTTCAATTCTTCTCTATAATCCACCATTATAAATCTTGATGGGATTTCTCTTTATAGCATGAAATTAGAGATGGAATATCAGGATAAGTGCATGATTTACCAAAATACAGACCTACATGCACCACCATTGATACATTTGATGAAACAATCAGGTCTCCAAGACTTTATCCTTGAGGGAAGACCATGATGGAGGTAATGGTGACATAAAATCCTCAACTATTACCTCAGGTATCTACATCCAAGAGGAGTAGTACAATCTATCCACTGTCTTATTAAAAGAAGTGAAATAAATATTTGAGATTGATTTGAACTATACATTAAAAATTTGAGTATTTAGACCATCCACTTGTATTATGACTTTCTTGATACACATTCTTGAAAAGGTTCATCTTTACAAAGTCTCTCTATCCATTTCTTCTCTCAAGGGACTAAAAGATGGTCGTTCTAGGACTGAGATGTAAAATCTAGGAGAATTATAAATTCAAGTGTATGAATTTGTTACCTTAATAGATGAAGTGTCAAGGGATGTGGCTACATTTTCTCTTGCTTCTATAAAGAGAGAAAATATTGAGGTAATGTCATATAAAATTCATCTAGGTATCACATGGAGTTTCTAATATTATATTCTCCATAATATTTCATATTTCATGTCTATTACGGAAGACTATGTGAAAATAAATGTTGATATTCTTATGGCTCTAGAAAGAAAGAGCAAGGATCCTGAAAAACCTGCGACAGGTGCTAATGCCAATCCTGATTTAGCAAATCCTGATAACATTTCACCAGTTGAAGTGTTGATGGAAGAACATGTTAGCGCAAAATATTTTTGTATCGATGAACACTTGTTGGAAACCATAAATACTGAGGATTCAATAACATACAAAGTCGTATACACGGAAATATTGGATTCTCTTAATACAAACATTGATATTCCAGGTTCCATCAAGGAGTTTCAGGATTTCAACGAGGAATTGAATGGAAATAAGTTTTCATTATTTAATATTTCATACCTAATTGTTCTCTTATATGATGTTTCATATAAAATCCCAATTCATACAACTTTTTCTGCAGAGTACATTTAAAAGGCCCTTCAATAATGGGGAATCTCACTTCATCCTTTTTTGTTGATGTTGGAGAAGTACCAACTGAGAATATGGCTTTGGGAGATGCTTCTAATCCTATAGTTTTGATTATTGGGAAAGCTCAAGAGAATTCTCTTCCAGAAGAAGTACTTTCTAAATCTACTGATTCTGGGAATACTGGGGAAGAATCTACAAAAGCAGCTGCCTTTTAACCAGTTAAGTTTCATTTACTATCTTAATCATGTTTTTTTCTTGCTATAATTTTGTAGCTAACAATAATTCTAATTGTCTATTTAGGGATATCAAATACCATAGTTATGTCTAAAGGTGAAGCCCCGGCATTGGATCAACCAAAAATGGAGGACGAAACACCTTCTTTTTCAAAAGATATGGAGCCAAGAACCTCTTTTAGTGATCATATTTTAGAATATGTTTCACCTTATAGTAGTGATTTCAATTCTAACTTAAATATGTAGTTTACTCTCAGTATTATGCGGAAGAAAACATGGAGAAATATTTGGGATATAATCTCTGAAAATCCTTTGGACGAGCTTCAATCATATTTTGGACGACTTCCAAAACTGTTTAGCACACTGGAATTTTGGGGATTTGATTATCGCCCAGTTTATAATGTTGTTAAAGATATCTTTTTCTATTGGGAGCATGAACACAAATTTTTTGTAAGATCTTGTAAAGGCCAAAATTCTCACCAATGTTGAGGTATTTCAAGATATAGAATCTGAGGTGGAATCTAATCATATCATAATGTTGATGGAATTTGATTAGAAAATAGAGGAGACAATGATGGAAATGGAACATCTTCAGGAAAAAAATGGATGTTAATACAAATAGGAATGAGAAACTGAACCAATCATTGAGAGGATCCCAATTATAAGGGTTAACATCCATTTCAACTGCCAATGATGTACTTTTTCAAGTTGAAGAGGCTAGAGCTACTAAACTGAATGAGCTATAGCATGTTTTTTATAGGGACTAAGAGGATATTCAACTAGTAAAGAGTCAAGCTAAATGATTTTTGTGTTATATAATAGCAAGACTCCATTCTTTGGATGTTCCACCAATTATTACCTACAAATGAAATGGATTCCGTCTCCAGTTATATTTAAATCTGCATCCCTACATTCTTTTTGTAATCACAATATCAATACTAATATTAATAACATTGTATTTTTTCCATCAGATAAATCACAATTATAATTATAGGGATGGGGTGCTATGATTTTCATTATATAAGTCAAGAATCTTGGTAAGCATAGTTTGACTATTTCTAGGTTCATATGGAAAACCCTACAATCAGTATTTCTATTAAATTTGTGTTGATTGATACTTCCTAGACCACACAAAATATAGGTCAAGAAACCTGGGAATCAATTTTTTTTCCACGGTTCCCTTTACATTTTTCAACCCGGTGAGTGCTATGTTGTTTTAAATTTTTCTAAGGTGTTTAAATTCATGCATGAGGGACTAAAAAAGCTTTTTTTAGGTTGAATAGCTAATACAATGAATTTTAACATTAGAACTCAAACTAAACATGATGCATAGGAATGTCCTGATATTTTCATAGATACATCCAAGGTGAATCTTGAGTGGTATCCATAGGCTGACATGCCCGTTATGCAATTCAGAATCACTTTTTACCTCAAGGTAATCCACCGCTACTTGGAGTGATAATTCTAGGCCTGCAATGAGCACTTGAAATTCTACCTCATTGTTAGTACCACCTTATGATAATAAAAAATGGAGTATGGAAACTCTTCCTTCTATATGAATATAATCACAATTCCTAAACTGTCATTGTTGAATTTATGAATTTTCCATTATATTTCCCATAGGAATTCTAGAAGCACCATCCAAATATATTTCCTATATTCAGGGACTTTCATGGATATAGAAGATTTATTGATAATTAAATTATGTATTCAATGATATCTCATTAGAAGATGGGTTCTTAGCAAGGATGTATATAGAAACATGAACTTTTATTACTTTCTGAGGAACAAATTGTATATCAAACTATTGAAGAATTAACACCCATCATGTTAGACATCCTATAAGCATAGGATGACTGAGGATAAATTTGAACATGTTATTTTGAGATACCAAGTGGAGATATTGATACTTTAAGGAGTTTCCAAATTTTGAACTGTAATGATTAATGATAGAAATCATTTATCAATATGTGAATATCGAGTCTCTAAATCGATCATGGTTCGACTGATATACTAAAGGTTGTTTTCATTCCAACCATCATTCTTTTGTGTGACGAAGGCTCCCAATGATCTCTCCAAGGATGTAAAATAAATAATCAGTATTTTTATATAAATATGTGGAATCAATAATGGTGGGATTAAGCTGTATTTCTTGAGGCTATCAAATGCTTCTTGGATGTCATTGGTACATTGATATGTAACCCCCTTCTTCATTAATTTGGTGAAGGGAAAACACATTCCTTCAAAATTAGCTATGAGGTGACAGATATTAGAAACTTTTCCTTGAATTCTTCTCAACTATTTCATGTTTCAAGGAGGTTACATACCAAGGATAACCTTAGCCTTCTCAGGATTGACATTGGTGAAACGATTGTGTATAATGAAACTGAGAAATTTTTCTGATGTTACCCAGAAAGTCTGTTTCAATGGGTTTATCTTCAAATTACGTTGTCGATGTTTTGTGAATATAGTCTCTAGACCATCCGAATGAATAGAACATTTTCTGGAATAGACCAATAAATCATCCACATAGAATTCAATGAATTTTCTGATGAATGTTTTGAAAATGTGATGCATTTCACGTTGATATGTTGCACGAACATTCTTAAATCCAAATGACAGTACCCGATAAAAACATATTCCTTAATGTGATCTAAAATATTCATATTCCTCATCTTCTAGGGAAATTTGGATTTGGTTACATCTACAGTAACTCTCCATGAATGAATGATCTACATAGATAGTTGTTTCATCAATCCAATGTTCTATGATTGGAAATAGAAAGTCATCATTGTGATAATATTGGATGATATCTCTAAAATCAATGAAAACTCTAATTTTCCGTTTCTTCTATCTCACTAGGAAAATATTGGTCATCCAGTTGGGATATTTCACCTCCCTGATAGAGTTATCATTGATAATATTTTTTACTTCAGCCTCAATTTTGGAGTCATGAGTTATGTGCGTTGTTCTTCCTACCTGCTAGAATCCTTAATGCTCTTCTGGAAAACCAAAATTATGGTTGGAGACTTCATGATCACTTCCTGGAATTTCTATAGATTTCCCAGAATAAACAACTTTGTGTCTCTATTGAAATTATGTTTACACCTATCTCTATTCGGAATTCATGACCGCACTAATTGGAGTAGGTTGTGGATCTTCCTTTGTACCCAAATTTATTTCTATAAGATGATCCATAGTAGTGGAGACGCCTTCTTAAAATAATGGTGGATCTTCCATGATGGCTTACACTTATCCATATACCTAACATGTCACATGTCTTATTTCTAATTGAATGTTAATTCATGAAGCAATACTTTTAATATTAGGTAAAGGAGTTAGTATTTGAATATGCTGAAGATAAGGTGACCATTTCTGACACTACTAATGATGAATGGGCTTCCATGAGTTTTGAAGATAAAATAGTGGTTTGGGAATCTAAATCCCTATATTTTTATATTAATGAAAAAACATCTTCTAGCCAGGATATTGAAGCAATTACATGCGGATGTTCATTTGATGCAATGAAGACATATCCATTTCATCTTTCACCACTGTTTAATAAATCAAAAATTTCTTCTATACGTTCAGGATTAATTGGCACAACCAAAATCATGTAAATCATTGAACGAGTGCTTTGATTTGGGTCTACACTTTAAATTTGGTTAATAGGTATCACTTATTCTACAATGAGCTGATTGGATGGGTTAGTTGCAATATTTTCTAAACTATTAGAAGCATTGATTTTTTTTATATCTTTTTCCATGAACCATGTTCTCATTGTGTGATAGAACACTACCTCAATATACTAAGATTCATAAGTTTTGAATGAAGACTTTTCACAATGAATTTTTCTTAATTTGACCATTGAGGTAATACTTGAGACATTGGAGGTATTGAGAATGAATGAATGAATGTTGATATAGCCAAGGACTTCTAAGAAGAATGTTGAATGTTCTGTCCTACTATACAACTGTGATATCTGAATTAGATACAAGATATCCTAATTGAGTTCTATGTGTAATCTCACATAGTGTTTCTTGTTCATTCTTGTCATAACCTTGCAACATCATAGTATAGAATGACAAGTCTGATATAGTGAGACCTAACTGACAAAGTATATAGATGGGAATGAGGTTGACTTATAATCCATTATCAATGAAGGCTCGTTGGATAACTATATCCTTAACCTATATAGATAAATAGAAGGGCATGATGTGTCTATGTACAATATCATCCTCATTAGGGTTTTGGAATTATGAAACTACATGACATTCTAGAGGATTATTTTCTATATGATATACCTCAACCAAAACAACATCAATTTCAAACTCTTAAGGACATGGAAAAGAAACAATAAGTGATTCCTGAAGATAATTTGATTGATTCAAAGCATCTTGGATTGATAAGTTGGTCGGTTCTTGGGGAAGAAGCTAGAAATACATCTCCTCTCGGTGGATTAGGATAACTAGGTCTTCTCGAATGCAGAAAAAGAGGTCATATATCCTTTAATTGTTCTTCCAAGATAATCATGTCGGGGCAGACCCTATCATGTGTGGGAGAATATCCTTGTTATTTAGGTGCTTGCTGAAGGGATCTCCCATGATTTTCTTTTTCATAAACGGTTCGAGAAGGGGTAAAATTAAAATAATGGCTTCTAACATACCCATGCCTTCCCCTATATCTTCAACCTTGAAAGCTTCTTCCCCTAGATCCCCAATCAAGTATAGGAAATTCATGTTCATAGTCAGAACCATCATTTTCATAGGGGTAAATTAATTGGATAATTCAAACGGAACCAAATATCAATTCCTCATCTGATGAAGATTATATCTGACATGTCAATATTTGTTGTACCGTTGGGTGGGGTGGTGCTTATGCCTTTGAGAAAGATGGAATGAAAAATGTCAATGTCAAGGATAATGTTTTCCTAAACACGATCTCATCTTTTACTGAATTCTCTTTATCCTTTTGACTATATTTCTTTCTTGAGGTTTGGCCTTTGAAGGAATGGTCTTTTGATGAAGATGGATTGGTTACAACAGAAGTGGAAGGAGGAATAATAAATTGTTTCAACTATTTTCATAGAATGGAATGCATTTGATTGATCGTTTTCCTAACCATCCAATCATTAAACATATATTCATTCTTGCCTTTCTCTTTCTACCAATCACCTTCTTCCTATGGATCCGTAATAGTAACACAATATACTTGGGATGATGAAATTTTTAGTTTCAATAGTCCAAAGTTCCCCATATTTTGTAGTAATATTTGATATCAAAACACTCTTGAATGGGGTGTCCCAAAATTTAATGGAAGGGACAATAGTTTGTGAGGTCCTTGTCTTTTTCTATGTTTAGTTTCATAGGCATTTGTAATAGTAAATAGTTGTTTTATAAGAATGAAATAAAGTAACTAGGAACCTATTGATACTAAAAAGAATATAATTTTTTCTTTAACTCCATAAAACATATTCACCTTGGATATTTTTTATCATCTATAAAAAGTAGTCATTGTTGCTGATGCTCGGGAGGAGGATCCCAATGGTATGATGATGGATTTAATGTGGAATCAGGTATAGGTGCTTGCATGAGTGTAACAGTGGAAGCCTTTACTTATCCAATTCTCCTTCTTGGAGTTGATGGGATTATATGAGTCTTATCTCTGGTTTCCATAGTGGAATTCTCCACTTGTTGGGTGATTGAAGTAAGGTCTCTAAGCCCATCTATGTATTTCACCAGGATTAGTGGTGTGTGAAACTCATCACAGATATTTTCCACATATATTGGAAGTAACTATTCTTGAGGTTGTGGTAGTTTTAAGGAAAATTTTATTTCTTTCCATCATGTAATAAAATATTAAACCCTTTCATTCTCTCTTTGTTTTCAATTTAAAAGATAAAAAATGGTTTTCTTTAGTAGCATTGAGCTTAATTGGAAAAGGAATTTCTCTTGGAGGTCTTTATATCTAGTAATTGATAAAGACTAAAAACTTGTATACTATAACGACACATACTTTACATACATTGTTATTACTTCATAATTGAAGAAAACTTATTACAACATATAAAAAAACTAGGAAAGGACCTTATAGGTATAGAGTCTTTAGAAACTGGGAAACATAAACAACTGGTTCATAAATCATCTACATTGTCTCCCATTTATTTCATCATATCTAGAGTCCCTTTTAGCATATCCAACATAATAACCTTCTTCCTGACCTGGGGAAAGAAAACATACAAAAGGGTGAGCGCAAATTCCCAGTAAGGGTAAACAAAAGAAATATCAATCACATCATATTCATAAGAACATAACATTTTGGAAATCTTAACCTACAAAAGAGATCATAATTTCATAACATGGGATAAATCATAGTAGTGAAATGTAATCCTAGTAATCATAACATAAAACATGAAACTTTGTGGAATACACATATAATTATAGAGAATCATTTCTTAGTAGTCAATACTCATAGCCAAGACTACCTCAGCGGACAAAGTCCTTTTCTGAACCGAGTTCACTCCTCGTTTCAGTCCTTTTTCACTAAACCGGTTTAACCTTCGGTTCCAGCCATGTATATAACATGAGATATAAATATTTAACCAATGAATTGGAGGGATATATTGGTCCCACCCATCACATAATGATACCATTCTTATGTGTGCCACAAAATCATAAACCATACATCATAACATAACCCATGTAATAAAAATGGGATTCTTAAACATCATGACATCATAACATAATCAATATAAGATAAAAGAACATCATAAAATTAATTCCATCATAACATAATCATATAAATGTAAAAAATAGTGATAGAAATATAACCCTATATTATCTTAGATGGAAAATAATTTTGATAAAACACTTGAACTCCATTCTTGAGGAAAATATCCTTTATACTTCAAAAACATTTTTACTTTCTTAACATGTCATACAATTTTAAACTAAAAGAAGTTGATTAAAAATAAAATTCAAAACTTTCAAAGGAATATTCATGGAAATAATGTTCTAAAAATCCATTCATGCCGTATAAGTTAAAAAAAAATTCTTCCCGTACTTTGGCCAGAAAAGTCAAAAAATACCTCGTACGAAAAACAACAAAAGATTTCTTTCATATCTTTTACTAAAAACTCACCGAAGGGTAAAATTGTATTTAAAAAATTGTAGGTGGATGGAAATAATATTACATATTGAGGAAACTTGTATGTGGATGATAAATATTCCCTTGTAAATTCTAAAGTATAAACAATCTCGGATAAAAATGAGATTGTGAGACTTTCTCTTACCTTAGGTCCGATTTTCTTCGTAAGTGTCCGAAACTCCTGTATAATAATTTAAATAATGTTAATTACTTATTCCATAATCATAATTATTTTTATGATATCATATATGGTTATATTATTAGCTTTTTATTAGTAATATTTCATTACTACTTGTTATTCGGGTGTTTATTACTTTTTGTTCTTATGCGTGTTTTGTAGAATAAATTATTATTCTTCTTTTTACGTTATAGATACCTCGTTTCTAGAATGGTATCAGTGTAATATATATCATATTAATTTACTCAATTCATTTATATAATCATTATGCAATGATGATCATGTAGAATGAGTCGCATCACATCGCGGAGACGGTATTCCGTACGTACGCACGAGGGATGATAACGTTCCCATGATCGTGGAATTGTATTGGAGTGTATGTATACTATTTCAGAATCAATATCACCTTACAATAATCATATATAGTCATTATTTACACCATTATACCCATCCAAGTTATGTGGCGGTGGAAAATAGATTACACCATGGCGTGGAGACGGTATTCCGTACGTACGCACGCGCGGTGATTTCGTTTTCCGTAGGATGGATAGATGGTGAAATAGGGTTGTTTCATACTTATACTAACATATCAGTATATGAGTGATACTTATGTTATTACTTCAAAATGAAACAACAAAAGAATAAGAAATGGAAGAAGAAATAAAGTTGAAAGAATCGGTAACGAACATTTTTTCTTCCTTGAAGCGCCTCTTTGAGACCTCCTCTTAGGGAACTAAAATTTATCTTTGAAGAAGACCATGAACTATAGGATGTTTCTAGGGAAGTTTATAAGAGAATTTGGCAAGGGTTGGACGAGCAGGAAGGCTCAAATTGGTGTGAGGAAGAGAGGGAGTAGGTTCCCTTTTATAAGGGAGGAGAGGGGCACCTTTGGAAAAACTAAAACTATTATTTTATTATAAAGACATATTCGGTTTTTAATAAGTCCAAATTGATTTATTTCAAATCTAAGGTGGGGAGGGTTCGAAATCATCTCATAAAATAGAATTTAGACAAGTTTAGTTTTCTATTTTAACCTTATCATTTAGATTTAACTTTAAGTTAGATAATTTTACTTTTACCGTATCTTCTTGTTTTCTTACACTATAAGGTTAATAAACATACAATAACAAGCCAAAAGAACCACAAGTTATTTATTTTTAATACATAAAACCTTATATATGTAATGTGGCCGAACCTTTGATTTTTAGGAATAAAATAACAATTAATAATATAATATTTGTTTTAAAAACTATTTTATGTCATTTTTGACACTATTTGGTAATTGATTTTTGTTAAAATCATAACAGGAATATTATTTCTAAAAAAGTTACTTAAATCAATACTAACATGTCATGTTAACATATAAAATTATGTTAATTCATAAAAAGTCTAAAATTATATTTATTTGGGTATTTATAACATCAATTATGTCAATATTTCATTAATAATATAATTAATGCATCATCATTGTGTCATAAATAAATTAGATTATTTAAAGTCTAAAAATTAAAAATAAAATAAAATAATGTACGAAATTATTTTAGATTTCTAATGAATATTTATTGTCAAATTTATCTTATGTATAACTTAATATTAAAAATGATTTAGTTATTAATCATTCATTTTAACTATTTTAACCATTCTTTAAATAGATTAATAATAAATGTCCTAATCTAATTCAAGTGGGCCTTAATGGTCATTTTATATTCCTAAGGTTGTTTTTGGTAGAATTAATCTTATCCAATAAAATTAGGACATGTGTTAGGGTAATAATAATATCATTTTTACCCTTAATTACCCTATTTACTTTTAACCATGGTAAAAAAAGTAAAAATTTACTATTCACCAAAAATTATTTTCATCTCATTGAACCACATTTTAGACCTTGATATTAACCGTGTATCTCGTATTTTCGATATTCCACTCACAGAAGCTGTAAAATTATGTTTTATGTGAATTTCCATATTCTCCTCGGTGGTGGGTAAAAGACGGTGAAAAGTTTAATAAAAATTTTATATATATAAAATTATTATAAAATGACTCCAATGAATTGCATTGAAGATATATAAGTATTATGTATCAATTTTGACCTAAAATAAATTTAAATAAAATAAATAATTATTTAAATAAAAAGTTGGTTTTTAAACAGTAACCTAGTGTTTTCACTATTCACCAAAAATTGAAAGTTTTCAGAAAAATACCAAAATTTCACCCTAGGATAATTTTGATATTCAGAATCCAAAAATGAAGTCCATTTTGAAAGATCAAATTTATAAAATTTCAAAAAGTGGGTATTACTATTCATAACAGCTAGTTTTAATAATATTTTAATAGCATATCGTTGTTTAGTGAAACTCGGTATTGCGTACAATGCAAGCTATCGAGGAAGGCCGAAGTTGCATGTAAAGCAAGCCAAGATAGTGGTGTGTAGTGAATGATTTCTTTGACAGTTTATATAACATAAAAACAAAATATTTCTCATAAAAGTCTCGGGTGTTACATTCTACCCCACTTAAAATGAATTTCGCCCTCGAAATTCGTCACTTTGTAATAAACAGAGGAAGATACCTCTCCCTCATCATATCCTCAAGCTCCCATGTAGCTTATTCAAATTGGTGGTTCCTCCATAAAACGTTCACCAAGCGAGTGGTCTTGTTCCGTATGAATTATTCGCTATGATCTAGAATCTCTATCGGTTGTTCTTCATAAGAAAGATCTTGTTCCAGCGGTACAACTTTTGAGCTGATTACATGTGAAGGATTGGGTATGTACTTTCTCAGGAGAGATACATGGAACACATCGTGAACTCGAAAGAGATTTGGTGGAAGCACCAATCGGTAAGGTACCTTCCCAACACGATCCATTATTTCAAAAGGACCGATATACCTAGGGATCAGCTTTCCCTTCTTTCCAAATCTCATTACTCTATTCCAATGAGATATTCGTAAGAACTTTATCACCCACTTCACACTCTAGTTATTTTATTTGGTTGTCGGTATAACTTTTTTTCAACTCTGAGATGATCTTATGTGTTGTTGAATAGTTCGGAAATTTCTTCCATCTCATCAACAAGATTATGTCCTAATGGATTTCTTTCCCCAACTTCATCCTAGCAAGTTAGAGTCCTTCATTTCTTTCCATAGATATATTCATAAGGATCCATCTGAATACTCGAGTGAAAGCTATTATTATAAGAAAATTCTACCAAAGGTAGGTGTTGATCCCAACCACCTTTTAAATCCATAGAGCAAGCTCTAATCATATATTCTAGTGTTTGAATTGTCCTCTCAAACTGATCGGCTCTCTGAGGATGATAAGCAGTACTGAAACTCAACTCTGCATCCAGAGTATGCTGAAGACTTCGCCAGAACTTTGAGGTAAACCTCAGATCCCAATCAGATATAATAGAAATTGGTACTCCATGGAATCATACCACTTCCTTTACATATATCCTGGAAAGCTGATCCAGAGAGAAATCTTATCTAATAGCCAGGAAGTGTGCAGACTTTGTAAGATGATCAACTATGACCCCAATAACATTATTGCCTTTGGATGTTTTAGGAATTCCAGTGACAAAGTCCATAGTGATGTTTTCCCGTTTCCATTTAGGTATGGGTAATGGTTGTAACATCCCCTTAGAGTTCTGTCTCTCAACTTTAACTTGCTGACAAACCAAGCATCGAGAGACATATTCAGAAACATCTCTTTTCATTCCATCCCACCATAAGTACTCTTTCAGGTCCCTATAAATCTTCGTGCTTCCAGGATGAATAGAGAATGAAGAACTATGAGCCTCATCCAGCAGCTCCTTTTTTAATTCGGGGATGGGAGGAACACAAACTAGATTCCTGAACCTTATTATTCCATCAAAATCAAGGTTGAATTCATTAACATTTCTCACCATCTTTTGTAACTCTACATCTTCATTCTGTGCCTCTTTAATCTTCACTTGTATAGATGGTTGAACATTCATTTGAGAAAGATACGATTTTTTCCCTTCCATTATAATTCCAAGATCCATCCTTTGTAAATCCATAAATATTGGATCTTTTGTGATCCTCATCATTGATAAGCTAGAATGGTCTTGTCGACTTAATGTTTCTACCACCTTGTTTTATTTCCCAGGGTGGTAATGAATTGAGAAGTTGTAATCCTTAATCAGCTCCAACCATCTTCTTTGGCGCACATTCAGCTCCTTTTTTGTGAAAATATACTTTAAACTTTTATGATCAGTATAAATATCACACCTTTCTCCATAAAGATAATTCCTCCAAATCATTAATGCAAAGATTACCGCAGCTAACTCCACATCATGAGTTGGGTAATTTTGCTCATGGATTTTCAACTGTCGTGATTCATAAGCTATCCCCATATCGTTTTGCATGAGAACACACCCCAATCCCTTCTTGGATGCATCACTATAGATCACAAAACCTTTCTCAACTACAAGGCAGTGTGATCATAGGTGCACTGGATAACCTTATTTTTAACTCCTTGAAATTCTATTCACATTCCTCTGTCCAAAAAACCATAACTCCTTTCTGAGTAAACCTGGTGAGTAGATTAGATAATCGTGAAAAATCATCTACAAAACGTCGATAATATCCAGCCAAACCAAGAAAACATCGGATCTCGGTTACTATTGTTGGTCTTGACCATCTTTCAATAACCTTTGTTTCTACTGGATCCACATATATCGCCTCTTTTGAGATTATGTGACCCAAAAATGAAACTTTTTGAAGCCAAAATTCACACTTGGTAAATTTGGCATAAAGCTTCTCCTTTCTCAGGGTCTTCAATATAATTCTCAAGTGATCTTCATGTTCTTCCTTTCTCTTTGAATAGACAAGAATATCATATATAAAGACAACCAAAAACTGATCAAGATAGTCTCTAAAGACTCTATTCATCATATCCATGAAGATAGTAGGGGCATTAGTAAGACCAAATGGAATCACTATAAATTCATAGTGTCTATACCTTGTACGGAAAGCCGTCTTTGGTATATCCTTCCTTTTTACCCTTAATTGATGATATCCAGAATGAAGATCAATCTTGGAAAAGTATTGAGCTCCGCGTATTTGGTCAAATAATTCATCAATGCATGGGAGAGGATATTTGTTCTTAATAATGATCTTGTTAAGTTCCTAATAATCAATGAAGAGTCTCATTGATCCATCTTTCTTCTTAACAAACAGAACTGGTGCTCCCCAAGGTGACGCACTAGGGGGTATGAATCCTTTATCAAGATTCTCTTGGATTTTCTTCTTCAATTCCTGCAACTCAATTGGGTCCATTCTATAAGGTGTATTTGAAATAGGTAAAGAACTCGGTATAAGTTCTATTGAAAACTCTACTTCGCGATTTGGTGGAAGACCCGACAATTCCTCTGGAAAGACATTGTCAAACTCCCATACAATGTAAATATTCTTAATCGTGAGTTTCTCACTAACCATTTGAGATAAATAACCTTCATTTAGTGGAATCAAGACCCATAAGGTGGAATAAATTTCCACAGGAAGGTTATGTTCATCCTTTCATCGATAGATGATCATAGATTGATCTGGAATATTGAATGTGTCTTCCCTTCTTTGGAAATTGATATGATATCTATATAAAGAAATCCAATCGATGCCAATAATCACATCAAATTCCACTATAGGAAGGATCACATGATTTGTAGGAAGCACTTTCCCACAAACTTCAATCTGAGATGAATTATAAACTTTTGATGCGACTGTTGTGCCATTAGGGGTTGTCACATATAACTCAACATCTAATTGTTGAGGTAATACAGTGATACCCTTAGAAAATTATTCATAAATAAAAGAGTGGGTGGATCCAGAATCAAATAAAACATTTTCTACTTTAGAGTGCATGGTAAGTGTACCTTTCACCACTTCGTTATCATACTCTACATCGCTGTTAGAAATTCCATGTGACTTTCCTTTGTCTTTAGCCTTGAGGGTTTTTTGAAGTCGATCATCATCAACAACCCTTTTATTAGGGAATTGATTGGAATAATGCCCCATTTCCTTGCACTTGTAACATTGAAGTGTAGGAGGTGCACTCTATGTATCCTTTTCTTTGTTCACATCACTAGAAATCTTCTTCCCATCATTACGGCATTCATATTCCCGATGACCTTCCTTTCCACATTGGAAACATTTACTTGTCCCTTTAATAAAACTCCCTCCATGTTTCTTTCCACACTTTGAGAATAAGGGAAAACTCATCTTCTTTTCACTGTGCTCTTTATATTTTACATTGAATTCCATTTTCCTCTTCTTATCAAACCCATATGACTGATGGGTTACTCCAATCTCCATATCAACTTTGAGAGCGCATCGAACGATTTCCTCATTGTTATTGAAGTCCCTTATGGATAACGCCCTTCGAAGACTTGGTTTTAAGCCACTAAAGAATCGATCGATCTTACTCTCAGGCTGGATAATAATACCAGAAGCGTACCTTGCAAGTCTTCTAAAATTTTCTTCGTAGGTACCAATAGATTCATCATCCTTTTTCATTAGTTCAAGAACATCTTTCTCCATCTTTGTTCAAAGAATATGAGGGAAGTACTTATTGAAAAATAAGTTCTCGAACTCATCCCATTCCATGGACTCACTTTTAACTCTTGGCCTCGTATTGTTGATTAGATTCCACCATTGATCAGCTTCACCTTCTAAACGATAAACTGCTAAGATGACTTTATCATGTTCATAACATTGAAGAACTAAAAATATCTTCTCAGTGGTACTGATCCATTGTTCAGCCACTAATGGATCAGTAGACCTGCTGAATGAGGGTGGACGCTGCCTCATGAAGGATTCAATAGAATGTTTCTCCTTCCTTTCCTTATTTGGAAGTCCTACATGATTTATATCTTGAGAAAGTTGTGTGAGCATGGCTACAAGATTTTTCATTCCAGCTCCCAAAACGTTTGCTTGTTCAGGAAGACAATAATTGCATTTCCCATCGTATTCTGCATTAACACGGTTCCTTCGGGTTCCAGCCATTGACTAAAACCAAGAATAATAGTGTGAGCAACACTAATTATAATAGGAAAAACACATAATCAAGAATAAAATTTCACACTTATGGTCTTATCATAGGTTGTTCATGGCCATTTTTAGAACACTAAGATTGTGTTCTATGCTTAGACATATCCTTAGGGTTCTTACTAAGGCTTTCACATCCTAGTTTCCAAAGGTTGACCATAAATTTCCTCTGATACCAACTATACCAACCCATACTTTACATACATTGTTATTACTTCATAAATGAAGCACACTTATTACAACATATAAAAAACCAGGAAAAGACCGTATAGGTATAGAGTATTTAGATACTGGGAAACATAAACAACTGGTTCATAAAGCATCTACATTGTCTCCCATTTATTTCATCATATCTAGAGTCCCTTTGGGCATATCCAACTTAATAACCTTCTTCTTGACCTGGGGAAAGAAAACATACAAAAGGGTGAGCTCTAATGCTCAGTTAGGGTAAAAAAAATATCAATCACATCATATTCATAAGAACATAACATTTTGGAAATCTTATCCTGAAAAAGAGATCATAATTTCATAACATGGGATAAATCAAAGTAGTGAAATGTAATCCCAATAATCATAACTTAAAACATGAAACTTTTTGGCATACACACATAATCATAAAGAATCATTTCTTAGTAGTCAAGACTCATATCCAAGACTATCTTAGCGGACAAAGTCCTTTTCTGAACCGAGTTCACTCCTCGTTTCAGTCATGTTTCACTGAACCGGTTTAACCTACCGTTCCCGCCATGTCTATCTAATGAGATATAAATATTTACCCAATGCATTGGAGGGAGATATATGTCCCACCCATATCATAATGATACAATTCTTATGTGTGCCACAAAATCATAAACCATACATCATAGCATAACACATGTAATAAAAATGGGATTCTTAAACATCATGTCATCATAACATAATCTATATAAGATAAAAGGACATCATAAAAATAATTCCATCATAACATAATCAAATCAATGTTAAAAATAAGGATAGAAACAGAACCCTATACTATCGTAGATGTAAAATAATTTTGATAAAACACTTGAACTCCATTCATGAGGAAAATATCATTTATACTTAAAACATTTTCCCTTTCTTAACATGTCATACAATTTTAAACTAAAAGAAGATGATTAAAAATAAAATTGAAAACTTTTAAATTATGATTCATGGAAATAATGTTCTAAAAATCCATTCATGCCGTATAATTTTAAAAAAACATTCTTCCCGTACTTTTTCTGGAAAAGTCAAAAAATACCTTCTACGAAAAACAACAAAAGATTCATTTAATATCTTTTACTAAAAACTCACCGATGGATAAAATTGGATTTAAACAATTATAGGTGGATGCAAATAATATTACACATTGAGGAAACATGGATGTGGATGATAAATATTGCCCATTAAAAGCTGAAGTATAAACAATCTCGGATAAAAATGAGATTGTGAGATTTTCACTTACCTTAGGTCCGATGTTCTTCATAAGTGTCCGAACCTCCTGTATAATGATTTAAATAATGTTATTGACTTATTCCATAATCATAATTATTTTTATGAAATCATATATGGTTATATTCATAGATTCTTATTAGTAATATTTCATTACTACTTGTTATTCGGGTGTTTATTACTTTTTGTTCTTATGTGTGTTTTGTCGAATAAATTCCTATTATTCTTTTTAGGTTATAGATACCTCATTTACAGAATGTTATTAGTCTAATATATATCATATTAATTCATTGAATTCATTTATATAATCATTATTCAGTGAAGATCATGTAGAATGAGTCGGATCACATCGTGGAGATGGTATTCCGTACGTACGCACGAGCGATGATATCGTTCCCATGATCGTGGAATTGTATTCGAGTGTATGTATACTATTTAAGAATCAATATCACTTTAAAATAATCATATATAGTCATTATTTACACCATTATACTCATCCATGTATGGTGGTGGTGGAAAATAGATTACACCACGGCGTGGAGACAGTATTCCGTACGTACGCACGCGCGGTGATTTCTTTTTCCGTAGGATGGATAGATGGTGAAACAGGGTTGATTCATAATTATAATAACATATTAGTATATGAGCGATACTGATGTTATTACTTCATAATGAAACAACTAAATAAGAAGATGTGGAAGAAGAAATAAAGTTGAAAGAATCGGTAACGGACATTACCTCTTCTTTGAAGCGCCTCTTTGAGACCTCCTCTTAGGGCACTAAAATTTTGTCTTTGAAGAAGACCAGTACCTATAGGATGTTTCTAGGGAAGTGGAGAAGAGAATTTGGCAGGGGTGGCTGAGCATGAAGGCTCAAAGTGTTGTGAGGAAGAGAGGGAGGTGCCCTTTTATAAGGGAGGAGAGGGGCACCTTTGGAAAAACTAGTAATATTATTTTATTATAAAGCCATATTCGGTTTTTAATATCTCAAAATTGATTTATTTAGAAGCTAAGGTGGGTATGGGTCGAAATAATATCATCCAGTATAATTTAGACAAGTTTATTTTTCTATTTTAACCGTATCATTTAGATTAAACTTTAAGTTAGATAATTTTACTTTTACCGTGTCTTCTTGTTTTCTTACACTATAAGGTTAATAAACTTACTATAACAAGCCAAACGAACCCCAAGTTGTTTATTATTAATATATAAAACCTTATCTAAGTCATTTGGCCGAACCTTATATTTTTAGGAATAAAATTAAAATTAATAATATAATATTTTTTTAAAAAATTATTTTATGTCAAATTTGACACTATTTGGTAATTAATTTTTGTGAAAACTATAACAGAAAGATTAGTTCAAAAAAAGTTAATTAAATCAATACTAACATGTCATATTAACATATAAAATTATTTGAATTCCTAAAAAGTCTCAAATTACATTTATTTGGGTATTTATAACACCAATTATGTCAATATTTTATTAATAATATAATTACTGCATCATCATTGTGTCATAAATAAATTACATTATTTAAAGTCTAAAAATTACAAATAAAATAACATTATGTAGGAAATCATTTTTTCTTTCTAATTAATATTTACAGTCGAATTTATATTATGTATAACTCTATATTACAAATTATTTAGTTATTAAACTTTGATTTTAACTATTTTAACCCTTCTTTAAATAAATTAATAATAATTGTCCTAATCTAATCCATGTGGGCCTAAATGGTCATATTTTATTCCTAAGGTTGTTTTTGGTTGAATTAAACTTATCCAATAGAATTAGGACATGTGTTAAGGTAATAATAATATCAATTTTACCCTTAATTACCCTATTTACTTTTAACCGTGGTAAAAAAGTAAAAAGTTACTATTCACCTAAAATTATTTTCATCTCATTGAACTGAATTTTAGTCCTTTATATTGATCGTGTCTCTCGGATTTTCGAAATTCCACTCACAGAAGCTGTAAAATTATGTTTTATGTGAATCTCCAAATTCTCCTAGGAGGTAGGTAAAAGACGGTGAAAAGTTAAATAAAAATTTTATATATCTAAAATTATTATAAAATGACTCCAATGAATTACATTGGACTTATATAGGTATTATGTATCAATTTTGACCTAAAATAAATTTAAATAAAACAAATAAATATTTAAATAAAAAGTCGGTTTTTAAATAGTAACCCAGTGTTTTCACTATTCACCAAAAATTGAATGTTTTCAGAAAAATACCAAAATTTCACCCTAGGATAATTTCGATATTCCGAATCCAAAAATGAAGTACATTTTGAAAGATAAAATTTATAAAATTTCAAAAAGATGGTATTTCTATTCATAACGGCTAGTTTTAATAATATTTTAATAGCATATCGTTGTTTAGTGAAACTCGGTATTGCGTACAACGGAAGCTATCGAGGAAGGTTGCAGTTGCGTATAAAGAAATCCAAGCTAGTGTTGTGTGTAGTGAAATATCCCTTTGATGATTTATATAACATAAAAACAAAATATTTCTCATAAAAGTCTCGGGTGTTACATATACCAGAAAAATGCCAACCCCTACAATGATGGTACAAAAAATATAAGCTTTACTACATCATGTATTTAGGGGTCCCCATCATGGGATCAGAAAGATACACGAAATAAATCAAGTGCTTCTAGGAATATCCCGAAAGGATAATTATTGGAAATGTAGTTTCCAAAAAGTTTTCCAGGGGAGGATTTAGATTTACACATTTGGGGTAAGACTTGTTTTCTGGTTGTACCAGTTCACTCCATTCTTCTATTGATTCTAACCAAGTTGTAAATGACTCAATTATATTCATAATAAATTGGAAAACATTATGTTGTGTTGGGAGTTGAATAGGTGTGGCAACTGGATCCTGATCAGGTACAACGATTGGCAAGACAACTAGTGGTGATACTATTGTTATTTGTCTTGGATATCCCATGGAGATAGGACTATTAGAACGTGCTTGACCATGTTCTGGTTGTGTACCCAATGGAGGGAATTCACAATCAACATTAGTAGTTGAAATAAAACCATTTTTCTTGAATCTCCTACTCTATGTACAATATGAGGATATGTTTATGGAGTATTCTTGGCAGGATTGCTAATTCGGAGTAACTCTGCATTGAGTCTTCTCAACTCCATCAGATCTTCCTCTTTTTAGAAAAATCATTAATCAAGATTAATAGATTTACCTTCTCCAGGAAAAAAGTGATACATTATTAGACCATTAACCATCACCTTTTTTGGTGCCTTTCGAAGAGGTGGAAGTTTATTATTCAAGGTAATGCCTATATTTTGGGTAATCCTCTGTTTTGGGAACGCACACCTCCTTCATTTATATCGGTGTGTACTTCATTATAAAAAAACTATTGGAAAAATGACTTATACCCACATTTCAAGACTGTTGGTATAGCCCCCAAAACCATGGGTATAGGCTATACCCACGGTTTGGGAACCCATGGGAAACCGAGGCGTCAGAATAGGTCCATAGCCTATACCCACGGTTTTGAAAACCATTTGCAATGATCTTTCCACCTTGTCATTTCATTTTTTCCACTATGTCACAGCCTTCTACAAAAGATTTTAAAAACATCAGTTTAAAAATATGGAAAAAATAGAGCTGGTAATTGATCTCACGACCTGCAGTTTTCTCACTGAACACCAATCCATCTAACCTACATGAACTTCTTATACTAATATATATACATAAATGTAATTATATTAATATTAACCGTCAGTTTTAAGAGAAAAAGTCCAGTAGATTTTGAACCCATCACCTCCACTTTGAATACTCCGCACCTCACCACTTCACCTACAACAATTATGTTAACAGGTACTTATATTTTGTAAAACATATTATTATTTGTCTATACTTGGAAAAAAGGATAATGCGGGGTTTTGAACCCACTTCTATCTCGAAAACTATCCAATGTCTAACCAACCCAGCAAAATTTCATACTATATAATATATCTACACTTATTTTAATATATTATTCTCACTCGTTGTATTAGAAAAAAATGCCGCCAAAGAGAATCGATCTTGAAACCATCTGCTTCACCAAGCAGGAATTTACCAACCAATATACATTCCTTATGTGTTTTATTATTTATATCTACTTAAATAAATTAATTCAAATCGTGGGTATAGGAGGGAAAATCGTGGGTATAGGTTTTCCCGCCAATTTTGTTTTGTGTCCCACTGATTTTTTTCCGCTATAACACGGGAAAGATATACCCACGGTTTTACCAAACCGTGGGTATAGGTCATCGAAAAAAACCATATACCTGTGGTTTTTACACAACTGTGGGCATAGGTGAATTTTCCCCCATGGTTTTGGAAAATATTCGGTATAATTCATCCAAAAAAACCTATACCCATGGTTTTGGGTAAAACCAGGGGTATAGGTGACCTATACCCACAGTTTTGGAAAATCATGGGTATAAGTATAGTATAAAAACCTATACCCACTGTTTTCCAAAATTGTGGGTATAGGTCACCCTTATACACATGGTTTTAAGCAAAAATGTGGGTATATGTCCATTTTCCAGCAGTGTAAGAACTTTATACTCTGACTCCCCTAAACTATACTAATTTCTATAGGATATTCTAGAATGAAATTAATGATGTTCATTGATTCTTATTTCATTGATGGATATATTTCAGTATCTTTATAAGATCTCCTTCTTCTTCATCCTCCACAAGACTTTATTCTTCTATTTTCTGGATTTTTAGGGGATTTTTGAAAGAAAATAATTTAAAAAGAATCATAGGATAGTTCAATCATGCATTCACTTTATAGCCTCTTCCATAATTGAGAGAAAACTGACTTCAACAATGGAGGGGATTGTGGATGTGAAAAATCCTCTAGCCTTGAATGATGGGGTTGTTATTATTATTCTTCATTAACTCTTCAAGGTTTTTTTATTTACTTTGAAGGATGGGTTTAAAAAATCCCCATCCTTTTGGGCTTGGGTCATTCCTGAATTACTATGGATGATATCAGTGTAGTTTATCTTCTGATTTTAAGAATTCATGAAAGAAAAATGGATGTGATCATTATCCAAAACCCAATTAAATCACATGTTTCGAAATAATGTTAAACTATTTCAGACATTTTTTTTGATCTGATGGCTGAAATCCTCTATTTTTTAAGCCTACAAAAAGAATTCAGATGATTAATGCAGAAGAATCACAATTGCTTGCTCTCTCTGGGACTGACATTGGTGAAAACAAATCATGGTTGGCTCTTTCTGAACATCTCTTCGGTCATGAATAGATTTTATTTGTTGTATCCAACCTAAGGCAATAACATTGGATGATAACATATTTTCTGAGCTTTACTCATTTGGGAGTGTTGTAAAATGAAATTCTCCATGTACACCACATCCTCTAATATGAACACGACGTGGGGTTTCTTTGATCAACTGTCACAATCTCTTTAATGAATTGGTTCATGCATGTTTAAGGGCCACATATTTCTTCTCTATATTTGGATTTTGAGAAATAAGGAGAGATTCCAAGTAAATTTTGCATTGAAACCCTTCCATTACCTAGATATGACTTCGATATTCATCGCACGGTAGTACTTTTTCTTTTAGATGATGATTAATATTTCATATCTGGAAGAAGATATCACCAATACAATCTTCCACCAATATCTCTGGAATGTTGTATTGAAAGGTTTCAAAATTTCAGAACATGGCTGGTATTTCACCCTTATCCAGTTTTTTTCTCATATTCAACATATCATATTCATCTTTTTTTGAGGTTTCTCAACTTGGATCGACCCGTGAGAGATTAGGAGAATGTCCATCACCTTATGTGTTCTTCTAGATAAGAAAGTATTTCACCTTCTAATAATAAGTCATCATACATGACTGGCCTTATTTTTGAAAGTGCCTCAAGATAAGAGGGATTTCTCATCACTAGTTTGTATGTTGAATAATTTTAATGAAAACTCACACCCCTACTGTGGAGAGAAATTTCACAGTGAATTCCATCATGGGGAGGAAACCCATAGTGGGTTATACATAGAGAAAAATACTCTTTCTCCTTGGTCTTATGGACACAGATAAGATTACCTTGGCTCTCATCCCTAGATAGGTTCTCTGTAACGCCCTGACCCCAATTACCTAGAGTCGGTGAATTATTACATAACATTGGCATGATCACAAGAAGGATCAAATCTCGAAATACCGATTGGTTTAGTATCCTTGGAAACACTAGATATATTCATAAGTCTTGCATTACATAATAAAAATTAAAACTACAACAACATAATGTCTCAATAGTCCACACTATTATCCCCTCATAAAATCCCTGCAGGTCATTCATAACTTACTTCTTCAAATCCTAGGAAAAATAAAACATAGAAAAGGGGTGAGCTCAAATTCCCAATAAGGATAACAATATATCGGAAACATTCAAAAATAAGCATAAACATTTAAGGCAATGTATAACTAAAACAAAAGCCTTTTAAACATGAACTTCATCATAGTATGGAAAAAGTAAAATGAAATAATTCCATTTACTTATTCACATGGATATTCTAATAATCGAATAATCACATGCAATATCAATAACCACTTTCATAATGATGGAATGCATAATTCCAGACTATCAAAACCACATAGCCAAGGCCTCGTGCCAAGACTAGAAATAAGATTTTGTCAAGGCCTTGTCCCAAGACAATAGTTTGTCTCATGAGACCTACCGATGCATCGAGGAGCTATAGCAGGCTCCACCAATCACTTACTAAGTCCTATGAATTCCCATATGAAAAGGTTTAAACATAACATAAACATTCGTATTAAAACTAGCATACAAAATGTCAACACTTTCTTCATAAACCATGAATGGTATAAAAATAACACATCCACAGTAAAACATATCACAAAACCTTCAATACAATACAATTGTTTTGTATCATAATAAATCAAATTCAAATAAGCTTAAAATCCATCAAAGGATGTTTACATAGATGAAATCAAAACTATTTGAGAGAGATATCTCTTCTCTTGAAATCATTGAAAAGTCACACATTAATAAAGGAAGTAACTTAATAGATATTTTTGAATCAAAGTGTCCCATACCACTTTGAAACTTTTGAAAATAAATATCATTTCAAAGACTTCATGTCCATATAAATAAATCCTTAAAATAATTTTGAAAACATGGACATTAATTAAAAATATTTAGAAAGATAAATCTTTAAAACATTTAAAATTATGATCTTGGTAAAGAGTACCTTTCACAAATTCTTAAAATATTCATTTTGAAATCATTTAAAAGTCACATAATTATAAAATGAAAGATTTACATTGAAAATATTCTTATAAGATTCTAAGGGAAGCTTCGACGATTTTATAACGATGGAAAATAGCCGCACCCGCCGTATAAGTTAAAAAAACATTCTTACCTTAATTTTGTCGAAAAGGTTAAAAAGCACCTTGTTTGGAAAAGGACTGAAATATTCCTTTATAAACCTCTTATAAAAAGTCAATAAAGGGTATAAATGACTTTAACCCATATTCTAGTAAATAGTAAAAATGTTTTGAAATACATTTTTTAGAAACATGGATGTGGATGATAAAGATGTCCCAGTAGATTATTACGTATAAAAAACCTCAGATAATGAAGAGATTGTGATGTAAACCATTACCTTGTACTTTTCCTTGGTTTGGGTAGGTTAACCTCCTGTATTATAGTGAAATAATTGTTATTAAATTATACAGGAATCATATACATTCATATGATATCATATATGATCTTTTAACATTGCTTTGTTAATAATATCTTAGTATTATTGTCGTTTCAGGTGTCAACTTACTCGTTTTATTTTATATGTTTTGTTACATAAGCCATGTTTGTCATGGATAGGTTGTATATTATTCATATACATAATGATATCAAGTCCTTAAACATTATTTTTAAATCATCAAATGATAATTATACTTGAATGGATACGATGGAGAATGAATCTCATCGCGTTCGTGGAGACGGTAGTCCATACGTACGCACGAGCGACAATATCATTCTTTTGATATTAAAATAATATATAAATGGATGGTATATCATATATACAGAATCATTATCATGTTATATTTATTATTTACATGAGTTACACATCATTATTATACCCATCCAAATAATAATATATTGAATAACAATTACACCACGACGTGGAGATGGTAAGCCGTACGTACGCACGTATGGTGACATGTTATTCAAAGGGTGGATAGAATACTGAATATGGTTGTACCAGATTTATAATAACATCACAGTATATATATGATACTGGAGTTATTATTTAAGAATGGTAGTAATAAAGGAATAAGAAGTGGAAGAAGAAAGGAACTTGGAAAAGGGTGGTGAAATCATTATCTCTTCTTCGGGTTTTTCCTTTTGATTTGATCAAAAGGGCTTTTTAGGTTGGATTTATGATAAAAATAAGGACTCTAGGTTGTATTGAGGGAAGTTAGAAGAGTATTTGGGCAGAGTTTGGCCGAACCAAAAGGCTTTGAAGGTGTGAAGAAATGAGAAGGAAGAGTTCCCTATTATAAGAGGGGTGAGGGGCACCTTTGGAAAAGCTAGAAATATTAATTTATAATAAATTCATATTCGGTCTATAATGGCTCCAAAGTTTATTATTTAACTTTTAAAGTGTGGATAGGTTGAAAAAAATTAATCCAATAGAATTTAGACAGGTTTGGGTTACTATATTAACCTTATCTTTAAGTATTAACTCTTAGTTAATTAGTTTCACTTTTACAATGTCTCTTTGTATTTCTATATTATATGGTTACTCAAATTACTATATACATCCAAGAAGCCCCCAAGTGGTCCATTAATGATATAAATATCATGATATAAGTCTCTTGGCCGAACCTTAGATTTTTAGGAATTTAATATCAATTAATAATATATTATTTGATTTAAAAACTATTTTTATGTCAATTGTGACACTATTAAATAGTTGATTTTTGTGAATCTCATAACAGAATGATTACTTCGAAAAAAGTTAACTAAATCAATCCTAATATGTCATATTATCCTAGAAAAATATTTTAATTCATTAAAAGTCTCAAATTATATTTATTTGGGTATTTATAATATCAATTATTTTAATTTGTCACTATTATGGTAATTACTGCATCATAATTGTGTCATAAATAAATTAACTTATTTAAAGTCTAAAAATTATAAATAAAATAAAATTATGTACGAAATATTTTTAGCTTTCTAATGAATATTTATAGTCGAAATTCCAACATATATTACCCTATATAAAAATTGTTTTTCTAAAAGATATATGCTTATGTCATTTTTGTAATTATTTTAACTTAATTAAAATTAAGTGTCCCTATAATCTATAGGTGGCTCCATGGGATCCTAAAATCGAACCAAAGATGACTATGGTCGAACATGTATCAACAAATAAGGCTAGGACACGTTTTACGGTAATTTAGAATTATTATAAAATTATTTTTTAACCATTATTTACCGGATTTACCCTTAACCATGTTAAATAAAATATTTACCGAAGTAATTATTCAAAATGTATAAAAATAAAAGTTACCTATTTACACAATTTGAACATCCTGATTCCAAATATGGAATATATTTTTTCAAATTCAAAACACAAAAGTGGCAGAAATTTATTTAAAATTAATTCCCGTTGTTAAAACAAAAAGCTTGTTTTAAGAGATAATAACTATCAAAAGATTGACACTTTTTTATGTCCGGTTTAATTGTAAAATTATGTCCAATGACCAACATTGTATTAAATAGTAAAAATATATTCTAAATATACTTTAAAACCACTCAAATTCATAATTTATCACTATTAATTATTTTGATTAAAAAGGTTGTTTTTAATTAAAATTTAGTAATTTTCACTATTCATCAAAATATAAGTGTTATCCGAAAAGTTCCTAAATTTCACCCTAGGCTAAATTCGTTATTCCGAATCCAAAAATGAAGTCCATTTTGAGAGATAAAATTTATAAAATTTCAAAAATTAGGTATTACTATTCATAACGGCTAGTTTGATTGGTTGTGGTGTGTGTTAGAACTCGAAGATGTGTACAACACATGCTACTATATTATTCAAAGGAAAGCATACCGTGGAAGCTTGGGATGTTTCATTTTAAATTTTTTGATGTCCCCGTTTAGTCAAAAAGTTTAAAATATTGTATTTAAAAATGGTTTATTATTAAAGGATGGTAAAAGTGCAATACTAAAAATGAACTATGTCTAAGAAACTCATAATATGGATTCTAAAATTATAAGGATTATATAAAGTTTAAAATTTAGTTAATACTATTCATAACCTCTTTTTAACATCTTTTTTGGTAAATCATGGTGCGCTTGAACTCGATGTTGCGTGTAGTGCAAGTTATTGAATTATTTTGAAGAAATATTACACTATGAAATCTTGAGGTGTTACATTCTCCCCCCTTCAATAAATTGCGTCCTCGCAATTTAAAATTGTTCTTAAAAAATAAAAGGTTGAATATAGAAAATATCTTTGTTGAAAAACCCAAATCAAAAATTGGGTTACTAAAATTTAGTCTTAATATGAGGAAAAGTGAAATGAAAGGGTCACCACCAAATTATGATCTCAATTAAGAGAACATTGGTGGCAATTAGAGACATATAATTGAAGGAAAAACGTAAATATTTATAGGTAGTGATTGAGGTCATCAATCAAAAACAAGTGTAAAACTGAGGTCCTTAAATTCATCAATCTATGAAGATTTGAAATACCATCGGTTCAACAAAACATAGGGTATTAGGATAACACATTTTTGGTTTTAGGATTCCTTAAATAAAGTATAAGAATTAATTTCTTCATAGAATAAGAGAAGAAGAAAAGTATATTTTTGACAAGTAGAGTTCCATCCTTTAACTAATTTCTACCACAAACTCATCTTTCACTCTAAAAGATAATAGAACTTGAAAATAATATTCTATTTATCCTATTCGTATAGGGTTAAAAAAATGAATTTATAATTCATCTAAATGAACCATTAAAAAAACGACATTGTTCAATCGAGGACATCACGTGGGTCAGTGGTAGGTGATACACCCTTGTCGACCTTTGGTTGTGGGTTCAGGTCTCGCGGCTTTGCCGGACGCGACGCGTTGCCGCCCGACCTCCAGGTTGTCCTTTTATGGCAATCCAAAATAATCCAAACTAGAACTATCCAAAATACATCAGTCCAAAATTTATAAGGAAGGTAAACACAATAAAGATCCTTTTTTTCCGCGTAATAACATGTGAACACCTTCATCATGTATTCTTTTAAAACACTGCAACATCTTGAATTACCATAAAACCTTATTGATTAGATTCATGATCCCTAATTCCTTAAAGAATAATAGATATACTCCTTCAATCCAAAAATGTTTTATACCCCCAAAATGATGGAATATACAAATCATTAATCAGTTTCAAGGTAGTCAAGAATATCCAATATAATTTATCCAAATAAATCATGTATTATTCCAAAATCACTACCTCAGTATCAGAATTATATTATGGTTTATCATTCTCTCAACCATATAATTTCCAAAAATTTATCCTGCTATTGAGTCACTTTTCTTTTTTCCACACAATCTCGAGTCCTTAATGAAATAGTACTGCAGTACAATCCTTATATACTCCATAATTATTATAACTAGTACATTGTTGATACAACACTCAAATGACATAATCAACATAAGAACTCTTATCATTCCTCTTCATCTGTGGTAGTATCATAACTTTATTGTTATCCAATAGCATCATTTGCGGCATAGTCTGATTACTGGGACATAGGTTTGCGTAGTGTCCAAACTCCTTTCAAATGAAGCATTGTACATTTGAAACCATTTTCTTACCCTTGCAGTCACGTACTTTGTGCCCTTTCTTCCACACTTATAATAAACTCTCATTCCTTTCAGGCAATTTCCAGGGTGTTTCTTCCCACAGTTATCACATATGGGAAAATTCTTCTTTTCCCTTTTCCCTTTATCCATCTTTCTCTCTTCCATCCTTTTCTTCTCTTGCTTCCCTTCAAAGCCATAGGACTCAATAAACTCTTTACTTATCTTATCAACACATGATATTATCTCTTCATATGATGATAATACATGGGAGACTATTTCTTTTATAAATTTTTGCTTAAGAACATGAAAGATATGATCCTTCTTTCTCTTTGGATCATGTCCATTCCTGGAGTTCTCATTCCTTATTCTGGGCGCCATTTCTTAACAATGGCATACACTAGATTAGTTTATGAATAACAATACCTAATCCCAAACTTTTAAAACACATAACATTAATTAAATAGTTTATGGATATAATCCATAATCATAAAAATTTCTCCTTTGAGGAAGTATATACTCATAAACCCTTCATAATGGTTTGTAATGAAAATGAGAATTATCCTAAGCATATCCCCCAGGAGTGTCATAACCAAGAGTGCAGTAAGGTCCGTTGTCGTGCACAAGTTTTCGTTCGAGTCTACGTCAAAGGAGTGTCATCGGGTTTTACCCCTAGGTACATCTGTGCCAAAGCCACCTCTGCCTGCTTGTATCCAGAATGGGATGTATTGCTTGGAAAACTCACAAGATCCCTACAATACCAAAATTCTAGGAAGTTCTTCTATACTAATCCTCGAATTTCATCTTAGGTCTATGTGCTCTAATCAGAGTTTGTCTAAATCTAGCTTCCAAGGTTTGTACTAAACTTCCTCTGATACCAACTGTAACGCCCCGACCCCAGTTACCTAGAGTCGGTGCATTATTACATAACATTGGCATGATTACAAGAAGGATCAAATCTCGAAAGACCGATTGGTCTAGTAGCCTTGGAAACACTAGATATATTCATAAGTCTTACATTACATCATAAAAATGAAAACTACAACAACATAATGTCTCCACAGTCCACACTATTATCCCCTCATAAAATCTCTACAGGTCATTCATCACATAATTCTTCACATCCTGTGAAAAATAAAACATAGAAAAGGGGTGAGCTCAAATGCCCAGTAAGGATAACAATATAGTGGAAACTTTCAAAAATAAGCATAAACATTTAAGGCAATGTATAACTAAAACAAAAGCCTTTTAAACATGAACTTTAGCATAGTATGGAAAAAGTAAAATGAAATAATTCCATTTACTTATTCACATGGATATTATACTAATCGAATAATCACATGAAATATCAATAACCACTTTCATAATGATGGAATGCATAATGCCAGACTATCATAACCACATAGCCAAGGCCTTGTGCCAAGACTACAAATAGGATTTTGTCAAGGCCTTGTTCCAAGACACTAGTTTGTCTCATGAGACCTACCGATGCATCGAGGAGCTATAGCGGGCTCCACCCATCACTTACTAAGTCCAATGCATTCCAATATGAAAAGGTTTAAACATAACATAAACATTCGTATTAAAACTAGCATACGATATGTCAACAGTTTCTCTATAAACCATGAATGGTATAAAAAGAACACATCCATAGTAAAACATATCACAAAACCTTCAATACAATACAAAAGTTTTGTATCATAATAAATCAACTTCAAATGATCATAAAATCCATCAAAGGTTATTGACATAGATGAAATGAAAACTATTTGAGAGAAATATCTCTTTTCTCGAAATCATTGAAAAGTCACACATTTATAAAGGAAGTAACTTAAAAGAGATTTTTGAATCAATGTGTCCCATAACACTTTGAAACATTTTAAAAGAAATATCATTTCAAATACTTCATGTCCATATAAATAAATCCTTAAAATCATTTTGAAAACATGAAAATTAATTAAAAATATTTAGAAAGATAAATCTTTAAAACATTTAAAATTATGATCTTGGTAAAGAGTACCTTTCACAAATTCTTAAAATATTCATTTTGAAATCATTTAAAATACACATAATTATAAAATAAAACATTTACACTGAAAATATTCTTATAAGATTGTAAGGGAAGCTTCGACGATTTTATAACGGTGGGAAATAGCCGCACCCGCTGTATAAGTTAAAAACAACATTCTTACCTTAATTTTGTCGAAAAGGCTAAAAAGCACCTTGTTTGGAAAACGACGGAATGATTCCTTTATAAACCTCTTATAAAAAGTCAAAAAATGGTATAAATGACTTTAAACCATATTCTAGTAAATAGTAAAAATGTTTTTAAATACATTTTTAAAAAACATGGATGTGGATGATAAAGATGTCCCAGTAGATTATTACGTATACACAAACTCAGATAATGAAGTGATGGTGAAGTAAACCCTTACCTTGTACTTTTCCTTGGTTGGGGTAGGTTAACCTCCTGTATAATAGTGAAATAATTGTTATTAAATTATACAATAATCATATACATTCATATGATATCATATATGATCTTTTAACATTGCTTTGTTAATAATATCTTAGTATTATCGTCGTTTCAGGTGTTTACTTACTCGTTTTCTTTTATATGTTTTGATACAGAAGCCATGTTTTTCAGGGATAGGTTGTATATTATTCATATACATAATGATATCAAGTCCTAAAACATTATTTTTAAATCATCAAATGATAATTATACTTGAATGGATACGATGGAGAATGAATCTCATCGCGTTCATGGAGACTGTAGTCCATACGTACGCACGAGAGACAATATCATTCTTTTGATATTTAAATAATTTATAAATGGATGGTATATAATATATATAGAATCATTGTCATGTTATATTTTATTATTTACATGAGTAACAAATCATTATTATACCCATCCAAATACTAATATTTTGAATAACAATTACACCACGATGTGGAGACGGTAAGCCGTACGTACGCACGTATGGTGAAATGTTATTCAAAGGGTGGATAGAATACTGAATATGGTTGTACCATATTTATAATAACATAATAATATATATATGATACTGGAGTTATTATTTTATAATGGTAGTAATAAAGGAAGAAGAAGTGGAAGAAGAAAGGAACATGGAAAAGGGTGGTGAAATCATTATCTCTTCCTCGAGTTCTTCCTTTTGATTTGATCAAAAGGGCTCCATAGGTTGGCTTTCTGATCAAACTAAGGCCTCTAGGTTGTAGTGAGGGATGTTGGGAGATTATTTGGGCAGAGTTTGGCCGAATCAAAATGCTTTGAAGGTGTGAATAAATGAGAAGGATGAGTTCCCTTTTATAAGAGGGGTGAGGGGCACCTTTGGAAATGCTAGAAATATTAATTTATAATAAATTCATATTCGGTTTATAATGGCTTAAAAGTTTATTATTTAAATTTTAAAGTGGGGATAGGTCTAAAACCATTAAACCAATAGAATTTAGACAGGTTTGGGTTACTATATTAACCTTATCTTTAAGTATTAACTCTTGGTTAATTAGTTTAACTTTTATAATGTCTCTTTAAATTTCTATATTATATGGTTAATAAACTTACTATATACATCCTAGAGGCCCATAAGTGGTCCATTAATGATATAACTATCTTGATATAAGTCTCGTGGCCGATCCTTAGATTTTTAGGAATTTAATATCAATTAATAATATAATATTTGATTTATAAACTCTTTTATGTCAATTTTGACACTATTCAATAGTTGATTTTTGTGAAACTCATAACAGAATGATTACTTTGAAAAAAGTTAAATAAATCAATCTTAATATGTCATATTATCCTAGAAAATTATTTTAATTCATTAAAAGTCTAAATTATATTTATTTGGATATTTATAATATCCATTATTTTAATTTGTCACTATTATGGTAATTACTACATCATAATTGTGTCATAAATAAATTAAATTATTTAAATTCTAAAAATTATAAATAAAATATAATTATGTATGAAATTTGTTTAGATTTATAATTAATATTTATAGTCAAAAATCCAACATATATAACCCTATGTAAAAATTGTTTTTCTAAAAGATATATGTTTATCTCGTTTTTGTACTTATTTTAACTTAATTAAAATTAAGTGTCGCTATCACCTACAAGTGGCTCCATGGGGTCCCAAAATCAACCCAATGATGCCTATGGTCGAACATGTATCAACAAATAAGGATAGGACACGTTTTAGGGTAATTTAGTATTATTATAATTTTATTTTTTTAACCCTTATTTACCGGATTTACCCTTAACCATAGTAAATAAAATATTTACTGATGTAATTATTCAAAATGTATAAAAATAAAATTTAACTATTTACACAATTTGAACATCCTGATTCCAAATATGGAATCTATTTTTTCAAATTCAAAACAAAAAAGTGGCAGAAATTAATTTAAAATTAATTCCGCTTGTTAAAACAAAAAGCGTGTTTTTAAAAGATAATAACTATCAAAAGATTGACACTTGTTTATGTCTGGTTTAATTGTAAAATTATGTCCAATGACCAGAAACGTATTAAATAGTAAAATTATATTCTATATATACTTTAAAACCACTCAAATTCATAATTTATCACTATTAATTATTTTTCTTAAAAAAGTTGTTTTTAATTAAAATTTAGTAATTTTCACTATTCATCAAAATATAAGTGTTATCCGAAAAGTTCCAAAATATCACCCTAGGCTAAATTTGTTTTTACGAATCCAAAAATGAAGTCCATTTTGAGAGATAAAATTTATAAAATTTCAAAAATTAGGTATTACTATTTATAACGGCTAGTTTGATTGGTTGTGGTGTGTGTTAGAACTCGAAGTTGCATACAACACATGCTGCTGTATTATTCATAGGAAAGCATACTGTGGAAGCTTGGGATGTTTCATTTTAAATTTTTTGATGTCCCCATTAAGTCAAAAAGTCTAAAATATTGTATTTAAAAAGGGTTCACTATTAAAAGTTGGTAAAAGTGCAATACTGAAAATGAATTGTGTCTAAGAAACTCATAATATGGATTCTAAAATTATAAGGATTATATAAAGTTTAAAATTTAGATAATACTATTCATAACCTCTTTTTAATAGCTTTTTTGGTAAATCATGGGGCGAT
Source organism: Viscum album (assembly GCA_963277665.1). Classification (NCBI taxonomy): domain Eukaryota; kingdom Viridiplantae; phylum Streptophyta; class Magnoliopsida; order Santalales; family Viscaceae; genus Viscum; species Viscum album. The sequence goes on from OY728145.1 coordinate 704,511,664, forward strand.
TGAACTCGGTGTTGCGTGTAGTGCAAGTTATTGAATTATTTTGAAGAAATAACACACTATGAAATCATGGGGTGTTACATTCTCCCCCCTTCAATAAATTGCATCCTCGCAATTTGAAATTGTTATTCGAAAATAAAAGGTTGAATATAAAAAATATATTTGTCAAAAAACACACATAAAAAGTTTGGGTTACTAAAATTTAGTCTTAATATGAGGAAAAGAGAAATGAAAGGGTCACCACCAAATTATGATCTCAATTAAGGGAACATTGGTGGCAATTAGAGACATATAATTGAAGGAAAACGTAAATATTTATAGGTAGTGATTGAGGTCATCAATCAAAAACAAGTGTAAAATTGAGGTGCTTAAATTCATCAATCTATGATAATTTGAAATACCATCGGTTCAACAAAACATAGGGTATTAGGATAACACATTTTTGGTTTTAGGATTCCTTAAATAAAGTATACGAATTAATTTCTTCATAAAATAAGAGAAGAGGAAAAATATATTCTTGAAAAGTAGAGTTCCATCCTTTAACTAATTTCTATCCCAAACTCATCTTTCACTCTAAAAGATAATAGAACTTAAAAATAATATTCTATTTATCCTATTCGTATAGGGTTAAAAAAATGAATTTATAATTCATCTATAAGAACCATTAAAAAAATGACATTATTCAATCCAGGACATCACGTGGGTCCGTGGTAGGTGATACACCCTTGCCGCCCTTCGGTTGTGGGTTCAAGTCTCGCGGCCTTTCCGAACGCGACAGGTTGCCGCCCAACCTCCAGGTTGTCCTTTTATGGATATCCAAAATAATCCAAACTAGAACTATCCAAAATACTTCAGTCCAAAATTTATAAGGAAGGTAATCAAAATAAATATCCTTTTTTCCACGTAATAACATGTGAACACCTTCATCATGTATTCTTTTAAAACACTGGAACATCCTGAATTACCATAAAACCCTATTGATTACATTCATGATCCCTTATTCCTTAAAGAATAATAGATATACTCCTTCAATCCAAAAATGTTTTAAGCCCCAACAATGATGGAATATACAAATCATTAATCAGTTTCAAGGTAGTCAAGAATATCCAATTTAATTTATCCAAATTAATATTGTATTATTCCAAAATCACTACCTCGTAATCAGAATTATATTATGGTTTATCATTCTCTCAACCATATATTTTCCAAAAATTTATCCTGCTATTGAGTCACTTTTCTTTGTTCCACACAGTCTCAAGTCCTTAATGAAATAGTACTGCAGTACAATCCTTATATACTCCATAATTATTATATCTAGTACATTGTTGATACAACACTCCAATGACATAATCAACATAAGAACTCTAATCGTTCCTCTTCATCTGTGGTAGTATCATAACTTGATTGTTATCCAATAGCATCATTTGCGGCATAGTCTGATGACTGGGACATAGGTTCGCGTAGTGTCCAAACTCTATGCAAATGAAGCATTGTACATTTGAAACCATTTTCTTACCCTTGCAGTCACGTACTTTGTGCCCTTTTCCTCCACAATTATAACAAACTACCATTCCTTTCAGGAAAGTTCCAGGGTGTTTCTTCCCACAGTTATCACATATGGGAAAATTCTTCTTTTCCCTCTTCCCTTTATCCACAATTCTCTCTTCCATCCTTTTCTTCTCTTGCTTCCCTTCAAAGCCATAGGACTCAGTAAACTCTTTACTTATCTTATCAACACATGATATTATCTCTTCAAATGATGATAATACATGGGAGACTATTTCTCTTATAAATTCTGGATTAAGACCATGAAAGATATGATCCTTCTTTCTCTTTGGATCATGTGCATTGCTGGAGTTCTAATTCTTTCTACTGGCCGCCATTTCTAAACAATGGAATACACTAGATTAGTTTATGAATAACAATACCTAATCCAAAACTATTAAAACACATAACATAAATTAAATAGTTTATGGATATAATCCATAATCATAAAAATGTCCCCTATGAGGAAGTATATACTCATAAAACCTTCATAATGGTTTGTAAAGAAAATTAGAATTATCCTAAGCATATCCCCTGGGAGTGTCATAACCAAGAGTGCATCAAGGCCCGTTGTCATGCACAAGTTCCCGTTAGAGTCTAGCTCAAAGCGGTGTCTTCGGGTTTTACCCCTAGGTACATATGTGCCAAATCCACCTCTACCTGCTCATATCCAGAAAGGGATGTATTTCTCGGAAAACTCATAAAATCCCTACAATACCAAAATTCTAGGATGTTCTTATATACTAATCCTCAAATTCCATCTTAGGTCTATGTGCTCTAATCAGAGTTTATCTAAATCTAGCTTCCACGGTTTGTACTAAAATTCTTATGATAACAACTGTAACGCCCTGGCCCCAGTTACCTAGAGTCGGTGCATTATTACACAACATTGGCATGATCACAATAAAGATCAAATCTCGAACGACCAATTGGTTTAGTACCTTTGGAGACACTAGATATATTCATAAAACTTACATTACATCATAAAAATGAAAACTACAACAACATAATGTCTCCATAGTCCACAATATTATCCACTCATAAAATCCCTGCAGGTCATTCATAACATACTTCTTCACATCCTGGAAAAAATAAAACATAGAAAAGGGGTGAGCTCAAATGCCCAGTAAGGATAACAATATAGCGGAAACTTTAAAAAATAAGCATAATCATTTTGGCAATATATAACAAAAACAAAAGCCTTTTAAACATGAACTTCAAAATAGTATGGAAAAAGTAAAATGAAATAATGCCATTTACTTATTCACATGGATATTCAACTAATCTAATAATCACATGAAATATCAATAACCACTTTCATAATGATGGAATGCATAATTCCAGACTATCATAACCACATAGCCAAGGCCTCGTTCCAAGACTACAAATAAGATTTTGTCAAGGCCTTGTTCCAAGACACTAGTTTGTCTCATGAGACCTACCGATGCATCGAGGATCTATAGTGGGCTCCACCCGTCACTTACTAAGTCCAATGCATTCCCATATGAAAAGGTTTAAACATAAAATAAACATTCGTATTAAAACTAGCATACGAAATGTCAACACTTTCTCCATAAACCATGAATGGTATAAAAATAACACATCCACAGTAAAACATATCACAAAACCTTCAATACAATAAAAATGTTTTTATCATAATAAATCAACTTCAAATAAGTTTAAAATCCATCAAAGGATGTTGACATAGATGAAATCAAAACTATTTGAGAGAAATATCTCTTTTCTCGAAATCATTGAAAAGTCACACATTTATAAATGAAGTAACTTAAAAGAGATTTTTGAATAAAAGTGTCCCATACCACTTTGAAACTTTTGAAAATAAATATCATTTCAAAGACTTCATTTTCATATAAATAAATCCATAAAATCCTTTTGAAAACATGGACATTAATTAAAAAGATTTATAAAGATAAACTTTTAAAACATTTAAAATTATGATCTTGGTAAAGAGCACCTTTCAAAAATTCTTAAAATATTCATTTTGAAATGATTTAAAAGTCACATAATTATAAAATAAAACATTTACATTGAAAATATTCTTATAATATTGTAAGGGAAGCTTCGAAGATTTTATAACGGCGGAAAATAGCCGCACCCATCGTATAAGTTAAAAACAACATTCTTACCTTAATTTTGTCGAAAAGGTTAAAAAGCACCTTGTTTGGAAAATGAAGGAAATATTACTTTATAAACCTCTTATAAAAAGTTAAAAAAGGGTATAAATGACTTTAACCCATATTCTAGTAAATAGTAAAAATGTTTTTAAATACATTTTTAAGAAACATGGATGTGGATGATAAAGATGTCCTAGTAGATTATTACGTATGAACAACCTCGGATAATGAAGAGATCGTGAAGTAAACCCTTAACTTGTACTTTTCCTTGGTTGGGGTAGGTTAAACTCCTGTATAATAGTGAAGTAATTGTTATTAAATTATACAAGAATCATATACATTCATATGATATCATATATGATCTTTTAACATTGCTTTGTTAATAATATCTTAGTATTATCGTCGTTTCGGGTGTTAACTTACTCATTTTATTTTATATGTTTTGTTACAGAAGCCATGTTTTTCAGGGATAGGTTGTATATTATTCATATACATAATGATATCATGTCCTTAAAAATTATTTTTAAATCATCAAATGATAATTATACTTGAATGGATACGATGGAGAATGAATCTCATCGCGTTCGTGGAGACGGTAGTCCATACGTACGCACAAGAGACAATATCATTCTTTTGATGTTAAAATAATTTATAAATGGATGTTATATCATATACACAGAATCATTATCATGTTATATTTATTATTTACATGAGTTACACATCATTATTATACACATCCAAATAATAATATATTGAATAACAATTACACCACGACGTGGAGACGGTAAGCCGTACGTACGCAAGTATGGTGACATGTTATTCAAAGGGAGGATAGAATACTGAATATGGTTGTACCATATTTAAAATAAAATCACAGTATATATATGATACTGGAGTTATTATATTAGAATGGTAGTAATAAAGGAAGAAGAAGTGGAAGAAGAAAGCAACTTGGAAAAGGGTGGTGAAATCATTACCTCTTCTTCGGGTTCTTCCTTTTGATTTGATCAAAAGGACTCATTAGGATGGCTTTCTGATCAAACTAAGGCCTCTAGGTTGTATTTAGGGAAGTTTAGAGAGTATTTGGGCAGAGTTGTGCCGAACCAAAAGGCTTTCAATGTGTGAAGAAATGAGAATGAGGAGTGCCCTTTGATAAGAGGGGTGAGGGGCACCTTTGGAAAAGCTAGAAATATTAATTTATAATAAATTCATATTCGGTTTCTAATGTATCCAAAGTTGATTGTTTAAATGTTAAGGTGGGTATAGGTCTATAACCATTAAACCAATAGAATTTAGACAGGTTTGGGTTACTATATTAACCTTATCTTTAAGAATTAACTCTTAGTTAATTAGTTTCACTTTTACAATGTCTCTTTGTATTTCTATATTATATGGTTAATAAACATACTATATAGATCCTAGAGACCCCCAAGTGGTCCATTAATGATTTATCTATCATGATATAAGTCTCTTGGTCAATCCTTAGATTTTTATGAATTTAATATCAATTAATAATATAATATTTGTTTTAAAAACTCTTTTATGTCAATTTTGACACTATTCAATAGTTGATTTTTGTGAAACTCCTAACAAAATTATTACTTCAAAAAAGTAAATTAAATCAATCTTAATATGTCATATTATCCTAGAAAATTAGTGTAATTCATTAAAATTCTCAAATTATATTTATTTGGGTATTTATAATATCAATTATTTTAATTTGTCACTATTATGGTAATTACTGCATCATAATTGTGTCATAAATAAATTAAATTATTTAAAGTCTAAAAATTATAAATAAAATATAATTATTTAGGAAGTTTGTTTATATTTCTAATGAATATTTATTGTCGAAAATCCAACATATATAACCCTATGTAAAAATTGTTTTTCTAAAAGATATATGCTTATGTCATTTTTGTACTTATTTTAACTTAATTAAAATTAAGTGTCCCTATCACCTACAAGTGGCTCCATGGGGTCCCAAAATCGACCCAAAGATGCCTATGGTCGAACATGTATCAACCAATAAGGCTAGGACACGTTTTAGGGTAATTTAGTATTATTATAATATTATTTTTTAACCCTTATTTATAGGATTTACCCTTAACCATGGTAAATAAAATATTTACCGAAGTAATTATTCGAAATGTCTAAAAATAAAAGTTACCTATTTACACAATTTGAACATCCTGATTCCAAATATGGAATCTATTTTTCCAAATTCAAAACACAAAAGTGTCAGAAATTAATTTAAAATTAATTCCCGTGGTTAAAACAAAAAGCATGTTTTTAAGAGATAATAACTATCAAAAGATTGACACTTATTTATGTCCGGTTTAATTGTAAAATTATGTCCAATTACCAGCATTGTATTAAATAGTAAAAATATATTCTAAATATACTTTAAAACCACTCAAATTCAAAATTTATCACCATTAATTATTTTGATTGAAAAAGTTGTTTTTAATTAAAATTTAGTAATTTTCACTATTCATCAAAATATAAGTGTTATCTGAAAAGTTACAAAATTTCACCCTAGGATAAATTCGTTATTCCGAATCCAAAAATGAAGTCCATTTTGAGAGATAAAATTTATCAATATTTAAAAAATTTGGTATTACTATTCATAACGGCTAGTTTGATTGGTTGTGGTGTGTGTTAGAACTCGAAGTTGTGTACAACACACGATACTATATTATTCAAAAGAAAGCGTACCGTGGATGGTTGGGAAGTTTCATTTTAACTTTTTTGATGTCCCCATTTAGTCAAAAAGTTTAAAATATTTTATTTAAAAATGGTTCACTATTAAAAGTTGGTAAAAGTGTAATAATGAAAATGAATTATGTCTAAGAAACTCATAATATGGATTCTAAAATTATAAGGATTATATAAAGTTTAAAATTTATTTAATACAATTCATAACCTCTTTTTAACAGATTATTTGGTAAATCATGGTGCGCATGAACTCGGTGTTGCTTGTAGTGCAAGTTATTAAATTATTTTGAATAAATAACACACTATGAAATCTTGGGGTGTTACATTCTCCGCCCTTCAATAAATTGTGTCCTCGCAATTTGAAATTGTTTTTCAAAAATAAAAGGATGAATATAGAAAATATCATTGTGGAAAAACCCACATCAAAAATTGGGTTACTAAAATTTAGTCTTAATATGAGGAAAAGAAAAATGAAAGGGTCACCACCAAATTATGATCTCAATTAAGAGAACATTGGTGGAAATTAGAGACATATAATTGAAGGAAAAAAATAAATATTTATAGGTAGTGATTGAGGTCCTCAATCACAAACAAGTGTAAAATTGAGGTCCTTAAATTCATCAATCTATGATGTTTTGAAATACCATCGGTTAAACAAAACATAGGGTATTAGGATAACACATTTTTGGTTTTAGTATTCCTTAAATAAAGTATAAGAATTAATTTATTCATAGAATAAGAGAATAAGAAAACTATATTCTTGACAAGTAGAGTTCCATCATTTAACTAATTTCTACCACAGACTCATCTTTCACTCTAAAAGACAATAGAACATAAAAATAATATTCTATTTATCCTATTCATATAGGGTTAAAAAATGAATTTCTAATTCATCTAGCAGAACCATTAAAAAAAGACATTATTCAATCCAGGACATCAGGTGGGTCCGTGGTGGGTGATACACCCTTGTCGCCCTTCAGTTGTGGGTTCAAGTCTCGCGACCTTGCTGGATGCGATGGGTTGCCTCCTGACCTCCAGGATGTCCTTTTATGGAAATCAAAAATAATCCAAACTAGAACTATCCAAAATAATTCAGTCCAAAATTTATAAGGAAGGTAAACACAATAAAGATCCCTTTTTCCGCGTAATAACATGTGATCACCTTCATCATGTATTCTTTTAAAACACTGAAACATCCTGAATTACCATAAAACCTTATTGATTACATTCATGATCCCTTATTCCTTAAAGAATAATAGATATACTCCTTCAATCCCAAAATCTTTTAAACCCCAACAATGATGGAATATACAAATCATTAATCGGTATCAAGGTAGTCAAGAATATCCAATATATTTATCCAAATCAATCATGTATTATTCCAAAATCACTACCTCGGTATCAGAATTATATTATGGTTTATCAATCTCTCAACCATATATTTTCAAAAAAATTATCCTGCTATTGAGTCACTTTTCCTTCTTCCACACAATCTCAAGTCATTAATGAAATAGTACTGCAGTACAATCCTTATATAATCCATAATTATTATAACTAGTACATTGTTGATACAACACTCAAATGACATAATCAACATAAGAACTCTAATCATTCCTCTTCATCTGTGGTAGTATCATAACTTGATTGTTATCCAATAGCATCATTTGTGGTATAGTATGATGACTGGGACATAGGTTCGCGTAGTGTCCAAACTCCCTGCTAATGAAGAATTGTAAATTTGAAACCATTTTCTTACCCTTACAATCACGTACTTTTTGCCCTCTTCCTCCACACTTATAACAAACTCCCATTCCTTTCAGGAATGTTCCAGGGTGTTTCTTCCCACAGTTATCACATATGGGAAAACTCTTCTTTTCCCTCTTCCCTTTATCCATCCTTCTCTCTTCCATCCTTTTCTCCACTTGCTTCCCTTCAAAGCCATTGGACTCAGTAAACTCTTTACTTATCTTATCAACACATGATATTATCTCTTCATATGATGATAATACATGTGAGACTATTTCTCTTATAAATTCTGGCTTAAGACCATTAAAGATATGATCCTTCATTCTCTTTGGATCATGAGCATTGTTGGAGTTCTCATTCCTTCTGCTGGGCGCCATTTCTAAACAATGGCATACACTAGATTAGTTTATGAATAAAAATACCTATTCCCAAACTTTTAAAACACATAACATAAATTAAATATTTTATGGATATAATCCTTAATCATAAAAATGTCTCCTTTGTGGAAGTATATACTCATAAACCCTTCATAATGGTTTGTAAAGAAATTCCTAAGCATATCTCCTGGGAGTGTCGTAACCAAGAGTGCAATAAGGCCCGTTGTCGTGCACAAGTTCCCATTCGAGTCGAGCTCAAAGCAGTGTCTTCGGGTTTTACCCCTAGGTACATCTGTGCCAAAGCCGCCTCTACCTGCTCGTATCCAGACAGGGATGTATTTCTCGGAAAACTCACAAAATCCCTACAATACCAAAATTCTATGAAGTTCTTCTATACTAATCCTCAAATTCTATCTTAGGTCTATGTGCTCTAATCAGAGTTTATCTAAATCTAGTTTCCAAGGTTTGTAATAAACTTCCTCTGATACCAACTGTAACGCCCCGACCCCAGTTACCTAGAGTCGGTGCATTATTACAAAACATTGGCATGATCACAAGAAGGATCAAATCTCGAAATACCGATTGGTTTAGTAGCTTTGGAAACAATATATATATTCATATGTCTTACATTACATCATAAAAATGAAACCTACAACAACATAAGGTCTCCATAGTTCACACTATTTTCCCCTCATAAAATCCCTGCAGGTCATTCATAACTTACTTCATCACATCCTGGAAAAAATAAAACATAGAAAAGGGGTGAGCTCAAATGCCCAGTAAGGATAACAATATAGAAAAAACTTTCAAAAATAAGCATAAACATTTAAGGCAATGTATAACTAAAACAAAATCCTTTTAAACTTGAACTTCAGCATAGTATGGAAAAAGTAAAATAAAATAACGCCATTTACTTATTCACATGGATATTCTACTAATTGAATAATCACAGGAAAAATCAATAACCACTTTCATAATGATGGAATGCATAATTCCAGACTATCATGACCACATAGCCAAAGTCTCGTGCCAAGACTACAAATACGATTTTGTCAAGGCCTTGTTCCAAGACACTAGTTTGTCTCATGAGACTTACCGATGCAACGAGGAGATATAGCGGGCTCCAACCGTCACTTACTAAGTCCAATTCATTCCCATATGAAATGTTTTAAACATTACATAAACATTCGTATTAAAACTATCATACGAAATGTCAACACTTTCTCCATAAACCATGAATGGTATAAAAATAACACATCCACAGTAAAACATATCACAAAACCTTCAATACAATACAAAAGTTTTTTATCATAATAAATCAACTTCAAATAAGCTTAAAATCTATCAAAGGATGTTGAAATAGATGAAATCAAAACTATTTGAGAGAAATATCTCTTTTCTCGAAATCATTGAAAAGTCACAAAATTATAAAGGAAGTTACTTAAAAGAGATTTTTGAATAAATGTGTCCCATACCACTTTGAAAATTTTGAAAAGAAATGTCATTTCAAAGACTTCATGTCCATATAAATAAATAGTTAAAATCATTTTGAATACATGGACATTAATTAAAAAGAATTATAAAGATAAATCTTTAAAACATTAAAATTATGATCTTGGTAAAGAGTACCTTTCACAAATTCTTAAAATATTCATTTTGAAATCATTTAAAAGTCACATAATTATAAAATAAAACATTTACATTGAAAATATTCTTATAATATTGTAAGGGAAGCTTTGACGATTTTATAATGGTGGAAAATAGCCGCACCCACCGTATAAGTTAAAAACAACATTCATACCTTAATTTTGTCGAAAAGGTTAAAAAGTACCTTGTCTGGAAAAAGATGGAAAGATTCCTTTATAAATCACTTATAAAAAGAAAAACAAGGGTATAAATTAATTTAACCCATATTCTAGTAAATAGTTAAAATGTTTTGAAATACATTTTTAAGAAACATGAATGTGTATGATAAAGATGTCCCAGTAGATTATTACGTATAAACAACCTCAGATAATGAAGAGATCATGAAGTAACCCCTTAACTTGTACTTTTATTTGGTTGGGGTAGGTTTACCGCCTATATAATAGTGAAATAATTGTTATTAAATTATAGAAGAATCATATAGATTCATATGATATCATATACGATCTTTTAACATTTCTTTGTTAATAATATCTTAGTATTATCGTCGTTTCGGGTGTTAACTTACTCGTTTTCTTTTATATGTTTTGTTATATAAGCCATGTTTGTCATGGTTAGGTTGTATATTATTAATATACATAATGATATCAAGTCCTTAAACATTATTTTTAAATCATCAAATGATAATTATACTTGAATAGATACGATGGAGAATGAATCTCATCGCGTTCGTGGAGACGGTAGTCTATACGTACACACGAGCGACAATATCATTCTTTTGATATTAAAATAATTTATAAATGGATGGTATATCATATATACAGAATAATTATCATGTTATATTTATTATTTACATGAGTTACACATCATTATTTTACCCATCCAAATAATAATATATTGAATAACAATTACACCACGACGTGGAGACGGTAAGCCGTACGTACACACGTATGGTGACATGTTATTCAAAGGGTGGATAGAATACTGAATATGGTTGTACCATATTTATAATAACATCATAGTATATATATGATACTGGAGTTATTATTTTAAAATGGTAGTAATAAAGGAAGAAGAAGTGGAAGAAGAAAGGAACTTGGAAAAGGGTGGTGAAATCATTACCTCTTCTTCGGGTTCTTCCTTTTGATTTGATCAAAAGGGCTCCTTAGGTTGGCTTTCTGATCAAAATAAGGCCTCTAGGTTGTAGTGAGGGAAGTTGGTAGAGTATTTGGGCAGATTTTGGCCTAACCAAAAGGCTTTGAAGGTGTGAATAAATGACAAGGGGGAGTGATCTTTTATAAGAGGGGTGAGGGGCACCTCTGGAAAAGCTAAAAATATTAATATATAATAAATTCATATTCTGTTTCTAATGGCTCCAAAGTTGATTATTTAAATTTTAATGTAGGGATAGGTATAAAAACATTAAACCAATAGAATTTAGACAGGTTTGGGTCACTATATTAACCTTATCTTTAAGTATTAACTCTTAGTTAATTAGTTTCACTTTTACAATGTCTCGTTTTATTTCTATATTATATGGTTAATAAACTTACTATATACATCCTAGAGATCCCCAAGTGGTCCATTAATGATATAACTATCATGATATAAGTCTTGTGGCCGATCCTTATATTTTTAGCAATTTAATATCAATTAATAATATAATATTTGTTTTAAAAACTCTTTTATGTCAATTTTGACACTATTCAATAGTTGATTTTTGTGTAACTCATAACAGAATTATTACTTCGAAAAAACTTAATTAAATCAATATTAATATGTCATATAATCCTAGAAAATTATTTTAATTCATTAAAAGTCTCAAATTTTATTTATTTGGGTATTTATAATATCAATTATTTTAATTTGTCACTATTATGGTAATTAATGCATCATAATTGTGTCATAAATAAATTAAAATATTTAAAGTCTAAAAATTATAAATAAAATATAATTATGTAGGAATTTTTTTTATTTTTAATGAATATTTATAGTCGAAAATACAACATATATAACCTTATGTAAAAATTGTTTTTCTAAAAGATATATGCTTATGTCATTTTTGTACTTATTTAAACTTAATTAAAATTAAGTGTCCCTATCACCTCCATGTGGCTCCATGGGGTCCCAAAATAGACCCAAAGATGCCTATGGTCGAAAATGTATCAACCAATAAGTCTAGTACACGTTTTAAGGTAGTTTATTATTATTATAATATTATTTTTTAACCCTTATTTACCGGATTTACCCTTAACCATGGTAAATAAAATATTTACTGAAGTAATTATTCAAAATGTCTAAAAATAAAATTTACCTATTTACACAATTTAAAAATCCTGATTCCAAATATGGAATCTATTTTTTCAAATTCAAAACACAAAAGTGGTAGAAATTAATTTAAAATTAATTCAGGTTGTTAAAACAAAAAGCGTGTTTTTAAGAGATAATATCTATCAAAAGATTGACACTTGTTTATGTCCGGTTTAATTGTAAAATTATGTCCAATGACCAGAATTGTATTAAATAGTAAAATTATATTCTAAATATAATTTAAAACCACTCAAATTCATAATTTATCACTATTAATTATTTTGATTAAAAAAGTTGTTTTTAACTAAAATTTAGTAATTTTCAATATTCATCAAAATATAAGTGTTATCCGAAAAGTTCAAAAATTTCACCCTAGGCTAAATTCGTTATTCCGAATCCAAAACTGAAGTCCATTTTGAGATATAAAATTTATAAAATTTAAAAAATTAGGTATTACTATTCATAATAGCTGGTTTGATTGGTTGTGGTGTGTGTTAGAACTCGAAGTTGCGTACAACACATGCTACGATATTATTCAAAGGAAATCGTACCATGGAAGCTGGGGTTGTTTCATTTTAATTTTTTTGATGTCCCCATTTATTCAAAAAGGTTAAAATATTGTGTTTAAAAAGGGTTTACTATTAAAAGTTGTTAAAAGTGCAATACTGAAAATGAATTATGTCTAAGAAACTCATAATATGGATTATAAAATTATAAGGATTATATAAAGTTTAAAATTGAGTTAATACTATTTATAACCTCTTTTTAACATCTTTTTTGGTAAATCATGGTGCGCTTGAACTCGGTGTTGCGTGTAGTGCAAGTTATTGAATTATTTTCAAGAAATAACACACTATGAAATATTGGGGTGTTACATTCTCAAGATGGACCCAATGTTCATGAAGAAAACTTTAATGATGAAGTGTCCAGTGAGGAACTTCAGAATTACTGCTAATACACACATAATTTGTTAATTGGAGGGTAGGATCATGAGGTGTAATAGATAAATTTATAAGGGCGTCAAGAAAACCAGCATTTAGAGGAGCCATATTTCTAATTTAATTTTAATTTTCTAATTGTTCTAGTTGATAGTATTTCTTAAAAACTCTTTTATAAGTATTTGGTGCTACTTTTTTTGTAAAAGTTGTAATCATGAGTAGTTGTATATGTCTACATTGAAGTGGTTGTCAAAATAATATGATTATATCCCACTGGAATGAGTTGATGTGCCTGATATGGTTGTCCATATGATGTGGTGGAGTGGGCCCCATAACCCTCTTGGACTGGAAGAGAGGTTTATATTTGTTACGGGATGGAATGTTGATGAGTCATCCCATGTAAGGGGACATAATTATGTGTATGTACCTCTATTAATTTAGAAGTTTCTATTATGATATTCTGGAAAGCTTCTTGGATATGGGTAGGAATTTGTCATCCCATAGGATACATTCAGTACTCATGTGTTGTGGTAGAGAGTTGAGTCTTCCCTAGGTTTTTCGTTGGAGAATTCTGATTGACTTCTTTAGGTGACGCCGAATGAAACTATTGGAAAACTTGATAGATATTGGTAGGTGTATATGTCATCTAGTTTTTTTCCACTAAACATGGTTGGAGAGACTCCTTGAATGATGCCAGATGAGTATTCTGAATGGATGATATATTTTAAGCAGGTGTATGTGCCTACACACAATACTCCACTGAATATTAATGGTGGCATCGGTAGGGAACTACTGAACGAGTCTTCTTGCTGGAAGAATTATGGAATATGGGTGTATGTTATCAATCACTAGAATCCATCAATCTGGGTTAATGGATTTCCCTAGAGGGGGAAAAGGTTGGATGTAGATCCCTGATGGTCGACTATTGTCCTCAGTAGTTCTTCTTTTATTCTCGGGTCTGAAAGACCTCGACTAGACAATTGAAGATAAAACCCTCATCATGTTGAGGGTTTGCTGCTGCACAACGTTTGTGGTGGTGAGTATTGGAAGGATCCATTGGGAAAGATCCCTATGACTAAGGAATGAGGCCATGTTGGGCCTCTTGGTCAATCTCCCATGAATAGGGGAGGGATTGGTGATTGAGTTCTAGGGATAAACTCCTGAAATGGTTGAAGATGGAGGTTGGTATTGTCTACTTTTGGACCACCGATTATCATTGACTAGATGAACCGAGTTTATTCTTTCTTTGGAGGCTTTGTTGGGAAGCCTCCAAGGTTGATATAGTACCATGATGATGGTACTCTTAGACCAATGAATTGGAACCCAACATTAAATATGATTATTCCATGATAACTCCCACCAAGTGGATGAGGAACCATATTGAGAAGTAGTCGGGGAATTCATGGTTAAAAACATGAAGGAATCCATTTAGAATGCAGGAAGTTTCTAGAACGAAAGTGCATGTATATATGACAAATAAATATAAGGAACTCCAACAAAGAAACATCTTTTAGATAAATAAATTCATGATTGATTCCCTTGTCTATACCTGTTTTATGAATTTATTGGGGCCCAATAGATGGGTTACACTATCATATGTGTTAAGGATTCACATCGGGTAAACCTTTTTTTTTTGTTTCCCCCTGGAACGTAGATTCTGGTTAGGAATCACTAATTCTAGACGGTATCCAGCAGATATATTTATAGAATTGGAAAAAAACCCATGGTTCGATATCCAACGGGACCTGCATTCAATGGTTAGGTGTTAGTTAGATTTATTTACCTTTAATAATTAAGAACTCACATTGGTTGAGATGACAGGAGGTCATCCTCATCACACCCTTTTGGGGGAATTATTTCCTACTCTGAGACTCTCTTTTAGATTTAAGATATGTTCAGGAATCCTTATTAATTTACCGATTGTAATGTAGGTTTCCCTAGAAATTTGCAATAAATTTTTATCATTCATGGAAATTAGAATCATATGTATGTATTCAGGGTTCTTCATAAATGGAATTATATATATTTATTCATGGTTATCCATAAATATTATCCTCTCATATAGTTCTTAAATATTATTTTTTTTATTTCAACAATGACTTTTTTTATCCACTCAGTGGGGCATTGTAAAATTTATCATCACCAAGGGAGATAGAAGTTGTTTATATATTGGGATCATACCTAGAGATGGGATACCTATGTATCCTTGTAAAAGAAATTAGAACCCTCATTTTGTGGTGCCACATAATGGGACACATCATAACTATTATGGTTGTGTTGTAGGAACCTTACCATATAGTTTAATGTAATGTGGTAATGACATCTCGGTGGAAGGTGCCTAGTCAAAGCTTATTATGGGACATATGCCTAAACAATGCACGGAACCTGGAAAAGATATGAGTATCCATGTTGGATTAGACCCTATTAGGAATGTGGCCCAGAAATAATAGGGTTGATTTGAAGTGTTGGGTTGAACCTCGAGGAGACTTCATATGTATCCCACCTGTATGGCAGTCAAATACTGCATAGTTCTGTAAGTATTGCAGGGAATTATAGCCCATTGAGACAAATCTGTTTGGGATTACTCTTATCTAAAATTACCTTATAATAAGTTCCAAGATAGATCTCTTAACTCATAGAGGATAAAAAATGACTTAATTTGGGACTTACTCCTAAAGAGGATGCCTAGATTAAGGGAATTAGTGTTGGACTCCAGAAGAGGATGTCCATTGAGCATGGTCTTTGGGTGAAGTCTTATTATGTATCCCAATTATGCTGGGAATTAGACTTCTCATAGTTCAATACATGAGGTTAATTGTACAAATGTTGTAATCATCAAGAATCACTAAGCCCATGTGAGTCTGGATCAGTGTGAGAAATAAGAGGATATAAAAGATTCAACAAACCACACACTTTCTACTCTACTGATGGAAGAGGTTTGTCTTATGGAGAATGAATCCAGTGAGATGTTGGATGAGGTTATCGTTCAATGAACCATTCAATGTGAAATGAATGTGATGGTCATAGGGTCCGTCTTGAAAGGCATGGGGCTTAATTTAAAAGGGATTCCCAAAAATGGGTCCCAAAGTGGAAGGATGATATCATTCCCAGTGGAAGGGAAAAGGAAGTGTGATCCTAACTCTTCCTACATCAAGACCAGAGGCTCTGGGTCTTAGAGATGAGGAGGGGAAGATAGAGTCTTATACCCCAAATCCGATACACAAATCTCCCCAACAATTCCTTTAGGGTAAATGTATATGAGGCCATGGATATATATATCTAGAAACAATTAGAACATCCCAACCCTCTGGTAAGATAAGTGTGGGAAACCCCTCACCGTAGATATCCAATTTCAAATGGGAGACACACTGATGTGACTATACCAAATGTTTGATAAGCCAGAAGGACTTGGTGGAAGTTTCAAATTATTCCCTTTAAGACAATGGATCCAAAGAAGGATAATACCTACCAAGAGATTATTTGAGATGGATTTCAAGGATGGCTCACATAGGTTATCCGCATAGGTATTCTGCATAGGTATTCCACATAGGTGTACAATGCAAGTCATAGGAGGAACTAAGAAAATGTTTAACACAGGAAAGATAAGCCTGTGAAATCTTGATTTGACTTCGTAAATGGACTATATGGACAAGAACACTTGGGCGGAGTTTTATCTTAAGCACCCTAGGTGTCCCTTTATGACCTTGTAAGCATCTCATTTATGTCATTTCATAAGGAAAAGAACTTGTGTAGATGACTTCATTTTATAGAAGGAGGGTCCTTAATCAAATTTTTTCTACTTCAAACTCTGTAAGTAATTTTATCTTACTTATCCCATATAATTATCTCTTCTCTTATACTTTAGAAAGCTACATAAGAATATTTTGTGGAAATAGGTGAATGAGATACGAAATGTGATCATTTAGAGTTCTTCCAACATTTTCATTTAGAAAAATGGAGTGACAAAGGATCCGATTTATTGGAAAGGAGGGGGTATGGTCGACAGAAGTTTTTCTGCATAGGTATTCAGCATAGCTTCACAATGTATCTCTTCTACGTAGGGGTGAGAGAATTATACTACAGCATTGGTCTACCGCATAAGGTGGTTGTGCATTGGGTTTCATAGGCAGAACCTACATGGGCTTCATGATGTGTAGATGTTTCATGTAGATCCTTTGAAATATATTTCTTTACTTAAAATTTCATTGATACTTTATGATATCTAAAGTTCGTCATCTTTATCATTTTTCCCTCCTTTATAAAAATAGTGGCAAAAACTATGTTTCAATGATGTATAATATGATCCTGATGATTCTACTATATAGGATGGGATCCAGAGAAGTACCATCCTTGTACATTCCATGTTTTTTCCCAACCACAAACATAGTCAACATTGGTCTGTAGTCATGAATGATTTGATTCTTCAGAATCTATCTTTAATATTTTTTCTGATAAATGATGGTTTAATCCTTATTTTTAATCACATATAGCCCTAATATGTATGTGAGTTCACCAATCATAGATATTTCAAATTCGGATTTCATGTGATTATAACATTTTCCACTGGTCCCTGTCTACTTCTACCAAAAATAATATCATCCACATACACCAACAGCATAAACTAATATTTTTGATAATTATCTCTATAGATATTATGGTGGAAAACTCCTATTTTAATTTTTAGCTTCTTCATATAAGCATCGAGTTAAGAATACGATGATGGTGGTGCCTAATTTGGACCATAGAGATCGTTATTTAATATAAAAACATTACTCTCATCATTTCTAATCAGAAAACCCACTGGTTGTTCAATGTAAACTTATTCTCCAGCAAAACCATTTATAAATTTCATTTTGAAATCCATCTTAGAAACTTTGTACCCCCTCTAAATAACCATGGACTGAACGATCATGATCAAATCCAGTCTATCCATTGTAGGAAATGATTCTATCACATTGATTCCTTCAATATGTGAAAAGACATTTCACACCAAGAATTCCTTTTTATTTATCACGATTTCATGCTAATATTGTTTTTTAAATATCCACTTTGTTTCGAACACATTGTGAATTTCTTGTATCTTAATAAGATCATGTGTTCAGTTATTATCAATATGATCCAACTCTTCATTCGTGGCTTTTACCCTTGATTCATCTTTCACTGCTTCTTCAATTGATGTTTGTTCTAGAAAGGATAGAAAGGAAAAATGTACTTCATTTATCATTCTCCTTGTCTATGTGGGTGCTGTCGAATCCCTAATGATGTTGGATTGATTAATTTATTCTCTTCTATTTCTCCTATGAGGTTTTTTTGAGGTTTCTTTAGTAGTGGTTTCCTATTTGGTTTCTTCTTCTAAATCATCATCATTTTGTAATCCCTAGTTATTCATCAATCCTTCCACTATTTCTGAATCTAAATATGTCATAAGTCTGCATTATTATTTATGTTTTATCATATTAGAATATGATTTCCATCAAGAATTTATGCTTCTATATTCAATGATTTTTAAATAAATTCTCTCCAAAATCGTCTAAGATAATTATTTTAATGTTTTAAGGCTTTAATAATTATTGAATATCCATTATATATTCCCTAATATCCAATATTACCATACATTACATGATTAAATTTTTTGTTTTCGATGAATGATTTACTTCCCAAAAATATGAAATTAAATTATAGGTGGATTTCTTCGATGCCATTACTCATATAGCACCTTGGTTTCCTCTTAAAACAACCCTATACTATTTTCAGTGTACAATGAAACTTGAAAAACCTTTTTCCAGTAATGATGAGAATAGAGACTCTCAATAAGCATAGTTATATCCATATTGTTCAACTATCAATTTCTGCATTCAACAACTCCCTTTTTTTGTGGGGTTCTCACTACAACCACATCATGCTTTATTCCATGTTTTCAAGGTAATTTTTAAATTCATTAAATGTGTATTCTCATCATTAAAAAATAACTTATAATATAATTATCTATAAATAGAATTCTAAACCTCTCTCTATATATCCCACCATATGAGATGATAATATATTTTCAAGAATCCAGGTTCCACTGTTATTCAAAGATTTGATAGATATTTTGATAAGGTTTGATTTATTGATTTTCTTTTTTTGTTTCAACAAAATAATTTATTGAGTGGAAGATAAATATGTACATACCAATATCATTTACATATTCAATGTTTCATCATGCTCATATTTTTCATCAAGAGCATAATACCTATTTCTAAGATCAACTCTCCTTGGTTTGAAGGTATTGAATTTTTCTTCTATTCTATAGGTAATGTTCTTGGATTACCTTTACCTGCAATGAATTGAATTTTTCCATAGTTGGAATAGTGAATATAATATCCGTAGAAATTAAATACTCTATATGATGAAGGATATGGTCTCATTCTCCTATCTTAACTTCCAAGTGCTTCACTATTTAGATAGCTCCTTTCCTCTTCATAGTATTACATGGTTTGGCCTAAAAATCCACAAAATTAAAATCTAAAAAATAAAATATATTATCACACCCATTACTCCTCGTAGACGCTTCATTAGTAAGAGTATTTGACTAGGGATCATTTTTGGATACTTGAGGATAATTTCCAGATCTCTTCTATATTTTATTTGAGGATTTTTTTTATTTTGACATTAGGTGACTTTATGGTATGTCCGACTTTATACTTCCCTTTATTTTGAATCATCTAATTTCTGGAAATCGATATTTCATCATCAGAGCCAATTATACTTTTTCCAATACATGTAGATCTCATATAATTAAAGGCCTTCTTCACTCAATTAGAACCACATATATCAATTTCTAATAGTTCTACATATGGGATTCATCCAAATTTTAATTTATTATTTGTTTTCCTTGATTTTGGATCCGTTTATAATTTACTTCTTTGAGTAAAACATCTAATTTATGTCCATCAATTGTATGAGAATTCTCCTCTATACTAGATTTCTGTTCATTGATATATTTTTCTTTCTATTAAATCCTGAGCTTAAATTACGTAAATACTTATAAGATTTCATGAGTTGGTGATTATTGTTATTCCTCTACTTCTTATAAATCAATTACTATTCCAAGATGATCAATATACTCTTATGCCTCTTCCAGAACATATTTCGTATTTTCATTTCTCTTTCTATGAATGTCAATCTTATCAAGATCATCCTCATGTTCCACCTTGATATCAAAAAAACCAATCAATTGATTAACTTTATCTTTTAAAGGTTCTTCATTTTCAACATTATCCATCAAGGATTCTTTGGTTTTAGATATAAACACATGTTCCTCATCCTCCAAAAATTCATTATCATCTTGTTCTAATTATATAAGAAACACTTTATTTATATTTTTTACCTAATTTGAAGTATCCCATTTGGGGAAACCTTTTCTAAGGATTCTTCATTATTCCTTCTTCATTTTATTCATCTTCGAACATCCTTGAGAAACGAGAGGAATTGTGCCCAACTCAACCTCATAAGAAACATTCTGGAAAGAGTTTTCCTTGAAATCATCCTTTTTCCCTCTTGTATTTCTTGGAAAAAAGATAATGAAGTTCATATTCCTCATTATCTTTATCAAAACTATCTATGGGATCCTCATGTTTTTCCATGGATTTGAATAACATATCCTTTATTACTCGAGTTGTTGCATCTTCTATTTTGAATCTCATTTCATAATCCACCAATGTACTTAGAATATCATCATGAGAATGTTTAAATATATACCTTTACTCAAGGGTATAAAATTTTGGATTACACAGAGGTGGAATCCTTCTCAATATTTTATAAAAAATTCCCATATCTTTAATTTCCTCATTAAGTCCTATAATTTCTCCAAACAACTTATTTAATTCTATTAAAAAGGGTATCTTTGTTTTCATAGGTATGTATTTTCATATCATCAAATTAATTGTGGAAACATATAGTTTTTCATCCTTCACATTGTTATCAACTTTATATATATTTTACAGTTTTTCCCACAATGTTTTGGATGAATTGAAACTCATTGCCTTCATATAAATTTGATTATATATGATACAAATAGAGAATTTTGTGCTTTGATATATGAATCATTGATTTTTTATATTTGTTTCAATCATAGACAGACATTTCACATCAGTGACCTAAATCCCCTGTGTAGTATATAATAGAGCTTCCATCCCAAGGGATCTCATATGATATCACATCCTGTTGTTCAAAGTCTGTATGTTACTTCCATAAAAGTGGGTGACTCCCACGACACTCACAGAATTCTCTAAGTAAACTATAGAGAATATATTTAAATCTAGAAATATGTACCCTCTTATACCACTTGTAGGACCCTAAAACACCCTAATAGAGGAGGGGAGAATTATGGTGTCAGATTTTTTTAATGTGACGAATATAGTTCCCATGCTGGTAGAAACATGTTGAAGTATTTTGATGGAATCTTTCAGCAATAAAACATTCAGATGTAGAGAGACAACATGAAAATTTTACATGGTTCACCACAAAGGGCTAGCCTATGGGGAATACGCTAATAGTGTGCTGGTGTTACCTAATTCCCCTAATATTTTTTTAGATATGGACTACAGAAGTTCATACATAATCACTCTATTGAAAACACATTAGAAATAAAATATTTTAGGAATATCACACTACCTCCATCAGAACACATCCATCTACTCCCCATAGCTCATTGACTTGGATGATGTATTACTCAGTTTAATGACTTGAAGTTCATTTTAGTATATTGGTATTTAAGTCTTTATACCTAACTAGTATGAGACTCTTATTCCACCATATATTGATGTTGATGAACATGAAATAACTATTTACAGAAACTAGATGTTCAACACTAATGTTTATGAAGCACCTTCACAATTATCCTTTGTGAAGATAAAAAGATTTTCAAAGTAAACTACCTTCATAGAACTCTAATAAATCACAGAATAACTTTTCATCACAAAATGTCTTTTTCAAGATACCTATTCATTATTTAATAATATGTTAGTCTTTTCATGATGCTCTGGATCACAAAAAAAATACCTAATTTGATAATCTCTTTTTCTTCACAAATTTTGTGCGATTCATCAATTTCAATGAATATTTTCTTGTGAAAGGAACTGGGTGTATTCGCCTATTTATAAGATGATCCCTTAAAAATGATCCCAATATCTCATTGATTTTTTTGAAACTCTAAAATCCTCTTCCCAGAACACTTCTATTAATGAATCTCCATTGAAATTTAACTCATTCATGAAGATTTCTCAAAGTCGGAAAGTACATCATTATACCATCGTGCACTAGTGATGCTTTTCATAGTAAAAAATAACACTACATTTTTATCAAGAGTATGTGAATATCAATATATTCATGAATCTAAACCGTCTATGAAACCCAGTCTTCATCAAACATTGTCACTATGAAACTTATGCCTATACCATATTTGGGATTATTCAATTCCGGAACACTAACTTTCACAGATGTTGAGCCCAAAAAATTATAAAAAACATGGAAATTATACAACCTTCAACTGTTTTGTTATCTTTTATTGTAAATCACATTCCTTGAAAAATCCCAAATCATACTAGTGTGGATTGAAAAAAACACAAACAAGACTATTTTTGAGGCTGCCAAAGGCCTTGGTTTGGACACTTGTGTTTTATAAACATCTTCATCAATGGGGACTTATAGAGTCTATTCTTGTACTAAATATAATGTTTTATGATCATGAACTTCCTTGAATTTAATATTTCTTACACTATCATCCTTATGAATGATACATTGTCTTAAGATAGTTACATTCATATCTGAAGGGTTTTATAGATAGTTTATCATTATTTTATTTGATATGCATTATAAATATATGATTCAGGACTCAGAGTGATATTTTTTTGAAGAGGAAAAGGAAAATAATATTTTATTAAAAAATAAAAAAATAAAAAGACCAATGAAAGAGAATATGTAAATGGTCATACATGTAGATATTCCCTCATGCCTATAAACACCATAGTTAATAATCAAAGAGGTTGTAAAAATCATAATCATGATACCAATCTATGTTATACTCCATGTTATCTTGAGACCTAGTAACCATCATTGGCTTCAGGTATGAGTAGTTTATCCTATATCTTTATTTCCAAGGAATGACATATTGAAAACCCTTATTATCTACATAAATTTATACCTTTTAGAAAATTCTTGAATAAAGTGTTTTTAGTGGAATTATCCAATATATCATCCCATTTTCCATAGATGCCTTTTGATTCTCTTAAATAATTAATCTTCTCTTGAATATTTGAGATATTATCACCATAACCTGGATTTCAATGAACCTGAATTGTATGATTAGTGTCCTGTGAATGATGATCACCATGATTTTGGTTTTCCATCTCTTACCCAACATACTCATGAGTTTTTTTAGACATTATCCTAAGCCTCATGTGTCAGCTATGCCAAATTATGAGAAAAATCCTTGTCCATTTGTGAAGAACCATCATTAACATGCTCATTTACCCTGTAAAAATGGGGTTTTCTATCACAAAAAGTATTCACATTCAACCTCTTAAATATTATTCTATAAGAAGTGTCATTTTTACCTTTTAATGAAAAAAATAGAAAACAATATTCTTGTGAAGTTTTTCATGATACGACCAATTATTTGAATATCTATATAGAAATTAGAAAGTATTTCATATTCCACTTTTAAAGATATATCTTCATCATGTGCTAACCAAAAAACATTATCAAACAAGAATGTAATTACATATAATTCCACCATGATTCTAGAATAGTGACCAAACATGGAAACCTCAGTGTTCCAATCCATTTAGATGAGAATTACCACATAAGACGGTATAGAAAATAAAATATTAGGATAAAACAAGATCAAATTAAGAACCAAATTTTTGATCCGGACATGAACCCTTGTATTTTTTTATTTCAAATGGATTGAAAAAAAATCACATTCTTGAATATAGACCATACATAGATTTGAAGGGATTGAATAAAACCACCATACCTTGAACTTCAAATCTTTTGATGGGAAAATGATCTGATAGAACACACATGTGTAGTGTGTCTTTTTTTCAAGATTCAATCTGGAAAAATGTTTTTTTAAAATGAAAAATGCATTTTGTTTAAGTATATAAGACCAAAAAGTGGGAAATATGACTTCTTATAAGTTTCGACTACACCAAAAAAGATTCCAGATTGATTCAAACCAGTAGCTTCTTGGCCCACCACTGCCATGGCTGCAGTACAATAGCAATGCATTCATCCCCCTTCATCAACCAAACCTATAGATCATCGATTAGCAATAGTCCTTGGGTTCAATTTAGATCGACAACATTCATTTACATCAATTGTCACAACCTCATTCTAATTTTAATTGTTTACATTATTCTCAACCACCACATTCCTACACATCCCTGCCATAATCTTCAAGGGGTGATGAGTGCCTTTTTCTATGGACATCACTACTTTACCCAATCGAGCTCCATCCACATCACTCTACATTGCTGTATTTATCTGGGACTCTTTAACCTTGTCTAACAAACTCTCAAACCACCAATATTTAACCAAAATGGATTTTTTCATGTTGATTATAGATCTGTGAGATCCATTAGATCCAAATCTGACCTTCATAGCTGAATATTGAATCTCATTAGTTTCTTCACCTCCATAAAAAGAATGTAGACTAGAAAATGTGTTAACCTCATTTACATGATTCCTTAACATGCCATTATAAAAATAATCCATCACTCAAGAGGGTCCCCACCAGTATACTCATCCCACTATCACCTATAATGAAACTTAAGAGTTCTTGTTTTTTCTCAATCTATCTTTAAAGAAATTCTCACAACCCCATAAAAAACATGTGAAAATGGACTTATTTACACTCAATAACCCAAAGGTAATTTTATTTATTGATTTTCTCAATACTCAGTTTTGTATGTATAATTTCATGTGTAATGAATAACCCCAAAATGCTAATAGATGTCTTAAAAGACTCTCCATTGACCTTAACATGTCCAGTAATGTACAATTCCACATTTCACAAACACCATTCCACTATGTTGTATAACATGTTGTGAGTTGAGATGAAATATCATACTCCTATATAAAGTTGAAAAAATCAAGTTTCATATATTTACCACCTTGATCCAAAAAAAATTTCATTATCTTCTGACCAAGATGATTCTGAACATTATTCATTAACTCTTTGAACTTATTAATGAATTCAATCTTATACCACATAAATCTGATATAACCATTCCAACCCAAGTCCTCAATAATATTTATAAAGTACGAGATTCTACCTCTAGATTATTCTAGAAATGGTCCACACACATAAGTGTGTACCAATAAAAGAAGATCTATGGCCTATTCACCTCTTCCACTTAATGGTGTTTTGTTCATATTTCCTTTTAAACCAGAATGGAAAATTTTATGTGTTTTGAGCTCAAAAGAGTCCAAATAACCATCTTGATAAATGTTTTTCTAATACTTCTCATTTATGTGATGAAGATGGTGACGTGACAAAATGGTGTTATATTAGTCACACATATTTGTTTCATTATTAATTTCCAATATTTTGATTTCTTAATTTAAGACATGAATATTGATATTTAACAAGTCCATACCATAAAATGTTATATCTTTATAAAAGTAGAAAATATTTTTTCCAATGATGAAATTAAATCCATCCATTTCATAACAAGAAATTGAAATGATGTTATTAGAATCACTTGGAACATAATAATAACTCTTTAAAAGAAACATTTAACACTATTGGAAATATGAGAAGGTAGTCTATAATAGATAAAGCAACCATCCTCAATTAATTGGTATCCCATAGATCCAACTCACTATTAGATACATTTTTAAATCTACGTGGTTCTTGTATTTGGATAAAAATCTAAGAAACAATTGTAGTATTTAACACCAAAATTTTAGATATGTAAGATTAAAATTAATAATGGATGCACCAAAATCTTCCGCTTGCTTCTTTGGGTGAAATTCCTCTTCCAATGGTTGTTCTATGTATACGAAAACATGCCACATTAGGTTCATTTCCTTACTTATGATATTCTTATTCTTGGTAGGATGGTGATCTTAAGCCTTATAATTGTAATGAGTCTTGATCCCTTTTCCTTGTTCCTCATCTTTGTATTCACTATAAGGATCATGGTTTTATCATGCCCTGTGTCTTCATCAACCTAGAAAATATAGGTTATAATTTATGAATATTTATGGTCACTATTACTCATATTATAATTCACAATAAAACTAGATATGTTTCATAGTTAGTGAGGATAGAATAAGATCTGTGCAAAAACCATTTTTTAAATTAAACCCCAATATTTCTAGGTGCTAAATGTATCTAATCATATTTCCTACATGTGGACTAGCTAGAACTAACTCTTAATGCTTTCATGTGAAATATTAAATATAGTTATGATATCTTTTTTATCGTGACTTCTCATGATAGAGATCCCAAAATTCCGAAATGATTCTACAGATATCCATATCCTCATATTACTTTTGAATATCACTGTACATAGAGGATATCATGAAATATTGGATATCCATTTCATCATCCACATGCTTCAAATAGAGAGATATGTTTCCCCACTAGCCTATTTGGAGAGATACTTAGGAAGTATCCTTTTGGACATGTATTATTTTCATTCATAGTCTAGTACAATGCGTAAGTGCCTATAATATCCCTAGAAATTCTCATCAGTGAGATGTTTTCCCTTCTCTCATATATATCACAATAAAAATGTCAATGTTTTTTTGTTTTAAATTTCTACAAATTAAGAATAGATTATTAGTACGCGTTAATTCACTTCAAAAAAAATATTAATAAAATTTTAAATAATTAATTCCATTAATATCCCACTCTTTTATTAAACCTAATTTCCATAAATATTAATTTCAAAATATATTATCTCTTATATATTAAAGTGCAAAGTATCCATATCCCCCTTCTGATAACTGATTCCTATGATTTTTATGTTATTTGAAGGGTTTTAGGTTGGTGTAACGTCACAACTATATTAACTCATTGATCCATGATCCATTAGGTGGACACCACAACCATAAAATCTTAAATAAACATTTCATCATCTCTTGCATCTAAGTTACACCACTTCTTATTTAGAAGGTGACCCTTGATGTAAATTATGTTTAAGACAAACCAAAACATCAAACTAAAAGTTCTGCAATAATTGAAAGCACCCCAAATTGGGTGAGTTACGTAATTAGAACTATGAGATCAATTCTAAATTAAGTTGTGGAAGGATATATGAAATTAATATATTTATTGAGGTATTTTTTATCTTCATACATAAATCCCCTATTATCACATGCGTTGTTAATATTTAGTGTATTTTACATCAGTGATTAACTAGGTATAGTAACACATCCACGCATAATCCAGTATTATTTTACTCAATAATTCATTCTTATTAATTCATTTAATAGTTGATCGTGCCACATCAACAAACATAAATAATTATAAATGAAAATGATAGAAATGTAATATATGTGGTAGGATCATGAGATTATTTACCGCTTATTTTATCTAGTGAATGATAAATTAACCCTTGAACCAAAGAGAAAAATTCAATTTTCTGTAGATTCATTCTTGTTGTAGTATTACACCATTGGTTCCTATACATCCCCTTGATTGATTTCTCCTTGGATTCTAGACCTGGATCAGCTCCCCTCTCTTGGGAGCACTGTCCTTGCATATTCTCTTAATCACACACATGTGAGGGGATCGAATGGATTGGATAAATGTTGTTTACATAAAAGTAACCTCTAACAAGAAATATCTTACTTAATAAGGTGGAGGGAATGACTCACTATACATAAACATCAATTTAATATTTCTGTATTAGAAAACCGATCATCTACATATGGATGATCTAATTTCGTGATCATCCAAATATCATTAAATGAGAATACTTTTTCAATATATTTAACAATCAACTCGATTATTTTAATTAAAATAATTTACCACATATTAATTTAATTAATTAAATTCATATTAATTCATTCCATGTATCCTCAACTCACCATCATCAACAATTTTTAAAAAGGATAATTTCATTTAATATTAATGAATTATATAGGTGTATATGGAGGAAACACTGTGTACTTTTCTTAGTCACCTAGTCTTGTATATTTCCAATTTAAATGAGAAATTAATTTGATATATAATTATTAATCCTATGACATGGTGTGTACATTCAAATTAATGACCCAGAGAACACATGTTAATTAATTTAATAATATATTTTAATTTTATCCTACATTAATTTAAGTACATTATCTGTAGAAAACTATATGGTGTGTACTTTATTATACGGTGTGTATTGTCTTCTTCCTGTGTCAGTAACACATGCCTTGAGGCAAATTTCCTATCGTAGATGGGTTAGAGCAACACAAAATGTTATCAATATCACATGGAATGTAGACTTAGAGTTGCATGGAATTTTCATCCTTGTTCTATGTATCTAATACTCAACACATTTGGATATCTTTTGTTCTCTTCCACATGGAACATGACACTACACGTCATGTTCAATAGTTTCATGACACACTGTTTTTTTATACATGTGTGAGTTTGTCTAAATATACATGCTCGTCCTATTTTTTATATCTTTGATATGATTTTATCATATCTAACATGATATAGTGAGATACATATGAGAAAATATAATACATGGCATGTATTGGGAAGGTACATTTCATGTACTCTGGGTTTTTTTGGTATGAACCATTGGGACCTCTAGATGGTGTATTTTAGAAATTTCTTCAGTCCTAAATAATAATTGTTTAAGGGTTATTTTATAGATAACAAATAAGGGAGGAGACAAATATGTTAGATATTAATACGAGTATATATAAGTAAAATAAAATTACAATAGATGCAAAAACTCAATGAATAAAAAATAATTATAAATTAAACATGATATCTCTCTCATATAACTTCTTCATTAAATGTGCAGCGGGATAACATGGATTGAATGTAAAAATTGGATTTTAGTAGTAATTTACATGTTATTATTACTACACATGATTAAAACATCATATCAAATGAGAAACCATAGATTACATGACTAGAGGAACACCCTAGAAAAAAATGGATGATCTTAAATTCAATTTATAATTAATTTACGAGTAAAGATGGAATTACCTCAACATTTAATTCCACCATCATTGATGATTATATTGACTAGATATATTTATAATTTCATTGAACTTCATGATTGAAGACTAGAATCACTCTAGAAGTGATCCCCTTATAAATCAAAATCGTGAAATTTCATTGTTGAATCATTGGGTTCAAGAATGGCCGATCATGATCACCATCATTATTCATGGTTTACCCAATATGATTCTTTTTAAATAATAAGAACTCATGATTTTCTCTAAATGTCTCCAGAGAGGAGTAAGATATATAGGGTTATAGATCACAAGATCAATATCTAAGGATCAATAAAGTCTATCTATGACTATTGTGAACACTAAAATTGATTTTTGAATGTGATATAATGAGAAATTATTTATGCTAGGTTTGAATTAGAAAATAGCACACAATCCCCTTTCCAATTTAATAATTCTTAATTGATCCCATGTCTACAAATATTAATATTATAATTAATTATATGACATGAACAAACCTTTAATAATGTAAATAAATAATATTTCTAAAATTTCCAATTGAACCATTAATATTTTTATTGTTTCCCTCATGAAAATTTAAGGATCCTTCAATAATTACCCTCATTATTTTCCAAAAAATATTACAACTAATATATTCACCAAACCCTACAAATAAATAATAATTCTTATTATTTAACTCAATTATTCTTTTGAATAATATATTAATAAACTATGGGTATCAACCAAACACAAAAAAATATTATTAATTTTAACTAGTTATATTCAACACTTTAATTTAACTGAGATTATAGATACATATTTTGTGTAACCCTAAAGATTTATTTTTGAGTGGCATTATGCATATCTGCCTAAATTCCGAGGTTTAAATATTGGAACACACTAAGGAACCCATATAGAAAGAAGTTATTTCCCACCAATGACATTCAAACTCTCAGGAATGCTTACTATATTATATAATCCATTTATCGCGATATCTCAAATAAAGTCAGTTTCATGATGATTCCATCAACATATATGCTCGATGTACCTTTCTTTGAAATTTCAATAAATGAACTCTCCCATCAAAAAACATGGCCACAAACTATTTTCAATAGTTCCACTCCCTGTAAATGGCCTAAGATATCAACTTCCATAAAGGGATAGAAGTGATATATACTTTCTCACATTATCCATTAATGCAATATCACTGACGACACAACTAATATATCCTCCATTATTAGGAGAATACACCATAATAGTTATCATAAATACATAATTGTATGTAAGTAATGATATCCATTAGAGATAATAATAAAGTCTAATGATTAATACACACATACATATATATGAACATCTAATAAAACATTTATATCACCACTAAAAATTGTGGATATGTCCATGGACAAATATCCCTGGTTTATAAAGATAGTGGTTATAAACAACATATAAAAACATTCCATAAAATGATTATTGAATTATTCTACCCCATTTCTCATAATCCAAACCTACAATCCTGATTCCTCCTCCATTTGACCCTTATCCTTTAACACAACCACCCAACCTCACAACTATCCTCCTCCTCTGAGAAGCTCTCACACAACTAGACCAACTCCTCGGTGACACGACCCTGATGTGGCCTCCCCACCACAATGTCGTCATGGATTAGATGTGACATTAACACCTCCCCTTCATCCTCCTCCAGTAACATTCCTCAAAACTGATCTAACACTTTCACCCCACCTCTGGTGATCGAAATCCTCCAACACGACCCCCCAAACTCCTTGAGAACTTTCTCCTCCAATGTGGCCACCCCATCTCCTCTGTTTCAAATTAAAACCTAGCCTTACACTCTTGATCCACTTCCTCCCATGATTTCTCTATAACCGAGTTTATATAACAAAAGATAAATCCTTCCATTCATCATTTCTCTTGTAAAATCTGTTCCTCTTACTCTAACATTGAATGAAATATGTATAATTTGTTAGGGTTCTCATCACATTGCTCTTTTTCCCAGATTATAGGTAACATGATACTTATTTTTGTTTTTTACCCCCAATCATCTAGTGTTAGTGGATTTTTATTTATGAATTTCTCCTTCCCCCAATATAATTTATAAAAGTATTTTTATTCTATTATAATATGTTTTTTGTTACAAATTTCACCATATTTCTTCCATGAATGTATAATATTATTACATAGTCCTTACTAAAATGACTTTTAATGATCCAATTGTATTATAATTGAATAATGTAATTTTTCAACCATTTATAAATTCTTAAACCATTTTAGGGTTATGATTGGGTTATATTACATTTTTTTATGAATTTTATAGATTTATAATTATTTTATTATTTTTTAGATTTTTATGCTCTATTTAATTAATTTTTTTCACATGTTAGTAATGGATACATTAAAAGGCTAGATTATTTTAGGTTTAATATTATTTTAAATTATTATCCCTTTTCCAATGACATTTCCTATGAAATCATTTTATATTATAGAATAATTTAATGATATTTTAATATATAAATGTGTTTGAAAAATGTGTAAATGTGTAGATTCATGTAATTTTTGGGTTTGATTCATTTTACATTCACCCTTGACATAAATGTCAAAAACTGTAATTCTATTATGTTTATCTCTTTATATTAATTGAAGAAAAATTATTCTCTGATATTTTATTATTATTATTAAATTTTATTCCATATTATATGGTTATAATTATTATCCATAATTTTTCTAGGTTAAATATAAATTTCCACCATAGGATATTAGTTATTTTCCAAATTCTAGTTAACATTCTAATAGTACCCACCTCGTGATTGTACTGATATTACTAGGAGATTATAAGTATACTGAGAATACAAGTCAAGATTCTATGATTTTCATATCACTAGGGAGTATTTTATAGTAGTCATTTACAACTGGTTTTAAAACATATTACATATGATATATAATTTATTATAATTGTATCTCATTGAAAAAAGTCATTTTATACCACTTATTTAAAAAATACATGTTAAAAACCACTATTTTATGTTATTTATATATTCAAAAATGTATGTAATTGATAAAGAACAACAAGGAATTCTTGAAGGGATATATTTTCTTGAAAAACATATTTTTTTGTTATTTATATATTCAATCAGTAGTGTTCTTGATAATGGAATATGAATTATTTGATTCGTTATACATACAAGTGGGTGTATTTGTTATTGTCATAACATATGTCCTTGCATTACTACCATATTTTAGGTACATATTCACCTGATAGTGTACTATTTTTAGGTTGGTATCCATCCTTGATAAATAATACATATTTCTAAACCAAAATTTTATGTTATTTATATATTCAACAAGGTATGATCTTGATACTGTTTTATGGGAAATACAATAAGATATACATTTTACTGAAAAAATAATATTTTTATGTTATTTATATATTCAAATAGGCATGTTCTAAACAAACTACTATGATCGATCCGAGCATGTATATACTCAAGAAGGTGTATCTTTTATTGTCTCAAAGTACGTAATTTCATAAATACTATTTTCTAACTTTACAAAATTGTATCGAAATAATATTCACATTTTTGAAAATGTCTTTTTATTAGTTTTTAAAGCCACACAACCCATTAATTCCTTGACCTTTTCATTTGATAGAAAAAAAATTCGATAATCAGATTAAAAATAATTTTCCTCTTCTAGGAATTTTAATATATATTTTGCAATATCCATGTCAAAATAGCCAAATTGATTATATTTTTCTTCAATTTATGATTTTAGTGATCAGTATTTCGTGTCTACCTATTTTTTCCATCATGGATGGATTTTTGGAGTATGGGAAACTCTGACACTTCAGATGATATTGCAAATTTTTGTGTATCATTGTTAGTATCACTTTTAGGCTTACATTTGGCAATATAAATCATTAATGTAATCATTGTGAGCGATAAGTGTTACAACTAGATTTGAGTAATTTCCATCCAACAATGCCTAATACTTACCCATATTTGATCTAATATTTCATTATTTGGTTGTCAAGATTTCAAATGAAAGTGGGTCTTGAAAATTTCTTGAATTCTCGAGTTAAAGGTTGGTTGGATAATTTTGGGAGAATAACAACGAGACTAAGTTTCCTAGGTTCCTAACATGTTTTTATGTATAACATATGTATATATATTATTTGAATATTCATCCTTAAATATATATTCTAATAATTTTTTAATATATATATAGTATGAATATTTATATTCTTATACATAATCAATTTATTTTTTATCTTATATATGTATGGAATATATAAATTTAAACCTACTCTTATATTTTTCTTTAAAAAAATTATATTATAAATTTTTTCAGATATTTTTTTTCAGAAGACACTATTTCCCATGAAAATGCATTGGGGGAAGATTGATAATGATTTTCATTTTTTTGTTTTAGGTGATTTCCCACTCATTAAGGTCCTATCTCTCCAAACTCCACAAAAATTTTATATTTGAACATAATTGGATGGTTTTTTCTAACCACCGACATGTAGTTATTCTTCTATTAACATAATTAAATGATTTTTACCAACCAACTACATATAATTCCATCCACCTATGTATATAATTTGAGAATTCATTCAATCTATCATTACTATTTATTTTCTTATAAGGTGCGTTTCTGATGTTAGATCCCAAACAACTAACTCATGTACCATATCAATTTCATAATTATACCCAATGTTATGTAATAATTTATTTAATTGGTCCTTTAATACTATATTAAAAATTAATTCTAATAGATTCCCTTAACTTAATATTTCTATTTAGTTATTGATATTTTAGTGATGATATTTTTAAAATTTTCATAAAAATAGGAGTTTATATATTAATTTTATTGAATTGTTCATATTATATGGTAATATGTTTTAAAAAATTTAGACCATAAATTTAATACAGTTTATATGTTAATTTTATTATCTAATTGACATATAAATAAACATACAAACGCTCTTATAATTTTTATTTGTATTAATATAAATGGTTTGAAATTTAGAAATTATATATATATATATATTAATTTATATGTAGATATAGTTTATATTCTTGAAATATTATATATAAATAATGTTTATATGTTCATACATATTATAAGTTAATATAGTTTATAAGTTTTTAGGTCAATACAATTTTAATTTTTAGTGTCTTTAGGAATGATAAAAAAATTCCTGGACTTATCATAATTAGATGTTGGTGTTATATGTAAAAATATAGATGTTCTGGAATCATCCCCAAACTAAAGGTGATCTTAGGGAATATAGGGATATTTTTCATACTAATAAAATTGATTCATTAAACTCTATTAATTCTTTGGATTTTTATCTTTATTATAATTATTTTATCATTATCATCAATTAAGATGAAGTGACCATAATTTAATCTACTAAGAGATCAAGTAGGGAAAATGATATTCACCACACTGGGAAAACGTTAAATGTTACATTTTCCTCTTTCCCACTAGGTAAAAAAAATTAATATTCATTCCCTCCAAATATAATAATGAATTTAAAAAATTAATCATGATTTTTTACTTTTCTTAGGTAGTTAAATAAAATTTGATAAAATAATTTGATCTGTTGTGTGTGGGTTGTGTATTTATTATAATTTTATGAGTGTTTAAGAAAAATTTATTTTATATTTAAATTTTATTTGACTGTTTGAGAGTATGAGTGTAGTTACATATGATTTTACATTTATAGAAAATGGTATCTCCACACTTTGATAATATCTCAAAAATAAATAAATCTATTCCATTGTAGTTTAGTGTCAATATACTACTTCTAAAATAGTATAAGTGGGGTATAATATGGTTTTAGGATATATAGTGAGTGAAATTTATTAACAATAATACTTATATCCAAAGAAGTAGTTCATTTATGGGAATTGAACTTTGAATTGAACAAATTCCAACTACTTTTCAATAATTTTTTTTATATTTACCTTGTTTCCATTGTTTCTTACTCATTAATTGTTTCCAAATATAGATCCTTATTCAATATTTTTAAATTAAATTTTTTTGAAACATTCAATCAATGACAGAATAACAATAAAAATAACATATAAAAAATTTATTTCTGAAATCTCATACGAAATTATTTCTAAATTCATTTATTATTTATCAATTATCTAATTTTTAATCATATTTCATATCCATATTCACTCATCAAAAACATGTATACTACATGGTCATCGAATACCTAAAATGTAGCACCCCAATACTTTACAATATTTTTCCTTTAGAAAAAATTTAATTTTGTTGATATCATTCAATGCACCACAACACTCAGTTATCTTGTGTTACACGCAAGAGATACATTGTTATATGGTTTATGTTAAATGAAACACCGATATTAACCAAAAAACAATATATTAATAAGATAATATTATATAATATAATAAGTTATAACCTATCCATTAAATTTGTGGTTATTAATAGTATTAAATAACTAATGAAAATATTTAAGTGAATTCATAGGTTATGAATTATTAATGAATGAATGCAAAATCTAAATGAATATAAAGTGAATGATTTTATAAAAAAATTACGCTCAAAAATATTTTATCTTAATAAATCAGATTAATTAATATTATTGAATTATATTAATGATATATATATATATATATTAAATAAAATATTTTTTATATTCATCCAATGTATTTGATGGGCATAAGAAACTAATAAACCACATTTTTCATATAAACAAGTATATTTTTATAATAGTTGTATTACCACCTTTTAATGGGAAAAAAAATTTAAATATAAATTTTAATCCTTTCATAAAATTTATATGTGTCATAACCCATCCCCCGGGGCCTGGCTGTGACTACCACAAGCTCGCCTTCCGTAGGCCAGGGGTTGGCAACTAGCACCGAAAGGTATATACCCTAAAACTGGGAAGGCATTGCCTTTATATCCTATAACACACTAAACCAAGCACACAACATGAAACAAACACAAGTAACCTATATAGATAAAATATTTCTGAAATAAAAAGGGGATGGAATACAATCCCAACAATAAAGGTACAAGTACAAAAAAAATACAACTGGAGAAAGAGGAAGACAAATACTAGGCCATCCTCCGATGTTCCTACTTGAAGGGTAGCTACAGATCTCTTCCCCATCACTCTATGTATGCATGTCTCCTCTACATACTAACACAATGAATGGTCCACCTCCAGGCATCGTCCAGTCCAAATACCCTTAGCCTTGATCAGTGTTATCTGTCATCTACACCAAGCACAACAAGGTGCGGGCGAAGCCCGTATAGGGGTGAGTATAACCATACCCACTAAGGACCCCAAGACCCTAATGTTCTAACAAAATCCACAAAGGATAAACCAAAAATCATGTAAACCCGTGAAAACCCTACTTAGGTATATTCCCATACATATACCTAAGTTATCAAATATTACCCATCTCATTCATGGGGAAACACAAGGCCCAACTTGTTATCCAAATCTCAATTGTTCCACGATGTAAAGAATACAATGAAGGTAACACCAAAAAGTTAAGTACCACAATGTATCACCACAAATGAAAGTACCACACAAGTATGCCGCACAGAAGAATACCACCAAGGTATCACCATGAACGAATGTACCACACAGGTATTCCACACAGAAGAATACCACAAATGTATCACCACAAAAGTAAGTACCAAAAAGTATCAACGTGAAAGAAAGTACCACATAGGTACACCACACAGAAGAATACCACCACAGTATTACCACGAAATTAAGGACTCAGATCACACTGGGTATAACATAGGTATGGTAGTAATGATGATTAGATATATCTACTGAATCATCGTAACTTGTTAAGAGAAGACCCACGAAGGATCTTAAATCATCAGACCCACACAGGATCCTAGTACATCATCAGACCCACACAAGATCCTAATACAGCAGACCCACAATGGATCCTAGTACATCATCAGACTCACATAGGATCCTAGTACAGTAGACCCACACATGATCCTAGTGTAGTCCCACGTGAATTCAAAGAGTGGATCCAAGTGAGATGCTCGAACACAACCCCACAAAGGATCCTAAGCACAAACCCACAAAGGATCCCTTTCCCATGTTACAGCTAGCTATAGGGTTCCCTTCACTAAGCTCACTTGATTCGAGGAGGGTCCTTTCCTCAAGCCATAGGTCCATATTCTAACTGCCATTTAGCCCCACAAAGAATTATCTTAAAGTATCGACACATAAATGGGGTCTCAATGCAACAAATGATGCATCAATCAGACAATCGGTCTGTAAGTTATTCGTCTTTTAGTACTGAGGGCCTAGTTGGATTCATCTTCGATCCAACCTGGCCGTACCCCAACTTTATCCAAACATCTAGTGGGGTATTCAAAAAAGACCGTCTTGATCCAAGGTTTCTGGTGCTGTAGACAGTTCTTCAAACGGACTCAGGTAGCTCAAGATATGGCCGAAAGAATGAAAGGGGTTGAAGTTGGTCCGAGTCCATTCCGAACCAGCCCGACTAGCCTGTGGAAGACCCGACCTGGTTCAGAACAACCCTGCCCCACCGCAATCTGGAACTGGGTCCGACCCGGCCCACGGGTCATCCCGTGGTGTGGCCCACGATGGGCGGCCTTCTGGGTGGCCCACAGTGCATGGACCGCGGCTGGATGGACGACCTGCCCTCTTCTGCAGTGCGGTCGTGCGCATTGCCACCCCCGGCGGCAGGCTCGGTCGGCCGCCCTCCTTCACAGTCGCTACCTTGTATCGCGACTTCTTCACACTAGTCGGCCAGCCGGGTGCCGGCCACCGCCTCCTTCTGCGAGCCATTATGGATTCGTTCCAAGCCCGAAAAATTAAATGATCACATATTTGTGGTCCTTGCATCGATGGATTCACGTACATATATCACGCTCAACAAAACACTGTATTTCCAGCGCAAATAAATATTTGGCTTCCTCCTTCCGCAAGCCATTACGGCTACGTTATAACCCTGAAAAATTAAACGATTTCATATTTTTGATCCTTGTGTCGAGGGCTTCACGTATATATATCACACTCACAAAACCTTTTCATTTCCTATGATAATAAATATTTGGGCGCCTCCTCCATCGCGAAGAACAAATCAAGAATCATAAAGAATAGTAGAGAGGTCGGGCCATGTTCGTTTGGCCCGCACCCTCAAAGTTAGGTTGGTAGAATGCGGCTCAATAATTCTTGAATCACGAAAACTTCATGAATGGGTAAGGGGGAATAAATCAACAACAAACCCTACCTCGTGAATGATGGAGAAACGTCCGCAGTTGATAAGGTGGGTCAGTGTTTTCCATTCTCGCAATAGCCTCCAATACCATCACATGATCATCGATCCTCATTTGGGGTTTCAGTGTCGATCGCCACCACTCATCGGAATCAGCTCCGTCTTCCAAGGGCTCGATGTCGCGTCACTCCTTCCGAACATCGTTGCTTGGAAATGTTGTGCCGAAACCTCTCCCCATGCTCCATATAAATAGGAGAGGGGGGTGTCTAATGGTGCCGATAATTAATGGGAGTGCATTTATTAGGAAGCTTCCATACTTCTCCAATAAATCAGTTACTAGGATTGACGGGTCAATCCATATATTGGATTGACAAGTCACTGGTCCCACCTTACCACTCGTCCATTGGAGAAATATAATAAAAATAAAATAATAAAGTTATTGTATTTATTCTTTTAGAAGTTCCAAAAACGAACTCTTTTCTCGAGACCTACTATGGTCGAATTGAAGGTCTCCTTAAGCGAATATCGGCACTGCGAGTTTATCGGTGTCCTTAGATTTCAATTCCGAGCCCTAGTTCAAAAGTTACAAAACACCACTTGTTCATTTACTCTATGTACCAGAAAAAAAGTGCGGAACATTATTAACAGTCACCCTCGACCTGTACCTGTCGAGGTTATGTTCTGCCGAAGAGAAACACTCCCAAACGAACCCAGCGGTATGCTCAGATTTCTAATCTGAATTACCATTTCAAAGTTATGGAATTTACAATAAAATAATTGTCACTTAATTATTGTATTTTCGGCCAAAAAACTATCTTCCACTAGTTGCCCGTGCCAAAAAAAGTTAGTATCTGATTAAATAAAGAATTCCCTCACGAGTTCTGCGGTGGTCTCAGATTTTCAATCTAAGATACCATTTGTGAGTTATATGCATTTGAAAAATAAAATAATTTATTTAATTATTTTATTCATGATTATTCCATTTTTGGGTTTTCTCACAGGAGGCCCGCGCTGACTAAACTTAAGTCGTGCCTAGGGTAAACTCACCATACTAAATGCAATGGTGCCCTCAGAATTCTGATCTGAGTTACCGTTTAACAGTTATTCCACTTTCTCAGGAAAATATCTTACGCGCGGTAATTAAAACTTAACCAAACTTTGACAGATCATTCCGGGCACTCCAGGCCTCAGAATTGCGCGCCATCAAATTTTGCGGTCTTGAAATAAATGCATATAATTAAAAAAAATTATACATAATTTCGGGGGAATTAAATTCTCCCCACCATAGGGAATTACGTCCCCAAAATCCACAACAAAGGGAAAAAAACCAAAATAGTGTACTGAGCACGAATCTGAGCCTCCCGCTCCAACATGCTCTCCAGGTGGTTATCGTGCTACCAGCAAAAGCGCACCAGAGGTATCGACCGACCATGAAGGACCCACTACTGTAGATCGTCATTATCTACTAGAACCTACAAAAACGTCACCCTATTATCAAAGTCCATCTCACCGTGGTCGATGATGTGGGGTGAGTCGTGCACGTATCTCCTCAACTGAGATACGTGGAAGATGTCGTGCACCCTCTCCAACAACGATGGAAGAGCCAAGTGGTAGGCTACCTTGACTCTCCTCTGAAGTATCAGAAATGGTATGATAAACCTCGGTGATAACTTGCCACCTCGGACAAATATTCGTAGTCCCTATTAAGGAGAGACTCACAAAAATATGTGGTCCCCCTCCTGAAACTCCAAGGGTTTCTGTATCTTTTCACCATAAGACTTTTTCCAACTCTGTGCAGTCTTCACTTGCTGATAAGGGATACATCGTGATACAAAATTTTCCACTGCTTCCTTCATCTCAGACCATCAGTACTGACTTCAAAGATCTTAATACAACTTCATCCCACCAGGATGTACCATCAAAGGGGACGTATGGGACTCCCTCAACACCTCCTCATATTTCTCTATTGGTACCATGGTACATCCTCTAAAGAGAATGACGTGCTCCCCACCTTCATAAAATCCATCAGGTGTTAGTCCTGTGGATATCTGAGCACGTCGAGCCTCGCAGTCAGTGTCCCCACGTTGCACCACCCCGACTCGCTGAAGAAGTGGGAATGTGGCTGTAAGAGACAGAAGAAAAACAGCTCCATCCCGTTCAACAATGGATATCTGCAAAGCATCCAGCTGCTCGGTCACCTCACCTAGTAGTTTTATACTAGATCTCCTTCTAAGTGAATCTTCTACCACTTCCCCCTTCCCAAGAGTATAGATTATCTTAAATTCATAGTCCTAGAGGAACTCTAGCCACTCTATTGGGAACTGAAAACTGAAAACTCCTACTGCAATGTGGGTAAGGTCGGCTGACTCAAGAGTGATCAGCAACACCCTCCTACAAATGAGTTTATTCTGTGCTTCTTGGGTTTCCTTTTTCTCCGACTATGGAAAACCTCATCCCAATGTGGTAGATAAACCACAAACTTTTTTCTTAATACAGTCAATCTGAGTATGAATTGTGGATGTCTAGTTATACCCAAACTAACGTCGTAAGGCCTCCACGATGCCACCAAGAGGTTCCAAATAAAACTCTCACCTGAAGAGTCAAATCACATCATTGGTGTAAGGGTGATTATCGAGTATCCTCACAAAGGTATCTCCAGATGTGAGGGTCAAGTCAACGGCTTAACCGAATACTCTAGGTCCTAAACAGGATTCGTGGAAAGTGGGAATGATTGGTACTTATGTCTATTTATATGGCATCTAGTAGTAGACAAAGACCATACCTCGAATAATTCCTACAGCCCTTGGGTCGCATTCCTTGACCGCATGTAGCTACTCTATTCTCCTTTCCTCTGACTTCCTGAGGTAGGTGGGGTCCACAAAAAAGGGGTGGTTGTAACATGTTGAAAAGTACACTACCTCATGTTGCTGTCCTAGATCTGCTTCCATGTCTGCTGCCCTGCAGATTCATCTGTCCCTAACACTTATTCTTCCCGAAACATTTTACACACCCATGTATCTGAGACTGGTTCCATTTTCCTGCTTTCCCACTGT
This sequence comes from Viscum album, assembly GCA_963277665.1. Taxonomy (NCBI): domain Eukaryota; kingdom Viridiplantae; phylum Streptophyta; class Magnoliopsida; order Santalales; family Viscaceae; genus Viscum; species Viscum album. The sequence continues at coordinate 704,553,581 of OY728145.1, forward strand.
TAACACTCACTGGCTGTATCCACTCATCCAAAGAATATTCAACCATAAATGTTCTCTACAACATCCTAACATAAGTAGGAATTCATAGGGGAAAAGTGTTGGCTAGGATATACTTAAACACACCTCTCTCGGTAGTCTGAGTCTTGAACACTGATTGTATCATATTCATCATGTACCAGGAATGGTCGGTATGCCTCGATGAAAACCCAGCCGCTGACATGTCATCCTACTGACGCTGTAGAAGCTCTAGGGAACTCTCAGCCACCTCCTTAAGTAAGTCCTTAATCACCTATGAGTCAGGATCACCTCAGAACCTGAGGGGTATCTGATGCTGAAACATGTGTAAGGAACTAATCCTTGATGTGTCCTCTATTAGTACCGCCGGTTGTAACTGCTGACCAACGGGCAGTGATATAGCTAGGACACTACCCGAAGGTACCATCTCGGGAAATGATCCACGTCCGAAGCCTAGTCACTTATGTGGAACACCCTCATGGTTTCTCACTGAAAAATACTAGTAGCTATGATCACCATCTTCTCTACTCGTGTCTCAACTAGGTGGAAAACTCTAGCAACAGCCACCAGCTATCCCTTAGCTGCATTGGAATTTGTCTCGCCTTGAAACCTCAGAGGCCTATACCACTAGAACTCGGGAAATGTGCTCAGTCGTTGTGCGCCATCCAACAGTGTAGCTGGTGGTAACTACTTCCCAATGGGCGGTGGTGCTTCTTGTACACCACCCAAAGGTGTCAAAATAGTAAGAGGGTCCTGAACCGGAGCCTCATCACCCGATGGGCCATAGTTGTGTACTCTTTTGGGAATCCAAGCTGGGTGTCTATGTAGAGTCATCCTGATAATGATTAGGTGCGCCATGGTAATTAAGTTATACCTGGTGAGATGACTCAAGAAAACACAATAAAATATTTCAAAACACACACGCAATCAATATTTTCATGCACTGAGTCAGAAATCAGAAGTCAGGGTCTAGGTGTATGGATACGTCGGTTGTCGCACCAACACTGGATACACTAAACTGATAAATACACTCACTACACTTAACTCTATTTCCATCAAAAGATCAGATTCCAATGTTCTATGGCTGAACCGACGCCTCTGATACCAATTTATCATGACCTGTCCCCCGGGGCCCAGGCCATGACTACCGTATGCCATCCTTTCATAGGAAAGGGGCTGGCGACTAGCACCAAAAGGCGTGTTCCCTAAAACCGGGAAGGCATTGCCTTTATAACCTATAATACACTCAACCAAGTACACAACAAGATATGAACACAAGTAAATTGTATAGAAAAAAGAGTGTTGAAAGAAAAAGGGGCCGAAATACCAGCCCAACAATAAAGGTACAAGTACAACAATAAATATAATACAACTGGAAAAGGTGGAGGAAATATACTAGGTCTTCCTCTGAGGTTCCTACTGAAGGGTAGTTATAGATCGCCTGCTCAACACTCCACGTCCTCCCATCTCCTCTATGCACCGACACACCGAATGGTCCACCTATGGGCACCATCCAGTCCTGGTTTGCTCAGCCTCGATCAATGCTACCCGTCGTCTGCACCAAATACCACAAGGTCCGGGCGAAGCCCGTGTAAGGGTGAGTATAAAGATACTCAGTAGGGACCCCGAGACCCTTAGGGTATCACAAAATCCAAAAAGGATAAACCAAAAATCTTGTAAACATGTGACAACCCTGCTTACGTATATGCCCATACATATTCCTAAGTTATCAAATATTATCCATCTCATTCATGTGGAAACACAAGGCCCAACTCCATAGCCAAATCTCAAGTGGTCCATAAAGGAAAGAATACCACGAAGGTAGCACCACAAAGGTCAGTACCACAAAGTATCACCATGATGGAAATTACCACACAGGTACACCACGCAGAAAAATACAACCAAGGTATCACCACAAAGGAAGGTTACACATAGGTACGCCACACAAAATAATACCAAAAATGTATCACCATGAAGGTAAGTACCACAAATTATCACCACGAAGGAAAGTACAACATAGGTACGCCACATAGAAGAATACCACCAAGGTATTACCATGAATGTAAGGACTCATCTCTCACCGTGTATAACTTAGGTATGATAGTAATGATAATTAGATGTAACTACAGAATCATCTTACTTTGTTAAGAGACGGACCCATGAAGGATACTAAATCATCAAACTGACATAGGATCCTAGTACATCATCAGTCCAACATAGGATCCTAGTACAGTAGACCCACACATGATTCAAGTACATCATCAGACCAACATAGGATCCTAGTACAGTAGTCCCAGACAAGATCCTAGTACATCATCCGACCCACACAAGATCCTAGTGCAGTAGACCCACAAAGCATCCTAGTACATCATCTGACCCACATGAGGTCATAGTACAGCCGACCCACACAGGATCCTAGTACATCATCAGACCCACACTTGATCCTAGTACAGCAGACCCACACATGATCCTATTACATCATCATACCCACACAGGATTCAAGTACAGCAGACCCACACATCATCCTAATGTAGTCCCACATGGATTCCGAGAGCGGATCCAAGCGATAATCTTGAACAATGACCCACAAAGGATCCCATGCACAGACCCACAAGGATATCTTTCTCATGTTACATCCAGCTATAGGTTTCCCGCACTAAGCTCGCTTGATTCCGGGAGGGTCCGCTCCTCAAGCCACAGGTCGATACTCCAATTTCCACAAAGACCCAGTAAGAATAATCCCAAATTACTGCCATGTAAAAGTGGTCTCAATGAAAAAGATGGTGTGTCAATCGAACACCCGGTCTGTAAGTTATTAACAATTTAGTCCTGAGGGCCTGGTTTGATTCTTGTTCGATCCAACCCAGCCATACCCCAAAATTATCCAAAACCTAATTAGGGTATTCCAAAATGACTATCTCAATCCAAGGTTTCTGTCTTCGCAGACGGTTCGTCCAATGGACGCCTGTAGCTTAAGATATGGCTGAAAGAACGAAATGGGTCGAACTCGGTCCGGGTCTGGTCCAACATGGTCGGACCGATCCGGCCCAAACCGGCCCGATTTGGAACAACCCATTCCAACCCAGGTACGGCCCGAGGTTTGGCCCAGCCCGCTGGGTCTAGTCCAGCCCACCGAAATGACCCGACCCACTGGGCGGCCCGCGGCTGGCCGGGAAGACGGCCCTCTTCCTCGGCGCGGCCGCGCGCCGCGCCGTCTCCAGGGGATGGTTTAGTCGGCCTCCCTTCTTCACCGTCGTGGCCTCATTCCAAAGCTCCATCATTCTGGTGGCGTGGATGTGTGCCACATCCTCCCCTTCACGTGGCCAGCTGTGCGCTGATCGCCACCTCTGCTCCGCCACGGCCGACGGGCCGATGGCTTCTCATTATCTGGTGGTGTAAATGCACGCTTCCCTTCCTTCCCCATGGACGGCCTAGTTCCGGCAACCTCCTCCTTCCGCGAGTCATTGAGGATTCATTCCAACCCTGAAAAATTAAATGATATCATATTTGCGATCCTTGGATCGAGGGCTTCGCCTCCATATATCATGCTCAGTAAAACTCCGTGTTTCCAGTGCCAATAAATCCTTGGTTGCCTCCTTCTGCGAGCCATTATGGCTTCGTTCTAAGATTCAAAAATTAAATGATCACTTATTTGTGATCCTTGCATTGATGGATTCACGTCTATATATTGTTCTCAGCAAAATGCTGTATTTCCAGTGCAAATAAATATTTGGTTGCCTCCTCCATCGCGAAGAAAACATCAAGAATCACAAAGAAATGCGGAGAGGTCTGGCCATGTTCATTTGGCCTGCACCCTCCGAGTAAGGGCGGTAACAAGCAACTCAATAATTCTTAAATCATGAAGAATGTCAAGAATGGTTAAGTTGGTTATAAAGAAACAACAAACTCTACCTCGTGAATGATGGAGAAATGCCCAAAGTTGAGGAAGTGGGTCGGTGTTTTCCATTCCCGAAACGTCCTCCAATGACGTTGCTTGATCATCTATCCTCGTTTGGGGTTTCGGTGTCGATCGCCACCACTCACCAGAGCAGGCTCCATCTTCCGAGGGCTCGATGTCGCGACACTCCTTCTGCACTTCATTTCATTGCGAAGCTATGCCGACACCTCTCCCCAAGCTATATAAAAAGAGGAGAGGGGGTGTCTAATAGTGTCGAGAATTAATGGGATTAAATTTATTAGAAAGCTTCCCAAATTCTCCAATAAGGAAGTTACTATGATTGATGGGCCAAGCCATTTATTGGCTTAACACGTCGTCAGTCCCACCTTACTGCTCGTCCGTTGGAGGAATAGAATAAAAATAAAACAATAAGGTTATTTTATTTATTCTATTAAAAGTTCAAAAAACTAAATTTTTCTCCAGACCAACTATGGATGAAGAGAAAGTCTCTTTAAGTGAATATCGGCGCTGCGAGTTTCAATGTGTCCTCATATTTCAATTCTGAGCACCAGTTCAAAAGTTACAAAATTATCTTTGCATGTTTACTGAATGTACCCGAAAAAAAGTTCAAAAAATTATTAACAGTTACCCTCAACCCACATCGGTCGAGGTTAGGCTCTGCCCAAGTGAAACACGCCCCAACGAATCCAACAGTACTCCCTGATTTCCAATCCGAGTTTCCTTTTAAAAGTTATGGATTTTAGAATAAAAAAATTGTTACTTAATTATTTTTTATATGGCCAAAAACTAACTTTCACCGGTGGCCCGCACAGACCAAAGTTTGTATCTGCATAAATAAAGCAGGACATCACGAGTTCTGTGGTGGTCTCTGATTTTCTATCCGAGCTACCGTTTGTGAGTTATAAGAATTTGAAAAAAATATTATTTTATTCTAGATTATACCATTTTTGGGTTTTCTAATAGGAGGCTCGCGCCATCTAAACTTAAGTCGCACCTAGGATAAACCCTCCATCATGAATGAAATGGTGCCCTCATATTTCTGATCGGAGTTACAATTTATGTTTTATTCCACTTTTTCTGGAAAACTACTTACCCTCGCTACTTAAAACATAACCTAACTTCGACAGATCATTTTGGGAACTCTAGGCATCAGAATCGCGCGCCGTCAGATTTTTCGGTCTCGAAATAATTACATATAATTAAAAAAATTATACGAAATTTTTGGGACATTAAAATATGTAAAAATAATAATTTCAATTTATAAAGTTTATTATTAAAATTATGTTGGATTAATTATTTTGTATTTTTCTGAGAGGTTTCATTTCTTGATGAATAATGAAAAATAGTAGATTACAATTAAAAAATGAATTTATTTCTCCACTAATTCATAAGGATAAATTATATTTTAAATTGGATTTAAATTAATATTATATCAATAATACATCATTTAACACTATTTAAGTCATTTGAATCAATTTCAAATTTAAATTGGTTATAAAAATAGCTCAATCATTAGGACATTTTCATTTTGAAAACATAAATTGTTATCCAGTACACAGAATTAAATTTAAATTAATTAATACCAATTCTATGATTGGAATTTGGAAAAATAGATTCCATCATCTTAATTATAATAATTCATAATTTATAGTATGTTTACCCTAGATTTTTACAAAAACTATTTGTGAATTAAGTTTAAATTAATTGTTCTGATGAAGGTAAAATTAAGCATAACAAGTTACTAACCCTTTATATTAAGGGTAAAATGACCTATAAAAAAGTTAAAAACATATTTTATGGAAATATTTCTACCATATACTTCATATTATATACTTTTTTCATTATTTGAGGCACATTATGTAATGGAGACCACTCAATAATGTTGATGGTTTTATATTTAAATGAATGCTACTCCTCCTCCACTATAGAAAGTCACTGAAACATCCATTTTATTCAAAATTATCAAGTAATTTTGATAATAAACACTCATCCAAATTAATCTCCCAATATACCTCCACCCATACTAGATGCCTCACATTGTTCACAAATCTAACCAAGGAAGTATTTTGGTATTAACCAAAAACAGTTACCCGAATAAGAGGTAATATTCTCCACCGAATATTTTTGTTTCGTTTACATATCCATAAATTAAATTATTTTTATATAATGATTATATAATAACATATTTATCTTAAATATAATAATATTATTTTATTCTAAGTGTTCAACCTACACATTCAAAGACAACTATCAAATGGGATAAACAATCTCCGTTTGCGTGTAGGACAAACTATCACCTCAAAAACTGATATCATTCCTTCTTCCTTTACTACCCTTCAAGGTGGGAATAATTTTGAATTTATAGTCTATATATTATATATATGAAATTTATTATGTATTTATTATTTTTAAATTTTTATATGAAATATAGTTATATGCTTTCCAATTTTTGGGAATATGATAATAACATTTGTGGACATTTGGACTACTGAATCCTCAAAGTTATGTAATTCATTCATGATATACATGGATTATATTAAGGATGATTTTAGTAAAAATATGTGACCTATATAACATAAATATGATAATTTAATTATAATATCCATAAATATTATTTAATATTAATTCTTTTAATATGAATAATAAATGAAAGTAGGGTTCATGCATACGTACGACTTACCATGTCCATGAACGGTTCATTTCATTTCCTATCCCCAAATTTTATGGATAATTATAAATAAAAATAAATGATATCTAAATCATTTTTTAAATTATTTATATGATGAATTAATTATCTATTTAATAGTGACAATAAGTAACAAGTCAAAACATACTCGAAAACTAGAAATTAACACCAAAAATAGTGATTACAATAAAATATTATTAACCAATATGTAATAAGAAATTATTAGAAGTTAATATATGATATTATAAATAATTTTATGGTGTTTTATAATTTAATAACATGATTAGAACCACTATACCAGATTTTAAAATGATTTTCACCCAAAAGGAAATGCAAGGTATGAGATTATTCTCTCACATTTTCTTCTGTGAGGGATATACCATTTTCAACACATATTTATTTAATGTCGTGTATATAATGAATCTATTGTATTTTATATCATAAAAAATTTATATTCATGTTTTTTATAATTTCATTTGAAGGTATTTATTTTATGGGGATTATAAATCAAATGTTACCAAGTAGTAAGGTAATTCTTCTCAATTTACATTCCATTCAGACTTATATATTTTTATGCACCAACTCAATTTAATGTGGGTTTTATACTACCAATTATTAATTTAATACCATTATTAACAAAAAAACGTCGGTATTTTAAGTTTCAACTTGAATTATCTCACCCAATGGTGTCTAGATTGAAAATTACCAAGTGGTAAAAGTTATATTTTTAATCTAACTTTCTTTTGTGGTTGTCAACTTTCTCTTGAAAAAATAGATTTACTAAAATAATTTTCATTGGAAATATCCTTAAATATCCAAATTATTGGGTGATGGATATTATTACTACCAGAAATATATACCATTTTAACATACAATGCTTAAATTTATTGTTATTTGATTATCTAGTGAAATATTGTTAAATATGTATTCTTTTTTCAATACAGATACCTGATCAGGAACATTGTTTATTAATTAAATATATTACTTGTTATATATTGAATGATCTGGAATGGAAGTGAGAAGTGGTTCCCCAACTTTATATATAAAATCGATGCATTGATAAGTTCTCATGAGACAAATCTGTTATCCATATTAAACAGGTTTCTACCTTTTTTTAACCATCTTATGAAAGGTATTGAACTTCTATGTTTTTATGTGCCCCAGACCTGGAATCCAATAATAAAATATTTCTACAATTGGGAATTCAGTTATTATGATTATTATTTAACAATGAGAATTTTTATTTGGAAGTATGTATGGATACATTTAGTTCTCAGCTTACTGATTAAATAGAATATATTTTCAGTTATTTACTTTTAAAAATTTATTATTCTCAATGAGTCATTATTTCTTCCATTTTACTTACCCTTACTGAGAATTTCAGCTTACCCTTATTTTTTTCTTTCTCTAGGTTACAAAGAAAATATATTTATGTGAGTTTCAAGGATGCAATTCACTAGATTTTGTTATGTATTATGTTTCATTTTCTATTTCCCAATATAAAATGGGTATCATGTATGAAATATCTTTTTAAAACTAGATAAATTTCATTCCTTCGGGATTTTATTCCTATTTATTATACCAATGTAATAAATTAATACTCTAACTCGAGTTTTCTAGGTCGGGTTATTACAGATGGTGTGATATGATGTTTAGTAGAAATGAAGAAAATTAGATTTGAGAAAACATAGATTAGGGAACATAACCCTACTATATAATTAGAGGATAAGTATAAAAGAACATCCTTTATTTTTAGTAAGGTGGATATTATATGGGTGTACCTAAAAATACATCCTTTTATGGAAACTACATGTGCACTTGGTTCTGGAACATATGAACCTAGGGGTAACAACTTTGAAAAACTGTGTTGTCCCGGACTTTAGTGTAACCTAGTACATAAAAATAGGACTTACTATGCACTTGGTTTGACACTCACATGGGATATGGTTTGGATAATTTATATTTCATTACAAATAATTATGAAGGATTTGAAATTAACGATATAACCAAATAAAACTTGTTTATGATTATGAAATTAGATACAAATAAAATATTCAATTTATTTTATGAATTTCTCTAGTTTTTGGATTATAAATTAAGTTACATAATGGTATGATATAATCAATTATATTTCACTGTTTATAAATGGATCATATAAAGAATAATGGTATCAATACACATAGAAAATTTGTAGGTTTCCCTACTGAGAAATATGATGTATTTGGTATTGTAACAAATAATATTATGGATATAATAGGGTAGCTTAATCAGGTTATAACACATAACCTTTCTCTGATGGAGAAACATGATCTATAATGAGATTCTCTAATGTTGGATCTCGATATCTGATAGAGGCCCCCCATAAATAATTGGGACTACTGACGTAATGGAGTTATTTAAATGGATTAATTATTTGGAGAAGATAATTATTGCATTAGGATGTGGTAAAAGGGAAAAGGATACATTTGTATTTTATTTTCTTAATGGAGATGATGATCAGTGGTGGTTGTGGATCCAAAATACAAGGAATGAATAATAAATAGATCTCGTGGATCGGAAATCATCTATATATATATTTCAAAATATTTCCCTCATTAGAAAAAAATTGAGATAAATAGAATGCTCCTTATAGTAAAATAAAGGACGAAGAGAGTGTTTTATGTTATGAATCTATATTTACAAGGTTATCAAGGTATTCTACAGATTACATACGCAACATGATGTGAAAATTTGACTACTTCATTGAAGGTATTAAGAAAAATCTCTAAAGGGTGTTGGTTTCTAAGACATTTTAATCATATGAAGATATATTTTAATGTTCCATCAAAACAGAGAAGTAATTATAAACATCCTACATATTCAAAAGAATCCAAGAGAATATGAGGTCTTCTAGACTACATGAAAAAAGGAACGAGCCAAATAAGAATAATGTAAATAATTATTTTCGAGCATGTGATTAGAGTGGAAAAATTATTCATGGGAAATGGTTGAAATTATTGGGAGTTTGTTATAAGTTCATATAAAAGGGTCACTAGGAAGAAGATCGCAAAGGAAAGAATGAAACATTCTTATTCAGGGTTACACCTACAAGGATATGGTGCACTACACAATCAAATACCCCAAGATTCAAGACAATATACCTCCAAAGAAGCTTAGGGATAATGGTAAATATTTTTTATAGACACAATCAAAGTGGAATTATTAATTTTCATTCATATTTTGATATATGAAATATGTTTTAAATTTATTTTTTAATGATGTTCTCATCATATGAATTTTTAAATATATAAATAATTTACAATAATACTTTCTAATTAAATATTTGAGATTATATTTTGAATAGTACTGAGGAAATTGATTCAGAAGCAAGTAAAACTTTTTTTAAGCACATGGTTATGGGAGAGACAACCCTTAATCTATTCCTGATATTGAGACATTGATATTTGGATAATGATATGATTGATACAGATAATTTAAATTAGATACTACTTAATACAATGTAAATGACTCTAATGAGTTTGGTCATAATCTTTTAGAATGGGTAACCATTTATGAAATGGTTTAAGTTATCCTTTGGATGTGGTTTTAGAGATTCATGTATTACATTAACTTATGATGCAACTTGTTATAAGAGATGAAGTAAAAAAATAGATCAATGGCATAACCAAAGGATAATATTGTGCTTATAAAATAGAATAATATCAAGTAGTTATATCTTCTTACATAACTATAGAGTGAAAAAATTCATCAACTCTAGGAAAATGGCCTTGAACCAAAAAAAATTATCCTATTATCATCACTTTTGAGGATATAAATGTCCTTTATTCACACCTCTAGTTTATGGTTTTATTTTCAACAACATTATCATTAACATATTCTGTATTAGTCTCCATAAGAACATAATGGTTAGATTTATATTATATATCTATGTTTTCCGTAATGTTCTCTTTTTCAAAAGACTAGTTTTTAGTGACCTTTGGAATTTATTTTCCTTGTTATTATGAAGATGTGTTATTAAAACACTTAATAATGGGGGGTTTTCAATAATAGTTTACCTTCAAATATCAATACCTTGATTTTCAAGATCAATTTTGAATTGGGAAGATTCAATTTATTAATTTAGGGAAAATGCGGAACCAAAAGGACTGAAATTATTTTCCTTTTAGTATAAAATAATTTTTTTGATAGCTTTAAATGCACACCACACTCAGTTACCTTATGTTTCATTCCAGAGATACTTTTCTATAGTTGTTTGGGTTATACACAAGATCAATTTTTATAGAAGAAATATATTTTACGATGATATTATTATTTAGTATAACAATATATATCCAAGACTTTAAATTAATGTTTATGAAGAGGATTAACTAAATAATGAAATTATTTAGTTCAATTCATTAGTTACATGTTAATTAAAAATGAATATAGAAACAAAATGAATATAAAGGTGAATATTTTACAAAAAAAACATTTTTATTGTTCAATGGAATTTTATCCAAATAAATTAGATTAATTACTATCACTGAATGATATAATAGAAATATATATATATATATATATTATTCTATAACATATTTTTTACAATTATAAAATATATTTAATAGAAATAAAAAAAGAACTAACCCAATTTTAAAGAAAAAACCTATAAATGTATAAAGGTAGTTTTGTAGCCTTTTAATGGAACATCTATTTTAAATATAAATATTGATACTTGTATAAATTATATATGTCAAAATAAACTTCATTTTCGAATTCCAAATTTAAAAATTATTTTAAGGTGAATTTTTATTATTTTTCTTGGATGTTTTATTTTTCGATTTTATAATGATAAATATTGGATTTTAATTGAAAAAGAAATTTCATCTCAATAATTTATAAGGTTATGTTTTTTTAAAATTTGTTTTGAATTCACATTATATCAATTATTTGTCTATTATTATAATTTATTTCACTAGAATAAATTTTATATTTGAAATGGATACAAAAACATTTAAAACATTTGGGAATTTTACTTTTAAAAACCCACTTTGTCATGTTGTCCGCATGATTATTTTTAAATTAATTTCTACATCTTATGTTATTCGAATTTGAAAAAATGAAATCCATATTTACAATAAAAATAATATAAAATATTTAGTATGTTCAACTAAATTTTTTACCAAACTTTTTTGTGAATGTAGCTAAATTTAATTACTATGATTAAGGTAAAATTATGATTAACAAGAGACTAAAGCTTAATCCTAAAAAACAAAATTACATATACACATGTACAACATCTATTGGATGTCCATATTTCAAAAATATCCTCCCTTTAATTGAATGGGGTTCATTATTGGAGGCACATGATATAACATCTCTCCCCTCCTCATTGGACTGATTCAAGGAATAATTACTACTTGGATTTATGTGATGTCTCCAAGAAACTAATGGTTGGAAAGAAATTCCATGGGCTTCAATACAGTTGGGGGATGACCTTACCTTTTAAAATAAAACATCCCTAACAAATTATAGCATAAAAACCCAATAAATGATTCACAATTACATATAAATAAAAATCATTGTGTAACAGATAAAACTAGCTATATTAGAGAACCAAGCGGAACCCAAAATCAACATCAACTACAAAGTGGAACACATAACCAAAAAAAGTCAGAAGACTCCAAAGACATAAACTCAGAAAATTCCAACATGCTCCATGATTCAACTCCATAATAAAAACCAAAAGCATCATGATACATCACTAATTAAATGTGATACCTTCCTATTACTGATGTATCAATATACAATATCTAAAAAAGCACAAAAGTACCGTAGTAGGGGGTGAGTAATTAAACATTGTAGTTTTACCCCAAAACAATTCAATACTCATGCCTATAGGATAGAACATGTTTTCACATTTAGGTAAAAAAATTATTTAACAAAATTTAAAATAGTTTATACCTAAATATAAAATAATTTCTATATACAAATAGTTTTCAAAAACCTAATCCATTTCTAAGAAAAGAAACCAAACAATACTTCAAAACCATTTCTCAAATATCATTTTGTCATATCCATTCCATTCCAAATATCCACATACCACACATGCACGACTCAATGATAGTTCCATACTCATAAGTGGTCTCTTGTAGATATACAATGTCATCACTAGGTTACCATATACCAATTCTGCAATAGCACACACCCATTCACTTGGGTCATGTCAATGAAAATGAACACACACCAACCACTTATGAAAAAACCATGCCTAACAAATTATGCCAAAAAATTTCAATAATACAATATTTTTTATTGAAAATGTTTCTAAATCCCCATTTTCTATAAATCAAACCAAAAACCAATTTTTATATCATCATTTTTAAATTATTCAACAATTCTCTTTACATAACAATAACACAATTTCACAATTCCACAAACCTTCACTTAAAAAGGTTTCTACCATGCTTTTCACATCAATATTAGAATCAATTTCAATCAATTCAAACAATTTTAAACTAATCCTTCATGTTTTAATAATTGGAGTCGAGATTAAAGACACCTATGCCAGAAAATTTGGTGAAAAATAAGAACGACATAAAAACATAAACAAAAATGGGTTGAATATCTAAAATCCTACAGTAGATCTTGTTCCCTAAAATCAACATAGAAAAATTTCAACATGATTAGCATCAAACATCATAGATCAATCCTCATTATACTATCTAAATGAATTCAAGATGTAGAGGAAGAGTAGATCTTAGAAAACACAACAAGAATGATGACTTAACAAGAAATCCAACTTTCAATGCACCAATATTTTTCAATGGATATCTCTGTGATCAAATGTGAAAGTCTCCACAGTCTTTGGGAGGAATAAAAACCGAGTTATGGTAGAAATATGGGGAAAATTATTGTGTTTGAGTGAAAAATGATTTTGATCCACTTTTTGTGACGTAACATTTAATTGTATATGGTTTGGTCACATAGTTAGGAAAATTGAATTCCAACTATGATTCATCTACTATAACCCAACACCCTTCACACCGTTGGATCGCATGGTTAGAATATCATGTGAAAACCTATTTTCCTTTATATTTCACTTTGTATAGTTACTCCTAGGTGGTCGCATGGTTTGAACAAACCGTGTGCCTAACTATGTGCCTACCCAGAGTCCACTATCTAGCTTATCATGTTTTCCTATAGGTGTTTTACAATTTCCACTAACCATGAAAAAACCACACACCTCTAGAAAATCTCAAAACCTTATCAAAAGTTCTCCAAACTATCCCAAACATCAACTAAACACTTTACATACTTAAATATCATAAATAAATGGGTAATTTAATAGAAACTACAGGTGATACCCATAATTTAAGGTAGACATCTAAATATTGTTTACATTTTAATATTTACAAGAATCAAACTCCTCCTACACTATAAAATGGCACTCACACAACATATATATTCACACCTCTCAAGACCTTTAGATCAACCCAAATATACCAAAAAAAGATACCAAAATCCCTTCAATATTTCTAGAAGCCTCACATTGGGTAGAAATCTAACACAGTCCTTTCGTATAAACCAAAAGTAGTTTCCCGAATAATAAGTAGTGTTCTTCAACCATCACATTTGTTTAATTTACATCTCAACCCCTTTAATTATTTTTATCACACATATATAATTCTCTTCAGTAACATTAATATACTAATATGTTTTTATTCTAATATTTCAATCTACCCTTAAACGAAAATCCATAAAATTGTATACAAAAACATTTTTTGTGTGTATATAAGACAACCTCCTCGTGATCCGATGTCATTTGTTCATCAATTGCTACATTTAAATGTTGGAATAATGTTTTATTTATAGTTTATATATGTTTTTTATTATTTTTATTATTTAGTTATACATATGAGTTTTTCATATAACACACACCATTATGCTTTGTATTTTGTGGGAATACAATAACCTCGATTACGGACGTGTAGACGATCGCCTCCTCAAAGAGATGTGATTCATTCACAGTATACATGGAATGTATTAAGGATGATTTTAACAAAAATATAAGACTTATGTGAAATAAATATAACACTATAATTAAAATATAAATATATATCATTTACATTACATTCTTTTAATACTATAATGAATTTGAAGTAACATTCATGTGTACGTATGACCCACCATCTCCATATATGGCACATTTAATTTCCGATCTAAAATTTTTATTGATTATTATAAATATATATATAATGAATATATATGATATTTAAATCATTATTAAAACTCTGGATATGATGAAATCATGATTTAATTAAAAGGGACAACATGTAACTAGTCAAAACATAATAAAAAACTAGGTAATTAACACCCAAAATAGTTAAAATAATGGCAGATTGTTAACTAATGGGAAATAAGGTATTATAATAAGTTAATATACAATATTATAAATATGATTCTGGTTCTATTATAAATAAATAATATTCCTAAAACCATTATACTAGAGTATAAAGGATGTTCAACCAAAATGAAACCTAAGGTAAGGGTTTCCTCTTCTTATATTTTCTTTCCTAAGGAAGACACCATGTTTACCAATTACTTATTTTGTGTGGTGTATATATTTCCCCGATTTTAATGTAAACCATGAATAAATTTATCTTCATGGTATTTAAAGTTTAATTTTAGCTCATTTCTTTAGTGAGGATTATAATTGAAAAGTTACCAAGTAGTAAGGGATTTCGCCTCAATTTAAATTCTATTAAGGAATATTCATTGATATGGACCAATTCACTTTAGTGTAGTGTATATACTACAATGTTTTTACTTAATATAACTATTCACACAAAATTTATTCAATTTTAAGTTTCACATTGAATTATTTCACCCAAGTGGTTTAACTTGAAAACTACCAAGTGGTAAAAGTTATCATTGTAATCTCACTTTCAGTTATTATTGTTAACATTGTCTTGAAATAATCACATTATTGTAATCATTTTTCATTGTAAATTTACTTAAATATCCAAATTTTTGGGTGATAGATATTATTATTTCCGAAATCATATACCATTTTAAAATATGGTGTTTACGTTGGAAGTGATTTTATTATCTTGGATATATTGATAAATCTGTATTATTTATTCAATGTGTATATTTGATAAGGTATATTGTTTTTAATTAAATATATTAATCTATATATGAGTGATTCTTTGGACTGGAAGTGATGAGAGGGTCCTAGAATTTATATATCTCTAAAATCCATTGACAGGTTCACATGAGACAAATGGGTTGGCCTAATTAATAGGATTTCTACCTATAGTTTTAAACCATATTGTGAAAGGTCATACCAATACATATTTTCTTATGCCTTAGACACAATGTTAAATAACTACTAATTTCTCTCATTTATAATTTAGTTAATATTATTATTTGTCTATGATATATTCATTTTGACACTATCTATAGATGCATTTCATTCTCACCTTGTTTATTAAATGGAATGTGTAGTCATTTTATTACTTTTCCCTATGGATTTTTGTTATTAATTCATTATTGGTATTGTTTTACTTACCCATACTAAGCATTTAAGATCACCCATATCTTTTTATTTCCCCAGGTTATGAAGAACAGAACTTTGAATGGGTTTTCAAGGATGCAATTTTTTATCTTTTTTATGTAATATGATTCATTTTCTATTTCCTGATAAAAAATGTGTCTCATGTTGGTAATATAGTTTTCCAAAACTGATAAAATTTCATTCCTTCGTGATTTTATTCCTCTTAATCATGCCAATGTAATAAATTAAGGAACCGACTCTGATCTTCTAGGGTTAGTGTGTAACATAAAATTTCATAAAAATTCCACTTTAGAATATATTTTGATAAATAATATTTAAAAAATGTTCTACATTAAAATCACAATGAATAAATAATTCATTAAGATGTAATAAAGAAAAATCAAATAAGCGAATCATTTAGAAAAATTCTATTTTATTTTGAATTTATTTATTCTTTTCAATAAAACATTAAGCCATTAAAAAAATACCCATGGATTGAAATGTTTATTGATATTATAACATAATACCCCATCAATATCATGATATTTTAGAGCCCACAATTTCTTCTTTCATTTACCTATACTGATTTATTTTTTACCAACACATATTAACATGCACACACAATGACATAAAATGAATATCTTAAATATTGATAAGGTTCACCTAATTCTAACTTTGTTATGTAGGATCCAAAAAATAAATAAACACTAGATATGTGGCTTAAATATCACAATCTATACACCCCAAATATGACCTCTATTTTTGATGATGGAAAATATGTTCCTTCCACAGCTCAACATTTCTGATCTCTTCATTGAACATCCTAAAAATTAATTTTACTCTTATCATACTGAAGGATTCAACATCATTTTGATGGAAAAAAAGTATCTATTTAAGGATTTCAACATGATTTCTTTTGAATATTGTGAGAAATAATTAATTAACTATAAATGTATATTTGTAGTGGTGGGTTAGTATAATATCTGTCACCATAAACTTATATTCCTCATGAAAATAATTAAATATCTTAAATTAGTCATGTTTTCGATTAAATTTATCAAACTATAAAATTTTATTCTAAATTTGTTTTTACATGTCTATCTTATTAGTGTTATATAAAAATTGGATATTCATATTTCATTCAAAAAAGTATATAAAATTTTACATGGATTTTAATCTACAAAATAAATAAATATTTATTTTTATTTGGGTTTAGTTAAATCATATTCATAATCTCAATATGAATGTAATTTTTTTGAAGACTATTAGTAAAAAAAATCATATCATTGATATTGACACTAACATGATCACTGGACATCATCCATTAATATATTATATATATAATAAAACTTATTTCCCTAATCCCAATTATAATTTTATGTAGATTAACAAAGATATAAAGGTTTTTCTCATAATGAATTCCTTTATGAACCCATTTTTATTATTTGATATCTCATATAATATTAATTTAAGGTGGCATAGTATATTTTCTACATAACATTTAATTTGAAAATTCATTATGTTAATTATGTATTTATATAATAGTTCATGTAAATAAAAATGTGTTATACCAAATATGTGTTTAAACATTGTATGATTTCATTAATTAAATGTGTTCTCAATTTTATGTGTTAAAATTATGAGGATTGCTCAAATCCTAGAACTGATTTAGGTGAATATTCCAATCCAGATGTCATTTCTTAGGACAATGATGATTTTGGTGGTTTGAGAGGAGGTGATAATGATGTTAGTGTATCCATAGGAGACGACGAGGGTCTTTATGTTTCTAGTGATATACATATTGAGGCACATATCTAATGTAAATTTTATTTTTGTTTTATACATTTAATTTCACCATGTAGTTTTGTTTTATTCTAATGATATTGATATTTACATTTCACATTTTTTATCTTTAAGATGGTTTTAATTTAATTAATATATAATGTATTCTTTTTGAGTTTTGATTCTATAGGGGAATAGTTTTTCATTATGATGATATTGTTTTCTTACAGTAGTTTATAAGTTCTACTGTAAACCAGAGGGTGTGGTTTTTTTATTGTGTATGACTGTTGTTGTAATCAACATTGTAGGATTTTTTATCTAAAAGGTAGAGGATATTAGTGCGAGTGTAAGCTACAATGGCTGGAGGATACATGTTCTAGTAATTGGTGTCGATATGAATTATGTAGGCTATAGGGTATGATTTATTTCATATTGAAGATATATCCAAGGTTTAAAACCATGTTTATAGATTACAATTATCCTAGATTTACCGTTTTATTAGGTGAAATTTAACATAAATAAATTGTGGACTTGGCTACCAATTTCCATTTTGGAAGTTGTGCTTGTATCATTCAATTACCATGATTTTAGATGTGATGTTAGAGGATAATTTCAATGCTTAATCCATTCCTATACCTAGAAAATTAAATGGGTTAAACCATAAATATTGATGTCCAACTTCAATGGATTAAATTGTTGCACTTTAAGACAACTGTTGTGATGGATTTAACACCCATGGTTTAAAAAACCAAGACTATATCCTATTGACATAGATTTTAATCCAATAAACATGGTTCTAAAATATGTATATAGGTGGACATTATAGTTTTGAATGTGGATTTCATATTAAGGGGTCTATTATCATAACCTCTTATCCAAGATATTTCCATGGGTGACCACCATGAGAAGGTGTATCACTGTCTTATGAACCTCATATTCCTAATAACCTTAATCTCCAATTTCCCATTAGATAATATCTTCAGGATATAGAAAATATATTCAAGTATTCTATCAGGGAACCTCCTAGTTATAATCATAGTAGGGAACTTGTATGACCTATCACAATATAATATATTTTTTGGAGATTATAAAATGAAAATTTCATTCATAGGAACAATCATGATGTGAAAATAAAACATCATGAACATATAATCAAGTAATAATAAAGTACATTCTTGGACACAAATTCCAACATAATCATTAGGATTGAAATATTTATTCTGTACATTGTTCACCTGGTAGAATATATGAGTATTGTTTATGTGAACAAAAGAATTGATGAGCATGTTTCCATAAATTTACAAATTACAACAATTAAAATTTTATTTATCATTCCTATTTTTCACCCTTCATTAAAAGCATTCATTACATAAATAAATCTTTAGTATCATATATAAAAATTATTAATGTGTTGATATTTATTCATGATTCAATGGATGATTTTTGTATTACATTATTCATGATGGTGTTTGATCAACCAAAACATTAACATGTTATACTAATGAAAGTTTAATAGTATATAGTTACATCATTGTAATATATTTTTTTCATAATTAGATTGATATTAATATAATATTAATAAAATGGAGAATTTGAGTTTTCAAGAGTGGATATGGGAAGGATTTTGAGAAGGATAATGAATAAAGATTTACTTATTTGATGAATTTTATCCTTATCTAAATGGGATCCTTTAGAATGAATTCTTTTAGGCTACCTTCATGGAACTAGAGTGTGGCACACCAAACCCACACTATTTAAGCTAGTTCTATAAGCCCATAATTTAAAAACTCTCTTCAATAAAAAGTGTAATATCATATATATAACCATCTATATTTAAAAAATTTGAAATAAAAATTTAATTTCTTATGTCCCAAGGTTCTTTTTAGGTTTAAATATTTAGTGAATTTGGGAAAATAATAACTAAAATATCTCACGTTCTTTGTATCGGACATAATTATTTTTATTTTTATTCAAAACTAATTAATCTATAGTAAAATTTTAACATCTACCACAAATTATTTCACATTTTAAACCCTTCCCAACATGTCACGAGTGACACTTTTCTTCAAAACTAGGGGAATAGAAACATAATAATGTGGTGGATCAAATGATCATTAAGAGAAACATATAACTGAATATGTCAAAAAAAATAAGCATAAAAAACATAATATGGAAGGAATAAATAATATAAATAATTTCATAATCAACTCAATCAAATAAACTTATATATCAATGTATTTAAATGAGAAAAAGGGTACTAAGAATACTGATCTCATACTAATTAAATTCGCAATTAAATACATCATAAACAAGTTTTCATTGCCTTTTTACAAACCATTATACTAATATGGGGAGAATTATACAAAAAATCCAATTTTTTTTCTTATGAGACCTATTGATGCATAGAGGGGATATATAATGTCATACCCACCCATACAATTAGTAATTATAATTAATTAACTATAAGATTCATCCAAAAATATATTTCATACCATTCCCTTAAGGAACCTCTGACTGAATAAAAACATGGTTATCTGTATAATGAAAAATAAAAAATGTAAACATGAAATCAACATGAGTTAGTAATTTATAATAATAAAAAATTTCAATAATTTCCCCCATTAAATAAACGGGATAACATGATCATTAATCGTCTTGATAAATAAGGTGGGTGGTCAAAGAATACATAGTTAACATTTAAATAATCATCTGTATTGAAATTAAAATATAAGAAATGGTAATACTTTTTCCCATGTTAATAAATGGGATAACAATATCATAACCCATATATAGTTTGAATGTCAATGGTTGAAAAATACATTTTCAACTTTCTTGTGGAATCAACAAACTTCAATATTATAATAACAAATATACATATTTTTTGTATTTTTCCAATCAAATAAATTGAATAGATTTTCATGTATAAATCCCTCAATCTAAAATCATATGGAGTAATGATAAATAGAGTAATAAATGATGGAATAACATGATTGTATTATATCTAGGGGAAGAAGGTGGATGGTTAAAAATTACATAATCTTAGTGTAACAAAATTAATATATAAGGGTGTTTAAATAGTTTAAACAATCCTTACAAAAGAATTCTAAAATGATACCACACAAGTAAGGATCAAGAATTGGATTGTTTAGTACTATGAGTTCATTTCCTAAAAGATAAAAATATATTAGAGTATAAATAGTTAAACATGAACCTTATTATGGTAAATCCATTTAAATATTAAAAGGGAAATGTAAGTGAACAAATAAAATAGATTTTATAAAATATTTACCATTGATGAAAAATGTGATGTTAAGAATCACTTCGAAAAGTATTATTCAAAGGGTGTAGATAAATCATTTTAAAAAACCATTGATTCTAAAAGATATAATCAATATTTTGGACATGAAAAAAAAATAATGTTTATCTTGGATAATTTTGGAGAGGAAGGAAAAACATTTGAAAGTTAAAGGAAAACCCCATTTTAATTTCTTGAAAAATATATTTGTTCAAATCTCACATCGAAAAATGAGTAACAAAACATAATATTGTAAAAAAAATATCTCTTTCCTAATAGTGGAAGATAAATTACAATAAAAAAATATTATTGTTGGATATCCCTAGCTTTGAATAAATAAGTTCATGATGAACCTGTATAAATTAAAGAGAGGAGACATGAGTTATCTATATTCCTTTTGAGAAACATACTCATTTAATTGAGAAATTTATCAAAAACATGTATTATGTGGTATAAATGAAATTTTATAGTAACAAAATATAAGATCACATAATATAATAAATGGGTAGAATTTAACCAACCTTTATGTCCAATAGGATGATCATTAATCAATGGATGAAAATGGGGTTTTCAAAAGATTTATAATTGTGGTAACAATAGAATAAAATCAAATTTATGAAAGGGAAAAAATTTGGATTATTAATCACCATGAATAAAAAAATATCATAATGAAACATTTTTGGGTAGTTAAAACACCCTTCAATTTAAAAATAGTACATTAAATATACATAATCGAAAGGAAATAATGTTTGATACAAAGAACCCATGGGGCTTGAGAAACAATTTAAATCAAAACTACTTAAAATAGATGGGTTTAAATTGGACCTAAAATATGATAATTAAAATATAATTCCGGATATGATATCTTTAATGGGAATTATATATTCCATATAAATTAAATTATGTTCAAAATTCCAAATATTTATCGAAGGATGGAATTTGATATGAAAACCCTTGTTCCAGATTCATTATATGTATGTTCCTAACATTATGAATAATAAAATTATGTCTATTAGACACCTTTTAGAAGACTTGTTCTTTTATATTTAATTAAAAATTTAATATTCATTTTCATATGATACTTATTTATTATATAGTTTCATCTTATGTTTAAATAAAAATTGATTCAGTGAAATCTTATTATAGTAATATTTGTAATCAAAGAAGATATTCTATTAATAAGTTATGTACTTAATATAACCATTCCAGAACCAAAAATAACATTATGTTCTTATTATTATATAATAATATTGGTATATATGTTCCCATATTTATCCATTATAGAGTTTTACATCATTATTTAGGTAGGAGGTTAAACTGATCCAAACAAGAACACTCTATATCTTGATTGGTGAGTACAGTTAAGGAATTGTATAATAATATTATAAAATAATTATTATTATTATATTTATATTTTTTTAGTTTTATTAATAATATTTTAAGTCGTTTTTAGAATGAAAAAAATCAGTTGAAAAACAAAAAACTTTACTCCGTAGAGGCGGTAGTCTACACAACACATTGTTTAAATTATTTTTTTCTTATGTGCATAGAAATGAATAAATAAATGAAATTAAATTTATATAATAGTAATTAACTATTATAAATATAATGAGGTTATAATATTACTGTTTTAATTATAATTTTATTAGATAAAAACTATGATGAAAATGTAAGTATTAAGTAATACTTACATTGGGACATTAAACATTCCATTGAAAGTGTCTGTATAAATGAAAGTATTAAGTTAACTAATGTTAACTATGATATTAATAAATTATGATAAGAGTATAGGAGAAGAAAAATGGAATATTTTTTAGAATAAATTAAATGAAATGGATTTCTCATGAAGGGGTAGAAATGACCCCTTTTATTAGTGATGAAAATGGTACTTTTGGGAACACCTTTTAGTTTTTAATGATATCATTACACTATTCATGGTTAAGAGACTCAAAAAGATATAAACAATTTATTGGGGAATTATTGGGTCCTAAAATCCCCAAATAAGTATTTATAAAAATTATTAAACATTTTTTAGGTAATTTTTTCTAAGGTTTGTACTTTTACCTTTTCGGTTTTTTACTTTGTTCACTAGTTTTTATCTAAGTAATTTATGATTTACTAAAAAAATAAAATTACCCATGCAACCATATTTGAGAGAGTTTAAACTAAAATTAATATAAATTTAATCTAATTCAATTTATAAATAAGAAAAAATTGATTTTTAAGTTATATAATTTTATGTATAAAAAATCATATTTTTTGGAAAATGGTGTTTTAACCTTTTGTGTTATTAATATTATTTTTTTAAGTGTTTACCATTTAAATTTGTCTTAATATAATTATATATGTGTGTATTAATAATATTATACTCACGATTTAAAATATTTTAATTTAATATATTTGATGAAAATGACACAATATTCATAAAATGTGTCTTTGAAAATAATAGTTTCAGCAGTGTCATGGACATTAATATTAATATTATAAATCATACTTTTATAGAAAAATATAAATTCAAATTGTGACATAATATGAGATATTATTACATAAAATATGTAATCCATTTATATAGATTTAATTTCTAAGTGATGAAAACTATTTTTTAAGATAAGTTGATAAAAACAGTTTATAGAATTAAATATTACTTATGTTTTCCACATGATATACATTGGTTTTATATAAATAACATTGTAATTTTATATTTGATATTTTAGTTATAAATTTATATATTATATAAAAAGGGTGTAAATTTTTTACTTAATTGTTGTATTATGATAATGTAATAAAATTGAAAGTTGCTAGCAAAATCAGCATTTATTCACAATTTACCTAAAAACCAATTATTTCAAAAAACAAATCAGAAAATTCATTACCGCATATTATTGTTACTATAATAACGAAAATATGTTATATTTTTAAAATTAAATCTCTTTAATTTATTAATTCAATTTTTTAATAAAATTATCAAATATAATGAAACCCCATTTTCATTGGAAAATGAAAATTTCAAATATTGACTATTATTATTCTTATTTTTTATCACATAATAACTAAATTGGATTAAATAATTTTTGAATATCATACATAAAGTATCATAATTATTCATACATTTCTTAAAATATAAATTTAAATCACCCTAAAAGCAAAGTTTTAGAAAATTACTTCTCTAAAGAAGAAATAATATTATTAGCCATTTTCTGTAGGATATTTAATTTCATTCTTATTATAAGTATACATTATTTTATTTATATAAATATTTCATAAATAGGTTACACTTAATCATTCATTTTATTTCAATTTCTAGGTTTAATTGATCATATATAAATATATCATGGTTCATTTAAGTTCATTATTTTTGTGGGGAAGCATACCAAGAAGAATGACTTATCTAAAAAAATAATATATTTAAATATGAAGGTGTTATGTTTGCTTCCCCCTTAAAAAAAATTCATCCTCATAATTTTAATGATAATATAAAAGTGATTTCAATGGGGAAGTCATAATTACCCATACACTACTAGATGATAATTGGTTTATTTTGGATGTGTAAAGATTTTTTTCTATATGAAAAAATATTATAATAACTCTATAAATATGGTAATATCATTCCTATTTTAAAATATAATTATAATAAGGGATTTATATCTATATCTGCATGGAATAACACTAAAACACATTTAAAATTTATATGTTATAATCATACTACTTTAGGTTTTATTCATAACTCAACATCTAGTAGTAACTGAAACATTACATGACATAGGACACTAGAAAAGATAGTGTGAATACTCATTATTCACAACATTAATGGTAATTAAATGGGATTTCCATTGTCCACATGGTTTTTAGACACTATTTTCCTCATTACCCTTGGATTAAAACGTTGAGTCATATAATTACCAACTCATCTGTAATTCAAGAAATAGATTTTTATAACTTCTCTACTTCACTTAGACATATGAGTCTGATGACCTACATCTCCACACATATAGAATTTAATTTTCCCCTTAAGTCAACTTTCCCTGTGCTTCATCCCGTATTTTTTAGATGTATGATATTGAATTTTTTCCATCATACTCTATGTCACATGAATGTCTATGAGATTCCATCCTTATCATCTTTAGTGTGTTAGGGAATTCATCAATGTTCACATTGTTAATTGAAATTATTGATTGATGATTTAGTATAATAAAAATATTTCTCACTCCATCCCTTAATTGTTAGGTTTTTAGATGGGATAGTCCCTTCATTATCTATGGAATCTATTTTTAAATTGGTTCCTTTGGGCTTCAAGAATTACTAAAACCAAAATAGTTACCATGATTTGTGATCATTATAAGATAATCATAATACAGTACAATATAAATATTTAACCTCATGATGTATCTCTTTATAACACTCTCATGCTATCCTATAGTTCTTACAAATCAACTTATATTATATAGGGTTCAACCAATATCACTTTTAGTTTAACCTATATCATTCTTATTAAAAAATAGTTTACTTTGAGTAGGGTTATCTAAAAATTATTATCATAATCCTAAACATATAGATCCCTAGTTACCCTTAAATTTTTTAAAATACTTTTAACCTAAAAATAAATGAAATATAAATTTGCAAAATTAAATTTATCCTTTATGTAGTAAATCACAGATTAATTAATATGTGACTTAAATTAAAAGTCTCTTCATAACATTCTATGTAATCCATGGTCACATTATTATGAGATTATCTAACCTAAACATATTCATCCCTAAAAAATTTACATAAAGAGAATGTGAATTATCAAAATTATATTCCCTAGGTGTGTCAAACCAGATGTGGGGTTTGGCCCACTTATCTGACACTAGTTGACGATCGAGTTATTACCTAATCTATATATTTTAGGGTTTATTATCCTAGGTATGTATGTTCCATACCATTAATCCAATTTTATTATCCAAAAAGAAATGTTATTTCTTTTATAAGCACATTGTCTTCACTTTACAAAAACATTATGATTTAACACCACACATAGAATTATCTCTTAGATTCATCCCTCTGGTTTTCACTAATGTTCTCTTATCAAAATTCCAAAATAAAAAAGTATATTATTTCAATATACTTAAGTAATATACTATCCCAAAGGGTTATATATATAGCTAATAAATTTTTAATAAATATAACTTATTAACCCTTATATTAAACTCAAAAAACATCACTATCCCAATATTTCAATAAACCATACTCTATTTGAAAATATGATACCCTTAACCCACACTCCTGAGTATGGTTCCATAAATAAATAAATTAATGAAAATCATAGGGATGAGTCTAACTGATAATTTTATGCATAGTATAACATCATAATGTTTTTGTAAAGTGAAGAATGTGTCATTATCCTAGAAATAACAATTATGTTTTGGATAATAAAAGTGGATACTTTGAATGAAACATAAGTACCTAGGGTAATAAACCTAAAATGGAAGTATTGGGTATTTAATTTATCATCATCTAGTGTGCAATAAGTGGTCCAAAATTCAGATCAGGTTCCACAATCCTGGGAGATATACATTTTATAATTCAATTTATATTTATGAAAAATTATGAGGGATTTTAATATGTTTAGTTTATATAACCTAATAATAAAGTGACCATGGATTACATATATTGTAATGTAGAGACTCATAATGAGTCTACTTAATCCATAATGAGTCTTCAAAATCATTAAAAAATTATTTCACATGTTTCACCCCTCTAAAAATGTACAATGATTTAAATTTATCCAAAACCTAAGTAATGGAAACATAATAAAGGGGTGAGCTCAAAAACTCAGTAAAGTAAACATAAAACTGAATCTATAAAAAAAATAACCATGGTATACATAATATGGAAATAATAAATATTATAAATAATGTTATAATCAAATAAAACTGAGAACAATTTATATCCATGAAAATAAATGAAAGAATGAATACCAATAATACTAATATTATATTTAGGAAATGCATAATTACATATATAAAATAATGTCTTTCAGGTATGGTTCCAACAAAGTATACTTATATGGGGATGAATATACACAAAAACCCAAGTTGTTTTGTCTCATGAGACTTACGGATGCATCGATGGACTTTATAATGTCGGGCCCCACTCATCACCTGATTTAGACCAATACATTCATGATAAGATTCAGTATGAAATTTAATATCATTCCCTAAGAAACCAATGGCTACATAAAAACATAGATATTTGAATAATTAAAAATACAGAATGACAATTCATAATGAACCTAAATCATTTATCAATAATCGTCAATAATCATCATTAATTTCAATACTTTTTTCTATATAAATAAAAGTGATAAACTGTTCATAACCATTCCAAAGAAAGAATTTGGATGGTCAAACCATGCATAGTCAGTGTTCAAATATCCATATTTATTGGAATAAAAATATATAGAATGAAAACACTTTTCCCCATTTAAATAAAAGGGATAAGATGTTCATAAACCATATGTATGATGAAGGTGGATGGTTAAACAATACACAGTAATCTTTCTATAGTGATCAATAAACAAATGTATCCGAACAAAAATATATATGTCATTACAATAGTTCTTATGTCAATAAATATAATATCTTTCTATTTAAGTCACCATCAAGATAAAACCATTTGGAGTAATGGTATATGGTTAAGTTAGGACAATAAAAACCTGATCATATTCCTACCAGATGATTGTTTAATGGTTTCAAAATAACATAACCCTAGTGTAGAAAAATAAAATATAAAATTATGTTGACATACATGAAAAAAATCCATGTAAAAGAATGCAAGAATCATTCCACCCAAGAAGGGAGAAAAAATTGGATTATGTGGAATAGTTTGTTAATTCCCCTAAAATATAAATATATATTAAAGTATGAATAGTGAATAATAATCCCTATTAGGATAAATCCTTTTGATAATTAAAAGGTAAATATAATTGAAAACATTAAATATCTTTTTAAAAATAATAATATTTATGTAACAGACTATGTTATGGGTCCCTTCCAAAATTATTATTCAAATGGATAAGTGAAAACAATTGAAAATACATTTATTTTATAAAAAAACGTAAAAATATATCCTTTAAAATTAATAAGGATTATCTTTGAGAAATGCAGAGATGAAGAAAAAAAATTGAAATTGAAAAGAAAAAACACATTTTAATGTCTCCAAAAATACCATTATTCAAATATAATATTGTAAAAAGAGTAAACAAATTTCTTTTGTATAAAAATATATTTTCACAATATAGGTATAGAAATTACCATATAATAAAATAGTTGGGTTAGATAACTCAAGCATGAAATAAAGAAGTTCATGATGTGACGTTATAAGTCAAGGAAAGAGACTTGAGTTATCAATATTCCTTACGAGAAAAATACACCTTCAAGTAAGAAAAGTTTTAAAAAGAGGAATTATTCTGTAGTGATATAAATTTATAGAAAAAATTAAAAATCCACATAATATAATTAACTTATACAATGAACACAAATTTTAAATCCAAGAGGATGATCACAACTCAATGAATGAAAATTGGGTTACTAAAACATTACAAGTAGCATAACAATTGAGTAAAATCCATTTGATGAAAATGAAATGATTTAAGTTTTTACTTACCATAAATAAGGAAATATCATAATGATTCATCCATGTTATGTGAATTCACTATTTAAATGAAATCATGGTTTTTAACATAAAAATTTTATCAAGGAATTATGTTTTGAGAGAAAGAAAAAGTGTGGCTTGAGTAAAATTATTATCAAAACCCCTTGAAATAGAGGTATTGTAATTAAAAATGATTCTCATAATTATTTAATAATTCAGAATATGATATCTAAAATATATATTATATACACCACATAAATTAAATTAAGTTCATAATACCAAATCATTTCTCAAAGAGACAATTGTGAGATGAAAACCCTTACCTTGTTCTAGATTAATTTCACAAATGCACCTACTTCCTAAATAATAAAATTCAGTTTATTATATACCTTATTATGAACCTTATAATTATATATATAATTTAATATGAACCATTTATTATTATATTCTATTCATTTATTATATATTTTATTTATATAGTTTCCTGAAAATTAACTTTGTGTCTGCTTATTTTTGTAATTTTAGTGGTGAAATATAATATTTTAATACTAGGTATAATAAAAAATATAAACTTTACAAAACAATAATAATAATTAATTTCGTATTTAATTATATTAATATTAGTATTTATTATTTCATATTTATCCATGATATTTTCATATTTCACTATTCAAGTAGGTGGTTAAACGGACCCAAGCATGAACATGCTATATCTCGAGGGGTGAGTATGGTTAAGGATCTATATAATATCATTATAAAGGAATAATAATTATATTATGTTTTGTTTTTTAAGTTTTTTAATCTTATTTTATTTCATTTGGATAAATAAATAAAATCAATATGATAAATGAAAAGAGAAAAATATTACTTCATGTAGGCGGTAGTCCACATAATGCATTTTTAATGTTTTTGTTTTTGTTTTTCTAAGTGGATCAAAATGAATAAATATTTTTTTACATTAATATAATAAAAAAGTAATGTGATAAATATAATTATATTAGAATATTACTATGGTAAATATATATTTTGAATATAAATATTAACATGAAAAGTTTAATTATTATGTAATACTCACATTGGGATATCGAACATTCTATTGAAAATCTCCTGTGAATTTATGGTATTAATATAATTTATGGAAATTAAGATCTTGTGAACATGTTATAGGATTATTGTATGATAACTATGGAATATTTACATGAATAAACTTGAAGGTATGGATGTGTCGTGAATGGGTGGAAGTTTTCCCTTTTATAAGTGAATAAAATGGCTCTTTTTTTAATACCCTTTAATTTTTCAGGATATCATAACACTATTCATAGTTACAATACTGAAAATTTTAGAAATAATAGATTTGGGAGTGATATTGGGTAAATAACTCCTCAAAAATATATTTCCACAAATGTTTGTATTATTTTGGAAGTCAATTTTTCATAGATTTTAACTTTTAGCTTTTCTGTTATTAATATGATTACTAGTTTTTTATTTACTAATTTATTGTTTACTATAATATAAAATAGACCATATTACCAAATTAGAATGTACGGAATCTAAATTTAATCACAATTTAATTTATTTCAATTAAAAAAAGATTAAAGTAATTTTTATATTAAAACCTTTTATATATAGAAAAACAATTTTTAATGAAAAATAGTGCTTTAACTATTACATGTTCTTAATATTATTTATCATTGGTTACCATTTAAATGTGTGTAAATATAATTATATATGTCTTTAAAATATAATAATATTTTATTCATAATTTAATATTTATGAATATAATTTATTAGATAAAAATTACACAATATTAATAAAACAATTATACGTTAATAAAAAGTTTTACATTATGATGGCCATTAACATATATTTCTATAATCATACATTTATTTAAAAAATAAATTGAACTCTTTAAATAAAATTATAAATTTGATCTAAAATATTATATCCATTTGTACAAATTTTATTTCTATAATTGATGAAAATTAATATTTTGTATTAGTAAAATAATATTTTTTAGAATAAAATATTTCATAAGTTTGTAAAATAAAATATATGGGTTTTATAATAATTACATAGTAATTTTAAATGATTTATTTTTCTTATAACGATACATAAATTATAGAAAAAATATTCAAAAATTTTAATTCATTATTGTATTGTGATATTGTTATAAAAGTGGTTGTTTTACTGAAATCGTTATTTTCCATTATTCCCCTAAAACCAATTTTTTCAAAAAAATACAAAAATATTATTTGGACAATATTTTTAGTCCAAATAAAAGACATGTTTACATATTAAAATTCATAAAATAAAATTTATTATTTCATCTTTTGAATAAATTCATAACATATAATGAAACCCTGTTTTAATTGAAAAATTCTTTTTTACAACATTGAAATTTATTATTCTTATTTCATATAATTTACAAAATAAATTAGAGATAATAAATTATTAATTTCAAATATAATTTATTATTATTAATCATAAATTTCTTGAAATATAAATACATATCACATAAAAGTCAATTTTTAGAAAAATACATTTCTAAATAGTAAATAATTTTATTTTCCATTTTTTAGACTAATTGAATTTCAATCATATTAGAGGTATTATTTACTTTATTCACTCAAATATTTAAAGAATATGTTATCAATTGAATTCTTTCTAATTCAATGGCTTTTTTTTATTAGTCTAATTATCATGGATTCATTTCTGTTTCGTGTAGTGTGTGGAGAAATAAATCAAACTAATTATATTATTTAACGGAAGTAATATATTAAAATATTGGGTTGTTACATAGAGGTTATCAAACATCTAATAAATATTTATGAGAGGAGAAATTGGAAGATTTTCAAGATATTTTCAAAGGAAATGTGTGGTTTGGAAGTGGTATATGAGGGACCTTTTTATATGTGAGTTTTTTGTGGCATGAATTTCAAAAAATATTTATTCCTTGATGTAAAAAAGGTGTGATTTTAAAAAGGAATGTTGATACATTGTGGAATAATAATGTGTGTGGGAAAATTATTGGTTGGTAAATCCCTCATATACTCATTTATAAATAATGTTTTATGATATTTTATGTCTTTACAACATAAGTATACCCGCTTTTAATTTGTTTTTCCACTACTATAGTAACATTCTTTTTACCACAGAAACTTATTTTTAAGCCTAAAAATGAAAATGAAAATATTCCGTAAATTACAAATTTTTACTCTAAATATAAAATAAATTAAATTTTTTTCAATTTCAAAAAGTGATAAAATTTAGTTTTAATAATATAATGCATAAATTGGAAAAATAAATTTTATAAAATGTGTATTTTTAATGATAAAATGAGTTTATCCTTATTCCTATCCATTTAATCAAATTTTGATGCATGTTAGAATTTTTTATTATATATATATAATATGTATTTCATTAAATATATTGTTCAATAATGATCAATATAATATATTAAAATAACAATATATAACACACAGAAAATCAATTCTTCAAAAAAAAAATATATTTACCATAACATGATTTAATATGTATTTCAATTTTTTTTGAATAAATGAATAAAATATTATTCCTTTTTATATATATATATATATATAATTTCATTTATACTCCAAATGTCAGAATATTTCCACTAAAATAAAAACATATAATATCTAACAAAAACAATATTCCATAAAAAATATTTTTTTAACTATGAATAATTATATTATTTTCTTATAGAGTCAGTTAATTAGTTCAAGGACTTGATTTATTTACTTTACTAATCACTCATTTTATCAATCAATTATATTAAAATCATTGTTTAAAATTAATAAGTATAATAAAAATAAATATTTTGTACAAAAAATTTCTATAAAATAAAATTTACTTTCCCAATTTAATTACTATACATTAATTCTATTACAAAATAATTTCTATTATTTCAAGTAAATTATTTATAATTAAAATATATTTTTTATATCTAAATAAAAATTAAATATATTAACTATATACTGGTAATTCAAAACTGGTAACATGATTACTAAAATTATACCCAATGACTATATACCAATTTTATAATAGTCATATAATTCCTACATTACCTTTATTAACTCCCATAAATTCATTCCATGTTAACTTCAAAAAAATACTTCTCATTCCATTTATTTTAATTTTATATTTTTTAAAATTCTTTCTCCTTCGATGATATTTATTTTCATTTCAGGTTTAGTACTACTAATTGTGATTATCAGGAGTGCATGTGATCTAAGGGATTTACTAGTTATAAAGTTATTACAATTTTATTTTTATTATCACAATTTAATTTATTCAATTTTTTGAGATCTTAGTATTCACGGTATGTAAAAATCCAGGGTATGCAATACACAGTTTCATTCACATTTTTATAATGTTCCATTGTAATTGAATAATCATTTGTAAATTTGATTCTTACCTTAGATGAATTATTTTACAATAAAGTTATTTTTATAAAGAATAGAAAAACATATTTTAAAATTATGGACATATTATTTAAGGAAATAAAATGTTTTCTAAAAATTAGGGCATTACAATTCCTAATTTGACTATATGTTAATCATGCTTGAAATGTTGAGATATGCGATAGACATCATGAATCCCAATTTTAGGGGTCACGAGTGATGCACATACATTTATCACACCTGCTAGATTATGAACTCTATTACTGTATGACATATTTGTTATATCGTACATGGAATGGGAGAGGATATCATTACATAGTAATAATTATTTCACATTTTGAAAACCTATTTAATTAAATATAATCAACAGTGTAATTTTTTTATAGGATTCTTGTATCACAAACCACATATAAACCTATGATTCCATAATGGTATTTTTATTTGAACATGTATATTTTCATGAAGTAGTTGAAGAGATGTGTTATCCCATTAATGAAATTTATCATGTGATTTAATTTTATGTGTTAGATGATTTTTTCCCTAGGTTGATGTGTTATAGATTGATGATCCTCATATGGTTGTGCCACAAAATGATGTGTCACATGACGTGGATGTTATGCATGATCATCCATAAGCTCCTCCAAATACAATTTTTGATGATCAACAACAATAGGCTATTCATACAGAGATCAATAATGTCTCTGCAATTTATATTACTATAGAATCCACTACTCTATCAGAATATTCTACATTTTTAGCAAGATAATGGAACCAGCTTGATTCTATATTTTTCATTGGTGAGGTGATACCAATTACACATCTTCCATATTCATCCCATATGTGAGTGAGTTTTATCCATCCACCATTTCTCTCATAGTAGTGATAGCATATGGAATAGGAGAAATTCAATCCACTGACAATCACAAAGGGAATTGTGGTTATTTTGCAACATATGCTCTATAGGTGGATGATTATCCATAGCATAAAACTCCAGGGACATGAAATGGAAGTATTATCTATACAAAGGGTTTTGGAATAAAGGAGGATCTATGACAATGATGTAGATTGGAGTGATACTTTTTCTACTGTTCATAAATTTTAAACTAAATTCTATATGACATGTTTATTTCATTAGGTCAAATTTATTTGAAAAAAATTAATTTTTTAATTAATTAATATAACTAATAAATATAAATATTATTGATTATAAAATACAATTTTACTAAATGAAGAGAAAATTATAAAATAAGATAAAGAAATTGGTTTTGGTGAATACTTAAAGAATCATAAACTAGTACCAAATTATATATAGTGACCTATCATTAACATACATGGACATTAAATCATTTTTTATTAATATTAACCACATTACAAAAATACAATATCAATGGAAATAACAATTTAGTGGCTTTTGAAACTTAAAATATAGTATTATGTTTGATGATATTTCTTCAACATCTCCCATACAGATCTTACCCTTTAGTACTCCAACTTAAAACCATTCTTCATTACCTTGGGAAAAGAAACATAAGAAATGTGTGATGCGAAATGATCAGTATGGGTAAATAAGGGAATATATAAGCATAATCATGAGCATAAGTTTATGAGAACATGATCGTATCATTATGAGATAAAACATTTAATATTAGGGATCATAATAAAGTGTCACTGCAAAAATATTGTCATTTCATAAGTCATGATTCGTAATGTAATCCATATAATAATACATGGAATAATAAAATATGAATTAGATATAGATTTATGGAATACACATAAGAATATAAAATCATATGTCAAGGATGCATACCAAGAACATCATAACATGTTAGTATTAGGATAATCAACTTTATACCTACTTCAGGCTTGGGATTCTATCACATGTACCCTCTTGTGTCAGTCTTGGGAAGCTCTCCTGTGTACCCTCTAGTTTCGGGATTGGGATTCTCTCTGATATACCCTCTTATTTTGGTGTTAGGATTATCTCCCATGAACCCTCTTTTTCGGTCTTGGGATTCAATATCAACTGTTCTCTGGTATCAATATTTAGATTTCTTATTATGTACCCTCTCATTTTGGGTATGGTATTCCCTTCCCATTTACCCTCTTGTTTATAGGCCGATATTCACTCATGTGTACCCTCTTGCATTGGGATTGGGATTCCCTCCCATGTACCCAGCTATTTAGGAATTGAGATTCCCTCCCATGTACCCTTTTATCTCATAAAAAATTTCATTACCCATTGAATATTTGGGACAAATAGGTCTCACCTATCACATAATGAACTCACACATACATGTACCACAAGATAATAAAACATTCATAATTTCATAACCCATAAAAAGATATTGGTTTCATAAATATTATATCAAAATAAATTAAATTAAATGAATATTATAAGTACATAATCCTATCATAAAATTTGAAAAAGTGATAGGCTTCATAATAATTTCAACATATAATAACCCATGAAAATATGTGGGTTTCATATGCATTTTATCATAGTAGAACTTGTGGAAATGAAACGGGTCTTATAGATAACATGTCATCAAATTCATAAAACATTCATAGAAAGAATATGAATGATACCCTTGGACCATAAACCCAAAAAATCATAATCTAATTCTTAGGATTTCATCTTAGAGAGTAAATAATTTTGACCAATCATTTAAAACAATTATTTAGTAAAATAATATTTCCACATTTCAAAGTGTCTCGTACCACAATGGAACATTTTAATATTAATAAATATGAAATAGTAATATTATATTATTATTATAATATCATATGAATAAGTATATTCATGATATAACATGCCAAATTGTAGTATATATACCTCATAAAATACTATAGGTGAATAACATAACATATGTCTCAAAGAAGGAAAACTGAGACTAATAACATTACATATTTGTTAAAATTTTAAACATAAATCCCAAGAAATAATAAAATAAATTAAAATTATTCCACTAATTAAATTAAATAAATTCTATAAATAACATGTCATTGGGAAGTATATACACCACACTACAAGAATAACTGGTTAATATAGCATACATCTCAGAGAAATAAAAGTAAGATGACAAAACCCTTTCTTAAGTCTTGACTTCCTTCTTACATATTAAAGTATACAGTAAAATAAATATAAGCTTATTAAATATATAAAATATAAAAATATTATAATATATAATACCATACATAATTTAATTATGGATTTATATTAAACTTTTAATAAGAATTCAATTTTAATGTTTCATTCCGGGTAATATCCTCTTTGTTTTTTGTATATGTTTTGACTTTTGATCCTCTTACATAGATAACGATTTAATTATTCACATACCATAAAAATTATTTAAATATCATTTATAATAAGTATATAATTATTTATAATAATATATAAAAGTTATAAATCTTAAATGGAACACACTATTCATAAAGATGGTTTGTCGTACGTACGCATGGACATTTTTCCATTTTATAAACATTTTGAATAAAAGAAAGTAAAATATATATATATATATATATATATTATCATTATAGTATAATTATTATTTTATAAATATAATATACATTTACTAAAACCATCCTTAGTACATTCCATGAAAAGTGTGAACAAATCACATCACTTTGAGGAGGCAGTAGTCCACACACCCACAAATGAAGTTATTATATTTATAAAAAAATGGAATGAATGAGGGTTATATAATAATTAATTAATCCTAAGGATATTATAAATATCATATGAAAACCATATTTACATCATAATTCACAACAATGATATGTGGTAATGGAAAAACAAATGACATCATTTCATGGGGTGGTAGTTCTCCATTAACGAACGGTAATTTCTTAACCATTTTAATTAAAGTGTGTGTAGGTGTAGTTAAAACCCTTAATATAAGAACATATCATCATATTTAGGATACTGATGTTATTATATGATCTTGAAATAAGATTAATCAAATTTATGGAGAAAGAAATGAAAAATAAATAGATGTTGAAAAATGTTATGTCTTTTCAGGTAATATCTTCAGGTTTGCACCAAAGTTATTCCTTGGATGTATTTATGAAATAACTTAGGACAATAAGATGATAAAATGGATTTTGGGTGATTATTTGGGTAGGTTTTTGAGGATACAACGAGACATGATAGTTTCCATTAATTGGAATAATGAATATCTTTTATAGATGAAGATGGGTGGTATTCCTGTAATTATGAAAAGATAAACACTAATGGTATGTCTCCCTTAACACATTCTATTCAAAAAATGGAAAACTAATCAAGTAAATGGGAATAATTATTGATAAACTACCTCCCACAAAAAACAAAAAGTGTATTTTTATAATTATTTCCCTTAACCTCTATGTTTCTCCACTGTTATCATTTTTGGTTGTTATTAATGTAACTAGTTTTAGACCAAATTATTCTAAAATAAGAAATTTTATATATAAAATAAAAATAAAATATGTTTTGGAAATTAATTTTAATTGGATTGAATTTAATGTGAAAAACACTTCATTAACCGAAACTGCACTAATAGAATTTTTACTATTTATGGGAAAATATGGTCATTAAAATGATTAATTGGTTCGTTAATGGACCAAATTATATATTTATTAACACTTAATGATCACATGGAAGTACATAATATTTGTAGTAAATTTTAATTATTTAATAAAATATCATTTATTTTATTTAATTATAAAGTGAATAATCATTGCATTGACGTTTCATATGAATTTAATGCACTTATATTATGTATAAAAACTAACATTAAATTATTATGGTAATAATAAATCATTTTTTTTACAAAAACAATATTTATAACCAAAACAATGTCGCTTCTTCCCTACTCCAAATCTTTATGAGAGTAAAAGGGAAGGGAGGTTCGTTTTTGTATGTTTCCTTACTTAACTTATTGTATAGGTCCATTTCATTGAATAATATCCTAATAAAT
This sequence comes from Viscum album, assembly GCA_963277665.1. Taxonomy (NCBI): domain Eukaryota; kingdom Viridiplantae; phylum Streptophyta; class Magnoliopsida; order Santalales; family Viscaceae; genus Viscum; species Viscum album. The sequence goes on from OY728145.1 coordinate 704,591,821, forward strand.
CATAAAAATAGAACCTATGGTGTTAAGGTTATAAATATTTATATAAAATGTTTTTTGGGGAAAAAATTATTTAGTTACAGACCATATATTCTATGTTTAATCATTAAGTAATCTTGTTCTTACCATATTCACAATAATTAATTTTAATTGCTTTCACTAATAATTTTAAAAAAAATATGTTCATATTATTATAAAAAAATTTCGCACTCATTAAAAATATTTATTTCCATTATTTCAAATTAAATTCTCATGGATGGATAAATTTTTTTTAAAATTAATCCAAGAGATGATGTGAAACAATGGGTTTTTAAAGAGAAAATTTCAAAAGGTATGAAGTGTTTTTATATCCAATTTCAATGTGAAATTGGTTTAATGGACTAAATTTTATTAATTTAGGTAAAATTTTTCTAATTACACTTTGAAATAAAATTTTAATATTATTTAAATATATAAATAAATTAGACCAAAAATTGTTTTTTTAATTAAAATTTAGTATTTTCACAATTCGTTATAAAAATGAAATATTTTAGAGAAATCACAAAAATTCACTAAAGATAATTTTGAAATTATAAATTCATAGATTATGTTTATTTTATGTATTTATATTTATAAAATTTTCTATAATTAATTTTAAACATATAAATAATGTTTAACATGGCATATCATTCAATTAAATACATCATATAAATTTAATATATTTGAAAATTAAATTATATAAAAAGTCATGGTATTATGTTCTATCGCCCTTAAAATGAATTTCTACCTTGAAATTACCATGGGTTATCAAAGGTTCAGCACTTGAAATTTCCTTTCATAAAAGCAACATTTTAAAAATGATTACTAAAACATACATTTAAAAAGAAAATTTTGAAACATAACGGTTACCCAAATAAACAAATAAATTGGTTTCCATAAAGGTGAACATTGGTGGAATGTGAAAACATGGAAAAGAAAGAGAAATATAACTATAATGTTCTAATGGATAGTTATAAAGAACATGATATGAAGAAAGTTAATGATCAAAAAGTCATAAATCTGTGATTATTTAAGGGACCATTTTATCCATATAAAATTTAGGTACTCGGAAAACATTTTTGGTTTCAACATCCTTTTACTAAAGTTGATGAATTTTCATGACAATATATTCTTACTTGATTTAATTCCTTTACATATACATAATCTCACCCTTTGGTTATTCCTTGAATGATTTTCACTTCATCTCTTACTTGAAGAAATAAAGGTGTATTTTTCATTCTTAATATATTAATAGATCATGAGTTCCATGATAAGTCATATGATGTATCTTCAGTTATGATCAAAACAATGTGGTTAGACCATGTTATCCAATAAAAATAAATTCTCTTATGTTTAGATAATACATTAATCTCACTAACATCACCATAATTTTAACATAAACTTTCCATAAATAGTTAACCTTACAATCATTTCCAAATATAAAAGACCAAAATTTTATAAATAAGTTCACTAAATATCAGAAAAATATTAGTATTGATCTCTTACATATCATAAGGAATATATTATTTTTCACATACCAAACATGTAAATACCTTCATTGTGTATTCTCTTGAAACAAGGTAATAACCTGAAATACAATAAATCCTTTTATAAAACATGAATTCTTATTTATTCCAAATATTTCTAGATAGATTCCTAAATATAATAAATTTTAAACATCTTCGATGATAACATAAACAACATTGTGAAAAAATATTTAATTAGTTATAAGGACATTGATACTATCAAATTTACTTATTCCAAATAAATCAACTCTTTATGCAAGCTAACCAAAATTTTCTCAACATCCAGAACTCATTAATGGGTACCTTCCCTTAATTAAAAATTTCACATTTCCATTAGATAATTTTTTTAATTCTTTATCACCCTTCATCATATCCTTTTAAATCCTTAATGATAAACTTATACATAAAATTATTATATATTTAATGATTTATATAACATGTTATTTGACTTCCAAAACATAAAAACATCATTCATCCCACTTCTTTCTCAAATAAATAATTAATATTCTCCATATTACTCCTTTATAATCATTTTCTAAAATAAGAAAAAAAAATCGTGTCTTAATGTTCCTCAAAATCAATTAAATCAAGGTTCTTATGTTTTTAGTAAGGAATACTTTTTGAACTTCTCATACCTTTCATATATCATTCGATGTGTCATTGTCTTAATAGGTACACCTAATACTCATACTATATTCTAGATTCTATGCATGATATTTCCACTCAAGAAATGGATTTTCATAAATCACATTCTTTCCACATATAAAAAATAAAATGTTTACTAAGTTCATTTTAGTGCTTCTCAGTAAATAAATCCAGAAAGTTGAGTGTGAGAAACACATATCATAGAGAAAAACTATATAATCATTAAAACATATGTATATATATCTAAATCATGGAACCTTATTTAATATATGATAACTTATGTTTATCCTAGATTATTAATAGTAAAATTTTATTTAAATCCTTCATGATAGTTCATAAAGAGTTTTTGAATTTCCAATGTAATTTCCACAAGAATATCAAACCTAGTGTGTAGTTCGTCCCATTATCATTCACCAGTTCCTATTTGAGTCTAGCTCAATATTGTGTTTTAAGGGTTGTTTCCCTTATGTATATCTGAGATTGATCCACAACCAGTTGTAGTAAAAATAAACAGGGATTTCATTACTTGGAAACCACTCTCTTAATCCATTAGAAAATTTATATTACATTTTCCTATAATTAAACTCAAAATTAGACATATCTTTAAGGATATAACTATAAATATTCATAAAAATAGACCAATGGATCTCACTTATGTTTTCTAATCTTAGTTTCCACTGTTCATATAATTCTTTACTATGATACAAACAATAGAAACTCTTGATTAAAATAGATGTATATTACATCATTTTAGATTAATATTCCAAAAATTACAAAAAAATTTCCCTTAATACCATAATAGTATAGTGTATTTAGAAACATGGAACCAATCCTTATAGGATGGGGAAAGATATTCAAAATCTCCAATAAAGATCTTCCCCTTTAGTACCACAAATTAAAATCTTTCTTCATAACCTGGGGGAAGGAAACATAATAATGGGGAGATCTCAAATGGTTATCATGGGTAAACAAGTTGAAATGTAAGAATAATCATGAGAATAATGGAATTAGAACATCTTTTTTATAATTAAATGATCATACCTTTCATATCAATGATCATAATCAAGATTCGTGGAATAAATATTGGTGGTCCGTAACACAAAAATCATAAGGTAATCAATATCATAAGGCATGAAGTCAAATCATAGGAATAAGACATAGAATATAGGCATACATATAAGCATAGAAAATCCCATGTAAAGGTTACCTACCAGGACCATCATAAAATTTTAGTCTTGGGATAATCACTTATGTGACTACTTAGGGATTGGGATTCCCTCAAGGGTACCCTCTTCTCTTGGGATTGGGATGCACTCCAGTTTACCCTCTTGTTTTGGGCTTGCGATGCAATCCCATGTACAATCTTGTTTCATTCTTGGGATCCCCTTTCATGTACCCTCTTGTTTCGGGCTTGTGATGATCTCCCATGTAACCTCTTGTTTCATCCTTGGGATTCTGTATTTTTTAATCTATTTATTAAGGCTTTGGATCCCCCCCCCCGCTATGTACCCTCTTGTTTCGGGCTTGGGATTCCCCCACATATACATTGTTGTTTCAGGTTTGGGATTCCCTCCCATGTAACCTCTTATTTTGGTTATTGGACACCTTCCCCTATAACCTCTTATTTTAGGATTGGTATTACCTCACATATTTCCTTTCATCTCATAGAATTTTTATCATTGAACAATGCATTGGAATGAGATATAGGTCCCACCCATCACATAATGAACTCACACATACATGTGCCACAAGATAATAAAACATTCTTCATACCGTGGCCTATAAAAATATATGGGTTACATAAATATAATATCATAACAAAAGAAATAAAATGGATATTATAAACACTTTATCCAAATCATAATATATGGAAAAGATAAAGGATTCACAAAAATTTCATCATAGAATAACCCATGAAAATAACTGGTTTTCATAAGCATTTAATCATGGTATAACTAGTGGAATAGAAATGGTCTTATAAACAACATGTCATAAAATTATTAAAAAATGCCTAGAAAGAATAATAATGGTACCCTTCGATCATAACCCAAGTAAATCATAATATAATTCAAATTATGTCATCTCATATGGGATATAATTTTCAACGATTATTTAAAACATTTCTCATGGAAAATAATATTTAATCATTTAAATGTTTCTTATGCCACTATGAAACATTTGAATCATATTCCACATGAAATAATATTAAAACATGAAGATTATAATATAATGAAAATAATTATATTGATTATTTAACAAGTAAGTGGTAAGTATATACACCTCATAAAATATTATAGGTGCATAACATAACTTGTGTCTTAATGAAGGCAAATTGAGACATAATTACATTACCTATTTGCTAAATTTTGAACCGTAAAGCCTATGAAATAATAACATGAATTGATAATTTTAATATCATTAAATAAATTTAATTTATTATATAACATGTTATAGGGAATTCTATACAACATTTAACAAGAATAAGTTGTTAATATTGAATATATCTCACATAAATAAAAGTGAAATGAGAAAAGCCTTACCTTAAGTGTTGAATTTCATAGTTCAAGTACAAACCTACGATATAAAAAGTATAGTATTATTATACATCTACCATAGAGAAATATTCTTATATCTAATATGATATAATATTTTATTATCATTTTATATTACTTATTTATTAACAATTCCATTTTAATATTAAATTTTTGGTAATATATGCTTTGTTTTTTGTATATGTTTTGAATTTTGATCCCCCTTACTTAGATAAAAAATTTCATATTTATATAATATAATTTTTTTATAAATATAAAATATATAAATTAAATAAATACTTAAAATAATAAATAAAATATATTAATATGAAATTGAATACACCATTTCGGGAGACGGTAGGTCATACGTTTGCAAGAACACTGTTTCCATTTTTTTGTCGTATTGAATGAAAACATTTAAATGAAATATATGTTTATATATTGTAATTATAGTAAAATTAATACATGTAAAATATATTATACATTTAAAAACTCCATCCATTATACATTCCATGCAAAGTGTGAACGAATCACATTTCTTTGAGGAGGTGATAGTCCACATGTCCACAAACGAAGTTATCGTATAAACAAAAAAAGGAAATCATATAGGTATGTTTTATATAATAATTAAATAAGAATAAATAAATAATAAATATCATATATATCATATAAAAATTGTATTTACATAAAAATTACCCTATATTATAGGAGGTAAACGAGAAATGAATGACATCATTTTGTGAGGATGTAGTTCGTTGTACACGAACGATAATTTTGTTACCCATTTGATGGAAGTGTGTGTAGGTGTAAGTACAACACATAAGAAAAACTCATATCAATATATTGATGATAATTATTTTATCATATAATAATTAAATAATAATAAATTAATTGGTGGACACATAAATAAAATATAAATGGATGTTGAATAATGTTACCCATTTTTCAGGTAACTCCTTTTGGTTTGCACCAAAGCGATTCATTGGTAATTTTTATTCCCAAAGTGAGGAATATATAGTGATAGGATGGATTTTAGGACCTTACATGTGATGGTTTTAGATAAGAAAAAGTGGTATGAGAGATGTTATGAAGGGGAATATTGAATTTATTTTTTATAGAGTAAGATAGGTATAATTATTATAATTAAAACATGGTAAACACTATTGGAAGGCCTACCTTACCATGTGTGATTGAAAAATAGAAATATAATTTTTTAAATTTGAAATATGGTTATTAAAATTCCTCTAACATGAAAAAATAAATTCATTTTTTTAATTTTTTCCTTGACTTCAATGTTTACTCACTTATATCCTTTTGGTTTTTATTAAAGAAACTAGTTTTTTATCCTATATAATTTAACCATTAAGAAAAAATTAGATGTATTTCTTTAAAATTTTAAACGTAATTATTATAAAATATAAATCTTAATTTAAAAAATCCATTTTTTAAGATTAATTTTAACAGAATAGCATATAGCATGCAAAAATACCTCTTTAACCCTAATTGTGATAAAAGAGTTTTTACTATTTATGGGTGAATATATTCATTGAAAATGATCAATTATACTATGAATGTACCATATTATATGTTCATTAACACTTAAATATCACTTTTAAATATTTAATATTTTTAGTAAATATTAATTATTTAATAAAATTTCATTTTTTTACATTATTATTAACTGAATAATCTATGAATTGGTGTCTCTTTGGAAGTTAAGGTAATAATTTAATCTATAAAAATTAAATATAAATTATTATGACAATAAAAACTCATTTATATTATAAAATAATACTTAAAACCAAACCTATGTCCCATCCACCCAACTCCAAGTATTTATTAGTGTAAAACACAAGGAAGGTTCCTTTTGTCTTTTTATTTAACATATTATATAAGTCCCTTTCAAGAAATATTATCCAAATAACCAATAAAAAAATTTGAAATAGGGTGTTTATGGACAATATATTCCCAGAAAAGGTGTGTTGGCTATGTTTTGGGTCAATTATAGACCTTATATTTTATGTCTAATCAGTATATAGGCTTGTTTTAATCTTAATCATGGTAATAAATTTTAACTATTTTCACTAATTACCAAGGAAAATTTTATTGATGTTATTAGACCAAAACTTTATACTTATTCAAAATAAATATTTTTATTTCTCCAAATTCAATTATTGTAAAAGGATACAATTAGATTAATATTAATAACATAGATATTGCAAGAAAACATGTATTTTATTAGAAAAGTTAAAAAGTTTTGAACTATTTTTAAATCCAATTTCATTGTGATGTTGATTATAATTAACTACATTGGATAAATTGATTAAAAATTATCTAATAAAACTTAATAATAAAATTAAAATATTATTTAACTCTGTAAATAAATTATATTAAAGAGCTATTTTCAATCAAAATTCAATATTCTTCACTATTCATACAAAAATGAAAAATTTATGAAAAAACCCAAAAATTAACCCAAAGATAATTTTGATATCCTGAATTAAATTTTTTTTTTATTCTATATAAATCAATTTCTAAAATTTCCTAAAAAATATTTTATTATTTTTCATATAATGACATAAAAAGTTGTTCTTTTTAGGAAATAGTATTTTTTCAGAATATATAAAATTTGCCGAAAAAGTTATATATTTCATTAGAAAAATGTTTAATCTATATTAATACATTGATAATAATATTTAAAAATAAGTTATTACAATTTATATAAAAAAATTTAACAACAATTTTATAGCCAACTTGTTTAAAATAATAATATTCTCTTTCATTATAAATAATTGTTTCCTGAAACACAAGTTAATATGATATTTCATAATGTGAAAGCTTGTCTTATTATTGAATATAACTAAATTTGAAGTTGGAATAACATTAAAAAAAATAAATTATATAAATTTAATTTATTCTAAAAAAACATCCTAATAACATGGGGTGTAACATTACAGTCCATTCAAAAGGAGCCTAAGAGGAGAAAATGGTGAGAGGAAAGAATTCATTTCATTTGGAAGCAAGATTGTATACTACCTTGTTTCTCTCACATCATGTGTGATGGGTCATAGTATTTTTATTAAGAAGGTTCTTTCTCTCATAGATGATATTAGAAATGTGTCGGTGTACAATACCAGATCCTTCTAATAATGTTAGGATCAAATTAGAGATAGACGTACCATAGAGAGATTAAAAATCAGGTCTCTATAAATTTTCAAAACACTAAGTAAATTTTTGGATTCATCTTCGAGGATAATCCCATCGACATAAAATTCCTAAATAAATAGGATTATTGATCCATTATCCCAAAATATCCCTCCATCTTACAGCTTACCATTAGCATAAGACCCATCAGTTTGGAGTTTTAATCCTAATAAGGAAGGGGTCTAGTGGACACAACAGGTGGGACAACCATTGATATCTAGAAAATCAAATTAAATTCAATGTAATAGTTCAAAAGAGTGTTACCATTAAAGAGTATCTATAACTTCTGAATCATTAAAAGACTCTTAAATTCAAGTTTTTATGAAGTAAAACAATTTTTTATATTATATGTAGAAATTCCAAACAAATACCCTCTCAAACTGGTACCTAACCCATAACCATCACATACCCGAAGGTTGTTCCTAGTCCCCATGGGCTGACGAATAGGAACTGGACATAAAAAACAACCCGGCAGAATTATTTCACCTAGTCTGAAGTATAAAAAATTAAATATATACATATAGACACACATATAATGGGAATAAAGATAGGAAAAGTGAAAAATATACATGTTTTATCAAAATTGAAAAAGTAGATGTCATACAACTGAAAAGTTAAAAACAATCTCTAAGGTACAATTCCAATAGAAAAGGAGAACTTAAATTGAAATGGAAACTCCATGTGATAGAGTGGGAAAACTTCCACCATCTCACCACTAGATAACTAGAAAAATTGATAGAATCCAAATTTCTATGTCCAAAACATATTTTGGAGTTCTTGAGGATTTATGATAAATTTATTAAACTACATTGCATGTCATATTGTTTTATTATAACTGTATTGATAGTAATTGTGGTGTGGAACAAGATTATTATGGGTTTACACTGGTTGATTTTCAAATATTTAGTTGTAAATAGGAACTATTTATCATGATGACAAATAAAAAGTAAATATTATATTTCATTAATTCATCAAATGATAAGTGTATTGTCATTTTTCAAGTGAAAAGATTTTATATGGGTGACGATGATGATGATGATTATATGAATTTATATGAGGCTTTTTCTACTAATATGCAGTTTTTAGATGATAACAATGACTATAATAAATATATATTCCATGCAATATGAAATTAACATGATGAAGGAATATTATAAGACACTAAAGTAGCCTCCTAATTGTTTGGGTAACTATTTTATTTTATCTATTTTTTAAAAATTACATTTTTAAAATCTATCTATTATTAACTATTAAATATTTAATTATTTATAGGTTATAATATATATTATTTTTGTGTTAAATTTATTTATTCGACGGTTATGGATAAACATCTTTTGATTGGAAACCCAATGTGCATCGTTATGTTTTGGCTGAATTTATTTATATAAAAACCCATATATATGACTATGATATTTAAATTTATAATTTTTTAAAATTTTAGAATTAAGATTTATATAAAATAGATTATCTTTCATATTTTGTTTGTTAAAAATCATGAAATAATTTTTTTTAATTTACACATGTGTGATATAATTTTTTTAGATACATATTTTTGTTATCATAGTTTTTAAATGTACACTTTAATAATAATACACATAAACACCTAATTCTATTACGTTTCCAATTTAAATGATGAACACATAGACAGAAGAATATTTTCTGAGATATATGTTTTTTTCATATTATTAAATATTTTTTAATATAATTTTTTAAGTAAATAAAACTATCTAATCTAAAAAAATATAGGAACACTAATGTGTCTCTTATTGATTCACATCATACATATAAGTATTCACTTTCTTTAGTAAGGAAATTAATTTCTAGAGTTGGTAAATGTGTTATTACATGTTTACAAAACTGTCACATTCCCATGGAGACAAGATAATATAAAATAATTTTGATGATGATAATAACTCAATTAGTACAATTGCAACACATTTTACTAGTTATATCATCATACAAAGCGATTGTAGGATTAACATTTTATATCTTGATTGGAAGTTTATCAAAAATATTGAGAATGATAAGTTGTGGGAGTACATAATAGTAATAAATCTCAATTGATTTATTTCGATCTCATTTTTCAAATATTATATAATTTAAATGAAAAATATTTAATTTATTCATTTACAAATGAAATTAATTTTGACGAAATGAAATAAATTATGAAAATATTTTTATCTTTAGTTGTGGTTAGACGGATAGATTTAAAAAATGGAAAATATTTTGTTTTTGGTATGTTACACAATTGAAAACACCTGCCTCAATTATAATTTTTTAAATTCACTAATAAGTAATATATTTTTTGTTAGCCAATACGATGAAGCATTTATGATATGATATTTATTTTAAATTTTCAAATTTCTTCAATATTAAATGATTAATTATTTGTTTATTGTTATATAATAGGACTCTTGGAGATCTCAAAAAGTGATCCAGTTGTAAAATGAATACACCCATATGTTATCACATGGAGGGTATCCTTCAATAGAAGAGAAAATGTTTCCATAAAAGTTTGATGCATTAAGAACTCAATCTACTAGTAGTTTAAAAGAGGTACTCATTAGTCCTCCATATCCTCCCTCTCTCTATGAAAATTTAAATGAGTGAGATGAAAAAAATAAATTGTATTTTTCTAAGACATCTGAGGAAGGATCTATAAAAATCCTAAAAAATTAATTTTTATTTTCAATGAATTTATCCATTTGTTAAATTAAAAAACATTAATATTTCATTGTAATTTTTCATTTTAAGATGACCATCAGATGAAATAGATTCATGGTCATTTTATTCTTGAGGGTAGGATGGAAAAAATAGATACTACTTTAGGAAATCCGGAATACCTCAAAAATATTAAAGGATATGATGTTGGTATTAGTGTTAGGATAGGTTTTGGTCATCCAAGTAATAAATCAAAAGGAACTTAAATAAATTCCTTAAAATATTATTTGAAATACCCGAAACATTCCATGGAAGATAAAATTCAATCATCTTTACAAGATATAGCTGAACAATTAATGATATAATTAAATCTTTATTGGCCTACCTGACCTGGCCAGCATACCCAGCCTACAGAACCTACGAACACGGATCCCCCGCCTTCTTATTTAGACCCTACCATATACTATAATTTTATGTTATAGATCCCCATGTACTTATTGTACTGTAATGAGTCATACATATTTTTTGGGGTTCCATACATCACCAAATTATGAAGTTAGTTCAGATTAGAATGTCAATACATGATATTATTCATCCAACTTGTCTACTACAATTCCCCGCCAAAGAGGATACTAGAGTTAGAGATTGTATGAGTTATATTTTACTTTAGATGACTAACATTCTTCATTATCTAAATTACACGATATGCATTTTTTATTAAATATTATTTATATTTGATTAAAATATTTGTTATATCTTTTTAAATTAAATTTATATAAGAGTATACTAGATCTGATGAATTATTTCAAACGAATGTAAAGGTTCAAGAACCAATAAATTCAAATACTTCTGAATTTTTTGATGGACTAAAATGATTATATGAGGTTTATTATTCCTTGGATAATTTTTTAGAGTATAGGATGAAATAATATATATATGGTAGTGTCTATAGAATAAGAATAATCAACAAATATTTCATTGATCTAGTAGATTTTTATCATATCACTATGCGTATATTTTAGTTTTTTTATGTAAGTAAATTTAGGTTCTGATTTTTCTTAATTTATAGAAATTTTATTTCAAGTGACTAAATATATTGATTATTCAATTAGGTATTTATGCACACTTCTTATTCAAATTGTTACCACTAGTGTTTAAAGTCTTACAAGTGCTAAATTCATTTCAATGGATATATAATATGTGGAAACTCCTACTATAGTTTCATATATTTTAGATAGATTAATGAATAAATATTCACAACACTGTTTTTTCATTATTTAATGGGTAAAAATACTCAGATGATTATGAAGTAAAATAAATTATAATTTTATTAATTTTGAACTTTTTATATTGTACGAGTCATTAGATATTAGGAATATTCCGCCCAAATGAATTTAAAAAATATATATTTTTCTCTTTTTTTGTTGGTGTTCCTAAAAAAATAGAATCTTTTTAGACAAGTAAGTTTTATTATTTTTTATTAGTTTATTATTAATTATTATTGTTTATATATGTTTTATAGTATATATATATATATATATGAAGATGCATTTCATGGATTTTTATTTCAAAATTTTCACTTTTTGATGAAGTATCTAAATAAAATTGAATATGTGGAAGAAATAATAAAAAAATTATATTTGATAATATTTCATTTTATATATATAAATTTTGGAAATTATTTTCAATTTAATTTTTTATAACCACTATTTCCTCATCAAAAAAGGAAGCGTGGAATGTTTTTATTTTATTTTATGATTCATGTAAGAGATAGTCACAACAATCGTAACAACTAAATTTAATATGGTTAGTTATATTTATTAATTTATGTTTTATATAATAATATTCTATTTTATAATATTATAATATTCATTATTATTGTATCTTATCAATGGTAACAAGTCTTAAATGAATGATGAGCTTAAAAATATTTTCTGTTTGTTTGAAAATTATTTCTTAAGTAAGTTTGTGATTTCAATTTTGAGGTGTATCTCTTTTCATTAAAGTTAAAAAAAATTAGTATTTAGATACTGATTTTGAGCCCAAATTTTTTATATTCCTTTTAATTTGACATGGTTATTGCATTTTCTGTAAAGCATTATGAATTTATAAAAAATCTCTATTCTACACAAGCCATTAAATTTTCAAGTATGTATATTTTAGTTAACTTTTTTAAAAATTAGTAATATTGAAATTTTTTTTATTAATGTTTTATATTTTTTTTGTTATTAACATTTCATATGATTCATGTATGTTTCTATAAATTCATTTTAAGGAAATGGGTATTTATAAAAGTTTGTTTCTTCTTCTAATTGGTATATTTTCGTTGATTATATAGGGTTGTTCTTTTCGTTATATTAGTGTATTATGTGGAGTATATAAATATGTTAAAAAAATGTTAAAGTAATTTTATTCATTTTCTATACGTTATTTATTCATAGTTAACATTTTTAATATGTTTTCGGATAATTATAATATTAAAATACATGTAATTTAAGGCTTTTATTACGATTGTCACCAAAAAATTCTAATTATTTCCCATTTTATTTCATTAAACTATAAGAAAAATACCTTTTACAAGTTTATCTTCAATGAAATATTCCATGAAAAGTTATTTGATTAAATTTATTTTTTTATTTTTGGTAATTATTACCTGATAGGTTATAATTAATACTCACTATATCTTTATTTTCTCTAATTAGCATACAAAAAATATCTATCTAGTGCAATGTTTTTATTCGGGTGATTTTATGATTAGATTCGTTTTTTATTCGAGTTATATTTTCTAAAAGTATAATATATTATAATTTAATTATTTTTTGGTCCACCATCAATGAAAGATCATTTATTTTTCTTTTCCAGAATCAATAATTTATATCATAATATAAAGGACTTTCTATGTGAGAAAAATATGTCAACACATAAAAATTGTCCTTCTAAACCTTCAAAAATAACTAATTCTATTTTTTATCCAGTTGCGAACATTTTTGGAATTCAAGGCTAAGTTCTCATCCAAAAAAATAAAATTTTATTCGCTAATATAATTATCTAACAGTAAAATTATGTTACTTTTTTTAGTAATTTCTGATAAATGGAGGCTTTTCACTAAAATTATATTACAAAAAAATTAAATATGTGACATAAAAACACAATAACCATAAAAAAAATTCAAACACTTAATACCACTTAGATACATATATATTGAAAATTATTTTCTCCTTTTTTTATATTAATAATTTTTTTCAAATATATAGTTAGTTATTTTTTAATAACTTCTTTTTATTTACAAAATTTTCCTTGTAAGATCTATTATTTTTTTCATTTTAATATATCTTGTAACTGTGTGATTGTAACTTTTTGTTTTCTTTTTACTAGTGATATATGGATTATATTAAAAACTTTTAGTAATTATATGAAAATATTTATTATTTAGAATCCATATACGAAAATCATTTTCTCATTTTGGATTTGAATTACATTACACTCTGGATTACTATTTCATTCTACAATAAATTTTTTTATGTACACGAATTTTATTGGGTATCCCTTTGAATTAGTATATCCCAATATTTTTAAGTACCATTATTCATATTCCTTTGAAAATCATGGATATAGAACCAAAATCAAACATATAAATCCCTTCCTAGATATATCCTCTTTTAATCAGATCACATTTTCATAAATAATAGACATGTAAAAAAAATATAGACTGGTTTCCGACTTGGATTATTCAATACTAATATGATGAATCAAAAAATGCATATAAATATACACCTTATATAATATCCATATGTTCTCATGACAAGATAAATCAGGAATGTAATTAAAATCATGGATCTTAGAAAAACAATCATTAAAAAATCATCATCATTTTTTTTATTTCTGTTTAAATGCTAATAAGTTGTTTGGTTGTGGTTGCATTTTTATTTAAAAAATAATGTTTAATATTACATTTCAACAATTAGAAGTGTTCAAAAACAGATTCTTTTGTCATAATAGGTGTCTAATATCACTGGATTAACATTTTTAACATTATGTTTTATGTTTTAAAAGTTTATTTACTTTTTGTGTTGAATTGGTGGACATTATAATAAATTTATAATGATAAAAAACGATTTTCAATTATATTGTTCTGTTTGGTTAGGTTAAATTTAATTTCTTATATATGTTCATTTTTTTAGTTTAAAATGAAATATAATATTAAAAACCATAAAAACTACCCCTTTTCTTTAATTGATTATTAAATTTTGTGAGTTGAATCTTACTATGGTTCCTATTGAGTCTTCACTCTCACTCCTTTCATGTTCACATTATTTAACATTAACTTTCACATATAGAATTTTATGTAGAAGAATGTAAATGGGGACGGATAATTATATTGTTGATGATGTAGTTGGGAATTTGTGTTGTTTGTAAGGTCACTTAAAGAGGATAGAATGAGAGAGGATAACATTAATAAGAGGATTTATGCAAGAGTTTGAGTCTTCACAGAGGTATAAGGGGAATTCATCATGTATAATAGAAAAATGTTTTAGAAAAATTTTATTGAGTTTTATTTTTTATTTAATATATTTTATTTATCAGTTTTCAGATCTCGGTAAATGTATTGTAACCATTATATTTATTAAGAAAAATTGACATTCCATATTGGTTTTTTAAACCCGATGTGGAAGAAAATCAGACTACAATATTATTAATAAATTAAATCGAAAGTACATCTAGGAAGGAATTTCAATATTGGTTATTACAAATAACGGATGTAGAATAATATTTTCAATGTCAGTTTTCATAAAAAACCCATTATGAATGCCTAAAGCAATAACTATAAACTTTAGTTTTTTTTAAAAAACAGATGTTGAAAAAGTATTTCAATGTTAATTTATTTAAAAATTGATGTTTAAAGTTGAACTATATTTTTACAGATTGAGAAATTGCATTAATTCAATTTCATTTATAAAAAAATCCAATGTCAAAATGTACATTATTTAATTTTAATATCAGTTTTTTGGTAAAAAAAACTTGGAAACGTATTTTTAACATCATTTTATGTATAAAAACATTGAAATACCGATTGATTTCACTTTTCTAAAAATGTTAAGACATTATTTTTATTAAAAATAATTTAAAAAATTATTATTTATAACCATCCCTTTTTAAAGATTGGTAAAAAATGGTCATTAAAAACTAAAAAAAACTGACGTGAATATATATTTTTCCACTAGTGGAAGTCAAATCAAATCATTTGTCACATATCATATCAAATCCAGTACTATCCAATGTACATGTAATGTCTCACTAAGTATCATTACATGTTAGGCTGGCTTTGACACTTGTACCCAGACATAGACAATTTTACGCATCAAGAGTCCAGATATATGCATTGAATATATAGTGCATAGAAACACCATAGAAAGTGATCCTACCAATAGAGTCTAAAAATCCTTATAAAAACAATGCTATGAAGCATATGAACATCCTCTTAATGAACACATTGATAGTATCAGTGGATGAGTCTATTACTACACCTTACACCTAAGTACCTAAGGTTTCCCATGTGTTACATTTCCTAAACAATAGCCATCAAATACATTCTTTGAAAACCATTTCATAAATACCTATAACAAATAATTTAAAATACCATTGATTTTACCCAAAAGGGGATACCCATATTTTCACAAAAACCCATTTTACACCCACAATTCAATCATTCCAAATCATTTATAAAATAATTTATAAAAATAAATGTAAATTAGTTCATAAAATTTAAATTAGATATGGAACCACCTACCTCAAACATAGGTCACACACACCTGTAATAGGATCCACCAACAAGGGAGAACATAAAGACAAAACAGAGTCCCTAGAATCAATCCTTAAATCATAGAATAAATTCAATAGGAAAAGAAATCAGTGGACCGTACATATCACAACATACTCAATGAACCTGCACACCACAACAAAAAAAAACTGGAAGGTTAACCACCAGAAGAAGATCACACAATAGAAGTAGAAACAATCTTGAATATTATAATCCTAGGTCAATGGATCCATAAATCTTGCACAATGGTGCTACTATGATCAATAACAATAAATAAGTACAAGGATATCTTTCATGGATAGATTCACTACAACCACAATGAAGATTAATATCTGAATGAAATGACCAGAATAGAGAAGAGATCCCCAAATTATTTTATGATAGATTACAGGTCTCGAGAGAAAAGTCTCACATATACTTAAAAATTAATCTCCCATGTAGTTCCATAAAAATAAAAATTCCGGATATTTTAATTTCTTGAAACCATTTCAAGATGTGATTTTATTAATTAATAAAAGATGCAAAAAAAATTGGACCACCTCAGATTAAAATCCTAACTTTGACCATTTCATGCCTTGAACCCAATTCATTATGTGTAAACCTCTCAAAACTTGAATGAATCGACAAAATATTCCTAACAACCAATACACGATGCGTAAACATTCCTGATGTGAAAATTCATTATAGGTAGTGAACAATCTTGACTCTGAGGAACGAATCTAAACCATCTTCGATGTTCTTTTATCTCAAAGAGAACCCCTCAAAGACTATGAAAATTTTATACCTGGACTCCATGAATTACGAAAATCATAAATCTCAAAATATTATGTAATTATCCCTTTAAAAGGATCTCTACCACTAGAAGACCCAAAATATTCCCATACAAAGAGGGAAATGATAAAACAGATGATAAATAACTGAATGTGGGTAATGGGATGCTACAATATATATATATATATATATATATATATATAGACACACACACACATATAGGATGTTTATATTCCACCAAAGAACATGGTAGCATATTATCCCCATTGTAAATGGATCCATAATTCCCTATACTATCATCCCAATAGCCCAACCCATTGATTTACCCACACGCCAACCCAAAATAGGTCATGCACTAGCCTTGTGGACACCACCCACCATCACCCTTACATTGTCTTCTTCATATAACTTCCCTACCCTAGCCACACTTTTATATTCCCACATCAGAGACTGCTTCCCAATAATCTTGTGCCAGTATATGGCACCACATTTCCCAGCATATACCACCACGTAGTGTGAGATAGACCACCATCACCTCTATAATCAAGTGGGGGTCCACATGCACCACCTCTCATCATTTTATGAATTTGTACTGTTGTCTTGAGTACCACCAGCCTCACTATCGAGTAAGGATCCTCTTGCACTACCACCCACACCCATTGGTTTGAGCCTTCAATCATATTGTAATCAGTACTAAAGGTTCCGGGCATAGTGGAAACATGTGATGGATCATCCCCAATTTTTGTTTATTTTCCTGATCAATGATCAATATAAAATTTACAAAGAGGAAAATTTCATGTTTAATGGAATTGATTCAATGAATACCCAAATTTGAAAAAAAAATCTGATCCAAAATGCATGTTCTTCATATATTATTTACAATCAATTTAAAAAGAATTAATATTTTCCTTGTGAGAAATTCATTTTTCATTAATGAATATTAAAACATATCTATGCTTTACCATAATTATATTTTAGTAATAAATGGTAGATTTCCCTCTAGAATTTATCCACACATGTTCACAAACTCTCTGAACATCGCCATAGAAATCTTCGAGTTTATGCATGGTATATCTGGATGTTTGTGTTCTTCTTTTTTGATTTCCATGAGAATCTATTCCAAATGATTCATTTTGATCTATATCTAATTAAGAGTAGAGGGTGGATGAAGATAGCTTTATTATATTGGGAGCATTCATGAGGAAAGGAGATCCGTAGGGATTCAAGAATATTTTCTAGATTTTATAATTCAAAACAATAGAAATGAATTGGCTCTTATGAAAAACAATATAATTTGTGTTATATACCAACATGGTTTGAAATAAATAATTAAAAAAGTTCCCTTTATTATTTATTTATTACATGTCGAACCCTGTGTCTAAAATAATAATAATATTATTATTTTTTGACATATTCTAAACTCGCAAATTAAACTAACTATTATTTAATCAAATAATGTTTATTATTTATTATTCATCGCCAAACAATTAAAATATATGTTTCATTCCTCCATAATATTTCTCGTGACATGAATAATGTATATTAATTAATTATATAAATATAACTGCATTATTATCTATTAAATAAATAAATATCATATTCACTAAATTGAAAATAATTATTTATTAATTATTATGATCACATAATATTCTCTCGAATAACTAATAATATGCATAATCAGGAAAAAAATAGTAATTATTAAACCAGATAAGCGAATTATATTTATTCAACTTGTAGAATGATAAATAAATAATACATTATTTAATTGATATAATGGATACACTCAGTGTGTGACCCTCTAGGCTTCTTTCTTAGTGTCATTAGGGAAAATATCCTAAATTCCAAGTTTATCATATAGAAACACATAATGGAAACCATTTAGAAATAATTTAATATCACAATGACATAATACCTCATATAGACTCTCATTTTTTAATTTAATCCCTTTATCATCATATCACTATTCAAGTAGTTGGATTCTGGTCCCATCAACATATGTGATCAATATGTCTCATTCTTTGACTTTTCAGAAATCAAACTTACTTATAAAACATCATGGGTATAGATTAATTTTTCCTATATAATTTCCTTCAAAGGCCCTCAGATATCAACTTTTGTTAAATAAAATAAGGAAAAAATATTTTCTCACAATATTCATTAATGAAATATTACTAATGAAGCACCCAACATATCCTATATTATTAAGAACATATTTCATCATGATTTTTTATAATACATCAATGTAAGTGACTTATAATACTCATTCATAATAGTATTAATGTCTATAGATCAATACACACATCCATAGATATGAACATCCAATGATACATATAAATGTGTATTTCTTATTATATGGTATTGTTATCATAATATCCTACATTGGATATTATGAAGTTCATACAACATGAGAATGTTACTCAAATTCCTATGAGTCTCCAATCCATATTTCCTACATTATTTTTGTCCCTAAAATTTTTTCATCTGGATATAGAACATATAATTTAATAATACTTCCATGTAACTAATGGGTTATCATCATAGTAAGGAAATTCTATGACCTATTAGTTTGGAAAATACACTTAAGAAATTGTAAAATTCTATGTTACATAGAAGAAAAGTCATGATGTGATAATGAGATTATTAATATTAAATACAAAGAATATACTTTGTCATAAAGTACACAGTTGATGGTTCTAGGGAACGAATTCTAACAGACTCCCACATTCACTTGATCTTATGCTTTCACCATTCAATATTCTAGCAATCATTTGATACTCATGATTCAGTTGAGATAGAACTTTAGTCAAGGGTACTTCCTTGTTTTATTCTATAGTAACACTTCTCAAATCAATTCACCCCTTTGATAAATATCCCTCAAGCGGTGATACTTTCGGAGCATATTCTTTTTTCATCAGTGTAATATTGGCCCTATTCCAAGAGCCACCTCTATATTGTTATCACAATACAATGTGATAGGTTCTTTAATTCTAGGTATAACATCATGATCCAAGATAATGTTTCGTATCCAAATGGATTACCTGGCTATATCGAAATCCATTATCTACTTAGACATTTCAATAGAATCAGTGAAAACATTCTTATTTGAATGCATTCAGCCCACAAATCCTCCTTTGAGAAATAAACAATATCTTAACTGTGACTTTAGATGATTATGATCTATTTGAAAACTAGAATTTGTATGACCAAAAATAACTATATATTCATACCCTCCATACACTAGTAACACATTATTTGTTCTTCTCAGATACTTTAGGATATCCTTAAGAGAATACGAATACTTTGCTCTTGTATCTTCTTGATATATTCCTACCATTATCAATGCACAGGGAACATTAGGTTTAGCATATAACATAGAATACATCATTAATCTGATCACTAAATCTTATGGGATCTTACTCGTTATCTCTTCCTCCCATTTAATATGGGGACACATTTTTATAGAAATACTTATAGAATGTGAATGTAGAACCAATCCCCTCTTGAATTATTCCGTAGTAAATCTATTTAGTTTTTAGTCAATGTGTGTACTTTGACTTATTCTATGTAGCCTCTTGGATCTATAAAAAATGATTTGGATCCCTAGAATATAGGCCACTTTAGCTAAGTCCTTCACAGAGAAACACATTTTGAACCAGTTCTCAACAGACTATATGTCTGGTATGTCATTTTTAATAAGTACTATTTCATGAACATATACTATTTGGATGAAAACTACATTTCCACTATACCTCTTGTAAGAACATGGATCAAATTCATTCTAAATAAAACTAAATTAATTTATATCTTCATCAAATTGAGTGTTCCCTGACCTAGATTCTTTCTTAAATCCATAACTGGATCTCTACTAATTTCATACCTTTTGGTATCACCTGAAGTCAAAAACCCTTATTTTTGTGTCATATTGACTTCTTCGTAAAGTTTCCCAGTAAGGAAAGAAGTTTTCAAATCCATCTTCTAAATTTCATAGGCATTTTAATCTTCTATAGAATATAGATTTCTTATGGATGTAAACATATAAACTAGAGAAAAGATCTCAACGTAGTAAATTCTATAACATTACTAAAACCCAATAGCCACTAGACTATCTTTATAATTATTTAATTTACCTTTCAAGTTCATTTTCTCTTGAATGACACATGTTTTTAACTAATATTTCAATTTTAAATTAAGATCATGAACATTGAGTCATACCAAGAACATTGTTTATCATATTTAGGTATGACTAATTCCTAAACGTCACAAATGACATATAAATAAGTATCCAAAATTTTCAAAATAATGTAAATATATTTTATTAGTTTTGAGTATGTGATGCATTTTTTAAAATAAAATATAAATTTTAAATAAAAACATGCACTTGGAGTAATATTGGTCACACAGTGTGTATGATCGACCATTGGATAATTCCTTCACATAAAAAAAGACTTAATTATTTTTTATATAATGTATCAAGAAAATATAAATGTGTCATATAGTGTTTATCATGTCACGATTATATTGTAATAAAATGTGAAATTAAACTAAAACCATGATCATTGAGTTATATAGGTCACATTGTGTATCAGTTTGACTTGAGAGTGATTCCTAAACATAAAAAATTACTCATGTATATTTTTCCTAAAGTATCCTATCAATATTATCATGTTATAAATTTATGTTTGGAACAAAAATTTCTATTTTAAATTGATAACATACACTTTGAGTAATATTGAGCACAAAGTGTATGAGATTAAGGTGTAGCTGAATCCTATAAGTCATAAATGACTTGTAGACCATTTTCAAAAATTATCAACACAATCTACTTTTTTCTTGTTTTGAGTATGTGTTGTGTTCTTATAACTAAAATTCCAAAAAAAAGGTTAAAAAGACACACTTGGAGTCATACAAGTCACACTGTATCTCATATTGATATTTGGATGATTCCAATATGTCAAAATTGGCATGAGGATCATATTTTATAAAGTACAAAACAATAAAAATCTTTTACCTTGATTTTTAGTATTTTTGGGTTGTTTTTAACCAATATTTCAATTTAAACTAAAAATAAACTCTTTGAGACATAATCGTTAGACCATGTGTCATTTTTGATGTGAGATTGATTCTTAATCATAAAAAATGACATAAGATTTATTTTAATAAATTATCATGAAAATTTGAGTTTGTTATCTCATTTTTCAATGCAAAAAAACATGATTTCAACAAAAATATCATTTTTAAATAGATAACATACAATTTTAGTCATGTAGCAAACAACATGTATCTTATTGAGGAGAAGATGATTCCTACATGTCTCAAATAATTAATGGGTCGCTTTCATAGTGAATAAAAAAAATATGAATGTGTTTTCTTGTTTTTGATTATGTTACATTTATATTGAAATAAAATGTAAATTTAAAATAAAAAACACACAGTTGGAGTTAAACTCGAAACATGGTACGATAGATTGACCCGTGGTTGATTTCTACAAGTCAAAAATTACTTTATGATCATTGTAATAATCTATAATAACAATATAAATTCATTTTATTGGTTTTGAGTATTTTATTTAAGTCAAGATAAATAAATTAACTAAAATAAGCATCCAATAAAATTTATAAGGAAATCAACAAAAAATATTAGATAAAATGATGAGAGAAGTAACGAAATGTGTAGTAAGAGTTCACATCTTCATTATGCATATATACATTCTGACACAATGTATTTTTCCAATTCAATTCTATAAAAATCAATTTTCCCTTTTGATTATGAAGACTATCGAAAGTCTTGGCAGTACGTTAAAATATCAAGTAAAGGACTAAAAAATATTTTAAATTAAATTTTAATTATTATTGAAAAAACAACTTCGGGGATAATTGTTTGTTGATAGGTTAAGATATCTTTCAAAACATTTCAAATGTAATAACTATAATCATTGACATTAACTTTTTCACGCACTGTATAAACATAGATAAAAATATGTAATTTGTTTTTATATATGATTTTTTAGTGAAATATAATTATATATACCATAATATTTGCCCATTTTTAGAAGTCGATAGGCTTCCTGTGCACATGGAAAGTCCTCATGTGATGATTTTGAGGATATTTAAATGCCTCCCTATCATAACATAATTTTCATTAAAAAATAATATAAAATATATAAAATGAATTTTATTTATAAAATGTTTAATGTAGTGTATTAAAAATTTAAAAATGTCATCAGGTGTGGTTGATTTTTTAGGTATTATACATTGAATCTTGAAAATAAATTTGTGGAGTATCTAAATTGATTAAAATGAGAAACCAATACCACCTAAAGAAAAGGAATAAGTAAATAATTTAAGGATCATATATTTTACAAGATTAAATTGTATATTTTTACTCTCACATCATGGATATTAATAATATTATGTCATCCCCACGTTTTCTTTCAAATATTTTGGCCATTTTTTCCACTATTACTTCATATTTCTTTTGTTTAAAGGAGAATAGTTATGTTGTAGTGATGTGAGGACTAATAAATCCATGTATATGTTCACAGGGGTTTCCAAAAAATATTATTGATATATATTCCTTTTAATAATATAAATACCATTTATTAATAATTAACATAGTAGATAAACTATTGGAAAAAAATTATGAAAAAACATCACTCAAGACCAAGATTGTATATAATGCCCTATCTATACATTTTTTATTAAAAATAAATGTTAATTATATTATTATTTTTTAATGTTGTATATGCATGTACATGTAATGTTAGTAATTGTGGATGTTAAAATGGTGGGGAAGTTGAAAATTCTGAATTTCTTTTTGATTGATTGGTTGGTTATTTTGATTGTTTTGATTTGACATTCTATTTCACCGCTTCCCATTACCCATCTGTAATAAAATTCATTAGTTCCTGTCTTTTTTCATTAATTGTTAATGTTTTTTTCATAAAAAAAATAAATTGTAATTGAATACCATCTTATCGAAATATAATTTTACAAAATCAAACATGAATGATCTAAATGTTCCAAAAAAAACTCTGTTGTATGAACATCCAAATCATCTAGCAGAATAGGTAGCTCAAATCATTTCTCAAGAGCAACATGAATCCCACTCTCACATAACACATTGGAAGTTCATTATTTTGTATAATATATTTTTGGATATTTAACATTTTAACCCTCAAAACAAAGTGGTGGGTTGGTGTTGGTAGATATAAATCACAATCATTTTTACCCATTATAATATCAGTACATAATGGTATTAGTGTCTGCCAAATTCATGCTTCACAAAAAAAAATGACAAAATTGATTTCTTATTGAAGGGTAACCCTTTGAGTTTAATGGCTCACCACAAAGATGGTGGGGGTGTGGATGCATCTTTATGTAGTGGTTGTTGTTATGTTGTTTCTTCTCTTTGATTTCTTCCCATAATATTATTTATTGTATAATATCAATTATTTTTTTCTTATATAGAATCTATCTTTGACTTTATCTCATCAATTTTATTTTATTTATCCCCTTATTCATTTATTTTCTCAAAATATGTTTGGGGTGACACCTGAAAACCCTCACCTCTGATGTAACCATATTATTCTATCCACTTCTAGGCCACTAATAATAGTCATTCATCAGGTACATCTAATGATAATTCCAGTGTCTAAGATAGAAAAAATATATGAAAATAAGTAATCATTTTTATGTAATACCAATTTAATGTAGGGAAAAATTATTATGTCTTACTTACACAGGATTCCCATACTTTTTTTGTTTTCATCTATCAGTTATTTACGCAACCCTCCTTCTATGTCACAATATTTGGAATAGAAGTGGATTTGGATATTGATCCACCAATATGAATATAAAAAGAGGAAAATAATTATGTTGTAACTTCAAATCATGCAAAATCATTAATATATATTTAAAATACATACCATTTTTTCAATTGATGCATACCTCATCCCTGCTTCACAGTAGGGGTACATTAGATTCTATTCACACTTTTGGTTTTCCAAACTCAGTTGTTTTTTAATAAATTAATGATTCTTAATCAAAGTTATCAATACGCATATTTTTAAGAAATTTATTACCAATCACTATGTACTAGAAAACCATTATCCTCAAGAAGAAAAATAGATACATTACTAATTTATTGGTTTATCGGTTAATAATACATCTAGGGTGGGTGAATATTTATTTTCCCATCAAAATATCCAATATTATACTTCATAAAAATTTTCACGGATCCTCTATGAGCCTTTACAGTTCATTAATAGCAATTTCATTCAGAATCTATCTTGTATAAATACACTCTACACATGATAATGAAAATAAAATCCTTGTTTCATTATTGTTTTACTAAAATAAATAAATTTCATAATAATTTTACCCTAATATATTCTCAAATTAGTGGCATAATTTTGGGCGCAACAATATTCCATGTAAATATATAAACTAGATTATGCATTCTAGTTGTGGTGCCAATGTAACTACTGAACATGGCCCTGTTAGGGTTAACAGGATGGTCACAAGTATTCTATCCAGCCTCAAATTTGATGCCTCATCTTTTTACCATAATATTTTGGTTAACACCTTCATTTTATGATTCTTATTTATTATGAGACATAGGTTTCTCACAGTATACTGTTTCCTTGTATTCAACACTATAAATATGTTCTCCCTCTTTATTTGTAGCATCAGTATGTGATGAAACGTATTGTAACTCTATATTGGGAGCATGAACATGTGTCAAATTCATTATCAACATAATTGGTTGAATATTTAAATTTTATTTCATAAATGAAATAGTTACCAAATAATAATATGAGGTACAATAATGTATATTACAAACAATATAACATATTTATCATGATTTATTTTCTTAAGGTTGATAGGATTTGACTCCTCTATCGAGTATCCAAAAACCCTCATTGTGGTCTCCTCTGACATATAATACATTTTCTATATTGGGACCACATCAAAATGATTTCAACATCCCAATGAAAGGTTCATCCTTAATTGAATTGACATATAACCAATCAGTGGGTTTTGTTAATAACCGTACAATTGACCAATTTATAATTGTAGGATTGAAAATATAAAATAATTATACAACTTGTGATTCAATTATAAATGGCTCATCTTTTTACCATTCCTTACTGAAATCCACTTTCATGATTTCAAATCCATTTATTTTATCTCAACTCCAATTATCAATGCACTTTCATAGAAAATCATCACTTTGAATGTTGTATAATCCAACTCCCATATTTGCTAGATGATGCCAAAGTATGACATATTCATATAAATTGTACGAGATACATGCATAACATTATCCACAACTTTAACTCCATTATTTTTCATGGTACTCTGTTTATTGGGTTCATTTGTATAGAACTTATAACCCTTAATTACATTTCCATTATAAGATAATACATGAAAGCATTACACTCTATCAATACATCAATGTTGTTAAAAAATTGAATACAGATTTTTAGTTTACACCATAAAAATACAGTCTCAAAATGATCCAATAAACTATTAATTATGTGTATTTGATATCCATATTTCATAACATGATAGATTTAAATTCCTAAGAATTTTTTTTCGGGTTTTAACATATATTATAAAAATTAAATTTTCATTAAAAAAATTATGGTGATAGTTTTCTTACTCTATAAAGTTTATTGAAAAAAATATATTATGGAAATTCCATTGGCCATAAGCCACTCAATTATATTTTGGTAGAACAATTCTTTCCTATCAAACACGTAGTTAGTATAAAATTTAACAGATTCCTAAAAATAGATCACTCTAAAATACATCGTTATGAATGAATTCAATTTTTCTCATACCCTTTCAAAATTTTCATATATATTTCAATAGGGTACATCCATCTATAATGAAAAAACCAATATAGGTGAATCTATTAAACCAAGTGAACCATCATGTGAACCGTCATATCAGAGAATGACAGTGGAAATAACTTCTCTAATTCACAGAATATGACACTAATTTTATTTTCCTTTGATGTATATAGATTTGAAAAGAAAATTGAGCCTAGAAATGTTATGATAGAAATTCTTGGGAAAAAACAAATATAAATCTACAAGTGTAATATCTTACATCAAAACATGATAGTCATTTGATTTTATACCCTTTAACTATTATTCATTCATTGATACGATAATCTTGATATTTGATGAATTCCCTTATGGAACCATTACATCAATCAAGAATTTTCAAAACAGATATGTGTCTTTCCTAGTTAAAGTGAAATTAGATAGAGGAAGAAAATTCTATTTTTTCACTCCTCGCTAGTACCAACTATTTCCATATCCTCTATTAATAATTTCCATCGTAGCCTTAATTCTATCCTTTTTTGGTGTATTTGGTAAAATTACAATGAAATTATGACATACATTTTTTCACATGCATGAAATCAAGTAAATTCTGAATGTAAAAACAATTATAGTATGGTAATTTAAAAAAATTATCTATTTTTACAATTGGTTTTTATATGATTTTTCGAAATAGTTTTACGAAATGCATTGCACATATATTTTACTTTCTCAAACAGTTGATCACCTGTTTGTGGAGATTATGTTGTTTGTTCTTCTAAAATCACATCAAATGGTTTCTATCAAGATCAATATTTATGTATTCAGTTTAGAAATTTGTGATGTCTCAGAAATAGAGTCTTTAATGAATGTTTAAATGTAATTGACTTTGTACCTTTTTTTCAAATGGGACACCGCTGAGTTCCTTTAATTCTATATCTTATCAAATTTCCATAAGAGGGATTGTCATTTTTATTCCTATAAAACATGGATCCAAATGGGAAATATTCATTTATGTAAGAATAATGAAACTTGACACCTAACCCTTACAATAATTTTGAATCACCAATAAATTGATTTAAATAAACATCAATATCATTACTTAGTTGTTTTGGTCCTAATATAAGTGGGGATAACATAATGTATTTTCATTTCATGCATAACCATGGAGTCAGGTTATAATTTACCCACATAATCGACCATGTATTATGATATATTTTTTTAAAACTAAAATGATTCACCCTATCGGTAGATAGAACAAGACACAAGTTTCTTGACATATTTCCAAATTTCAGATACTCTTGATCAATTTTATTCCACTGAAGATAGTATATCGGGTGATGAAGTTTACCATCATTAAATATTGTATCTTCATGCCATAACAATTACCTTAGAGTATACTCACTTCCATAAAGGATTCTAAACCCTATATTGATTTTAATGTACCATACAAATTTCATAGGACCTGGTTCATCTTTCTTGTGTTGAGGCACACCTCACTTTGGGTATTTTTGTAGCGATTTATGGTCCTTATGAAATAATATAAAGTCATTTTGATTGACATATATTCTCTTAGAGATCATACCCATTGAAGATATTATTCATTAATAATCATATAGAAGGAAAGGAAGATCATTATATTCTAAGATCATTTCATTGAAGAGAGAAAGTAGATTGTTAAAAATGTTTTCACTCCATCAATTTCTAGATTTTATATTATATAGCTTTATTATAGCTGATAATTCTATATATTTAGTAAAACCATGACATAGTTGAATCATTTCATAAATATTTATATTCTCAAATAATTTTTAAAAATCAGAAAGTTCATTTTCAACTTTCATCATCATTTCTTCAATACAATATCAATCATTGTTCACACCTATAATCATACCATCGATACAATCTTCTTCATTTTTCACACTTGTAATTGTATCAGAAGATCTGTACAATGCAGTGTTATCCTAGTCTGAAGCTATATTCATTTTTTCATCTTTTTTAGACCAAAATGTATTACATTGATATACTTAGTGATAGGTCAAGTGTTCTTCCAACTCCTTTGGACTAATTAGTCTTGAATAAAAATAGCATAAACGCAAACAAAGGATTTTTTAAGTTTAATATTCATAATCTTTTGTAAACTTGAGAAACTATTTCACTCCATTATCATAATAAATTTTCATATTATTGAAAATTTAATATTTTGGATACAAATCCATCCAAATTGATTAAATGATATTAAAATTAAAAAAATAAATAAATACAATTAATGTATGATCATATAACCCATAAATATTAATTTTTAATGAATGATTTGTGTTATATGAATCCATAGTTCTAAGATAATAATTGTCGAATGAAGTGTATTAAGATTTCTTTCTAGTAGTGTAAATCATTGAAGAAAAGAAATGTTTGATATATATGAAGTTACAAAGAATATAATTAAATTTTATTTTATTTCAAAACACAAGGATCAATGATTTTTTTGTAACCTTGTTAGGTGGGGTTATAATATGACGTAGAAGTTTATGTTTATTCATTTATTCACTTAGTATGTGGCCAATCATTTAGTGTTTTAGGGAAAAGGTGCTTAGAAGCCAAATTTTATCTTAATTTAGATGATGAAGGTGTTTATATGTACTAATCACGTGGTCTTAGGAACCAAACATTTGATGAAACTCCTGAATTTAATTCCAACAATATAGAAATCTTAGGCTGGTGGTCTCAAGATATTGGAAAAAACGAGAAAAAAATATATTTAGGGTTTCTCGAATACTTAATATTTAAAAAATTACCATGGAAGGGATGAATCTGAAGTTAACATAAAGGAAAATTCATTTTAGGGACATAAGGAACAATCAACTTTAACACAAGATGAAGATGTTTCTTAGTGGGATCATTAAAAAGGATCATATCACACTAAAAATTGGAGTGTAGTCCCAACTACCATGAATTAAATTTAATAAAAACTCAAAAATAGTGGAACCAATAAAGATAATGAACTCTATAAAAAATCCCTAGTGGAAATTGGAGAAAATATCCAGAACACACTAAAAAGAAATAATTACTTTCTTATTGGAACCTAAGTAGAAATGAAAGTGGAAGGAATACTTAGTGATGTATGTTGGGGGAAGAAGCTATTATGAGTAAAAATTTATTGAAATAGGGAACTAAGAATGAAAAATCTGGTGAATTAACCTACTTAATAATGATCTGGTACTTTCTATTGTATCTGATCGCTTTTTTTTGTCATTATTACAAGAAGGCATTTTCAACAGAACATGAGTTTAGCAGTTTTTGTTACAAAATACAGATTTGGATTTTCAAGAAAAAGAAAATAAAAAAAGGATTGTGTTCTTCTACCTAGTAATTTGAAAAGATGGGAAACTATTTTTTATTTTAATTAAGGATAGGAGGACGGATAACATGAACATAGAGCATATTACCATATATACAATGAAAAATCCAACCAAATTATCATATGATATAATCACTTTACATGATAAGTGGAAGGAGTGTTTTAATTTCATAGATGGTCCTTTAATCTATATATTCATATAGTCTGAAGGTCCATGAAATTTGAGTGATAAAATTTACAAATAATTTCTCATGTTGGATTAATTTTATGATATATCATATGATTAAATAGATAGACATAATCTATAAATGTTGAATGTTATTGAAATAAACAAGAGTGAGGAGTTAATGTTTATTCCATTTCTTAATATGGTATGTAGTATCCCAGGTGGTGTTTTACTATTAGGATTCTTAGGAGCTAAAGTTGATATTTTGAAAGATTATGAAAATACTAATAAGGCCTAATCACATGGTCTTGTGAATCAAACATTTTAAGAAACTATAGAATTTAATTCAAATGAACTAGAACACATAGGATAGGGTTCCCATTTTCCTTTATCATTTTAGAAAGATCACTTTTTATCAAAGGTTTCTTTGAACAACTCATTCAATGTATTTCAATTAATTAAAATTCACACTCCACATTAAAACAATACATTCCAAAAATTAATGTAAAAATTCTTAAACAACCCAAGAGGCCTTAAAAACCTTCACTCTCATCATAGTAAATATTTAAATAATTAAATCACCTTTTATAAAACTTCGAATGAAAGAAAAACAAGCCCACATGGTCATTTTAATTTGAAAGGGCTACCAACTTTTCAAAATAACAATTGGAGAATCCCATTTTTGTGAAAAAACATTAAAAATAAATTTTAAGATATAGAATTTGATTTCCAAAACCTCCCTTTTTCATAACACATATATGCATTTATAAATATAGATTCCACTCATCTAGTTGTTAATTTTATAATATCATTGTGTGAAGATATGAAATATTGTATCTATATTTACATATATATATTTGTATTAGTATCAAAAATATAATGAAATAAGTTTTATTAACTGCTATAAATATAAAAAATTTTAACAAATCATACAAAATAAATTAAAAACATTTCATAATTCCTATAAAAATTACGAAGATATCAAAATATAATAAAATTATTAGGTTTCTTATTCCTTGTAATATAGTAAAGTGAGAAAGATTTTTTGATTTTAATCCAAGGGATTAGGAAGGATGCATGAAATATGGAGCAGATTACTATCCAATCACTACAAAAACTCTACATTGCAGTCACCACCTTAATTGATAAGTGGGTAAATTTTTTCCTGTGCAAAAATAGTAGACCCATGCAATTAGGGTGAGACATTATGACGAATGAGTGAAATGAATGTGATAAAAAGGGATAGAATGAAGAAAAAATGTCTTGAGGAGAGAGATATTGGGTTGAGAATCAATGAGCTAGATCAAAGAAAAATAAAATTGTTTATGTGTCTTGTCCAAAACCTCTGGGAAAATTAAAAACATTCCAAGATAATTGATGGGTAGTGAGAGATGACAAGTCATATACATTGTGTTTTCAAATGGTTGATTTATCAAATATTTTCAATGGAGAGTAATGGAAAATCTTCATTTCTACAAAATCTTGAACGAAATAAGGATAAATAACTCTTTTAAGGTTCAATTTAAAGGACTTGAAATGTTTTAATTAATTATTTATAAAAAGGGGTGATAAGGATATGTTTTATTAGTGTTCTATACTTAGAATTGATAAAAATAATTATTTATGGGTCTTAAAAAAGGGATGATAAAGACCAATATAACTAATTTTAATTATATAATAAATACAGCTAAAATTTTTAAATGTATATAATTACATATAAATATAAATTTATATAATTAAAAATATATATTTATATAGATTTAAATATATTTAAATAATTATAGATATGTTTTTATAAATATAAATATAATTAAAAATAAATTTATATTATTAAAAATGAATAATTATTTATAAATAGATATTTATATAATAATAAATATATTTAAAATACCAATGAATTCATTCAATGATATGAAGATTCAACCTATAAAAAATTGGGTTTTTATCTTAATGATGATTTGGAATCATTGCATAAAAGGATTATCAAGAATGGATCCATTTCTTTTGTGGATGTGAACCCTAAAATTTTTTAAGACCATTTTGAGGAGTTCAATTTGTCACTTATTGTTTTGATCATTGTTTTTCATATGGGTATTCCTTTAAATATTTAGTATTTTAGGAGATTACTTCATTATTGTTTGGCATTCCGAGATTGGTGAATGATTTCAATTAGTAAGGGATTCTACCACATCATCTTCCCTTCAATGGAGTTTATTTTTTTTTCATGGATATTTAGTCCGGTATCTCCCGAAACTAGATTTATTACATTTCAAGATGGGATCCCCTATTTGATACATATTCATCGAGAAAGTCAACTACTAAATTTTGTATTCGAATTAGGGGCCTAAGATGATATTTATTTTATACACAAATACTTTTGGATGTCACCTATGTAGTGGAGAATCAGATTAAAATTGATATGTAGAATAAGTGTTCTTGGTAAGGTCATTATTTTAGGTTTTTGGTTGATATTTACCTATGTTTTGATTTTATTGGAACTATTTTTCTAATTGTGGATATGTTCCAGATTCAAATGTTAATTGAATTTTAGTTGCTTCCCAAATTCTATGGTAGTTTCTATTACATTGGTCATTCTGATTCGTGATGTCATAAGAATTTAAAAAGTTTAATTATATTAAATAAGTTCCTTAATTTGATCAAATTTTGTTCATGTTTCCATTGGGTAAGGGGAATTCAGATCCCAGGATTTGAATGAATATTTTCAAGCTAGTGTCTAAATATAAACCTTCCCCTCCAATCTACCATGTTCAAGTTTTTTGGGAGTTATTATTTTTCATATACTGTCTAACGGGAGTTCAAATATTCGAGTTTTGGGACTCCTGGTACAATGTGAAAGGACGGTCATAGTATGGGTAAAACATAGGAACATGTGAATGTGTCTTAGTATGTTTGTTCATCACCTGTAAAAGTATTACTATTGCTTCTAATCAGGTGTTTAGAGTGGTTGGATAACCTATTAATTTGGAATCTAAAGAAGATCTAGAATTGTTTACTCGATCTCCCCATGCATTATCTTAGGTCATTACCCTAATTTCTAATAGGGATGGATTGTCCTTACAAGATGATTTGGAAGGAAAACAATTTCTTTTTAGCAAAGGAAAAATTGTTTTAGTGGATGCTGAGGGCTATTAGCAAGTCACCCATAGAAAAGTCAAATTTCATCTCACTTTTATTGCCCTATCCAGGGTGAGATAGAGGTAGGAAAGGGAGTAGACAAGGACAATGAAGCTATTCTTGGGGATATAGTAGGAGTTCTCGTTGTTGGTGGTACTCTATTAGGGAAGGATAATATTGAAGAGGGTACCATTATCCCACCATACTCAAATCCTGATAAATTAATGGGTACGAAATTATATGAGTTACTGTTTATTATATTTATGATATCATTTTAGTGATGGGCATAATATTCTCTATAAAACTACCACTGGAGGTCAGTTTTCTCAGGTATAACCTAACATTTAGATTAATGATAGGGCCAATTATATAGCCATACTAATATACACTCTCCCACTCCCATTCAGTAATTTGGATTTATTTTTGATTCGATATTTTTTGGTTCATCTTGGGAAAATATGTGGATGAAAAATGATTATGTCAGTGGGTGGGTGAATGGAAAATAATCATTAGATATTTGGATACTAATTGGTGAGAGTTGGTTTGATAGGTCCCTGATAAATTTTAATATCATTTGTTACATTAGAGATATATTATTTTTTCGTCAATAATAATTAGGGTTATCATGATAATGAAATTAATTGACATTATATTATTATTGATAAATATATTTAAATGTATAAAATGAATATATTTTTTCATTGTACATAATGGGGTTTGAAGATTATGTAGTTCAACAGTTGATTTTTTAGTTACTTTACCACTTTTAGGTTTTGGATAGTAAGGAAATGACAATATATTATGATTTTACTAACTTGATTATTATGAATTCATAGTATTAACATCATTTTAACCTTTAGATAATGAACTAAAACATATGTGGATATGTTCACAAGTAACTTTATGTACACGTCTGTAGGAGTTTTAAAATGAGTTGATGAACATTTTTTTCTCAATGATCGAGGTTAATGGATGGAGATTGGTGGTTTTGGATTGTTTTGTATAAAATTGATGTATATGATTTTTGATGTATTTTTACATGTTTAGGGTTAACTATTATTTTTAAAAAATCTATATTTAATGAAAGGATTTTTTTGGGATCTGTTAGACATTGAGAGAGGTGGGAATTAGTATTGATGACTTTCAATCCAATTCACACTTTTTACCCTATTACTTTTACATTTGTACTCCTTAAGGTTAATGGATATCTTATTATCTCTTATAAAATTTTTATTAGCATGAAAAACATTTATACATAGATACATAATAGGGTAAAAAATGATTTACAAGGTTCACATTTCAAAATAACTAGATAATAATTTGGGTGAATCAAAATGCACCAAGATCACATGAACCACAAGTATCAACCTATGTGTAAAATAAGTACGGAATATTTTGATCTAATGTTACATGTCTCCCAAAAATATAAAAAATCTATTTGGGGTATTTATGACCGATCATAACAATTAATAATAAAATATGGTTAGAAATAATTATATCTTTCACTAATAGATAGCTCTTAGTTGTTATTGCTGCATTGACTTGTTTCTTATTATTGCTCTTATTCACTATTCTGTTTTTAATACAATATCGAAAATGTAACACTTCTTCATTTCAATAAGATTTAAAGATTATTCTTATTTACCTTTAACAAATGTAAGAATCTATTATTTATGTGCAACTAGGAATGAAAAAAACTACATTCCTCTTTTTCAATATGCGAAATGAACTACACCAACTCCCTTATTTTTCCCACAACATCAACATCAATTAAACATATAAAACTGGTTCTTCCTCTCTGTAGAGACACGAAGCTTGACGTACATGGGTATTACATTACTTTTGCAGAATACTTAGTACATAACAAAAACACACACACAAGAATCGTAATAGTTTAGTGTCTTTGGAAACTCGGAACGTAATCTTCTAATCATGGTGAAAGATCTTCAACATCTCCCATAAAGATCATCGTTTTTTTTCTTACCTAAAACCATTCTTTATATCCTGTGGAAAAGAAAACATAAAAGGGTGAGCTCAAATTCTCAGTAAGGGTAAACAAAAGAAATATCAATCACATCATATTCATAAGAACATATCTTTTGGAAATCATAACCTGCAAAAGAGATCATAATTTCATAACATGGGATAAATCATAGTAGTGAAATGTAATCCCAATAATCATAACATAAAACATGAATCTTTGTGGCATACACACATAATCAAAGAGAATCATTTCTTATTAGTCAAGACTCATTTTCAAGACTATTTTAGTGGACAAAGTCCCTTTCTGAACCGAGTTCACTCCTCATTTCAGTCATGTTTCACTGAACCGGTATAACCTACCGTTCCAGATATGTCTATCTGATGAGATATAAAATCTTTACCCAATGCATTGGAGGGAGATATAGGTCCCACCCATCTCATAATGATTCCATTCTTATGTGTGCCACAAAATCATAAATCATACATCATTGCATAACCCATATAATAAAAATGGGAATCTTAAACATCGTGACATCATCAAAAAATTCATATAAGATAAAGGAATTCATAAAAATAATTCAATCACAAAATAATCAAATCAATGTAATAATAGGGATATAAACAAAACCCTATATTATCTTAGATGGAAAATAATTTTGATAAAACACTTGAACTCCATTCTTGAGGAAAATATCCTTCCAAATTCAAAAACATTTTCCTTTCTTAACATGTCATACAATTTTAAACTAAAAGAAGTTGATTAAAAATAAACTTGAAAACGTATAAAGGAAGCTTCTTGGAAATAATGTTTTAAAAATCCATTCATTCCGTATAAGTTAAAAAAACATTCTTCTCGTACTTTTGTCGAAAAAGTCAAAAAGTACCTCGTACGAAAAACGACAAAAGATTCCTTTCATATCTTTTACTAAAAACTCACTGAAGGATAAAATTGTATTTAAAAAATTGTAGGTGGATGGAAATAATGTTACATATTGAGGGAACATGTATGTGGATGATAAAATACACCCCAGTAAATACAAAAGTATAAACAATCTCGGATAAAAATGAGATTGTGATATTTCCCTTACCTTTGGTCCGATATGCTTTGTACCTGTCCGAACCTCCTGTATAATGATTTAAATAATGTTATTGACTTATTACATAATTATAATTGTTTTTATGATATCATATATGGTCATATTCTTATCTTATTATTAGTAATATTTCATTACTACTTGTTATTCGGGTGTTTATTAATTTTTGTTCTTATGCGTGTTGGTCGAATAGATTCTTATTCTTCTCTTTAGGTTATAGATACCTCATTTCCAGAATGGTATTAGTGTAATATATATCATATTCATTCATTCAATTCATTTATATAATCATTATGAAATGAAGATCATGTAGAACGAGTCGCATCACATCGTGGAGACGGTATTCCGTACGTACACACGAGTGATGATATCGTTATTATGATCGTGGAATTGTATTAGAGTGTATTTATACTATTTTAGAATCAGTATCACTATTAATAGTCATATATTTTCATTATTTACACCATTATACCCATCCAAGTAAGGTGGTGGTGGAAAATAGATTACACCACGGCGTGGAGACGGTATTCCGTACGTACGGACGCGCGACGATTTATTTTTCCGTAGGATGGATAGATGTTGAAATAGGGTTGTTTAATACTTATAATAACATATCAGTATATGAGTGATACTGATGTTATTACTTCATAATGAAACAACTAAAGAAGAAGAAGTGGAAGAAGAAATAAAGATGAAAGAATCGGTAACGGACATTACCTCTTCTTTGAAGCGCCTCTTTGAGACCTCCTCTTAAGGCACTAAATTCTATGCGTGTTGTGCAAACTATTTTTGGTGTAGCGTACAACACATGACATTAATGAAATTAAAAAGAATATTTTTCATAAAATCTAGGGGTGTTACATTCTACCCCCCTTAAAATGAATTTTTCCCTCAAAATTCATCGGGGTTATAAAGGGTTTACTACTCGAAAGTTTCTTTAATAGAAACCCACATCATAAAAAGGAATACCAAAACTTGGCTTTAAAAACTAAAGTATGAAATGTAACGATTACCCAAATAAACTAATCACTGGGTTTCCACATAGGTGAAAATATGGATGTGGAAGAGAAATCTAACCATCATGTTCTGATGGAGAGTGGTAGAGAACATGGCTATGGAAAGGCCAGCAATCACAAAGCCATAAATTTGTGACGATCTAAGGTACCATCTGATTCATCAGATATAAGAGCACTAGGACAACATTATTGGTTTTCATGGTCATTTCCTTAATGTTGATGAAATTGGAATTAGAAGAAATACTTTCGTGATTTTTGTATAGTCTCACTGTTGGTCGTTCTTTGGACAATTTCCACTTCATCTCTTAAAGAAATGATGTTAAATTTGTCATTCGTGATGTGCTAGCAGATCATGTGATAGAATGATGGGTCATTCCATCTGTCTCAAACAAAAGGTTAGAAAAGTTATCAAAAAAATACATAAGTCCATATATAGTGAGATTAATGATATATGGTTCCTAAAATGGACTTATACTTCATATATCATATTGCTTAATATAATAAAACTAGTTTCTAATAAACATGGACTTCCTGTAGGCCAGTGGTAGGCGATAAAGGCTAGTCACACTTCGGTTGTGGGTTCGATTCCCACAGCCTTGTCTGACACGATGGGTTGTCTCCCGTCCTGCAGGTTTTCCTTTTACTAAAGATATATTACTATAACATCCCATCAACAATATCAAAAAAGTTTTATCCTTAAACAATACTAACTTATGTCCAACATAATCCATTGTAATCTTTAGGCTTATCTAAAATACTTCAGTCCAAGCTCATAGTATATTGAAAATGATCACGTGAATGCCATCATTTATCCCCCATATATCATAAGATATATCTTGTTGGTCAAATTACAAATATGTGAATACCTCAATCAAGTATTCTATTGAAGATTGAATATCCATTGAACCTTAGTGAAAACATGAATGCAGTCAAAAGTTAACACATTCCACATACCAAAATCCTCAAAATTCTATATACTCAAACCATGATATCACTTAGTCCTTATATCAATCATGAGATGATGAATACTGTAAAATATTTCATTTTCTCGTTTTCCCTTCATTATACGCATATCATATTTTTTTTCAAAAATATCTCAATCACTTTCCATGGTTACCGATACCATAAAATTATTGAAAACCACAATATACCAATACATAAATATTCCAATATTCCATGATACTATATACAACATTATTTTGGAATCCCATTACATAAACACTTAATCATTCCACCACATCGTTGTCATATTCAACATCGCCAATGGTGATCGCATGTGACTTCCCTTTTTCCTTTGCCTTAAGTGGTTGCTCACGTCGATCATCACTAACCCTTGGATTAGGGCATTTATTAGAATAATGCCCCATTTCCTTGCACTTGAAGAATTGAAGTGTTGTTGGTGTGTTCTCTGTAGTCTTTTCCTTATTCACATCATTAGAAACCCTTTTTCCATTACTTTGACACTCAGCTGCTCGATTACCTTCTTTTCCACACTTAAAACATTTTCTAGTCCCTTTAAGACAATCTCCACCATGCTTCTTTCCACACTTTGAGTATAAGGAAACATTCATCTTCTTTTCACCATTATTCTGAGATTTCTCCTTGAACTCCATCTTTCCTTTCTTGTCAAAACTATGAGATGTATATGTAACACCAAATTCCATTTCTACCTTGATAGCAAAACGCACAATTTCTTCATAGCTAATGAAGTCTCTTATAGCTAATGCCCTTCAAACACATGGTTTTAAGCCATTGAATAATCGATCAACTTTACTTTCAGGTTGGATGATAAATCCAGATGCATACCTTGCAAGCCTCGTAAAATTCGCTTCGTATATAACAACAGATTCATCATCCTTTTTCTTTAGTTCAAGAAACTCCTTCTCCATCTTTGTTCGAAAAATATGAGGGAAGTACTTATTGAAAAATAAGTTCTTGAACTCGTCCCATTCCATGGACTCAATTTCATCTCTTGGCCTCGTATTCTTGATAAGATTCCACCATTGATCAGATTCACCTTCCAAACGATATATGGCTAAGATGACTTTATCATGTTCAGAACATTGAAGAACTGAAAATATCTTTTCAGTGGTACTGATCCATTGTTCAGCAACAAGTGGGTCGGAAGTCCCACTGAAAGAAGGTGGACGTTGCCTCATGAAGGACTCAAATAGAATATTGTTCCCTTCTCTGCTCATTTGGAAGTCTAGAATGATTCATATCTTGTGTAAGTATAGAAATAATATTTTGCACTCAATATCCCATAACATTTGTTTGTTCAGGAGGACAATCATTGCATTATCCATTTCATTGATCAACACGGTTCCTTCGGGTTCCAGCCATCGTCTAAAACCCAAAAAGAATAGTGTGAGAGGAAAAAATCATGCTAGGGAAAAAAACATAATAAAGGGGGAGTATCCTCAATATCTAACATCTTATGTTAAATTCTATGATCTTTACCGTAGTTCTAGGATTGTATCCTATACGTATACTTGTCCTTAGGGACATCCCTAGACATAACTTAGAAATATCTCTAGGGATCTCACTAACATTTTCGCATCCTAGTTTCCAAAGGTTGACTAAACCTTTCCTCTGATACCAACTGTAGAGACCCGAAGCTTGACGTACATGGACATTACATTACTTTTGCGGAATACTTATTACATAACATAAACACACACACAAGGATCGTAATAGTTTAGTGTCTTTGGAAACTCGGAACGTAATCTTCTAATCATGGTGAAAGAACTTCAAAATCTCCCATAAAGATCTTACTTTTTTTTCTTACCTAAAACCTTTGTTTATATCCTGTAGAAAATAAAACATAAAAGGGTGAGCTCAAATGCTCAGTAAGGGTAAACAAAAGAAATATCAATCACATCATATTCATAAGAACATATCTTTTGGAAATCTTAACCTGCAAAAGAGATCATAATTTCATAACATGGGATAAATCATAGTAGTGAAATTTAATCCCAATAATCATAACTTAAAACATGAAACTTTGTGGCATACATACATAATCATAGAGAATCATTTCTTATTAGTCAATACTCATTGCCAAGACTATCTTAGTGGACAAAGTCCCTTTCTGAACCGAGTTCACTCCTCGTTTCAGTCATGTTTCACTGAACCGGTATAACCTACCATTCCAGACATGTCTATATCATGAGATATAAAATCTTTACCCAATGCATTGGAGGGAGATATAGGTCCCACCCATCTCATAATGATACCATTCTTATGTGTGCCACAAAATCGTAAATCATACATCATTTCATAACCCATGTAATAAAAATGGGAATCTTAAACATTGTGACGTCATCAAACAATTCATATAAGATAAAGGAATTCATAAAAATAATTCCATCACAAAATAATCAAATCAATGTAATAATAGGGATATAAACAAAACCCTATATGATCTTAGATGGAAAATAATTTTGAAAAACACTTGAACTCCATTTTGAGGAAAATATCCTTTCAAATTCAAAAACATTTTCCTTTCTTAACATGTCATACAATTTTAAACTAAAAGAAGTTGATTAAAAATAAAATTTAAAACTTATAAAGGAAGCTTCTTGGAAATAATGTTTTAAAAATACATTCATGCCTTATAAGTTAAAAAAAACATTCTTCTCGTACTTTTGTCGGAAAAGTCAAAAAGTAGCTCGTACGAAAAACGACAACAGATTCCTTTCATATCTTTTACTAAAAACTCATTGAAGGGTAAAATTGTATTTAAACAATTTTAGGTGGATGTAAATAATGTTACATATTGAGGGAACATGGATGTGGATGATAAAATACACCCAAGTAAACACCAAAGTATAAACAATCTCGGATAAAAATGAGATTGTGATATTTCCCTTACCTTTGGTCCGATATGCTTTGTACGTGTCCGAAAATCCTATATAATGATTTAAATAATGTTATTGACTTATTACAGAATTATAAGTATTTTTATGATATCATATATGGTCATATTCTTAGCTTATTATTAGTAATATTTCATTACTACTTGTTATTCGGGTGTTTATTACTTTTTGTTCTTATGTGTGTTTGTCGAATAGATTCTTATTCTTCTCTTTAGGATATAGATACCTCATTTCCAGAATGGTATTAGTGTAATATATATCGTATTCATTAATTAAATTCATTTATATAATCATTATGAAATGAAGATCATGTAGAACGAGTCGCATCACATCATGGAGACGGTATTCCGTACGTACGCACGAGTGATGATGTCGTTATTATGATTGTGGAATTGAATTGGAGTGTATGTATACTATTTCAGAATTAGTATCACTTTATAATAGTCATATATATTCATTATTTACACCATTATACCCATCCAAGTAAGGTGGTGGTGGAAAATAGATTACACCACGGCGTGGAGACGGTATTCCGTACGTACGCACGCGCGGTGATTTCTTTATCCATAGGATGGATAGATGGTGAAATAGGGTTGTTTCATAAATATAATAACATATCAGTATATGAGTGATACTGATTTTATTACTTCATAATTAAACAACTAAAGAAGATTAAGTGGAAGAAGAAATAAAGATGAAAGAATCGGTAACGGACATTACCTCTTCTTTGAAACGCCTCTTTGAGACCTCCTCTTAATGCACTAAAATTGGTCTTTTAGAAAGAACAGAACCTCTAAGATGTTTCTAAAGAAGTATAGAAGAGAATTTGGCAGGGGTTGGCCGAGCTTGAAGGCTCAAAGTGGTGTGAGGATGAGAGGGAGGGGTGCCCTTTTATAAGGGAGGAGAGTGGCACCTTTGGAATAACTAAAAATATTATTTTATTATGAAGCCGAATTCGGTTTAAAATAGCTCCAAATTTATTTATTTCGAATATAAGGTGGGGATGGGACGCAATACTATCATCCAATAGAATTTAGACAAGTTTAGGTTCCTATTTTAACCTTATCATTTAGATTTAACATTAAGTTAAATAATTTTACTTTTACTTTGTCTTCTTGTGTTCTTACACTATAAGGTTAATAAACTTAATATAACAAGCCAAAATAACCCCAAGTTGTTTATTATTAATATATATAACCTTATCTAAGTCATTTGGCCGAACCTTATATTTTTAGGAATAAAATAACAATTAATAATATAATATTTTTTTTAAAATCTATTTTATGTCAATTTTGACACTATTTTGTAATTGATTTTTTTTAAACTCATAACAGAATGATTAGTTCGAAAAAAGTTAATTAAATCAATAATAACATGTCATATTAACATAGAAAATTAGTGGAATTCATAAAAAGTCTCAAATTATATTTATTTGGGTATTTATAACATCAATTATGTCAATATTTCATTAATAAGATAATTACTGCATCATCTTTGTGTCATAACTAAATTTACTTATTTAATGTCTAAAAATTACAAATAAAATACCATTATTTATTAAATCTTTTTATCTTTCTAAATAGTATTTATAGTAGAATTTATCTTTTGTATAACCCTATATTAAAAATGATTTACTTATTAAACTTTGATTTTAACTATTTTAACCCTTCTTTAAATAAATTAATAATAAATGTCCTAATCTAATCCAAGTGGGCCTAAATGGTAATATGTTATTCCTAGGGTTGGTTTTGGTCGAATTACACTTTTCCAATAAAATTAGGACATGTGTTAGGGTAATAATAATATCATTTGTACCCTTAATTACCCTATTTACTTTTAACCGTGGTAAAGTTACTATTCACCAAAAATTATTTTCACCTCATTGAACCACATTTTACTTACTGACATCAACCGTGTCTCTCAGATTTTTGAAATTCCACTCACAGAAGCGGTAAAATTAAGTTTTATGAACAATTCAGTTTTTTTTAACT
This sequence comes from Viscum album, assembly GCA_963277665.1. Classification (NCBI taxonomy): domain Eukaryota; kingdom Viridiplantae; phylum Streptophyta; class Magnoliopsida; order Santalales; family Viscaceae; genus Viscum; species Viscum album. Next base: position 704,635,442 of record OY728145.1, read on the forward strand.
ACCACTTAGAGGTTTCACTATTCATCAAAAATTGAATGTTTTCAGAAAAATACCAAAAATTAGGCCTAAGCTATATTTGATATTATGAACTCAAAAATGATGTCTATTTTACCAAATTAAAAACATATAAGTTGCATTAACTTATTTAAAAATTAATTCCCATCGTCAAAACAAATAGCGTGTTTTTAAGAGATAATAAATATCAAAAGATTGACACTTGTTTATAACCGGTTTAAATGTGAAATTACATCCAATGCCCAACATTGTATTAAATTGTAAAAATATATTCTAAATATACTTTAAAACCACTAAAATTAATAATTTATCACTATCAGTTATTTCGATTGAAAAAGTTATTTTTATTTAAAATTTAGTAATTTCCACTATTCATCAAAATATGAAAGTTATCCGAAAATTACCAAAATTTCACCCTAAGCTAATTTCGATATTCCAAATCCAAAAATGAAGTCCATTTTGAAAAATAAAATTTAAAAAATTTCAAAAAGTGGTTATTACTATTCATAGCGGCTTGTTTTAATAATAGCATATCGTTGTTTAGTGAAACTTGGTATTTCGTACTACACACACTATCAAGGAAAGTCGTGATTGCATGTAATGAAAGGCAAGTCAAGGATGCGTGTTGTGCAAGATCATTTTGGTGTAGCGTACAACACATGACATTAATGAAATTAAAAAGAATATATTTCATAAAATCTCGGGGTGTTACACTCTCTCTTTTTGACACCTAGATTATTCAGGATTTGTAGCATTGACTCTCAACTCATCAATATCTTTGAGACACCATAATTTTTTAAATGAGAAACATCATCAGTTCTCAATATAGCTTTTAATACTTCAAACTGTAAAGTATATATATGTGTGTGAATGATAATTCACCATTGAATCTTTTCATTCTTAGTAATATTTACTTCACCAAATGAATTACAATTTTCCATGAATAATGGCATTGTAAAAATTTATATATCCCGTAGATAATTGTTTATTTTTAAAACTACCTAAAACCACATGTAATCAAGTAGTAATTATCACAAGTGTAAATTAATATTTCAAAATGAAATGGATATCATGGATAACTTCTTCTCCTTCAATCATATATTAGAATCATGAAAACAATTCATGAATTTTATTTCATTGAAAATTTGATTACCTAGCATCAACAGATTCTACAACTCACTCATACATGAATTACTTTAATGTGGAAAACTCATCCACGAGCTACTCATTTGTGGATTAAGTATATTCATATTTATACACTGATTTCATATAGGTTTTATCCATTGGACACGTACAAATAATAAAATCACATTCATGCAACATTTAGTGAATCATACATAGACAAAGATAAATTGAATACTAGTTTTGACAACTCATAAGTAGTGTTTAATGACTCATATGAAATATGGAATGACTCATATAGACTCCCAAAGAACTCATACATAACATTAAATGAATCATATACAGTCACAATAACTTTACTAATATTCCATATGTCCTCTTAAATGACTCATATAGTGTTATAGAATGATTCATACATAGTCTATGACGTGGGAATATTTCAGATCACATAATTTTTTCAAATTAACTTAGTAAAAACTGAAGTTCCTCCAATCCAAATCCAAGCCTTATGAGTTAATTCCAATGAACTTTAATTGTCATTTATATGTCTCTAAACATAAACATTCCAAATTTTCTTAAAAATGCTTGAAAATATTATTCCAATCATCTTCATACATTCCAAAAATATTTTAATGAACCCCTTATCAAATGAATCATCAATTATCACTTGAGTATGAACATGATTTATGTATTTAGAAAAAATACAACACAAGAATAAAATTAATTTCAACCTTCTCAGATATGAAATATTTAGATAAATAAAACATGCTAGAGGAAGAAACTAATTTCATATATATTTTTATAGGAACAAAAATTTCATTTATTAAACATCAAATAGTAATATGAAATACTCAAAAACTACTTCTAGACTTATCAGTTTCCCTTCCTTTATTTTTGATTCCTCAATATCAACCTTACAATTTTATACTTCATATACCATTTAAGGATACAAATCAAAAAATAAATTCTTCACAATGATAAAATAATGGTCATTAAAAATTATATGTTTACCTTGTAATGAATTTAAACATCTATTTGATTTAATATTAAAAGATCTTTAAAACTACAAAGTATACCTGAACAATGCTCTATGTAGAAAAAAGTGGGTTTAATATAGAAAAAAAATTCTTTCAATACTCAATTTAATTTGATAAAAATATAACATGAGATTGTAATTAACTTTCTAAAAAGATTCCCAACAATTTTTGGATGATAAAATTGATTATACCAACTATGATGCACATTTTTCATGAAATATATCAATCGGAATTCTTGAACTCACATTAATACATATGTAAAAAACACTCTTGTAGGATTTAAACTTCAATGAACAACTATTAACTATCTTCAACTTTTTTAAATTTTTAATTTATTAAAATAAATTTCTCAACCATTATTTTTTATCTGATTTTGTTAGTCTGTTTGAAATATTAATAAAACATATCTTTTCAGTGAAATCTACTCAAGAAACTTCAAAAATAATCAAATTTTTATGAAGTATTAATTCTAACAGCTACATTATACCCTTATTCACTTATCTCACCCCTTAAAAAGACACTCCAAAATATCTTTATCAAGGTTTATCAATAAAATAAATAGATAAGAACCTATTCATAATGTGATTGTATAGAAAATGAAACATGAATGACTATTTCCCTATTATGATAGAATTTTTTAACTTCTACTTGGATTATATTTCATCATATATTTCTACAAAATACTATTTTAGAGGTCAATATAATATGGTATATTCCTTGTATATTTGTTTAGTTTTTAACATCTCATGATTATTATTAGGTTTCTCCCTTTATAACACACTAAAATATATATTCCCTATATTTTAAGTGAATGTACAAGACGCAAAGTTAAAGGAACATGGTGTTTCTTCTTTATCATCAATGTGAATTGTAATGTTGAGAGGATTTTTTTCAACTAGTTTTTTGTATTTAATCATGTCTTCATGATTTTTTATCTATACTTTTAATTTATTTATAATTTAATTATCATGCAACTCCTCTTAACTTAAACTCCAATGGGGGGGTTACCTTTATTTTTTTTATACCTTTAACCAAAGTAATCACCAAGTGAAATATTTATCTTTTTAGGAATTCCCCTTCTTATAAAAAATATTCAAAAAATTATTAGATGTGTGTATGGATTTTTTATAGCCCACCCACTTCTTCTGAAACTCTTACGTTATCATTTCCTTAAAATATAAATAGAAATTTAACATCTTAAAGTGGATTTTCTTATTTTACATTTCCCCATACTTTTATTTATTTTGATTATATGTTTATAACCTTTTTTAAATCAACTATCCAAATATCTATACATTCTTTTGGTACAACATTATCCTTCTTGGAGTTTCCACATGCCTTCTGATAAGATCTTTTCTCCACATTAGACCACTTAGATGTAATAATCAGTGTATAAATTTTGGGTATTTTACCAATATATCTATTTCCTATATTATTTTATATATTCAAATAATTATTATTATTTATAGGTTCATTCCATTTCTTTCCATATAGTATCTCCTCTTAATTCAAATTTCTTTTTCTTTTATTATTTATTTTATTTTGATATACACTTAGATGAGTATACCCCATTATTATGATCCCACTAATTTCAAACATCAAAAATATTTCAATGTTCTTAAAATAAATTTATAGTATACAAAACTTTCTTCTCCATTGATGGATGTTTCGTTATCTCAAGCTTGATCCCCCTTGAAATGGGATTCCTTTGAGATTTTAAACTTGATGTATTATTCAAAAAAATCCATACCCCATTCCCAAACCTATTACAATAAAATAATTCTCCACCCTTTACATGGTGGTAGGCATCTTATCATTTTTATTCATCCGTTTTTGTGAATATTTTTTTTAAACCTACATTATTTATGAAGGAATATTCAATAAAAACATTATAATTTAAGTTGGAGAGAACATTTTTTGTTAAGGAATCTTAATAGTGGTTATTGTATGGTCTTGATATGTTTTTTCTTCCCATTGGTAGTCTCTCACCGTTAGAATATCCCTGGGAAACATATATGGAATTATCTTTTCTTCCAAAAACATATTTCAAAGTCATAAGTTTAATTATTATAATATTTTATAATTTAACCTCAATATCAATATTCTATATATTAATAATTTTATTCTCAACATCAATCACCTTTATTTTGTCTTCAATTTCCCTATTTATTCAATCAAATTCTTCATAATAAATTTCTCCCTTTTATTATAACAATTTTCAAGATCCTTGATCACCATAGATTTAGTTAGTAATTATGAATCTTTGAAATCAAATTTGTATTACTAATTTACCTCTAATTCATTAATGTTCTCTTGAATATTATTCTTGATCTCATAATTATCTTGAACTACATTGAGGTATTCATTCTTGGACCATGTGAATCTCTCTTCAGGTTTCACAATAAAATTTTCAATGGATCCATCATCATTGTATAGATTTATAAAAGAAGAAAACTATCATTTATAACATTCTATATATTCGTAGACTCTTCCTTAGACTGAGTGATTTATTTTGGAATAATTTCAAAAAAAATTATAAATAAGATAAAATAAATCAATGGTAAAATAATTAATCATGTCCTTCTTTGAATCAATAAATACGATAACTCACACTAATTAAATGTTCTTATAGAAGAAAATATTTATATTAAATTTCATTTAATTCATGAGAACATGAATTTCATAATATTTATAAGGTATATGGACAGTCCATTTCCTTGGGGATGGGATAAACGACCTATTATTCTCCTTTTAGATCAGATATATATTCAAAAATATTATTTCATAGTGAAAATAAACATCAATATTCTTCAATTTAGATGGTTTGTTTCTTCATTCTCTTCATATCTTTCTTTTTCTTATTAAAAACATTATTTGTTGAGATTATATTCTGATCTGAAATAGATAGTTCTTCACATAATATACACTTAATTGTGAATTCTAAAAGTGAATTTAAAATCAATAAAAGAAACATAATTCAATAATATCATCCAATCATAGGTGAATCGGTCTCAAATACCAATTGATAGGATCAGTTTGGGATTATATTGAAACCGGGGGATGGTGAATTAGTGGTAATGACATTTAATCCAATTTATAATTTTTATACATTTTATTTTACATTTTCACATATTAAGGGAATGGATATATTTTTTCTCTTCTCATAGTTTTATTTTCATACAACACATAAACACACAAGAAAAATGATATGAAAGATAGATTTACAACGTTTACTAATAGAAATGAAAGGATAATGCATAGTGTAAACAAAAACTCACCATTATCACCAACCCACTAGTAAAAACCAATGAGTATATTGTGTATGAAATATTTTGATCTCACGTCATAATTTTATCGACTATGTACAGTTTCCCACTAGGTATTTATACTACCTTCATATATTTTAAAATAAATTATAAGTAAGAAAAAGGATGTCTTTCACCAATTGAGAACTCTAACTTAATTTTGATATGGTGCCTTTTTTATAATTCTTGTTCTTATATTAATCTATTAAATTTAAAAAAACATACAAGTAAATCATCCTCACTGGATTAATGGTCCTTTATATTTCAAAAATGAAATAATTTAGTTCTTCCAACAAAACCAAGAATACAGGAAACCCTCTTATTATTCATCCCTCTTCTTCTTTTACATTATAACAAGTGACCTAAAAAATTCATTTCTTCTTCCTTCTTCCTCTTCCACTTAATAGAAATAGGTTGAGCTGGTTGTTCTTATTTGTTCTCCAAAAAATAAATACTTTACGATATGAAATATTTTATATTCACTCTTCAATGTCTTGATTACCTAGAAATTTGTATACGATAAACAATATTTGTTCTTTTTATATATTTTTAGTCTTCAACCTATAGAGTGTATATATATATATATGACAGATATTGCAACATCATATATTTTCCTTCTAATCCATATTCACCTCACTGTTTTATTTAAAATTATTCATGAATATCATATTTTAAATTATTAACAACTCCGTAATAAAACTATTTCTCTTCAAAACAGCATGAAACCATATATAAAAATGTATTACCTATAATGGGTGACTCTTTTGGTGTCTTAGTGAAAATTCATTCATGGTAATCCTCTTATTATATTGATCATCTTCTAGAATCATGCCAAAAAATTCATGAGATTAGTTTTAATAAATAATGGATTACCTAGTATTGAAATATTATGTAACACACTCATATGTGAATTACTCATATATGGATCACCCATTTTTGAGTTACTCATAAATGGTGTAATCATACATAGATTCATACAAAAATTACATATATTTTTTACCGATGTGACTCATCCATAGTATTGGATGAAACAAATGAAACATATAGTGATATATACATTGACTAATATCACTAATATACTAAATTATATGAATCAAAAATAGTTTTGAATAACTCATAAACAATATGGAATGACTAATACGAATTCTAAAAACACAAGTACCCACCTTTAAATGAATCATACACATAAACCATTACTTTTCTATTGTTTTCGTGATCCACTGAAATGGATCCTACAATTTTAGAGAATGAATCATATGTAGTCATCTAATTAGGCAGATTTTTAGTCACCAGAAATTCTAGAATTCACTCAATTTGAACAAGTTATCCTCAAAACCATCTCCAATACTTTTCATTCAACTCCAATGAACATAAATCCCCATTCATAAATACCATAAATAAAATTTTCAAATTTTATTCTAAAATATCTAAAATATTTGTTTTATCAACTTTAAACATTCCAAAAAACATCAAAATAATCCTTATCTTAACTTAATTATCAAATATCACTTGATTTTGAACATCATTTTTGTGTTGGAATAAAATAAAATACAAGAATCACATCCTCTTCAACATTATCCAATATTTATTCTCAATAAAAATACCAAATTACATAATGATTTAGTAATTTCATATACTTCATCATGGGAAAAATTCATACACAAAATATCATCCGATAATACCAAATAGTGAAAAAAACCAAAACTATTAAAATTCTCTTATTTTGTACTAATTTATTCAAAATGATAATTATAATTTTATAATTACCAGTCTATTTAATTATTAAAGACAAATAATACCTTAATAATAGATATAAAAAGGTATATAAATTGACATCAAACACAAATATAATTTTCCTTCAAAATAAATGGATCTCCAATCCACCAATGACAAGATATATTCTACAAACATCAAACTAAGTCCCCAACTCTCTTTTGAGAATTTTTTCTTCACTAGAATTATTCTTCATTATTTTTTTGATCAAGCTCCATTGATACTTCATGATCATTTAAAATAAATAAAATACATCCAATGTGGTCTCAACCTTTTTTTTTCAAGTTGTATGAAATTCATGTATTTTATATTATTTATTATATCAATTGATCGAGGATTTATTATTACTTATAGTTTTTTGGTTTATATTTTATTTCAATATTTTTTCTAGGTTCACTAAAGGTTAATGATTTTAATTTTAAAGATTTATACCATTAATGTGGCTCACCAAACCAAGGTCTGTTGGTGGTAGGATTTGGGGTCCACACTTGATCTTTTAACCTATCCAAGTAGGGGTCTCAATAGGATCAATTGGTAACAAATTTACACTATAGAATATATTTGAGACATAAATTTAATTTTATAGTTAGAAAAATGTAATGATTTTGTTTTTCTTGGAATACTGAGGTCCTACTATTACTGGAATGGGGATTCAGTCCAATAGGTCAGAAAATCTAATATATGGTCTGGTGGTTAATGTATTTCTATGTAAAGGATCTGATTTCCTACTAAATAACCCAAGTACTTAGATATTATATTGTATCACACCATTAAATCGATATATTTATTTTGTAGGTGTTAGGATATTAACTATATTTATATTTTTGTGTGATAGAAAAATTATCCAGGGGTGGATAGTCTGAAAATTTTAATAATATCTTCTAAAATTAACAATTTTTTCTTTATAAAAATATCAAATAATTTTTTAACTTTTAAAGTATATTATCATATAATGTAGTAACATATAAGTCAATTCATGAGATAATTCTGATCTGATTTGATCCCATTAAAGTGACAACCATTTTTTATCATGACAATCATAGGGACATTAACCTGAGACTTTTAATCACATTTATATTGAGTATTTACCTCACTATGGAGGTTAAGGTAGATTATGATGAATAGGAATTGTGTGAGATTCATTTCAAGGTGTTACCATCGTGAGGACAGTCTCATGATAGGTGGAGGGGCCTTGGTTGGATGAGATTGGAAGAGGGTTTTCCTAATTGACTATATTTTAATTGATGATGTTTCCCTTTATAATAATATTATTTAATGAATGGAAGGTAGGGTGACATGTTGATCATTTGGATCATGCGAAGAGTGTATTTAACTACTGATGAAGAATCATTATTTTCTATTATAGTAGTCTCTTCACTATGACAAAAAATTTTTATTTATTCATATATTTTGTGACATGATACTTGATAGGTGTAGATTATAACTTATGTAGTGAGGCTGTTTAGTTTTATGATGTGCTGAGTAACAAGATTATATGGACTCATTGGTGTGAGTGATTCTTTCCATAAAACTTTTGGGTGGTGATATTTCTTCTTTATGTTCTTCAATTGATGATCTATATTGAGATCATTTCATTATGGTATGGTTTGAAATTGACATTCCACCATTATGGACATAATGATGATTGATTTCATAGAAATTTAGAATCTAAATTTCTAGTATCGTGTCAGGATATATGATAACATAATTTTATTAAAAACATACAACATGGATTTTTTTAATATATATTTCAACATACCCTCTGTGAAGGGAAGTAACATATAATTTGAATTTTAAAAATTTAAACCATCATGGTGTCATTATAAAAATTTGGGATAATAAACAATGTATGACCTATTTATATCAGTTTATATAGGAAAATATTCATCTTGATGAAAAATATTATGTTTTTCTATTAAGGTATTGACCATAGATATTGTTTTATTCAGTATTAGTTAGAATATATTTGTCAGTTCGGTATTTTCTTAGTGTTTAAGGTAGCATATTTGAGGATGTTGGGTGTGAACATGGTTTGGTTACCTTTTTCTTTTTTAATTATTAGTACTCAATAAGATTTAAGTTTATATATATTTGGAAATTGTGTATAATGGGATGGTGAAAATTTTCCCCTATATCGATTTTAAATTTATTTTCTATAGCAGCTTCTATGGGTGAAACACTGATGGTTGGGTAGTTGTTCTTTTGAGACATTATATGTATGAAGAGATGATGAATGATAACAATGTTGTATTATGTGTCCATATGTACTGTGAAGAAACTAATTATTGACTAAAAATCATAGATTTATTTAGTATAAAAAATGAATAGTGTTGAATGTACAGTTGATTAATAGGGATAGTGTGGTGAATTTTTTAGAAACTATTGGCTTTGAAAAATTTACAAACTCGGTATTGCTTATAAATTTTGTCCTAAATGGAGGTATCTCATTAGTATAAAAAAAATTATACATTAATGGGTTTTTGTAATGATAGATATGGTAAAACTAAATTTCCTAATTTGATGAGAGTGAATTTTTTCTTCCTTTATCGAGTGTTAGAGATCAAATTATGAGATGCCATCTATGAGGTGTATTATATGAGGTGGTATACCAAGGTCTTACAAGGTGGAAAAATGATACATTATGATGATTAATAAATGTTAAATGGATAAATATAAACTTAATCCTACTAATATGAGAAATGATATTATTGAATTGAGTAATAGACTGAGAAATATGCAGTTTTTGGAGATAAGGTGAAGTGTAGTAATTAAATAGCTTTTGAGGTTATTATGATAATTTAATTAATCATCATATTATATAATTGAGTTATTTTATAAAATTTAATTTCTTAATTATAAGTAAACTAAATTCCACTTTATAATTTTCTTTTCATTCATTGTCTATTTATTTCAATATAAATGTATATTAAATTTATTATATCATTTTAGGGGACATCCCAGGAAGTAGGATCTACAAGATATTGAGCATTTTGAGTGATGGATTTATGAAGAATGAATATGATGATGGAAAATTTTGAAATCCTCTGAAATTACTATTAGTTGTTAGTTTACTCAAATAGAAGGATGGGTAATCATATTTTTCATAATATATGTAATTACTTGGAGAATTTCTTAAAGGGTGAGATAATGGGGATATTTGGGGTTCTTTTACAATTATTGTTAAATCATGAAATATATTTTTATCTAATGTTTTTGTGGGGGTTTGATGAGAATAAATTTGTATCTTGTTTTTATAAACCTTTGAAAATTTTCATCAGGTTTGGGTATGAAGAAATAAGAACTTGTATCCCTAAAACCCTCATTTCATGTGTGGGTGGATGAATTATTTTGTTTAAATTTTGATAGTGTTGTGTAGAATAGTACATTAGAAAGGGAATACTATACATGGGCACAATGTCAAAATTTTATACTCACCCATTTCATCTTAATGCAATTTTAGGTTGTATAAATTAATTAGTTGGAATTCATGTATTCTATTGGAAATTTGTTTATTACTTTCCTGAATTATGGCTTACACCTTTTGATGGTGGATATTTTATTATTCCTCGTGTGTTGAATTACAGATTGGGAGTTTTAGGTTGTTTCTATTATAATGGTTTCCATGTTTAAGGTTATTAAAGATTTATGTGTATGGGGATTTAGGATTGTAAAGATAATTTGATATTTTCAGGGATGAAAGGTTTTAATGTTTTAACTATTATAAAAAAATGAAATTTTAGTTTTTGAGTTTGTGAAATTCTAAGGGGATTTTATAAATTTCATACCTAAGGCGAAAAATGAAATTTTTACCCATTAAAATCATTAATAAAATATAATGGTTCCATTAATATAAGAATATTTTGTTTACATTAGGGTAGAATTTTGATGCAAATAAGAGTAGTTTTGATTTTTAATATTTTAATTAATTAATTAATTTAATTATTTAGTGTCTGGTCAAACACATTTCAATTTTTGGAAATAATCTACGATATGATGAAATTTGTACCTTGGAATGAGAATTTGTTGGTCTAGTATTAGTTGAGACTTGGTGTTCCATTTATTAGAAACATGATTTCATGTCGGACTCTAGGCATGGACTGAGCTTGACCCAACCCAATTTTTCTATAATTATAAGTTATGCTACTTCAAACAACATTTGGATACCAAAAATGTGATAATTGATTTCATAGGATGAGAGAAAGGTTATGGAGATCCCCGTAATGTATGATATTGAACCCCCTTATTAATTCATTTACATATTAAATCATTATTATTTAAATTTTAACATATATTTTTTCTTTCATTAAGATGTATTAATGGATAAAATATTGGTATATATTTTATTTTTAAGAAATACATTCTAAATATCAATCTAGGATATATATTACTGTTTTTTCTTAGGAATTTAGTTCAAAGATGAAATGATTGAATTTGTATATGCGAGTGTGAAATGAAAGGGTTGTACATGAACAAATTAATAAACTTCATGTTGTTATCTATTGTTTAGAAATACATTCTCAATTAAACTATTGTAAATTCACGTCCAACTATAAACCACAACAGGGGGTAAATTCACCTAGAATGAAATGTTCTTCCTTACTCATTTTAATTAGTTATTTTTCTTACATTTGTAATGAAAATGTTAATCCTTCCTGACGATCACAATCTCCCTTCCACAATTTCATTATTTTATATTTTTCAAGATCACCCCTTTTTAATTGGGGGTATGGGGAACCCTTATATGACCAACACCCAGGCCCAACCATGAATAATTAAGGCCCTTAAAAAGTAGCATCCATTGTCTTATACTCATATAATGTTCCTCTTCTCATGCCCTATGAATATATTATGGGGGTATTATCCCTTTTTCACCATTTATCACACATGCATGTTGGTGAATGCCACCATGTGTTGTGGCCTACAACATCCCATCTCAAATCATTAAAACTTGAGTGACCTCATAAGATCTGACTCCTATTTTATCCATCCAATCTCATGTTTCACCTATTTTTCCACACTCATCATGCATTTATTCCAAGCCATACTCAATATGTGGGCGAAAATACAATTAACCCTTGAAAAAGGGTCCAAAATAGGGGTGGTCAGGATTAAAATTGAACATACCCATTCTAGGATGTAGTGATCATTGGAAAATCACCACCTAGTCATAGAAATGTATTCATGATGACTATAAACATGTACAAAAAAATTAATAAATGTAAAAATAACAAGAATATATATTTTAAATATTTCAGCTTCACCAGGATACATTTTAGGATCACATATCAATAATGTGTTGATATTCCAAATAATCACTTCCCCAATAGTTGTTGGTTTCAATTTTTATGATAAACTCACTACTCATCCAAGGTATATGAGCTATTACTGTCTTTTGTTTATTAATTTCCAAGAGATTTATAAAAAATATAATTTTGACATGTAGGCTGAAATAAAAAATATAGATAATTTTGACATTACACCGAAAAATAATGGTTGTTCTCTATGATGGTTTTTCCTTCACTTTACAATCTTCAATAATATGTAAAAAAATACATTAATTCTAAGCCTAATATTAAATATAAACCAATTAAAACACACTATACATCATAAATCTAGATATTTGATAAAATTATCACCAGATACACTCTTCTTCCTGATTCTGGATATCCTCTATCATTCTCTCTTTTTGGGTCTGTCAAATTATCTACTTCTATATAGTAGTTTATACTATATCTGCGTAATTTTAAAAATAAAATTTTATTTTTCAAAAAAATTCCAATATCCACTACTTCAAAACAAACCATTGTATAATTACCATATGAATATATACCATATAAATTCAAATATGTTGTTAATGGGGATTATAAAAAATAAAAAACCTATTTGAGAATACTAAATCATAAAATTTGATTGAATCCTATAGAGTATAGAAATCATAGGATGATGGAATACATAATAATGTGACCAATCTGTTCTTTCTCTATTTATTTTTAATTAATATGTATCATGACCTGAAATAAAGATTCACGGAATGACCTTGATTTTTGTTTCCAAAATGTCAAAAACGTAACATTCATATCCCATTTTCTTTCTAAAGACCCAAAATTTCAAGACATAATTTTTTTAATCCAAGTTTGAATATTATATTACAACATGATAAATTTTATAGATATTATAAAACTCTATAAATTATTTAATTTCTATAGTCCATGATGTGGGCATGTCCAAATTTATAGAACCACTAAAAATATTCAAAATATATTCACATCATAGCCAACATCCTATAGAATGAAATTTCATATTGTTTGACCCATAACTCTTACGTAAAAAATATTCATCGTGTTCCTAGAATAAAGAGGGTGTAATTGAATCTTCTCCTCAAAAATAAAAAATTATAAATCTTTTGGTATCAGCCTTAATCCTTTGTATCCCAAAAAGAATTAGGTATTTTTAAATTTTTTCAATCACACGATGGTCATTTCTTGTAATCTCCAAAAAACATCCAAGTATATATCTAGACCTCTCATATTAATTCAAAAAGTCTTATCATAGATCATGTTTCCTAAAATGACATCCTATAGACATCCAAATGATAAAATATCTCACTATTGGAATAGGTGTTTTTAAAATTCTCCCTATTCTTTGTTATTTCCCCTATATCTAATTAATCCATTTAAGATTTCTCAATAGTCATTATATGAATTTAACTATAAAATTGAAAGAGTATTTTCATATTTTATAGATAGGATTACTTTCATGAAAACATGATGCTTCTACTAGGTCATGAGATAAGAAATTTACAATTAAATATTGTATACCAGCTAGAGTCAATTCTCATTATAGGAAACAATACAATATACCAACATCTACATTATTTGCTTTCTATTTTTCTTGATCAGTATTTTATTACTCCTAAGTATCTATGGATTGTGTCTCTCCTTGACCTCTTACATCAAAAAATTTATAATTTCTTAACATAACAAAAAAACTAATTAGAGAACTATATACACATGGTATAGGGAATATATAATATCTTAAGGATGAGTTGATTAGTAGAACTCTAAGGTTAAAACTATTCTTTTAAAACATAAACATGGCTAATAATTTATTAATGTTATATGCCTCATTTAGTTTAGTCCTATACATTTCATAATAATTTTATCTACCTTATCCATTATAATGTGGTTATAGATCCCAATATTCTTTATGCTGGAGTGTTGTACTATATTATTCATTAACTCAACAACATTCAGTTTTCCATATAAAATGAACATCAGATATCATACCACGTCATCAAGATATTCCAACAATTTCTTTATCTACATCAATTGTGTACAGCCCATGGAAAATGAAATATATTCTTCTTCAACCACACTCAAGGGTATGTAGTTACACTTATTAAATTTCTATCAAATGAAATTTCATAAAATAAGTAAATATATTCCACTTATTTATTTTTATCTCAAATATCTCCATTATATTTTGAATTAGAAATAGTTATTAAATAAAAATCTTACCCTACATTGAATACCAGAAAATAGTTTAATGTATTTTATATATACCTCAACATCCAAATTACTATTGAGAAATTATCTTCCTTTAGATAACTCTGAAAATGTGATTCCTTAAATGTATCATAGAAGACATCTAGCCTCATTACTATATGAGAGGGTATTATTTTGATGATTCTTTTATAAAATATCAAGTCATCTCCCTTGTTCTATTTATTCCTTTATAAATTCATACCAACTATTATTAGATATGAAACTAGTTTAAATTCAATAATTATGAACTTATTCAATATATTTCTTGTATATTTCACATGTGATATGAAAGTGTAACCTTCCCTTTGATGAACATGTAAACTAAAAAAAATTATAACTCTCAAACCATAAAATCTCATGTTCTGATAATATCATATTTGAAAACCCATCAATAAAATTCTGTTTGTTACCACAAAATAGTAAATCACCCACATAAATTATTACATTGAAATACTCATTATCTTATACTTTAAAATATAGGTCATTATTAACCCTTAAACTATTAAACACCAAATTTCACAGATAAGTGTATGATTATTCATACCATTATTATGATGCTTATTTTAGGCCACATAATTATTTTTCCAATTTAAAATATTTCCAATCATCATATCCAATATAAAATCTTAATGGTTGTTTAATAAAACCTTTTCATTCAATATTACATCCAAATAAAATTCATCACATTGATTTTCTAATCTCTAAACATATTCTAAAGAAGAACTGCCAGAAAGAGTCTTATGGATTTTATTTTTTCCTATGGAGAAATGTTTTCCTTAATATAAACTCCCTCAAACTCCATATACTTTTTAGAAAAAAGTCCTCACATTATTCATAGACACTAATTTATATACATTTTTTGTTGGAAAATTGTTTTATTCCAATCAAATTATAATGTTAGGTCTATCCATAAGTTACCATGATTAATTTTTATCAATTTGGTTTAACACTTCATTCATTAATTTCTCCCATGAATCCTCCTTCACTACTTCTTTAAATAAAGTTGGTTTACCCCTGATAATAGAATAGTGTGATCCATTTTTATCATTATTTTAATCTATTTTTTTGTATAATTGTCTTGAATAATATTTCATTGACCAGTTATAACTCTGATTCTTCTTATTTCAGTCACAATAGACTCCCTTATTCACTATTCTATACCTCTAATTCCACATTACAATCATTGTCATCAAGATGTTTCTAATTAATATCTGGAATCTATAATTATCTCATATTATTCTCCAATCAATCTTACATTAGTAAGTTTTTAAGAATTCGTAGCTTCATATTAAACAACATTCACATTATAAATTTCAGCAATTTTACGGATTCATTTGAGAGAAAATTTATAGGCTTTACTCTTTGATCAGTATCATACAAATATTCCTTCATCCATCGTATCACCATACTTTCCATGATTTTCCTCTTCATTTTGAATGAAAAATTTACTTCTTAATACACTATGACTCATCAATTTGGATTTCTTATTATTAAAAATTTCATATTATTTCTTTTTTTCACCATAATTGAGTAATATTTGATTTTGAGTGTACACAACTGCTTTAGCATGTTCCTATTGTAGTGGAAATAGATGCTCCCTTCAATTAATTAAGTATTTTACTTACTATTTACCTTATAGTTCCTTATTTTAATGACTCAATTATATTAAGGAGTCCTCACTACTGGAACCTCAATCATTATTCTTTGCTTCTCCATATTATTTTCAACTTTAATAAAATATTATTTTGATTAATTATTATATCATAGGATATTTATTGTTTTTATCATTTTTTTCCATTATTATTTAAAACCATTTAATAAATTCTAGAAATGATCATTAGATCGAATATACATGGAACATCACATCCTAGTGTAGTCATCGATAAATAAAATGATTTATTTCTCACCATAAGTTCAGTCTAAATGATCAGATCACATACATCAAGGTGGATGGTCTTTTACAAATTTGGTTCTCACTTCTTCTATAGATTGTAAGAGTTCCTCAAAATATTTCCCCCAATGAATGAATCAAAAATATTTTCTCTATAATTCTCTAGTAATGGTGTATCAACAAAAACTTTTAACTTTGATAAATTTTCTATAATCTGTTGATGAATGGGACCAAGACTTCAATGACAAAAACTATTATTCTATTCTATAGTAAAGAGAATATTTTTCTCCTTTAAATCCACCAAATATAGGTTCTCATTCTTTCTCCACACTTGTTTAGAAAATGTTCCATCTTTTCCCATCATAATACAATATTTGTGGTTGAATGTAAATTCCAATACCGAATTTTTCAAATTAATTATCCACAAAAAAATATTTCAATGGCCACAGATATGTAAAAATTTAATATTCTCAATTTATATCCATATATGAAAGTCTTACCACTCTCTTTAATATTTATATCTCTATAATTTCCAAAATAAACAATTTCATTAACTCTTCCTTTCATATTATTGAGAAAATTCAGGATACCAATCAGGTGGGATGAGCATGTTCTAGAAATAAATTACTTTCAATTCTAAATTTACACTTTGAAGGACATTTCATTAAGATTTTATTTTTCATTCTTGTTAATATTTTTCTATTTAAAATAAAATTTATAATTAAATGAGACAAATGTAATTTTTCTTATTTTATTCAGCATAATAAATCAAGTCATATTATTCTTCCTCTAATGGGTAAAATCTATCTCTCAATGAAATTAAATTAAGAAAAATTGAATCCAATATTATTTTTTTTCCATAAGAAAAACATCTTTTTTTATAATTTTTCTCTTTATTCGAAAAATATAAACAATTAAAGTAATATCAAGGGATTTGTATTATAATGTAAAGGTTGTATATCAATTATATTTTTATAATAACCAATTTCCTTACATTCCAAGTATGTTTTAACTTCACCACAATAAAACATTATATGACTAAAGTGTCCATAAAATTTTTAGGTCATTAAATTAAATATATTATGACAACCAATTCTCCACATATCATCTATCTTTCAATAAATCATATATTATTGGAAATTTATTTATTATTGCAAACATTATTCCTTCAACATCTCCAATTTACTCATAAAATTTATAATATATAATTTTTATGGTTCATCATTATAAACAATACCATTATTACATATACAATTTCGTTTTTGAGAAATCAAAAACTCCTCAAAACTGCTGGTTTATTGTTTATCACATTCCTTTACTAATTATTCCAAAAAAATTATAAATTATAGTCTCTTCATTGAGGATTATTTTTTTGGACTAAATATTTTTTCAAAATCATAGGATTTATTCTTAATGTTTTTGAATCATTTTAACATTCTCATTAACAAATATATTAAGATCATCAATAATATTATTATATTCATAAATATTTAACATTATGTTCACTACTTCTTGTGGTTTCACTTTATCATCATCATATTCTTCTATATATTTCCTGGATGATCAATTTCTACTTCAATATCATCAACATAACTTGAGGATTCCATCATCAATCATAAAATCTCTCTGTTATTCTTTATTTTCAAATCAGAAGCCTTAATATCCCCTTCTAATTCAACCTTGAGATGAACATCTCCCTCAGGTTGATTATACACTTCAACTTAAGATTTATGTTTTTTTACTAAAGGCATTATAACTATTTTTTCAGATATAAGCTCATTTTCAATGTCTTATAAATGGTATTCTTTAGGATATTCTTCCAATTTTCTTATAAACAACTCTCTTTGAAAATTTTTTCCACTTTATCTTATTGAATAAAAGTCCCTCATTGGTGAGAATTTATTATTTTTCTTTTTTGGAAAATTCAAACTCAAAATCCTCTATTAATTATTTTTCAAATTATAGTAGTGATTCTCAAAATAATTCCATAATAAAAATATTATAATAGTAGTTTACCCACTAATCCCCATTTTACACACTAAAACATCCTTGATAAAATAGATAAAAATTCATCCCTAACATCTTCTTCAATTTTAGACTCTTGAAATTCTCCCTTCAATGCTACTTTGAGTTCCATTTATTTATAAAAATGTTCTAAAACACTTTCAAGATTCACTCAAATATTATATGTGACTAGTTTAATATATGAATTATTATGTTAGAAATCCCTAAGATTTACTTCTTTAAGTACTAACACTTTTTTATTTTGAATTGGTGGTAATATCCACATTAACGTCTTCACTATATCAACCTTTTTCATACCATTACCATGTACATGGATATATCTAACAACTTTAATGGAGAAATTGAAGAAACCATCCATATTTTCACTTGAACCCATCTTTAAACCATTAAATGTGTTTTGAAGAAACCACAGATTTTCCTCTCGAACATTGTGGTAACCTTCATAAATATTCTAATATTTTCCTAATTTATATTATTCATTATAAAATCCATCACTTTTATGTATATATTATTATAAAATTATCATAACAATTCATTTTTACCCTTTTCTATATCAATCAATAACTTATTGTTTTCTTCTATCATGTTCATTTTGGTAGAATAACTTACTTGAATTTCATGAACTATTTATGAGAAAACATAAATCCTAAGAGACTATAAATGATATCTATATATATTCTTCCATAATTTATAATTACAACTATCAAATAGAAAAAATACCTTTGAGATTACAATATTCTCCAAGAAAACAACTTCTTGAGGCATATTCTCTATGAAATAACCAACGTAATAGATACAAATTTTCATTACATAGGGTAACACAATGGACCATAAGAGGAATAGGTGTGAATTAGGGTGAATTGAAATCACAGACATTACACATGTTTATTTGACCATTTCTTCATGTTTTTAAAGAAAACTAAACTCTATCATGATTATTAGACACATACAGAACCAAAATTAGAAATATAAAGAAGCACATACACAACAATTTTAAATGGGTCACCCACATTAGTATACATTCAAGGAGAAAATATCAATGATGTGTTGATATGGATAATATTCACTACTCAATTAGTTTGTGGTTAAGATATTTAGGTTAATCTATGTTAGATAAACTAGGTTATATACCATTGGAGGGGTGAGAATAAACTAATTCTTGATAAAACCAATTCCCATTTAGGATCTTGTTTTATCATTTAAAAAATTACTCTTCTATATCCTCCCCTAACATTGTTCAAAAAATGAAAACATGAACATCAAACAATAATTTTAAATGGTTCACCCTAACCTGGATAGTCTGTGGAACATGTAACAGAAATGTGCCAATGTACCTGAACACACTATAGTGCACTACTATTACAATATTTGGAGTAGAATCATTGTCCCACTGGTTTACTACAAATCACACATTCATAATTCACTACCCTTTCAATATAAGTGAATAAGATACTCCTAAAAAATATTATTTTGATGTTATAATTTTGATTATATTTTGATCGTACATATATAAGTGTGTTATGAATTTAATTTTTCGTCTGAGAGATGAAATCCACCTTATCATTAGATACTTATTCCACACAAAACTCCTCTTTAAAATCTTCTTCTCCTTATATAGTTCAATGTTCACTATATTATGTCACCACATATCTCTTTCTATTTGATGACAACACATGATACTTTACATGATGTTCCACATTTACTCCTCCATTTGGGAACACCCATATATAGAAATGTTTTCCCATGTAATTCCTTAAGAGGAAAAAAACCACATGCTCCTTTATGTGGTCACAATTTTCCACATAACTCGACATGAAAACCAATTTCACACACATCCTTACATGGTCATTATTCAACAGGTAATGCTTTCTAGATTAGGCGAATTCGTAAAAAAGTAAACCCTATCTCAATTAATTATATTTCAAAAAATAAGAAGTTATTATAGGGTCCTTATATAGGCATAAGGCTCTAGAAATATAATAATCACAAAAATATTGTTCACTTTTTTTCTTAAAACCCATTCATGTAATCTCTTAGCCTACTGATAGCGAACAATGACCTTCTCATGTGTAACCATGTTGTCCTCCAACACAGAATTTAGCTTAATATAAAAATCCATGCAGTCATCCAGAATCTCTGTCACTTAACCAAAAATAATGGCCTCCTCATGTGGTATGTGATCCTCTTACATGGTCCACAAATTATTTCATCATACCACTAATAGAAATATAATTATAATGTAGTCACATTATGCTCTTACATGGTCTTCCTAAGTCATACATTGTCTTCTTAATCCTTATATAGAAATCATGAGTTTCCTTAAATGTTTCATACCTAATTTATTTTATTAAACACTAGGACACATCACCATCATAAAAACATTATTCAAATCAACCAATGGACCTTGGTCAGATGGAAGTTTTTAAAAAATACAACCTAAAATCATGGAATACATATACGATGGATTTTTTTTCTAATAACCCCATTTTGGTATGTTGGAAATTCATTAAAATCATTCATAATATTTATTTCTATCTCATTGAAAATTCTTGTGCACTTCCTCCAAAAAATACTACTGAGATAATGTGACTCCAGATTACGATAAATTACTCACTGAAAAAGCATTGTAAGCTCACATGAGCTATGATCAGCATGAAAAGAAAGAGTTATATGAGAATGTCATCAGTGAAGAAATTTAATCTTGCAATACCCAGATGAATTATTTTTCATTACCAATTAGATTTTAAAACCAATAATGAATTTTGATGGTGATTGAAACAAAATAACATATAGATTTTGGAACATGAGGACACCAATTTTCATGAAAAATAAAGAAAACACATGCATCATAAAATAATAATCAACCTTTGATTATATGTATTTAATGAATTAAATACTTCAATATATTCAGGATTAAAAGAACTCATCATATTTATGTTCTCCCCTTAGTTCTTCAGGAGACATATATCCCACTATCAATGAATATTACACCATGAATTATTCTAATTTTTTGTTGAACCAAAATGTCAGACCTTTTATGTTAACAATAGGGAAATAAACATAAATTAGTATATATAAAAATTCCCAAAAAATTTGGGAGTGGTGGTTTACATATGCAAAATCCTTAGGTGTGGGTGTTTTTTATTATTTGGGAGCCAGCGAAGGCCTTTCGAATGATTCCTTGGGGACATCATTTTTATGAATGTTTATGACCTAAATTTCTATAGGTACATATTCCATCTTTACCATGCCATGCTCTAATTTATCCCAGATAATGTTATACAGTTTTTAAATGTTCTTCATACTTGAGTGTTGTGCGTTATTTTTTTATAAGAATTATAGAACTTGAACTGTCTTATTGAATACCATCCATAGATTTCACAATAACATTCATATATTCAAGATGTTTCTTCATTAACATTAACAATATATATGCTCGATTATCCACAACATGTTTTGATTCTATAGTGCTAATGGAAATATATTGTTTTTTTTTTCTATGTAAATAAATATAAAATATTTCAAGATAGAATCTTCCCCTTGATGTTGACTTTGGGTTGTCTGCTGAACCAACAAAATTAGTACTTGTATATCCAAAAATCTCATATTCTCACGTATCATTATAAATAATGATGAAATATTTAGTGCATTTAATATATTATAAAATTACCTTCGTGAAATAAAAGAGGATTTATTTTTAATTACTTTGATACCATTTCTATTTTTAGGATGGAAAAAAATATTGGGTTAAGTCATTGTTAATTATAACAAGATCTTAATCATCTTCATATATTATGTGGAACTGAAGACATTCAAGTTATCATCCCTTAACAAATTAATATGTGTTTAAACTTGAGTTTTATGTTATATTTCACCATTATATATCATATTAAAACATACATTCCATATTTATATTGAGAAATAAATGTTCTATTCCATCCTTGTTCCACTTACAGACCAAGGAAAAATGCCAGCTCGCTAGTAATTGACATTTCAAATTCACATTTTATTAATTATATAATTTTTTTATATTACATGTAATATGTTCTGTAAAATATTATTACATACACATAAACTAGAACCATCATCCTCTTATTTATTTTACTATTTACAAAGATATTGTAATACAATCCACCACTTTGGAAAGAAGCTTTTTCAAGTACGGATGAATTTTTGAATACCATGTCATTGGTTCCTACTTCAACCCATACAAATACTTATTCTATAGATAAATTTTTCTCACATACTAATGTATAAGAATACCGTATGTTTGTTCAATGTGCATCTCTTTTTTAGAATATAATTTAAAAATAAAAATTTGGTATCCATATGGAAACCTTTGAATTGCCTTTACACTAATATGACTAGGAATAGTCAAATTATTTCTAGCCCAACCACAGGTGAAAATGTCTCATCAATATTGATTCACTAAATTTTAGAGTAACCTTACACACAAGTCATGATTTATTTGAAGTCATAATTTAATATTTATTTATCTTTTAATGGAAAATCTATTTGGTCCTAAAGTTGTTTTTGTATGTCAAACTTGAAACAATATCCAATATCTAATATTTCATGATTTGGTAAAATTGTTCATTCATTTTCTGAACCCAATTCTCATCTCTAGTGGTTCTTTAAAACAATTTTTCTCTACCTATGATATGAATTTTTTTTGACGTTGAAACATCATTCTCCATATCTGCACTAGCACTGTCTGATGCTCAGTGATGTTCTACCTATAAGAATCATCTTGACTCTTGGGTTTTTTGTGAAGATACCAGTGTGAATTCATTTTAATCATCATTATTTTCTACCCTTTGATACTATTATAGGTTCTTGTGCTCCACCTGATTTACTTAACTCATTATCACTATCCTCAGGAAACTAATCATTGATTTTATATACATTTTTCTCAGTTTCCACCAAACTTACATCGTTCCTCTAAAAAAACCTTCCTATAAAATTATTGATGAATATATATGATTTAATTTTTCCTGAGTATCCAAGAAGAATTCCATTATCATCAAATAATCCAATAATCTTACGTTTCTCATTATTAGGAATAATAAATTTACTTTTGATGATTCAAATTGACTTATATTTCGGATTATTTCCATAACACCAATCATATAGACTACTTCCTACTCTCCAAGATAAATAAATATATTTTATAATTATAGAGAGATTTCTAGACTGTTTCCTTTCAAAATATATATGTTATGTACTTTTCTATAAGCATTGTTCATGTCATGTTTTTAAGGATCAGGTTTTTCCTCCCAAACATACCATTCTTCTTAGGATTACCGACTTCTAAAACATTCTACCTTATCTAATGTTTTCTGAAATATTCATATACCTAGATGGTGGAATTTTTTTCACCAATATCAGTTTCTAATTTTCAAATTTTCTATCCAATCATCATTTCTATCTCCCTCCAATATTACATTACGAGACAAAAAACCTCATAATTGTAAGTAATGACCATTATCCAAAACATCATATGGTAATAATCAATTAAATGGACCTAATAACTCAAACCATTGATGGATCTTGGTGAGATAGGTCCACACACATTAATATGAACCATTTAAATTACATATGTTGACATCTGTTCTTTTTCCCTTATTGACATTTTGAGTACTATTACATTTCTAACAGGAATCAATTTTCTTGTATGATCACATGATATCTTTAAGAGATGTCAAGATTCCTGAAATTTCACTAGATCATCCCAAATTAATTAGTTCAAATAGAAAATCCATTAATTCCAAAAAAATATTTTTATCTTTCTTGGATAGAAGTGACAAATCTTCTTCCCCATTGAAATAATAGCGATTCTAGTTTGTGAAATTATCCAGCATAATAACTTCACCAAATTTTCCCATGAATATACATATCTTCTTGGTAATTATAATTGAATTCCTTGAGTGACATAGTTGACTAACACTAATGAGGTTGTGACTGACCCCTTAAACAAACAAGACATCTCCATGTCTTATATCTTTTCCCCAAAGTTTTATTTTCTATATATAATAATCTTTACACATTAATTATTCCCAAATTTTATGAAACATGTTATTTAATAATAAATTCAAGTGATAAGATTATTATTTTCCATTATTTAAAAAGTTTATCCATTATCAATGATCCAAATACAAGAGTGATTTGATGCTTTAAGGTCAATATCCACTACCAAAAAATTTCCATATATTTTCTTCTTCATCCATATTTTCCACTTCACTCTTGGTGTTGATATACATTATTGAACTTATTCAAATTATAATGGACCAATTTCATCTTACAATGATGAAAATATATTTTTAATTTTTTGCCTACTAGATGCTTCCTTGAGCTGCTATATATTCTCACATTGGTTCCTCGTCAACACATTCCTTATATTATTAATTAGAAATTTCTAGCCAATTATCCAAAATTCCCACCCCAAAAACAGATACCATCAAAATCATTCTTGGAATATTGAACTCTCTGCATCTTCCTAGTTTGTCTTGGGTCATTTAATACCTCTTGTCTATAGAAAAAACTTTTTAGGAATGTCCCATAGTTCTATAACAACAACACCTAATATGAGTTACACACTTGTGTTCCACCACTACAATACATCTTGTACCATGGGTTCTCTAAATATTATAATCCAATGTTTAAACCAACTTGATCTCTAATTTAATAGTGAGTGCCTCCAGTCAATCATAAAACATCCCTAATTTGTGTTCATGATCTAAAATTATAACAATCATGTAATTAAAATATGAGTTTTTATTTATTTTTAGTCCTTTTGTAATTTTTATAGCCCCACATTCCCCAAATTATATTTTATATATCTTATACAGTCATCCTTCCAAATGTTTGACTGAGATTCTAATGTGTCTCTTTATCTTTAACATTTCATTGCATGATAAAATCTTTATCTTCTATATGTTATATTTTTTTGAAATAATATTTCACAACCTCAAACAAACCATTTATAACCTAGGTATGTTCATAATCTTTTATCATTTACTAAATAAACTTCACTGAGGTTTCAAGATTTAAATAATTTAAATTTTTAATGTTTACCTTATGCTCAGATGTTTCTCCTTATTGTTTCCACATGTATATGTTAGCATCATGAACCACTCCCTTTTATTTATTCATCTTTGATATCAAAACATCTATCTCTTAAATAATGAGTACAAATTAAACATGGATATAAAATTTTCCATACACTTTTAATTTATCATTTTCACTCTATTACCTTTTCAAAGAACATCACACAATAGCTACCAAATCATTTTTTCCATGATCATTACAGTCTTCCAATTATTCTACCTCAATTTCTTTTGATCCATTATTTTCTTATGAAAGTAGGTTCTTTTTATTTAATAATTTTTTAGTACTTTCCATTCCTTTTACATTGGCTGTATATTTATTCATTGGAAGGTCATCATTCTCATAATATTGTTTAAATTTATTAGAAATCTTGGTTATAAGGTGACCAACCATTCCACATCAAAAATATGTGAGTGAATGTTTTACTTTAAACATTATTTTTTTCCTTTTCATATTTTAGGAATGGAATGACATGACTTCATCAACAAAATTTTCTTCCTAACCATCCTCTTTTGTAAGACACTTCATGTCTAAGAAATCCACCTCCATAGAATTACCCATTTCCACAGCATCATTATCATCATTTATCATCTCTTATTTAATAAGAGTAATGCAGAGACTATCCTATTTAATCTACTTTAGATATTTCTCCACAAGAAAAGAGGCATTAAAATTGAACTAAAGTGGATATTTTATTAGGATACATTAAAAAAATTCATTCCATTATGTGTTTCTCTGAGACAGTGCATGTTCTCCAAAATTACATTCACCAGATCAGAAAATGCATTAGTGAATTCATTTGAATTCATCCTCAATTCCTCATAATTAGTCCATATAAATTATAATTTTTCTTTATGTCTTTTGAATATAAATTATAGGTATTTATCATATTTTCCCACATAGAAAATTATTTTTTACATGGAATCACCTTCATATAGATTGTGTGAGATAAATATCCCCCTAAAGAATTAATAGATCTATCATCAATATCTATTTATCTTTAGTATATGTTTGATAGATCCCTATTTTCCATACTGATTGATATCCCATGCATAAAATCCATATAAAACCCCATTCCCAAATATTATAAATACGGATATATTCAACTCTTACATTGATGAATATTTCTTCCCTCAAATATTGGAACCCCTTTATGATTGACTACTACCATGGACTTAAATGAGAAAGATTCAATCCCTTTATCCATTATCTTTTTTACCAATTATTGGACCCATAAGTTAAGTACCATAATATGGGTAGAGGTGAATCGTAGTATTCTAGATAAATCCAATTACCATTTTGGATCTTGTTTCATTTAAAAAAACACACTTCTCTCTCCTTCTAATAGGAGTGAGAAAACATAAATGAAAAAATTGTATAGGACACATAAATTTTACATGGCTCACCCAAACAGAGATAGTTTAAATATAATATAAAATTAATATTCCAATATATTATAATCCACTATAGTGAATTAATGTTAAAAGTTTAGTGTTGACTCATTATCCACTAGTTTATAACCATTCACACTTTGAGAACACAATTTTGTCTCAACTAAAGTGAACATTCTTATCCTCCTGGATATTCTTTCAATGTTTCAAAATAGGATAAATTTTGATTAACCATATGTGAGTGTTTAATGAATTTAATTTATCATTATAGATATGAAGTACTTCTTTCTATATATGATTTTTTTTCCACATAAAACATCTTCTAAAAAATTAGTCACCTTACACAGTTCACTGTTAACCACTTGATTCTTCCTTCTGATGCGTTATGTATGATTACTCCACATGATTCTTTACTAATTTATAAGAGGATAAATTAGTATAGGATTTATATTTTAATGATTATTTTTTAGATAAAAACAATTACATGGTGAATTGAAAACACATAAGTAAATATGGGAAATTAGTTTAAAAACCATCCCTGTAGGCTATTTACCTTTTTACTAAAAATAGAATCATACTCACATGGAAACATGTAATCCACCAAAATGTAATATCCTTTCACATATAGATCCATGAAGTTGGCTAAAATTACTATCACTTCCCTGAAAATGGTGTCCTCCTCACACTTATAGAGTCTGCATATAATGCTATTATACAACTATGAGACACGACCTTCTCATGCGATCATGTGATTCTCTAACACAGTCATCCAAAATCTTATACAGTCTATATAATAATTAATCGAACACATTACTTTTCCATGAAATTTTCGTAACCAATGTTTTTCAAACAGTAGAAAATGTCCCCATCATAAAACCCATCTTATGGGAATGATTTGTATCTTTATCAATAGGAATTTTTCAACAAACAGAGTGACCCAAACACTATGATATATATATGAGGTAATTTTTTCCAACAAGATCACTATTAATCCATGATTAATGAAACATTCCTATCTTATAAAAACTACTCTCCAAGAGTGTTATTTAAAATATAATATTAACATGTATGTAAAACTCAAAAGGATATATATTATAGAAATAACACTAAATAACAATGGGTGTTCTCCATGATGCTCTTTTATTCACATAAAGATATTTAATTATTTTCACTATAACACTTTTCTTCCAAAAAAAATATTTAACATAATCTAATAAAATGACACTCTTCTTCATAAATCCATTTTTTTAATAAAATCTACACTAGATACTCTCTCCTTCCTATTTTCAGGTATTCTCTACCTTTCTCAATTTTGTGTGTGTCTGTATTTGCATATATAAAGTAGGTTCCCTTGTATGTAGATACTTTTGAAATTCCAAATTCAAAAATTAATGAACATCCAACATCATCTAATTCCAATCAAACTATTCGATCATAATCAGGAAAATGTCTACCATAGAAATTCAAATATATAGTTAACAGATGTTCCAAAAACTACCATACTTATTTGAGAAAATAAAGTCATAAAATATGTTTGAATCTTTGTAAATATATTAATCACATAATAATAAAATACATCATGGAATTACATATCTATACATTTTCTAGATATTATACAAAATTGTTTAATTATGAAATTTCCTAGAGCTACGTTGAATGTCCTTTATTTTTATTTAAAAATATTCTAAATCTTAAGTTGCATATATTTTATTCTTTCTTCGTGGCCTGAATTCTATAATATGGTTCTTTTATTCATGAAACAAACATCATATCATAATGTTATATAATTTATAGAAATTATAAAACTACATACCTATTTCAACATGAATTGACTCCACATCTTGGACATCACCAAATTTACAAAACCATCATGATTTCTTCAAATTATCTTCACGGTGATGGGAAAAAGTTATGAAATTAAATTTAATTACATTTAATCATGAAATATTATATATAAAATATTCATAGTGTTTATAGACACAAAATGGAAAGGCCAACAATTTTCCTAAAATATAATAAATGAAAAAACCTTATATAAGAGACTTAACCATTTTATATCAAGTAGACATTAGGACTTATACTTTATTTAGTCACACCATGATCTATTCTTATAATCTCCAAAACCATTAGTGTATTTTTTTTATTTATCTCATCTTTAAGCCATACTTCTTCTCATATATAAAACATCATTAAATAACTTCCCATAGACATACGATTCAAAAAATAATAATATTTACTAATTGTGAATTTCAAATAATCCTTCTACAATGATGATGTGAATTTTCATATGGATATCGATTAGGACCACTACCATTTGTTCAGGAAAACTAGGAGGGAGATGGAATTATTGGGTAACTGAAGTTCATGTAACACTCCATTATTACTTTTTCATGTTTATTTTTTTTCCAAATTATCATTATATTTAATATTAAAAGAGTTTTGGATTTTATTTATTTTTTGAAACTAATTTAGGTCTCATTATTAGAAAAATATTGATACATAATTAGTAGACACTATGAAAAAAAATTACTTAGTGTGAATACCTTTTCAGTAGTTAGTGTAAAGTTTTCAAATGTGTTTGAGTAACCATGTATACTAGTTTACATAGGTTGACAAATCTTCATAGTAGTAACTACACTATATTTTCATGGTTAGGAGTAATAAGGTGGCCTAACTGTTTGGGTGTTGTAGCCTAAGTATAGAAGTTGATGTTTGGATAGTAAACTATTTATAAAATCTTGAGTCCAAACAATGAGGGATTCCTAGAAAAGGTTTTTTTAATTACCTTTATACCCTACTCAAATGTATACCCATATGGTATCCTTTATCCTTCCATTCATACAATTCATCTAAAAATATCTAAGGGAACTTCTTCTTTAATTATTCCAAGGATCCATTCAATTCACCTTTGTTTATAGGAGGAGTCTCAAGGTAAATCTATCTATTCCTTTCTTATTATTATCCCTTATCCCTTATTATTATAAATATTGATTCTCTCATCTATTTTTATAACCCCTATTGGCCAAGGTGATCAAATATATGATTTTGACTTTCCTAATTTTGGGGGTTTCATTGTTCATGGATAGCAATGGACATATTTCAACAATATGTTGCTTATATATTCAAAGGTGAGTTGTTTATATTCAGTTTAGGTTGGTGTTTTTATGTAATACTTTTTATTTGGAATTTCATATTTTTCATTTCATTCTTAAATCTAATTTCAAATAATATTATGCCTATATTTGATATCTATGATGAACATATAAATACTTTTCTCTATTCTTAATGTCTTTAGCACTTGACATTAAAGGTTTTCCATGAGTTCCAAATTATTGTTTTCAAAAATACAATCCCATGAATTCCAGGTGTTTATAGATTTTCTTGGGAGACCCTTTCTAATAAATTATAGGAACAAAAAGGTTTTTTAACACTAAATTTATTTCTAAAGGTGGTATTTATGTTTTTAAAACTTTCTTTTCCTTTTAAGGATGTGATTTAAATGTGTATATTAATCTTTGTATTTTTTTGTAACTTTTAATCTCATAAAATATATATTTATTTAATGAGTTATACTTTTGAATGAGTGTTGTTTCAGGGAAAGTGTTGATTTTTGAATAATTTTGATAGGATGATTTCACAAATTGGGTTTTTAGAAATGTTCTAAATGCCTGGGTAGAACATTATAAAAGGTTTTCTTGATACATGTGGACTACTTTATAATAAATCCATTTATGTTATAATTTATATGAGAATAATTGATTTAGTGATGATTGTGCATATATGGGGAATGGGTTATTTCATTCAATGGTTTTTATAGGTGTGACTGGAGAATAACTTTACTTGATCAATTATTAACATGTGATTATTTCTATGATTGATTATTTCCTAACCTCTAATTGATTTATGTCATGGGAACCCCAAGTAGATTAGTGGTAGATCTATAACGATTCTACACTTGTTTATATAATGGATACTCTAGTTCTCCTTTATAGGATTTCTCAATATCTAGTGGATTTCCCATGATGAGTCTCATTGTTAGAAAGTCATGATGCAATTTCATTACAAGCATTGAAACATATTTTAATTGTTACTCCCATCCAAGTATGCTTACTATCATCCAATTAGTACCTAGTGAGTTCCCCATGATGCTTATTATATAACATTATATTCTCATTCAATTCTTTATATACTATTCCTATTGTAATATTACCTTACTTATACCTTATTTTCATAATATTATCCATCATATATTTTTATAGTGTTGTTGCTATTATAATTATAACATATTTAATTATAGTTACTGGTTATAACTCATTTTTCATATTTCATTATTCATGTTTTTTACCTATCATCAAACTCATTTTTAATATGGATTTTTAATGAAATTTTTAAAAATTGAAAGAATTAATTTTATTTTAGTTCTGCAATCAATATAATTTTTTCCCTAATGGATCCAAAGAATTATTTATAAATATAAATAACAATTTTAGCTTGCTAAAGATGGATAAAAATTTTCAAAGGTATTATCATTTTCATTTCATTCATTATATACACATTAATGGTGAAAAATAATTTCTATCTATATTTTAAAATATAATTAATGAAATAACTTATAAAAGGAATTGCATAAACTATTTGTTGAATCCTACTGATAACATATAGCTCACACCCTATATACAATCCAAAGTGTGCATACAGATCTTATATAATATGCAGATGACCGATGTATAACCACATGTGTTTTTAGCTGGTTGTCCCAATCGATATATTTTAAGGGATGTACAGGTGACAGTGAGTTACATGGTGGTAATTAAGTAGTGGTTTGTGGGGTTTGGTTCGACTTGGTTTATTTATGTATTTGCCACTTCACCCTTTTTTCTATTTTAGTCCCTACTATTTAAGTAATTTTTATTTAAATACATTGAAATTTTAAATTATATAGTAGTTTTAAATGTTTATATTGGTTATGACTTCTTTGGTTATAGTGGTTATTTGGAGCTACCTATCTTGATATGCATGGAAGTCCAACGTATGAACGCACCAAGTTCGTTTCTCAAAATTAGTCTCCTACTTGTTTTTTGAAATTTTTAGGGTTAAATAATTCCAAATTTGTTATATTTGATACCATTATCACTTCTCAATAGCCCATGGTGAATAAAATTTTCTTCAGACCATGTATTGAATAGACCAAGGTGATATGGTGGGTTGACCTGGGCTGGTTTATCAAAACATGTAATCAAAGTGCTGTTATTATTTGGGTACATCTGACCAGGAGGAGATATAATGGTCTGAAATAAAGATGTAGTTCATTATTAGGTTTTTATACACCACATTTTATAATGATATTTCAACTTCTATGTGCATTTGAGACGTGAGGTGTGAATTTATGTGGTTTTTATGGTTATTTTTGTTATATTTGGATCTATATTTATAGTGTTTGGATCTATTAAGTGATTATAATAGATTATTTAGAGTTTTTAGGGGTTTAGGATAGTAATTTAAGGTTAATTGAAAGGTTTTGTATTGGGCACTCTCAAATTATGTGTAATTTTTCCTTCCTAGGTGCAACACAGTGGCTGCACAAGGTCGTTTATCCAAGGGATAAGTAATTAAAACAACGTATTAAAGATATTTTGGAAAGTAAATAAAATAAAATAAAAATAATAATTAAAAGCATTTGGTTTATTTATGTTTATATAGATTAAATATGTATACTGGAAGAATATTTGTTTTTATTTTTTTTTAAAGAAATTGATATAACGCAAGTAGAAGAAAACTTTTTAGATAAAAATTCACAAAAGGTGAAATAAATAAAAATATACCTATTAACTTGTTTATTAATAATTATAATTTCAATTATCATCTACTTAATTGTGATCCAATAATTTTTTTAACCCTAGAACAATATGACAATTAACAAAACCGCAAATATGAAATGAATTAAACCGTTGGCTAGCTTCAGAACATGAAATCATAGAACACTACATTGATTAATGTCATAATTCCATATTATGGTTAGTGGTAAATTATTTCAGATATCCACTCCATAAATTAATATGAATTTTTTTAGGTATTATATTTTAACTCTAAAAATTTATCTTGTATTGTTTTGTTTCACTGATTAAAATCGATCTGTCAAAAATCACACATCGCTAAACCTTGAATATTTTTTCTTAATTGTTAAATTTCTTACCTAGTTTCTTATAAGATAAAAAATAATTACATTTATCATTTTATATGAATTAAATTAGTTTATTTATCCAAAAAAATAAATGAATAATGTAAAAGGAAGATCGATTACAAAAAATTACTCTTCCATGGGTGGTGTAGTCATCGTAGAAATGTTTTTCATGTGAAAAGTTTTAGAAATGGTATTACCTAATATAATTTATACTCATGAGTTCTAGAAAAAAATACATAAAATAAATAAAAATAACAATTAAAATAAAATAATAAATGGTATATAAATATAAAATATATTGAAATAACAGCAATGTTACAACAAAGAAGAGGAACAAAAGATCATTTAGGGGAAGATACTAGGTTAATGGATTCCTTCATCCAAGATTGAATTTAAATGTACATTAATTTCATATCCTCATTTGTGAATTCTATATGGCATGTCTAACACCCTAAAAATGTTAAAAACAAATATTTATACAGTTAAGGGGAGGCTACAGTTTCATGACTTTTCAAGTGTGAATGGGGAATTCGTCCAAATACTTTAATCTAATTTAAACCAAAAATTTGATCTTTAAAAATCAAGAACCAGATATACATGTATAATTATTGTTATTGATAAATTGGTTCTTTAATATTCTCTCACAATTTGGCCCATATTCAAGAACAAATGAAGAAGTTATGGCCTAAATACTAAAATGGCCTCCAATTTTTCAGATTTATATCCACCTTGGACATCATGAACCATTTAATCAAATAATATGAATTATCTATCTTGGATGTACTAAATGAAATTTGAATCCCATATATGTAGGAACACTATTAAAAAAATTTATGTTCAAATAATAAAGAAAATAATATTTATGGATAAAATACTACAATGAACTATAAGTGAAAAAACTAGAATTTTCATTAAATTTTAAAATGAATTTTCTAATCCCAAATATTTTATAAATAAACATATTTGACACAATTTAAGGAAATTATGTCATTTATTATCAATAAAATATTCAATAAAATTATATTTTATTAAACCCCACACACTGACCTGTTTTTCACTCCTGAGAAAAATCTCAAATCATGTATTTCAAAAACAATTGTGACAGGGTATGCATTTTCATATTCCTCAATTCATAGTGGAAATATAGGTATAGTAATAATCCCATCAAGATTCAATATAAATAAATTTGAAATTAACTTCCCCATAAATTAGATCAAAATAAAATTCACTGATTTTGATGACACTAATCAAAACAAAACATGTTATGGATCTACTAGTCCATTAATTCCCCATGTGTGTTTACCAACCATTTCCAGCCAATATCGCCCCCCAATATTCAGTATATTAATTTCATGTAAATCAATTATTCTTACTTTGTTTAATTCACCGAACATGTTCTACAATCCTTTGTAATAAAATTTCAATACAAAATCACTTAATTATTCCTCAATGTCAAGAATAAAAATATTGACCTTGATATACCCATGTGTAGTACATTTAATCACCCCCCCTTTATTTAGATGATATTCACTTGAGTTTTTTATTTTTTAGGGTCCACAACAATCAGTTATTATTTACAGAATCCTATGTCAATTTTGAGTAGAAATGAAACTGATCAGAATAGAAATGAATGTATGGATCAACCATTGATATAAAATTATGTATTTTAACTAACATGTCTATACCTTTAATTGAGATGGAAAAATTTTAGTATTAAACATTTCATGAAAAGTTATATGTAAAAATTAATGACATAATTTACTATGAACAAATATTAGAAAAATGGTGACATATTGGAAAAGGTTTTATAATCACACAACTAATCATATCATTGACAACTTCCATTTTTTAAAAAACTAATCACTGATGATAAGATCTTTCTCATGATTATCATGATACCAATGAATTTTAAAAAACATACATATTTTATATGGTCGAAATTTAAATGATCATGTTACATGATATGTTTTTTTACTTTTTTGAACATTTTTAGGTTTTAAAATTTAATAGGAAACCCAATAGAAATCACACACATAACATACAAAAGAATATCCTAAATAGAAAACCCAAAATGTTGTCCTTAAATCCACACTTAAAATATTTCATTGACCTCATTGTGAACCTATGAGATGATATGTGCATATGAAATGCTGAATTTGAAATAGGAAAATTCATATAAAAGTGAAAGGGTAAGGGAAAACCTAATATTCTCATGTGATGGACGGATCATGCAGTGGGATGAAATCAACTTTATGGGTGGGATGTACCTCTATGTATTTCTTCAAAAATTTCTCATTAATTAAAAATCTCTTCCCTATATTCTCTTTTGTGATCTTTACTGCACCATATAGAAAAAACATGAGATACAAAATAAGGGCCTAGCGATATATAATAAACCTTATCAGGCATCATCTTATATCAAGAATTATAGATTAGGACTTTATATCGAACATGAAACTAATGTTTTGGATCTTTCTGTCATGATAAAAAAAATTCTTTCCTTTTATAGCCTTGAGTTCTCATATGATGAAAATCAAATTTCCTCAAGCTCTTGAATTTTTAGCTTCCATTGAATTCCATCTTGGGTCAAATCCATGTTTAATTTATTTATTTTCCAATATGATCGATGATTGAATTCCATGGGAATATCAAATTATTTCCCTAAACGTATTTGTTAGTGGTCCATACAAATTGGAGTTTTGAATGACATCATATAGTCCCCTAGTGCATCATCTAAGCACTTTCTCTAATCCTTATTTTTTTTATGCATGGTTCTCTCCAAAATTTTTTACAAATCCCAATTTTAAACCATAACCTCGCCATATTTTGAGGGTGGAATAGATTATAAGTTTTATACATCACCCTATTCTTTTGAAAGATGGAATACCAATTTCAAATGTAAAAGTATTTTCTTTGGTCACTAATGATGGCCTTTAGTACTCCAAACTAGCAGAAACCCTGATTCTTCACAAAATCCACTACAATATTAGAATCATCGGTCCTAGTGGCCTTGGATTCCCCATATTTTCTAACATGATCTGTAGAAACAAAAATATTCAAGAAACCAAATGAACTTTGAAAAGGACTAATAAAACTAATTCCACACATATAAAAAATATCAAATTATAAAATGGTTTTTTGTGGAATCTCATTTCTCCTTGAAATGATTATAGTGTGTTTGAAATGTGATCATGACTTACAAAACACTTGAGCATCATGGAGAAAGATAGGACAGTATAATCAAGAGTTTAAGACATTCCTAGTTGTCCTTTGGGGTTGAAAGTGTCCACCAGAAGAATGTGTATGAATAAAATGTAGAATAGACTCAAACATCTGATCAATCACACATATCATGATGACTTGGTCACTACACATGTTCCCAAGGTAAGGATCATCCCAAATATAATATCTAGACTCACCCTTTAATTATCGGTCTTGATTTCACTTTAAATTTGTTGTAATTTCAAAAGAAACATAGCAGTTCACTAAATTTACATATCGAGGATAAATACCTGAGATGACATAGAGCTTCTTGTAGAGTCAAGTGACCCGAAGTGGAACCTAGTTTGAGGTTCCATCCCCCAGTGTGTGAGTAATCCTACAAATGTTTTCCTCCAAAAAGTTTTATGACACCTTCTTATCCTATATCTAAATATGTAATTCTTGATGAATGACCGTC
Source organism: Viscum album (assembly GCA_963277665.1). Lineage (NCBI taxonomy): Eukaryota > Viridiplantae > Streptophyta > Magnoliopsida > Santalales > Viscaceae > Viscum > Viscum album. The sequence continues at coordinate 704,672,512 of OY728145.1, forward strand.
CATCGGATAAGTATATGATTTCTATATAGCTTCCTTAAAAGGTACCTCAGTTTTTCATAGTAAAATAAAAAACTACAATATTTTCCAATAAATATGAATGAAATTTAGCTAATTAAAATATAATAGAAATAAAATAATTTTGTGTTGTGGTGTAATTTTAGTCAGGAGAATAAAATGTCCAAAATGATTAATAAATAAAATCAGGCCACACTTCCAACCTCTGAGATAAGACATTTATAACCTTGAAGATCGATGTGTCACACAAAAGCCCGAACGGAATCTCCCACAGTGGGGGATTCCAGATCAGTGGACTCGTCAGACTGTAACACCCCAGGTAAATAAATAATATGACATTTCATATTTATCCATATTTGTGAATAAAATATTTAAATGAATTTAAAGGGGACGCTATGCTCAATGGCGTACCCAACACGCAACAACGAGTTTCTTGGGAATCTTACGTTGCACTCTAATAATAAAATAATATTATTTTAAATGGTAGTTAACATGTAGCCGTTGTATTGGCGGGAATGGATAGAAATAACTAAAATATGATAATATATGTTTTTAAATGTTTTTACATTTATCCAATAAAGGATAGAGGCTTAAAATATGGAAAGAATTCAATTTTAGGCATATATGCCCTAGTTTTCACTAAAGGTTCACTTATCGCCTTTTGATGGAAAACCATCATTAAATATAGTTTTGTTCACTCTTATACATTCTATTGGACCAAATAAAACTCTTCTTAAGAATCGGGACATCAAAATTTGCTTTGTGTAAATTTTTGGTACCTTTCCGATAATGTTCATTTTTTTTAATGAATAGTGTAGAATGTTGTATTTTAATTCAAAACCTCTTTTTAATCTAATTTATTTATATGATTAGATTATATTTTGAATTGGTTTTAAAGAGAAATTAGAAAATATTTTTACCATTAAATCCAATAGTGGTCGTTGGAATTAATTTCACTTTGAAATCAGACTTAAACTAGTGTCAATCTTTTGATACTTATTGTTTTATAAAAACACGCTATTTGCTCTGACAGCGGGAATTAATTATTAAATTAATTAATGTGACTAATATGTTTTGAATTTTGTAAAACGGACTTCATTTTTTGAATTCGGAATATCAAATATAGCTTAGGGTGAAGTTTTGGTATTTTTCTGAAAAACTCCAATTTTTGATGAATAGTGAAACCACTAAGTGGTAATCAAGCAAACTGATTTTTCAGTTAAATGAAAGTTTACCACTAATGTGTATTGAATTTTGAAGATGCTACATACATGGTTGTCATTAGTATGAAAAATGTGGTTCAATGGGATGAAAATATTTTTTTGGTGAATAGTAACTTGTTAAGTTTTTAATCGCGATTAGTGGTAATTAGTGTAATTTAAGGTAATAATGATATTATAAGAATGTGAAAACACCATGACACTTGTCCTACACCTATTGGGTGAGTCATGGCTGACCAAGACAAGCCATGGGCCAACTTGGGGACCCCATGGATCCACTTTGGTTGGGAAATGACATAAATAACTTTTTATTTAATGTAAAAGTAAAAATGACACAAACATGATATGTTATACTAAAAAAATTTTTAAGTGGGGTTACAAAAGTCCAAATTTTGATTATAAATATTAATTGGAAATATAAAAATATTTCTTACATCATAGTATTTTTTTAGAATTTTTAGACATTAAATAAATTAAATTATTTCTGACACAATAATGATGCAGCGATGACATCATTATTTGACGATTTAAATAAAATGGAATGATAATGTAAAATATATGAACTAAACATGTCCAAAACTTATTGGATGAGTGGATTTCGAAGCCTTATCACCTTATCCAAGAATTATATCAATGTGGGACCTTTTAAAACCGAAAAACATTTTCAAATAAAGTAATATTTCTTTACTTTCCAAAAGTGCCCCTCCTCTCCTCTTATAAAAGGCTCCCACCTCTACCTCATTTCACACACCCCTCAAGCCTTTGTCTCGGCCAATCCCTGCCCATTTACTCTCTCTCCGTACCTCTCCTCATCCTAGAGGATTCCCTTTGGGCAAAATCCTTTCAAATGAATCCTTTAGGCTCAAATCAAAAGGAGTTACACTTTTAAAGGTAATTCTTTCTCTCATGTTCATTTGTTTTATTTTGCTTCTCCAACCCTCTAAACTCTTTTTATTTATTTATTTTGTAACAAAACCAGTATCTTAAATATACTAGGATATTTTTATAAGATTTATTTTAGCTACACTCTCACACAACTACATCAAATGGTTAAATAACATACGGTTTCCGTGGATGGTAAAATTCTGCCTCCCGAAACGATGATTGTTCAATACTCATTTAACACCTTCAAAGGTGGCCATTATGATGTCACTATTTTTATATATGATATATAATATGTTTATGTTTTCCTTATACTTCTGTATTTTTCATTTTTGTCTTACCTTTATGGCTTCCATTATGGGTATACGCGATATCTTCATTTAAGGAAGTGCGGACTACCGCCCCCTAAAAGTGATTTGATTCGTTAAATAACATATGTGGGATTTATAAAGGATGGAAATATGATATTATATATGATATTATACTGTAATTATAATATACCTTTATATCATTATTATTCCATTCTATAAAATACTAAATAGAAATGAAAGTAGCGTTCATGCGTACGTACGGCTTACCGTCTCCATGAACGGTGCATTTCATTTCTTACCTCTAAATGATTATGTAATGTTATAAATGCATGCATGTACTGGATATATATGAAATTTATGATATCTAAATCATGAATAAAATTCTGGATATAATAAACATTTGGCCACACGAACAACATGTAATTGTAAGAAGTCCACTTTCGACTTAGGAACCAAACATCGGCAAAACAAATATTATTAACTTAAATGATTACATAATGTTTATGACATGGTAATAAGTGGTATAAAAGGAATAATGAACTTGAAAAAGGTTCTTAAGGAAGTAGAAATTAACTCAAGTTTATTATTCAGGATATTAAAGAATGATCGAGTCAAGTCGGACCCGAGGTAAGGGATCCTACTCCTCTCTTTCTTTTTAAGTACGCACTTTTATGTCATTCCTTTTAAAGCTCATATTTCTTGTTATTGGGATGATATTTTATATTAATCATACTCTAATTTCTATGTTAATGTTATGAGAGACCCTATTCTCTCTCATCAATCCATTTTGGAAGATTTGAGTGGCGCCGTTAGGCTGCCGAACTTTCGTAAGAGGTCTAACTTCTCTCTTTCTTTTTAAGTACTCTCCTTTATGTCACTTCTTTTAAGATCCTCTTTGTAATGTTGGGGGATGTTCATTTATATTACTCTTGTTGTACATTATATTTTAATGTGATGAGATACCCTATTTGATCTCATCAATCCATATTCGGATGTTTTATGTGGCGCCGTTAGGCTGCCGAGTTTTCGTGAGGGATTTTTTCATCTCACTTTTATTCCTGTGAGATTTATGCTACATTTGTGACAAATTCCATTGAGTGGTGTATGTACTTCCCATTATTCTACTCTTTGTGTAATATAATTTCGTTTATGAGTGTTTACATCAATGATCTATTGTCCTTCTTTCATGGGGTGAATGTTTTGAAAGATACCCAAGTCGGTAAGGGAACCTTTCACCCTCCTCTTTTTTAAAAGACTTTTTTTTGTTGGCTCTTTTAATTTTCATATTGTTATGTTGGGATATGTTCTCATATATCCTTATTGATGTAAATTTTATGTCCAAGTGATGAGATACACTTTTTATCTCTCATCAACTCATTTTGATGTGATGTCGTTAGGCTGTCAGGGGAACTTTTTAACCCAATTTCGATTTCTTTGGGATCAACATGTAGTCATTGAATATGTCATCCATTGAATATGTGTGAATGACCTTTTATTGTTTTAAACATAATATCCACTTATATTGGGTGTATTTATATTTTTCACACATATTTTTGAGATTGATTTGTCCTTAATTTAAGGATACATTCTTTATAAGTGATTTCATCACATTAGACATTTCTATTGAGAGTTCATTGTTGTTATGCACCAATTCACTCTTATATGGTGTATATACTGTCCTTTGGAGTATTATATCATGAATCCATTTATTCTCATGATATTATAAAGTTCTGACTAAATTTTATTCCTCAATTATTGTATTCAAGTGTATCTGATTTTGGTAAAACCCCTTTAACCAAAATATCATTTTAAATGTTTTAATTATTTGTTCTTATTAATATCCATGTTTTCAAAATAGTTTTAAGGATTTATTTATTCAAAAGGAATCTTTTTTATACAAAGCGTTTACTAAACGACAAAAGGGAATGTTTTTGTCGTACGTATTTGGAGACAATGACTTCTCTGCCGTCGTGACCGTTATTTGAGTTTCGGCTTCCTCTACAAGCCATACCTTCTTTTTAAAAGAAAAATAAATACCATGTTTTACTTTTCTTTTACTTTGGTATTGAAAATGGTTTTCATAATGTTTTTATTATATCAATGTGTTGTATTGATATCTCGTGATTGAAATGTGGAAATGTTATGTTTCCTTTATGAATGTTTTATGTGATATGATTATGTTATGGTTCTTGGTCATTAATATGAAGACGGGTGGTTCCGTGATAAACTAATGGCGGGTGAGCCCGTTATAGCTCTCCAATGCATTGGGTAACGCGAAGGAGTGAAACGTTAATGTTTCTCCGAAGAGATTTAGGGAATATACTGTGATGGGTATTCCAAACGTAACCAAGAGGGTTACTCCCTATATAAGATTGTTATGAATGCCTAAATTTACCTTTATGTCTTATGATTTCTATGAATTATTCATGGTTTGATGAGGTATGAAAGTGCCTTTGTTTTATGGGTAAAGTATGATTTCATTCTTATGTATATATGAACTCATGTTTCCTTTCCATATTTTTATAACTCTTACTGAGATTTTTATGCTCATCCCAAGTTTTTGAAATGTTTTTCACAGGTCAAGGGAAAGGTACATGATGTGATGATAGTGTCAAGGATGTGTCAAGAAAGAATCTGTGTTATATTTTAAATATGTTTCCATTGATGGGAAGAATGAATACTATCTTTTATGTAACCACATTGTTTAAATGTGGAATGTAATGCAAGTTTCACGATATAATTCATTAAAACTCTAAACTTGAAAAGATCTTCAATGTGTAATATTGTAATAACTCAAGATTAAGTAAGGTTTAAGGCTGGGGCCTTATAGTTGGTATCAAAGGTCGGTTTAGATAACTTTTGAGGTTAGGGTATTCTCTAAGCATAAGTGACATTACCATAATGGTTAGGATTTCAGAAAGAGTCCTAGTTTTAGATAAAGTGAATGAGTAAGTGTATCTTAGTGTTTACCTTCCTCATTAGTACATGATGGTTTTGTTGATATACTCACACTGACATTTCTATTTTTAGTGAATGGATGGATCTAGCAGGCACCAAAGAGACAACAAGTTTGAAGGAAACTGTGGTGGTTCTCTGATTAAGATACTAGATAAAATGGAGGATTCAATGAGGAAACTCGTGGTTGCTCTAAACCAAATATCAAGGAGTCATGATCAACCACTTCAACCTTGGTGAGTTATCTAATGCATCATGTACGTGATGGCCAACTCGATGTGGAAATTCAGGTAATAATTATTAACGTAACCATTAGGGTTTATATGATACTTAATTTTTAGGTAATTATGGGTTACTCTATGATATGATGGAAAATGAAAGGAATGAGATAAACTTGAGGTTAAAATATGTTATGATTATTCTTGAAGATTTTATCTCATTTTGGGGAATGTTTTAAGAATTATATAGTTTTGGAAAAAGGACAACACGCAGACCGTGTGAAATCTCGTCGCGTCGGACAAAGCTGCGGGAATCGAACCCACAACCAATGTGCGACTGGTATTTATCGCCTACCACTGGACTATGTGAAGTCCCAGGTTAGTTTGACTGATTCATTCTAGTTATATGATTTTATGAATTAAGAGTAAGTTGATTTTGGGTTATTTATGAAAATGATAAACCTATCATGGAGGATATGTGATTAGGTTAATTACTTTTCAAAACGAGACTTTAGGAGCAACTGATATTGTTTGGAGATAAATGTTACGATTTATCTTGGAAGACTATATGACTAAATCCTTCAAATATTTGGGTTTCAATCTTATATTGGTTTACTTTGAAGAATTTTATGGACAAATTAATTATAGAATGGTCCTCTTTGAACTTTGGGTTTTGTTGGACAAATTTTGGAGATTAAGCATGGATTTTCTTTTTAATGGGTTATCCTTTTCTGGATTATCTGAACTTGTACTAATCTTTTTGGTTTTGGTTTTGGTTAAATCCTAAAGACATGGGAAGTATATAGTTCTCTTTTTTTGGATTAGGTGATTCTTTAGAAGATGATTATAGTACTCTTAATGTGAACAAGTATTCCTAAATACTCGTCTTTTGGAGAAAATATGAGTTTGTGTAAGGAATCTAATAAAAGTTGAAAGTCAATATGATAAGTGATTATGTTTCCTTAAGAATAAATTCCTCAATAAAAAGTAACTTAAAACAAAAATGTTGTCTATTAACTTTTCCTACTGGGGAATCGAATACCGTTTAACCCATCACAAGTTTGTGATTTTCTCGTGGTTAACTTTCTCCTAAACATGTTTTCTATCACTCTCCATCAGAACATGACCATTTTTTTCCTCCATGTCCATATTTTCATACTTGGAATCCTAGTATGGGTTAACTCAGGTGAACTTTGTACTTATCTTTCTTTATTTTAAAGTGTTTGTTTTACCGACTTTTGTTCCCATGTGGGACTTTCAAGGATGTTTCCAAGCGCAATTTTAAAATTGCGAGGACGCAATTCCCAAAAGGGGGGAAGGATGTAACACCCCAGGTAAATAAAGAATATGACATTTCATATTTATCTATATTTTTGAATAAAATATTTAAATGACTTTAAAGGGGATGCTATGCTCGATGGCGTACCCAACACGCAACAACGAGTTTCTTGGGAATCTTACGTTGCACTCTAATAATAAAATAATATTATTTTAAATGGTAGTTAACATATAGCCGTTGTATTGGCAAGAATGGATAGAAATAACTAAAATATGATTATATATGTTTTTAAGTGTTTTTACATTTATCCAATAAAGGATAGAGGCTTAAAATACGGAAAGAATTCAATTTTAGGCATATATGCCCTAGTTTTCACTAAAGGTTCACTTATCGCCTTTTGATGGCGAAGCATCATTAAATATAGTTTTGTTCACTCTTATACATTCTATTGGACCAAATCAAACTCTTCTTAAGAATCGGGACATCAAAATTTACTTTGTGTAAATTTTTGGTACCTTTCCGATAATGTTCATTTTTTTTAATGAATAGTGTAGAATGTTGTATTTTAATTCAAAACCTCTTTTTAATCTAATTTATTTATATGATTAGATTATATTTTTAATTGGTTTTAAAGTGAAATTAGAAAATATTTTTACCATTAAATCCAATAGTGGTCGTTGGAATTAATTTCACATTGAAATCAGACTTAAACTAGTGTCAATCTTTTGATACTTATTGTTTTATAAAAACACGATATTTGCTCTGACAGCGGGAATTAATTATTAAATTAATTAATGTGACTAATATGTTTTGAATTTTGTAAAACAGACTTCATTTTTTGAATTCGGAATATCAAATATAGCTTAGGGTGAAGTTTTGGTATTTTTCTGAAAAACTCCAATTTTTGATGAATAGTGAAACCACTAAGTGGTAATCAAGCAAACTGATTATTCAGTTAAATGAAAGTTTACCACTAATGTGTATTGAATTTTGAAGATCCGACATACATGGTTGTCATTAGTATGAAAAATGTGGTTCAATGGGATGAAAATAATTTTTTGGTGAATAGTAACTTAGTAAGTTTTTAATCGCGATTAGTGGTAATTAGTGTAATTTAAGGTACAAATGATATTATAAGAATGTGAAAACACCATGACACTTGTCCTACACCTATTGGGTGAGTCATGTCCGACCAAGAAAAGACATGGGCCAACTTGGGGACCCCATGGATCCACTTTGGTTGGGAAATGACATAAATAACTTTTTATTTAATGTAAAAGTAAAAATGACACAAACATGATATGTTATACTAAAACAATTTTTAAGTGGGGTTACACAAGTCCAAATTTTGATTATAAATAGTCATTGGAAAGATAAAAATATTTCCTACATAATAGTAGTTTTTTATAATTTTTATACATTAAATAAATTAAATTATTTATGACATAATAATGATGCAGCGATGACATCATTATTTGACGATTTAAATAAAATGGAAAGATGATGTAAAATCTATGAACTAAACAGGTCCAAAACTTATTGGAAGAGTGTATTTCTAAGCCTTATCACCTTATCCACTAATTATATCAATGTGGGACCTTTTAAAACCGAAGAACATTTTCAAATAATGTAATATTTCTTTACTTTCCAAAAGTGCCCCTCCTCTCCTCTTATAAAAGGCCCCCACCTCTACCTCATTTCACACACACCTCAAGCCTTTGGCTCGGCCAAACCCTTCCCATTTACTCTCTCTCCATCCCTATCCTCATCCTAGAGGATTCCCTTTGGGCAGAATCCTTTCAAAGGAAGCCTTTAGGCTCAAATCAAAAGGAGTTACACTTTTAAAGGTAATTCTTTCTCTCATGTTCATTTGTTTTATTTTGCTTCTCCAACACCCTAAACTCTTTTTAATTTTTTTTTGTAACAACACCAGTATCCTAAATATACTAGGATGTTGTTATAAGATTTATTTGAGCTAAACTCTCACACAACTACATCAAATGGTCAAAGAACATACGGTTTCCGTGGATGGTGAAATTCTGCCTCCCGAAACGATGATTGTTCAATACTCATTTAACACCTTCAAAGGTGGCCATTATGATGTCACTATTTTTATATATGATATATAATATGTTTATTTTTTCCTTATTCTTATGTATTTTTCATTTTTTTCTTACCTTTATGGCTTCCATTATGGGTATACGCGATATCTTCATTTAAGGAAGTGAGGACTACCGCCCCCTCAAAGTGATTTGATTCGTTAAATAACATATGTGGGATGTATAAAGGATGGAAATATGATATTATATATGATATTATACTGGAATTATAATATACCTTTATATCATTATTATTCCATTCTATAAAATACTAAATAGAAATGAAAGTAGCGTTCATGCGTACGTACGGCTTACCGTCTCCATGAACAGTGCATTTCATTTCTTACCTCTAAATGATTATGTAATGTTATAAATGCATGCATGTACTGGATATATATGAAATATATGATATCTAAATCATGAATACAATTCTGGATATAATAAACATTTGGCCACATGAACAACATGTAATTGTAAGAAGTCCACTTTCGACTTAGGAACCAAACATCGACAAAACAAATATTATTAACTTAAATGATTACATAATGTTTATGACATGGTAATAAGTAGTATAAAAGGAATAATGAACTTGAAAAAGGTTCTTAAGGAAGTAGAAAATAACTCAAGTTTATTATTTAGGATATTAAAGAACGATCGAGTCAAGTCGGACCCGAGGTAAGGGATCCTACTCCTCTCTTTCTTTTTAAGTACGCACTTTTATGTCATTCCTTTTAAAGCTCATCTTTCTTGTTATTGGGATGATCTTTTATATTAATCCTACTATAATTTCTATGTTCATGTGATGAGAGACCCTATTCTCTCTCATCAATCCATTTTGGAAGTTTTGAGTGGCGCCGTTAGGCTGCCGAACTTTCGTAAGAGATCTAACTTCTCTCTTTCTTTTTAAGTACTCTCCTTTATGTCACTTCTTTTAAGCTCCTCTTTGTAATGTTGGGGGATGTTGTTTTATATTCCTCTTTCTGTACATTATATTTTAATGTGATGAGATACCCTATTTGATCTCATCAATCCATATTCGGAAGTTTTATGTGGCGCCGTTAGGTTGTCGAGTTTTCGTGAGGGATTTTTTCATCTCACTTTTATTCCCGTGAGAGTTATGCTACATTTGCCACAAATTCCATTGAGTGGTGTATGTAATTCACATTATTCTACTCTTTGTGTAATATACTTTCGTTTATGAGTATTTACATCAATGATCTATTGTTTTTCTTTCATGGGGTGAATGTTTTGAAAGATACCCAAGTCGGTAAGGGAACCTTTCACCCTCCTCTTTTTTAAAAGACTTTTTTTTGTTGGGTGTTTTAATTTTCATATTGTTATGTTGGGATATGTTCTCATATATACTTATTGATGTAAATTTTATGTCCAAGTGATGAGATACACTTTTTATCTCTCATCAACTCATTTTGATGTGATGCCGTTAGGCTGTCAAGGGAACTTTTTAACCCAATTTCGATTTCTTTGGGATCAACATGTAGTCATTGAATATGTCATCCATTGAATATGTGTGAATGACCTTTTATTGTTTTACACTTAATATCCACTTATATTGGGTGTATTTATATTTGTCACACATATTTTTTAGATTGATTTGTCCTTAATTTAAGGATATATTCTTTATAAGGGATTTCATCACATTTGACATTTCTATTGAGAGTTCATTGTTGTTATGCACCAATTCACTCTTATATGGTGTATATAATTTCCTTTGGAGTATTATATCATGAATCCATTTATTCTCATGATATTATAAAGTTCTGACTAAATGTTATTCCTCGATTATTGTATTCAAGTGTCTCTGATTTTGGTAAAACCCCTTTAACCAAAATATCGTTTTAAATGTTTTAATTATTTGTTCTTATTAATATCCATGTTTTCAAAATAGTTTTAAGGATTTATTTATATGGATATTAATGGTTTAAAATTTTAAGCTTCATGGTGGTATGGGACTTCGTCTCAATCTCCTTTCGTTGAGGCATATTTTATTTTATACACAACTTTCTTTTATACGGTGTATAAACCCCTTTGACTTTTACGTTTATTCAAAAGGAATCTTTTTTATACGAAGCGTTTACTAAACAAAAAAAGGGAATGTTTTTGTCGTATGTATGTGGCGACAACGACATCTCTGCCGTCGTGACTGTTATTTGAGTTTCGGCTTCCTCTACAAGCCATACCTTCTTTTTAAAAGAAAAATAAATACCATGTTTTACTTTTCTTTTACTTTGGTATTGAAAATGGTTTTCATAATGTTTTTATTATATCAATGTGTTGTATTGATATCTCGTGATTGAAATGTGGAAATGTTATGTTTCCTTTATGCATGTTTTATGTGATATGATTATGTTATGGTTCTTGGGCATTAATATGAAGACGGGTGGCTCCGTGATAAACTAAGGGCGGGTGAGCCCGTTATAGCTCTCCAATGCATTGGGTAACGCGAAGGAGTGAAACGTTAAGGTTTCTCCGAAGAGATTTAGGGAATATACTGTGATGGGTATTCCAAACATAACCAAGAGGGTTACTCCCTATGTAAGAATGTTATGAATTCCTCAATTTACCTTTATGTCTTATGATTTCTATGAATTATTCATGGTTTTATGAGGTATGAAAGTGCCTTTGTTTTATGGGTAAAGTATGATTTCATTCTTATGTATATATGAACTCATGTTTCCTTTCCATATTTTTATAACTCTTACTGAGCTTTTTATGCTCATCCCATGTTTTTGAAATGTTTTTCACAGGTCAAGGGAAAGGTACATGATGTGATGATAGTTTCAAGGATGTGTCAAGAAAGAATCTGTGTTATATTTTAAATATGTTTCCGTTGATGGGAAGAATGAATACTATCTTTTATGTAACCACATTGTTTAAATGTGGAATGTAATGCAAGTTTCATGATCTAATTCTCAAAAAATCTAAACCTGAAAAGATCCTCAATGTGTAATATTGTAATAACTCAAGATTAAGTAAGGTTTAAGGCTGGTGCCTTATACAGACACTTCTTCTGATCATCAAATGATACCCAACATGTAAAATCAAAAGATAATTCAATATATTTTAGTATTAATAAAGATAGGTGTAGAAATATCTCACTAAAATAATTGACTAATAGTCAATAAAATATAGCATTCCCTAGAAAATATCAAAAATCACTCCCATATTAAGAATATGAAAATGGTGAAATAATATCTAACATTGATCAATCCATCACTATTCCATGTTTTAATACAACATTCCTCAAGAAAATTCTATTCTCTTCTAAGAAGTGATATTTTTCAAAGATCAAATCTATATTATTCTCAGTGTAATGATTCACAATCATTCCCAAACTAAAGATAAATTAATAAAATAAAGATTTGTACACTGTAAAATCATCCATAAATACCTCTATACGAGTGTTAATGAAATCTAAAAAATACCAACATGCTTATCTAGAAGGTGCCTGGGGAATTGAAAATTCTAAATGGAATCCTTTAGTAGGTAAATTTAATGAATGGACAAGTGAATTTTTTATTCACCCCATCCTATGAATCTATAATAACCTTAAAATATACAGAAAATCCATCCATGAAATAAAATTTTGTCTTCACATCATGTCTTTCAAGAGTTTGAGAAATAATTGGAAAGGGAAATGGTCCTTGAAAGAGTATTTATTTATAATCATATAATAAATAAATTCATTACAACTATTTTTCACCCTCATTAGAACAAACTCATATATCTCTCATTTTTAACAATAGTTAAACTGGTTTCCATTCGCACAATCTAAACAGGATTTTCCCACTAGGAATCTGAAATGGGATAAATGATACATGCCTTAAACAAATTTTAAACATCTTTTTTAATAACATATTGAAGGGTTGGATGGAGTCACTTTTATACCAACCTAATCGGTTAACCCCATTCCCCAAAATTAATCTTATTCATGAAAATGGAAGGGATAATACCATATATGTCATCCAAGGAGCACTTGATTTACCTAATGTCCTCCCAGAAAAGATTTAAATTTTTTTATTCATCTTCTAAGGGGATATTGTTTTCAATTATAACACGTAATCTCTCACCACTCCACAAGTATATTTATTTGACATTTGTTGGATGTGGCATGTTCCATAAAAGGAGGTTCTATATGGATGGATACTTTACAGAAACAGAAATATGTGCACTATGAACATCATTATCATAATAGGAATCATCAAAATCATATTATAATTCATCAAACCCATTAGTATACTCAACAAACATTTTATAATTATAGCGAACATGACCAAATAAAAATATGAATCAAAATAAAAATAAATTCCAAGAGAGTTTTTTGAATTAGAAACATGTTTGGATGTAGTCTTGGACAACAAACTAGAACCAATGCTCATAATCTCCCTAAGAATTGGGAAATCCAAATCGCTGGGGTTTTAACTTAGGGGTTCAAAATGGTAGATAATAAAATCATAATATTCCTATGAGGGTTACTTCATGGAGTCCATAATAATAAATATCACTAAATCATCTCCATAATACAAGGAAATTGAACTATTGTGGACATTTTTTATAGTTTTTTTAGTTTGGAGGAGGGGCCTACCTAATATCATGGGAGTACAAGAATTTAATTAATCATCCTCCATGTTTAGAATGTAGAAATCTACTGGAGTGATAATGTCTCTTATTTGAATAAGTACATACTTAAGGACTTCCACTGCATATATAATAGATCTATTCTCCAACCACACCACTACCTTCATTAGCATAAACTCACCTACTAATAATGAATAGAATATTTAGTTAAACATTGCATATATGGAACCTCCCAAATCACATAAAGCATCATAAAAATGAAACTCCATTATGGTTCATGGTATTGTGAATGTCCGCATATACCCACACTTTGTTTTAATTTTTGATTTGGTGTAACAAATTATAACACATTTCTTCAAAGATTGATCCACTCATTTCCCATTATCCCCCTTCCATTGATAAAAATTTCCCTATAGAATTTAGAATACCTTGGGATTTTCATAATTCTCTTAATACAGGGGATATTTACCTCTACACATTTTAATATGTCCAAAACAAATTTTTTCATCACCTCTTCTATCATATATTTTATTTGAAAAAATATATTTGGAATGTGAAGGGGTTTATGAGGAACATCATTTTTATTTTTCTTAACTTTTTCTTTCTCATAGGGTTCTTCATCAGTTGATCTTGAATGAGGATTCCCTAGGGTTGAGGTGAATCTAAGTGTAATTATAGATAAAGATGAATCATTATTTTTCATACAACTTATCAATGTGATAGTACTAAAATTACGCTTGAAATTTGGGGTAGGTTGGTAACTAACATTTCTATAATTCTTAGTTAACAGTTCTTAGAGGGCGGTTGTAATCTGGCTCATTTGTGACTATAACTTTAAAAATTTACTCTTTATATCATTATATTGGTATATAAAAAGTTTTATAAAATGTATATAATTATTATAATCTAACATTAGTTAATAATTCCTTTTTTAAAATTTTTTATTCTTGGTCTTCAAATCACTTTGGGGATGTTGAAAACCCTTTTGGGAAATAAGAGTTTTCGAGAAGTTTTGCCGAAAAGGGGGCCTTTGTTGTGGCCTAGATCTATACCTCATGTTGGATGGATCTTTCTATCTTTGGTTGTGTGTAAGTAAATATAATAATACTTCTTTTGTGTATGTGGTTATTGTTTCTATATAGATTGTATCCTAGGGAACACTTCTATTCAATCTTCTTTCTCTTGTAATTGTGGGAAACAATCAGTTGAGTGGTCTCTTTCAAAGAATATTCTACAAGGCCTCATAGGAGTGTGTAAGTATTTATTTTGATCCAAAGAAATATATGCCACCATATTAGTTAATCCTTATAAATTAATATCTATTAAATGATTTTAAATAAAATATGGACTTACCTGATGTACTCTTATAACATGTAGTGTTCCTAGATCTCCAATGTTTTGGGATTTTTTGGCCATATTATTGATCAACACACATACACCTGCTAGTGTGATGTCGATAAATGTATTTATTGATACTATATCCACCATGATCCTCTACATAAGCATGATTATTTCGTATAAGTACTTGATGATTAGTTTCTCTCTAGTTTGATGATGTCATAAGCACATACAAAACATGTTCAATCACTCCCAATACACATATATTGACACCCCTTGTGCCTGATTGATCCCTGATATCTTCATTACTATATTTATGCCTTGATTATGATAAAAATATCTTCAATAAACAACATTTCAAATACATCCAACATGATAAATATTCATGTTTTATTTAATACATCTAATCCTTCATAGTTTCATCAAGTGAAAATGGGAATGCTCTCAGTTTGATTTAATATTCATTGAATTTTCTTGGTTTCATTGTTTAGTATACCACATTTAATTCTTTATGGTTTTATTTTGGTCCTCATGAGACGAGACAAGTAATTTAGGAAGAAGGTTAATTAACCCAAATTTCAGTTCAAAGTCTGATTCGAGTGTTGGCTATACAATGCTAGTTTTTTGATAATTATATCAGGAGAATCATAATCTTGAATGGTCCTATTAAGATAATTGTTATTATTTTAAGCCATTTTACCTGGGTTATTATTTTTTTAGATGAGATTCCAATTTCAAAATTCCTAGTGTATGAATTCCTCAATTGGTTAAATTTCAACACTTCTCATAGAGAGATACTGCCTAATTCAATCCCTAAGGTTGTGTTCAATCTCAGGGTTAAGAACAAAGAGATATTTCGGTTGGAATTGTGTCATAAATAATTTAATTTAACTATATTAGAAAACAATATCTTCAGAATAATTTTCAATTTATGGTATAATAGATAAAAAATAGATCAAAAAACAAAAAATGAGAAAGGGGAATGAAGAAAGAAGAAAAAATAGAAAACAAATGGATAAAATAAAAGTAATAAATTTCCAATAATCATTTGAATAAAATAATTTCCTCCATAGAAATAGTGCACATTTATAGGTTTTGTTGTGAATGCGCTCAAATAATGTTTAATTTTTTTACTTCATAGGTACAGTGGAGTGTCTGGCCAAGGTCCTTTCTCAAAGAAGGAACTAGTTAAAACAAAAAATTAAAAGTATTTTGAAAATAAAATACACACACAAATTAAATATATGATGTGATTTATATTTATAAATCTTGAATATGTATGCTAGAATAACGGTTTTTTAATGAAATTGAAAAAACGCAATTAGAATATATTTTTTTAGAAAACTATTTTTAAAAGGAATAATCAACATAACTAAACATATTTACATAATTATTAATATTTACAATTTAAATTAACATACAATTAATTATTATAACATAATTTTTAACCCCAAAACCCTAATATAGTTATTAAACCCCAAATATGATATACATTAAACACTTAGCTAGTTTCAGGATATGCAATTGTAGAACCCTGTTTTGAATCATGTTATAAGGATAGATTATGGTCAGTGGAAAAATAAGGCACATATCCATTCTATAAATGAGGATTAATTTATGTTATGGATTATGTTTTTTAAATCTGTAAATTTATCCTATGTTTTTATATCTCACTGATTATGATAGTTCTCTAACAATTCACATGTCACTCAACCTTTTGTGTATTGTGTTAATTATTCAATTTCTTACTCAGATTATTCTATGTTTAAAAAATTAATTCATAGATCAAATTATGTTACTTTAAATAGATCATTGATTCCAAATATATAAATTAATAACAAAATAGGTAGACTAATTATTAAGAAAACTACTCTTATATGGGCGGTGTAGTCATTGTAGAGACATTTTTCATGCACTAAGGTTTAAAAATGGAATAAAACAATATCATTTCTACTCTTGAGTTTTATCCTAAATAAGTAAAATAATTAATAATAATAATTAATATAATATATGAAATGGGATTTAGATATATATTTTATTGAAATAACAACTATATTAAAACAAATAATATAAAAATAATAGCATTTTGGAGGTGATCATAGATTGATAGACTACCTCCTCCAATGGTAAATTTAAATGGAATGGAATCTATTTTCATCTAATACCAATACTATAAGAAACTATAAACCCCTTGCAAATGAGAAAAAACATTTATGGTGGAGGAGAGGCTATTGTTTTGCGACTTTTTCAGTGTGAATGGGGAATTCGTCCGAATATTTTAATCTAATTATCACTGAATGTTAGACATGTATAACACATGAACCATATATACATACAAAATTTGTATTATTGAGAAATTGGTTCCTCAAGTTTCTCTCAAAATTTGTTCCAAATCCAATAATTAATGAAGAATGCATGGCGAAATTACTCCAATGGTGTCCAATCTAGAGAGTCCAGTCTTGATATGACATAATGACCCATTTATTCTATCCAAAAGCATGATCAATATTAGATTCCCTAAATGAAATTTTTATCCCGTTCAAATATAAATAGTGTTATAAAAAAATATAATTTCAAATAATACATAGAAAAATTTTTATGGCCAAAACACTATAATGAACATTGAAATAAAAAAACTATAATTTTCATCAAATTTTCCAATGAATTATCTAATCAAAATTATTTTGTAAATAATAATATATAAAACAATGTGAAGAAATAATTACATTTATTATCAACAAAATGTTTTTGTATTAAGAATCAATGGATATGTTTTTGGAAAATAGTGCACATACTGTGTATATGTTTTTGAACCCCTTCCAATGTAAATACCACGGTTAGCTCATGGTCTACAAAACTATGTAGCCAAACCATGAATTAAAAAAACCCATCCACTATTTTAATTTTACATTCCTTAGATTCCATACATGCATTTATGTTATTATCATTTATTTTAAAGGAATTAAGGAGAATCTTATGATGCATTGATGTTATTCGATCAAATTTTTTTGTATATTATGTTGTGATTCGTTGTTTAGTTCCATAATGGTTATTATCTTATATAAAAGGAATTATATGAAATGAATAGTTTCTATAATGAATTATTTTACCTATTTAGTGAAATAACATGAGTTTAAAAAAGTATTTTAACAAAGGGTTTGGTTCAAAAATAGAATCTAGGATTTGTATTGATGTGAAGGTTATTTTTATGAAAGTTTCATTTGATAAATTTAAATATTTCTTAAAAGTTATATTATTCCTTTAAAAAATTAATTCAGGGTATTATATTTTCTTGAGATGTTTTTTAATTTAAAAAAGGTTCAAAAAATTTATTGATTTCACAACAAAATAATTTGATGGTTTTAGAATAAAATAAAATTATTTTTCACTTCTCTAGGGGATTTAGAATAAAATGGATCTTTTATTAAATAAGAGAGAATTTTTTCTATGTGACAATACATTTATAGAATTAGTTTCTATATATTCATAAAATACTTGTTATTGGAAGGTAAATTTTTATTTTTTAGTGGAAAAGTGTTTTGTTTTGGTGGGTTCTGGATTTTGATGTTGAATTTTTTATTTATATTGGGATCATGTGAATTGAATTTTGAAAATGGATAAAATTTGGTTATGTATTTTGTGATATTTAGAGTACCTATCCCAAAACATTTTCAGTGAAGCATGAGAAGTCCATATTAGGGAATATTTCATTGATTGGTCCCTCAAATTATTCGAGTATGGTCTTTCTAGTTCATGACCCTACCTAGATTTTGAATATAGTGTAATATTCAAGTTTGTCTCAACTCATGGACCATATATAATACCCTCAAAAACAGAATTCACTTACTTTTCACAATGATAACAAGTTCAATAGAAAAAAATGTGTAGCTGAAGAGTGTTAAACGAATATTTAAATATTTTTAAACTCTATAATCCTTATCTTTGAATTATATTGTAATAATTTTTGAAGGACCAATATGGGAAGGCTGGGAGAATTTATTTCCACTTCATTTACAGGATGAAACATCTTCTGAATTACTCAAGATAATTTTCATATATTGGTATTATCCTGAAAGTGTGAAATTAATGAAAGAGTTATAATTTTTGAGTCTCTAACAAGGTGATAAAATTGTAAAAATATATGTTCACAAATTAGCTATATTTATGACTTTTTATCCTATGTTTTTACCAATGACATTTTAAATTCTTGATTTTTTGATGGTATTATAATAGAACTCAGGTTAGGTATATTTTTAATCACCATAATTTCTTATTAAATGTTGTGAATAAGGCCACATTTATAGATCTAAACCCATAAAGGCAGCCTAAGATGGTTGATGTATATGATTCATCTCACATGAGTTAGGGTACCCAGTTTTTTGATAAGAAGAAGAAATATAATCCTAAAATGGAAAAGTAGGTTTGTGTGGATCAATATTCTCATTTTATTATCTCCCCTCATAAGAAGAAATGATTATTAATATCTTTTCGTTGTGGTAAATAGGGAAATTATAATATTACTTGCTTGAGATCTTTGAAAACATTTTTTTGATGTAATGGTTCTTTATATCTCTTAAAATTATTTAAACTAAATTATAAATGGAACAAAATTCTACTAACATAAGATGGGGAATTATATAAGTATCTATTATTTATAAAAAATTCCGGGGTATCTATTTATAGTTTTTTTATTTTGGGGTCATTAAAATTATTTATAATGAGATTTTGTAATGAACCTGATGTAAATCATCATTTCTTATAGTATTCTTTATTTTTCCATTTGGTGTGTAGTGTCATAATTTTTTCCATTATATATAAAACTCTATATAAAAGGGAGAGCTATATAATTTTTTAATCCCCTAAATATTTTCCACAATGCATAGTTATTCTATCCACGTAGGAATTTACTAGGATTCTATAAGTGCATAGGTTGATATCTTATAATATTATCAACAGTCTGGTATAAAATTGAGTCCATTTATTTATGTTGTTGTTATATCATTAATCCAATTATACTCATATTGATCCATTCTTAGTTTTTTCTTATCTGGAATTTTCTTACGATTCATAATTGAAACATCCTTAAATTTGTTATCTAATGGGATCAAATCTTTGAATCTCTAGTATATATTTTTTTGAATTAAATGATGGTTTAGAATATCATTATGGTATTGGAGGAATGATTTTTTTTACCATTGGGATTCATAATATATTATTTTGACATTTTGGATTACCTGTAATTATATTTCTTAAATATTTCTAGATTTTATGGGATACTCAGTTTAATGGAATCATTTGGTTTTCTCTATCATGATTCAATTACAAAGATAGTAATACCAAATCCTTACTTATATTAATGTGTGAACAAAATATCATATTTATTTAAAGAGTATAACTATTCATCTTTAAGTTACTTATTCCATTATCACAAGGAAATTTTAATCCACCCAGTTCTCTATATTTACTAATGGATTTATAGGGGTATAAAGTTTCATGGTGGAGGGAATTATGATACCCCAATGTCAAATTTATGTATTTAGTTTTTATAATGAAATTTGAGGAGTTTTGAATTCATATTTTTTATGGTCTCATGGTTATAACATGATTAGTAGATACCATGAAACCCAGTATTATGTAGTGTGAATCCCATATTAGTGGCTAGTTATACATTTTCACATGGTAAGTAATTGCCTTATAAAATGGTACTATATTAAGTAAAATTCCCTCCTATTAGATACTATAAAATCTATGAATACCTATGATTATCCATGCATCTTAGTTGTATGATTTTCACAGCTCAAGTCATGTAGTTGATTCACCATTGGTATAGGACTTACCAAATCAGGTGGATAAACCAGGAAATCTATCTATAAATTGATTTTTTTAAAATACGATTATTCCCTTTCTCAAATTCAAGGCTATTTGGCCTCCATTATCCTTCCTTTTGGTTGATGAACCTATAAATCCCCAAGGTATCTTCTTACATTCTTCTTCCAAGGGTCAATGCCCTTTTCCGTTAGTTTCAAGGTAGAATCTAAAGGACATACCCTCTTTTCTTCCTTATTATTCTTTCATTTCTTTGTCCTATCAATAATTCCATTAATACTATTGGTAATGGTGGTCAAATATATGATTATGGTTTGTGAAATCTTGTGTATTTTATATGCTAGGATTATAAGGTTTATCTTCTTCCAAGATATTTCATCTATCATCAATGGAATGTTTTGTTATTGAGTTTGGGTACGCGATTTTGTGAAATCCAATTTATTGGAATGTTATATAATGATTGGATTTCATTAAAACCATTTTAACTAGATTATAAAAAAATGTGATACCATTAATTATCATATCAATGTGTTTTAATGATCTAAATGATTATAAATATTATCATAAATAGTTTCCATGGTTTCCATATTCCATGTTTCAAATAAATTGCTTATGTTTTCCAAGTGCCTTTATAGATAATTTTGAGACCCTTTAAAATAAATTTAATAAACAAAAAGGGTTTTTTGGCACTTAATTTATTCATAATCAGGTTGATTATTTTTTTAAATAATTACTTATCCATATAAGGATGTTATTATTCTGGGTAGATTTATCATTGAGTTTTTTGTTACTTATGATGTTATATTATATTAATTTATTGATTGAATTTTATTTTTTCCGCATTAATGATTCAAAAAAAAAATTTATTCATTACTAATTTATAGAGGATGATTTAATAATTTATTTTTTCAAAATTGTATTAAATTCTTGGTTTTGAAATTTATAAAATGTTTTCATGATAAAGATGAATTTTTTATTATATTCCCATTTATGTGACCCTTTATGTGAGATAAAATTACTTAGAGAATATTGATTTGTATATATGGAAGGGGAAATTTATTTGAAGGGTTTATAGTGGAAAGATAAGGGATTGATTAACATTTTTATATTTTTTATATATGATTGTTGACATGATAAATTATTTTCTAGCCTCCACATAATTAATCTTATAGGAATCCTAGGTATCTTAGTGGGAGATCTATATAGTTGATACACTAGTTTTGATTAATTATTGGTTAGTTTCCCCTAGTTAGGATCTCTAATTTATATGGGAGTTCCCCAATGTGGCATGTTGAGAGAAATTTAGGTATAAATTTCATTGCAAGGATTACAATATATACTGATAGTTGGTTCCACCTGAGTATGTATAGGATTATCCCATTAGGACCCAGTGAGTTTCCTATGATACTTATTATGTTACATTATATTAAATTTCAAAAATTTACATAATACTGATTTTTTTACTACTTTGATAATACCTTGTATTTATTATATTATCTATATTATATTTATATAGTTTTCTATTTTATTCAAAACAACTTTACTTGAATTTGATTATTCTAACTCTAATTTCATATATCATTTTTCATGGTTTAATCTTTCATCCAAATATTTCCATTTTTTAAAAAATGTGGTCATTTTAATGGAATTTTGAAAATAAGAAGAATAAACTTTATTTTAATTTCATAAAAATAAGAAAAAATTTCCAAAATTTTTCCAAAGAAATATTTCTAAAGAAAAATATTTCTTTTTTACCAATGTTTGGTGACACTTAGTTTGAAATGTTTTAGTATATTATTTTCTTTTATCAAATACCCTTACAAAACTATAAAATTACCCACTTAACATCAATTGTTTTTCACTCTATTGTAAGTTATAAAGTGACATGAATATAGATTATGGTCAAATTGTAGTTTTACCATCAGTTATTAAAAAATGATGTGGAGAAATAATTTCTAGGATGGTTATTATAAAAATGAATATTGGAATCTTGACTATATTATGATATATAATTACGTTCTATGTTAGTTATTATAATAATTTACATTTAAAGTACATTAATATTTAAATAAAAATATATTAAAGTATAATATACATTTTCCTATAACCATAAATATTATTTTACAATATGAAGTAAACAACAACAAACAAAAATAAAAAATTATTGAAGACTTTATTATAACATAATTTAAAAAGATAATACACATGCATAATACATTTTGGTACACATATAAAAATTATTTCTTCCTATAAAATAGTCAGTAAATAATTTTTAAAGGTCTCTTAAGTTGTACACTAAATATGATGAATCATAATAAAAAATCTATAAAAACAATAATATAATAAAATTAACAATAAACCAAATTGGATTGAAAATTAAATGTTTTTATTTACCATTCCTTATGAAATTATAAATTCATTCTAGTGAAGATAATACCAAACATAAATCATAAAACAGAATAACCACATTTAGTATATTATCATTGATGATGACAATGTGTTTAGGAAACTTTACATTGAAAATAAGAATCATGATATTTAAATACAAAAAACATATATTAAATAATATAAAAATATTCTATATGAATTTGTGCACAATTAATATCAATTCTCTTCTTTATCAATAAGATAATCCTATTAAACAACTTTCATATCCTATTTTATTTTCATATATTAATTAACAAAATGAATGTAACATGCAATATTTCATATTAAGGAAATAATATAATAGAATAAAACATAGAAATTCAATAAATATTGAAATCCTTCATGAACATCACCCATTTTTGAGTATTACTGATATATTATTTAGTAGTGAGGGCATAATACACATAATTTTTGATGTCCACTAAAATAAACAAATTCCACCATTAATGGAACAATAATGAATAGTGTTTTATAATTATATAATTCCTCTTACTAATCATGTAATATAAGAAACCAGTACTAAATCTATTTGTTTGTAATACTTATTTATATATAACTCTTATAGACCTCATAGGGTATTTAATTTCCATTTAAATGAATTGGGGATCCTGAATAACATAAAAGATGGTGCTCTCATTCTATATGAAAATAGTTTTTAGATGCCTAATCAGAAAAGCAATAAATTAATTCAAAATAATTTGTATTTTAGAAATGAAATGAAAATTTTAATTAAAATTGTATTACAGGGAAAACAACTAAAACATGGGTTCCATGAGATCCTCAAAAAATGTTAATATCCAAGATTACTTTTTAAAATATAGTTAACATATAATCTCTCTCACATATTTTAGAATTCATCTATAACATATAAAAATTATAAAACATAAAATAATTCACAATTGTTTTGATAAACCTTGAGAAACCTGAGAAGAATATGAAGTTGATGGTTCCTAAAATTATTAATTCTTTTACAGTGATTCTTTATATTTTAGATTCATATATATAAGGTAAACATAATAAAACATGAAAACGAATTTGAAATCATAATTAATTAAAAAATGAAAAAAAAAACAGAACATACCTCATATTTTTATTGATGAATAAGTATTTCTAGAAAAATTATAAAAATCCAATAATTTGTCCATCCATGACCACCTCCTCAGTAGGAAGTGAATCTAGTGGAGCTGGGACAATAATATAATATATCATTACTCTTACTCAATCTAACTACATATGTTGGTAATGTATATAATCCTCTAGATTACTTTTGATTGTGTATAAAATATTAGATAGATAAGGGTATATAACATACAACTCAAAATACATAGTTGGGTCAAAATAGGGTGGTGAAGGATCTGGATTTGTAGGTTTCCCATTATATGTATATCTCACCATATTAAAAAACATATACTGTATGAATGATTTAATCAACTTTTTTATTTATTGATTCACCATTCAATTATTAGCCTTAAAAAAGATATTTTCCCCTAGTATCATGACTCCATAATGTTGTAATAGTACATCCAATTTTTTTTTGATATTGAAAGTTGTCTCATATCCTCTAACATAACACTTGTGTTCTTGTTTTCCTAAATAAGTTTCAATAATATCTATTATTCGATAAGGCCTAATGTTTTCCTACTACAATTTATCCTATAATAAAACAAGAAGTGATATATGTTAATATTATATAAGTGAGGAGAAATTAAAAAATGATAATATTAATTAATGATTATAATTAATTTCTTAAAATCATATCGGCCACTTATTTTAATCGATTGGTTATAAACATCCATTTTTTTGTCATTCACAATATTTTCTATTTTTCTTTGTGAATGTGAGGAGATATAGAACTAAGATGAACATATTCTGATCCACTAAAATATTTATCACTCAATACATAAAATTATTTGACAATAATTTTCTCTTCAAAAAAAGGATACCCTCCACATAACAAAGTATGAGTGTTGATATTCTATGACAAGATCTCCTGGTGAGATCTCCCCGATGTTAGATACATAAAAATAAATTAATAATTCATTATGAAATTTTAAAATATTATTTTAAAAGAAATTAATAAACAATAAGTATTATACCAGAAAGGATTCATCCTGTCAGATGAAAATAAACTTCTTCCATATCACTATATCAAAAAACTCATACTTGAGTCATGGATTTCCATTCTATTTCTTCAAAAAAAATATAAAATAATGTAAAATTTAATTTATAATTCCCCAATAGAGATTGCAATTAGAGACAACTTGAGGGGGGAGTGAATCAGGGTGATTTTCAAAAAAATGTTTTTCCTTAAGTCATTTATCCCTCTTTTAGGATCCTATTCCCTCATTGGTAGGAATTTTGTTTAACTTGCATTAATTTATAACAAAATAATTTAAATATCCATAAATATATTGTAAATTTAATCATACATAGAACACAATAATTTTAAATGGATAACCACAAAGGGATATATTCAAGGAGCCCAAAATTAATAATGTTTTAATGTGATAGAATCCAATAATCATTACTAGTTATGTGGCTACAATTTTTTGTCCTTGGTCACTTTATGCTAAACACACTCCCTTTTAAATGTCTAGATTTTTCCACTCCTCACACAAGGAACACTACCTATTCTTCACTTCGATTCACTAATTTTATGATAAATTTATCATGGTTTATGGACTTGTTGGTCTCTTCAAAAGTTAAGAAACATAATGTTCTATCTCAGTTTAACACAAGACTATTTCCACATCGTAACATCTGATTTGATGATATGTTGCTCGTATTTCCCATCCTTCCCTTCATCTATACCACATGGGAATAAATCATTAATTAGATATTTAATAATTTATCTATCATAGTTCTAAATTAGTATAAATTCACCACCATATGAGTATAATTCAGCATTGGAATTTCTCTATTTCCCGCTATATACCTCATATCCCAAATTTATCAAAACTTTATTCAAGATACTTTGTTCACTAAATAAATATGTTTAATTATTTATGATCACATATAGTTATCATGTATGACTATTTTTTAATTGATTATTTCTCATTGAAAAAATAATTTTCAGATAATTCTGTTTTATAAAACAAGTCATATAATCCTTAGTGCACCACTCCAAGTGTAATCCGTTTGGGGCATAAACCTTGGTGAGAATCTCCTTGAATGAGACAACTATTGGAGAGTATATCCTTAAGAATACACTGAATAGAGAGACAAAAGGGAAAAAAACCCTCGGTCAAAAGTCCCTTAACTGAAAGAACCCTTGGTACACAACCCATTTCTTCTAACTCCTAATGTGTATAATGTAACACCCCATAATGATAAAGGGTTAAATAACGATATGATTTGACTATTGTGAACAAGGTGCACCCTCCTTTTAGAGATCCTACCTGATTAGAACTCCATTGTTTAGCGTGCTTGCCTTGGAGTAGTGATTAGGATGGGTGACCGTCTAGAAATTTTCCCAGGGTGTGTGTGAGTGAGGACAAAGCACACTAGAATTGACATTTGTTGTCCTTTTGGGACATTAATTCTTCAAATGACCAATTCAAGCATGTGGATTGGACCTTGGGTGGGGACCACGTGTCTGAGGAGCAACTAGTGGTACCAGGTGGGCCAGGACCCGACGACCATGTTACGGTGGGTGTATGTTCAATTATCGGGGCCGAGTTGCAACATTTTGTATTATGGGTGGTACCCATCCTTAAATGCAGTTCACTGCCTGGGTTGAGATGTAGGGCTCACAATAAGGATTTTGTTCTCTGAGGGGGGGGGGGTTAATTTAACACCCTAGAATGATAAGGGGTTTAATGACCAAATGATATGACTCATGTCAATAAGGAGAAAAATACTTTTCACGAGCCTACCTCATTGGAAATCTACAGTTAAGCATGCTTTGAATGGAGTAGTAATCAGGATGGGTGACCTTATGAGAAGATTCTCATGGTTTGTGTGAGTGAGGAAAAAGCACACTTGAAAGTACATGTGTTGGATTGTGGGTACATTCATTAATCAAATGACCCATTCATGGATGTGAGTGGGCCCTAGGGTGGGGACCACATGTCTTTGGGGAAACTGGTGGTACCTAGCAGGCAAAGACCCAATGAACATGTCATGGTGGGGTGTTTATGCTATCATCAGGGCCTAGTTGTCAGATATAATTATGTGTTTACGGATTTTGAACATTTGACCATGAGAAAAAGTGTCATGGTGTGTAATTTTATCTTGAGACTACCTAACCCATGACTTCTTTTCATGAGAATATTGTGAAAAATTTCTAATGTGTAATCTTATTGGCATGTATCCTAGCTGAGTATCCTTGAGTAGTATAACCTCTATGCATTAATTTGATCAGGTGATCTTCATTCAAAAATGTAATGCAGCATCTTTCAGAAAATCCACCAAAGTATTCTCTTAAAAAACAATTAAGATCAATCAATCAATTAATGAAATAATCTAATGGTATTTATAGGGGATTTTCCACTACCTTAAATAGAAAAAAATCTATTGATCTATAAATTCCGTCATCTCAGGTTTTATTATTTAATCTTACCTTACCACATGATATCTTATAAATCACAAGACTATGTATCTTCTGGTATACATTGGCTATTGTGAGTTCCTCTCATGAATCTTTTCCTTCATGTGAATCCCATGGTATCGAGAAATCATGATCGTAGGATATCATCTTCATTTCCATTGTATCTCACTTCATTCATTTAGAAATACCTCATCATGCATACGTAGTCAAATGGAATCATCATGGATCTCCTCCATCATGACTTTACTATTGAAAAAGCCTTCCATTATTTCAATTGTGACTCCATTTGTGCACTTTTAAAGACCTTGGAGTGTGATCCACGTATAAATTCATGATTCACATAAACCTCCTTAGCATGATCCTTTTTATTTTATTCTCTAACATAAATAATATATAAAATTACTTCATAGATTGTGAGTTTTAATAAATGTGACTTTATTTTTCAAAAATACTTACACAATCACATGATCCTTTAATGTTTATGTGATCACATCACTTTATCTCTGATGTATCATTACCCATAATGGTTTAGTATTCATGTTCCTTCATCACTGATCTCACATAACACTTCTATAAAACACTTTCATCATGTGCCTATTTTAAAATATATGGTCTCTTGTGAGTTTCATGCTTCCCAATTGATGCCCTAAACTACTATTACGACCCTATTTCAAACTATCTTTAGTTCACCATCCAAAACAAATAAATTGGTTATATATATATATATGTTTCTGTGTGTGTGTGTGTGTATATATAAATATTTTAAGCATCTATTTTATAATATCCATAAAAATCCATCATGGCCTATACAATATATAGTTATAACATCATAATCAACCAATTCACTAGACATATTATATGATACCCTGATAGAAAAATAATCAATACCAAACCAAAAATTGGGTCAAAAATCCCCCTTGTATTTTTTCAATATTATCAAAAAACCATCCTTCTAAAGATATAAAAATTGTCACTAATGATCTTTTTATATGGGTTTATAATTCCTTTCATTCCCCCCAATTGAATTTTCTCTCTCCCTTTCACATCAAAATGTAAGGGGATGTGTAAACCATATGTTATCTTCACTCTCTCTTCCCCATAGGGTATCACTACATTTTATTTTTTTTAGATCCCCTTTATTATAGAAATCCATAGTGTATTCCTTCATCTATCAATCTATTCCCCCTTAAAAAAATAATATTTATCCAATATATTTTTTATGAACATCAGAAACCAATGAGTGAAAATAGTTCTCTTCTAACTATATAAATATATACATAGATATATTATTCTCACCATTTGATATCCATATTTTACTTTTGACACAAATTATCAATTATTTCATACATACATTACTCTATATACCATAATTTATGCTGAGGGACACATTTTCCATTTATTATACCACCTTAATGATTGATTTTGAGTGACTAAAATAACTACCAAGTGTTGAGTCATCGAAAAAAAATCCTCTAAGCCTATTCAGTCAGAACCTGTTGTACGAAATAAAAGTTTATGTAAATAGACACAAATATTGGCCTTTACCTCACTTACTTCAATGGATATAAGAATAATGACTTTCTTTCTTTTACAAAATCAAATTAGGATCTCAATCATACTAAAACCAAATATCCAGCAAATAATAATTTAATCATTAGTGTGTGAGGTATACCACATAATAAGAAAACTGAAAAAACATGTCAAATATTACAACATGGTATCACTTTTTATGCATGATATTTATTTCTTTATAGGACTCATTTTTTAAATAATTCTAAAAAACCTAGAGTTGTTATCACTATATTTTCCCGAAAAAATACAACTTTGGGTGGATATATATTATTAATACAACTTGTAAAGTAGAATATAGTTTTAAAATTACTCTTCAAAATGGGGACACCATTAGATAGAAATTCTATTGATTTTTTAATAGCTTCTTGGTATGAAAAAAATAGTCAGTTGAAACCACATTATTAGATTAAAAAACACGAAATAAATAAAAAATATTTCTTCTCCACAAAATTTTATTCTCTTGGTGAACTAATAAAACGTTAACTAAGCACCATTAATAATATATGTATATTAAATATATATCGGTTCTACTAGATAAACCACATGTAACATTGATAACTTTTCATATTTATATCTGGATATTCATTATTTGATCTACCCATTTCCACAATATATAACTTCCAAATACATCATTGAAAACCAAATTGGTTATTTAACAACACTTGTTGAGTCTAAAACCTATATAAATTCAAGAATTAAAACTCATCTTGTTTCATTGATATTTATTTTTCATAATCACATGTTCTCTTTCATCACACACACACACACACACACACCGTGGATCATATCCCCCCTTAATGATATAACACTTCAGCAATATATTTAGAAACAATTAAATGAATGGGTAAAGGGGTACCTCAAGAATCCAAAAATAAAAGATTTTGGCTAGTTATAATGGATTGGACCTTTGATTCTATATTTTCTCCAAACCACCATTTTAGTGTTGATTTACATGACCCATCTTACACAAATTTTTCTTTTTAAGAATTATATAAAACATCCCCTTATTACCTGGGATTATTTTTAATTCCATGAAATGAATATTCATTCATCCTTGATTTTTTTATCCTCCTATAAAACTCAAACTATTATTTTCATATAGTCAAGAATTATTTTGACACATTATCAATATATTTTTTTAGGTTCCATGAGATTCTTCTTCTTCTTTATGGTTGTGAGGTAAATCCCACAAGTAGATGTTTTCTAAATTATTGCATCACCTATCTACTTTTAACAATTACTCCTCAACTGGAGGGATATTTCTCATTCCTTTAACTAAAAACATAGGTCATGGTATATGAAATTTAGAATACATAATTCATGTCTCTACCTTCTTATTTCCATAATAGCCACACTATCCTTTTCTTACCATGGTGGGCCTACCTTCTCATGAAAATCCTTCTTACCCACTAATGGAGTAGGTTCTAACTCTATCTTCTAAACTTGTTTATGTTTATTCCAAGTGGTATTTTGTGAGTGTTACTTTATAGGTATTTGGTACACCTTTCATTAATCTATTTATTTCTTCCATCATTATAAACCTTTTTTCTAGCTTAATGGGATGTCTTTCAATATGTTATGTCTTATTATATTCCACATGTGTTGATGAACTTATTATGTATTCTATTTCCCTTCCATTAATTATTAAAATATAAATATCTTACCAAATTCACATGAGTGAAACATTTAAAATACCTCCCATTAAAAACAAAACTCATTTCATCTTTTGTTAGTTGATGTAGGGACATAGTTGGTGATTGTAATTGGACATTGATCCCTCAATCTTCTAGAAACATACTCAGGGTGTGTACTAATATTAAATAGTTATAGAATTCAAGGATACCATATTTTGAGATTCTTTACATTCATATTTAGCAATAGAATTCCTTCAATTTGTGAATTTAAAATTTTTATCCTTGAAAAATCAATTCATAGAAGATTATTAAAAGGGAAACAGTTTCTTCTCCTTCTATAAGATAGACTACGATTCACCTCGAGTGACCTGATCAAACGATATATCTTCTTTAACATAGAATCCATCGCCATTAATCTAGAACTATATTCAATCCTATATTTTCTCATCTACTCTAGCTATTTTTTATTGTGATGATACTCTCTTTCATCTCCTTCTGTGTTGAAATATTCTTTTTGATATTTATGAAACTAAAAGTTGAATAGCACATTGTTCTTTCATCTTAGAACAAAAATTATATATTTAATTCATTAGGCCCACCTCTACTATTTTCAAACTCATTTTTTCTACGCACAATCTTTAATTATTCCATAGCCCACTTACTAAATTATCTCCCAATGATCTACCACTTATCGTACGTATTAAATATCTTATTAATCATGAAACATAGAATCTATGAATTGAAAACCAAAATTCACAACCACTTCAACATTATTGTAGTTCTAATTATACATGAGTGGTTTATATTCACTATTAAATCCACTAAAACATTAACTCTCAAACTCAACATCCTTAAATTAATACATTAATGTTTCTCCATTCAATAAATTCATCCTCTAGAACCATGAACTTTTTCTCTTTTTAGTTTTTAGAATATTTCTATATTTCAATCACCTTAACCGAATCTTCAGTTTTTATATTGATATTCACGACTTCTTTATGATTTATTTGTTCAAGTAAGTTGATTTTTTATTTATGATCATTTGCATATTATATGTATTCTTTCAGCAACCCATCTGTAATGACCTTACCCACCGGGGCCTGCCTAGCTTGTAGAACACTGAGTTGTAACAACCCCAAGGCTAGCTCTAATTGGACATGTGTTGGTGAAAAGAATCGAGGAGGAATAAAAATAATAGGTGGCTGTTTTTTAATAAAATTATATGCATACTCCCAACCATCACTATGTAATAGTGTATATAAATATAATGAAAATATAGTACAATCTAGAAACAAACCATTCATGAAAAAAACATTAGGGAATACATTAGAGTAAAAATAAGAATGAACCCAAAGTATAAGGGTGAAAAATATATGTCCAAATATAAATTAATTCCTAACCTAAAAAAAATTGAAAAATAATGAATGTCCAAAGATCCTTGCTCGTAATCTTAAATCATAACCACCATACACGGTCAATGAAACCATGTATCAATATACTCCACTGTAATCACTATCAATATGTCCGACATATAAAAAATACATGGCACAAGGGGTCAAATCCCATGTAAGGGTGAGTATATACAAACCTAGTTGGATTCCACATAAGTTGAAGGGAGAAATAGAGAGATACAAAAATAATTTTCTCAAAATAAAGTAATAAGTAATCAAAAACCATCAGATACACATATATATTATCATAAAGAAAACC
Source organism: Viscum album (assembly GCA_963277665.1). Classification (NCBI taxonomy): domain Eukaryota; kingdom Viridiplantae; phylum Streptophyta; class Magnoliopsida; order Santalales; family Viscaceae; genus Viscum; species Viscum album. The sequence goes on from OY728145.1 coordinate 704,705,143, forward strand.
AAATGAGGGAGAAAGGGTATCTCTATCTCACAAACTATATAAAATTTATGAGTAAGCATGTAGGTCTAGTATTTAATTACCGATGCCTAGCATCAAATTCATCCTCCCAAGAATATGGCTGGAGGATAACACACCTCGCAATTGCACTCCACAATCGAGGGAGACACATATCCTATGGAAGATCGACCCCCTTTAGAAGATCAAATATGACAGAGTTCCACTATATAGGTAGAGAACCCATTCCTTTTACAAGTAATTTGAGTACTAACCCGACCGATATAAAAAACATAGGAAACCCCTATCCATGTGTGATAAGGGAGTACTGTCATAAATAATTATCATATATCTTGAGTATAAGGACCAAGCCTTAAACATTACATATTAGAGGAACTTTCACCTGTATAGGTTCTAAAGAGTTAGATACATGTTTACAATTTTATCCGAGTTGCGATAAAACTGTAGAAGTAAAATTTTTCTTCCGTAAGAGAAACTATGAAGACCTACAACTCTAAAATTCCAAAGGGACATGTGAAAAATAATTTAAAAAATGGATTATAATTAAATTTCCCGCTATGGGTTTTAAAAAAGCCATCGATAAATCATTTTAAAAGAATTAAAAAATTTACACATTTAAAGATATATCTCCACAACAACTAGAAATATTTGGAAATCAAGTATATGGAAAATAATTATAATTGAAAATTGTATGAAATTATCCTTAGAAAATAATAATTTTCAGGTCCGTAATTCATGATACTTGACAGTCCATATTAAAATCCTCAAAATAGGTTAATGGTCATCACTAAGGTTTATGGGTTCTCTCTCTATAATGCCATATATTTTACTAGTGCCAATTTAAAAAAAAACATTTTCAACGGATCTGCCTTTCTCAATCAAAACCCAAAACATTTTAAAAAAACATATTATTATTTTCTTTAAAATAAAATAATTATTCTTATCGAATATCCTGAAAATTTCCTCAGGTGTTTCTGAAACCAATTTTCGGGGAATTTCAAGCATAAAATTTACATCTTTATTCTTGAATCATATATAATGGAAAATGAAATAATGAACATTTGATTTTAAAACTGCATTCATAATTTCACATTCTCTAAATAAATGTAAAGAATATATGAAAAGATGTCTCACATTAAAATATTAATGAGACATTCTAATTAAATCAAGTAACAATTATTCTGTATGTCATTATATACACATATATATAGAGTTTTATTCCATAAATCATAATTTTATCCCATAATTGATTTTCTTGTGCAATAAAATTGTGCAACATTTGTTTAGTATAAGATGTAATGAAAATAGGTGACAAAACTATTCATAATCCACATGCATATCAGAAAACCAAATTCGGCCCGTAGGAAAATAAAATAGATTGCAGTGACAAAGATTGAAATAATGAAAAGAAAGTGAAAAATCTTTCATAGAATTCGATTGGGAATAAGACGTAATAAAAAACCATGATTGAATATATTCGAATAAAAAAACCCTACCTCAGGCTAAAACTATGAAAACTGAAACATCAACCAAACCAAATCCCAAACCTTGAACGACATGCCTCCGACGAAGCTCAGAGTCGAAACCACATCCACTCAGTAGGACAAAGATGGACCACAGACCTCGACACCAGCAAGAACAACCTCTACGAATCACATCTTGACTTCCCTAAATGAACCCCATTGTGACTCGATGCTACTCGATTACATCCAGAGAAACACTGTTCGGCCTCCTGCTCAACGAACGGGACACTCCCTGTGGCTCGACCTCCCGCTCGCGACCTCTCCCTACTCGACTGGACCTTGCCTGCTTACAACATGACTCTAACGCGGCGCACATCATCCCTAAACCGATGACCTGATATCCGCACACCCCTTACTCATCTCCTTTTTTAAAATGTTTTTCCAATTTTTTATATCACAAAACCAATAGATTAAGATAATACGGTATAATTTTTATATTTATAATATATAACATTTTATATTTTATAAAACAACATTTATAATCAAAATAATTTTATGAAAGTATATATATATATCTGTGTGTGTGTGTGTGTGTTTATATATATAAGTGTTTATATTTTATTAAAGTTTCAAAAAAACTAGAATTATCCATTTTTAAAATTCTGATAATTTTATGATCATAATTCATATATAATTTTAATTTTTGTATTAATTTATAAAACACTATATTTTCACAATGTAGATTAAATTTAATAATAGTTTAATTCATTTTCTAATAATGAAATATAGTTTTATATTACTTATGTAATATCCACTAAACATTTAAAAAAATTCACAATCAATTTTTATTAAATCATGTTTTTTATTTCATATAGAATGCATTTCAATATAATAACTTTGAATAAATTAATCCATCATTAAAATTTATAATAAAATGTTTTTTTAACAGAATAAAACCTTGTTTTATAATTCAAAATATTAAATCCTATTTTGATTCAATAAAACACCTTATAAAATATTTATTTTAAACCCATTATTAGTTAATTATAAACAAACAATTAATGAAAATTAATAGTTATAATTTTTATAATATCACATTATAACCCCTTAAAAGAATTGCTTTCACTCTATTCATTTTTTTGGACTAAAACCAATTATGAATTTTTCTCTTAAAAATTAAGAAGCACTAGGACTTCTGAACTCTAAATTTCATCGCTTAGAGGATAACATCTAATCTCCAAAGTTAACTAGATTGTGTCTTTGATACCAATTACAACGACCCAACCTTAAATATTAAATAACAGAGGACCTCTCACTAGTCTAGGTTCTGGAGAGTTAGATACAAGCTTAACATTGTATCATAGTTTTGATAAAATGAAAAAACAAAATCCAAAATTCACTTACGCACGCATAAAAGTGACGACATCCAACTTTAAACATCAAAAGGGACATGTGAAAAATAATATTAAAACCAGGGATGAGAATTAAAACTCCCAGTAAGTGTTTTTTTAAAAAAATCAATAAATTGTGTTAAAATATTTCATAAAAAAAGTTACAAACGTAAAGACATATTTCCAAAACATCTAGAAATATTTGGAAATCTAGTATTTGACTAATAATTATAATTGAAAATTCTTGGGAATTCTCCTTCGAAAATAATAATTCTCAGGTTGAACGTTCATGATACTTTACAGTCCGTATTAAAATCCTTAACATAGGTAACTGGTGATCACTACGTCTTATGAGTTCACTCCCCATAACACCACAAATTTTACTAGTGCGAATTTTTAAAAAAAATCCACAGATCTTCCTTTCTCAATCAAAACCCAAAACATTTTAAACATACATATTATTATTTTCAATAAATGAAAATATTTATGCTCATCAAATGTTACAAAAATTTCTATAGGAGTTTTTGAAACCAATTTTTGGATATTCCCATACATAAAATTAACATCTTTACTTTTGAATCCTAAATAAAATTGGAAATGAAATAATGCACATTTTATTTTGAAACCACATGCCTGATTTCACCTTCTTCAAAAAAAATTTAATGAATATATAGAAGGATGACTCACATGAAAATATTAAAGATAAATTCTATGCAAAAATTATTTTGTATGTCAATATATACATATATATACATATAGTTTTATTCCATATTTCATAATTTTATCCCATATATGATTTGCTGGAGTGGTCAAATCATGCAACATTTGTTTAGTATGTCGATATATATATATATATATATACACTTAAATAACATAAATTTGAGAAATTAATATATATACGTATGGGAAGAAGACAACATGAATACCCATGAATTAATAGATCCAAACAAAAAAACCCTACCTCACGCTAAAACAATGAAAACTGAAACATCAACCAACCTGAATCCCTAACCTCGAACGGGATTCCACTGATAATGCTCGGACTCAAAACCCCATCTGCTTTACACGAAAAATATAGACCCCAAACTTCGATACTATTAAGTGCATCCTTCACGAATCACAACTCGACTACCCTAGATGAACCCCATCGCAACTCGACTCTAATCGATTCCATCAGGAGAACCACCGCTCGACCTCCTGCTAAACAATCGTGACACATCATGTGGCTCGACCTCCCACTCGTGGCCTTACCCTGCTCGAAAAGACCTTGACTCCTTGCAATGTGACTCCAACACGGTGCACCTCATCCCTAAACCCACAACTTGAGATCCCCACACCCCTTTCCCTATCTCTATTTTTTTACAAATGTTTTATAATTTTTTTATATCACAGAACCAATAGATTAAAATAATACAAGTATAATTTTAAAATTTATAATGCATAACCTATTCTATTTTATAAAACAAAATTTATAATAAAAACAATTTTAGGAAAGTATATATTTATGTTTATATTGTATTAAATTTTCAAAAAAAAAATTACTATAATTATCCATTTATAAAATAATAACAATTTTATGATCATAATTCTTATAGAATTCTAATTTTTATATTAATTTATAAAACACTTGATTTTCACAATGTATATTAGAAGTAATAATGATTTAATACATTTTATAATAATGAAATATTGTTCTACAATATTTATATAATCTCTACATAGCATTTAAAATAAACTTTTCAAAAATCAATTTTTATTAAATCATATTTTCATTGCATATAACATGTATTTAAATATAATAATTTTTAATAAATTAATCCATCATAAAAATCTATAATAAAATATTGTTTTTAATATAATAAAACCTAGTTTTATAATTGAAAATATTAAATCATATTTTGATTAAATAAAACACCTTATAAATTTTTTATTTTAAAACCTTTCATAGTTATTTATAAACAAAAAATTAATTAAAAATAATAGTTATAGTTTCTGGGATGTTACATTATTCCCCCATTAAGAGAATTGCATCCTCATAATTTAATTTTTTGGAAAAAAAAAATTCTGAATTTTCTTCTTCAGAATGAAGAAACACTTGGAACGTTGGACTCTAAAATTTGTCCCATAGACGACAACATCTAATCTCCAAAGTTAACTAGACCATGACTCTGATACCAATTACAAGGCTTCGGACATAAAAATTACATAACATATGACCTTTCACCAGTCTAGGTTCTAGGGAGTTAGATACAAGCTTACAAATTTATCAGATTTGCGATAAAATAAAACAACAAAAGACAAAATTTTCTTTTGCATGGACAACTTCAACGACGTTCAACTTTGGACTTCAAAAGTGACCTGTGAAAAATAATTTTATAACAATTGATGAGTGTTAAATTTCTTTATAAGGGTTTTAAAAAAACCTCAGTAAATCATTTTAAAATATTTCACCAAAAAAGTTATACACCTAAGGATACACTTCCACAACACCTTGAAATGTTTGGAAATATAATATTTGACCAATAATTGTAAGTGAAATTATTTGGGAATGCTACTTCAAAAATAATAATTTTTTGGTGGGTCATTAAATATTCATGACAGTCCATAATAAAACCCATAACATAGGTCACTCTTTATCACTAAGGCTTATGGGTTCACTTCATATAAGACCACATATTTCCCATAAAATTTTAAACATACATATTATTATTGTATTTAAAATAAAATACTTATTCTTATCACATGTCATCAAAATTACCTCAGGAGTCTATAAAACCAATTTTTTGAGAATTCCACGCGTAAAATTAACATTATTATTTTTGAATCATAAATAAAATGGAAAATGAAATAATGAACATTTTATTTTTAAACTGCATGAGAAATTTAACCTTTTTCAAAAAAAATGTAAAGAATATATGGAAAAATGACTCACATGAAAATATTAAAGAGACATTCTAAGGAAAGCAAGTAACATTTATTTTTTATTTCAAAATACACACACACACATATATATATATAGTTTCATTATATAATTCATAATTTTATCCCATACATGATTTTCTTGCGCGGTCAAATCACGCAAAAAAAATTTATGTATGTCGATATATGTATATATATCCTTAAATAACATAAATTTGGGGAATTAATATAAATATATGGTTTTCAAAACTCCCATATTAGCATAAAATCCTTCTTGCACTAAACATTGATAATTGAGAAATTCACTTCTCACAGACACATTCATGTATATATATAAATAAAAAGACAATGAAATGACATGGAAAATTAACAATCTATAGAAATAAAGTGTAGTCATCAAACATAAACCCAAACATCACTAAGATATTTATAATCCATAAGTTAAAAAACATAATGTTTTCCATAATAATGTGTGTGTGTGTATATATATATAAACGATAAAAAATTCTCTTTACAAAAAATTGGGGAAAAAAATTCATTTCCTTGAAAAATAAAAATAAAAATTTCTAAAAAATATTAAACCATAGTATTTATTAACAATAAAATGCAATTTTGAGACATAATTAATCTTATCACACTGTTTTTTAATAAAACTTGATTTGATAAAAATAATTCCTTTCATATCAAATTTGATCATATAATTAAAACATTAATTATACACATAAATAAATTAACTAATAGAATATTTATGAATTTGAACATATCTATATATATAAATATATTGAAAAAAATTATTAAAAGATTTGATAGAAAATGAACAAACATTCTTTGAAATGAATTTTTGGTGGTAATAAAAACAACCAATCACATAACCACTAAAATTTAATTCCCCTTACCTAAAAATAGATTCATCAAATTCAAGAAAGACGCATTCTCCCATTCTTAGTTGCAAAAGCTTAAACATTTAATTTTTAGATAAGAAGATGGTTTTTTTTATAGCTGTGAAAAAAGATATATTCCAGCTTGTAGAGCAAGATGGGATTTCAGATGAAAGTTGAATTTGAAAAAAAAACATAGTACAGTGGGGGAATAAATTTAATATTAAAAGGAACATTAAATACAACAATAAAATATTGAAAGATTAGAGCTACTACAGGAAGTAGAAATGGACAAAATATGAGAAAACTGTTCATAATCAAAAAGAAGATCAAAAAACAAAATTTGGACCATAGAAAAATCAGATAGAAAGTAGTGATAATGATTTCAATAAAGAAAAGAAAGTAAAATGTATGTTGTAGAATTAGATTGGGAAGAAGACAAAATGATAAACCATGATAAAATATATTCAAACACCAAAACCCTACCTAACGCTAAAACCATGAAACCAAAAACATCAAACTAACCAAATACCTAACCTCGAACGAGATTCCTTTGACAAAGATTGTACTCGAAACCTCATCTGCTTGGCACGACATAGATGGACTATTGAACTCAGAGTTCTTTTTACGTTTTTTTAAAAAAAATCTAGAAAATGGGTAGGATAAAAATATTTTCAAAAATGCAGCCAAAAGGCGGTATCCCAGATGCCTCCATGGCACTGCGGGTGAAAGGAGGCATCCACGATTCCACCTTTCCCCTAATTTTGTTTTGAAAATTTTAATTTTAATTTTCTTTCGTTTTGTTTATATATATATATATATAAACAAAACAAAAATTTCAACAGAATTTCTCTTCTATTAAATATCCAGCGCTACAGCCATTATAATAGTCTGGATTCTGATAGAAACCCTTACCCAGGCCTCTATTTTAGAAGAGGGGTTGCCCTGAAAATCATTCTGCATTTTTGATGTGGGATACATGTTCTCCCTTTCCTGCGCAGTACATTCTGCATTTCTGATGTGGGATTCTGATTCAAGTACGTGACTTTGAAATAAAATAAAATATAAACTATAAGGCCAATATAAATGAAATTTTAAACATTGATTAAACGTATAATAAATAGTTGAAAACAAAAAGAATTTCCTTGAAAATGTTGATGAAAAATAATCTATAACCTTTCAAAACCGCCTACTTGAAACTTAAAAATGTTTCAAGTACGTGAATTTGGAAGACTATAAAATATAAACTATAAAACGAATATAATTGAAACTTTAAATATTGATTAAACATATAATAAATAGTTTAAAACAAAAGGAATTTCGAAAATAATGTTGATGAAAAGTAATTTATAAGCTTTCAAAGTCGCCTACTTGAAACTTAAAAATGATTCATGTATGTGAATTTAAAAGAGCCTAAAACATAAAATAGAAGAACAATATAATTGTAACCTAAAACATTGATTAAACATATAAGAAATTATTAAATTATTTAATTAGTAATATAATTATTAATTATATAATAATTAATTAGTTAATTAGTAACATAATTATTAATAATTAATTATATAATAATTAATTAGTTAATTAGTAATATAATTATTAATTATATAATACTTAATTGGTAATATAATGATTAATTATATAATAATTAACTATATAATAATAATTATTTAATTAGTAATATCATTATTAATTATATAATAATTAATTAATGAATTATAAATATAATAATTAATTATAATAAGTAATTATAATTTTTAATTAGTAATTGTTAATAATTAATTATGTCAAAATTAATTAGTTAATTAGTAATATTATTATTAATTATATAATAATTAATTAGAAAATTTGTAATATAATTTTTACTTATAATTATTCATTATAATTATTAATTAGTAATTAGTAATATAATTATTAATTATAATTATTCATTATAATTATTAATTAGTAATTAGTAATAATTAATTATATAAAAATTAGTTAGTCAATTTGTAATATTAATATTAATTATATAATAATAAACTACTAAAATAGTAAAATAATTTTTAATTACATTTATTCATTGTAATTATTAATTATTAATTAGTAATTAGTAATTAGTATTTTGTAATTATTAATTAGTTAATCAGTAACATAAATATTAATTATAAATATTAATTATATTTATTAATAATTAATTATATAATAGTTAGTTAGTTCAGTAGTTATATAATTATTAATTATATAACAATTAATTAGTAAATTAGTAATATAATTTTTAATTACATTTATTCATTATAATTATTAATTAGCAATTAGTAATTAGTAATTAGTAATTAGTAATTAGTAATTATTAATATAAATATTAATTATAAATATTAATTATAAATATTAATTATTACTTATTAATTATTTATTATTATTTATTAATTATTACTTATACTCTATTTATTTAGTTAATTATTAATATAACAATTAATTATATAATAATTAATTAGTTAATTAGTAATATAATTATTAATTATATAATAGTTAATGTGTTCATAAGTAATATTATTATTATATATAAATATTATAATTTTCAATTAGTAATTATTAATAATTAAATATGTCATAATTAATTAGTTAATCAGTAATATTATTATTAATTATATAAGTATCAATTAGTAATATTATTATTACATATATAATATTTATTTAGTTAATTAGTAATATAATTAAAATTTATAACTAATTATTTAGTAATTAGTAATTAGTAATTATTAATTAGTTAATTAGTAAAATAAATATTAATTATAATTATTCATTATTATTATTAATTAGTAATTAATAATTATTAATCATTAATTAGTAATTATTAATTAGTTAATTGGTAATATAAATATTAATTATAACTATTCCTTAAATTATTAATTATTAATTAATAATTATTAATTAATAATTAATAATTAATAATTATTACTCATTAATTGTTACTTATATAATATTTATTTAGTTTATTATTAATATAACTATTAGTTATATAATAATTAATTAGTTAATTAGTAATATAATTATAATCTTTCAAGTTCACGTACTTGAAACATTTTTAAGTTTCAAGTAGGCGGTTTTGAAAGCTTATAAATTATTTTTCATCAATAATTTTTTGGAAATTAGTTTTGTTTTCAACTATTTATTATATGTTTAATCAATGTTTTAGGTTTCAATTATATTGCTCTTCTATTTTATGTTTTTTTCCCTTTCAAATTCACGAACTTGAAACATTTTTATGTTTCAAGTAAGCAGTTTTGAAAGCTTATAAATTGCTTTTCATCAACATTTATTTGTAAATTATTTTTGTTTTCAAGTATTTATTATATGTTTAATCAATCTTTAAAGTTTTAATTATATATGTTTTATAGTTTATATTTTATAGTCTTTCAAATTCACGTACTTGAAACATTTTTAAGTTTCAAGTAAGCGGTTTGGAAAGGTTATAGATTTTTTTTCATCAACATTTTTGAGTAAATTATTTTTGTTTTCAACTATTTATCATATGTTTAATAAATGTTTAAAATTTCATTTATATTGGCCTTATAGTTTATATTTTATTGTATTTCAAAGTCATGTACTTGAAACAGAATCCCACATCAGAAATGCAGAATGTACTGCGCAGGAAAGGGAGAACCTGAATCCCACATCGAAAATGCAGAATGATCTTCAGGGCAAACCCTCTTATAAAATGGAGGCATGAGTATGATTTTCTTTCAGAATCCAGACTGTTGTAATGGATGTAGCACTGGATCTTTAATAGCAGAGAAATTCTTCTAAATTTTTATGTTTTGTTTAAATATATAGATATATATATAAACAAAACAAAACAAAAAAAATTCAAAAACAAATTAGGGGAAAAGCGGCATCGCAGATGCTGTCTTTCACCCGCAGTGCAAAGGCAGCATTGCAGATGCCGCCTTGCACCCAAAATGCCAAGGCGATAGCTGGGATGCCGCCTTTCGGGTGCATTTTTAAAAATTATTTTAACCTAACTGTTTTCTGGATTTTTTAAAAAAAAACGTTGAAAACAAAACTCATTGACCTCAACACTGGCATGTACGACCTCCATAGATCACTACCCAAATTCCCCAGATGAACCCCATCACAACTTGATGACACTCGATTCCATCCGGAGAACCACCTCTCGGCCTCCCGCTCGACGACCGAGACAAGTCATGTGGCTTAACCTTCTGCTAGAGTCCTCGCCCTGCTTGACTGTACCTTTCATCTTTGCAGTGTAACTCCAACATGGAGCACCTCATCCGTAAACACAAGATCTATGACCTACAAACCCTTTACCCTATCCCCCTTTTTCTTTCTTTTTTTATAAATTTTTTCTCAATTATTATATCACAAAACCAATTGATTAAAATAATACAAGTATAATTTTAATATTTATAATTTATAACATTTTCTGTTTTATAAAACAAAACTTATAATCAATATAATTTTATAAAAGTATATATGTGTTCATATTGTATTAAATTTAAAGAAAACTATAATTATCCATTTTTAAAATAATGATATTTTTACGATCATAATTCATATATAATTTTAATATTTATATTAATTTATAAAGCACTTTATTTTCACAATGCAGATTAAAAATAATAACAATTTAATGTACTTTATAATAATGAAATGATGTTTTATAATATTTTTATAATCTCCACCATGAATTTGAAAATAACATTTCAAAAACAATTTTTTAAATCAAATGTTTTATTACATATAACATGTATTTCAATATAATAATTTTGAATAAATTAATCAATCATTAAAATATATAATAATATGATTTTTTATCGGAATTAAACTTCATTTTATAATTCATAATATTAAATCCTATTTTTATTAAATAAAATAATTTATAATAGTTTTATTTTTAAACTTTTATTAGTTAATTATAAACAAACAATTAATTAAAATTAATAGTTATAATTTATGAGATATTACAATGTAGAACCCATGTCATGGAGTTGAAGGGTAGTACTGACACAAACATCCCTTTGGTATCTTGGGGAACACATGCCCTAGTTCAATAGAGGAGTACTTACCCCAACATCATTGTGATATAATGGAGAACCCACACCCAATTATAATAGGGGATTATTAACCACAATACACATTTGATTATCCCACCTAATCACTACCATCATCAAACATCACCTAAAGAAACGTCACACACAAAAAATATTACACAATATCTCAAAATTAACTATGAAGGCCCCAATCATGTTCAATGGGAAAAAACTATTTATTGGATACTCCTGAGAAAAAATAAAAGTTAAAACAAAGGAGATACATGGGGTTTAATATTCAAATAGGATTACAAGGTGTGTATGGGTCCATATAGTGTGTGTCCCTACTCCACTTCTTGGACTTGTTATCCCTAGACGTGGATTGAAAATCCATGTATCTATACACAAAATTCCCTCTGGGATTCACAGAGTGGATGACCACCCGAAGTCCTGGATGTGAATCTCAACCCATTCGCATGTATTTTTCTATACATAACCATGTACTCCATTATACAGTGTGTATGTCTACATGGGGCCCGAGGTGTGTGAAACTGGCACATTGGTTGGCTAATTGGGTGGAGTCACATGGTGTGTAGGCCAACCTATATAGTGTGTGATATTTATCTTCATCTGAAACCCTATCATTATTCCCGAGGGGGTTACATAGGGTGTTATTATCCTGGTACATGCCATGTAGTCGAGTTTTTCATAGAATTTTTTTTTCTTCCCTTTGTTTTTCCAGATCTGTACTCTTCACCATGAATCACAGTAGTTGACCCCACAAAACTAGTAAACAAAGCCTATAATCTTTATTTCTAATCCTATAATTGATGTGAAACGGAATTATACAATCCTATTGAAGTCTACATTGACACCCATCACATATAAAGCCTCGTATTTCAATGTGTTATCATTCCAGATCTGCGATCCATGAATCATCACTCAAAATCTATTCTGATCTACCCACAAAATACTAATCCATTCCACAGGGTGAACATGGAATAATTCAAGAAATAAATGAATTAAATAATTTAACTCATTAATGGGGATCATGAGAAGATTGTGAGGTCATATTATAAAAAAGAAGATAATAAATCAATGATAAAAATTTTAATAAAAGGGGTGAAACCACAATTAATGATCTCTTCCTCGAAAAAGGATAGACTTTTGGTGAAGAAAATATTCTCTAGTGAAGTAGAAGACTCATTATGACTACTACCTCACGATCCATCATGCTTAGATCATTGTTAATAATTTATATTAACTCATCAATTATGAAATCGTTAAAAATCCTCCCAGATCACGCAGGGGTAATGTGGAGAACCCTCAAACAAATGTCCTAAGAGGGTATTTATAGAGGATTTAATTAAATCATCTAATAAAACAAACAAAAAAATTATTTATTTATTTTAATTTAATATACCCATAAAGGGATGCCTTAACCAGATGTCGAGAGATGACTAATCATCACCCATGACTAGGGTAAACCCTACATCTCAAAATCAACTGTGGTTTTAGTCTTCCAATCAAATTCTCTATTCATGATTTATTCCACCATTTTTGGAAAACTATATACACGTCATATTAATACATTTAATAATTTAATAATATCAATTCTGGGCTCACCGTGCCTTGTATTCTCACATCGTCTTGGCTTCAGGGTTTAAAAAAACTCCCTAATGCATTTAAATGTATTACACGGAGAAAACATGGTCACTACATTATACCCCCCTTCAAGGATATTTTTCCCTAAAAATAACAAGCTAAAAATGGTGGGGATAATAAGCCCATATACAAATGTCCTACTTCTAAGAGCTCTCCTATATTCTCCCATGCTTCCACAACACACAAAATAAATGAATAGTCATTTCTTACTAGATCCTCTCATGTCAATCCTTGATCACCACTTTGTACTATACCAATGTGGATCCATTTCTCTACCCATCTCTCCCTAGTCAAAATCATGTGTATGATATTGAATTTATATCCCCAACTATGACACGTGGAATACATCAAAACACTCTCTAGCTGGGGGCATAATTCTAGGAGTAAGAAACCACACCAACCCTCCATAATATCTTGAACTACCCAATGAACCTCAATGATAACATTCCTCCCTAAACAAACAACCATAATCCTTATCAAGGGGAGACATCGAGGAAAACATGGTCTCCCTACTCGAAAACCAAATGACTACATCATCAATCAGTGTAATATTTATTTCATCTTTTGGCAGTAATCATACACTCATGGATCACCTGAACTTTCTCCATCATTTCCTACACAATCGTTTGAAATGCAAGATATATCTCATCAATATTAGTCAAATTGAAGGGTGACATACAACTTCTCTCATAAAAGGCCTAAAAAGGATCCATGTTGATAGTAGATTTAAATATGTAATTATAAGAAAACATAACCAATGGTAGGTGACCCTCCTAGCTTTGGTCGAAGTCTAACATGCTTGTTCATAGAATATTCTCCAATACTAAGATAATGCATTCAGTATGCTAATCTATCTAGGGGTTAAAACCCAAATTTATTCGCAAATGGTACTGAATACCTCTTATATCCCTCTCCAAAACCATGATATGAACCAAAAAACTTGTTTGGGGAAAATCATAAAGGGTACTCCAGGGGGCTAGACAATATCCCCCACATAAACTCTCCCAGTCTCTTCACTAAACTATAAACCATGATGGTGAGGAAGTGTGCCAACATCGTATGTTGGACAACTATCAAAAAGATGGAATTAGGTCCTGACACTATCCATAGAAGACCTGTCACATTGTCTATAGATACACTCTCCCATTTCCACTCCATGATCTCAACAGGTTGTGTCAAAACTGCTAGAACATAGTGCTCATCATTCACCTCATGTCATGTGAGACACCGATTAATGAACTCAGAAACACTCCAACTCATGCCATCCCACCAAAACATCCACTAAAGATCCTTGTAAATATTCCCAACACTATGATTTATAGATTAAGTAGCATTCTAAAACTCCCCCATTACATTATCTCGCATTGTGATCAAAACCATCATCAATCTCTAGATAATGAGATATGATCTCCTCCAAAAATTCCATCTCGTGAATATTATTAAGTATTTAGTCACGATTAACATCATATTTAATGTCTTTCAACTAAGACACCCTCCTATTCAAGAGAAGTGAAGGATTCAACACCATATATTAAAGATAATTTTTAACCCTCTCCTCCACTAGGGTCAACTTCAATGAATCCAACTACTTAGATGCCTCCTCCATCACGTGAGAATGAAACGGAAAACTAAGGTAATCTTCCACCATGTTTCCCTTCCCATAAGTATAAACTATCTCAAATTATTAGTATTATAGGAACTCTAACAAGAACCTTTGTCTTAAGTTTATATCTATTTACATGAATAAATATTTAATATGTTGATGGAACACATAAAAAAGTGCTTTATGAGAAGATAATACCTCCACATCCTCATAAAACAGACTACTTCATCCAAATCTAGGTTTTGAATCTTGTAGTTCTACTCATGGAGTCACAACTACCACTACTCATATATGATCACTTCTTCTCATTATATCAGTGTAAATCCAAGACCATATCTTGAGGCATTACAAAAAAACTACCTACTCCATGCCCTCCTCTAGTAGACTCTGTTAGGGGCATTGGTCTACCTTAACCTCAAGTTCTTGAAGGCTCATTGACACTTCTCAGTCTCGGAAAAAATATACCATTTCTACGTTAGAATGTTCAATGGGTCCATGATCCTAGAATATTCCTCCATGATCCTCCTAGAGTATCTCATCAATCCAAGGAAACTCCAAACCTCTTACATGCTCTTTGGTGGATCTCAATAAATAAATGTATCAATATTTATTGGGACCATATCTAAAACATTATCATAAATGAAATTCCCTTGAAATTGAACCATTGAGATCTATAACTAGAACTTAGTGAGATTACCATTATTATATTGCTCCAGAAGTAAGTCTACGACCATCATCAAGTGCTTTGTATGCTCCTCCTCTATCATAGAGATGGTGGTCATTTCCTTAATGAAGACAATAATAAATCCATTTTTGTATGGCTAGAATATCTAGTCGATCAAATCCATAGAAACAATGTAGAAATTCAGCACAGAAAAAGTAACTACTTGGAATTTATAGTGTTATTAGTGATATCAGAATTGCATCATCAGAATATCAGCCTCACGAACCCCCAGCTAGTGGTTAGAAGACAAGCGATCGATCATGAAGAACCAACTTACACCTAAAATATTGTAAAATATGTCATCCATCCTAAGTAAGGTGTACTTGTTCCATATCATGGATAAGTTCAAGAGATGATAATAAAAAATGAAACAAGAATCTATATGCCTTTTTCATGAAAAAATAGAGCTACCCCAGTGGACACACTAAATATGATAAAACCATTCTCTTCAAGTCCCCCCAACTGCACACTCAACTCTGGAAGCTTAGTAGGGGACATCTGATATGCCACAAAATATTTTGATACTATTGGGAAAATTTATCATAGAAGTCCATATCCTACATCAGAGGTAGTCCTAAAACATCATTGAACAAGATATCTATAAATTTTCCACTACATATGGAATCCAGATGCCTAGATATTTCACTACACTATACACTAAAATTTCCAAGCCATGGGTGATGGGATGAAATTTTATGCATGTATGGCCCACTCAATCTTCCTTGAGATATATCTAAATCGTGAAGGAGAATCTCATCCCATCTATCCAAATTAATCTTACTCATGAACGATGATAATAAATCTAGAATCAAGAAAGGGTAAATCTATCCTTACCAATGATAACCCCATAATGTTTCATCATGATGACCAAGAGGTCCCACTGCCAACTCTCTCTACCAAGAGATAACTCACACTCTTGAAAAATGAGTGATATCGAAGAATCACCCCTTGTAGAAACCTTTATCCATATCGAATGGGACAATCTCTCAATTGTAAGCTCCAACTCTCACAACAGGTAAAGGAGAAGAATGAATAAATCACACATATATTTACTATTACTAATGGAAGATAATAATTGACATATATCGTACCTCATATCATCTCATATCCATCCAATTCATATCCCTCCATGGACTACAACTTTTCATGGACTCAACCACTCTCTCTCTAAGACTAACATGGGAAAACTAGTGGTGGCAGTGGTAGGAACTCATAACATCACCCTTCACCAACTAATCCTCCCTTTTGATCAACTCATTTTTATTTACTACCAATACCTACCTGAGATCTTCCTTGGCCATGTTAGGGAGATCCCTGATAATTATGTTTCCTCTAACAAGGAGTTATATCCACTTTCAACATATAGGTATCATTGTGATGTGTAATCAAATCATGACCCCAATGACCATTCCCATTGGAAGCATTACATTTCCCCTCTCAAGGTTGAATGGAACATCTATTTGGTCCTTATGACATAGAACCACATGTAGAAGTCTATGAATGCCACGTATACTATGATTTGTACATCTGATTCTTTCAACCTACAAAGACAACTAAACCACATGCTTCCCACTATCGGATTCAACCACCTAGTTCCTCTATTATAGGAAGCTATCAGTCACCAGATCCATACTCTAGCACTCTAGAATAAGTGGTAGACATAAAGAGATCACCCAGGAACGAATACCTCTACAGAGTCCATGTTTGATCATCCTCTCCTGAAATAAGTTTTATTATATCATATTGATGTAGTACCATGTAATTCTAGTGAACCACACGACATAGTAATATACTAATATACTACCCTTATATAGATCATGAATCTTCTAGATTCAATTTGATTGAAATTAAGATTTTAATAATCCTCATGAATTAGCTTATGGAAGTTAGAACATGAGAGAATAATATTTTCAGGGGTCTTTATAATCAAACTCTTATAGTGTATAGATGGTCCATGGAAAAGAATAGCTTCCATCACGACCATCTAATCTTTCAGCTTCAAATCCAACCTGAAGACTCAAACCACTAAATCAAGACAATCGTCCAATGTGTAGTGATCTAGATCACTATGTAACTTTAGTGTTCTCTAACCTGTAACTCATGAAGTGTGCTAAGATTTCATGAATCCTCAACCTAAAATATTAGTACTAACTGCTACTTGATAGATGGGGGTACTTCTCCCTTCAAACCAGGAGCAAAAACATAAATGGATGACCTCTAAATTGAGGCCTTATCACTCATGGTATTTCTTTCATGATCCTCAATCTGTAACCTAGATGGATATATTGAAGGAGGAATCCTAAAAATAACCAAGACATTCCATGATCAGTTGATTATATATATATGGGGAGCTGACTCCAGAAGTATAATCAAAGGAATCAATCTTATATGATGCATATACCATTATTCACTATTACCAATGTCTTAGTATGCCATGTTGAAAATTTGGTAGTCAGAGTGCTGGTGTATGGATATGTCAGCTACCACACAAATACTTGGTTCTGTGGCCTAAAAGTAGCACCCGAGACACATTAACATTGTTTCTCTAAGTTCCCAACCAATCATTATAAGGGGAACATTCAATAAATCGTCCTATGTTTGGACCACCAATGATGCCACTATATAAAGACCCAACCCACCATGGGCCTCCTAGCTTAGGTAAATCTAAGCCATCACCACCCCAAGCCCGGATTCAATAGGACATGGGATGGATACTAGTTATAATAAGGAATAATTGAAATGGGAGGCCATTCACTAATGAACATGTACAAATTCACCCAACCATATCCATGAAATAAATTAAAGGAATATTAAATAAATATTTTAACCTATACAGATAATCCAAACATTCAACAGACTACGAGGAATAAATCAGATTACAATAGAATACATCCAAAGTTTAAACGGGAAAAATACTTTCCCATTCATAAATAATGTCTCATCCTGAAAACAATTATAAAATAATGAAAGTTGATATAGACCATCTCCTGATCTCCAAGGCCAAACACTCTATACTGTTAATGCACCCCATTATAACTATGATTCACCATAATCAATGTCGATATTCCAATTATCTACATAAGACACAAAACATGTTGGAAAATTCCATATATGTGTGAGTATATAAAAACCTAGTAGGACACCCTGAAATATAAAGGGAGAAATAAAGATACAAAACAATATTAAAACCAACCCAAATAAATTGGGAAACCAAAC
The DNA here is from genome assembly GCA_963277665.1 of Viscum album. NCBI lineage: Eukaryota > Viridiplantae > Streptophyta > Magnoliopsida > Santalales > Viscaceae > Viscum > Viscum album. The sequence goes on from OY728145.1 coordinate 704,724,050, forward strand.
TCATCCCATACACATATATATGCTCATAAAGAAACCCAAACAAGAGGGAAAGGGGTTCACCATCTGAAAACCCATCAAAAATAAATGAGTGATATTGAAGCTCTAGTAGTTCATCACCGATGCTGAGAATCAAATGTAAACTCAAAAAAATATGGGTGGTGGTGTGCACAACTCATAACTTCACTCCACATATGATGGAGAACACATCTCTTAGGTATGACCCACACCATTCTAGAGCTCAAAGATGATGGAGTAACACTTCATATGTAGATAACTCACACCCTATAGTATTAAGTTCATTGCTGATACTACTGATATAAAAAATATTTTGAACCCACACCTTGGTGTGATAGGGGATTACTAACCCTAATATCTCTCAGATAGCCTAAGGAACTTGTACCCTAGTATGATATGTGAGTAATAACCCTAACATCTCTATGGTAACATTGGTAACCCATGCCCCGCTGTGTCTTGGGAGTACTGACCTTGGTATTTCTCATATATAACGGATAACCCATTCCATGGTTTAATAAGAGAGTACTAACCCCAATATTAATCTGATGATCCCGCCTGATTATTACCATTATCTAGTGTAACCTGAATAAGAATCATTCTTATGATATCTTTCATATTATTTCAAAATCCACTATAATAGACCGTAACACATTCTATATATAATAACTATCAGGATAGGTGACTCATAAGCCAAAATATGTGTCAAAACCATAGAGATAATAGGGGTAGAAGATTAATATAAGGGTACATGATGTGTATGGGGTCTGAATGACATGTGGCCCCACTCCTCTGCTTAGTTGAATTCTCCCTAGACATGGATTGGGAATACATGTCTCTGTATACAACATACCCTCAGGGATATATGGGGTGTTTGACCACCCAATTTCCTAGATATGTATCTCATCATATGCATCTGTATTTCTACTTTTTTCCTATGAACTTTGGTACACATCTTCCATCCATACGGGGCCAAGAGCATGTGTTTCTTGCACATATCAAGGCCACATGGGTTGGGTTACACTTGTGTAGGCCCACCTATACGGTGGGTGATATTTAGATTCCCCTAAAACCCTATCACCATATACAATGGGGCTAAAAGGTGTGTGTTCATCCTAGTACACTAAGTGTAGTCATTTTTTTTCACAAAAAAACAAGTTCTTCCATGTGGTTTCTATATATTCACTTTTAGACATGAATCATGCCCATTGACCAACCAAAATCAATGAAGGAATACAATGTTCATCATTTCCTAACCTCCAATGGATGGGAAATGGAATTTGATGATTCTCTAGAAGTCTTCATCACCTCCCAACAATGGTAAAACATCGTGTCACCACTTACCATCTATCCAGATCCGAGATCCATAAATTATTACCCATAATCCATCCTGGTATTCCAATAATAAAATTATCCTTCCATGTCTCACCAAATATCCACATATACAGGGTTTCAATCGTGCTTGAACCTTACCCGAAAATGTCAAACAGTAACCCAATAGGCCAATGATGCATAAAATGAAGAATAGTTGGGATAATTACATAAGTGTCAAGGTTCCAACATCGTTAGAAAAAGGTTCTTATACAATTATCATATATAATGGAAAACTGGGTGAGAACATGGTATATTCATGAAATAATAAAATAAATAATTAAACTAATCAACTTGGATCATGGAAATAAAATGTGGTCACATAATCAAACAATAAGATAACAAATAAATGATAAAAAAAATTAATCAAAGAGGAAAACCACAATTGATGATACCCTTCCTTGAAAAAGGGTTGATCATTAGTAAAGAATGTGTTCACCAGTGAAAAAGAGTACCTTATACATCTCATGCCTCTCGATCCACCTCAATCTGATCAGGGATCATCCTCCATTTCTGATTCACAAATTAAGAACCCTATGAACCTCCTCTTATATTTCATATGGGTTATGCATATAACCCCTTGTCATATTATCATAATAGGGTACTTTTTGAGGATTTAATTATATTATTTAATTAAAAACAATTAAAATATTTATTATTTTTATTAAATTCATCTGACAATGGATGCCTCAACCAAATATTCAGTGCCAACCAACTTTATTAAAAAAGCCATAGGGTAAACCATGATTCCCAGAATCAATTTTGATTTTAATATTTCCAATATGAGACTCTGTTCAGAAGTTATTAGACTATTTCGAGAAACCAATGTACATTGATATTAATATATTTTGTATTTTGGTAATATCAATTCCATGCTTACCGTACCTCGGAATTTCATGTCGTCTCACCTCCTAGATCGAAAAATATTTCATAATGTATTTCAATGTATTAAAAAGAAAAAATAGTGTCACTACATCATCAACCATTCAATTATTAACTCATTTAATGTCTATTTCATCAAGAAAACCTTTCAGTTCTACATATAGGTAAGATACACCCACATTTTATTACTTTTTACGGAGAAATTATCACTTCTAGATAAATATAAGAAGCTTCTAAACCATGATGAGAATCAAATGAAATAAATTAATAAGAATTATTTAACTAAATTTTCATATCTAAAATCCTAAGAGTCATATTATTTATAGTTTTATAACCCTTACCTTTTTTCACATGTCACTCTTCGTCATTCTTCTACACAGGTCACTCCATTTCATATGTTCTATAAACAAATTCCAATGTATTTCTAATATCATAAGCAGTATCACAATGATTAGTTTTATTACATACTTAATAGAACAATGATATATTCATGATCTTTTAGACCTTTTCATTTCCAATTAAACCACTATTCTTTTTTAGGTTTTCATATTTTTGGATATACATGATTACTTATTCAGCCTAAGCCTACATAAACATAATAATTTATTCCACCATCTATCAAAATATTTTTAATTAAAAATAAAGGATCCATTATAGACTCCATATAAAACAATCCAAACTCTAATTCTAAGTTGAACACTGAGCTTGAACCTAGCTCTAATACCACTTGAGAATACCAAAGGCACCCAATGGGGGGTGAATCAGGGTCATAATCAAATTATAATTTTCTGGTAAGCTCTATATCTTTTGTTTAGTATCTTTTTATCATGTTATAGGGAACTATGTTCAACCTTTATCACTTGATAGAACAACCATTGATTATCACATATATGTATGAAAGTAAAGCATTCAGAGAACACATATATTTTATTTAGTTGACTACCATATGATATGTCTATAGATCACACAACAATGATATTCCGATGTGTAAGAATACACTAATATTTAATTGTTATGTGGGAAAAATGTAGTGGGCATGGTCACTCCATGATAGGTGCACAAAATATTGAATTTATAGGTTTTTATTAATCCTCACGCAAGGCACACTACCTATTTTCTTACTTCTATACACTGGTTTTATGGATAAGCATCCACAATTTATATGCATGTAAGTCTCTTCAATAGATAAGGAATATGATGGTCTATCTCTTTCCACAATGAGACTTTTACTGCATCATAACTCCTTATTTTATTCTCTATTTCTCATCTTCTCTACTGCACTATTCTTCAATGAAAGATGAAATTAAATCCTTAATAATAGATATAATTTTCTTCCTTCCATGATACAAAATTATAAATTCTTCTCATCTATATGATGATAATTCAACACTACGGTTTTCATCTTTTTACTTCAACACCCAAATATGTCATTGATCTAGCCAAGATTCTATATTCACTATATATATAAATTAAATTATTTTTATTCATGTATAATTATTGTTTATAACTATTTCCCGATTGAGCAATATTATTTACAAAACTAAGTTACATATCCTCTTTTCACATGAATTAGATTTCAAAACCCTCGGAGAAAACTCTAAGCATAATTTCATGTTCATGTAAACCTTTTTTTCATCTCCTTTATTGAGACACTTTCCAAAGGGTATCTACCAATTCATAACATGAATCTCAAGACTCTCGAGCACATGAGCTTTAGAAATAAGACACTGGAGCGATAGACCACTCGGCACAAAACACATTTGATAAAAATACCTACGTATGAAATTCTGTACATTAGACCTCTAAGGGAATAACCTCAATTATAAGTCTCATGGAACATAATTAGGTTGTGAGACAACCTAGCACAAGAATTGTGGTTGGGAGATTATTTATATAAACTTATAGTGTGTATTCTCCTAGGTGCATATCCTGGTGATGTGACCTAGGATTTCATAACCACTATATGTTAATGTGATAGTGAGATATTTCTACACACTTGAGATACAACATCCTTCAAATACCTTAGAAACATATTCGCCAGATTAACTTTTTGATTAAATAAATATATTAATTAAGTTAATGGTGGTATTTATAAAACATTTTCCATGGACTTAACTTCACAAAATGGGGATTTTCGTCCCTTCATCCACGATAGGTATTTTCTATTCACCCCACCTTAACACATGAAATAATACGACTCATGTGATTGCAATAATTCCTCTTCAAGTATCCTTTTATGATTTCCTCCCACATTACCCCTTTTCACATGAATTTGCATCTCTAAAAAGTTTATGGATATGTGAGATCATCATCATTTCATTCAAATATAACTTCATCCACTTCAAATGACATCATTATTATTACATGGTCGTATGAATAAATCCCATATATCCTTCATCATGAATCTCATATTTAAATATTCTTCAATCTTTTCAACGTCCACTACCGTTATATGCTTTGTATGACCACGACACATGATCCCTTTTCAAATTTTTAATTTTCATAATCCAACTTTGTATACACCCATTATTTTATACACCCACATAACTCTTCTTCAAAACTCCTACATAGTGCACATGCATTATCATATATGGTCACATGTCTCAATAGTACTTATGTGACCACAAGATCATTTTGTGCTTGTGTGATCATGTTACTTCATCACTAATGTTGTATTACCCATAAGGGTTTATGTGATTTTGTGTCACTTGCAGAATTATGTGACCGTGTTCCCATTATGGATTTATGAAAAAAAAACTTCATTTACATTGATTTTAAGAAAAAAAAATTGAAAAACAACTATAAATGTTGCAATTTTCAATTTCAGTTCCATGCTTCTTAACTAATGCTATGTACTAATACAATGAAACTCTTCCATACTATCTTCATACTCTATTCATTTTAACTTCCAAAACCAAAAACATAGTTCTTGATATATATATATATATATATATATATAGACACACACACACACACATATATATATTAGATATATCGTTGAATTTACAAATAAAAAACCTTTATGTCCCGCACAAAATCCAATTATGACATCATCATCTACCAATACACTTTCCACACTATATGATAAAATAATTGAAAAAAATACAATAATAAACAAAAGGATGAATACATCAATATAATTTCCAAAAAATATGTTGAGCTCTTCCTAACTATTTTCATATCCGGAAAAAATGTTATCTATAAATCATTATGTCAATTGTTAGTCATATTCAATATATAATATTTTATGCATGGGAAAAAATAAATAAATCAATATAGATATTTTACCATTATGAACTCCCATTAAAAAACATTTATTTTCTGATAAATGATCATACAATTACTATATAATATTATAATATTTACTCTACTCTTAATGGACATGAAACTCTATACTGATTTTTATTTAGGAAAATTGATTTTTTATTATCCTAAATTTCCATTAGAAAAAACATATCTTTTTGAAAAAGAAACAAAATATTTTTTAAACATATAATCACATATCTTCTAACATTGGGTAACATATTCTCTATAGAAGAAGAGGATAATGAAATATTAGGTTCACCAGTTATGGAATAAATAACTTTTGAAAACAAAATTTTAATTACATTTAATAATTTAATTATTACATATAAATTTATATAAAGAAATATTCATATTACTTAATAAATGTTCCTTTTCTTAATTGTACACCATTTAAATAGATGTATGAATAAATAATTAAATTTTGTGTATCTATATTTTATTTGAATTAAATAATCTTCAAAAGTAAAAAAAATTTGAATTTTCATAACGAAAAGATAATTATGTCTATTTTTTTACTAATAAAAATGATGAAAAGTGTATACCGAAAAAATGAATACAAGGAAATAATTAGAAAACAAATTTATGATTCTATGATTATTCCCCCAAAAATATATAACTAAAACTTATGAAGATAAAAATTAATACAAAAATGGAAGAAATTATCAATATCTACAAATTTAAATATCCATTTTAAATAAATATTTTTTAAATGTTTATGTTTCAATAAATAATTAATATATATTTAACAAAATTATTAGAAAATTAATATAGTGTTTTCACATATCCCTTCTATATGATTATTTCATACAGTACGGACCATACTTACACAATTTTCATTAGAATACTTAGGTAATCATGTAGTAGATGGAGAAATATAATATAATTCCACTACTTCATCAACATTCTCATGGTAAAAATTAAATTTATTTCCTTTGATAAATATTGAAACACTAATCATATATTGGTTTAATATTACAAAATATTTTTTTTGCATGCATTACCATGAAAAACAGTTCCACTTTGACATAAAATCATTTCAAATAAATAATTTTAAATCCATAATCATTATGTTTCACATTGTTGTTACTATCAACCTAATTACACTTAGAAACATGTACTCAAAATTTAGTATAATAAATTTCCTATATATCCTCAATAACTCATAAATATTAAATTGATGAAGAAATTGGGATTTAGTCCATTTCACTTGAGAAAATTAATTTCTTTAGCGATTATCATTACTCCTATATTTTGAAAGGTACTATTATCCTCAATTTTTTTTAAAAATGTGTACCCATTAATTTCAAAACATGACCTTGTGTCCACATTAAGAAATTTTCCCATGACTTACCATTTATAGGTTTCTAAAGTAGATGAATCAATTTTAAAAGTTTCCTTAAAATATAAAACAAATTAATTTTTTTGTCACTCATTAACCACTTTTCATGTTTTGAAAATATTATACCTTAAATATATTAATATTTAATGATAAATATTTTAAAAACTCAATTAATTTGTTTATAATGTCTAAATGTGCCTACATCAGTACATCATATGAAATTAACCTTACTTTTAACCCACATATCCCCTTACAATCACTATTGACTATCAGATATTTAGATATATGTAGACTAACTTGCTCATATTTTTTAAAAAACTTTCCTCAGCGACCATATGAACTACAACCAGAATCACCATACCATTATCCTGAATGGTGTTCCCAATCCCAATGGGTAGCAAACATGCATTTATGCATCATGAATGATCATTAGGAATAAATTTTCCTTTAGATATTAATATTAAGTGAATATATAGTGGAAATTAATGAAACACACGACCATGATGTTATGATGAATAAAAATCCAGATGATGATAAACATACAACCGAAATAAATACATAGAAAAAGTATATAGATAAACATATGAGGCTAAAGTGTGATATAATATGCCAAAATAAAAAATAGGAAGATAAAAGGAACTTCAATGCCTTCAATAATCTCTACTATAGACCCTCTATCTCTCATCAAATCTCAGTCATCCATCCATGGATGAAACCAACACAACGAATTAAAACTGATATTGGTATTATAAACCTTCAAAGATCTACATAGACATGATCTAAATGGCTCATTAGGTCTCCACCAACTGAGACTATGTATATACACTTAGTAATATAGTTTATAAAGGGGATGTTTGAGTATAAAATAAAAAAATGCACATTATCTACAAAAAATTTGCAATGACATGACACATAAACTTTCATCAACATACACCCTTTTATAAAATAATATAATGATTTTACAAAACTTTAAATGAATCATTTAAACCCATAGAATTGGTCCTTAAAACAATTAAAAATGATCAAAAATACAATTTATCCCACATTCCAAAAAAATTCTTGAAAATTCATTTGTCATTTACACACATAAAGTGAACCATATATTAAATCCCATTTAATTAATAACCAAATAATTTTATTTTTAAAAACATAATTTCATACTATGTTTAGATAAACCTCTTTAATTTAATCCAAAACACACTCAAGTTAATCTATAATAACCCAAATTCACCAAAAAAGAATGAAACATAGTCTAAGAAAAAAAATTCAAATAAAGGTTCTATAAAAATAAAATGAATAAGGGCAGATATTTCAAATCACATGAACAAATAATCTAAAAGATATCATCCCAAATGGACCTAGATTTACCAAAATCATCCCTATGAAATAGTAATGAAGTCTTCAACTGGTGATAATGAACCTAATATGACACTACTTGGCCAATCAATGTCCTTGATACTACCATTAAACTATCTATAAATTAACTTCCTATAAGTTCCTTCAGTCCAAAGGAATAAGTTAGTTTCAATATCACAAATCCCTCTACCCATTTTGTTCCAACCATCTTAGAGTATCTGAATAACACTCACTAGTAAATTCATTTTCTCTTCAAGGGTTTTCCGTTATTCATGTCAACTTATATATTCCCCAGAAAGACATTTATTAGTCAAAAGGAGGTGATAACAAATTAAACATCGCATTTATAAAATTAAAATCATTTTAAATAACTCACCCCACACCTCCTTCAAAATCAAAAGGAATTTACCTATTAAAATAGTTAAATAAATTGTATAAGTTAGATTCCTCAATATTAAACTCCCCTCACATGATCACAATCCTCTAAGGGAATAAAAATAGTCACACATGGCTGAAATAGGGTCTCATACATTTATAAAGCCACATTACATAAATTTTCAATTTGGATTTTATAAATTTTCTCAAGAATTGAAGTTATTTTCACACCATTTGAATACCACATTTCAAATGTCCTTGTAAACCTAATTACCAATCCAAAATTGAACAGAAAACTTCGAAATCCAACTATTCCTATATAATTTATTTTGAAATAATACACCCTATTTAAAATAATTCATATAGATATAAGATACCTTTCATATAACCACATCTCCCAATTAAAATTAAATTAATGCCACCGTGATACCCCATGGTCTCTAAACCATTTTAAGATATTGAACTTCAACTCCCTTAAATTTCCAAATCATGCATTTAGAACACCACACACATTTTTTAAACAAAAAAATGATGCCAAAACCCCTTTAAAATTTTATATTTATTTTTTAAATCATCTCAGGTATTTTAAAAAATATGTGGAATTAAACATGGGTCCATAAGAATCATTTAAAGATGTTGCAAGACATTTCAAAACCAACATGGGTTTCAGTGAAAATGAAATTCCATAGAAAAACATTTCAAAACACTTAAATTTTTTAAAGTATCTGTTCATGAATTTTCAGAAGTGTATATAATTATAAACACCCATTACAAGAATAAAACAAATTTTAAAATAATTTATAGCATAATATTTCTTATAACATGATTCTATAATCATAAAAAAATTCTAAAATTCAGAAGAAATTTATAGCATGAATTAAAACGTAATAAAAATGAAAACTCGTTATCATTTCTAGAGAAACCATTTGATATATGTCACATTCTATGGTGAACTCAAAACCAAGAAATGAAAATATCTTTTCAACCGAAGAAAATAAAAATACCCATCTATAGAACTTCCTGGAACATTAATCCAAACCTGAAAAACGGTTACGGTTCATGCGAGTGAAATAAATCATTAGAGAATGGAAAGGGAGAAGAAATGAGAAGAAAGGGGTGTAAAGAGGGACTTACCCACTTGAAATTTATAATAAAAAGTCTCCAAATGAAAGGAAGAAGAGGGAATAAAGCTCCCCAATATGCACCATGATTCGACTAAATAAAAGGAAAAGAAAATGATCCCAAAACATAAAATCTGGTGGGGGAAAAAGGATATCTCATACTTCAAATGAAATCCAGGAAAAGTTTATGGGTTTCCAACCCATGCACCAAATTTGTAGTTTTGTATTCTTAGAAAAACCCAACACAAAGGGTTTGATAACACTATTTACAAATTGTGTGTCTACCATGACAAAAACCCCGATCAAAATAGCAACCTTATTCACACACTAGCTATATGGTTTCCTATAATCATGATCATGTTATGTGCTAGTACCAAAACCAAAATTTGACTCACATATTTTAACCTAGAAGTGACATTAGTTTTACCCAACCATGTGATATTGACATAGAACAACCATTTATAGAGCAAAATTAACTGGAATAGTTCCTATATAAATGCAGTTGTATGGTTTCCCTAAATTGTGCACAGAGGAAAAAATTTGTATTCTACGTGTTTTATGATGGAACTTGTCGAAAACATAAGAAAATAAAATGTAAAATAAAATAATATAAAAAAAGTTAAAAAGACATGATGGTGTCACAATTATCCATTCCATGCCACTTTATGCCCCCAAAAATTCCATGGTCAAATTAAAGATAATGGGAAAATGTGGAATCCCATCATTCCATTCTAAGAAGTTGAAGGGTCAGAGACAAATCAAGTGGTCCTAAGACAAATAAAAAATAAAAAATAATCCATTAACTAAAATACCCATTATAATTACTCAATTAAAAAACAAAAACCATAACTAGGAATCAAACACATATATCTAACAAGGAACTCTAAAAAAGGGAGATCAAACGAGGTATCCCCCTCATTTAAAATTGATATTAACTAAAGACACCAAATAAAAACTATTACTATTGAGAGTGTCACTAAAAAAATTATGATTTTTCTCAAAACCATAAGGGAACCCATAGGATTCCACTTACCATAAAAATCATAATACCTGTTCATCTCCAAAAAAGGCAGAATCATCCACGAAAAATCCAAAGGGACCCCAAATCCAAAAAACATCTAAGATTCCATGATTGGGCCTAAAACGATTAATACCAATCACAAAATGTACTTTTAATGTCCATGAGGCTATGTTAGAAAACCATCACGTCTTCAAACATCAAAAAACACATAGAAAAAAATTTCAAGTAAATAAATCACACATCTCTAGCTTGGAATCACATATTAGGAAAAAGTGTAAAGATGGATCACATAAATGGGTTAACTTATTCTGTAAAACCTAATGAGGTTTAAACTGAAAACTACCAGTGCATAATCTGAACTTGTTCTATGCAAGTTCCACTCACCCAAAGACGACCCCAAGGACATAATACATCCTATAAATGATCAAAAATCCAAGTATGACTTGGATCATAAAGTCAACATTACCAGAACATCCATACAAGTCTCAAGTAACAATATTCATGAAAAAACCCATAGAATCCTCCTCTTAAACGAGAGTAACCATAAGAAAACTCTTGGATCACACCAAAATAAGTAAAATGACGGTTAAAAATCTATTAACTCATCGAGAATAAATTGTAAAACTAAACATCACCCAAAAACCAAATGGATATTGGAACATATAATTTTACCCAACTGACTATACTAGGATCAGCTAGACTAGTCTCCCAAATGAAAAAATTGGATAATACTACACCACACCATTAAATTGGATAATGAAACACGTAAATATACTTTTTGTCTAATAAAAAGTGACTAAAATAAGAAGAAATACCCATAAAAGTAAACAATAAACCTTTTCTAAGACCTTTCTAGGAGGTATACATTATAAAAAATTAAACATATACTCAACTTAGAATTTTTTCCTAAATCACATAAAATGGTCCCAACTGAAAATAAGGGACCAAGTCCAATAACAAAATCAATCATGGAAAATTACATTCCAATCACTCATTCTATTAAAATTATCTATATTACTAAAGGAATAAAAATCTGTTTCAAAAGAGAAACACAATAATTTAAAACACCCTTCCATTTATAGAATGTTATATTTCATATAAAATATAAATTCACAAAGGAAATGCAAAAAAATTATTACCAGAATTTAAAAACCACCAATTCATTTATAATAAAAGGAACCCACCTGGGATTATTGAATTCAATTCAATAAAACATTTCACAAACACTTACAAATTTATTTTTATTAAATGAAAAAATAATTTTTAAAAGAACACCCCATAGGGTTCCAAATTTCTTAAAATTTAAATAACCAATGGGGTTTACGACCATTTTGTTTTGATTCCATAACCAAATAAACTATTTAAAAAAATGCCCAAAACGTTTTTAAAAAACCAATTCCATTTTATAAACATTTCTAATGTCTTAACACCCAAGCCAAAATATTTTCATGAATTTAAAAACCATTTTTTAAACAATACCAACATCATCCTTTAAAAACAAAATAACTTTCAATATATACCTCTATTTTCACTAAAACCAATATTCACAATAATCATACAAAAAAAGGAATACTTCAATTCAGAATCCACATCATCAACATATCACAAAACCCACCTTAGCATATTGCTCACAATTAGGGATATCTTATGAGAAGACTAAATAAAAATTAAAATGGGATACCAAATGTTTACTAACTTGACCATTTGTTTTGATGGAATATGGGATAGTCATAAAATAATTCATGTACTACTCATAATAAAAAAATTGATCCACCTCTAGTTTACCAGGTTGGGAACCCCAACCTCACATCACTATTCTAATTTCCATTCCTATCCCAAAATTGAACCCTACCAAAAGAAAACTCACACTATTACACTGAGGATAAATACATTATCGATTGTAATTCCAACATAATTCCAATTTCAGAAATTCAAACCCTACCGACAATGGTAAATATGGTGTCATCATGAAGGGTGTTGATCAAGAACCCAATCATGACCAAACACTTGTGTCCCGAGGCCAATCCAAACATAATATTATTATGATACTTCAAATATCATAAGAGGGGTCTTTAGAACCTAGTTTCACACTACGAAACATGTCTTTGATTCCATTTGTAACGAGCTTTCTTTAGATTCCATCTGAACTAGCACTTGACATGATATTCCACTATCCCAAAGAGAATTTCCATTCCAAAATATTATAAACTAGTTCTTGGAAATCATTAATAATCTTTTAGATTTATTTTACCCTTATATATAAATATAAATTGAATTAGTAGTATAATTGGACATAACACCCAACCAACATGGAATAACGAATAAACATTCACACAGGGATAAACATACAACCAAAATAAATAAAAAGTAGAATAAGATACATATAATCATATTATAATTGGGTGATAAAACATCCTAAAATAAATACTAACAAGATAAAAGGGACCTAAAAATCTCTAAAAATATCAATTTGTAACCCTTGATCGCTAATAACATCCCACCCATCCATCTATGGTTGAAACCAAACCAAAAAACTGAAATATATTTGGGTACTAGAAAACATAACAATATCTATATAGGTGTGGGATAAAAATCCACAAATCTGTACACACTTTCTAAGAATATAAAATTATCCTTAATAATATTATTTATAAAGTGCAGGTTTTACCATAAAATAAACACAAGTTTCTCACATGATTTATAAAACAAGTGTAATGACATGACACTTACACTTTTACAAAAAACACAAACATGGTTTAAAATTTAAATAAATAATTCCATCCAATTAAATAGTTTCTATAAAAAATGGAAAATGGTCCAAAACACTATTTATCCCTATTTCCTAAACATTTCCTAAAAACAACTTTTTAATAAATATCATTAAGTTTGAAAAGTCTCTTAAAACCATTTGAAATTAAACCAATACAAACTCAAGGAAATCCATGATCACAAAAAGTCACTAAGGAAACTAGGAAACATAGTCTAACAAATTACAAAACCATGAATATATATAAATAAAAAAACTAGTAGAGAGTAATCAAATCAAGTAGTGACTTTTTCTAAATGTTATTGCCCTAAAGGGTCCTAACATCAGGGAAATCATCCCTAGGATTATAACGACCCATAATTTACATACATTGATATTACATCAGAATTTATGCACACTTATTACAACATATAACAAAACCAGGAAAGGACCGTATAGGTATACAGTCTTCCGAAACTGGGAAACATAAACAACTGGTTCATAAAGCATATACTTTTCCTCCAATTTATTTCATCATATCTAGAGTCCCTTTTTATAACATCCTACTTAATAACCTTCTTCCTGACATGGGGAAATAAAACATACAAAAGGGTGAGATCAAATGCTCAATAAGGGTAAACTAAAGAAATATCAATCACATCATATACATAAGAACATAACTTTTGGAAATCATAACCTGTAAAAGAAATAATAATTTCATAAGATGGGATAAATAATAGAAGTGAAATTTAATCCCAATAATCATACTTGTTTTTATGATATCATATATGGTCATATTCTTAGCTTCTTATTAGTAATATTTCATTACTACTTGTTATTCGGGTGCTTATTACTTTTTTTTCTTATGCGTGTTTTGTCGAATAAATTCTTATTTTTCTTTTTAGGTTATAGATAACTCATTTCCAGAATGGTATTAGTGTAATATATATCATATCAATTCATTCAATTTATTTATATAATCATTATTCAATTAAGATCATGTAGAACAAGTCACATCACATCATGGAGACGGTATTCCGTACGTACGCATGAGCGATGATATCGTTCCCATGATTGTGGAATTGTATTGGAGTGTATATATACTATTTCAGAATCAATATCACTTTACAATAATCATATATAGTCATTATTTACACCATTATACCCATCCAAGTAAGGTGGTGGTGGAAAATAGATTACACCACAGCGTGGAGACGGTATTCCGTACGTACGCACGCACGGTGATTTCGTTTTCCGTAGGATGGATAGATAGTGAAATAGGGTTGTTTCATACTCATAATAACATATCAGTATATGAGTGATACTGATGTTATTACTTCATAATGAAACAACTAAAGAAGAAGAAGTGGAAGAAGATAAAAAGATGAAAGAATCGGTAACAGTCATTAACTCTTTTTTGAAGCGCTTCTTTGAGACCTCCTTTTAGGGCACTAAAATTTGTCTTTGAATAAGACAAGGACCTCTAGGATGTCTCTAGGGAAGTTTAGATAAAAAAATTAGTAAGGTTTGGCCGAACTTGAAGGCTCAAGGTGGTGTGAGGAAGAGAGGGAGGAGGTGCCCTTTTATAAGGGAGTAGAGGGGCACCTTTGGAATAACTAAACATATTATTTTATTATAAAGTAAAATTCGGTTTTTAATAGCTCCAAATTGATATATTTAAAAGATAAGGTGGTTATGGGTCGGAATCCTCTCATCCAATAGAATTTAGACAAGTTTACGTATCAATTTTAACCTTATCATTTAGATTTAACTTTAAGTTAGATCATTTAACTTTTACTGTGTCTTCTTGTTTTCTTACACTATAAGGTTAATAAACTTACTATATCAAGCCAAACGAACACCAAGTTATTTATTATTAATTTATATAACCTTATCTAAGTCATTTTTCCGAACCTTATATTTTTAGGAATAAAATAACAATTAATAATATAATATTTGTTTTAAAAACCATTTTATGTCAATTTTGACACTATTTAGTAATTGATTTTTGTGAAAATCATAACAGAATGATTAGTTCTAAAAAAGATAATTAAATCAATTCTAACATGTCCTAGTAACCTATAAAATTAGTGTAATTCATAAAAAGTCACAAATTACATTTATTTGGGTATTTATAACATCAATTATGTCAATATTTTATTAATAAGATAATGATTGTATCATCATTGTATCATAAATAAATTAAATTATTTTAAGTCTAAAAATTACAAATAAAATACCATTATGTTGTAAATATTTTTATCTTTCTAATTAATATTTATATTCTAATTTATCTTTTGTATAACCCTATATTAAAAATGATATACTTATTAAACATTGATTTTAACTATTTTAACCCTTCTTTAAATAAATTAATAATAAATGTCCTAATCTAATCCCAGTGGGCCTAAATGGCCATATTTTATTCCTAAGGTTGTTTTTGGTCGAATTACACTTATCCAATAGAATTAGGACATGTGTTAGGATAATAATAATAACACTTTTACCCTTAATTACCCTATTTACTTTTAACCGTGGTAAAAAAAGTAAAAAGTTACTATTCACCAAAAATTATTTTCATCTCATTGAACCACATTTTAGTCCTTGATATTAACAGTGTCTCTCTTATTTTCCAAATTCCACTCATAAAAGCGGTAAAATTATGTTTTATGAAAAATTCAGTTTTTTAACTACCACTTAGTGGTTTCACTATTCAGCAAAAATTGAAAATTTCAGAAAAATACAAAAATTTCACCATAGGCTAATTTTGATATTCCGAATCCAAAAATGAAGTCCATTTTGAAAAATAAAATTTATAAAATTTCAAAAAGTGGTTATTACTATTCATAAAGGCTAGTTTTAATAATACTTTAATAGCATATCGTTGTTTAATGAAACTCGGTATTGCATACGACGCAAGCTATTGAGGAAGGCCACGGTTGCGTGTAAAGCAAGCCAAACTAGTTTTGTGTGCATTGAAAGATTCCTTTGATGATTTAAAAACAAAATACTTCTCATAAAAGTCTCGGGCATTACATTCTACCCCCCTTAAAATTAATTTCGCCCTCAAAATTTGTCACTTTGTAACAAAAAGATGAAGATACCTCTCCCTCATCATATCCTCAAGCTCCCATGTAGCTTATTCTAATTGGTGGTTCCTCCATAAAACTTTCACCTATCGAGTGGTCTTGTTTCGTAGGACATTTTCTCTAAGATCTAGAATCTCTATCGGCTATTCTTCATAAGAAATATTTTTCTCCAGCGGCAAAACATCTGAGCTGAGTACATGTGAAGGATCAGTTATGTACTTTCTCAGGAGAGATACATGGAACACATCGTGAACATGAGAGAGATTCGGTGGAAGCACCAACCGGTAAGCTACCTTTCAAATACGATCCAGTATTTCGAAAGGAATGATATATCTAGGGCTCAACATCCCCTTCTTTCCAAATCTCATGACCCTCTTAAAAGGGAGATATTCGTAAGAGCACTTTATCACCCACTTCAAACTCTAGGTATTTTCTTTGGTTGTCGGCATAACCTTTCTGTCAACTCTGAGCTACTCTTATGTGTTGTTGAATAGATCGGACCTTTTCTGCCATCTCATCAACAAGATCAGGTCCTAATATATTTCTTTCCCCAACTTCATCCCAGCAAGTTGGAGTCCTGCATTTCTTTCCATAGAGAGCTTCATAAGGAGCCATCTGAATACTGGAGTGAAAGTTATTATTATAAGAAAATTCCAATAAGGGTAGGTGTTGATCCCAACCACCTTTGAAATCCATAGAGCAAGCTCTCAACATATCTTCTAGAGTTTGAATTGTTCTCTCAGCCTGACCGTCTGTCTGAGGATGATAAGCAGTGCTGAAACACAACTCTATATCCAGAGTATGCTGAAGAATTCTCCAGAACATTGAGGTAAACCTCGGATCCCGATCAGATATAATAGAAAGTGGTACTCCATGCAATCTTACCACTTCCTTTACATATATACTGGCAAGCTAATCTAGAGAAAAATCCTCTCTAATAGCAATGAAGTGTGCGGACTTTGTAAGAAGATCAACTATGAACCAGATAGCATTATTGCCTTTGGATGTTTTAGGACGTCATGTGACAAAGTCCATAGTGATGTTTTCCCATTTCCATTTGGTTATGGGTAATGGTTGTAACATCCCCTTAGACTTCTGTCTCTCAGATTTAACTTGCTGACAAACCAGGCATTGAGAGACATATTCAGCAACATCTCTTTTCATGCCATCCCACCAGAAGTACTCTTTCAGGTCCCTATACATCTTCGTGCTTCCAGTATTAATAGATAATGAAGAACTTTGAGCCTCATCCAGCAACTCCTTCTTTAATTCGGGGATGGGAGGAACACAAACTCGATTCCTGAACTTTATTATCCCATCACAATCAAGGTTGAATTCAAGAATATTTCTCACCTTCTTTTGTAACTCTACATCTTCTTTCTCTGCCTCTTTAATCTTCACATTCTTTTGAGAAAGATAAGATTTTTCCATTTCCATTATAAATCCAAGATCCATCCTTTGTAAATCCAAAAATATTGGATCTTTTGTGATCCTCATCATGGATAAACTGGCATGGTCTTGTCGACTTAATGCATCTGCCACCTTGTTTTCCGTCCCAGGGTGGTAATGAATTGAGCAGTCATAATCCTTAATCAACTCTAACTATCTTCTTTGGCGCATATTCAGCTCCTTTTGTGTGAAAATATACTTTAAACTTTTATGATCAGTATAAATGTCACACCATTCTCCATAAAGATAATTCCTCCAAATATTTATTGCAATGATTACCACAGTTAACTCCAAATCATGGGTTGGGTAATTTTGCTCATGGATTTTCAACTGTCGTGAGACATAAGCTATCACCAAATCATTTTGCATAATAATACACCCCAGCCCCTTCTTGGATGCATCACTGTAGATCACAAACCTTTCTCCACTACAAGGCAGTGTGAGCACAGGTGCACTGGATAACCTTCATTTCAACTCCTTGAAATTCTCTTCACATTCCTCCATCCAAAAAAACATAACTCCTTTTTGAGTCAACCTGGTGAGTGGATTAGATAATCATGAAAAATATTTCACAAAACGTCAATAATATCCATCCAAACCAAGAAAACATTGGATCTCGGTTACTGTTGTTGGTCTCGACCATCTTTCGATAACCTCTGTTTTTGCTGGATCCGTATATATCCCCTCTTTTGGGATTATGTGACCCAAAAATGCAACTTTTTAAGCCAAAATTCACACTTGGTAAATTTGGCATAATGCTTCTCCTTTCTCAGGGTCTTCAATATAATTATCAAGTGATCTTCATGTTCATCCTTGCTCTTTGAATAGACAAGATTATCGTCTATAAAACTACCACAAATTGATCTAGATAGTCTCTACAGACTCTATTCATCAGATCTATGAAGATAGCAGGGGCATTAGTAAGACCAAATGGCATCACTATAAATTCATAGTGTTCATACCTTGTACGGAAATCCGTCTTTGGTATATCCTCCATTTTGAACCTTAATTAATGATACCCTGAATGAAGATCAATCTTGGAAAAGTATTGAGCTCCGCGTAGTTTGTCAAATAAGTCATCAATGCGTGGGAGAGGATATTTGATCTTGATAGTGATCTTGTTAAGTTCTCGATAATCAATACAGAGTCTCATTGATCCATCTTTCTTCTTAACAAATAGAACAGGTGCTCCACAAGGTGATGCACTAGGGCATATGAATCCCTTATCAAGATTCTCTTGGAGTTTCTTCTTCAATTCCTGCAACTCAATTGGGGCCATTCTATATGTTGTCTTTGAAATAGGCAAATTACCCGGTACGAGTTCTATTGAAAACTCAACTTCACGATTTGGTGGAAGACCCGGCAATTCCTCCATAAAGACACCACCAAACTCCCGTACAATGGGAATATTACTAATCGTGAGTTTCTCACCAACAATTTGAGATAAATAACCCTCATTTAGTGGAATCAAGAACCATAAGATGGATGAAATTTCCACTGGAAGGTTATGTTCATCCTTGCATCGATAGACGATCATAGATTGATCTGGAATATGAAATGTGGCTTCCCTTCTTTGGAAATTGATATGAACTCTATATAAAGAAAGCCAATCTATGCTAAGAATCACATCAAATTCCACTATAGGAAGGATCACACGATTTGCAGGAAGCACTTTCCCACAAACTTCAATCGGGGAAGAATTATAAACTTTTGATGTGACTATTGTGCCATTAGGTGTGGTCACAACTAACTCAACATCTAATTGTTGAGGTAATACGGTGATACCCTTAGAAAAATCATCAGAAATAAAAGAGTGGGTGGATCCATAATCAAATAAAAAATTTTCTACTTTACAGTGGATGGTAAGTGTACCTTTCACCACATCGTTATTGTACTCCACATTGCTGATAGAAATTTCATGTGAATTTCCTTTGACATTAGCCTTAAGATTTTTTTGATGTCGATCATCATCAACAACCCTTGGATTATGGAATTTATTGGCATAATGCCCCATCTCCTTGCACTTGAAACATTGAAGTGTAGTAGGTTCATTCTGTGTGTCTCTTCCTTTGTTTACATCATTAGACATCTTCTTCCCATCATTGCGGCATTCAAATGCCCGATGACCTTCCTTTCCACATTTGAAACATTTACTTGTCCCTTTAAGACAACTCCCTCCATGTTTCTTTCCACACATTGAGCATAAGGTAAAGCTCATATTCTTTTCACTATGCTCTTTATATTTTCCTTTCAATTCCATTTTCCTCTTCTTACAAACCCATATGGCTGATGGGTTACTACAATCTTTATCTCAACTTTGAGAGAACATAAATCAATTTCCTCATAGCTATTGAAGTCTCTTATGGCTAACGCCCTTCTAAGAATTGGTTTTAGGCCAATAAAGAATCGATCAATCTTACTCTCAGGTTAGATAATATTACCAGAAGCGTACCTTACAAGTCTTCTAAAATTTGCTTCATAGGTACCAACAGATTCATCATCCTTTTTCTTTAGTTCAAGATACTCTTTCTCCATCTTTGTTTGGAGAATACGAGGGAAGTACTTATTGAAAAATAAGTTCTTGAACTCGTCCCATTCCATGGACTCAATTTCATCTCTTTGCCTCGTATTCTTGATAATATTACACCATTGATCAGCATCACCTTCCAAACGATACACTGCTAGGATGACTTTATCATGTTCAGAACATTGATGAACTAAAAATATCTTTTCAGTAGTACTAATCCATTGTTCAACAACTAATGGATCAGTAGACCCGCTGAATGAAGGTGGACGCTGCCTCATGAAGGATTCAACAGAATGTTGCTCCTTCCTTTGCTCGTTTGGAAGCCATGCATGATTCATAGCTTGAGAAAGTTGTGTGAGCATGGCTACAAGATTTTTCATTCCAGCTCCCATAACATTTGGTTGCTCAGGGGGATAATCATTTCATTTCCCGTCGCATTCCGCATTAACACGGTTTCTTCAGGTTCCAGCCATTGACTAAAACCAAGAAGAATAGTGTGAGAAACACTAATTATAATAGGAAAACCACATAATAAAGAATAAAATTTCACACTTATGGTCTTATCCTAGGTTATTCATGGCCATTTCTAAAACACTAAGATTGTGTTCTATGCTTAGACTTATCCTTAGGGTTCTTACTAAGGGTTTCACATCCTAGTTTCCAATAGTTGACTATACATTTCCTCTTATACCAACTATAATGACCCATACTTTATATACATTGTTATTACATCAGAATTGATGCACACTTATTACAACATATAACAAAACCAGGAAAGGACCGTATCGGTATAGAGTCTTTAGAAACTGGGAAACATAAACAACTGGTTCATAAAGCATCTACTTTGCCTCCAATTTATTTCATCATATCTAGAGTCCATTTTTGGAATATCCTACATAATAACCTTCTTCATGACCTGGTGAAATAAAACATACAAAAGGGTGAGCTCAAATGCTCAGTAAGGGTAAACAAAAGAAATATCAATCACATCATATACATAAGAACATAACTTTTGGAAATCTTAACCTGCAAAAGAAATCATAATTTCATAACATGGGATAAATCATAGAAGTGAAATGTAATCCCAATAATCATACTTATTTTTATGATATCATATATGGTCATATTATTAGCTTCTTATTAGTAATATTTCATTACTACTTGTAATTCTGGTGCTTATTACTTTTTGTTCTTATGTGTGTTTTGTGGAATAAATTCTTATTTTTATTTTTAGTTTATAGATACCTCATTTCCAGAATGGTATTAGTGTAATATATATCATATTCATTCATTCAATTCCTTTATATAATCATTATGCAATGAAGATCTTGTAGAATGAGTCGCATCACATCGTGGAGACGGTATTCAATACGTACGCACGAGTGATGATATCATTCCCATGATTGTGGAATTGTATTGGAGGGTATATATACTATTTCAGAATCAATATCACTTTAAAATAATCATATATAGTCATTATTTACACCATTATACCCATCCAAGTCATGTGGTGGTGGAAAATAGATTACACCACGGCGTGGAGACGGTATTCCGTACGTACGCACGCGGGGTGATTTAACTTTCCGTAGGATGGACAGATGGTGAAATAGGTTTGTTTCATACTTATAATAACATATAATTATATGAGTGATACTGATTTTATTACTTCATAATGAAATAACTAATTAAGATGAAGTTGAAGAAGAAATAAAGATGAAAGAATCAGTAATGGACATTACCTCTTCTTTGAAGCGCTTCTTTGGGACCTCCTTTTAGGGCACTAACATTGGCCTTTAAAGAAGACCAGGACCTCTAGGATGTCTCTAGGGAATTGGAGAGAATAAATTTTCAGGGGTTGGCAGATCTTGAAGGATCAAAGTGGTGTGAGGAAGAGAGGGAGGAGGTACCCTTTTATAACGGAGGAGAGGGGCACCTTTGGAATAACAAAAAATATTATTTTATTATAAAGTTAAATTCGGTTTTTAATAGATCCAAATTGATATATTTAGAAGATAAGGTGGGTATGGGTCTAAATCCTCTCATACAATTGAATTTAGACAAGTTTATGTGTCAATTTTAACCTTATCATTTAGATTTAACTTTAAGTTAGATAATTTATCTTTTCCTGTGTCTTCTTGTTTTCTTACACTATAAGGTTAATAAACTTACTATATTAAGCCAAACAAACCCCAAGATGTTTACTATTAATATATATAACCTTATCTAAGTCATTTTGCCGATCCATATATTTTTAGGAATAAAAGACCAATTAATAATGTAATATTTGTTTTAAAAACTATTTTATGTCAATTTTGACACTATTTAGTAATTGATTTTTCTGAAAATCATAACAGAATGATTAGTTCGAAACAAGTTAATTAAATCAATACTAACATGTCATATTAACTGATAAAATTAGTGTAATTCATAAAAAGTCTCAAATTACATTTATTTGGGTATTTATAACCTCAATTATGTCAATATTTGATTAATAAGATAATTACTACATCATCATTGTATCATAAATAAATTAACTTATTTTCAGTCTAAAATTTACAAATAAAATACCATTATGTAGGAAACCTTTTTGGATTTCTAATGAATATTTATAGTCGAATTTATCTTATGTATAACCCTATATTAAAAATGATATACTTATTAAACGTTGATTTTAACTATTTTAACCCTTCTTTAAATAAATTAATAATAAATGTCCTAATCTAATCCAAGTGGGCATAAATTGTCATATTTTATTCTTAAGGTTGTTTTTGGTCGAATTACACTTATCCAATTGAATTTGGACATGTGTTAGGGTAATAATAATAACACTTTTACCCATAATTACCCTATTTACTTTTAACCGTGGTAAAAAAAGTAAAAAGTAATTATTCACCAAAAATTATTTTCATCTCATTGAACCATATTTTAGTCCTTGATATTAACTGTGTCTCTCATATTTTAGAAATTCCACTCACAGAAGTGGTAAAATTAAGTTTTATGAAAAATTCTGTTTTTTTAACTACCACTTAGTGGTTTCACTATTCATCAAAAATTGATGGTTTTCAGAAAAATACCAAAATTTCACCCTAGGCTAATTTCGATATTCTGAATACAAAAATGAAGTCCATTTTGAAAAATAAATTTTATAAAATTTCAAAAAGTGGTTATTACTATTCATAATGGCTAGTTTTAATAATATTTTAATAGCATATCGTTGTTTAGTGAAACTCGGTATTGCGTACGACGCAAGCTATTGAGGAAGGCCGCAGTTGCTTGTAAAGCAAGCCAAGCTAGTGTTGTGTGTCGTGAAAGATTCCTTTGATAAATACAAAATATTTCTCATAAATGTCTCAGGCGTTACAAGGCTCTAGTAATGAAAACACAAACCAGTGATAAGGAACCATGGTCGATACTACTAATCATGTGAATATCCATGGTAGTCCCATCAAAATATCTTGAAATAATATTCATAGAAAATACTCCAGTACCCAAGCACAAGGAAGTTATCATCGCACAAGGCCTAATACCCTTCTAGTCTAACGGTCTCGGATTTACTGGGAAACACTCCCAAGTTGAAAAATTTTCTATAATAGGATTTTACCAATTATATGACATATACTATATTTTGAAGACTCCCATGAAAATTCAAAAGTATTGGACAAAAATGAGCCATCACATATAGTAAACCAAATTCATTTGAAAAAACTCACACCTCACCTCCTACACCCTCACAAGAAGTATACCCAATCACATATATACACAAGAAATATAAGTAATATGTACCAATATAAAATAACCCCACATGGGATCAAAATTATCTACAACAAAAATAAATGTAACATGGGGATCTAATATGGTCTCACACATTTATCAATCCACATTACTTAATGTTTCATCTCAGCTTTCATAAAGGTACTAAAAAATCCCAAGTTATTTTCACACCATTTAAAAAACAAGGTTCAAATATCCTTTTCAACCCACTAATAAAATTGTACATTGAAATGAAACATGTAAATAATAATATTTACATAAAATTAGTTTTGAAATAATACAACTCTTTTTAAATAAATCAATTGGTTCAAAACACCATTTTACACAACAACACCTCCAATTCAAAAAATATTCAAGCCATGATGAGACCTCATGGTATCAATACCATTTAATGAGATTAAAGTAAAATCTATTATGTTTTAAAAAATATGCATTTAAAAAATCACATATACCTTTTAAAGAAAAAAACAACATCAAACACCACTTTAAAACATTAATATGTCTATAGAAAATAGTCATGCATGTTAGGAAACACTGGGTATAAGAAATAGGTCCATACCAAGACTTTAACCTATTTGTAATCCATTTAAAACCACAATGTGTTATTCCTAAAAGTAAATTTAAAAAGGAAACCATTTCAAAACAATTAATCCATTTTAATAGATCCACGATGGAATTTTCAAAAGTGCTTGGCATGGGACACACCCATTACAAGCACCAAATTCTTTTGAAAATCATTTCTAGCCTACTATAGTACATAAAATAATTCTAAAATTATATTAAATAATTCTACATAATACCTAAAATTTATAACATAAATTAAAAGGTTATTACATTGAAACACCAACCTCATTATGTGTGAAACAATCCAAAACCAATCGCCTCTGATTGTGAACGCACAACCAAGTGAATAAACAATATTCTAAGAAACAAAAAACTAAAAGTCCCATCATTAAAACCTATTTAAACTCTATTAAAAAATGAACAATGTTTAGTATGCATGAGAGTGAGAGAAATTGAGAGGGAAGGGAAAATTAGAAGAGGGGAGAAGAAACAGGGAAGAAAAATGGACTTACATTATTAAAATTGAGAAGAACGTTGCTCCAAAAAATAAGAAGATGGAATAAAAATACCCCAAGTAAAAAATTCATCAAATGAACATGATGGGAGGAAAATTTGTCTATTCCATTAAAAAAATGGGGGGAAATAATTTCACACTTTTAAGAAAATATTGGGAAACCACATAGTTTGGTTTCTAGGTTTGTTAAAAAAAATTGTGTCCTTCTAGTTATCATTTCCTTGAAAACCCAACATCTCATGGTTTGACCACATGATTTAAAAATCATGTGATAACCATAAATTACACCTCCATAAAAACTGAATAATTAATCACAAGTTTACCACATTTTTTCCTCCAATTGTTCTCAATTTGTGTGCCAATAACCAGACCCAAGGATGTTTGATATAGTTTCCCCTAAGCCACACATGGTTTAGAAAAAACATGAGATTAGTGTATATACCAACCCTGAATAGAACCGAAATAACAATAAAAATCCTTATGTAATGATATCTACATGGATTCGCCCAAATCATCTATAAAAACCATGCATAGAGGGAAAAATTCTAGATTCTACTAGTTCTGGGACAAAACATCTCAAAAAAATAAAACATGCCGACAAAAAGTAATGTAAAAAAAATAAAAGGTAATAGTGACAAGTGGGTGTCTCAAATTCAGAAAAGCGGTCACCATAAAACTCAACAACCACATTCAATATATTTTTTGAACAATATAATCCTCTAGTTGACGTTGATTTTTAACATATATTATTCTAATTTTCATATTTCATTCAAAAGGATGCATCCATTGTAAATATACAAAACCATATAATCTTATCTCTTGCATAAAATTAATCACCATAGAAACCATTATATCTAAAATTATTTGTGGAAAACATATCTCTAGTTTAAAAATCCTAATGAGAACATTATGCTACAATTTAATTAACAAATTTGTATTTGTCACAATAATATAAATGGAATAGAAAATGTATCAAAACATAATGATATTTTTTTTATACATTTTATATTTTCCATTCAATGAAATTAGAATAATTTATTGCATTAATAAATTGAATTCCTGATATTTATATCCTATTTTCCTCAAATCCTAAATGGCACAAAATTTTACATAATTTAAAAATATTCATAAGTAATTTTTATATGATTAAATCTTTGAAAAAACAAATTTTCTACTATTTCATAATGTGTGACAAGAATAAGGTAAATATGTTTTTTTTTCTTTTCTCCATTGGAGATTACTCCAAATATATTACCATAGATAATAGGTTCAAAATATCAGGAAATCCATATTTTTTCTTTTTTTATATCTAAAGAATTTCTTGTCAAACTATCATATGTGTTTTTCTTGACATACATAATGACAATGTCATGTTTTACCATATAAAATATTTACATATAAGATGACCATTTCGTCCATATTTTTTCAATAAACGGAACTTTTTTTCATTAAAATTGTGATATATATAGTTTTAACTTTATTGTAATATTATCTATGTGGAAAAAGTTTTGGGGGAAATAAAACACTTTTAAAATTTTAAATTCCCTTTTAATATTTGATAAGGGTGATCCAATCGAAAAAACATTCAATAACCCTTGTGCACTACCTTTCTCCCATTCTGTATTTGATGATGTGAAGTCCCTTCTTCATAAATTGGTAAATATTCATACCCCTTAACAGAGCATCAGGTTAATTTTCTATATGCAGGAAATTTATTTATAATGAACATTACCATTACATGGAAAATCAAGTACATTTTATTGTTTACATCAAACACTTAAACAACTACCTATCATATAAATTTCAAATAATCAATTAATGGTGAAAACTAACCATCAATATCTCTTCCATGATGTTTTGTTTAATAAATCAGAATTCCCCTATTAAAAAACATTCTATTCATACATATCTTCTATGGCTGGTGGTAATCTACTAACATAAGAATCTATCAATAATGGCAGCTACTGAGGCTCTAATATGAATTAATACTATCAATCTATAGTCCCGCTATGAGATTTCTAACCTCAACTATATATCATCTTACGCTATTTTCATAATTTTATTTTTCAAATAAATACTTCCTATGATGAATTATTAAAATATATCAAATTTAATTAGTTGGATATCGAAATCTTCCCTTGGGAATGAATGAAGTGGGATCTACCACCCATTTTATATCACGATGACTCACATTTATGATATTTTGATAAACCTTAATATTTCTTTTTATATAGTACATATTAATTAAAGAAAAACATATTTTCTTATACCCTAATCCCATTTTAAATAATAATTTTTTCTTCATAATTAGAATATAAATGCCCATTTCCTTTTATAAGTGTATCTATAAAAAGTTAACTAAATTTAGTGGAAATTTTCTCAATCCAACAATTTTATGTTTTTATGTTAACCAATCTAATCATTATGGATAAAAATGTAAATTTAGAGTAACCGAAGAATAAGGATTAGTCATCATGTCCATATAATCATTTATTAATTTTTTTTCTTTTTAATGGTTTCAATCCTTACATCTTGAATTAATTCACTAATATGATCCTTTTTGTCATATTGAATGTATTAATAAACAATAGATCTAGAATTCATTGTTATTTCATGATTCAAAATCTAATATCTATTACTATGATTAAAACCCCAGATAATTTGATATTTTTTTATTTCGTTAGACTCTAATTTTCTCATTATCATATAATCCAACTATGGAAATAAAAAAATTAATCTCTTTTCAAGATTATATTTAGAAAATTTCATGAAATATTTAATCCATTCTTCATATTCATCACTTATTCTCCAAAAATTTATATCATTAGATTCTATTAATTACCAGAAAATATTTTTAAAATTAAAAATATATTAAAATATTCAAACTTATAAATTTATGATCATATATATAAGTATATAAATATAAAAAATATATATAAAATTATATTTAAACATACATAACTATATATATATATGTGTGTGTGTGTGTGTGTGAGTTTGAAAAACATGTAAACATATAAAAAAATATAAATTTATAACATGTATAAAAATATAACATTATTATATATATATATATACATATAAATTTAAATCTTCTAAATTTAAATTATATAAATGTATAAACCTATAAATATATGAACATAATCATACGTTAAAAACATGTACATTTAAATTTATATAAATATATATAGATAAATTAAATCATATAGACATATAAACCATTAAATTAAAGTCATATAATCATATAAATATAAAAATCTAAAATATATAAATCTAAATAAAAAATATACTTTTTTTGTTGAAAATTATGGTGCCTAGTGTGGTTGATTTTGCGGAGGGGTTTGAATTTTTTATAATCATTAATTTTGGGTTTACCGTTATTTATGAACAGCTTCCAACGGGTTGTTCAAGAAGCTAAAAACACCCAACTTTTGCCTCATTTGAGACCATGAACATGCTTTTCCAAAGGCAGATGGTTATTATGAAATGTCTCAATAACACATAGGGAATCCCATTAGTATAGATGACCGGAGGTCGAGATCATAAAAACCATTGGAGGAATTTTTTCTCCTAAAATATTCTTTTATAGAATTGAGATATTTTCTAGAATCCTCTATTAACTCCCAAGGATAACATCAATCACCCTTGAATTAAAATCAATTATTAGTATGCATGGAATTTTAGAATCATATGTATGTATCCGAGGTTATTAATTAATTGATATATTTGTATATATCTATGGTTACCCATCAATGATAACCTTTTTCAAACATATTAGAGATTCTTTGGTCATTCACTATGATCAGCCATTTTTAATCCACATAATGGTGTGATCTGAAGTTTATCACTATACTGGGAGACGATAGAGGTTTTGATTTAAGGATTGGATCCATGAGACGGGATTCTAAGGTATACTACTGAATATAAATAGAACACATGTAGTTTTGTTTCTCTTAATATGACATATCATAACTTTTAAGGCGATGTGATATGAACAAAACCATGTAGTTTAACATCATGTGGTAAGGACTTCTAGGTGAAAGGTTTCTAGAAAATGTTTTGTGTGTCAATGACATCGAGACATACCAAGGATACTATGAGGGATATGGGCTCCTAGAATGGAACTGACCCTACATGTAATGTGTTCCATATAGAATCAAGGTTGATATCGGGTGTTGGGTTTAGACCACAGGAAGGCTTTCTACGTATCCCATTTGGATGAGAATCAAATCCCATATAGTTCAATTGTATAGACACATGCCTATGGAGTCCCTATGAAGGTTTTTCATGAATGGAATGAGGATTGGTTAGAGAATATAGTTTGTTCTTATAGAATATAGGAGGATTCCCATAGGTGCATCATCAGGAATATGACCCACTGAGGGTTTATAGTATAGTTTCAAGGATTACACTATTCAGGTGAACATAGGTATGATTATGGTTTATTCATAAACTAAATTGGAGGAAAAATTGAGTATGGTTGCGATTGACACTAAATTGGAGGCCTGCAGGCGCTTGGGATCAGGCATATGTCATGATCAACCCTATCCTCTAACCCCACGTGAGTCATGCTTGGTGTGAGAGACAAGAGGAAGTGATAGATCAAAAGATCACATAATCCACAATGTCTGTTAGTGGATGGATGCTGGATCCCAAAGGGATAGGTATTGGGAGAGAGATAGTTCCTATCTCCTACCTTGTCCTCATATAAGGGGACCAAAGGGCAATATAAAGGGAATTGAAAACCCATATCAGCATTTATTTTCATAATCAGGATAGTAACATCTGATGATCTATTCTTCTACATCCTGACATACAGAGAGGATCATGGTCAACTCCTCTTGAAAAAAAAATAGGGGATTACACCAAGAGAGATTCCTTTCTTCCAATTATAGATATGATGACATAATAATCATGTACTACCCCGCATCGAAGGAAAAAATGATTTGTTCTACTCAATCATGGGAATGTAGAGATCCATGTGAGAACTTCTAAATTCATATACCTCATTACCATGAGAATTCTTGCTCAAGAGAATTCTACAAATCCACCATGTGAATGAGGTTACAAATAATATAACACATACCATGGGTACATATGATCGAGATGAAACACTGATGTGTCCAATGATTTGATCATACACATTAGGTGACTTTTGAGGAGGACTTGGTCTAATAAAACTAGAATAGTTCACGAAGTGGCCAAACTGTGACCTAATTCAATGTTTGCAGGAAGAAATGTGAGTGGGAAACTTGTACATCTTAGGATTGTCTATTCCTAAAAGTGTTATGCTATATGAGGATGGGTTCCCCCCAAATAGAATTTTGCAACACGGTCTTGGGTCTGTCAATATAGGGTTTTGATATGTTAACATGGGTTTCACCTACATAAAACTATTCTAAGTGGAAAAAAGTTCCCCTCATTTAGAATTTTACTATGTAGGAAAGGGATACCCCGAGGTATCACTTTTCAACAGGGTGTGATTGATTGAATGGTGATAATCCTCTTATAATTTGCAAAATTTCATCCTTGAAGGGTTCTAGTTCTGTGGATGTCCGGGTGAATTATTTTCTTCCTAAACATTATGTGGTTTGTTTACCTCCTCATGGACATTGGATCTCACACTTTCGTCGTGTTCTCCTCCATTTCTCCCCCCTCTCTCTGTCTCTCTAGTTCCCATCTCATGTCATTTATATTGGAATAGGGGTAGCTGAATACCAGGTTGGTCGATGGTTTATTGTGGGCCAAAGGGTTGTAATTAATGGGATCCCAACAAAGGAAGTTCTGTCTCACCAATACTTTAGATTGTGGGGGATAGAAAATATCATCCATGATCGAAAATGACTTATCATATTTAGGGGACATTCATTTACGGGGGAAGTAAATCATCATTTGACCCCATAAATGACTTGGTTTCATTGGAAGATGACAGTAGAATCCACTATGTCCGACAAAAGACTTCGTTTGTGGGATGCCATGCAGAGTAGCAGTTCACAAAGTGAGTATTTCTATGAGGATCTTATCCATACATCACAAATTTATTTTCATTGATTATTTATTCAAATTTCATTTACAATAAAAAAAATCATGCAACTATATTCACCTTCCATGAAAAGTTTTAACGACACCACAAATGCCCCCGATTAAAATGGGGTCCTATTGGGATGAAGATGAGGCAATTCTAATGAAAAATATAGTCTAATTTAAATTTATTTGTAGTATATATGTGGGAATGTAGTAGGGTCCGTTCCTAAATATAAACAGGACTGACTCATTTTTCTTTGGCAGTGTCTCTCAGCGAATAAATCCATTTTTTATTCCACCTCATTCATGTTGATCCTACATAGAATTATCCTTTATGGATGAATTTTCCAAAAAAAATCGATGCCGCCACTTGAAAATAGTGATTCTGGTCTCCCACATAGTGATATGATCACTCATATGACTCATTCCGACACTGATCTCATCACATCCTGAGCGCCTCTTGGATCAAGTGCCTCACGAGCTGAGAACCTCATGGGTTGAGTGCCTCATGAGATGGGTGACACATGATCTAAGAACCTCACGAGATGATGGTTAGGGGTTTCAACAAACTTTTTCCATTTTTTTCTGAATCTCAAATGTTTCTTTCTAAATTTTACATATGGTAAAAATGGGGATTTTATCTATGTCCTGGGTACCACTTCCATGAATGCGGTTAAGATAATAATCTCTATCACCTAGAATATTGAAAGCAATCCCTACCATCACATCATTCCCCAAGATGGTAATATGATGAATCTCCTTTAACTAGATCTTTGGCATTACCCGGTTTCCAATATATTACCATTTTACAACTTTGGACTTCAAGATGATGCTCTTATTTCATCAGTTGATCGTAATAATCCATCTTCTTGGATTAAAGCATCGATGGATCATTTTCAGGAGATCATATCCTCTAATGGGAATTTTATTTCCAAATATGATCAAGAGAAGGTGTCCATTTTTAATGGTTCCTTATTAAATCAAATCACCTTGCACAATGATTATATATCCTTGTATTCAACCACTCAATATAACCAATCCATTCTTAATCACTGAATATATAATGCAAGTAGGGGATATAGTTCCTGTTGGAGTTTGTGGCGTAGAACCAACTACTTTGTACTTTATTAATTAATTAATACTTTATCACATCTTGATTGTTCTTCTACATGACATTGGATGTGATAATGTCCTAAGGATAGTTGTTTCATTAAAGGGTCATAGCGGATCCCTTCTATGATGATAACCCAAAATTTCCATAACAATTTTCTTGAATATATGTTCTATGGTTGAATGATGTTATTTGAGGGAAATAAATAATACATACCATTAGGGGTGATGACTCATAATACTTTGAGTCACCTTCTCATGGTGTGTTCCCATGGTAATATCTAGGAGGATATTAAGAGAACGATACCCGCCAATAGGAAATCCACATTTAATAGTGTCATTGTCTGTTCATATCTGTGGACATGTGTATTGGTAATTAGACTTTAAGATTATTATTAACGGGTATTAAAACTCACACAATTAGATGTATTGATGAAAACTATGATGACACACTGTTCGTAGCGAGGTAGGATAAGTTGGGGGCATCACATGTGATACAACATTAATAAATAATGTGAGAAAGGATTTTACCCTTCTATTCCATATTGGAAGTAGATATATTAGGCCCTTTGATGGAATTGATATAGACTAAATAAATCAATTCCATTGTGAGGAATGGGAAATTTCAATTCCCGAAAGTCAAAGAATGAATAATCGAGCACATGGGTTGTTGGCACTAGCATGCAACCCGCTTGATTCGAGATATTGAGACAAAGGGATTAAATTACACGGTAAAAATTCATATGAGGTGACACGTCAATGCAGCGTCAACTTCTTTCTCTTGGGTTCCTTGACCCATTTCTAGACATTAATCTTTGACTTTAGGAAATCCCGCCTAATGCCAATGAGAAAGAGGACTAGAGGGTCACACACTAAGTGTATCCAAGTATCTCAAGTATGATAATTATTATTCACGTATGTGGTTTAATAATTATTCAAGGAAGCATAAATAATTTTAATTTTGGAGGAAGAATAAAATGAAAAACAATATATACACGTCGTTTACATTGAATGTACACTCCATGTAAATTTAATTTGGGAAAGGAAATGAAAAATGAGTACACGCCATGTATTAATGATTACATGCCGTGTAGTTTTTACTAACGGTATTTTGAGGAAACAAAATTGTTTTATTAAAATGATATTTATTATAATCAGCGTGGGCGCATGTCAAGGAATTAATGATTTGACATGGGGGTTCTCAATAAGAGTTAATGAAATAAATAAAACCTGTAACGAATTTATTTATTGTCATAACTCTATAACCTCAAACCCGATTATAAATATCCTGGCAACCCCAAAACTTTTCCCTAATCGTTATGCGCAACAATTCTGGAGAATTCTCTCAACGATGAAAGAACTCCCTCCTCCAAGAATGCTCTCCCAAACGAGATAGATACTCCTCCATCGAATCAAGGAGATCTAAGGTGGACAACACAAGAAAAGGCTTCTCCACACTAGCACCTAGAGATTCCTTTGGCGACATCTAGAGATATGTGGAACACGTGTGGGTCACCGCTAGAGGAATCTTACACGTGGATTTTACGATGCAATCATGGATCACATCGAATCACGACCAGAGACATCAACAGATAAAGAATGACATCAAGGTAATTCTTGTCAATTAATTTA
This sequence comes from Viscum album, assembly GCA_963277665.1. Classification (NCBI taxonomy): domain Eukaryota; kingdom Viridiplantae; phylum Streptophyta; class Magnoliopsida; order Santalales; family Viscaceae; genus Viscum; species Viscum album. The sequence continues at coordinate 704,758,259 of OY728145.1, forward strand.
ATTAATTATAACTAACATATGATGATCCCCCATTGTGCTTCTGGGACTATTATTCTTCTTTGTCTTTTTTTGTGATTCGATCCATGGAGTCTGGTGTTTATCATCGTATTGATCCCAGATTGATCATTGTTGATGAAAAAAAGTCAAGTGGGCACATCCACCCATGAGTTTTCGCTGTGCCTGGAACCTACAAGTGGTATCAGAGAGAGTCATATCATTGATTATAATTATTCAGTTTTTCATTGGTCATTTACGCATTTAATAATTTAGTTGTTTCAAATCTAGTTAATCGTTCTGTAAATCCGAATCTCGATATCTATTCCTCCTCTCTTGTTTCTCGTTCAATTTAAAGAAATGATTTTTTTTCTTTTAATTTTGATTAAAATAAATTAGAGGATCTCATTCAGAGGTGCCAAATGTTCCTTTTCATACAACACTAGAATAAACGGTGTGTATTTAGAAGTACATGCCATGTAGTCTAGGTTCAATGCGTAGGACTGATCCACCAAATCAGGCCGTCTAAATGGATCCTAACTAAGTCATAAATGACACTGTGTATTGACCAGTAATAGGTGGCACACGGTTTCCGGATTACACGTTGTGTGGTTCAATGAACACGGTGTGTAGTCCCTTCGGGTTAGGGTTAGACCATGCACCCCGTACATGGCTGGCCCTACCGGAAACTGTGTAACACGGAAACTACACAACGTGTGTCCCACTGAACATGTCGTGTACTCTGAAAATTTCCAATGTACAAAAACATGCCATGTCCCTGGGTGTGTACTTCGGATGGACAGTGAACAAAAGTACACGCTGTGTAGTCGAAACTACACATCGTGTACTCATCCAAATTATGCAGATTTATAAAAATTAATTATTATACTATACAAACCCTTGAGACATGTACCATAGTGCAGGCATAAAGCCGAGGCACAACACGTGATAGGTGTTTTATATATATGTATTTAATTCAATATCTGTGTAAATGGGTACTCACCGGGTTGCCTCTAAGGTAAAAGTTACATACAAAGATAATTTTAAATGAATTTATTTCTTTAAAATTTTGATGGATGTGAATATCATGGAAATTCGGGAAAAGGATTTAAGATAAAAGGATTTATTAATTAAAGATAATTTATTGATTAGAGTGTGATTTATCTTAAACAATAATGATTAAAGAATTTAATGCTAGTTTTATTTATACGTAAATATCGTTGCATGTATGGATGATCATGAGATAGGCCAAGACCTTTGTATGTGAATGGTTTCTTTTAATTTATTTATTTAAATTTTTTGGCCTACGAGCCTTCTCCTCCTTAATATGTAGGGCCTGCGAGCCCAATGTTACTTTTATGTAAAAACCCCCCTTTACCCTCACCTGCGTGTGAGATAAATGCATATGTAATGGACGGAGCACTCAAGCTAGTGGAGGTGGCTCATTTCAGGCACCAAGGTGAAACCAATCCAAGGAGATACAAAGGTGGATAGGTGGAAAGGTGTAAACACGAACTTGAAAGGTTAAAGGTGTTTCTCCCCTAGGTCTGGGGTTAGTTTATCAACCACTAGATAAATTAACCAATATAACTATCTCATGATTATACCATTTATTTTATTTCTGTCAGTTTCATGGTTTATTTATTATGGGTGTGTTGCCATGATCTCGAAATTAATGAATTAAACAAGCATGCAATATGGAACTAAAATAAGAACGAATTATGCATAAAATATTATCTTAGACATTCTTAATCACTTAAGTATATCCCGCTTAATATTAAGAATAATGTAATCAAAGGTAATAAAATGGAAATTTACATATATGCATAAAATCCCTCAATGAAATATTAAGTCGGTAGAGCCTTCCATAATATTAGCTAGAATCGAACCATAGTTCAAAGTTCTTGACCAACCCTAGTTGGGGTTCTTTCAATTATCAGGGAATTATAATTCAAGGTTTTGGGTTGACATGACTTGGTTCACATCAGAGGTTGACTGGCATAGTAGGACTTGGTTTGACCAAGAGGAAAAGGTTGAGGAAATCCAAAATAAAAGGATTTCGGGATTGGGGAGTCCAATCAACAAATCAAGGAGATGCGAGTTAATGCATTTGGCATTTGGAATTCCTACCTAAAACCCTTCAAGTTTCCTGACTAACCCTAGTTAGGGTAATTTTTAAGGCAAATATGGATCTTTTCCACTAGATTATTTAAGCAACTAAATATTCCAAATTCAATGGTGAGGGATATTGGATTTTGATAAAATAGTGGGAGACTAATACGTATTAAATTTTTTATTTCTCTCAGTTTTATCTTAATAAAGTACTAAAACTTTTCTCATATTAATTTGTAGAAATAGAAATAAAATGACTTCAAAAAAATCATTGTGTGCCATACTTTATAAGGAAAACCTTTTCACTGGAATCAATTTCCTAGAGTGGCAGAGGCGTTTACGCGTCATCCTTCGCCATGAGAGGAAATTATATGTGCTGGAAGATCCTATTATAGTTGCGCCTAGGAAAGAGGCCAGTGATGAAGAATTACCTCACTATATAAAACACATGGATGATGCCACATATGTCCAGTGTTTCATGCTATCGACCATATCTACTGATCTCTTGAAGCAACATGAAAACATGGACCCGTATAGAATGATGTCTCACCTTAAGGAGCTCTACCAAGAAAAGCCGAGACATGAGAGATATGAGATCTCCAATTATTTGTTTACAACTAAGCTTAGAGATTCTATGCCAGATGGGCCTCATGTAGTCAAGCTTATTGGCTACATTGAATGCTTGACACCTTAGGTATTAAGTTCTCGGATGAGTTACGTATAGATCTCATCCTATCAACACTAACCATGACCTTATCTAGATTTATTGCCAACTACAACATGAGAAACGATGAGAAGAGTCTATCTAAACTTCTGACCTTAATTCTCCAGGTAGATAAGGACATGAGGCATTACAAACGTATAGTACATATGGTGAATAAGAAACGGTAGGACAAGGAAAAGGGGCCAAAGACATATAAATGGTCTGAAGCCCCCGAGCACCATCCCTCCAAGAAGGGGAAGATCCAGAGACCGGGTAAGGAATGGGAGGCGGTATGTTTTGCATTTGGAAAGCAAGGCCACTAGAAGAGGAACTATACCCATAAGTGTGGGGATGCTAAAGGTTCGTTTGTTATCGAGTGTAACCTTTTCATTTCTACACATTGGGTATTAGATACAACTGGTGGGGCTCACATTTGTATTCAAATGTATAAAACAAGTAGATTTAGAAATATTTCAAGAAGAGAGGTGGATCTTCGATCTGCCAATAGAGAGAGGCTGGCTGTGTTAGACATTGGATATTACCACCTCTCCTTGCCGACTGGGATGATTTTGGTTTTACATAACAATTATTATGTGCCTAGTGCTACCAAGAACATAATTTCTCAATCTTGTTTGGATATGGATGAATTTTTTTTTCTAGTTTGGAAATAAGGGTCATCTCTATTATAAGAACAATGTATGTTATGGTATGGAACATTTAAATAATGGTTTGTATATATTAAATTATGAAAAACAAGTGTTGGAAATCGATAACGAATCAGACTCACATGACTCATACATCTCCCAGTTGTGGCATCGCCATCTAGGTCATGTAACCGAGAAGCGCTTGACAAAGCTCTGCAAAGATGGCTATTTAGACTCTATTGAGCTAAAACCACTTGATTGATTTCATTCTTGTTTACAAGGAAAAATAAACAAGACGCCTTTCAGTGGATAAGCGGAAAGGACCACAGAGCTTCTAGGATTGGTGCACACGGATGTGTGTGGACCATTTATAGTAGAATCTAGAGGTGGATATTATTACTTCATAACTTTTACTGATGATTTGAGCCGATATGGATATGTCTACTTAATGAGGTATAAGTCATAATCATTAGAGAAAGTTATGGAATTCAAGAATGAAGTAGATAATCGGCTTGGTAAGAAGATAAAGAAGCTTCGATCAGATCGAGGTGGAGAATATCTGATCCAAGAGTTTATTGATCTTCTACGGGAGTCTGGGATTCTATCTCAGCTCACTCCTCCATATACACCATAGTGGAATGGTGTTAATGAAAGTAGGAACCAAACCTTGTCGGACATGGTGAGGTTGATGATGAGTCATGCAGATCTTCCATTATCCATTTGGGGATATGCATTACAAACTACAACATAAACATTAAATTGAGTGCCAACTAAGGCAGAAAATGGAATTCCCTTAGAGTTATGGAATGTAAAGAAACCCATTTTGTTGCACACACGTGTATGGGGATGCAATGGGTTTGTTGAGGCCTTCTCGGGAAACAAACTAGCACCCCGGGGCATGAGGTGTATCTTTATAGGATATCCCAAGGAAATGAAAGGATATTACATATATAACCCTTCAGACAAGAAAGTGACTATCTCTAGAAAAACTATCTTTCTCGAAAGGGATAACATCCTCAAAAAGGATAGTAGGAGGAAGATTGACTTTGATGAAATTAATTCTTAAGATACACAAGAGTTGGTATAGAAAAAAGTTCCAAAGGTCCCTGTGGAAGAGGTTCCAGAAACACAAGTATTGCATAGGAGCTCAAGAGAGGAAAGGGAACCAGAGAGATTTGGCTTACTAGTCACCAAGGATGGTGAATCATTATTGTTGGACAATGATGAATCTCTCTCCTAAAAGGTAGAATTATAAAGCTCAGAAGGAACAATATGGCTAGAAGCTATGAATTCTGAGATGGATTCCATGTATCAGAACCAAGTCTGGGTTCTGGTTGATGAGCCAGTTGATGTAAATCCTGTTTGATGCAATTGCGTATTCAAGAGAAAACTGGACATGGAAGGTCTTGTTAGCATCTATAAAGCAAGGCTAGTGGCTAAAGGATTCAAGTTGTACCAAGGAATTGACAATGATGAAACCTTATCACTATTTTCCATGTCTAAATCCATAAGAATAATACTTGACATAATAGCTTACCATGACTATGAGATTTGGAAGATGGATGTCAAAATAGCATTCCTTAATGGGAACCTTCAAGAAGATGTCTATATGACACAACTAAAAGGAGTTGTGATACCAGGTGAAGCCAAATGAGTTTAAAAGTTGCAGAAATCCATTTATGGATTAAAGAAAACATCCAGGTCGTGGAACATATGATTTGATGAATCCATAAAGGAATTTGGTTTCTTTAAGAACGAATGTGAGACATATATTTATAAGAGGATTAATGATAATGTGGTTGTTATCCTAGTAGTACATGTTGATGACAAACTGCTTATTGGAAATGATGTACTAGTCTTACAGTCAGTTAAGGAATGGTTGAACAAGAGTTTCTCCATGAAGGACTAGGGTGAAGAAGCTTACATTCTAGGGATCAAAATCATTTGTGATGGACTTAAGAGACTTGTTGGACTAATTCAGGGTACATACATTGACCAGATACTAAAGAGATTTAGTATGGAAAAATCCAAGAGAGGATTGGTTCTAGTGTCACATGGTCGACATATTTCTAGGAAAATGTGTCCTCAGACATTACAATAGAAAGATAGAATGAGTACGATTCCATATTCTTCGGCTATAGGATCCATCCTGTATGCCATGTTATGTACCAGGCTTGATGTTTCCTATGCACTAAGCATGGTAGGCATATATCAAGAAGATCCAGGGGAAAAACATTGGACTCTTTTTAAGACTATCTTTAAGTATTTGAGAAAAACTAAGGATATGTTCCTGGTGTATGGAGGAAACGAGGAGCTGGTCATCAGAGGGTATGCTGATGCTGGCATTTAGACAGATCAGAACAATCTGAAGTCGCAATCTGGACATGTTTTTTATCTCAATAGTGGAGCTGTGAGTTGGAAGAGTTCAAAGAAGCTAGTTGTCGCTGATTCTACAGTAGAGTATGAATATATAGCGGCTTTTTATGCAGTCGAGGAAACCATATGAATTCAGAACTTTTTCCAGGAACATGAAGTAGTGCCAAGCAGTAAAGATCCTATCACATTGTATTGTGATCATACTGCAGTGGTCGCTCTTGAAAAAGAACCAAGGTCACATCAACAGACAAAGATTATACTCTTTAAGTATCACCTCTTGAGAGATTTCTATCAAAGGGGTGAAGTTGCAGTGAGAAGAGTTTCCACAGAAGAGAACGTGGTAGACCCCATGACTAAAGGCATATCTCATCAGATTCATGAATATCACGTTAGATCTAGAAAGTTAAAGGTTTTTAGCAGTTTTCTCTAGTCCAAGTGGGGGTCTGTTGGAGTTGGTGGCCTATAATCAACTACTTTGTACTTTTTTCATTAATAAATACTTTATCATATCTTTATTATTCTACTGCTTGACATTGCATGTGATAATTTCCTAAGAATAATTGTTGCATTAAAGGGTGATAGCAGATCCCGGCTATGATGGGAACCCAGAAGTGCCATAACGCTGTTCTTGAATATACGTTCTATGGACGGATGATGTTATTTGAGGGAAACAAATAATATAGTCCATTAGGGGTGAGGACCCATAATATGTTGAGGCACATTCTCATGGTGTGGACCCTTGGTAATATCTAGGAAGATATTATGAGAACAAGACCCGCTAGTAGGAAATCCACATTTCATAGTGTCATTGGATGTTCCTATAAGTGGACGTATGTATTTGTCCTCTGAATTTAAGATTATTATTAATTGTTATTACAACTCATGCACTTAGATGTATTGACGAAAACTGTGACGACACTCTATTCGCAGCGAGGTAGGATATGTTGTGTGTGTTACTAGTGATACTACATTAATAGATAATGTGATAAAGGATATGTCCCTTCTATTCTATAATGGACATAGATATCTCAGGTACTTTAATAGAATTGATATAGCCTAAATAAATCCATGTCCATGGTGAGGAATGGGAATTTTCAATTTTGGAAAGTCAAAGAAAGAATAATCGGGCACATGGGTTGATGGCACTAGTATGCAACCCACTTGATTAGTGATATTGAGACAAAGGAATTAAATTACATGGTAATCATTTATATGAGGTGACACATCCAGAAAAGTTAAACTTCTTTCTATTGGGTGCCTTAACCCGTTTTTAGACATTAATCCTGTACTTTAGGCAAGCCCACCTAATGCCAACGAGAAAGAGGCCTAGAGGGTTACACACTAAGTGTATCCAAGTATTTCAAGTAGAATAAAGATTATTCATGTATGTCGTTTAATAATTATTCAATAAAGTCTAAATAATTTTTAATGTTGGAGGAATAATAAAATGAAAAAAAATATATACAAGCTGGGTACATTGAATGTACACATCGTGTAGTTTTCATTTAGGAAAGGAAATGAAAAACGAGTACACACAGTGTATTAATGATTACACGCCGTGTAGTTTTCCCAGTCAGTATGTTGAGGAAATAATATCATTTTATTAAAATGATATTTATTATAATCAGCATGGGATCTTTTAAAGGAATTAATGATTCAACAGGGGGTATTTTCAATAAGATTTAATGATATAAATAAAACGCATAATGCGTTTATTTATTGTCTTAACTCTATAACCTCAAACCCAATTATAAATATCCTCCCAAACCCAACACTTTTCCCTAATCATTGTGCGCAATAATTCTGGATAATTATCTCATGGCCGAATGAACTCCTTCCTCCATGAATGTTCTCCAGACCAAGAGATATCCTCCTCTATCAGATCAAGGCGATCTAAGGCGGACAATGCAAGCCAAGGCCTCTCCATGCTAGCACCCGGAGATACCTTTAGCGATGTCCAGAGTTACGTGGAGCAACGACGGATCACCACTAGAGGAATCCTACACTTGGATTATATGATGCAACAACAGATCACATCAGTTCGTGACCAGATACATCAATGGAGAAAGAATTCCATCAAGGTAATTCTTGTCAATTAATTAAATTAATTATAACCAGCATATCATGAACCTTCTTTGTGGTTCCAGGTCTATTATTCTTCTTTTTCTTTTTTCTTTGATTTTATCCATGGAGTCTTGCATTTATCTTTATATTGATCCCATATTGATCATTACTAATGACAAAATGTCAAGTGGGCACATCCACCCATGAGCTCCTGCTGTGCCCGAAACCTACTGTTCCAACAGATATTTTCAATCTGGAGTAATCTTTTCTGATAAATGGACATGGGCATTATCGGAGAACAAAAAATAGCATGGGATTTCATAAATGATTGGGGGTCATTATCTTACAACAGATATTTTATATTTATCAATGAATGGTATATTCACTGATTGATATCTTACCTATATTAATCAGTTTTTATTGTTTGAGGGCCAAAACCTTTCATTTTTCAAATGGAGAAGTTAGAATAATCCTGTAAAATATATACCAATTATAAGGAATTCCTATTATTGGAAAAAATTATGATTAATTCCATATTTAATCTAATTATTGGGGAGATACTGAACATATTTCTCTATTATAATGGGATTTACTAATTGTGGTGGAGAAAGAACAAGGTAATCCTCTTAATACCCATTCACTCATTGCATTCAATGACCAGGTATAGCTATTTTTCAAGATATTTGATCAGATCCAAAAGGATCGGTTCACCAAGACTCTCCCAAATCAACAAGCATGATGTACTCTAGGTTTACACTTGTCCAATTTTAAGTAAATTCAATATACTACAAGGTGTTACCGTATCTGGCTATATGTATCCCCAAAATTTGGGTTAGCGGGATTTTTCACCATATTCTTCAGTGTATTGATCTTCCCATCTTGTGATGCCCATACCTATGTTAGGTTATACATACTAATTATGTAGTCCATGTTGAAAAAGGGATAACCCTTCAACATAGTTTCCCCAACCATCACTCACATTAATGATTTTTTGTACCATATGAAGGAGGGTAGATCTCAAAATCGTATTTATGGTCCATTTCAATTTTTTAAGGCTAGGAGTAAAAAATTGTTTTATGTTATGAATATCATTATACCACAAAAATACCTTATTCAACATTTTTACCTATAATACTCAATAATATTTTCATTCACTTGACATCCCTGGGAATCGACAGTGTCGTCGAGTGGGTATATAATTTCTCCCAATTTTCATTCATTCATTATTTTTCACCCTATAGAACGGTGGTATAAAATGTAATAGGTTATTCAAAATAATGCTACTATATAATCTCATTGTAATATGGGATTTATATTGATCAAGTGGATGGGGTAACAATTTAAGAACAATATTCTCCATATATGATTTCAAAAAATAATTGGATGTCTAGAGGAGGGTGCATCGTTACCCCTAAACCTATTTAAAAAGGAATCACACCATATCATTCTTCTTTAATTATGGTTGATTATAATTCTTGATGTTTATATAATTAAATTTATGTTACCTCCCATTAGATATCTGACTGACCTATCATGGGGTTATTCAAAAATGTGGGTGGAATACTATCTCAATGGGGTGTTGGGGAATTAAGTTCGATTTATTTATAAACTACTAACCACTCTTGGTTATTTTCTTTATCACACCAAATTTTCCCACTTTTATAGGAAGAAAGAGTACAATCCGTTGTTATAGGAATTATGAGGAAACATCAAGTTCTATTTTTTTAGTAAGTGGTGTATACTGGATATTTATGACTAAAATCATTTGCATCCATACTATGGAAGGTACCAATGGGAAAATATCGAGCATACCTTCGATTGATTCCATACCTAGAAACTCAGTTTCATAGATTATACAAGAAGTAGATATAGAAGAATTTCCCACCTTGGTGTCAAATTTAGAATGATACTCCTTTTCCTGAATGCGGTCCTAGATTATATACTCATAGAAGTGGGTGGATAGGGTCAGGATCCTGGTGCATCAATCATACATCAAGATATGAGAAAATGGGCATGGAACAAAATTTACAATATCATTAATATGGATACTTTAGTTAATATTGGTGATAATAGGGTCATTCTTCATCGACCATACCATGGATTGGGTGTAGGATTGTTTGATTATCAACACATTCATGATCTCATTTACCTGATTCTCAATTATATAGAATAGTAGGCTACCTATTAATGCAATCATATATAGTTTAATCAATACAATAAAAATATAGCATCTTTAAAGGACACGTCCACTGAACTATATCACTAGTTTTCTGAAGAATCACAATTTTATGATTGGATTGTTCCACAAACTATATAGATTTGAGAATATGAGTCTATCATAGCTAGGATAAGGGAATAAATTTCATTAACAACTATAAGAATCAAATCCCCCCAAAAAATAGGTCATATGATCAGTGAGGTTATTAGAAAAATACATCCATCATCTAAATTTGATTATGGTCAAAGAACTAGTCTTGAGTGGGACCATGATAGCTCACACCATGCGGTAGCTAATTTTTTGAATAAAGCATGTCAAGTTTCACTATATCCATTTTAATTTTTTTTCATTGTCAATAACATTATGGGTAGACTCAAAGATGTGAATTATCTTCCATCATTCCCATTCAATAGATAAATGAAAACTTTTTTCCCTCCTATAGTTTTCCTTTATCTTTCCATTTAGTACCAATCAGTCATTATTTTTTATTTTTTGAAAGATAATCTCCCAAATAACCTCAATGGTTATATCACGGGATACCAATCTCAATAATAACCTTGGATAATTAGGTTTACATGATATCTTCCAAAGAACTACTAATGGATGGGTACAATAATAATCACCATTAAATTAATACTAGATTTAGAATACATGGATGAATGACCATCTAATGATTTGATTTTTTCCTAAGTCGAGGGACTCATCGAGCATATTTTTTATTTTTTCAAGGGTTAGATGGAAATACCTATAAACATTCCATCCTTTGATTCTTACCACCCTAATATTTCCTAAGTTCTCTATGGTGTAGGCTTAGTGGGTGTGACTATACTTTTTCATAGCTCATCGTTTTTATTTTTTCGGCTTAATAATTTGTGTTTCTTTTTCTTTTCATTACTCAATTCTTTCCTAAACCATGAAAATCATGAGTCTAACAAGATAGCACATGACATTTTCCTAGGTTACCCTATGTGGGTTTTCAACCTGGTGAGTATTATTCCTCTTTTTGTGGAAATTTAAATTATTTCCAATTGTACTAACACGAATTGTGTTTTTGGTAGAACAATTTTGATTTTGAATTAAGGGGTGATGACTATAGAATGGATGGTTGGTCGATAATGTCCCTATATTCCCCACACATATGAGGTGGGATTTTTATGCATTGATTTTTTGATTTTCGAATATGAGGGATGATATAGGATAATTAAATGAGGGAAACCCATAGAGAATTTTTAAAAAATAGTTTACTGTATGATTTTATTGGGGTGTACAGAGATAGAATATGTATCTATAAAAAATGAATTTTACATTGGTTGATTTTTTTTTGTGAATGATTTATTAATAAAAAAGAGGGAAATATTGTGCATAGTCCAACAAAGGTGTCCCTAGGATACTTATAACGACCCATACTTTACATGCATTGTTATTAATTCATAATTGAAGAATTCTTATTACAACATATAACAAAACCATGATAGGATTGTAAAGGTATAGTGTCATTAGAAACTGGGAAGCATAAACAACAGGTTCATAAATCAACTTCATTGTCTCCTGTTTATTTCATCATATCTAGAATCCCTTTTTGGAATATCCTACTTAATACCCTTCTTCCTGACCTGGGGAAAAAACAAAAAAAGGGTGAGATCAAATTCTCAGTTAGGGAAAATAAAGAAAATATCAATCATATCATATTCATAAGAACATAACATTTTGAAAATATTATCATGCCATAGAGATCATAATATCATGACATGGGATAAATCATAGTAGTGAAATGAAATCTCAATATTCATAACATAAGACATGAAACTTTGTGTCTTAAACAAGTAATCATAAAAAATGATTTCATATTAGTCAAGACTTATTTCCAAGACCATTATAGCTGACAAAGTCCATTACTGAACCAAGTTCACTCCTTGTTCCAGTCCTGTATCACTGAACCAGATTAACTTTCCATTCCAGCAATGTATATCTCATGAGATATAAATCTTTACCCAATTCATTGGAGGGAGATATAGGTCCCACCCATCTCTTAATGAAACCATTCTTATGTGTCCCACAAAATCATAAATCATACATCATATCATAACCCATGTAATAAAAATGGGATTCTTAAACATCATGCCATCATAACATAATCTGTATAATATAGAAGGAAATCATAAAAATAATTCCATCATCAAATAAATATAATAATAGGGATAGAAACAGAACCCTATATTATCTTAGATGGAAAATAATTTTGATAAAACACATGAACTCCATTCCTGAAGAAAATATACTTTCAACTTCAAAAACATTATTCCTTTCTCAACATGTCATACAATTTTAAAAATAAAATAAGTTAATATAATTGAAAACATGTAAAGGAAGGTTCATGGAAATAATGTTCTAAGATATCATAAAAAAATCCATTCATTCTGTATAAGTTAAAAAAACATTATTCAAGTACTTTGGCCGAAAAAGTCAAAAAGTATCTCGTACTGAAAATGAAAAAAGATTACTTTCACATCTTTTAATAAAAATTAACAAAATGGTAAAATTGTATTTAGAAAATTTTAGGAGTATATAAATAATATTACATATTGAGGAAACATGGATTTGGATGATAAATATGCCCCATTAAATTCTGAAGTATAAAGAATCTCGGATAAAAATGAGATTGTGAGATTTTTCATTACCTTAGGTCCGATATGCTTTGTACGTATCTGAACCTCATGTATAATGATTTAAATAATGTCATTGACTTATTCCTGAATTATAATCACTGTTATTATATCATATATGGTCATATTCTTATCTTCTTATTAGTAATATGTCATTGCAACTTGTTATTCGGGTGTTCATTGCTTTAGGTTCTTATGCGTGTTTTGTCGAATAAATTCTCATTCCTATTTTAGGTTATGGCTACATAATTTATAGAATAGTATTAGTATAATATATATCAGTTTTATTAATTCAATTCATTTATATAATCATGGTTTAATGAAGGTCATGCAGAACGAATCACATCGAATCGTGGAGACGGTAATCCGTACGTACACACGAGCGACGATATCGTTCCCATAATTATTGAATGGTATTGGAGTGGATAATAAAATATCTCAAAATTAGTATCATATTATAATAATCATATATAGTTATTCTTTACACCATTATACTCATCCAAGTAAGGTGGTGGTGGAAAATAGATTACACCACGGCGTAAAGACAGTATTCCGTACGTACGCACGCACAGTAATTTCGTTTTCTGTAGGTGGACAGAAGGTGAAATAGGGTTTTTTCAGATTTATAATAACATATCAGTATATGAGTGATGCTTATGTTATTAATTTATGATGAAAAAAATAAATAATAATAATTATAAGAATAAATAAATTTGAATGGATCAGTAAAGGATATTACCTCTTCTTCGACACGCCTCTTCTAAACCTCCTCTTAGGGAACTAAAGTTGGTCTTTGAAGAAGACCAGAACCTCTAGTATATTTATAGGGAAGTGGAGAAGAGAAATAAGTAGGGTTTGGATGAGATTTAAGGCTCAAAGTGGGGTGAGGAGGAGAGGGAGGAGGTTCCCTTTTATAAGGGAGGAGAGGAGCACCATTGGAAACATAAGAAATATTAATTTATAATAAATTCAAACCCCACATTAAAACCTCCAAAAATTACTAAATTAAAAGAGGAGATGATATAGGGTTTTAATATCTTCAACCAATAAATTTTATACATGTTTGGAATTTATTTTAAACCTTATCAAATTGTTTTATCCTTATTTAATCTATTTAATTTTATTTGCTGTAATAATATTCTAAATTTTAAATTGTTATAAATAATAACTTATGTGTTTTTAATTGTCCATAATTGGATAATTTATGACATTGTAGACCATGTAAATTTAAATTTATAATTTTTAAATATTTGTTTTTATTTTTAAAAAGTTTTATAATATGTTATTTTTACAAAATAACCATAGTATCAATTTTGAAACTATTCATTTATTTAAATTTAAATAAAATCCAAACCGAGGATTTATTAGAACCAAAATATTTAATAGTATACTAACATGTCATATTCATCTATAAAATTCATGGATCACATTAAATAGTTCATATATGTTTTATTTTAATTTTTTTAAAACCATTTATTTGATATTTCAATCAATAAAATAATGTCAATATCACTATTGTGTCATCATTAATGATAATTATTTAGTCCCTAAAAATTCAAAATAAATTCACATGGTGTAGATAATTTTATTAGATTTTTTGGAGACTATTCATGATCAAAGTATTATGAAGTTTATCACTGAATTTAAATTATTACACTTATAAGATATATTAGAGAGTGACATGTTGTCACTTTCTTTAGTTTGGATTATAATTCTATCATTGTCATGGTCAATAGTCCATCAAACGAATCTATTTCGACACTTAGGTGATATGGGTTGACATTTATTCATCCAATAGTATTTTGGAAGGTGGTAGGGTAATTTTATATTCTTATTTTTACCCTTAATTACCCGATTTACCTTTAACTGTAGTAAATAAAAATTACCGTAGTTACTATTCATAATGTCAAAAAAATGAAAGTAATATATTATCATAATTTAAACCCACTGAATCCAAATATGGAATCCATTTCTCAAAATTCATAACACATAAGTTGCAGTAATTAATTTAAAATTAATCCTGGCGTTAAGAAAACGAGTTTTAAAAGTTAAAACATTGTCAAACATTGAAATGTTTTTACTTATGAATTCAATGTAAAATTAGTGGAAATGATATAAATTATATTAAATGTTAAAAATATATTCCATTAATACTTTAAAACCATTATATTTTATCATTTAACCATATAAATTATCTTGATGAAAATTTTTTTTTTAAGAAAACTATTAGCGTATTTTTACTATTCATCAATATATGAAAGTCATCAGAAAAGAATCAAAAATTTATCCAATGTAAATTTTTATATCCTGATTCAAAATAATAAGTTTATTTTGCAAAATTTAACTTATAAACTTTTCAAAAATTATATTTAAAATGGGTGCACCATCAAAAGGTTGTAAAACTGTATTTTTTGAAAAATACTTCAGTTATCTGAAAAATTGATTTTGTTTTTGAATCTCATTATAGAAAATGTGTAAAATGAATTATAATGGTATAAAATTCAAAATTTAGTTATTAATATTCATAATGTCTAGTTCATAATATTATAATAATATATCATTGTTTAGTGAAACTCGGTATTGCTTACAACGCAAGCTATTGAGGAAGGTTGCTCTTGCGTGTAAGGCAACGAAAACCAGTGTTGTGTGTAGTGAAAGATTCTTTTGGTGTTGTGTGTAAAATAATAACTTAAAAAAAAATTCTCATAAAATCTCAGGGTGTTACATTTTACCCCCCTTAAAATGAATTTCACCCTTGAAATTCATCACTTCGTAACAAACAGATGAGGATACCTCTCCCTCATCATATCCTCAAGTTTACAGGTAGCTTCTTCTAATTTGTGGTTCCTCAATAAAACATTAACCAAGAGAGTGGTATTGTTTCATAGAACTTTTGTGTGAAAATATAAATTAAACTTGTATGATCAGTATAAATATCACATCTTTCACCATAAAGATAATGCCTCCAAATCATTAATGAAAAGATTACTGCAGCTAACTCCCAATCATGAGTTGGGTAATTTTGCTCATAGATTTTCAACTGTCGTGAGGCATAAGATATCACCATATCATTTTTCATGAGAACACACCCCAATCCCTTCATGGATGCATCACTGTAGATCACAAACCTTTCTCCACTACAAGGCAGTGTGAGCATAGTTGCACTGGATAACCTTCTTTTTAATTCCTTGAAATTATCTTCACACTCCTCCGTCCAAAAAAACTAAACTCCTTTTCGAGTCAACTTGGTGAGTGGATTAGATAATCGTGAAAAATCTTCACAAAACGTCGATAATATCCAGCCAAACTATGAAAACTTCGGATCTGAGTTACTACTGTTGTCTCAACCATCTTTCGATTACCTCTGTTTTTGTTGGATCCACCGATATCCCCTCTTTTGAGATTATGTGACCAAAAAATGAAACTTTTTGAATCCAAAATTCACACTTGGTAAATTTGGAATAAATTTTCTCCTTTCTTAGGGTCATTAATACAATTATCAAGTGATATTCATGTTCTTCCTTTCTCTTTGAATAGATAAGAATATCATATATAAAGACTACCACAAACTGATCAAGATAGTCTATAAAGAATCTATTCATTAGATCCATGAAGATAGCAGGGGAATTTGTAAGACCAAATGGCATCACTATAAATTCATAGTATCCATACCTACTATGGAAATACGTCTTTGGTATATCCTCCCTTTTGACCCTTAATTGATGATAGCATGAATGAAGATTAATCTTGGAAAAGTATTGAGCTTCGCGTAGTTGGTCAAATAATCCATCAATGCATGGGAGAGGATATTTTTTCTTGATAGCGATCTTGTTATGTTCCCAATAATCAATGCAGAGTCTCATTGATCCATGTTTCTTCTTAACAAATAGAATAGATGCTCCCTATGGTCATACACTAGGAAATTTGAATCCCTTATCAAGATTCTCTTGTAGTTGATTCTTCAATTCTTGCAACTCAATTGGGGACATTCTATAAGGTGTCTTTGAAATGGGAATATCACCCGGTATGAGTTCTATTGAAAAATCAATTTCACGATTTGGTGGAAGACCTGGAAATTCCTCTGGAAAGACATCATCAAAATCTCGTATAATGGGAATATTATTAATCATGAGTTTCTCTCCAACCATTTGAGATAAATAACATTCATTTATTGGAATCAAGACCCATAAGATGGAAGAAATTTCCATTGGAGGGTTATGTTCATCCTTGCATCGATAGATGATCATAGATTGATCAGGAATATGAAATGTGACTTTCCTTATTTGGAAATTTATATGAGATCCATATAAATAAAGCAAATCCATGCCAAGAATCACATGAAATTACACTATAGGAAGGATCACAATATTTACAAGAATCAATTTCCCACAAACATCAATTGGAGAAGAATTGTAAACTTTTGATGCGACTGTTGTGCCATTAAGAGTTGTCACATCTAACTCAATAGAAAATTTTTGGGGTACTACGGTGATACCCTTAGAAAATTCATTAGAAATAAAAGATTAGGTTGATCCGGAATCAAATAAAACATTTTGTACTTTAGAGTGGATGGTAAGTATACCTTTCAACACTTTGTTATCGTACTCCACATCGCCGGTAGAAATTGCATGTGACATTCCTTTGCCTTTGGACATAAGAGTTTTTTATGTCAATCATCATTAACAAACCTTGTATTAGGGCATTGGTTGGAATAGTGCCCCATTTCCTTGAACTTGTAACATTGAAGTGTAGGAGGTGCATTTTGTGTAGCCTTTTCTTTGTTCGCATCATTGGAGATTTTTTCCCATCACTGCGGCATTCAATTTCATGATGACCTTCTTTTCCACACTTAAAACATTTAATTGTCCCTTTACGAAAATTCCATCCATGTTTTTTTCCACACTTCCAGCATAAGAAAAAACTCATCTTCTTTTTAGTGTGGTCTTTAGATCTTCCTTTGAATTCCATTTTCCTCTTCTTATCAAACCCGTATGACTGATGGGTTACTCCAATATCCATCTCAACCTTGAGATAACATTTAACATTTTCCTAGTAGATATTTATGTCCCTTATTTCTAATGCTCATCGGAGACATGGTCTTAATCCACTAAAGAATCGACCGATCTTACTCTCAGGTTGGATAATAATCCCAGATGTGTACCTTGAAAGTCTTGTAAAATTTTCTTTGTAGCTACCAACAAATTCAGCATCCTTTTGGTTTAGTTCAAGAAACTCCTTCTCCATCTTTTTTCGATGAACCCGAGGAAATTACTTATTGAAAAATAAGTTCTTGAACTCATCCCATTCCATGGACTCAATTTCATCCCTTTCCCTTATATTCTTGGCAGGATTACACCATTGATCAAATTTACCTCCCAAATGATATACTTATAAGAAGACTTTATCATGTTCAGAACATTGAAGGACTGAAAATAGCTTTTCAATGGTACTGATCCATTGTTCAACCACTAATGGATCAGAAGAACCTCTGAATGAAGGTGGATGATGCCTCATAAGGATTCAACAAAATGTTTCTCCCTCCTTTTCTCGTTCGGATGTCCTTCATGATTCATAGCATGAGAAAGTTATGTGACCATGGATACAAGATTTTTGCATTCCAGCTCCCATAAAGTTTGGTTGCTTAGGGGGACAATCATTTCATTTCCCGCCGCATTCTGTATTAACACGATTCATTCGGGTTCTAGTCATTGACTAAAACCATGAAGCATAGTGTGAGAAACACTAATCATAACAGTAAAACCACATAGTCAAGAATAAAATTTCCACTTTAGGTCTCATTATAGGTTATTCATGTCCATTTCTAAAACACTAATATTGTGTTCTATGCTTAGACATATCCTTAGGGTTCTTACTAAGGCTTTCACATCCTAGTTTCCAAAGGTTGACTATACCTTTCCTCTGATACCAAATATAACGACCCATACTGTAACATACATTGTTATTACTTCAGAATTGAAGCATTCTTATTACAAAATATAACAAAACCATGATAGGACCGTATAGGTATAGTGTCTTTACAAAACTGGGAATCATAAACAACTGGTTCATAAATCAACTTCATTGTCTCCCATTGATTTCGTTATATCTAGAGTCTATTTTTGGAATATCCTACTTAATACCCTTCTTCCTGACCCGGGGAAAAGAAAACATACAAAGGGTGATCTCAAATGCTCAGTAAGGGAAAACAAAGGAAATATCAATCATATCATATTCATAAGAACATAACATTTTGATATTCTTATCCTGCAAAAGAGATCATAATATCATGACATGGAATAAATCATAGTAGTGCAATGAAATCCAAATCTTCATAACATAAGACATGAAACTTTGTGGCATACACAAATAATTATAGAAAATGATTTCATATTAGTCAAGACTTATTGCCAAGACCATCATAGCAGACAAATCCCATTACTGAACCGAGTTCACTCCTCGTTCTATTAATGTATCACTGAACTGGATTTACTTGTCGTTCCATCAATGTATAACTCATGAGATATAAATCATTAACCAATGCATTGGATGGAGATATAGGTCCCACCCATCTCATAATGAACCCACTCTTATGTGTGCCTCAAAATCATAAATCATACATCATATCATAACCGATGTAATAAAAATGGGACTCTTAAACATCATGCCATCATAACATAATCCATATAAGATAGAAGGACTTCATAAAATAATTTCATCATCAAATAAATTTTATAATAGGGATAGAAACAGAACCCTATATTATCTTAGATATAAAATAATTTGGATAGAACACATGAACTATATTCTTGAGGAAAATATCCTTTCCACTTCAATTTTTTTCCTTTCTCAATATGTCATAAAATTTTAAACTAAAAGAAGTTAATATACTTGAAAACATGTAAAGGAAGCTTCATGGAAATAATTTTATATGAAATCATAAAAAAAATCCATTCATTCCATATAAGTTAAAAAAACATTCTTCTTGTACTTTGGCTGGAAAAGTCAAAAAGAATCTCGTACTGAAAACGACAAAAGATTCCTTTCATATCATTTACTAAAAATTAACCAAAGGGTAAAATTAGATTCAAAAAATTGTAGGAGGATATAAATAATATTACATATTGAGGAAACATGTATGTGGATGATAAATATGCTCCATTAAATTCTGAAGTATAAACAATCTCGGATAGAAATCAGATTGCGAGATTTTCCCTTACCATAGTTCCAATATGCTTTCTACGTATCCGAAAATCCTATATAATGATTTGAATAATGTCATTTACATAATCCAGAATCATAATCATTGTTATAATATCATATATGGTCATATTCTTATTTTCTTATTAGTAATATGTCATTGTTACTTGTTATTTGGGTGTTCATTGCTTTATGTTCTTATGCGTGTTTTGTTGACTAAATTCTCATTCCTCTTTTAGGTTATAGCTAGATAATTTACAGAATGGTAGTAGTATAATATATATCAGATTTATTTATTGAATTTTTTTATATAATCATGTTTTAATTAAGACCATGTAAAACGAATCACATCACATCATGGAGACGGTAAGTCGTACGCACGCACGGGCGACGATATCGTTCCCATAATTATTGAATGGTATTGGAGTGGATGATATAATATATCAGAATTAGTATCATGTGATAATAATCATATATAGTTATTCTTTACACCATTATACCGATCCAAGTAAGGTGGTGGTGGAAAATAGATTACACCACGGCGTGGAGACGGTATTCCGTACATACGCACGCGCGGTGATTTGGTTTTTTGTAGGATGGATAGAAGGTGAAATAGGGTTGTTTCTTATTTATAATTAAATATCTGTATATTAGTGATACTGATGTTATTAATTTATGATGAAACAAATAAAGAATAATATGTATAAGAAGAAATAAATCTGAATGGATCGGTAAAGGATATTACCTCTTCTTCGACGCGCCTCTTCTAAACCTCCTCTTAGGGCACTAAAGTTGGTCTTTGAAGAATACCAGAACCTCTAGTATGTTTCTAGGGAAGTGGAGAAGAGAAATTTGTAGCGGTTGGCTGAGATTGAAGGCTCAAATTGGTGTTATGAGGAGAGGGAGGAGGTTCCCTTTTATAAGGGAAGAGAGGGGCGCCTTTGGAAAAATAAGAAATATTAATTTATAATAAATTCAAACCCCAATTAAAAACCTCCAAAAATGACTCAAATAGAAGATGAGATTATATAGGGTTGTAAACTAATCAACCAATAAAATTTAGACATGTTGGGAATTTATTTTTAACCTTATCAAATTGATTTATCTTTATAAAATCTATTTAATTTTATTTGCGGTAATAATATTCTAAATTTTAAATTGTTATAAATAATTACTTAGGTGTTTTTAATTGTCTATAATTGAATAGTTAATGACATTATAGAACATTTAAATTTAAATTTATAATTTTTAAATATTTTTGTGATTTTTAAACAGTTTTATAATATGTTATTTTTATAAAATAACGATAGTGTTAATTTTGACACTATTCATTTATTTGAATTTAAATAAAATCAAAAAAGAGGATATATTCGCACAATTTTTTTTAATATACTCCTAACATGTCAAATTCATCTAGAAAATTCGTGGATCTCATTAAATAGTTCATATAATATTTATTTTAATATTTATAAAAACATTTATTTGATATTTCAATCAATAAAATAATTTCACGATCACTATTGTGTCATCATTAATGATAATTATTTAGTCCATAAAAATTATAAATAAATTCCCATGATGTAGATAATTTTATTTTATTTCTGTAGACTATTCATGTTCTATGTTCTATGTAGTTTATCACTAAATTAAAATTATTACACTTATAAGATATAAGAGAGTGAATGTTGTCACTTTCATTGGTTATAATTATAATTATATCATTTTCATGGTCAATTGTACATGAAACGAAAATAGTTATACCATTAGGTGATATGGGTCAACTTTTATTCATCCAATAGAATTTTTTCAGGTGTTAGGGTAATTTTATAATCTTATTTTTACCCTTAATTACCAGATTTACCTTTAACTATAGTAAATAAAAATTACTTTAGTTGTTATTCATAATTTCAAAAAAATAAAAGTAACCTATTTTCATAATTTGGACCCACTGAATCCAAATATGGAATCTATTTCTCAAAATTCAAAGCAAATAAGTTGCAATAATTAATTTAAAATTAATCTCGTTGTTAAGAAAACGAGTTTTAAAAGTTAAAACATTGTCAAAGATTGAAATTTTTTTACCTATGAATTCAATGTAAAATTAATGGAAATGATATAAATTATATTAAATGATAAATATATATTCTATTTATACTTTAAGACCATTAAATTGTATCATATAACCATATAAATTATCTTCATGAAAAAAGTTGTTTTAAAGAAAAAAATTAGCATATTTTTACTATTCATCAAATTATGAAAGTCATCAGAAAGGTATCAAAAAATTTTCCAATGTAAATTTTTATATCCTGATTCAAAATAATAAGTTAATTTTGTAAAATTGAACTTATAAACTTGTCAAAAAATTTATTTAAAATGGATGCGCCATCAAAAGGTGGTAAAACTGCATTTTTTTTTAAAATACTTCTTTTATCCGAAAAAATTGATTTTGTTTTCATATATCATTATAGAAAATGAATAAGATGAATTATAATGTTATAAAATTCAAATTTTATTTAATACTATTCATAACGGCTAGTTCATAAAATTTTAATAATATATCATTGTTTAGTGAAACTCGGTATTATGTATAATGCAAGCTATCAAGGAAGGTTGCTCTTCTGTGTAATGCAATCCAAGACAGTGTTGTGTGTAGTGAAAGATTCCTTTGGTGTTGTGTATAACATAAGAAATTATAAAAAAATATTTCTCATAAAATCTCAGGGTGTTACAATATTGAACTCCCATTTATAATGGCCAAGGAAAGATTTAGAAAATTCATATTCCTCAAAACCATGGGGGTGGATTGTCAAGGGAAGATTAATGAAACTAATGAGGGAATCTGTATGGGTAGTGACCATGAATACGAAAAAAAATATATATGAATATGGATTGTTAAATTATGGTTTAGAGCATATTGAAGTTTAATTTCACATGACCAAGACATGGACTACATAGTTTAATGCCTTTTGAAAAGGATTTTTGAGGGATATGATTTAAGTTCACTTAGCTTTGACTATAAGTTTGGTGATTTAACCTTTTAATGGTAATGTGTCCAAGAATAGTCCATCAAATATAGGTGTGATGGGAAAAGGTTGTAAGCTATAATGAAGGTATTTCTGAATCTAATAATTGAAATGGGATGAAATCGTTGTTGGGGAATATGCAGATATAAGAGGTCTCTCCTGAGGATGAATTTTACTTTGGCCGATAATCCTTTTTGTAGGTGATTTATATGAATCCGACTGGGGCATTTTATGCGTATTCAAACAAAGGTTACTCATGATGTTGAACTTTTAATTATGTTGACCAGAGAAAGCTTATGGATATTCAGACTTCCATGGACTTATATTTCGGTTAGTGTAAGGAATAATCCTAAATATGAAAGAAGCATTTCAAGTCAAAATTTCCCAAGAATGTATAAAAATGTTTCTTTCATGCAGTTTAGACTCATATATAGGAATGGGGTAATTCTTATTAAAATTGTCACCAATAAAAAAGGTATGGGTGTCTCAATGTATCTCATCAAAATAAGAATCAAGAAATATGTTGTTCTGAGAAGGTTTCAACACACATTGGTTGAACTTTTGTGTTAGGAAAGGGAATAATTTATTTGAATACTGGCTCGCAATTGAGTTGAGACACATATTTTACCCTTCTATAAAGATTTATATCATATATAGAAGAATGGGATAAAATATTTTATTGTTGTAGATAGACAATGATATAAGATCTAGGCATCACTAAGTAACAAATTAAAGTGAGAATCTATCCATATGTGATTCATTTCAATAGTGGTTTTTATTATCTTATGAAAGGACATCATCCATATAATTTAACATCATTAATTAAGGGCCACATGAGGTATTCTAGTTTTAGGTCATAATACTAAGACCATAGGTCATTGAAATAATGAGTAATAAAAACATCATTCGGTCAATATGTTCCGACATGCCTCAGATGTGTTGATGAATAATGTAAACCATGATTTAGGTGATTCTCATATTAGGATAAATGATATGGGAAAAAATTACCATTATATATTATTGATATAGAAGTTGTCTCTCCTAAAGGGAAATTTTACTATGTTTTACAGACCTTTCTTGTGGGTGATTTATGCAGGTCTGACTAGGGCGTATTATGAATAGTCAAACAAAGTCTTCATCAAGACATTGACCTTCCCTTTCTTACCACCAATGAAATATTATGGAGA
Organism: Viscum album; assembly: GCA_963277665.1. Lineage (NCBI taxonomy): Eukaryota > Viridiplantae > Streptophyta > Magnoliopsida > Santalales > Viscaceae > Viscum > Viscum album. The sequence goes on from OY728145.1 coordinate 704,782,443, forward strand.
TCCAAAATTCCCAAGGAAACTGAGTATGATAAGTGGAAGGAATGTGTATGAGAACCTAAAAAGCATTTAGACCATGATTGTACATGGAGTGTGAACTTCCCTACATAGATATGACTCATGTGTAGGAGGTTACAATTATGTTCCTTGAAAGATCCCAGATCGAGGAACCCAAATTTTAGTTCTCCTAAATAGTTATTTGTTTTTAAGAATAGTAGGGGGACATTTATTTTATTTACCCCATGGATGGTCCTAGGACATGAGCTCAAGGAAATAATATATATCTTTTTAAAGAAAGATTATATCCACACATAGTTCTTGAAGAACTATACAGTTTAATGTTATCCGACAAAGAAATTCGGGGCGTATTTTAAGGCCTTGTGACGAGGACCAATGTAACCATGATGTGAGTTCATATCCCTTTCCCATGTAGGAAATACACTACAAAAAATCATAATACCACATGATTTGTGATCAGTGTGTGAACAAGGGTTATTAAAGGTTTATTCCACCATATAAAGAAGATAAAAAAGGATATGGGAATTTTGATTTTGTGGTTTCTAGACTTAGATGTAAGATATGGGAATCACTACATATCTCATTATAGTGAGAATCAAGTGGAACATATATCTAGAAAGTATGACCTATACACAGTTGAATTTTTTTTATTGCAGCTAGACGTGATATTGGAGATCACGGTGACACTATGTTTCCTTTGATGAAAGGAATCAAGAAAAACATAGTTTTTGATGAGAAACACTATGTGAATGTAAGATTCATATGTGAAGGGGTATATTTTCTAATTAATTATTGTAGATGGATCTAGTATAGGAGATCCAGAAATCACTACATATCTTTTTTGGATAGGAATTAATTCACATGCAGTTCTATAAATTATTCCCTACATAGATATGGATCATGTGTAGAGATATGGAATTTGACATAAAACATACCTATAAATTAAAGGAACTACATTAGATTCCACTATATATATTTTTTTTATATAGGGGAGGGGGTATTTATCTAACTTCAAGGGTTCAACCATGACATAAGGTTTGTACATTACTACATACTTCATTGGAATGAGAATCAATACACACGTAGTTCTGGAAATATGATAAGGTAGAAGACCGATGTCGATGGAATTATACTCTCTAGTCAGGACATTGAAATTTATTGAATTTTCATTGAGAGGTGTCCCATAATTATTATATAGGACATAAAAATAGTTGAACATTTTGTTCTTGGGGAATTAAATAATTAGTTTAATGTCATGTGGCAAGGACTTGGACTATTCATCTTAACAACGTGATGTTAGGACAAAGATACAATGTAGGTTAACATCATAAAGTGAGGATGTTGGTGTCATGAAATTTATCATCTTGATACATTGAAAAAGTTTCACATCTTTTAAGATCATTTGAAAAATACCAGCTATGCAGTTTGACATCATGTTTTCTTTTATCTAATGAAATATTTCATGATAAAACTTGAAATGGTAGGGGCTATAGTAATATTTTCATCCATTGAGGTCAAGGAATATGCTCTATTAGATTTTACCTTGTGTATCAAATATGATCCACCCGTATTTGGCTCCGTATTTGGATATTTCTATCCAGGTATCATTATAGTCTGAAGAACAAGTCATTTCTCCTTAAAGGAATGGACTGAAGTTGAACTTTTTTTTAAAGGACCAAGAAACCTAGTTTGGGTGGACCTAGAAATGATGAAATGTCTGAAATCTTATCTCCTGTAATCAATCCAACTCATTAATAAATTTTTGGGATTTCTCATCTATGAATAGGCAGTCACTTATGGAAACACATAGAAAATGAAATTGGACCTCGATGGGAAGGACTACCTATATCACATATACCAATGAGTATGGCATCACCTGTGTGGTGGTGTGGGTCATAGTTTGGTAAGCCCACACGGAATGTAAGATATTTTCTGTCATTGAATTTTTTATCCTTATCTACCATATTCTTGATTATATTAAATAGGGTCAAGTTGATTAACTTTATCCCACCATTATCCACTACATTATAGCAAGATGAATGGTTATATTTGAAAATATACTTATGATATAGATTCTAAAATTCATAAGATTAATAATTGGTATCCTTGTATGCCAGTATTTTATGAGGGATTAAAAATATAGTTATTATTTCGGATTTAACAATGTCAAGAATATTTCATTCACCGACTTCTTTTAGGGGTATAGCTTCGACCCATGTAGAAAAGAATTTGGTTGCAAGAATAATTTACTTAAACTTATTAGTTGTGGAAGGAGGATATGGTCCAAAAAATACATCCAACATATGGAAAATGGACATGAGTATTTGGATCAATGCAGAAACTCTAGTGGTTGGTGAAATAAGTTAATGTCAAACTGTTATGAATGGTTCTTTTTTGGTAAATTTTGTGCAATCCTATGTCATAGTCGGCTAGTAGTGCCCAAGCCTCCATATTTTTTGAGAAATCATGAACCCTGACATAAGCATGCCTTATAATCTAGTGTGAAATTATTTCATGAAATTAAAAATCTCTTCTCCATCAATTCACCTGACAAGGACATTATTCGGGATCTAATTAAACAAGATCTTTTGAGTTTTTGTCCAACCATATAGAACAATGTTAATTAGTCATATTTCTATTTTTTCTTTCCAAAATATTTCCAATTTTAGTACTCCATTTTGAATATAGTTCATAATGGGTGCCATTTAGTCAATGGTAGAATTGTATGGTGTAGGGAAGAGACTAACTTCATTGATCTCTTTTGTGTTTGCACGAACAAAAGGTGATAAAATATGGTAGTGCGCAATACATATGATTGTTTTATCATGATCTGGACCTTCTAAAGATAGGGATTCATTTTCCAGGAAATCTGCCTTGCCATTTTAGAAGTGTGGGATATGGGTAAATGTCAGATAAAAATTTGATTCTTCCATTTTTCATTGAATGTGGTTTAGAAGGGATATTATATCTTCCTTTTTTATGGAATAATTGTCGTTAACCTAGTTGGTGACCTATTCTGGATTGGCATTTACTTTAAGTGATTTACATGTACCTAAAGTGCCATATCTAGACATATAATAAGTGATTAATACTATATTTCATTATTTATGAACAACTATGATAGCATAAAGGAGTAAGACGGGACTGACTTTCCTAGGGAATGTAGCTGGAGTCCCGACCCCACTTGGTTGAGCTTTTGGTCTTCCATCCTCTTCCCTTCCAGGCTTTAGATGTACCATAAAAATAAATTTTCCATATATGGGGGAAATATTGAAAAAATAAGATATCTTAATTGAAAAAATAAATATCTAATGATTTCATTTCTTTGATGGAATATTCTTCCATAAATTCTACTAATTCTCGGCCTTTAATTAATTTCGGAGGCATGTAAAGGATTACAAAATACTACAGGATAACCACCCACTATGAAAAAGGCCCAATTAACATCATATAGATGAGAATTTATATGAGTGTGTTTATATGTGATACCAAATGGACCTCATGATCCGGGATGTAGTTACACAATTCTTGGACTGTAAAGACTAGTGCCAGATAGTTCTTCTCAATATTTTAATAACGAGTCTCAACATTGAGTATGGTTTAGTTGAGGTAATAAATATTATTTTCATTACCGTAATCATGTTTTGTGCAAGGAAGGAACCCATTGATTACTTTTGGAATTTCATAGAACAAATTAGTGGTCTTTCCTCGACATGTTGCATTACTAATGGATGTATCAAAAGGTATTTCTTTATACTAGAAAATAATTACTGAAAATCATCAGTCCACTGATATGTAACCTCCCTTTTCATCAACCCAGTGATGGAACAAAAAACTCTAGTAAGGTTGGCTATATCATTCTAGATAATGGCCATGATTCCTTGAATTACTCTAATCTCGTTGAGGTTTCGAGGAGCTGACATTCTAATGATGGAATTTGTATTATAAAGGTCAACTTCAATGTCATGATGGTGTATAAAGAAGATAAAACTTTTCCCTGAGGTAATGGAAAAATCTCATTTAAAGTATTCATTTTCAAGTTTCTTAGTCATAGTTTGTTGAAGATGGTTTCAAGATCAAATAGGTGGTTACAGCACTTTCAATACATATCCAACATAGCATTAACATTCCATTCAAAAAAAATCCCTATTAAGTGTTTGAAGAAGAAATTCAGGGTGGGTTCTTGCGTAGATCCCTCACGATTCTTGTCAAAGGGAATTACCCAATAGAAAAAATATCTCTTAGGGGGTCCTGAGGGTAGTGACTTATCTATATATCAAAGTAATTGTTTTTATTTTATTCTATAAAATAATCGATAAATGAGAGGAATTTATATCTAGAAATTGCATTTATCAGTAGTTCTGGGATCAGAACTGAGAAATCATCCTTCAGATACTATCAGTTAAGATTTATGAAATTGATGTAAACGATTATTCTATCATTCTTCTTCTAGATAGGGAATATATTAGCTATCCATTTTTTCATTTTAGACCTCTAAAATTATGTTGGAATTTATGATCATGTCAACTTCAGCTTCAATTTTGGAAGCATTTGTTAGATGTTACCTTTGGCATACTTACTTATAACACTAGAGTTCCTCTTGAAAGACCAGGCACTGCTAGGTCACCTAAGGATTGAGGCCCAGAATTTATATGTTGTTCTAGGTGAATGAATTATGATCATGCTTAAAAAAGGAGGTATATAACTTTTTATTATTCAGAATATGTAGCCGCAGGGACCAATGTGGGATGTGGTTATTATTCCCTACCATGATTTATTTTTCTGAGTTCATCAATGGAGGTAGAGACACCTTCCTCAAATACTAGAGGTGTGTCTATGAGGTACTCCTCTTATTATTTCTCATCACCATCTTCTTCCTCCTGTTACATATGGGACTAAAGCATGGGGTAATCTCTCCAAATTTTGGAGAGGAGTCGATATTCTGCCATTTTGATGATAAAGAAACTTCTTCTGACCTAGAAAACATTGTGGTATTTCCTTGAAAAAATTTGGTGGATGGATTGATAGATGGAGGAGGAGTGTCTTCATTTTCTCAGGGTGAAAAGACAACCTATTATGACTCGATTGATGAGTCAGGGATTTCTTAAAGCTCTATGGATTGAAAGATGGAATTTTCATTCATGATTTTACCCCTATATTGAGATTCAATGACCTTTTTAACACTACTATATTCAGTTTTCTTGAATTATATTATGAAGTTCATTTAGTATGAGACTAAATTTGGACTCATATACTCGACCGAATTGATGAGTAATACGTTCTATTCACCAATAAGTATTAATGGGTTGTCTAGGATCATTTTGAGACCATTTAAGGAAGTAAACCAAGTATCACTGTTATGCAGGGGATATTTCTATTCCCTATGATAGAATCCTGCATTGATATAATTCAACTCATAATATTGGAATGCAGAATTATCGGTATGAGAAACCCTTCTTTTTTCATTAATACAATATTGGACATTTTGATAGTACGGTAAGGGGAATTAAATATTTTGATGAAACCAAGGAATTACAAGAAAGATAGGGAAGGTTGTATCCTACTAAAAACTAGATATTCTGAGTTAGATATGAGGTCTCCAAATTTAGTCTTAATCTTGATTTGGACCAATGGATATTTATCTCTTTTTTCATAGCCCTACCGCATAAAAAAGTAAGGCACTAAGTTATCCTCATGGTTTCACAGTGGTTGATGTGTCTATATTATAATGAGATTCACTCTAGATCCATTATCAATGAAAAACCTATAGACATCGACACCATTTATTCTTCCAGACAAGTAGAAGGGTTAGATGTGTTCCTGTATAATGAAATATTCATCTTGATCTATAAAGGAGATAACCACATGAAATTTTAAGGCTTGGTATATGTCCAATAGACCTCATTAGTGGGAACTACAACTTCAAACATTTGTGGGAATATCAAATCCTCAATGAGAGCTTCCTTGAGGTCTTTTTGATAAAATGAGGATGTTAGAGATTGATAACTTGGTCGGTACTAGGGCTAACTATTTATGCATGTCATAATTATGGGTAAATTCTTATGCTTCCAAGAATGTGGATGATCATTTATATGAACTTTAGGAGTGGTATTACTATACATCGATGGATCATTCCTCAAAGTAGAAATTGAAGGTTCTCCCATCATTGGTGGGATTAACCGAAAAGACCTACCTACCCATTGAGGGTGATTAGACACCAATAATCCCTCTAATTGATATTCCAGAGTGAATAGGTGAGGGTTTATTTTTAAAAATGTATGGGTTCTTCCCTGATCTATTTGAAATCACTAAAGGTCTCTTCCATTTTTTTTTGTATCATTGACAACACGAGTAAGGACACGGCTAGACTTTTGTTTTCTGGCATGACTATATATTCCCCTATACCCTCGACTTTTACATCCTCTTCCATTGGATCCCCAGTCTACTTTAGGTAACTCGGTTTCACAACCATTTTCATCACTAGATAAGGCATCCATTACATGAATGATATTAATAGACCAAAAAATTTACTCCTCGTATAATATGTGTATCATCTAGCTAACCATTTCTAGTGATACTATTTGTTGGAGAGGTTCCATTATTTCAAACGTGGAGGCATAAAGTCTGAGAGGGTCAAATCTATATTTTGACTTTTTTTAGGTTCATCTTCTAATGTTTTCTCTCCTCTCTTCTGACCAGGATTCATTTTGAATGGTTGGTTTTGGATGATTGTGGTTCTGATGATGTCCATTGTGTTGTAGAAGTACTGGCTGGGGGTATAGTTAGTTTTTAAAACTATTATTATAGATTTTAAAAAGTTTGGGTAATTTTATTTTGAGTCAGACATTTGTAAAAAAAATTCACTATTTTACTAATAACTTTTTCCACCCACCTATTTCTTCTTGGGATGTAGTTGAAACATACTCAACCTATGCTGATTGATTTCCCAACCTCACTTTCATAGAGTCCACCATTTTTACTGGCTGTCTCTAAAGACAAATTATTCCTAAATGTTTTTCTCTATCATCTAATGGAAGGAATAATAACCTGGACAGTCGTAAAGACCAACCTAGTCATTCCTTTTGGGCTCTTCTAGAGAGAGTAAATGATTTTCCATAGTGACAAGAAAGTAAATATAGACTTGATCATATTGAAATAACTAAACATTGTTTCTTTTCTCCACTAATTTATTTTTCATGGTTCGCTTCTACTCATCCAAATGTGGTAGGGGTTATGGTTGATACCCAAGGGTTCCACGTGATATGGTGGGGGATTTGGAGCTGGAGTTGGTGTAGAAGTTTCCTTAATTGTAACAGTTAAGGCCTCTACCTTTCCACTTATATTCCCTAAGGTTGAAAGAATCATTCAGAACATGATCTTATTTTGATGTATGGAGTATTCCATTCTTAGAATGATTGTTGTGAGATCTCAGAACCCACCCATATGTATTATTAGGATGAACAACGTTCACATTCGTCATGAACGATCTCTATGAAAATAGAAATCAGATATTCGTGTGAAATTGGTAGGCTCAGGGAGTACATCATCCCTTTCCATCTATAAATGAAATATGAGACCCTATCGTTATCCAATTTTTTCAATTTGAGAGTTCATGGATTGCTATATTTTTTCATTTTAAAATGTACTGAAAGAGAGATGGATAATGGAGGTCTTCCCATCCCATGATTGATTGAAATTGTAAACTATTGTACCATATCAAGGCTGGACCTTTCGTTGTTTGAATAACGCACCTAAGTTTCACTACTTCTTCTTTAATGAGAGTTCTCAACATGGGATCACAACAAGACATAAATTATCTTATATATTGTTTTGTGTCTCCGGAGCCATTGAAAATCATAAATGTAGGAGTCTTGAAATTTGGTAGGGGTGGGATATCGATCACCCATTCAGGGTAAGGATGCAATAATGGTTTTACTGATAAACCCCAATCCTACATAGCATCAAATCGATCGACCAATGACATGAGGGTATCAATTATTACTTGATGCATATTTGGTTTAATGTTCTCTTGGATTGGGCTAGCAATAGGCAGGGCCTCATGCTCTATCCCTACCAACATTCGCGGATGATATCTGGAATGGTATATCTACTGAGGGTTTTCTTTAATCCATTATGGTTTCTTCCCAAATTGAGGTAAATATTGATATCCAACCATAACCATGTTTTGGAAAACTGATGGTCCAAGGATTGAGTTTGGAGAATTTTTTTTCCATGATTCAGTCAAAGAGATGAACATTGGTTTTTTATGTACAACAGTTAGAAGTGAGAGTTGAGGATCTTCCAATGGATCATATTCGGTAGGAGTTACACCTCATATAAATTCAATATTGAGTAATCTAAACTCTTTCATTTCTTCTTACTACTAATCAAATCATTCTTCAATTGTGATAGGTTCAACCTTTTCGAGAAGAGAGGGCAGGTTGGCTGCAACCTCACTTCTAAACTTTTATATGGTAGATGATTTCTGAGGGGGGCATTGAGTTATTGGTTAAGGTAATACCCAAATTAATGTCGAGTATTTGGTGCCAAGTATGCATGCCTAATTTTTTGGATTATTTTATACTGTGTTCTAGGTGGAACTATCCAATCCTTTCTCTTTAGCATCGAAATCATCTTTGGTGTCATCTGCAAGATTTATGTCCCCAAATTTTATGGATACATTACACGTAATAAGTTTGATATTGGTCACTCAATGATATGAGGTTTGTTTTCACCCTTTACTAGACTGTTTCCTTCCTATCTTAGGTCCTATTTTGGTTTCATACTGAATAGTGACTTAGAGGAAACCATACCACAACCATGTATTACATGTACCTTTTGGGGAAACAAGCCATGAGACAAGAGTTTCTCAGATAAGTCATATCATATTGGTAAACCAAATGGAAAAGACCAATTTCTATTGAAGGTGAGGTTGAGGAAAAAATTACCCTAGCCTTGTGTGTTAAGGTTTGTTATATTCTGTATTTTTATTCCCCAAGATTCATTTTCATCAATAGAGATAAATTCTATGTTAAATATGCCCCTATATTTGTGGGATGGAGTCGATCCTATACTTTTATGTCTACTACTACTACCTCTTATGTCTTTATCTCATGCGTCCTTATTTGAGAATGAGTTGAGTGCAATAAATGATCTGCATGAAAACTGCCTACATTTAAGGATATGAGATTTTTTTCATTATTGGATTCCCTTAAGCAAGAAGCCATATTAATGTTATCAGTTTTTTGGTGTAAGAGTTTTTTAATTTCTTGGCCTCATCAGACCTGAATATTTTTAGAAATTTTTATGGACCATTCCTATTTAGTGCACCATCTTTCTTGGGTAGATGTCCTTTTTTATAACCTTCTTAAAGTATTGACATTACAAGATGGAATTTCTACTGGGTTATTTTGACCAAGTGATGAGTTGAAGTGAAAAGCTCCATGTCTCCCCATCCTCAAATATAAACTCCCGACAAGGATTCGATAATTATAAGACATAATTGATGCAATGTGTTGAGGAAATCCAATTGAATATCTTTCTAAAACTACTCTAATCATGGTAACCTCATATTTTCACTTTTTTCAGTCAATTTGACAATGAATTTATCCCAATACATTAACATGGTTTGTATACCCATTGAAAGGAAATAAAATTTCTTTAAGGTGGCAGAGAGTTGTCTATAGATTTAAATGGATTTTGTATATGATTTATTCAAACTAAACCTATGGAATGTTTAACTAAGAAGTGTTTTAGGGTCAATAAAATATGGTTATATCATCCCTATAAATTTTTATTCTCAGAAGAAATTCATCCTTTTGTTCTTCTGCAATAGATTCCTCCACTTGATTAGCCCAACATGACTACTTCTTGGCAGTTTTTTCAGAAGGCGTGGGGCTGATGGGGGTTTCATTTATAGAGAAACAGTTTGGAGGGGGTTTAGAGGATGTTCGTTTCCCCAGGTAGCCTTTCGGTAGATAAATACTATCTCTTTTCATTGATAGGGTATCAAACATGACTATCCCCATATTTCAAATAACCTTAGAATATGAGGGATTTATAATATTTTATCTATTAAGGGGTGGAAGTCTATGTGTATTGATATTCTATAAATGAGGAGGGATTTCATGGAACTCTTCAGGATATGGTCTCTAATGATCATTCAGATTATTCCCAATTGGAAATTCTTCATGGTGATCATTCTAGGGAGTAATTTTAGGTCTAGTGGTCGCTGTTTTGTGCAGAGGACCTTCGAAAATACTAATAACACCTTTATAATTTGGTAATGGGATAATAGGGTAGTGGTCTACCATTGATAGATTTTTTATGGCCTTAAGAACACAAGAATTCAATAGAGTAGGGTTATATTCTTGTTCTTGGATTTTGAACTACCCAAGATGATATTTATTTTTCAATTCTCTCCTATAATAAGATATAATAATGTATTATGAATAAAAATATTCAGTCACAAGAGTGGGATCAAAATAATCTTGGGTTTCTTTCATAGAATATCGATGTGTTTTATTGAATTTTAGTAGGGATATATGCTTACCTTCGAGAACCCTCTAAAATTGGCCACTAATATCTAGTTGGAATGCATCTTTATACCTGGTCTAGTTTTCAATTTGAAATGTAATATTGGTGATGAACCTTCTGGATGAGTGAATAGATTCATGTTTTCTCCTAAGTGACCAACCCATTATGTAGATAAGTCAACCCACTTGAGGTGGTAGGGTCATGGGCCCAACTCCTAGAAATTTTCATGGACACAATTATGTCTTGGAAGGTTTGTAAGATGTGGTCATCAATTATTGTTTGACCTTACATGATTTCTAGGACATGATAAAAAAATATCCTTTGTGGGAATGAGAATATACACCCATCATTATGTTGTGGTAGGAATATGAGTCTACCCGAGATATGTCAACTAGGTCTTCCAATTTCCACCTTATTTTCACGGTGGGCTTGATATACCGAAGTAGGTATTTTCATCTTATGGTTGGTTACAACAAAATTTGACAAGATGGATTGATACACAAGAGTAGTTATTTTAATATTATTATTTATTTTCACTATATTTGACTGATGAGCACAACATGAATGAGTATGTATTTTCAACTACTCATCTGCCACTGCTATATATGATCGGAGGGATTGAAATAAATAAGTTGGGATTTCCATCTTCTCATTTTTTGTTGTTGTATTTGACTGGCATGCTAGATACACCAAAGTAGTTATTTGTATCTTCTTTATAATCATCCAATTTGTCTGAATGTTGGTCATGATATGTGTGGGTATTTATTTTCTTTTTCTCATTGGTTTCTGATGTATTTAACTAGAATTCTAGAAATATCAAAGCAGTTATTTTTCATCTTCTTATTGATTTTTGTCGTATTTATCTGATGGGATTAATATGTGTTTGAATGGATTTTCATATACTCAATAGTTCCACCTTATTTGATTGGACTACTTATTTAGTAGGAATAATAATGATGGCATGTTCTTGATTTCTTGGCTGTCACACTCTATAGGCCACTTGGGGGACCCGAGTCCTCGTGAATTATTTTGGGCCCATGGGGTGGTATACTCTTTATGGTGAGGATATTGGGATATATAGAATTAGAGGCAACGATTACTAGAAAGAGTATATGGGTGTAACATTTATGTCACCTGAATGATGTTGGTGAAAACAACTTAATCAACCTCCCATATGTAAGGGAGGAAATTGTCATTTTGTTCCATGGATAGGATCCAAAAATAGGTTGAGATGTATATAGGAGAGCCCAAGTTCTAAACCACTGACCACCATAGAGAAAAAAATAGTGTGTCCTCACAAGAAGAAGGCCCTATCAAGATGCCTCCAGGTGGCGAGTGTACCATTTTGATGATACTCTCAAACTAATGTGTTCAAAACCTTGTTTCAACACGATGGTTGGGATATGTAATTATCTAATTAAATGATGAATTGGCTTGTTTAGTGGATGATATGCATGTCTTCAAGAAATTGGGATATTAGATTGGATTGAAGAGATTTATGGTGAAGAGTGGTTGTAATCCATGTGACAAACACACACAATAGTACCCCATCAAAGTATCATATCCATAAATGAACATATGAACCTTGAATTTTTCTGGGACCTCTTTCCCTTTGAGAGTGAGAGTGGTTTGATAGTTCGGTGAAACCATCACATTGCGTAGGATTCATCTTAGGTTCGCCATTTTTTTCGGACGAAAATTGTAGTTCTCGGTTTTATTAATTTTTGGGGATTGAATTTTTCATAATCATTCATTTTGGGTTCAACATTATTTTCTAATGTCATCCAATGGATTGATCATATACCTAGAAAAACCCATCAGTTCCCTCATTTTAGATTACAAACTTTCATTCTAATGGATGTTGGTTTTTGAGAAATGACCAAAAACCCATAGGGAATCACATTGGTCGAAAGGATGGGATGTTGGGATCATCACACAATTTTATGGACAATTTTATCATACTTTTATAATCTCTGATATATTTAAGATATGATCAGGAATCCTCTATTAACTCCCATGTATAAAAAATGTCACCCAAGAATTAATAATCTATTATTATCATGCATGTAATTTTTGATTCGTCTTTATGGATCTAATGTTATTCATTAATGGAGGTATTTGTATGTATCCAAGGTTCTCCATTGATGATACCATTTTTCAAATATATTGAGGATTATTTGGTCATTAATTATGACGATGCTATCTTTAAGGCATGCAGTGGGGTCCTCTGGAGATTGTCATCATCCCGGTAGAGGGGAGTTGTTTTGATGTCGAGATCAGACACATGAGATGGGATTTCTAGGTATCGTTATGAATGGAATCGGAACCTACATCCTTCAGTTCCACTTAACGAGACACATCATATCTTTTAAGGTCATGTGATAAGGACCAAAATTTGTAGTTTAACGACATGTGGTAATGACATCTATGTGAAATGTACCAAGTAAAAGTTTTTTTTGGGACATACATCGAAGCATCCCAAGGAACCTGAAAGGGATATGGGATATCATGTTGGAAATGACCCTACATGGAATGTGGCCTAGAGATAATTAGTGTTGAAGTGGGGTGTTGGGATTGAAACTTAGAGAGGCTTCCTATATATATCATTTGGATGGGAACTAATGTCCATGTAGTTCAGTTATGAGGAATCACGCCTATGGAGGCCCTCTAAAGGATTATCTTCTAGAGAATGTGTTCGTTTGAGATATTTTAATCGGATATTATACAACATAAGAGGGTTTACATAGGTGATTCATCATGAAAATATTACCTTAAGGGTTTTTAGCTTTTTTCCGGGATTACACCATATAAGAGGCCCACATGTTCGTGTATGGTTGGGGATTACGCCAAATAGGAGGTCCATTTGAGTGTGGTTAGGGATTAAACCAAATAAGAGGCCCATAAGTTCTTGGGATAATGAAGATATAAATATATCTACTAAACTATAATCCCATTTGATTCATGATCGCTATGAGAAACAAGAGGAAGAGGCAGGTCATATGATCACACAGTCCACTTTGTCCACTAGTTGACAGATGTAGGATCCCAAAGGGAGAATGAGAGGGATAGATCTGACACTCATCTCCGATCTTATTCTTATATCCTAGTGCCAAATGGAAAGAGAACATGTGTTCGGTCCCCATATAATCTCTTATTTTTATAATTGGGATAGTCACATATAATGATCTACTCTTCTTTGACCCAAAAAACGAAGTGGAGGAGGGATGTGTCCATGACAAAGATACACTAAGGGATTACCCTATGAGGGATTTCCTAATATCGATTTCAAAGAGTATGAGAAAAGGATCCAGCACTGTACCTAATCTAAGGGAATGGTGATTGGTTCTCCTCAATATTTGGAATGGGGAGGTCCGTGTAAGAACCTCAAAGGTTGGTACCCTCATTACCAAGGTAATGCATGATAGAGAGAATTTTGAGGATCCCCATTAAGAAAATGGTTACCAGTAAGAGTCTATTTACCATGGGTATTCACACTCAAGAGGAAACACTATTGTGTCCAATTATTTTATCATACGCATTAGGTGGATTTAGAGGAGGCACTGGCCAGATACCATAAGAATGGTTCAATGATGGGCTAAAGTGTGATAGAATGCAATGTTGGAGGGAGGAAATGCAAGTGGGAAAGTCATACATACTAGTATTAACCATTCTACATAGCATGTTTTCTTTTTGATTTGGGGTTCCATCGACATAGAAGTTTTCTATTAGGGAACATGTTTTGTCTATATAAGGTTTTCCTATTAGGGAAAATGTTACACCTGCATATAGCTTTGCTATCTGGGGTCAAGTTCCTCCCACACAACATCTTATAATCTGAAAAAGGGACACCTCAACATCAAACTTTTCTATTCAGGATAGTTTACCACAAAGGGTAAATCCTCTTCTAATCCAAGGAATGTTTCCCATGAAGGGTTTTAGGTATGTGGATGTTTGGATGAATCATTTTTAATCCTTAATGTTATGTTGTTGGTTTACCTACACAAGATCGATGTCACTCACACTTTCTTTAATTTTTATTCCTTTTCTCCTCTATATCTCACTTTTTTCAGTTCCCATATTGAATATTTTATCGAGGAATAACGGTAAATGAATAAAAATGTGTTCTGTCATTTGTGGTGGGTCGCATGGAAGTCCCTTATGTGATCCCAATTAAGGAAGTCATTTTTGGGGGATGGAAAATATCATCTGGTCCTGCAAACGACTTATCATTTTCATGGTATGTTCACTTTCGAGGGACTCAAATCACAATCTTACCCCTCAAACAATCTGGTTTCGTTCACAGGCACTGATGGACTCTATCATATCTCACAAATGATATTTTTTGTGGGATGCCAAGCGATGTAGAGTCAAAAATTTTCATTTTTATGTAGATATTTTACATCCTTCACGGGTTTACATTCTTTGGGTATTTCTTCAATCAAAATACCCATAAAAATTTCATGGATGTATTTTCATATTCCATGTGGAGTATTCAAGACCCATGAAATATTAATTTAAAATATATTTGAAATAATAATGTTACATTATATAAAACATGGTCACAAATAAATTTAACACATATAAGCATATATACATAAAACATATGAACATGTTCTCAAATATATCAAAAAAATTATAAACTCATATATAAATAGTATAATATTAATTAAAAATCAAAAACCATAACACAAAATAAAAATATAAAAATGATTATTTAATTAATTTTACATATTAAATAAACTAATTTAAAAATAAATTCAAAAAAATAAAGTCTATAAAATTATAAATTCAACCTTCATGAACATTAATTTTGATAAAAAATCTAATTAATACTCAATTAAACATCACATAAATACTTAAATTCCTCCATTACACTATAATAAAATAAAAATAGATTCTATAATAAATAATACAAAGGGTTGTTCAACCTCTTAATATTCATAAACTAAATCACTGTTTAAAATTAAATAAAGATAAAAAAGGAAAGATGTTTTTACTCATATAAAATGGGGTAACCATAGTAAAATTTTACAAAAACATTTATTGAGGTTGGTGAAATGTGGATAAGGGTTGTGGAAGTTGGTAAAGGGTGTTGAAAGTGGGATAATAAAAAATAAATGTAGTGAAAGGTAGCTAAAAATAAGAATATATATACGAATGTAATGATAGTGACTAAAAACTATTAATTTTTCATGATTTATACAGTATTGAAATATTCTGTAAGGTCACATTTCATGTATTATAAATTTTCTAAAGGAGTTTAACATAAATTTTTAAAAAACCATTGTTCAAATATATCTTTTAACATTTTAGTTTTTAAAAAAATTGATGTTAAAAGATTATCCTGAAGTTATTTCAATATATAATATCAAATAATTGTTTTCAAAATTTCTTTTAATGTTGGTTATTAGATAACTGATGTTAAAATCCCTGGTATATATACTATCTATTCTAAAACTTTGTAAATATGGAAGCTAGTTTCTATCTATAGTTCAATATAAAATTAATGAAATGATGTATAAAAGGAATTACATAAAATATTTGGTGATATATTACTATGAATGTGTTGTTCAAAACCTATATATGCTCCCTGGTGTAGCTCTAATTTTTATGAAGGTATTCAGGGTGGGGACTCATTTGTTTTTTTAGCTGGCAGGACTAGTTCACATATATTCTGGGATATAGTGGTGACCTTTGGTCACATAGTGTTGATACTATGGTGGGTTGATATTTTTGGTTTGCCTTTGGTTTTTTAGGTATTGTCAACTTTGACCTTATTTTCCACATTAGTCTTTCTAGACTCAATAATTTTTGTGTTACTCACTTTATGTTTTATGTTATAATGTAGGTTTTTATGTTTATATTGGTCATGCCCTGTTGTTTTATAGTTTTTATTTAGAGCTACCTATCTTGATGTGCATGGAATTCTAATATGTGGTCAAACTATGTTCGCTTCTTGTTAAAATTATACAAATTTTTTATTGATATGTTTAGGGTAAAACCATTCCCACTATGTAATATTTTATACCCTTGGTGATTGTTTCTATACCATGGTAATATGTAACCTACAGTAAGACTTGTGGAGAGTAAACCTAAGTGATGTTACAAGTTCACCCTGGCTGATTTGTTTCAATTATTCTCGAGGACTTTGGAAAATGAATTCATCAAATGAAGGATAAAACAACCTATAACACATAAATGTTCTCCCAAAGAATCAAACATCTACCACCAAAATATAGTAGTGGTAGTATATGTGATAAATAACAACAATGAGGGTTCCAAATCTATAAAAATTTACTTACTGTGGTGAAAAATAGGTGGCATATGGATCTATTATAATGTAAGGAGGAGGCACCATGGTTTAATTTAGAAAAGTCTGTGGGTGTGAGATTGTTAAGATTATCAATATCATATTATAATTTAATGAATAAGTGTATTTCATTAAAAAAATTTAAACAAATATATCAGTTATATGAAACTAAAACTACGTATAATAAAATTAAGACCATTGTATCTACCTTATAGGGTATATGCTTGAAACATGAGTCTTCAACCATACATTTTAAAGTAATACACTATTCAGGATGTTTCCATGTGTATAAGGTGACTTGATCATAAATTACATAATATTATATCACTTTAGAAGAAAATTATATACATTTTATAATAATACACACTCCAGAACTATAAAATTTTTCTGTATTTGGGGACTAGTATATAATCAACCTATTTAATGAAAAATCATCAGCATATCTCATAAAGTTCTTCCCATATATCACCCTTCATATATATTCATTACTCAATAACTTTGTTCCTATCATTTAGAAAATGGAAACATAAAAAAGGGTGAGATTAGATTCTCAGTAAGGGTAAACATGGGAGATATTATTCATTGATAAAAAATCAAGCATAAGATAAGTATAAGTGTATGAGATATTGATCAAAAATTATGAATTTTACACCCAATTATTCATAGATTATAAAAATTGATTCATAAAATAAATAATTTTATTTCAAAATACATAATTCATTAGAGTTTTGAGTCATCATTAATCAATCACAATCCATAAGATAATATTATAAGAATAATAAAGTTTCATAGGAATTGTGGCATAATCATAAACATATAAAATCCTTTAATTAGTCAAGGATCTCTGCCAAGACCATCATCACAGAGATAAAAAAGTCCCATAATGGATTGGGTTCATCCCTGACTTATTTTCATCACTATAATAGGTTCACTACCTATACATTTTCTAATTATCTCATGAGAAATAAATCATTACCCAATGCATTGGAGGTACTTAACAGACCCACCCAACACATAATGACAACCATAAATATGTGTTCTATAGAACCATTCAAACATTTATCATTCCATCATAGTATAACCTTTGAAAAAGTAAAAGGTTACATAAGGATTTCATCATAACATTATCATAATCCATCCATAGAAATAACATGGATTGTATCTTTAGATCATAAACCCAATGAAACATAATAAACATTAAAGGATTTTGACATAGATGTAAAATAACATTAAAATAGAATTTCAAAATTTCAATAAAAATAATGAATATATAATTTCCCTTAAATATCATTAAAAATAAAAAATTTATAGAATAATGAGAAAATTATTTCTCTTAAATAACTAAGAAAACAAGTAAATTAGGATTCAATGTGAATAATGGTCATTATGGCGGTAAAATCTGTCAATTTTGTTAATTTAAAAAAATGACTACATTCACACATTATTAAAAAATTCACAAAGTACCTAATTTAGAAAACAAAACGTTTATTCCTATTAAAAATTTAAAAATAAATTCAAATATGGTTGAAAATCACTATAAATTATAATTTAAACAAATAAATAAACATTCTTGAAAACATTTTAGTGAGTGTGGAAATGTAAGGAAATAAAATCAACCAAAGATGAAATAAGGTCAATTTTACATAAAAACCTTTTCATGATCATTTTAAGTACCAAAGAGATTAAAATAGTAATAATACTTTAAAACATAATTAGAAACGCTAATTAAATATGATATGGGGGGTTTAAAGGAAAATGATCATATAATTTCCTTCAACAAAAATTTAATATATTTAACCCCTTACCTCAGTTCATGTCCTTCTTTGTACGAATTCATAAACTTCAATATAATAAATTTTGATATCTTATAAATCTATAATAGATAAAAATTCATAATATTAATAATATATAACATTCTTTTCTATTCTATAATTACCCATTTATAAATAATTTTTTATTAACATCAATATTTGGGTGAAAACATCTCTGTTTTATATTCCTGTTTTGTTTCAGTGGTTCTTGTACTTGCACCTTGTTCATGGTTTCATCATAATTAAAATATTAATATGGTCATAAGTATCATATTTAATCATTATATAAACTTATTTGACTATTCTTATAACAAGGTGATGAAAAATGAATTACATCTCTTCGTGAAGATGACATCAAATACATACAAATGAGTAAATTTTTCATTTTTAAATGAATGGATAGAAACAAAATTAAAAAATAATATATATTTATGGAATTATAATGAAGTCAAAAATATCATATATATATATATATATATACATATTCATCAAACTCATCCGTATGACCATCCGTGTATGATGGTAATGAAAAATGAATCACATCACTTCATAGAGGTGGTAATCCACTGTACACATGAAAGACATTTTCATTTATCAAAGGATATAAAGGAGGTGGAAACTGGTTATAACATAAAAAAATTATGTGTATTAATGATTCTGATGCAATAATTTAAATATGGTTATAGATGAATTTAACAAGGTAATGAAGAAATAAACTCAAAATAGATCGATATTAAGAATTACCTCTTCTTTAGGAAACCTCATTAGGATTACAATTTAAGGCAAAGATTGGTATTTTTGGAAGACCATAAGCTCTTGGAAATGGCAATGGAATTTAGCAGGGTTCTTTTGTAGGTATTTCATTAAATATAGTGATTAAAATTTGCAGTGGAGTGAGGGGTAGAGGACCTCCTTTTATAAGTGAGGTGGGAAACAAACTCAAAAATACATAAAACATTAAAATATAATAATGTTATAATAATGTTAATGTGGAACCAAATGGAAATTTTTTTAAAGGAAATATAATTTAAGGAGTAATTATCATAAAAAATCAAATTTATAGATGTTTATGTGTTATTTTAAACTATATCTTTAACTTTATCCCCCTCATTAACCTTTTAACCTTAACGGAGGTATCAAATTTTTGCCATAGTTACTACTTATTATGATACAAACTGAAAGTGGAGTAATTAAAAAATTTGTACATAATTATTTAAAATATTTAAACCATTTAATCTTATCTAATTCGTAAAATTGGCATAAATTCATTTTCAAATATCCTGACAAAATGAAATGAAAATAGTTTTTAGAAAAAAAAATATTTTTAATCAGAACATTTAATTTATTCCAATTATCTTCCTATTAAAACCCATTAAAAATGTGAAATTATATTATGAAATATATTATATAAACATTTTATTAAAAATATTATCTATTTATATTAATTTTATTTATCAAGATAAAAATGCAAAGCGCGTATAGATGTGGTTTTTGGAAAAACATATATTTTTCCCATCAAATGAGTTTATTTTCAATTATAACCAATTTATAACCAATGAGTTAATTTTATAATTTTGTAAACAATAATTTTTAAAATCATTAATTATTTTAATTAATTAATTAATATATCATAGTTGAAAAAAACAATGTTCATAAACAAAATACATCAAAACTGTTCTTTAGGGTCATTAGTATTTCTTAAATGAATAAGATATTGTTTTCAAAAAGTATATTTTAGTTAAAAACCATATAATTGGATTCATTTTAAAATTTATAATAATTATTAATATATTTTTTGGTTTTCATACTTCTCAAGATATGAAAAAAATATTTTTTAATGAAATAGATATTTTAAAATATCTAGGTGTTATATTATACCCCGTTATAAAGACATAGTTGATGGTGTGTGAGAACATAAAATGGGGGATGAGGCATGTAGCTATGTTGAAGATGACAAACCAAGACTATGGTAGGGAGAGTATCTCTATACCATTGGTTTTTTGGGGTTTGAGACAACATAGGCTAAATATGTGTATGTGTGAGGGACTTGTGACATGTCATTGATGTGGTTAGTTGGAAATGATGGAAAGTGGTAGCGTGTGGTATATGGTTATGGTTTCTATATAACAACATTTAGTATGAGAACTATTTTAAACTAAGGATTCTTCATGTATGATTGACTATGGGTGCATCGTTCCACTATATCATTGTCCAAGGTAGTTAACGGCTCTCTAATAGATGTGGAGCACAAGTGGATTGGGTTATGTAATGTGTGTTGATTTTAAATTATATAAATTTTCACATACACTGGTATATGTATATGGATATAGTCTAGGGACACCATTTCTAGTGGACAACTAATTTCACACCCCCACCCCGCACATTCCATTTGGGATGTGTTAAGACTCTATGGATTTGAGTACAAAAAGGGATCATGTTTGAGGTCTCGATCTTAGTGAGTAAGGATATCTAGAGGGTGCATGGGGCGATGGAATGGTTTTATATAGATGGATAAGGAGGTTCTTCAGTGCCGATATAATTATATTTTGGGTTATTTTTTGTTCTTATACCTATATGAAGAGCTGATGGGTGACCCTAGTTACTTTTTTCCTGACTGACATGACATATATCTATTATAGAGTATACATAGTAGGTGTACATTGGGATCATTACTAATGTATTTTAAATTTATTCTAATATGTTTTATCTATTTATTGAAAAGTTTGGTTTTTTATTATTATCACCAGAGGCTATAGTCTCCCCACATTCACCGAATGCACCCTCACCTCTAGTTGGATACATTTCCTGTATTGGGTGGTGTGACTAAGGGCCAATAATTCTCCAATTCAATCATTATTTGAAATGGATTGGGGTGGGGACATTAAATGGGGGAATCATAGTAACTATAGGTGTTATGATGAAACATAAATATATTTGGAATTACTTGTTAGTATCAAAGTATTTTAGTTACAAAGTGGAAACAGAGTCTGATTGTTTGTAAATTGGTATTAAAGGTGGGTTATTCAAATGTGATTTTTATTTGGTTTTTGGTAGACTAGAGCTATAAAATTTGCTAGAACATGGGATAAAGGTTATGTGGAGTTTATTTGTAGTTCATTTATGAACTTTAGTTCAAGTCACCAAGGGAAATGGGATTCGTTTTCTGGTTTTCATTCTTATAATTGAGTTATTTGATTTAGATTAAATTTTATGTGATGTTACTTTTTTTAGAATCTTGGCTCGAGTTGAATGAGGGATTACCCTTACACCATGATAGAAATATAGGGACCACGTGAAAAATTTATGTGATTTTTATTATTTATTGGAACCTATAATGAAAGAAAAAGGGGTTGGGTTGTTTAATATATAAAACAAATCTAAAAAGTAGTTTCCTAGATAGTATCATAGTGGAATTACACTCATCTATCACAGGTATTTGAATCATGGTGTGACAAGCACGTGATCCTGCATTTGTATGGTGTATGTGGTGCCTAAATATTATATGAATTTTAAGGTAGACCTGATACTGGGTGATATGTGATATGGGTGTGGTAGGTATGTGTAAGTATGATGAGATGCAGTTCCTTATAGAAATTTACCTTTTTAAAATATTTATATTTAAGTATTTGTGTGATCACAGTGTTTGATTCTCAGTATGATGACACATGGTTGACCACTATAGTATCGTTAGGATGGTTGATATTTAGTGCATCTAGTTAATTCATATGATGAGGCCCCTGAGGTTGGGAATGAGAATGAGCCATTGGTAGAGGCACTGAGGTAGGCAGGGAAGCCATAGTAGCCACATATGTTTTGGACACAATTGGTAGTGGAGTTTCATACATAGATGGATGATCATATCATAATGATATTGGTAAATTTTATTCCTATTATTAACCATGGAACTAATTTTTATGATCCATCCATGGAATTTATAAAGTACGAGTTTCAGTCCCAACAACCTCCTTCATTATCATAAAATGGTGGGATACCAGAAGAAGAGTTTTGTATAAAGTATGTGTAGACCATTTTTAATCAAATTGAGACACACCTAGGGTAGAGGGTGATTTTATACACATATATTCATACGGGGCCAGTGAAGCGCTAGTAGTACATACAAGTACTGGTAGGTAGGCAAGAGGGACTGATGTTGATGAACTTCAAGATTATGTTCTTAGAGAATTTTTTCCTAAGAAATTTAGGGAGGATATAGCCCATAATTTTATACAATTTATATAGGGATAGACAATAGTATTGGATTATTATGGGAGGTTCATGAGAATATTTTTTTCAGATCGACTATGACATGAGATTACATCTCCATGGTGTGGTGATTTGAGGATGGATTATGACATGCCCTTTTGGAACATTTAAACATATTTAGATTAACCTCATTATCAAAGGTAGTAAATAAAGTGTTTATAGAGAAGGGATCCTTTATATATTGTAAAATACCAATTTGGATAGTAGTTTTAGGTGATACTGATAGTGGAGATCAATGTACTTGAAAGTTTGGTTGTAAGGAGAAAAATTAGGGTAGTTAGACAAGAGACATGAGGATTCCACCATGGAGTGGATCTTTAATGTTTTGTTTCAAATGTGGACATATGGGACATGTTATAGATCATTTTTAATGGGCTCAAAATGAGTTCTAGACATTTATCCAAATGGGGACTTTGAAGATGTTTTGTCATAGAATAATGAATCTAGCTGGGAATCAAGGACCAAGATAGACTCATGTATTTAATGTCGGAAAGGGAGCGGTACCCGGAGCAGTTAGATAATATATAACCACAAATAAAATAATTATTATATATATATATCAATAAATATTGGTAGATGATAGTAGTGATTACCAATCTTCTAGGAAAATGAACATAATATAGTTGGTATATGGGCTATTTTCATGTAGTTGTTCCAATATTTTTAAAGTATAGTGGAGTTCTAATGAGAGTAAAATGTACAAAATGAGGTTGGTTATGATTTTTTATTTTTAATGAAGATACTGGTGCAAGAGGTTCATTTATGGTAAATGAATAGAACAAGTGTTGGTTAATATATAAGCATCAGTAGTAGTGCATGATAGATATGGGTATGTGTTGGAAACATGAAACATTCATGGATATTA
The DNA here is from genome assembly GCA_963277665.1 of Viscum album. Lineage (NCBI taxonomy): Eukaryota > Viridiplantae > Streptophyta > Magnoliopsida > Santalales > Viscaceae > Viscum > Viscum album. The sequence continues at coordinate 704,806,243 of OY728145.1, forward strand.
GGTGTCGTGTGGGAATTTTTTTTGGCATCAGTTATGGTGTGGGAGTTATATGTACATCAATTATAGGGAGGTATTGTTTTTGGTAATTTGGTTTGGTGTAGGATTTTTTTGGGCATCTAGTGTGGTGTTAGACTTTTATAGGCATTAGTTGTGATGTGATATTTTTTTGGGTAATCTATTGTGATGTATAAATTTATAGAAATCATGTATGATGTAGTTATGATAATATAATCTAATCAAAAGTGGGAATAATTGTTCATGAGGTTTATAAAATTTGTGTTTTAGGAGGTTAGACATTATGGAATCATCAGGATATCATGAAACTGTTTGAGAAGTTGCTATGTAGGTAATTCCTATAGTAGGTAGTAACACAAAAGGAATAAACCTCTTGAGTGAGTAGTTGTGGTAGTATTGAATGTGTTGGAATGAGATATACACATTGAGTACCGTCTTATCATTTAGGAATGTAGAGTGTAGGATGCTTGAAATAGATACTATTTTAGGTCATTTTGTGGTTGAATATTATAGGGAAGATCCATTATATGGTGGGGAGACTGTAAAAACCTTTACCACATTGGCTTTTAGGATATATATAAATTTTTTTGAAACCCATTTATATTAAGTGGTTTTAAGTATTCTAGGTGGTTAGGTGTCCTGAAGAAGTGTTTATGTGAAAGATGATGGTTTTTAGCAGAAATGGATGCATAATGTAGTCATTCAAGCTTTGACAGATACTATAATGGAATGAGAGTAACAAATTGGTGGAGGGACCACTATCCAAATAAATCATGGTGTGAACTATTAGGTCACATGATGATGCATTTATTTGATAAAAACATTGTTCTCTTTGAAAAACTAAAATAAGAAAAGGGAAGGCCATTTTTGATGATATAGTAGAAAATCCCCCCTCTTCTCTTGAATTTTAAATGTGAATATCCATTTATTCTTTCCAATTTTTAGTTACATTATTCCCATGAATATCGAGGGTAACTCTAAAAATTTTCATCCCTTATACCTCTATTTATCTCACTGATTTGAGGGGTTTCTCCATTTATTAGAATTTTTTACTATTTTATTTTTTACTATCTGCTTTTATGTTTCTCATCATTTGAGATTGAATCAAATAATGGTATTCAGTGAGTTGGAATATGTAATCATAAGGTATAGGGTTATTATCTTTACCCTTAATTGTACTTGTTCTATATAAATCATGGTTACTGGGCGTGATTATGGTTTTCTAGGTGATACTAGTTGTTTATTGATTTTAGTTTTTTTGTTCATATAAGATAATATAGGGTTGTTTCTTGTGTGAAAATGTATGATTCATCATCTTATAGCATGGATGTGTGGAATGGGGTTCAATGGTTGGTTTTTTCAGGATGGTACATGTTATGGAAATATATTAAAGTGATATTATGGATAGGTTGGTTCTATGGGAATGTGTCTGGAATCTCCCATGTAATTATTGGTGAGGTTGATCACTGCAAGATAAAATATATGGCTTTTCAGGATGATGGAAAATGGTGATTAGCAATTCCATGGTTGGGAGATTTGGTTCAGAGGTTGTGATAGAGGTTCGTTGGAGGGGTGGACTATAATGTTTTATTATTGCTTCTCTTTATTATTTGATAATAGTGTTTTCAGTGTCATGAGAACCTAGGATAGGGCCTAATGATTTAGTTATGAACACTCACTATTGTTAGAGTCCTCTAAATATCTTTTAACAAAGGGGATGGTGTTGAATATTAGTACATAAGAGGTGATCACTATTTATGGATATAGTTCATGGTTTGTGAGACCATTATATGGGGGTTGAGGCTCATCATTATCACGGGGATGATGGTATAAGACTATGTAAAGGGGTAATTTTCATGCCTTTGGATGTCGGGATATTGAGTTGATCATTTATTAATAGTTTGATATCTAAGGGAGTTGTGAAATTCTTTGTGGATGTGTCCTTAGCGCTTCGATTTCATTTGATGTGGTTAGTAAAAATTGATGGAAAGTGTAGTCGTTTCTTCTGTGGTGATGGTTGGCATGTGACATCATGTGGTATGGGAATAAATAAATGACTAATGGTTCTTTTTTATGACAAACCATTGATGCATCGTTCCACTCCTTCACTAACCGAGGATGGCAAAGGGTCTCTAATGTCTAATGAGCATAAGTGGAGTATATTGTGTGATGTATGTTAATTTCAATTTTTTTTATTCAATAGAGTAATGAAATAGATTTTATTTACAGAAATTAAATTATAAATGAATGAATTCATTATTAAGTTATACAATTACAGAATAAACATGCATTATATTTCATTTCTTATTTTGGACTATTATAAAATATTGCCTTATTTTTGCTTCCATAGTTAAAATACCATTAAGAAAAATAGTAATTTATAATATAGTCCTTCTGTATATACCATTAAGATTAGTATATATTAATGATTATGAAAAAATATAACAAACACATAAATAAATTGTGATGTCATTGACTAGTGGGATCATACCCTATGGGTCTCATTTATGAGAAATTCCAAGCGATATGTCATCATTGGGATTTACCCTTAACCACGACCATGCTAATATTCACGATCTAAAACATGATAGAGACTATTTGTGGGAAAATTTCTTGTTTATAGAGATCACTACCCAAACCATGTCCACCAAACCACCCTAATAATTTACTATTACTTCACACCATTCCCTAAAGGTGTATGCTGGTATAATACAAGGTTATGTATCTAGAACCATATAGTAGGATTTATTTAAAAACAATTAATACAATAATGATTATATTGGTGATTTTTCATTATTAATTTATGTATATATATATAGCCTTTTTTGATAAGAATTAGATTTTGATAAAACACACTTTTTGATAAATTCAAGAATATGGAATTGAAAATAATTTTATTAAAATATTCTAATTTAATAATATATACTAAAATATATAAGATATTTTAATTTAATAAAGTCTAATTTATTTTTTATATGGGGAAGAAAGTGTTTTTTGTCATAAAAACATTCATTTTCTAGTATATAATTATTTTTATTTAAAAGTTTAAATTTTCATATTTAGAAAATTATTTCGGTAAAATATATATTATTATTGAAATAAAAACTTCAAAATTTTCCAATGGTGATTTTTCCATAATTTTCAGAGAAAATGGACTTTTTGGGAAAAAAATTAAATATGGTATATATTATGACATCATAATAGAGAAAAAGTGATGTAATAAATACTATAATGGGTATATGACCAAGAATATATTTCCCCTGTAAAATATTTTGTTTTTAAAGTTATTTGATTAACTTCAAAAACCAATAATTAATGTTACAATACTCATCTTATATATTAAGGTTTAAAAATAGTTCTATATGAACATGACACACTTCCACATAGTGAATGGTTTTATTTTAATTTGTTCATTACATGACCAAATAAGAAATTGGAAAAAAATCCCCTTTGGAATAAACTAATGGATGTTTTGTGGTTTTTATTGTTTAATTACTTAAAGTCCAAAACCTAAGTTTAGAAATTTATAAATAATTACCCTATATTTTGATAAAAATATCCAAACAACATCCCAATCCACTTCACATAAACCCAATTAAGCATGTATTTACTCTCCATATCAATATCTAAATCCCCCAATGTTTTTTCAAGTACTTAAAAAGGTCTTCACAATCTTTTAGAAGAACCCTCTCAAGGAAAGGAATTATCTTCCTCTATATGTTATTTCATGTACTTTATTTGTATTAAGACATTTGATTTTAAATTATTCATGGTGAAATATTTCTTAAACAACCAATTTACATTACATAAGAATCTCAAGTAATGTGAGACCACCATCCACTATCATTAATCTCTTTTATAAAAGTTTTTTCACACCCACTATGTTGCTGAAGTTATTCTATGATTTTCCAGGCCAATTTCTTTTTCTTTTCATTACCAACACCCATTACTACTAAAGGGAATTATAATAACTATAAATATATTCCTTTTATATGGTAATTAAATATATGTATCCCACACTAATTAATCATGGTATTAAATGTGATGAAAGATGTTCATATGTTTTATGATATATGTGGCACAGAAATGCATATACATGATATGAATGCGACGGCTGGGACCATAATTATATAACCATCCAATAAATTTCGTAATGTTTTATTTCATGAGATACCTATTATGGTTCATTGAAATTCAGGAAAAGAAAACTATATTATGATGTTTTAGATATTATCCTTCACCTGGGTCTGTGATGACATGTTTTATGTTGTTTCCATATTCCAAAAATTCCTGGTTATTACCATCATTTATTTTTGCGTAAATGTTCATCATAATGATTCTCAATATTCTTGTAACCATGATATTCCCTTTTAAACACATTTAATTATTTAATTTATTATATAATTTCATTATTCCATTAGTGAAGATTTATAGATCACCCCTTTATTATGTATGTATATTGGTTATCTCATACACTTTTAAATGATCAATGGAATTTAAGGGCATGTCCTGGAGTTTTTAAATAATTTTCTTGTATCCATATTTCATATTATTATAATTTGAGTCAAATAATACAAATAAACTAGACCTATAAACATATTTGGATTTGTGTTATATAATAGATATGAAATAAAGTGTTAAAAAATATGTGTTTTCATAATAGTATATTTATGTATGTAATATTTGGACAACATTGATTGTGGCCTACTGAGTTCATAATCCCACGAAGAATAGGACCTTTTAGATATTTTTAATGATATGTCTTTGAGTATAAGAAAGGTAATAGTCTGGAATTCTAGGGCTTAGTGAGAATCTATGTGCAATGTCTGTATAGAAGTAAGGACATTATTTTGGAAGATGGACCGGGTGGTTCATCAGTTTTGAGATGATGATATTTTTGGTTATTTATACACTGGTATATTCGTGATTGTTTCATTAGATGATCCTAGTTGCTTTTGAATGACTTAAATGACATATATATATTATCTGTTATATATAGAAGGATTATTTTTGGCTTGTTAAAACTATTATTTTAGCTCTCTTCGATTTTGTTTGATTTATTGCTTCTATAGTCCTTCTATTTTTATTATTATTATTGGTTTTTTTATTCTGTTTTTGTAACACCCTCATATTCTAAAAGAAGAAAATTATGTTAGATAGCATAAACGACATGCAGAAAAATTAGCATTAAAAAAATGTAACACCAATAGACATTAAGATATATTTATTTTTAAATAAATTTAATCTCTTCAATATCTTGTTGTACACTCAAACCTAAAATTTTTTATGTTTGATAATGTAATCAGTATGAATTCTCGAGGTAAAACAAACTGTGAAATATATAGCTCTTTTAAACTTCTAGTCAAATTGGAAGGTATGAATAATATTAAATAATTTATGAAATATTTATATATATATAAATATATAATATAATCAATATAAATTATTGTTAAATGTAAATTAAATAACAATCAATTTTTAAAAATGTTATTTTATTCTTCAAAAATATGTTTTCTTCAAAAAGGATTTCTAATTCTTTTCATGAAAAGTATAATAATAATTTTTTGGAAATTTGACCTTTTGTATTTTATAAAATTATATTATATTTTTAAATCATGATTTGAAAATTTATAAAAGGTTAGATTTTCATATTTTTTATTAAATATTGATTTTTCAGTGAATAGTAAAATACCGGTTTTTGTGATATTGTCTTTTCATTATAATAAAATATGTAATTTAAAAGTCTAAATATATTATCAATATTATTTCATGTAATATAATTATTATTGGTTTATATTTAACCCTCTTAAATATTTTCAATCAAAATTTATATTGTATTTTAGTAAATGTTTTTTAGGTTTTTAAAAATGTTTTTTTTAAGTTGTTCTAAAATGAAAAATGTTTCTTCATTTTAAATAATTAAGATAATCCATGATGAGGAATATTTTAAAATGAAAATTATAGATTATATATCAATAAGAAATAATTTATATTCATAAAATCACTATTATTAGTCATGGATTTAATATATAATCATCTTTTATTTGAAAACTACACTTCTTAAAAACCAGCTTTTTTATCTCGTCTATTGCATTCATTTTAAATTAAAATTTTAAAATTTTGGGAATTTAATTTGGTAAAATAGATTGAAATTTTTTAATAAGAATAATATATTTTATCTAATAATTCAAACAATAAGTTTTACTATAATAAATATTGAATACTATACAAATTATTTACCTTTATTAAGGTCAAAATGGGTTTATCAGGGTGTTAAATGAAAAAGAAATGGGTAAAAATGACTTAAAAACTTGTATAAATTTTTTTTTTAAATATTTAAATTTCATACTCCACATGTTCTAATATATATTTATTTTAAATCTTTTTTCATGGTAATGGATTTATCATTTCGTATTCTTCTTGGAAATTTCCAAGTAGTTTTTCTATATGTGTTATTTTACCCACATATAAAATGACACCCCTCTCCTTTCCACTTAACAACATTAAAGAACATTTTCATAGAAAATTCATTCTTATAGTCCTTCCTAACTTCCATCACCATGACCTAGATCCCATATTTTTATCATAAATCCATCCTATGTAGTCTTTTGGTACTAACCTAAGGAGGTTGTCCGAAGAAGAGGTATCACACTTAAACATGCATTTTTATTTCATTTCTTATTCCACATCCTTAAAATTATATTAAATTGTTATGTTATAATAAAAATAAGTATCTCCCATATAATTAGATTTTTTTAATATAATAACATAAATTCATATCCTCTTCCATCAAATGGGATAAACAATCATCATTCTTGTATATGGAAGACTACAGTCTTGCAATCTGATGTCACACATTTTCCATCATCTCCATTAATGGATTGTTTTAATGATGGATTTAAATTAAATATATTATATTTTTAACATATTTTTACTTTTGGAGTGAGGTTATCACATTTACTTTCTCAATTACCATTCCGTGGTGGATATGATAATATCTCTTGGGTGTCGGTGGACTACCACATCTCGAAAGAATTTGATTTGTTTTTCAAAAACACTTTGCAAGGAATGTAATAAAAACAAATTTATTGAAAATATATTATATAAATGAAATATTAATTATACTCATTTAATATTTATCATTTTAAAAATATAATATATCATTTTATTTCTTACACTAAAAAATGATAACATCGTTCATGTATGTGTGTACAACCACCACCACGTTGTCATATGATTATTTCATAGCCACCACATAACAATAATGATATATATAGATATATATTTATTTATTTAAAGAAATTATATCTAATTTACTGAATTATTATTATTCTATAAATATAAAACAATACATCCTTTTTTCCAAAATGGTCACTGAAAAATTGAAATATTAATCATACATACGTACAACATGTCATCTCCATGATCGTAATGTAGTTCATTTTTCATAACTATTTTTAATTAATTGTTTTAAAAGTATATGTTTTTGAATAAATATGAAAATTATTCAATGATTTTTATTCTTTATAACTTAGAATAATTAACTCTTTGACCATGGTCAACACTTTAAAGTTTTTTTTTGAAATAATGATCTGAACATCTCCAAAACACCCAATGTGGACTAATTTAATTAAGAATTAAATTATGTAATTATAAAGAAATAAAATAAATTATTTTATTACAAGGTGTTAAATCGGGAAATGGTTCTTAAGAAAAAATAAAAATTTATGTTATATAATTATACATGACTTAAATGACATATAAGAAATGTATGGATTCAACATATGTTTTTTTCTCATATCTCTCTTAATTTTGTGATACATATGAAATATTCACCAGTTATTTTTATGTTATGATTTATACACTACCGCTTATAATTTTAATATCATTAATCCTATATAAATTATCATATTTTAAGTTTCAATTTTAAATATCTCAATCAAGTGGATTTGGCATGAAATTTGACAAGTGGTAATGAATTTCATAACAAAACTTCTTTTCATTAGATTATATTACATATTCGTTATATTTGATATTATATAACTAAGCATTTAATTAATTTTGATTATAATTTATTTTTTGTAAAAAAATTTATTTGGATTTAAATTTGATACAAATAGTTGATTCATTTATTAATTTTCTAATTCAATGGTGTGATGCTGGTACGGGTTATTCATCACAAATTCTCATTCTTTGAAAAATACATTTATGGTATGAACCTATATTCATTTGTGAGATGTATATACTTCTATTTCACATGTTATATCATTAAAATTATTAATTTCAAGATATATAATTTATCATCTGATGTTATTCATTCATGATGCTTATGATTTAAGAGTTACCAAAGTGGAAAAATATTTATGTTACAATCTCCTTCACTTCAATATTTTTTGTGTTCACGATTCCTTTAGAATAAATAATACTCTCTTATTTTTTTATCTATATAAATATTTTTAAACTAGTTATGAATGTGTTTAACATGTTTTATTTCCTTTTCTGCCCTTATTTATTGAATAAATTTCAATAAAGTATTTGTAAGTGATATTGATCATGTATTTTCTTAGACCAAGTACCATTCTCTTCCACATACAAGGTTATTAAAATGTTTCAAAACATTTTTTTTTAAAATAAATGATTTCATAAATCAATTTCTTATGATATTTTTTCTTCTTTTAATAGTTTTTAAAATGAAATTTCCCAAATTTTTCCAAATGGGTCACATTTTACTCCTTTTTCACAATATTTTGAAAAGAATGTTTATTTTTAACATTTATTACATGAAAAGAATTTACCACCATCATATAAATTATTTTACTTGATGTTTACTTTATATTTTTCCATGTTTTTTTTCAAATAAAATTATTTCCACAATATTTTGTGAATTTTTAGTTTTTAATAGTGATTTTAAAAATGAAAATTTACATAACTCAACAAAATTGGGGATACATTAATGATATTTTCATTCTTCAACATCAAAAAACATTCTTATTACTTATTATCCATTGGGGATAGTTTTTTTTGATACCATTATAATTATTTCCTTATATAGATTATGATTGTTTCAAAAAGATTGTTATGGAATCCATTTTTTTCCATGGGTTAACCATGCTTTAAAGAGATTATTATGATTCCCATTTCTTTTCTATGGGTTAACCATTATTCAAAGAGATCATTATGTAATCCATTTATTCTATATGGGATAATACTATTTCAAATATATTCTTTCGTAACTCATTTCATTTATTTGGGTTAATCAAGTTTTAAATAGATTGTTATGGAACCGATTTCTTTTCTATGGATTAATATGGTTTCAAAGAGATTGTTATGGAATATATTTGATTTCAATGGTTTAATCATGTTTTTAAAATATTTTTATGAATGCCATTTCTTTCCACTGGTTAATCATGCTTAGAAAATAATAATGTTTTTTATTATGAATTTAATATTATTTGTGATATTCATTTTTTATGATTATTTTATTATTATTAAAAAATTATTTTATAGAAAGGTGGTTCCATTATAAACTAAACACAGGTGGTTATATTATTAACAAAGGATATTTAGTTTCGTTATAAACCCAAGATGGGTGGTTCTATTTTAATTAATGGATGGGTGGTTGTGTTATAAGAAATGGACTAGTGGGCAGGTTATTAACCAATGAATTTTGGTTCCATATTAAACCAAGGATGGGTGGGTCCGTTATATCCATCCAATATAATGGGTAACCTGAAGAAGTATGTTTTTAATATATGATATTTCCATTGTAATAGTGACATGATGATAATGTTCCCAAGATACAAATATGTCTTATTAATTCATTCTATGCTTTTATAATTTTTCATATGATCAAGATTGATATTACATGGCTCATGATTGTTCATGAGGATAACTCTTACCTTATTTAAAGTCTTATGTAATGTTTTTTGGTTTGATTATTTGGGTATTGATGAGTATAGATATTCTTATGTTATACTCATTAACTTTGATTATGTCATCGTACCCTTGTGCTATTCTTATACTCACTCATGAAATTCAATTTTTAATGCTTACATTTACCCTTACTGAGAATATTATATCATCCTTCTTATATTTCCATTTCAGATAATTATATAGAATGGTGTTGAATGAATTATTTATAGAATAAATTTTATATGGATGATGGTGATGACCTAATGAGAAATTAAAAAAAATGGTAAAGTGGGATAAAGTTTTAGTTAAATAAATGGGTGTTTTTTATTTAATAGTTTTTTCTATGGAGTTTCTAAGTCAGGATACACATGTCACCAGAAGGGGGAGGTGTGAATTAGTGATATATTTTTTTTATATTTCTTTACTTTTGACAAAACCATAGACTTCTATTAAGGATTTTATTCCATGATGAACTCAAATCAGACACATATCCACAAGAACATAAACTTTTACAAGGTTCAATACTCAACAAGTGTATCTCCTTCCTTGGAATGGTTTTGAAATAATTCAATACCAAATAGTCCACTAGAAATCAGTTCTTTTATATGGAATAAAATGGCTAGTATGTTCCATTACAATCACCTATTACTTTAAAAATAATCCAACAGTGTGTGTGCTTCTTCTAGAACAAAATGATGTAATAAACTGTTACGGTGCTTCTTGATCCACTTCAACAAATTTGTTCTCTCAAAACATGTTTTATCTTTATTTTTTATATGTTTTGAAGAACCTCCTAGAATTTTTAATGATACTTAGTCTGATACCTTGGTCTTCTTTTTATGCTCTATGAAAGATTTATTCACTTAAAATGGTTATTCAAAACTATTTTTCGAGAAGTTCCCTAGCGAAGCTCACAACCTTTCAAAGTAAACTACATTTGTGGAACCAACTTCCTTCATGAATCTGCCATCATCATTAAGCACCCATTACATAATTTTATTGGAATATATAAATAATTTAGAAGACTTTTCATGACTCTCAATATCGTATAGAAATCGTTTTTCATAGAGCTCCTCAACCATCATAAAATCAATGCAATTTCATATTTTATTGATTTTATCAATTAGAACAAAGTGGGTGTCACCTTATATTTATATTAATTTCCATTTAGGATGATACACCACCTCCTATATATTTTTTAAATAACTCAAACATATATTCACTGAGGTCCTCCATTCTGGAGGATCCATTAATATTTGATGTTGTCACAAAGGTGCCTATCAAACCATAGCACGCCCATGATATTGAGTTTCTCATAATCATGAAGATCATTGTTAGAATATTCATGACATGTCAAATCCCATATTCTCAAAACCTATATTCATGAAACTCCTTCCTTTTCTATATTTTTGTGAGGTCTTAATGGAAATCTGTATTTCACGGTGCACACCGTCCTCTAAATTTTGAACTCCAAAAATTTTGCAGACACTAGGAAACTTTGGCAACATAAAATCTACCTCAACAAAAATAACCATGTTGATTCATAGTAATCCATTAACATCACTCTTTCCAATAAAATTAGAAAATGATTTTATAAACTATTATCCCCCTTACACTCATAAGTCTTTCATCAAAAGTTTTCCAAAAAACGTATAATATCTGTGAAATACAAACTTATAAAGCACCATCAGATTTATGAAGGAAAGTATTGTAACTTCCATGTCTTCTAGAAACATCATTCCTTCCAAATTAGTGTGAATTTATTAAGAATTTTGAATCTAATTTCATGCATACAAATATCATTTTAATCATCCATTTACACAAAGTGAGGTGATTTCATTTCTTCTCAAACTTCCTTGACAACAAAAGACACTACCAAAAAATGAAACTATCCACTATCAGCTTTTTTCCTAACATCCTAGTTATCTAAAAATATAAACATAAAAGGTCCTTGAGAATGTTAGTGATCCAATATTTTTTTCTGATTCTAAAATGGTTGGATGGAAAAAATGGGGTCATATTTATCGATATTAAATCTAAAAATGTAAATATCATGTTTTTAATAGTAGATTAAAGATTGCGGGTTCAGGCTATTATAGTTTGTATCTAAGGTGGGTTTAGAAAAATTTGTCTATGAGGATGTTTTCATGTGAGGTTATCTAAATATTTATAGATACCACCATTGTCCTATAAGATTAAGGATGATAATAATACCAATGTCTTAGACACACAATTGAGGTTTTAATCATTGAGATCTTAAAGAGATTAATGAAATTTTATGAGAGGTTTTATTCGGTCAAATTATATGTAAACCCTTATTTTAATTTGAAGTATGAATTTAATTTTTAAGAATTTTTTTTAAATAATTTATAAGCATTATAGTTTATATAATCTTGGATATTGACGTAATTATGAGAAATCATGTTATATCGTATACATAACAATGGTATTGAAAACTAATTTGGTGACAAAGTGAATATTGGTATTTAAAAAGTATATCTCTATATTAGTGTTCTTGAAAGATGAATCATATGATAAATCATTAGATTTTAAAACATTCATTAATGTTCAGATTATTTAGGAATGATTTAGTACGAACCTTCGGTATTACTGTTGAATTTTGGAGATTAATGTATTATTTATTCTTATTATGGTTTATTCATTTTCGGTAGTCATATTACAATGTGAGGAACAATTTGGTAAATGTTTAAATACATTTTGAAAATATATTTTTCCCTTTTATTATGATATGATACATTAAAATTTAATTTTTAGTGCTTTAGTAATGAAACAAATTCATGTTGAATACTCATTAATTAAAGAAAAATATTAGGTTGTGGTGGAAATTGAAAAAAGGATGAACTTATACTCATAAATTAATTATATTTCATTATGATATTAGTCTCAAAGTAAAATTAATTCTCAAACTCTAGGAAAAGGATCTTGAAACAAAATTTTGTCATATTACCATTATTTTTGAAAATATATATGACTATTTTTACACATCATTGGTTTATGGTTTTTTGTTTTTTGATTTTCTAAAGATCATCAACTTTATTATGATCATTAATCACAATAAACTTCCATCATTATTTCCACATTATTTTTTTCTTACATGTACAACTCAATAATTCCCACACATGTTCTCTTATGTGGAATCCTAGTTATATAACGACTCTCATATTTACCTTTCATAATTTTTAAGAGAAAGTATTATTAATACTTTTTACAATGTGGGTAGACAAAAAAGATGTATTTTGAAATATCCAACATTTTTTTACTATGATAAAGATCAAATTTCGAGGACACGTTTATTAAATGGGGTGGAGTTTGTAACACCATGATATTTTAAATGAAGAGAATTATGTTTGATGGCATAAAATACACGCAACCCAAAGAATAAATGAGAATGTATCACAGGATTACTTTATGAAATATTTATTTTAAAAAAAAATTAATCTCTTTGTCATATTTTTATACACACAACCCCAATATTTTTATGTTTTATAGTGTATTCAACATACGACACTGAGCTTAAATGACCTGCATAATATATAACCATTATAACCCACCTATTATATTTGTGGGTGTGAATAATATTAACTAAATTATAATATATATATATATATATAATATAATAAATATAAATTATTTAAAAAAATAGTAGTTAATCAGTTAGTTTTTATTAAAGTGATTTAATTCTTTGAGAATACACTTTCTTCATAAATGACTTTTATTATATTTTATGAAAAAATATTATAATAAACATTTCAAAATATTAGGAATTTATTTTATAAAATGAAATTAATTTTTAAAGTTGTAATATTGAAAAATAATTTGGGTTAAATTTTGGGATTTTTTTGGAAAATATTGATTTTTAGTGAATAGTGAAAAATAATGATTTTTAAGATAATTGAATTTCTTTTCAAAAAATTATGTATTTTAAAATTTGAAATATCATTTGAATATTATTTAATGAAAAAGAATTATTATTTGGTTATATTTAATTATGTTAATTTTTTTAATATTTTTTTTATTGTACTTTAGTAAAATTCTATTTTTGGTTTTGAAAATGAGTTCTTCTGGAAAAATGTTTTAAAATTTATCTTGGTTATACATTTTAATAAATTAATAAAATACATTATGATGAATATTTTAAACTATATGTATAGATAATATACAAATAATTATTAATGTTTACTAAAAAATGATTATTATTAGTTAGATAGGTAATAAAAAGTAATTTTTTTACAAAAAATACACTTCTTGAAAACCCATTATTTCTTCATGTCTGTCACTTTAATTTTCAATTAAAACATTCCAAATACATTAATTTAATTTATTAAAATATATTCCATATTTTAAATCTTAATAATTTATATTATCTAATAAGTTCAGCTGATGTTTTGACCCTGATGAATAGTGAAAATAGAAAAAATAAGAATGGGTTTATTGTGGGTTAAACAAAAATTATAAGGGTAAAAATGAACTAAAAACTTGTCTATAATCTACTGAAAAAAATATTTCAATATTATCTAGCCCAATTTAGATTATATTTTCAATATTAATATTTGTTCATGTTAATGACTATCATTTTGGATTCTATTGGGAAATTCCACATAGTTTCCATGTGGGTTTATTCCCTCATATATAAAAGGACACTGCCTCTCCTCTCTACTTAGCAACATTGAAGCCCTTTTTATTGGTCAATACCTACCCAAATGAATTATTAAATTCTCTCCCCATGACCTATATCCCTTATTTTTATCATAAATCCATCGTATAATCTATTTTGGTGCTTACCTAAGGTGGTTGTCTGAAGAAGGGTTATCGTGCTTAAATGTTAATTTTATTTCATTTATTCATCCACCACCTTAATTTAATTTTAAATAATACGGATGTAATAGAAAATTTATAACCCATATACTTAGATGTTATTATTTTGATTTGTTACCTAAACCCATAACCTCGTCCATCAAATGGGATTTAGAATCATCATTATTGTGCACGAAAGACTACCGCATCATGATCTGATGTCATTTGTTTCTCATTATTTTATATCACAGATTATATTAATTATTATTTAAAGTATATATAATATGTTTGTAAAATATTTTAATTCTATAGTTATAGAATCACATATACCTTCTTACTTTCCATTTTTTAGGGGATATAATAACATCGTGTTGATTACCGTCTTCTGGAGTGATGCGATTCATTTTCATCTAATTATTTACATTTAAGGTAATAATGATAAGGATAATAAATATAAGTTATATGAATGAAATTATAATTATAATCATGTAATATTTATCATTCTGAACATATAATATGTCATTTTCGTTCATACAATAAAAATGATTACATCGTTCATATATGTGTAGACCAGCACCTCCACAATGTTATGTGATTATTTTTTAAAAACATTTCAAAAGAATAATATATATTTGTATATTTAATGAAATTATATGTTATTTATGATATTATGATAATATTATGAAGATAAAATAATACATACCTAATATCTATAATGATAATTGAAAAATGAAAACATTACTCATGTGTGCGTACGACCTACCATCCCCATGATCATAACACAATTCATTTTTCAAAACCATTTTCCATTATTGGATTTAAAAGTATAATAGATTAATAAATATGATAATTATTTAATTATTATTATTATTTATATTTCTAAATTATTAAATCTTTGACCACATACAACACACCAAATCCGTTTTTAAACAATGAGCTAAACATCTTTAAAATACTTGATGGGGACTTAAATGTTTAATTATTAAAATATTTTATTATTAAGAAATAAAATAAATAATTTTAGTATGAAGTTATTAAATTATAAAAGTTTCTTAATAAATAAAATAATTTATGTGATCATATTATACAAGAGTTAATTGGAATTCATGGAAATATTGGATTCAATGTAAGGGTTTTTATCATCTCAATTTTAATTCAGTGAAACATATGTCATATCCACCAATTATTTTTATTATGTGGTGTACATAATAAACATTATACATATAATATCATATATTGTTCATACATTATGGTATTTTAATTTTCAATTTTATATATTTTATTAGGTTATTTCAATTAAAAATTACCAACTGGAAAAATAATTCCATAACTCAATTTATTTTCCTTAGTTTATACTACTTATTCATTGTCATTAAAATGATATGATCATGTGTATGCTAGATTTTTATTATATTATCTTTTATTTTCAATTTTTTTGTGGATTTAAATTTTATGCACATAATTGACTCATTTATTAACTCTCAAATTAAATGGTATGATTTTCGTAAGGGTTAATCTTCTCAAATTCTCTTTCATTGAGACATAAGTTAATGATATTCACCTATATTTATTTTGGTTGTGTTTATACTAATTATTAAAAAATCATTAATTTTATTAATTGAATGATATATAAATTATCAACTTATGTAATTCTCTCATGTGGATTACAATTTAAGACTTACCAAAGTGGAAAAGGATTTATCGTACAATCTCATTCCTTTTGAGATTGATTATATTAATGGTTCCTTTAAATGAAATCATATACTCTTATTTTCTTCAACCCCGTATCTTTATTCTCTGCTATTTTTTACTGTATTTAAGATGTTTTATTTCTATTTCGTTCCTTATTTATTAAATAAATATCGATAATGTCATTTTTAAGTGATACTGTTCTTGTATTTTCTTTTAGATCAGGTACCATTATCTTCTATATCCATGGTTTCCACAATGTTTTCAAAAGAAATATTTTTAAAAAATAAATTACTTCCAAATGACATTTTACAATATCTTTTACCTTATACTAAAAGGATTTAAATGGAATTTTCTTTACATTTTCTAAATGGGTCACTTTTGACATCTTTTTCAAAATGTTTTGAAAAGAATGTTATTTTTTAACATTTATGAAATGAACAGATTTTTTCACCATAGTGTAGATTATTTTACATGATGTATCCTTTATATGATTTGAAGGTTTTTTTCAAAGAAAATTATTTCCAAATTTTTTTTTAAATTTTTATTATTAAATTTATATTTTAAAATCAAAATTTCATTTTCCTCAAAAATGTATTTAATAATATTTGAATGGTATTTCCATTCATCAAAGTCAAAAAACCTTGTTGCTATTAATACTCCAAAGGGGTTATTTTTTGACAATATTATCCTCATCATTTCTCTATATGGATTATAATATTTTCAAATAGATTATTTTCCGAACTAATTTCTTTTCCAAGGGTTACCCATGTTTAAAAGAGATTGTTGTATAACACATTTATTTTCTATATGTAATCATGTTTCAAAGAGATTATCATGTATCTTGTTTCTTTGATATAGGTTAATCATGTTTTAAATAGATTTTTATGTAACCGATTTATTTTATATGTTTTAATCATGTTTCAAGGATATTTTTATGAAACACATTTCTTTTCTATTGGTTAATATCTTTTTAAAAAGATTAATAAGTAAGAAATTTCTTTTCTATAGGTTAACCATGCTTAAAAGATATTATTATAGAACACATTTCTTTTGCATATGTTAATAATGTTATGAAAAGAATATTGTTTTTTTATGAATTTATGATTATTTTAGAGACTCAACATTATATGATTATGTTTTGACTATTAGGAATTGTCTATATTGAAGTGTGGTTCAATTATAAACCAAGGATTGGTGGTTACGTTATTGATAAAAGAAATGTGATTTTTATATAAATTAGGGGAGATAATTCCTTAAAAAACCTTGGATGGGTGGTTACATTATAAAACAAGTATGGTTGGTTTCATTATTAAACAATGATTTGTGGTTCCATGATAAACCAAGGATGAGTGGGTCCATTATATACCTCCAATGCATTGGGTAATTCAGAGATATAATTTGGATATATTTTTAATTCCATTTGTAAGAGTGATATGGTGATAATGTTCCAAATATATAAATATATTGTATCTATGCTTTTTATGGGTTTATAATGTTTCTTATTATTGATATTGATATTATATGGCTTATGATTATTGATAATTATGAATCTTGACTTCATTAAATCCACATTTCATATTTTCATGTTTGATGATCCATGTATTTATGGGTATGTATTTTATTATGTTATACTAATGTACATTAAATTTTTCATCATACAGTTACTCTCTTCTAATTCTCATTGATAAAAATCAATTTTTAATGCTTACTTTTACCCATACTAAGATTTTAAGATCACCCTTCTTCTGTTTCATTTTCCCCAGGTTGTAAATAATTACGTTTAATAAATTATGTCAAAAAGGGATTTCATATTGATGATGAAAAGGAATTAATGTTAAATAAAAGAACTCAGTTAAGTTGGGGAAATGACCATTTAATGAAATATTCACTATTAATATCTGATTTTGTAATAATTATATAAAACTCTAACCATAAATGGTCCTTGAGAATGTATGTGATCCAATATTTTCTTTCGATTTTGTAAGGGATTCATGGAATGAATTGGCTCATGTTTATCAGAATTACAGATAATAATGTAAATTATGTGTTTTTAGCACCAGATCTAAGAGTGAGGGTTTGATATTTTTTAATAATAATATTTATTATTATTGTTATCACTAAATTTTATTGTCTCACCACTATCATCCAATAGAACTTCACTGCAATTTAGGATCCTTTGGAATATGAGGATGTGTACCTAAGTTCTAGAAACTCTCCAGTCTCGTAACTATTCAAAACTAAGTGTTGTGGGAACATTACAATAGACTTCCATTTTAAGATTAAGTAGCTAAAAATGGAATATTTGGAGCTCAAGAAGATGATGGGGAATATTCTTGAGATTATCCTTGATAATTATGGAATAATAAGACTCAATAAATGAATTTGTGTCCCTAAAATATTAGAATTCAAGAAGGATATGTCGAATAAGGAACATATATCGTCATTATCTCCACATAATTGATGCGTAAAAATTGTTAGAGATATCAAGGAGAACTTATAGTTTGACAATATGAAGTGGGTAATTGTAGATTAAGAATCATATATTTTAGTTTCATAGAAAGTCAAGGTTGAACGATAAAACTATAAGGGGATGATGAAACCATCACCCAAAACTATATGGATATGATATAACATTATAATGGGTTACATTATATGACATGGCATGACTTCTAAATGGTATAATTACATGCGGGTAATGGTCCGCCACATTATTGATTTAGTGAATTTAATTTCTACTCTATAGGATATCTCTAATATTAAACATGGTAAAAAATTTGTAAATTGTTATGGTTACATGGAATACCACTCCCAATTGTATTCTATCAAGATCTGAACATTTCATCTAATGTTTTATTATGTATTCAATTGTAATTTGATAAAAAAATAGAGATTTAAGACTAATTTCATCCTCAATAATAGTTTCAATCTACAAGGACCATGCAGACTCTAGTACATGTATGGAGATCCTATAAAACAGATCTCAAAAGAGGTTGGAATCAGTATATTCCACTGATGGATTTATTAAACAATGATAGTTTCCATTCTATCAATGAAATTACACTATATATGGATCTGTACTGTAAGAGGTATAGAACCCAAACTCTTTCGGATGAATTTTGAGAAACAATGTTGTTCAAACCAAATATTGTTCAAGAAATGTCATATAAGATTCAAACTATTCAATGGAACATTAAAGTATCATAACATAAAAATAGGAACTTTGCTATCAATTTTGAGTGAAATGTGGGGTTTGAAGTTAGAGATAATGAATTGCTTCGAATATCACCGTGTAAAAGGGTTATAATAATCAAGAAAAAAGTTAAATTTTACCCTAATATGCATTGACCCCTTAAAAATACTCGGTCATGTGAGAGATATAGATTATCACCTTATACTTACTCCAAAACAATATCAAGTGTATAATTTAGTCTATATATCAATTTTTTGAAAAATAATTTTTTGATCCAAAAATTCAATAATAAATGGGTGAATCCCTCCAAATTAACTCTAATCTGGATGATTACTTACCCAAAATTTCATGTTGATGACTGTCTTTAGTCTATAATCATTCATTTATTCTCTAGATGAAGCCTCTTCCACTATGATATAGATGAAATAAATTAAATTTTTATTACCTTCAATATAACATTGGAACTTTAGAGGAGAAATTTTTATCTGTTTTAGATTGTTCTTCTGCATGAAGACTCGATCCCGAACCAGGTTAACAACTACTTCAATCTAAAGGTCCCTCTTCAAATTGTGAATATCCTAACAATGGTAATTTCCAAGGTTTTTAATTTTATTTGGTCCATAAAGATCAATTAATGAAATAGATCAATTGAAATAAACATCTAAACTTCTTTAACTCATATTATGGTGGCTATCCCAATGGACAATACTATTCAAAATGGTCACTCTAACAACTCGATCTATGATTTTCCTATTCTAAAATTCTTGGATGTTACTTGTAATTTTTTCCATCCTAAAGGAACATTTGAAATTCTATGGAACTCTTATATAATTGGTTTCATCAGGTGCAATATTGATGCTACTTCAAGATGGGATCTTGGCTCTATATACTTTGGTGTGGTATTTAGAGATTATAAGGGGATGATGATGGGTTTACTTTTGGCCCATGTAGATTTTCTACATCTATTTAAATTGATATTTTATCCTGGATCAAAGTGTTTTATGTGGAAAAAAGAAGATGGAAAATTTTATGGTTTGAATTTGATTCAACAACCATTATACAAGAAGTTATAACTGGCAATACTCATTATTATTGAAAGATGAAAGATGAATGGATGAAATTCTTAGAGGTCGTATAACGCAAGAACTAAATCATCACTCATGTGTTCCGAGAATAAAACTATCTTTCTAGTGAATTTGAAAATAAAGGGGTAAACTATGGAAAAATTTACCATTTTCTAGTTCAACCCAACATCTTGACACCTAAATTGTAATGTGAATTTTGTAAAATACCTTCCATCAGGTTATTACAACCTTGTTTATGTTTGAGTAAAATTAGTTTACCAAGGAAAAAAATGAAAATTTAATATGGCAGGGAAAAATGTAATTCCCCGCAATTTTATTCATTTAAAACTCTAAATAAATTTTTTAACATGAAGAAATGAACGAAAAACTAAAAAATATTTCATTATTATGATAAAATATTATAATACATGATAAAAATTAAAACATTATAATGATGAAATATGAATCATTTTTATATAAATTACAAGATGAATAAAATAATAAGTAAATAAATTTCATGAATGTGAAATATTTATCCTCCCTATTTTTCTTAAGGATCACACCGCTATTTACAAATATTTAATGATTGTAATAAATTAAAAATATAACACTCATTTTGATATTAAAATTTTAAAATCGTATGAATTAATTTTAAAGATGTATTTTAGGTTATATATAGAATGAAAAAGGAAAATATGACTGTTATATAGTCCTCAGATATATGGACGTGGGATATAGGGTCATTGGATATATATTTATCCAAGAGATATAATAAATATTATATAATTTGAAGTGAAAAATGTATAAAAAAAATATTTTAAATTTAATTAAAAAATATATAATTTATTAGTGAAAATATAATTAATTTTATTGAAATTATTTTTATGAAACATAGAAGAGTGATTTCAACAAAATGATTAATAAAATCAAGTAATAATAAATGAAATATTAAAATATAACCCAATAAATAATAAAGGAATTACAAGGAATAAAAATTAATTGATTCAAAGTCAAATAAATATGTTTTATTTAAAGACATTATTTTTATTATTATGTAAGATATTCCAAAGAAAAATTTCATATTTTGTTGTTGTAAAATTTAATTAGGTAATTATTTATCTATATATATGAGTTTATTAACATTAATTTAATTATATGTAATTATTTATAAATAGGAATAAAATTCTTTCATGTTTAAAATGATTCTTTTCTAAAAAAATTTTTTAATGCATTATTCATTTTTATTTTTACAAACTATATATCTAATAGTCTAGGATTTATTTTATTAAAATTTAATGTTTATAATAGTAAATAAATAGTTTGAACACATATATTTTTTAGAATTTTATATGAAATTAGAATAACGAAACTTATTGTTTCAGAAAAAAATGGAACTCGAATTTGGAACTGTTTTTATGTACATTTTGTTTTCAATTAATGTTAAAATTATAATATTTATAATTTTAATAATTTTAAATATATTTATATATTTTAATCATTATTATAAAATTAGTAAATTTGGCCTCTATTTATTTTTGGTAAATATAATAATAATGCTAAACAATTAAATAAATTAAAAAAGATGTTAAAGGGGGTAAATTGATATGGAATGAAATTTGAATACTTAACTAGATATTTATACATTGTAAAATTTGATTTTCATTTTCATAAGTCAATCCTAAAATTCCATCCAATATTCCCTTACCTAAATCACCTAAATTCAATGTTGCTTCATCTTTACCTTCACCTTAATCTAGTTTCTAAGGAAATTTTCATCATTTTTCACCTATAAATGGTGCTCTCATCAAAGCACTCAAAACTACTTATATCCTTTAATTTTTCCTTGAATACCTATCAAAGTAATGTCTCCAAAAATACTATCCCATGTGGGGTATCCTCTAGATGAAATGAGTCTTAAATCCTTAATTCTGAAGGAATATGTTTTCAGATGTAGTGAACTAATTAAATTATCTAGTTCTTATTCATATTTTTTGTTTACTTTATCCAATCCACTCTTTTTAAATATAATTAGAAAAATAATGATATATTATTAATATCATTATAATTCTATAAAAATTATATTACTATAACATAACTCTATACTCTTACACATACATTAGTGTAGAAAGTTATTTTTTTGGGTATGTTCAACCACATACAAGAACGATTTATACTATATTCACTATTTATATGATGATGTTTTATCAATAAGTAATTATCATTAATATATTATATTAAATAATAATATATATTATGAATATATTTTTGGAAATGTGAAACAAATCTGAATGGTCATTATAACGTAACTCATTATCAGTAAATTACATGAAACATTCTTGTCTTAGATTAAATTCTCATAAGTTATACCCACGCCATCCATTGAATGAATATAGATATGAATAATTGATTTCAAAATAATTACACTAATAAAATTAATAGTCTAATAGTGATTAACAGGTTATCAAATAAAAAGGATTGACAATGCCTCTATGAAACTTGTATAAAATATTCAAAATTACAAATATCTGATGATGAAAATAAACAATAGAGAACTAATATATGTGTAAAAAATTATTATTATTCAATTTGATAAAAGAAAATATATGTGGATAATTCACAGAAAAAATGATAAATAAATAATATTAACTATCAATTCAATGTAATAATGAGATTATATGAATGAAAAATATCTAATTTCAAAATAGAAATGCATGGTTTAATATCAGGAATCCAGGTCATAAAAAATGTAATTTATATGGAATATATAAGAATATTGTTTTATATTAGATAAATTTTGAAATTCCAACTCAACAATATTTACCCAATCTTGTGGATAAATTTTTATTAATTAATTTCCCATATATGTGGAGATCTCTGAGGGGATTAGGGATACAATAATGATCCCTATTCTTTTTATAAACTCATTCCATTAAATTCATCCTCTATGATCAGTTACTATATAGATTCATTATTCTAATTGTCTTTCAACCATTCCTAAATATAAATAATGTAAAAGATAAACTAAAAAGTTATTTATTATTTTCTTCTTTCAATTCCCACTCCTTACTTCCATTGATTATACACCCCTATTAAATATTCCTATAGAATTAACACAAGTGGTTAAAAAACATATTCTTCAACCATTAATACCTAAAATACCAAATTATATTCAAAACCCCCCTTGAGTTTATTTAAAATTAATTGCATATATCCCATCCTCGAACTAGTTCTTATTTGTTGCCTTAAACAACTCAACCATTGAGACTAGAAAGGAGTTCTTTAAGGGTCATTATAAACCATCACCATTAGGTATTCAACTTCTTCTGTATTATTATGAAGTGTGGTTTTTCCCTTTTTCACCATAAGAGTTTACTCATCACACATTTATAATGACATTTACATATGAAAAATTATAAGAAGAGGTTCATGATTCTCATATTTTCCTTAGATTTGATATAGCAGGTATAGTGCCAGCCACCTTCTCATTCTTCTTCGAAACACAAGATTTCTTAGATGCACTCATACTCTCTTTCTTTTATAAATAGTAATTATTATTATTTTTCAATATCTGGTTAGAACATAATTATATTTACACTTACTCTCATATTTACCTTCCTTTTTATTCATAGAAAAAATGTTAATATTATAACCATAAATAAATTTTTCAAACCCCTTCATTTTTTATGGAAGATAATATCTCAATTTGAATCTCATAAAATTATAGTCAAGGCCTCACATAAAATGATCTATAATAATTGTTTTTATTTATCACACAATATATAAAATATCATAATATTATTCTTTTATAAAATCATAATATTTAAATATTTTTAAATAATTGTCCATGTGCGCATAGAATCATGTAGTTTGATGTGGAACATTTCCCAATGAGATAAGTAATGCATCTCAACATTTATCTTGAATCATGTTCCATATGAATTATTATGATCTCTATTCAACGAATAATATCCTACAGTCATTGTAAGATCTATAATCTCTTTTATTTAGTATAATTAATTCTAGAAATCTCATATTTTCAGTCATCGAATGATTTCTAATTTCATGAAGTATTTTCCTCCAAATAACTCAGATGAAGTTTCCAAGGACTTATATTGAATCATTTGATCCCTCTATAATGAAACATATAGGGTCGCTTAATCTCTCTTACAATCTCATGAAATTACTCATACACGGTCTCAAGAATGACACATAATTAGAGATCCTTAGTCAAAATGAATCATACATTCTTCCTTAAATGACAATTGCCCTCCCTTTAATGACTCATCTATAAATTAATATGACATGTATTAAACATATAATGACCCATTCAGATAGTCTAAATATTTCATACACTGTTTAAATGACACATGTGGTGTCTGTATATGACCTTACACAAAGTCAAAATGACTCATACACAACTATATTACATTGTCAAAAACTCAATGATCAGCTTGTAAATGGATCCTATGAATATCAAATTAAGTATAAAATAACTTGTACCTAGTCCATGTTCTTTTAAAAAATTTCATTCTAGAGTTATAAATGACTCATATGGAATCTGTGAAATAGGTATATTTTAAGAGATTTGAACTTATAGAATTAATACAACTCTTTTAAATCCATACATAGGACTTCTAATACTCTTAAAATCAACACATAACATCATCCAATAACCTATATTACTAATTTCATTATCTTTGAACTTAAAGGCAACAATGGATGGATCCTCAACACAATTAGACATTTTTTATCCATGAATAATAATTTTTAAGTTAAATATTTGACCTCCCCAGTATATGGATTCCTTCTAAAAATCATCAAAATTATTCTAGGAAATGTTTCTTTAGTCCATCAAAACTAGAAATTTTTTCTTTCTAGATCTAAACAATAATAAAATCATTTATCGAGGTTTTTACAAGGATATACATATCAAAGTTATTCAATAAGATGTAGTACAAATCCTATTATATTAATGATAGAAATACATTCATCATATCTTTACACTTTTTCTATATATATTTAAAGCATGTTCTTATATCTCAATCCATGCTTATTGGTAGAAAACTCAGTCTTCACTTGGGATCTTTAATCTCATACTTAAATTTGTTTTTTATACCATTTATCCCTCATGTAAATATGTATTATTAACCTATTTTATTCTCCTCCTTTTTAATAATAAATTAAAATCAATATAGGGGATAAATCTCACTCATAATCAACTATTTTCCATTAGTTTTGTTAAAAACTTATTCTCCCTCTATTATACAGAGTTTCAATCTCATCAAATTTAGAGAGAAGGATGGTATCTTGAATTCTCTTAGTAACAATCCTTTAATTAGTCAACTATAAGTCTATGTGGGGAAAACCATTGTAGAAAATTTGGATAATTTCACCAAAGAATCATATATTTCCACTAATCATTTAAATATATAATACTATTATAAATTTTTTCCTTTAAGGGATTGTTTTAACATGTTTTTCAAGAAATAATATATCCTTAAAATATATTAAAAACATATCTAAATAGTTTAAGTGCATGAAATATAACTCCTTATTTATATTATCTTTCCTATTAACCACCAATACCCCTTTATAAACATATTTGATACGATAAAAACATGGATGAAAGTGTGATTGTTATACCTCAACTTATATTTTAAATGATTTTAATAGAAATTTAAAATTTATCATATATTGATGATATTACAGTCTCTCTTCAGATTTTCTCTCCCCCAAGGGATGCACTTATTTCCCCTTAACACCAGTTGTTGGAACAGTAAATGCAGGGTACTCTTTAACTTATTTGCGCATGTATTAAACCCTAATATGATCCCCCTTTTTTATTACCTTCAATTATTTATTAGTAAGTGAATAGAAAAAAGGACAAGGGAGTAAATAGGGGTTTCATTCTTATTATAATAAGTAGCAAGGTTGAGTTATTCCTCCCTACAAATGGTTTTTACTCTTTACAACTATTTCCTTGTGTGCGAGATACTTTTTAACTTGATACCTAAAATAAAATTCCCTTAATAATGATTAATAATTTTTCTATAACTTCCATACTGGGGTTGTAATAATAGTCGAATAATACTTATCCCCGTGACAAGTTTTTTTGTATCATCCTTACAGCTTCTCATTGACTTCAATTTCCTTTTTTACGATTAATCTGGGTTTCCTTGTCATTGACTTTAGTTTACTTTTCATCTGATTCATCTTGACTAAAATTAAAAAAAATTATAATTACTTTTTTTATTTTAATTTTTTTAAAAATAAGGCTTGACTATGCATCCATTCTCTTCTTTAAACCATATTGTTTTTAGTAGTCCGTGGATTTTCCTTTCTAACATCCTAGTTTTAAATTTATATGTTCTAGGGTTTCTTCTTCTTCTCATAGAATTGCCTATTTTTTCAAATATTTGTACCCATTAATATATCTTAATTCCATTGTAGAGACTTGTTATACTAGTATCAATAGTATTTATTCAAAAATATCTCACAACAATAATATAATATTTTAATGCTTGATCCTAAATAATATTGACGAGACTATATTTGAAAAATTTCGTTCTATATATGTGTACTATAGGCATAATATTTTCATTTTCATAGACCTGTTTCACTTTTAACTTCATATCCAATCCTCATTTATTTAGTATTTTAGTTTTTACAATTTCTATCAACTCAAAAAGTTTTAATTTTAGCTTCATAATATATATAACTAGACAAAACAGATTCAATATTACTAGAAAATATGTGGATAACTTGAACCTTTTTCTTCGGGATAGCCATCAAAATAGTTTTGTGTGGTCATTTATATACATAACCTACATTATCCTAATTTTATTTATTATTTTTAATGTTTTTTTAAACATTAATACATCAATATTATTCCTTATTCAATTATTTATATTTTGAAGAAAAGTTTTCATAACGATCATTAAGTTTTTTCCCTCATTCAAATTTTTTTTACCTTGGATTTTTTTATCTCTTTGGTGGTATTAAAATCATTCTCATACAAGTTACTTCATTTCTTCTATATACACTTGATTTTCTTCTTGAGATGAATTTTTTCTTAATAAATACCTCATGTTCAAATCCTAGAATGTAATCACTACATGTTTCTACATCTTCCTTCTCAATACTTTATGAAGTGGTCACATGGTTTTTTTCAAGATTTTTTAATGTTTTCGTATTTTGAGAGGTTCCACTATCATCTAATTCACTTTATTATAATGAGCCTGTAATTGTTTCCAAACTCAAAAAAGTATCATAGGATTTCTTCAAATAATGTTTCCTCATTATTTTCTCACGATTTCTTTATTTTTTTTAAATTTTTCCTATAAGATACTCGACTTCTTGAGGTTTCTTCACTATTTTAATTTAACACATAAAACTAAATTTCTTCTATGGTTAGTTTTTAAAAAAATTACCAGAACCTTTATTCCTAAAACACCTTGATGGGTTTATTCCTCAAAATTTTCATTCATCCTTCTTGAACATATTTTTCATAAGATCAATTAATCTCTTATATTCTTTATAATCTTTTTCACTTTTAAATTTTCTGGAGACAATATATTCTTGATCTATGAATTTACATCTTTTAGTATCCCTAAAGGCCATTTATTCCTTTGTTTTCATCCTAGAATTTTAGATACTCATATTTTAGTATAATAGTATGTTTTGTAGTTCATCCAGAGATAGATCTAGAATTTCATAAAGAGATGATATCATTAGTATAAACCTATCAAGTAAATTCCTCTTCAACTTCTTTAAAATAGGTGATTCCTCCAAACCATGGATTATTAAATCATGACATTATCCTCATACATAATCTCAAAATTTTCACACATCTCCTTGTTAGTTTTATCTCTTATTAACTTGGTGAAAACATAATCAGATAGAGATGAAAGGATCGAATTTCATGCTTTACCCTCAACATCAAGAGTTCTATTTTTAGTATAAGTCCCGGGATCATATTTTCTATGTGGATTAAAAGACACCATGACAACATCACTACCCTCAAAACCTTTTTTAAATAAATATGCAAGAATTTAATTCTTCCCTCTATGAAAAAAAATCTATAAAAATAGGTATGTATCTATTATTCATAGGATTGAGGTTCTTCATGATAATACTTTTATATGGATCATATATGTCATAGGGTATCCTAGTTATCTCTAATACCACTTAAAGTGAAAAGATCCAATGAGACCATTGAGAGTGGGAGAGGTGAATTTGTGACACCTTTTCTTCTAATAAACATGGTAATATTAATTAAAACACTATTATTAATTATGATCTTTATCCAATATTATATTTACCAATCAACTTTACTAAAATATATATAAAGTAAAATGAATAATATATAGTGATTTAAAAGGATTTTCCTTGAAATCCTACTCTTTACATAAATTAGTTATACAACTTGACAATATATTATTTTACTATTTTTTCATGTCGTTAGGATGGAATAATATCACACCATGATTACATGAAATCCAGTAACATGATCCATTAACCAAATAGAGGGTGAAACTCCTCCTCCTTCTTATTTGACAAATATTGTTTCCAGAATGTAGTCAGACTCTCCAGCTTTGATACACAAAAGTTCTATATTGTTCTTTGGTATTGATTTTTCCTTCAATTCTCTATTAAATTTCACTCAATTCTCTATTATTTTCTTTTGAAAATTGTTCCCATTCAGATCACTCAACATTTTTCCTCTTCATTTCTATTCCCATGAACATAATATACCCACCTCATATGTATTTTATCTCATCTCACAAATATCAATTTTCAACAAAGTTTTTCTCATCCAAAGAAATGCAAGGGTCACCATATGTTTTAAAAATTCATACTTATACACCTTATGTGAGTTATGGACTTGTGTTTATTAATAGGATTTTCAGGGTTTTTCTGTGTATTTCAGTTGTAGGATTTTTATGTGAAAATTTCTATGTTCAAATGAGGAGGGATTGTCTCTTCTAGAAAAAAAATTGAATGATTCTAATTTTCACTCAAGTATGCTATCCTTCTCACTAACCATAGTATAAATTTAGCTCCATCATCATGAAAACTCTAATAATGTTCAAATACCTCAGAATTTTAGTAGTAAAAATTTCAATCTTATCAATCATGATTTTTCTTAAAAGCTCCATAAAAGGCAAAAAATTTCTTCCTACATTAGAAGCTCTATAAAATACATATATTCTCTTATCATGAAAGCTCTAGAAAGACACAAATTTCAATAGAATAATTTTTTTCCACAAAAAACACAAAATTTGTAAATTAAATTTTCCACCCAAAGTTACACAAAATGAGGTAGCACACCACAAGATAGTTTCCCCCCACACTAATTTTCAAATGGATAATGCAATTTCACTTTATGAGTAGCTTGGAAAGGTAATATTGGATTATAATGTGATAAACTAATCGGATGTTCAAGGATTCTAAAGGCTACATGGATTAAATTTACATGGTAGGCTAGAATGAAAGGGATTATCTTGAAAAATAGGGATTTAAAACAAAAAAAATGAATCAATTATCTAATACACAGGTACCCCAAATCCTCATATTTTTAATGGAATAAATAAAATTCTTTTTAAAATAAGCATGGTTGGGTTCCCTCAAGAAGAGAGGTGAATGAAAAGAATATGAAAAAATGATTCAAAAGTCTCATGAGAAGGTGATTTCAAATATAAAGATAGTGAGATGTGGAATGGGGTTCAAAAATAAAAGTACTTTTTATATAATTACATAAGAATAGAACTTGAAACAATGTTTTTTATATTATTCATTTATGTTAAATTTCATGGAAGAAACTAGTTAACCCATTGACATGGCTTTCAAAAATTGAAATGATAATATTTTTAGATCAAAAGTTTCAAAACAACACCAATAAAATGAAAAAGAAACACAAAAAAATTTAAAAGAACATTTTCATTAAAAACAAACAATAAATAACAATCCTCAACTACAAATTTTCCCTCCCCTATATTAAATTATGTAGTTTCCTCAATGAATTCAAATGGGATTATCATGTAATAAGATTTTCAAATGAATCAAAATGGTAAGATAATAGGAAGGATAATTATAACCTGATTAATTTTATTGATAGATAGGCTAGAGGAGTGTGATCTCCTCCACTAGATTTTATGGAATAGTCCCATGAAATTTCATCAGCCTGTGTCCATTAACATTGAATGACTTTTACTCTCCTACCTTCACAATCTTCATAGCACCAAAAGGATAAAAATTAGTAACTATAAATAGAACCTCCCATATGAAATGAAGATTATGTGGCCTTAGCTTGATTATTGAGTTGAATAACAATAATTTTCCTCCAGAATGAAGGTATTTTGGTTCGATCAACTTATCATGTTCCACTCTTGTTCTCTCTTTGTAAATCCTTGAATTTTCAAAATCTTCCCTTATAATTTCTAACAACTACTATAATTGAACCTTTATCTCTTTCTCAGTACTTTAAAGATCCAAATTTATCTTCCTAACAACCCAATACACCTTATTCTCCAATTCCATAGGTAGGTGACCACAGTTCCCATAAATCAGCATATAGATACTCATTCCAATAGGACTTTTGTTAAATGTTCTGTAATACCATAATGCATCTTCTATCTTTTTCCTCCAATCCATCCTGTTTGATTTAATAGTATTCTACAAAATTCATTTGATTTCTCTGTTGGACACTTCAACTTGACCACTTTTATATGGGTGATAGGGAGTTGAATTTTTATGATACACCCATTACTTCTTCAGCAAAGCCTCCATTATCTAATTAAAAAAGTGAGTACCTTCATCACTGATGATAGATCTATCTAATGACCCAACATTGATGTACATGGAAATTACATTAATTTTTTAGAATACTTAATACATTACACTAATAGATTCTAAAATATTGTATTAGTTTAGTTTCTTTGGAAACATGGAACCAAATATTCTAACTTGGTGAATGATCATCAAAATATCCCATAATGATCTTCCACTTTTGTTTTCCTACATAAAAACTTTATTTTTTGTCTTGTAGAAAGGAAAACATAAAAAGAGTGAGCTCAAATTCTCAGTAAGGGGAAACATTGAGAACATAAAATAAACCATAAACATTAAAATATAAAAACATGAACATAAAGTTTAAATTTCAAAGTCTTGAATCATGAAATGAATCTTGGTAGTAAGTAAAGAATATATCATAAAGGAGCATTAAACATGAAAGAAATGAATTGGAATAAAACATGGAATTTTGGAAAAAAAATAAGAACATAATTTGATTTCCATATTAGCCAATTAATTTTTTCCAAGACCATCATATTAAAAAAATTCCATTACTGAATTGGGTTGACTTGTCATTCCAGCCATGTATTATTGAACCAGATTTACTTATCATTCTAGCCCTTTATTTCTGAACCATGTTAAATTATCGTTCTGGTCATGTATATATTAGGAGGTAAAAATATTTGAGATATAGGTCCCACCCATCTCATAATTAAATTATTCTTATGTCTTCCACAAAAACATAAATATATCATCATAGCATAACCCAAGAAATAAAATGGGTTTCTTAAACATATTTCCACTGTAACATAATCCATATATAACATTATTACATAATTAACACACTCAAATCATAGTAATAATATGGATAAAAACATAACTCTATTTAAATATCATCATCCTAGATTGAAAATAATTTTAATAAACCACTTGTACTTGATTCTTGAGAAAAATATCTTTTCTTCTTCAAAAATGTTTTCTTTTTTCAAAATTAAAAGAAATTTAAAATGAAAATAATTTATTTGAAAATAAACTTGAAATGGTGTAGAGTAATCTTCATGGAACTAAGGTTCCATGAAACCGTAAAAATCCATTGAAGTCATATAATTTAAAAACAACATTCACCTCTAACATTTTCCAGGAAAGTCAAAAAGTCTCTAATATGGTAAATAAATTTATATTCCTTCCATAACATATAGTAAAATTAAAAAATGTGTAAAAAAGACTTGAAATATACATAGAAGAATATTAAACATTTTATGAAAACTTTTTTAGAAAACATGGACATGGATGATAAATATATCACAAGTAAATACTTACGTATAAACAATCTCGAATAATAAATGAGATTGAAATATTATCTATTACCTTATATAAGATATGCTTAATATGTATCTAAAACTCATATATAATGAGTTATATATTTTATTAACTTATTCTAGAATCATGGTCACATATTTTGTTATATTATTTTTCGTTTGTTTGTAAAAAGTATTTGTAACTTGTTATTCGGGTTTCGATTACTTCATGATCATATGCATGTTTTGTCAAATAAGTTTTGGTTCTCCTTCTTAATTAATACTAATATAATTATAAAATGATAATAAATACAATATTTATTTATTTTTTACATTTATATAATCATTCTTGATTGTTTATCAGGTATAATGAATCCCATCGCATCGTGGCGATGGTAGAACGTACGTATGAACAAACGATGATATCATTCCCATAATTGTTAAATGATGTTTATTTTCATGGT
Source organism: Viscum album (assembly GCA_963277665.1). Taxonomy (NCBI): domain Eukaryota; kingdom Viridiplantae; phylum Streptophyta; class Magnoliopsida; order Santalales; family Viscaceae; genus Viscum; species Viscum album. The sequence goes on from OY728145.1 coordinate 704,839,484, forward strand.
GTAATCTATGTAATAATAAATATTTTTTTATACTACCAAATATAGTTATTACATCCAATTTTCTTTTTATCCATGTCGGGTTGTGGTGAAAAATAAATTACACCATGACGTAAAGACGGTAAGTCGTACATACGTATGTGTGGTGATTTCGTCATTCTTAGGATGAATAGAAAGTTGAATATGGTTTTTTAATAAATATAATAACATCTAAGTATATAATTTACACTATAATTATTATTTTATAATTAAAAAAATCATTAAGTAGAAGTAGATGTATAATGAGATATGAAAGAATCCATAGAGGAGATTTCCTCTTCTTTGACATGATCTCTTTAGATATCCTCTTAATGGAACTATGGTTGGTCATTTGTGATGACCATCACCTCGAGAATGTAACTTGTGAATTTGATAAGAGAAATGTTCAGGGGACGGATGAACATTAAGGCTTAATGAGTTGTGGAGAAATTTGGTAAGAGGTTCCCTTTTATAATTGAGATGAGGGGCACTTTTAGAATCCTCAGAAATATTAAATTATAATAAATTCGAACCCCACTCAAAAAAAATGTCTCATATGACCATTTCAATTCTCTTCATGATATTTTTCCTTAGGGAATCAATTTTCATAATGCCCGTACATACCACATTTAAAACATTTAACTATTTTTAATGTTATAGAAATACCATTATCCTTGTCCATTGTGTCAATTAAACCTTTTCATTTTCAATTACTGGATTTATGTCATTATTTTCCACACCCAAAGAATCATCCAATTCCTATTAAAAATTCTCCTTGATGCCCCTTCCCACGTTATTTACATGGGTAAAATTCAACATTATTTCCTCTATGATTACCATGAAACTCTATATTTATCATATTATCTAGGACTGAAAACTCACCAAAGTTGAGATGACTTATCATATCATGAGATTGTTGATTATGTATAATAACAATGTTTCTCCTTCTATCTCCCATTTCATTTGGTTACTCATTATTAATATCATTCCATTGTCCATCATATTCTCAATCAACATGAATCCTCATATTTCCAATCATTTTATAAAACCCAAAAAGAATAGTGTGAGAGGAAAACAACATACTAGGAAAAAACATATTCAAGGGGGAGTAAATTAAATTTATAACATATTAGGTTTAATAAAAGGTTATTCGTGATCATTACCTTAATTCTTGTACTCTAACATATAGTTATACTTAACCTAAGGGACATCCCTGGACATACCTTAGAAATATCTCTAGGGATCTCGCTAATGTTTTGGCATCCTAGTTTCCACAGAATGACTAAACCTTCACTCTAATACCAACTATAATTAACCAAGAATGACATACAAGGAAATTACTTTACATTCGCAGAATACATAATACATTAGTCAAATAGATTCACAAAAATCATATTAGTTTAGTGTCTTGGGAAACATGAAACATAATCTTCTAACTTGGTGAAAGATCTTCAACATCTCCCATAAAGATCTCCCTCTTTTGTTTTCATACCTAAAACCTTTATTTATATCCTGGGAAAAAGAAAACATAAAAAGGGTGAGCTCAAATTCTCAATAAGGGAAAATATTGGGAACATAAAACAAACCATAAACATAAAAATATAAAAACATGAACATAAAGTTAAAATATCGAAGTCATGAGTCATGAAATAAATCTTGGTAGTACATAAGGAATAGATCATAAAGGAACATTAAACATGATAAAATAGAATTTCCATAAAACATTGAATTTTTAAAAAAGATAAGCGTATAATATGATTTCCATAGTTCCCAAGGCATTGTTTCCAATACTATCGTAGTGGACAGAATCCATTACTGAACTGGATTTACATGTCATTCTAGTCATGTATTATTAAATGAGATTTACTTTATATTTCAGCCCTGTATTACTGAAATGAATTTATTTATTGTTCTGTTCATTTCTATATCATGAGATACAAATATTTACCCAATGCAATGAAGGAAGATATAGGTCCCACCAATCTCATAGTGAAATCGTTCTTACATGTTCCACAAAAACATAAATTAATCATGATAGAATAACCCCAAAAATAAAATGGGTTTCTTAAACATCATTAAATCATAACATAATCTATATAAAATATCATTCCATCATTAACACACTTAAATCATATTAATAATTGGGATAGAAGCGTAACACTATTTAAAGACCATCGTATTAGATGGAAAATAATTTTGATAAAACACTTGAACATAATTCTTGAGGAAAATATCCATTATTATTCAAAATAGTTTTCTTTCTTCCAAATTATGCACAATTTCAAAATAAATTAATTTAGTTGAAAATAAACATGAAATATTGTAGAGTAAGATTCATGGAAATATGGTGTCAAGAAACCATAAAAACCCATTCATTGTGTATAGGTTAAAAAACATTATCCTTGTACTTTTTCAGGAAAACTAAAACATTAACTCATATGGTAAATAAAAGAAAGATTCATCCCCTACCATATATTATAAGTACAAAATTGTTAAACTTTCAATAAAATTACATATAAAAATAGTAAAACATTTTGAAAACATTTTTTCAAAACATGGTCATGGATGATATATATATCCCCTGTAAATACTTACGTATAAACAATCTCGGATAAAAAATGAGATTGAAAAAGTATCCCTTACCTTAGATCTAATATGATTAATATGTGTCAGAACCCCCTATATAATGACTTAGATAATATTATTAACTTATAACAAAATCATAGTCATCATATATGGTCATATTCCTTTTCATTTGTTTGTAACAATTCATTGTTACTCAATATTCAAGTTTCAAAAGCTTTATGATCGTATGAAAGTTTTGTCAAATAAGTTCTTATTCTACTTCATAGTTCATATTTATATCATTATAAAATTATAATAAATACCATATTTATTCATGCTATACATTTATATAGTTGTTCTTGAGTGGTTATCATGTAGAATGAATCACATCGTATCGCGGAGACGGTAGGCCGAACGTATGCACGATCGACGATACCATTCCCATAATTGTTGAATGGTATTGATTTTTATAGTGTACTCTATTTAAGAATAAATATAATTTTATAATAATCATATATAGTTATTAGACCCATTTTTATACCCATCCAAATACGGTGGTGGTGAAAAATAGATTACACCACATCGTGGAGATGGTAAGTTGAACATACGCATGTGTGGTGATTTCATATTTCTTTGGATGGATAGAAAATTGAATATGATTGTTTCATAATTATAATAAAATAATAGTATATATGTTCTTCTTTAGTTATTATTCTACAATGAAACAACTCATGATGTAAAAGTATATATAGAATGAAATATGAATGAATCGGTAAAGGAGATTACCTCTTCTTTGACATGGCCTCTTTAGATCACCTCTTAAAGGAAATAGGGTTGGTCTTTAAAGAAGACAAGCACATCAAGAATGTATATAGGGAAGTTTATAATAGAATTGGTCATGGTATGTACGAAAATGAAGGCTTAATTAGTTGTGGAAAATGAGGGAGAATGTTCCCTTTTATAATTTAGGCGAGGGGCACTTTTAGAAACCTCAAAAAATGTATTTATAATAAATCAAACCCCACTAAAAAACATCAAAAATGTCCCAATTTAGAATATGAGAAGATAGTGGGTTGTAATCCCATTAACCAATAAATTTTAGATAATTTTCTATATCCATTCTAACCATATCTTTTAAATTTAACACTTGGTTATTCTATTTCATTTTAACTTGGTAAACAAATATTTCAATATTAAAATGGTAAATTATTTACTTATTTTATATCAATCATATCATAAATTACAAATATATAACATTTTTTACCATATAATAATTATTCAATATTTTTTAAAATGTTTTATTATTTTTAAAGAATTTAATAAAACACTATTTTGATAAACAATCAGTAGTGTCAATTTTGACCCTATTCAATTTAATGATTTTTGAGAAATATAACAATAACACATTAACATGAAACCAACTATTTTATTATATTCTTATGAGTTAAAGGTTATCTATAAAATTCATTGGACATGTTAATTATCCAAAAAATATATTTATTGTAATATTGTTAATAACATTTATTTGATATCTCTATTAATAAAATAATAACTACAATGATTTTGTGTAATTATTTAATATATTTATTTCTAGAGTAAACATTTAAAATAATATAATATAATATATATAAATTTAATATATTTCATGAGAATATATGTAGTATAATTTATTTACTATAAAATAAATCATTAAAAATGTTATTATTAAAAAAGTATGGATGGGACAACATTAAAATTACTTTAAATAAAATAATATAAGGTCATAACCTATTATATAAGGCTCCAAATGGTTAATATCATTACATTTGGATGATTATAGTCAATATATACTTGACAAATAATACTTGGTTATGTTTCTTACACGTTTTTATTGTTATTATGATTTTAACAAAAAAAATGTTACATAGATTTCTCGACAATTAATTAATTTTCACATCATCAAAGAATAATACTTTATGGTAATTATTTATTTTTTAAAAAATAAAAATAAATTATCATTAAATATGTAATTATTTTATATTTTCATGAATTATTTATTTTTGAACATATCATCTAGTTATCCTTATATTTTAATTATTATACTTATAAAATATGTGAGTTTGACATTTTGTCACCTTCATTTGTTTTATTAATATCTATGTCCTTTTCATGGAAAAGTGGTTATTAAATAAATATGTTTCGAACCTAAGATGGTAAGGGTATAATTATATTCATTAAATAAGATTTTCATCGGTTTTTGGATAATTTTATTCTCCTTATCATAATATTTCTTACACTAATTTATCTGATTTAGCTTTAACCATGTTAAATAAAAATTACCATATTTACATTTCATAATATCAAAAAAATTAACCTATTAACATAATTTGGACCCAAAGATTCCAAATATAGAATCCATTTTAAAAAATTCAAAACATAGAGGTTTTATTAATTAATAAAAAATTAATCCCCTCGTCAGAATAAAAAATGGGTTTTTGTTTAAAAGTTAAAACATTGAAAAATATTGAAATGTATTTACATATAAATTCAATGTAAAATTAATGAAAATTACTTAAATTGTATTAAATTATAAAAAAAGTATCCTATTTAAAATTTAAAACCATTAAATATTATAATTTAACTATAAAAATTATTTTTATGAAAAAAATTGTTTTCAATTAAAATTTAACGAACTTTTACTCTTCATCAAAATATAAAAGTTATAAAAAAATATCTTAAATTCATCCAGAGTAAAATTTTATTTCCCTCCTTGAAAGAAGAAGTTTATTTCTTCCAATTGAACTTATAAAAATGTCAAAACTATATTTAAAATGGTTGCACCACCAAAAAGTGGTAATAATAATTTGTTTGGAAAATATTTCTTTTATCTGAAAATATTGAATTTGTTCCCATATAATGTTCTATAAAATACAAAATATGACTGATAATGTTTTATAAAATTTAAATTTTGTTTAATACTATTCATAATGGCTAGTTTCTATCCTGTAAAATGATAATATTTTAATAATATATCATTGTTTAGTGAAACTCGATACTGAGTACAACGCAAGATATCGAGGAAAGAAGCTCCTGCATGTAAAGAAAGTCAAGTAAGTGTTGTGTGTAGTGAAATATCCCTTTGGTGTGGCATATAACATAATCCAATCATTGTTCTTTTATAAATTGAACAAAATCTATACTCCCTGTTGTGTCAAATGAATTCTATCAAATGAAATTGAAATTGTGTGTAACATAAGCCATGAATAGTGTTGCATATATTGTAAGTTAATACAGTGTTTTCTATAAGGCAAGATAATCCTGATGTAGCATATAATACAGGAAAAAAATGATATTAATAAGAATCTATCTCATAAAATCTTGGGGTGTGACAGGTATCTTCTCTAACTTCATGTATTTGAGAAACCGAAATAAGATACCAACACACATATTTTAACAAAGTCATAATGTTTGGCACTCAATGTGGTGTAGTTAATATTTTATCGCAACAGAATTTTTTTTTTTACATCATTAGTTTATTTCATATTACAATGTGCAGTCCTACTCATGTTAATTGTAATGACACAGACCTGAACAACCACCCGGATAGTGCTAAACGGGTCAGGTGTTACTACCTTAGGCGCACCTCCCCGAATGCCAATGGATGCCGACTAGAATCGATGTTCTGATGGGTATAGTAGAGAGGATATACCCTCTTGGAGGATAATAATTTTATTGGTCCATGTAATGATAAATGACATGCAGCAGAAGTAAATGACTCAGCAGACTCGAACCAGACCCACAGAGCGGAAGCATATCCAATATCAATAATGCAACACCCTAAGATTTTATGAGAAATATACATTTTTTTAATTTCTATGTTATACGCAACAACAAAGTAATCTTTAACTACCCACAACACTAGCTTGTCTTGTGTTACACGCAAGAGCAACCTTCCTTGGTAGCTTGCGTTGTACGCAATACCGAGTTTCACTAAACAATGATTAATTATTATAATATAATAAACTAGGTGTTATGAATATTATTAACAAAAATTTGAATTTTATAACATAAAAATTCATCTTACACATTTTCTATAATGAGATACGAAAACAAAATCAATTTTTCAGATAAAAGAAGTATTTTTCAAAAAATGCAGTTTTACGGCCTTTTTGATGGTGCATCCATTTTAAATATACTTTTTGACAAGTTTATAAGTTCAATTTTACAAAATCAATTTTTTCTCTTTAATTAGGATATAAAAATTTACACTGGATAAATTTTTGATAATTTTCTGATGACTTTCGTATTTTGATGAATAATAAAAATACACTAATTTTTTCTATAAAACTACTTTTTTCATCAAGATAACTTATAGAGTTAAATGATAAAATTTAATGGTTTTAAATTATAAATAGAATATATTTTTACCATTTAATATAATTTATATTATTTCCATTAATTTTACATTTAATTCATAGGTAAAAACCTTTCAATCTTTGATAATGTTTTCACTTTTAAAACTTGTTTTCTTAAAAACGGGATTAATTTTAAATTAATTACTGCAACTTCTATGTTTTTAATTTTGAGAAATGGATTCCATATTTAGATTCAATGGGTCCAAATTATGATAATAGGTTTCTTTTTTTTACATTATGAATAGTAACTATGGTATTTTTTATTTACAATAGTTAAAGGTAAATCGGGTAATTAAGGGTAAAAATAAGATTATAAAATCACCCTACCACCTGCCAAAATTCTATTGGATGAATAAAAGTAGACCCATATCACCTAAGTGTAGAAATATATTTGTTTCATGGACTATTGACCATGAAAATGATATAATTACATTTATTTGATGATGGAATTATTTTTATGATGTCCTTCTATCGTAAATGGTTTATGTTTTGATGGCATGATGTTTAAGAATCCCATTTTTATTTCATGGGTTATGCTATGATGTATGATTTATGATTTTATGGAACACTTAAGAATGGTTTCATTATGAGATGGGTGGGACCTATATCTCCCTCCAATGCATTGGGTAAAGATTTATATCTCATGAGATAGACATGGCTGGAACGACAAGTTAATCTGGTTTAGTGATACAGGACTGGAATGAGGAGTTAAATCGGTTCAGTAAGGGAATTTGTCTGCTATGATGGCCTTGGAAATAATAATTTACTGATATGAAATGATTTTCTATGATTATGTGTGTATTCCACAATGTTTCATGTCTTATGTTATGAATATTGGGATTTCATTTCACTACTATGATTTATCCCATGTCATGATATTATGATCTCTTTTAAAGGTTAAGATTTTCAAAATGTTATGTTCTTATGAATATGATATGATTAATATTTTCTTTTTTTTCCTTACTGAGAATTTTAGCTCACCCTTTGTATGTTTTCTTTTCCCCAAGCCAGGAAGAAGGGTATTAAGTAGGGTATTCCAAAAAGGGACTCTAGATATGATGAAATAAATGAGAGACAATGAAGTTGATTTATAAACAAATTGTTTATGCTTATACGTTTATAAAGACACTATACCTATACGTTCCTATCATGGTTTTTTATATGTTGTAATAAGAATGCTTCAATTCTGAAGTAATAACAATTTATGTAAAGTATGGGTCGTTATAGTTGGTATCAAAGGAATGGTATAGTCAACCTTTAGAAACTAGGATTTTAAAGCCTTTGTAAGAACCCTAAGAATTTGTCTAAGCATAGAACATAATATTAGTGTTTTAGAAATGTCCATGAATAACCTATGATACGACATAAATTGTGAATTTTTTTCTTGACTATTGGTTTTCATATTATGATTTGTGTTTCTCACACTATGCTTCTTGGTTTTAGTCAATGGCTAGAACCCGAAGGAACTGTGTTAATGTGGAATGAGATGGTCAATGCAATGATTATCCCCCTGAGCAACCAAACATTATGGGAAATGGAATGAAAAATCTTGTAGCCATGCTCACACAACTTTCTCAAGCAATGAATCATGAAGGACTTCTTAAGGAGAAAAGGAGGGAGCAACATTCTATTGAATCCTTCATGATGAAGCGTCCACCTTCATTCAGTGGTTCTTCTGATCCATTAGAGGATGAAAAATGGATCAGTACCACTAAAAGATATTTTCAGTCCTTCAATGTTCTGAACATGATAAAGACATCTTAGCAGTATATCATTTGGAATGTGAAGCTGATCAATGGTGGAATCTTGTCAATAATACAAGGAAAAGGGATGAAATTGGGTCCATGGAATGGGATGAGTTCAAGAACTTATTTTTCAATAAGTACTTCCCTCGTATTCTTAGAAAAAAGATGGATAAGGATTTTCTTGAACTGAAGCAAAAGGATGATGAATCTATTGATACCTACGAAGCAAATTTTACAAGACTTTTAAGGTACGCTTATGGGATTATTATCCAACCTAAGAGTAAGATTTATTGATTCTTTAGTGGCTTAAAACCAAGTATCTAAAGGTAATTATCTACAAGGGACTTCAATAACTATGAGGAAATTGTTTGATGTTATCTCAAGGTTGAGATGGAGATTGGAGTAACCCATCAGTCATATGGGTTTGATAAGAAGAGGAAAATGGAATTCAAAGGAAAATCTAAAGACCACACTGAAAAGAAGTTGAGTTTTCCCTTATGCTCAAAGTGTGGAAAGAAACATGGAGGGAATTTTCGTAAAGGTAAAAGTAAATGTTTTAAGTGTGTAAAAGAAGGTCATAGGGCAATTGAATTCCGTAGTTATGGGAAAAACATGTCCAATGATGTGAACAAAGAAAAGGCTATACAGAATGCACCTCCTACACTTCAATGTTACAGGTGTAAGGAAATGGTTAATTATGCCAATCAATGACCTAATCCAAGGGTTTTTTATTATGATCGACGTCAACAAACTCTTAAGGCCAAAGGCAAAGCAATTTCATATGCAATTTCTATTGGCGATGTGGAGTACGATAACGAAGTGGTGAAAGGTACAATTATCATCCACTCTAAAGTAGAAAATGTTTTATATGATTCTGGATCCACCCAATCTTTTATTTCTGAAAAATTTTCTGAGGGTATTGCCGTACTACCCCAACGATTAGCTGCTGAGTTAGTTGTGACAACTCCTAATGGCACAACAATCACATCAAAAGTTTACAATTCTTCTCCAATTGAAGTTTGTGGGAAAGTGCTTCCTGCAAATATTGTGATCCTTCCTATACTGGAATTTGATGTGATTCTAGGCATGGATTGGATTTCTTTATATGAAACTCATATCAATTTCCATGGAAGGGAAGTCATATTTCATATTCCTAATCAATATATGATCATCGATCGATGCAAGGATGGACATAACCTTTCAACGGAAATTTCTTCCATCTTATGGGTCTTGATTCAAATAAATGAAGGTTATTTATCTCAAATGGTTGGAGAGAAACTCATGATTAAGAATATTCCCATTGTATGAGAGTTTGATGATGTCTTTATAGTGGAATTTCTAGGTCTTACACCTAATCGTGAAGTTGAGTTTTCTATAGAACTCATACCGGGTTCCATTCCCATTTCAAAGTCACCTTACAGAATGACCCCAATTGAGTTGCAGGAATTGAAGAAGCAACTCCAAGAGAATCTTGATAAGGGATTCATATGCCCTAGTGCATCACCTTGGGGAGAACCTATTAATTTTTTTAAGAAGAAAGATGGATCAATGAGACTTTGTATTGATTATCGAGAACTTTACAAGATCACTATCAAGAAAAAATATACTCTCCCACGCATTGATGTCTTATTTGACCAAGTATGCTGAGCTCAATACTTTTCCAAGATTGATCTTCATTTAGGGTATCATCAATTAAGGGTCAAAAGGGAGGATATACCAAAGATGGATTTTTGTACAAGGTATGGACAGTCTGAATTTATAGTGATTCCATTTGGTCTTACTAATGCCCCTTCTATCTTCATTGATCTAATGAATAGATTCTTTAGAGACTATCTTGGTCAGTTTGTGGTAGTTTTATAGACGATATTCTTGTCTATTAAAAGAGAATGTAAGAACATGAAGATCACTTGAGAATTGTATTAAAGACCCTAAGAAAGGATAATATTTATGCCAAATTTACCAAGTGTGAATTTTGGCTTCAAAAAGTTTTATTTTTGGGTCACATAATCGCAATAGAGGGGATATAAGTGGATCCAGAAAAAACAGAGGTTATCGAAAGATGGTCGAGACCAACAACAGTAACTGAGATACGAAGTTTTCATGGTTTGGATGGATATTGTCGATGTTTTGTGAAATATTTTTGATGATTATCTAATCCACTCACCAGGTTGACTCGAAAAGGAGTTAAGTTCATTTGGATGGAGGAGTGTGAAGAGAATTTCAAGGAGTTAAAAAGAAGGTTATCCAGTGCACCTGTGCTCACCCTGCCTTGTAGTGGATAATGGTTTGTGATCTACAATGATGAATCCATGAAGGGATTGGGGTCTTTTCTCATGAAAAATGATATGGTGATAGCTTATACCTCACGAAAGTTGAAAATCCATGAGCAAAATTACCCAATTCGTGTTTTGGAGTTAGTTGCGGTAATCTTTCCATTAAAGATTTGAAGGCTTTATCTTTATGGTGAAAGATGTGATATATATACTGATAATAAAAGTTTAAAGTATATTTTCACACAAAATGTGTTGAATATGTGCCAAAGAATATGGTTGGAGCTGATTAAGGATTACGACTGCTCCATACATTACCACCCTGGGAAAGCAAACATGGTGGCAGACGCATTAAGTCGACAAGACCATGCTAACTTATCCATGATGAGGATCACAAAAGATCCAATATTTATGGAATAACAAAGGATGGATCTTGGAATTATAATTCAAGGGGAAAAATATTATCTTTATCAAATTAATGTTCAACCATCTATACCGGTGAAGATTAAAGAGACACAGAAAGAAGATGTAGAGTTACAAAAGAAGGTGAGAAATGTTCCTGAATTCCACATTGATTGTGATGAAATAATAAGGTTTAGGAATTGGGTTTGTGTTCCTCCCATACCATAATTAAAGAAGGAAATATTGGATGAGGCTCATAGTTCTTCATTCTATATTCACCCTGGAAGCATGAAGATGTATAGGGACCTGATAGAGTAATTCTGGTGGGATGACATGAAAGGAGATGTTGCTGAATATGTCTCTCGATGCTTGGTTTGATAGCAAGTTAAAGCTGAGCGACAGAAGTATAAAGGTATGTTACAACCATTACCCATGCCAGAATGGAAATGGGACAACATCACTATGGACTTTGTCATTGGACTTCCAAAAACATCCAAAGGCAATAATGTTATCTGGGTTATAGTTGAACGTCTTACGAAGTCGGCACATTTCATTTCTATTAGAGAGGATTTCTCTCTTGATCAGCTTTCCAATATATATGTAAAGGATGTTGTAAGAATGCATGGAGTACCACTTTACATTATATCTGATCGGGATCCGAGGTTTACCTCAAAGTTTTGGTGAAGTCTTCAGCATACTCTAGATAAAGAGTCGAGTTTTAGAACTGCTTATCATCCTCAGATAGACGGTCAGTCTAAGAGGACAATTCAAACACTAGAAGACATGTTGAGAGCTTGCTCTATGGATTTAAAAGGTGGTTGGGATCAACACCATCCTTTGGTGGAATTTTCTTATAATAATAGATTTCACTCTAGTATTCAGATGGCTCCTTATGAAGCTCTTTATGGAAGGAAATGTAGAACTCCAACTTGCGGGGATGAAATTGGGGAAAGAAAGATATTAGGACCTGATATTGTTGATGAGATGGCAGAAAAGGTCATATATATTCAATAACACATAAGAGCAGCTCATATTCGACAAAAACGTTATGCCAACAATTGAAGAAAAGACCTAGAGTTTGAAGTGGGTGATAAAGTGTTCTTAGGAATATCTCCTTGGAAGAGAGTAATGAGATTTGGAAATAAGGGAAAGCTGAACCCTTGGTATATCGGTCCTTTAGAAATACTAGATCGTGTTGGTAAGTTACCTTACTGATTGGAACTTCCACCAAATCTCTTTCAAGTTCATGATGTTTTCCATGTATCTCTCCTGAGAAAGTACATTCCTGATCCTTCACATGTACTAAACTCAGAAGTTATACCGTCGGAGCAAGATCCTTCTTACGAAGAACAACCGATAGAGATTCTGGATCATGGTGAAAATGTTCTACGAAACAATACCACTCTCTTGGTTAAAGTTTTATTGAGTAACCACCAATTAGAATAAGCTACATGAGAACTTGAGGATATGATGAGGGAGAGGTATCCTCATCTGTTTGTTACGAAGGGATGAATTTCGAGGAAAAATTTAATTTTAAGGGGGGTAGAATGTAACACCCTAAGATTTTATGAGATTTTTTTAATTTCTTATGTTATATGCAACACCAAGGGAATCTTTCACTACACACAACGATGGCTTGTCTTGCGTTAGACGCAAGAGAAACCTTCCTCGATAGCTTGTGTTGTACGCAATACCTAGTTTCACTAAACAATGATATATTATTATAATATTATAAACTAGACGTTATGAATAGTATTAACTAAATTTTTAATTTTATAACATTATAAATCATCTTACACATTTTCTATAATGAGATATGAAAACAAAATCAATTTTTCGGATAAAAGAAGTATTTTTCAAAAAATGCAGTGTTACCACCTTTTTGATGGCGCACCCATTTTAAATATAATTTTTTATAAGTTTATAAGTTCAATTTTAAAAAATAAAAATATTATTTTGAATCCGGATATAAAAATTTACAATGGATAAATTTTTGATACTTTTCTGATGACTTTCATATTTTGATGAATAGTAAAAATACGCTAATTATTTCTTAAAGACAACATTTTTCATCAAGATAATTTATATGGTTAAATGATAACATTTAATGGTTTTAAAGTATAAATAGAATATATTTTTACCATTTAATATAATTTATATAATTTCCATTAATTTTACATTGAATTCATAGGTAAAAACATTTCAATCTTTGACAATGTTTTAAATTTTAAAACTCATTTTCTTAACTACAAGATGAATTTTAAATTAATTACTACAACTTATGTGTTTTGAATTTTGAGAAATGGATTCCATATTTGGATTCAGTGTGTCCAAATTATGATAATAGGTTACTTTTATTTTTTTGACATTATGAATAGTAACTATGGTAATTTTTATTTACTACAGTTATTGGTAAATCGGGTATTTAAGGGTAAAAATAATATTATAAAATTACCCTAATACCTGAGAAAATTCCTTTGTATGAATAATGGTAAACCCATATCACTTAAGGGTCTAAATAAATTTTTTTCATGGACTATTGGCCATGAAAATGATATAATAATAAATAAAACCAAAGAAAGTGACAATATGTCACTCTCTTATATCTTATAAGTGTAATAATTTTAATTTAGTTATAAACTTCATAAAACATCGAACATTAATAGTCTCCAAAAATATTATAAAATTTTCTACATCATGTGAATTTATTTAGAATTTTTAGGGATTATATAATTATCATTAATGATGACACAATAGTGATATTGAAATTATTTAATTGATTGAAATATCAAATAAATGGTTTTAAAAATATTAAAATAAATATTATATGAACTATTTAATGTGATCCACTAAATTTATATATGAATATGACATGTTATGAGTATATTAAATATTTTTGGTTCGAATATATCCTCTTTGTGGATTTTATTTAAATTAAAATAATTGAATATTGTCAAAATTGACACTATTGTTATTTTATTAAAATAACATATTATAAAATTGTTTAAAAATCACAAAAATATTTATAAATTGTAAATTTAAATTCAAATGGTCTAAAATGTCATAAATTATCCAATAATGGAAAACTCAAAACACATAAGTAATTATTTATAATAATTTCAAATTTATAATATTATTACAGCAAATAAAATTAAATAGATTAAATAAGGATAAAACAATTTGATAAGGTTTAAAATAAATTCCCAACATTTCTAAATTTTATTGGTAGATGATATTACAACCCTATCTCATCTGATATTCTAATTACGTCATTTTTGGAGGTTTTTAAGTGGGTTTTGAATTTATTATAAATTAATATTTCTTATGTTTCAAAAGGTGCCCGTATCATCCCTTATAAAAGGGAACCTCCTCCCTATCCTCCTAACTCCACATTGAGCCTTCAATATCATCCAACCCATACCAATGATTCTTGTCCACTTCTCTAGAAACATACTAGATTTTATGGTCTTCTTCAAAGACCATCTTTAGTTCCCTAAGAGGAGATTTAGAAGAGGCGCGTCGAAGAAGATGTAATATCCTTTACCGATCCATTCAAATTTATTTCTTATTCTATTTATTCTTCATTATTTTTTTCATCATAAATTAATAGCATCAATAAAACTCATATACTGATATGTTATTATAAATATGAAACAACCCTATTTCACCTTATATCCATCCTATAGAAAACGAAATCACCGCGCGTGCATATATATGGAATATACCGTCCCCACACCGTGGTGTAATCTGTTTCCCACCACCACCTTACATGGATGGGTATAATTGTGTAATGAATAACTATATATTATTATTATAACATGATAATAATTCTGAGATATTCTATCACCCACTCCAATACCATTCAATAACTATGGGAATGATATCGTCGCTCGTGGGCATTTATTGCTTACCATCTCCATGATGCGATGTGATCCGTTCTACATGATCTTCATTAAACCATGATTATATAAAAGAATTTAATGAATGAATATTATATATATTATACTACTACCATTCTGTAAATTATGTAGCCATAACCTAAAATAGGAATGAGAATTTATTCGACAAAACATGCATAAGAACATAAAGCAATGAACACCCGAATAACAAGTAGCAATGACATATTACAAATAAGAAGATAAGAATATGACTATATATGATATCATACAAATGAGTATGATTCTGGTATAAATCAATGAGATTATTTATATCATTATACATGAGGTTCAAATATGTACAAAGCATATCAGGCCTAAGGTAAGGGAAAATCTCGCAATATCATTTTTATCCGAGATTGTTTATACTTCATAATTTAATGGGGCATATTTATCATCTAAATCCATATTTCTTCAATATGTCATATTATTTATATCCTCTTAAAATAGTTTAAATCAAATTTTACCCTTTGGTGAATATTTAGAAAAAGATATGAAAGGAATCTTTTGTTATTTTCAGTACGAGACACTTTTTGACTTTCCCTGCCAGAGTACGAGAAGAATGTTTTTTTACTTATACGGCATGAATGTATTTTTTTTATGATTTCATAGAACATTATTTCCATGAATATTCCTTTAAAAGTTTTCATGTTTATTAAATTCTTTTAATTTAAAGTTGTATTACATGTTGAGAAAGGAAAAATATTTTAGAAGTAGAAAGGATATTTTCTTCAAGAATAGAGTTCACGTGTTTTATCAAAATTATTTTCCATCTAAGATAATATTAAGTTCTATTTATATCCATATAATTACATTTATTTTATGATGGAATTATTTTTATGAAGTCCTTCTATATTATTTGGATTATGTTATGATGGAATGATGTTTAATAATCCCATTTTTATTACATGGGTTATGATATGATGTATGATTTATGATTTTGTGGCACACATAAGAATGGTTTCATTATGATATGGGTGGGACCTATATCTCCCTCCAATGCATTGGGTAAAGATTTATATCTTATGAGATAGACATGGCTTGAATGACAAGTTAATCTGGTTCAGTGATATAGGACTGGAATGAGGAGTGAACTCGGTTCAGTAATGGACTTTGTCTGCTATGATGGTCTTGGAAATAAGTCTTGACTAATATGAAATGATTTTCTATGATTATGTGTGTATGCCACAAAGTTTCATGTCTTATGTTATGAATATTGAGATTTCATTTCACTGCTATGATTTATCCCATGTCATTATATTATGATCTCTTTTGCAGGATAGTATTTTCAAAATGTTATGTTCTTATGAATATGATATGATTGATATTTCCTTTTTTTACCTTACTGAGAATTTGAGTTCACCCATTGTATGTTTTCTTTTCCCTAGGTCATAAAGAAGGGTATTAAGTAGGATATTTCAAAAAGGGACTCTAGATATGATGAAATAAACAGGGGACAATGAAGTTGATTTATGAACCAGTTGTTTATGCTTCCCAGTTTCTAAAGACATTATACCTATACGGTCATATCATGGTTTTGGTATATGTTGTAGTAAGAATGCTTAAATTCTGAAGTAATAACAATGTATGTAAAGTATGGGTCTTTATAAATAAACAGTGGAAGAAATATATAAACAAGATTTTAGAAAATTAAACACAACATCATGATGAACCACTAGAAGAAACTATTAAACAACCAAGCATACATCCATGGAAGGTTAGTAAAAAAAGCACCAATTTCTAACCAAAAGTAGCTACAATAAACAAGGTAAAATACTGATATTGGAATGAAATAAAAACAAATTAAACTTCAGCTAGGCTAGACCTCAAGGTCCATACCATCTCCAAACGATAGCTGATGCAGTCCAACTCCTGATTCCGGTCTCCTTCCAGCACGTAAATCCATAAAGTCTACACACATTCCAAAGGGCCCATGGAGGGTGTGAGACGAATGTCAGTTAGATACCACCCAATGGTGTGAGCCTAATATAAGTGTTTTAAAAGGCATGTAGATATGAAAAAAATAGTAAATATTTTGATACACAAATAAACATAAAATCCACTAGTGCTCAGCAGCTACCAGGAAGTGTCAACTGCTTCAGCCAATGATGGAATCTTTATCATGAAACCTGGCACCATGTGCCACCTCACACCTCATGTCTCAAGTACAAACATCCTGAAGGCACCCCCAAACAGTATTAACCAGGAGGAACGATGATGTATACCCTCAAATAAGTAACCAGTGGGACAGTGATGCTATCCCTTAAGTAATGTAACTGGAGGGACAACAATTCCTACCCTCAAATCAAGTAACTGTAGGGGCAGTGATGTCTGCCCTCAAATCACGGCAAGCCTCTACCCGCAATTTGATAGCCTCAATGCTTTCCCCTGAAGGCGCCTCACATTCCACGTGGATTCCAATGGTAATCACCCCCAAACAAATAGTACCTAAACAATAACTAATGGGGGTCTCTACAAACAAGATTGGTCAGAACCATCTCATCACAGAGTCACTCTATGTGCAGACTACATAAAATTCTGGGTGAGCGGTAATCACCAAAGTAGGTTTCCAAGCCACAACCTCTCTGACACATCGTGCCCCTACTACCAAGCCACTCAAGTCTGATGGCCTTTACATCTAAGTAACATAGGCCATGCCCAACCTCATAGTCACACTACCTCAAGACAACGTCCATGATGCCCAATATCGTGGTTAGAACCACCTAATGTAACCTGGTCCAAGCCCAACCTGTGATCAGCATCATTCAAGAATATCCATGCCACACCCAAAACAACCTAAATGTTACAACATATGAAATATCACACATCACATATATATTTAACCAAAAGAAATTATCAAAATATGAAAATAACTAAACAGTTGAATTTTACTAACTATGTGTTGTCCCAGACTAGCACCAAGGTCATGGAAGCATCTAATAATTCATATCACGACTTAACTAGTTAAACTCAAAAATTTATCAAATAAAATCAACTTATAACATTTTGGCACCGCTGGCCAAAATTTCCCAAATGAGCAACGACCCCTTGCCCAGCCCCGCTCAAGAGAAAGAAGGAATCATGGAATACCCAAAGGCATCTCCTCGGTCAAATAAACAATTTAATATTCATTGGTAGGTAAAATATGGTCATGCTCAAAATACCCAAGTACGCGCTAAAAGACAAACCACATAAATGACTAAGAAAACACAACAAGAGGTATGCACCACCTACCTGAGACTCATAGATGTAGCCACATCCGATATCGAGCTCCATTTCAAAGCCAATATTTGTAGATCTACATTCCCGTCAAATCTCGGAAATTACACTCGGATGGAAACTGTGACGTGTGAGGAAAAGGATCAAGAACTGAATAGGGTTTGCATGCTTATCCTTGCTATTGTGATCCTGAAGCCACTAACGGGTTGTAGAACAGACTTCAGTTGAAGATTCTAGGCCATGATATATAATTTCGGTTTTCGGAACAGGTGTGTTCTGGAGTTGGGGAAGAAGAAGGCTTTTCCTGAAATCAGACACGATTCTCTTAAATTTATGAAAATAAAAATAAAAGTACATGTCATGTATTAAATACTACACTCCATGTAGTAGCCTTGTTCATAATCTGACTTAAGCGAAGGTATCCCCATATCTTGGATGAGCCACACAGGTCGACACATTACTTGAAATCAGCTTGTACCTAAAAAGGAGGATAAATGGCGTGTCGAGCAACGCTACATGCCATGTAGTATGGTCAGCACATGACATTTACTCGGTGAGCACACGATCGGTACATGCCTAACCCATACACGATGTGTAATTTGTAGTACACAGCGTGTAGCCTGGAAATTTCTAGAACTTCCCATATTTTCCCAGTTTTCTCAGAAACAAGTCAAAATTTCAAATATGGTTGAGATTTTGAACCGTTATAGAAACTCGGGTTCTTACAATCTCCCCACCTAAACATAGCCCATCCCCGATCAATCAAACAAAACCCAGAGATGTAACTGAACATACCACTCGGATCAGAATAACCTGGACTCCCCCAATCTCAAAGATTATGGATAAATTCCTCAAGGGGATCCCCACCTTAGGATTTTCATAACTCAATCTCAACCTGAAAAAACTCAAATAAAACAATGTATCACTACCCTGTTTATGGCCTCATGATCCTTTCATGATGCATCGTCACTCTTGAACCTCATGGTTTCTTCTGTGTCACCTCTGACGCCCAAACGTATCCTACACTACATTAGTGTCTGCATCCAAGAGGTTCTTTATCCCATGGATGCTCAGAACGAACCTGGTACCTAACACCTCAAGTAACCCACATCCTCGATTCCCTGATTCCCACAACACCTCATTTAACCTACATTCTCAATGATCATGATGCTACACATCACACACACGCACACATAGATATATATATATATATAAGAATATCACACACCCTATATGGCGCTAATCCCACTGAACATTATCTAGTAAGTCTATATAAATCATGTGTACCTCATGAACTCAAAGAAAACATTCCCCAAAATGCCATGATAGAAAAAGTAAAAACAAAACCGGTCATCGACACATCCACGGTGTACCTCTAACTCGTTTCAGCTCACCATCATGCTCAGCCTCTAGTAGCTCCATGGCATGCACCTGGCTTAAAGTACGACTGTCATATGCCAGAGTTCCCTGTGGTGCTGCTCTCATCACCTGCCACTGAACCCTCAGTTGGGTGTAACTGTCTCTGCCATGTCCTCCACATGCAGCTGAAACTCGGATACCCTCTCCTGATAATGAACCTGAACCAACTCCATATGCCATGGTTTGGCCAAGTCCCTGACTGCTAGCTGTCTGAGAATGCTTCCTGTAGAACCTCTCCAGATGCATGACCTTTCCACATGCTTGAAACTCTTTTGGAGGCCAATCTCACTGATTTCGAACACTCCCTGGTTATCCACACTAAAAACAAACCACTGAAGAACAACTACATGGTGGTCTAGCTGAGTCCTTGGAAAGACTACCCTACTGAAACTCATCATGTCCTAGCTTCCTGGTATCTAAACCATCACCTAAAGTCATCGCCCAACCAACCTAGGGCCAATCCCTCTGGTTAACCTCTGCTATGAGCGCCTGTTTCACTACCTCTAAGAAAGAACCCATCATGAATATATTCACCTGGATCTGAATGGCATGTCGTAATTCATCCTCAATGCACCTCACCCTTTCCGTGTAATCGCTTACCAAACCAGGTGCAAAATGAGACAGCTCAGTGAATGTAGTGGCATAGTCCATGACAGACATATCTCCCTGCTAAAGGCTCAAGAACTCCCGAGCTCTCTCTGCCCTCAGTGTCTCTAGGTAAAAGTGCTCGAATAACCTATCCTTGAAGCCTTTCTAGGCTAAAATTTCATGTTTGATAGCCTGAACCTGCACATCCCTCCAACGCTTTTCCAGTCCTTACAATATGTACATCACTAGCTTAACCCTCCGCCCTTGAGGAATCTCGATCTACACAATGATCATATTCATTCTCTCTTTCCAGTTCTCAACTGCCTAAGGACCACCCTCAACCTAAAAAACTAGTGGGTGTTGCGACTGAAACTCCGACATCAGATACTCTATAGATGGCTCTATACCCTGCACCCTCTATCGATCCCCTGAAAGATGCTTCCCAGGCTAGCTCGGAGTTGCTCGTCGAGCCACGGTTCAAATGCTGCCAAACCTGGATGCTGCCCTTTCTACAATGGATCCCGAACGTGATCATGTCCCTAATAATGTACCTACGACTCATGCTCTGGCTTCACCGAATCTAGAACCTAATCCTGCACATGCAGCACTGTATCATCACACACCTGATGGTCCATCCCGACGTATAAGAGGAACCCGTTGAATACCATAAATGGTCAGACAACCCATATATATAACAATATATTTATAACGCAGATAAGGAAATCTGTAAAAGGTAGTTCATAAAAACTACACTTACTCTCCCCCAGCACAACCCATTCCCATGACATCCTGGCCTCAGGGCCTCCATACCCTCCCTCAGGAGTGCCATGTATTAAAATTACCACGGGCCATGCCCGTCCTAACAACAAACATTGCCTCAAACTAATGACCCAATCGTCCAATCCTGGGGACCAAAATCTCCTCAACCATAGTACCACCCTACTCACACAAGGTGTAGACCCAAATTCCTTGCCACATCCAATTATAAAAATATATAAATCATGGAATAACACATTACAATAAACAATTAATTTTATCACGAATTTCACCTATCACATTTTTAAATCATTAAAAGAATGGAATTTTATATATTTCACATGGTATTATCACTTCAAAAAGCATATATGCAGTTAGGAAATTGAACTACCCTAAAAAATGTGCCTACCAAAAGCCAAGAAAAAAAGCCTTGCCATACCGGGCCGAAGTTCAATTCTCCCTTGCAGAACTGGGTCAAGGGTCACATATCACAATCAATAACATCACACACCAAGTGAACCACCTATGTGGAAATCATATAAACTGTAATCTGAGAAATAGAAAAACATAAATTCCCAGCCAAGTCAACTTGGTACTTCCATCGTACATGGGGCTATAGGCAACCGTGCACAAGCTAGAAACCAAGTTCCAGAAACAACCTATCTCCATTATACCATATCACAAATATTAAATCCAGAAAAAAAAATAGAAGTCTCAATATCATTAGTAGACATCAATAAACCGCTACTAAATCCATGTCAAGAACTCCTTTGGTACCACTTTGAAACAACCCAGACCAGAACCACCACCCGAATAGTGCTAAACGGGTCGGGTGTTAGTACCTTAGCCACACCTCCTCGAATGCCAATGGAATCAGACTAGAAGAGAGGGTTTGATGTGTATAGTGGTGAGGCTATACCCTCTCAGAGGATAATAATGGTACTGGTCTAAGTAATGATAAATGACATGTAGCAGAAGTAAATGACTCGACGGACTCAAACCAAATCCGTAGAGTGGAAGCATATTCAATATCAATAAACAACGAAAGCAATATATAAACGAGTACAATGGAAAGTAAACATAATAGCATGTTGAACCACTTGTAGAAACAACTAAAAAACTAGATATACATCCACGGCAGGTCAGTAATCAAATGGTCACCAATGGATAACCAATGGTAGCTACAATAAACAAGGTAACATGCTAATTCACGGCAAAAAGAAAAATGCATTAAACTCTATCTAGGAAAGACCTCAAGGTCCATACCATCTCCAAGTGCCAACTAATGCAAAACATCTCATGAGGATATTCTCATTCTTGCACGTAAATCCATAAAGATTACATGCATCCTGAAGGGCCCGTGTAGGGTGTGAGATGAATCTCAGTAGGATACCACACAATAGTGTGTACCTAATATTAGTGTTTAAGAAGGAATGCAGTTATGAAGAAAAAACAGTAAACAGTACAATGAACAAATAAACATAAACTCCACTGGTGCTCAGCAGCCACCATGAAGTGTCACCTACTTTGGCTAACACTAGAATCTCTGTCATGCAACCCGACACCATGTACCACCTGACAATGATGTCTGTCCTCAAATCATGTAATCGGAGGGATAATGATGACTACCCTCAAATCAAGTAACTAGAGGGGCATCAATGTCTACCCTCAAATCCCAGTGAGCCTCTGCCCCCATCCTGATAGCCTCAATTCTATCCCCTGAATGTTCCTTTCCTTCCAAGTGGAATCCTACAGAAAGCACCCCCAAACCAATAGTACCAAAACCGAAACTAACTAGGGCCTCTACCCACACGAGTGGTCAAAACCACCTCGTCAAGGAGTCTCTCTATGTGCACACTACTTAATGTTCTGGGTGAGCGGTAGTCACCCAAGTATGTTCCCAAGACACAACCTCTCTGACGCCCCATGCCCCTGTAACCATGCCACCCAAGTCTGATGGACTTTCCACCCAAGTAACCTGGGTCATACCCAACCTGACAGTCACACTGCCTCAAGCCGAAGTCTATGACACCCAATCCTGTGGTTAGAACCACCCAATGTAACATGGGCCAATCCCAACCTATGATCATCATCACTTAAGAATACCCAGGCCACACCCAACACAACCTGATGGTTCCAGCATATGAAATATCACACATCACATATATATTTAACCAAAATAATTCTTAAAATAGGAAAACAAATAAACAGTTGAATTGCACTAACATGGTGTTGTCCCATACCAGCACCAAGGTCTTGGAAGCCTCTAATAATTAATATCATGACTTAAATAATTAAACTCATTCATTTAATCAAATAAAATAAACTTATACCATTTTGGCATCCCCAGACAAAATTCCCCAAATGAGAAACGACCCCTCACCCAACCCCACTCAAGAAAAACTGGAATCATGGAATACCCAAAGGTAATCCCTCTGTTAAATAAACAAGTTAATATTCACTGCTAGGTAGAATAAGGTCAAGCTCAAAATACCCAAATATGCGCTAAAATACATTCCACCAAAATGACTATGAAAATACAAAAAGAGTTATGGACCACCTACCTGAGACTCGTAGGTGTAGGCACATCTGATATCGAGCTCCAATTCAAAACAGATCTTCGTAGATCTATACTTCCATCAAATCCCTGAAATTCCACTCAGATCGAAACTGCGATGTGTGAGGGAAAGGATAAAGAAAGGAACAAGGTCTGTCGGTTTAAACTCACTACTGTAATCCCACAGCCACCGATGGATTGAAGAACGAACTCCAGTTGAAGATTCTAGGGCAAGGTATATAATTTGGGTTTTTAGAACGGAACTATTCTGAAGTTGTGAAGGACTTTCCTGAAATTAGACGCGACACTCTTTCAATTAAGATGATAAGAATGAAAGTACATGAAGTGTATTAAGGACTACACAATGTGTAGTAGCCTTGTCTGTACTCCAACTTAAGCAGAGGTTTCCACACAGCTTGGACGCACCACACGGGTCGACACACCACCTCAACTCTACTGGAACACAGAAAGGAGGATACACAGCATGTCGGGAAACACTACACGTCGTTTAGTAGGAAATTCCTACATGGTCATCACACGACATGTACTCAGCGAGCACAGGGCTGTTACACGCCTAACCCATACATGGCATGTACTTTATAGTACATGGTGTGTAGTTTGTAAATTTCAAGAACTTCCCAGATTTTCCATGTTTTCTTAGAAACAAGTCATAAATTCAAATAGGGTTAGGATTTTGACCCATTCTAAAAACCTGGGTTCTAACATTAAAATTATTATTTCATTACAATCTATAATTCTCCATTACTAACTCATTAAAATATATTTAGAGGATAATCATCATTTCACTTCATGTATTAGAAGTATCCAAAATTAATGAATGATAATTAAATGGCTGCCTTTTTATAGCATTTTTATATTATTAACACTATTTTAAGAATACATTAAAAACCAAAAATATGTAATTTCTACATATCGCAAATGAAATAATGCTAGAATTCATTATGATTACTGTATTTTGGTTTATATTAAACTCATTAAATCTCGATGTAATTCCTATCATTTCTCTATGTGGTCATTTGATTAAACCCTCTCACTGAATTTTTAGTAGGTAACATCCATAAAGATCGAAAAATTATATAATATTGATATTTAGGAATCATATTCCTAGTGTTCCACTCACTCAAAATGTATTCATAATTCCATAATTAAAAATCATCCAATATTATGGTGTAAATGAATTATTTTTATACATAAAAATATTTATATATTTATCATCAGTATCTTTTGGAACTTTTCTATAATGGATTTTTGAGATCATCGAGGAAAGAAAATAAAATTATTTAAATTATTTAGTTAGCTATATACCATTAATTCTTTTAGGATATTAACTAGAATTCACATTTAATTTAAATTTGTATAATATTTTATTTGTTTTATATTCACACATAAGCCTAAATATACTTCCACTAGTCCCATAGAAACTATATTATTTCTAAACTATCAGGATTGGATATTGTAGGTTTCTGAAAATTCTGAAAAGGGAAGGAAAATACACCAAAAAGTTATTTAAAGGAGTTGGATGCATGTTTGATTAAAAATTTGAGAAGGAAATTGAAGAAATAAATTTTTCCAAAGGGATTTGGCCCGACCGCGTACCAACTACCAGGAGCATTGGAAAGAGAGCGAAGTAGTTCGTAGTGAATTTCCTCCTGCGAACTGAAGCTACTGTGAACTATTTTCTCTATAGATAATCCAATAGAGGTATGCCCTGTGCACCATCCCTGTGAACGATGTGGATCACAGATAAGGAGAAGACGAAAGTGTACCACAACTCCGAAAACCAAGTTGATCGAGTCTTACGTGGATAGAGATATCTATTCATGTGCTTCCGCAAATGCTGTTGCAATCCCATACATAAAATTTTTTCCAGTACTCTATAAAAGAATAGTCAGGGGAATTGAAGAGATGAGGGAGAAGAGGACCGGAAGAGAGATTTGGGGGCATGGCTGAATAAGTGGCTAAGAACATAAAGGGTGTGGGGGAAATTTCTCTCGCACCCAAAGCAGTTTGCGGATTCCAACACGCGAACAAAACACAGTTTGTGGAAACCATATTTGAAAGATGGTTCACAAACTCCCATATGAAAAAGACGGTTCGCCGATTCCCATATACAGATGATGGTTCTTGGGTGCCCATATACAGAAGACTGTACGATGAACCCCAATGTGGAAGATAGTTCGCTACCATCCTGGACCCCCATGAAAAACAGAGAGTCGCACTATGAACTTTTCAGGTCAGGTCGACAACATTTTCCCTTGCGCCCTTATACCTACCAAACATCCATCCCATAAATACCAAGAGAAGAGACATTCCTCATGCACCTCTTAAAAATTCCTATAACCTCTATCCTATTCCAAGTTAACCCAAAACTCCATAGACAATCACAGCCTGATTTTTTCATAAATTCTAGAACACATCCTTTACATCCATCAAACTATGTGTCTCTAGTGATTCCAGATCCTCATAAATCTCTATGGACATCAGAAGTGGAAGGCCAGTGTCGGGATGACACCTTTGTTTGACTATGTACATCATTCCCCAGTGGTTCTAGATATGAAGCCTACAAGAAGGTCGTCAATCAAAGGAAAATTCTTCCTCGTGGGTTTATTTTCCCATCTCTAAACATATCAATGGATTCCATGCCCTTTATCATTTCTCCTGATCTGAGGATCCCTCAATTCACAATTACTACTTTCCTTCCCTATGATATTCGAGGCATGACCGAACATCACATCATGATTATCCTATAGATAATCGTGGATTTGATAACTAATGGTCCAAAATCTAAGACCCTAAACTATGAGTTAATGTCTTATACATTTACATTAAAAAGTATGGAACTAGTCCAAACCACATGACATTAAACTATGATATCATCATCCAAACTATATGAAATTAAACTGTAGTATACTGGGTGATTTCAGATCATTATAAACATCCCTGACCATCATAAAAGGAATTAAATTGTCCTTAGGACACCTCCGCTTGACAATGCACATCATTCCTCGGTGGATCTGCATATGTTTCCTAATCAACCAAAGGGAAATTCTTCCTCAGGAGTGTCCTTTCCCACTTATATACACCTAAATGGATTACATGCTTCATATTATTTCTGCTGATCCGAGATCCCCCATAATCATGGTTTAAACATTCCATCTCTATCATGTTCAAAGAACTTTGGAATATCCAGACATGATTTCATCTTGATAATCATGGTATCTATAGAAAGTGGTACTCATCACATGACCCTAAACTACAAGTCCCCAAATAATTCTATCCTCATGATGTTAAATTGAGATTCCATTGTCCAAGCTATATGACTTTAAACTATTGTATATCTCATATGGTATTCTGGGGCCCTCCCACTGAGGTAAGTCCCCAATCGTTTGAGTCATGGTCACATGACCTTTAATGTCATCTCACATTAAAGATTTTGTGGCTCTCTTCCCTCGTCCATGGTCTCCCCGACCTCTTCTACCACATGCTCTCCCTCCCCCACCAACAGGGGAGGAGGCATGCGTATTGTTGAATGTTTCACATCCTCTTGTTTCTCACACTGACCATGAATCACATGGGATTAGGGGTTTGTCAATATTACAACATCCACATTATCTAAACTACATGAAATATGATTCCTGATTAAATCAGGATACATAGGATGCCTACTAGAAGGGCCGATCTCAAATGGGTGCCCGTCCAAAAAGGGTGCACCCAATCATGACCCGTCAAATTGGAAGATCCCATGCATAAACCCCACACATTCCGAACTATGTGGGTTCTGATTCCTATCCCGAGTATACGTAGCAATCCCTCCTTGTGGTCATGATCCCAACATCAAGTCACCTTCCTTCCACTAAGATGAAGATAAACACCAGATCACATTATAATATGGATCAAGTCAGCATCACCTCTGTAGCATCATATATATGCATGCTTATGATGATTTTGAAAACCAAGGTTAGCCCGTGGACAGGCACTTTGGGAATGAACCAAGGATTCACGAACATATGAACATGACTTAAATCAATAAGAGAGTCCTGGAACTGGTAATAATCCTCACCTAGAAGTGTGCGGTGAGCCTGACCTCCCATACTCTCGACCAATGGAGTCCTAAAGTGTTACTGGCCAAATCATCAGCCGACGAGCACCTCCCTTTGGAATGAAGTTCCATGAATCATGGATACCAGGGTAGTTGTACATTCTTGGATCCATGATTAAACTCACTGTAGACCATCTGAGGAAGTTAAATCCAAGAAGGTTTGATTCCATGAGTACCTGACCCCCACGCAATCACCAGCTGCGTCAAATAGTTCCCGCAGGGTTATTTCAACTTTTGTTAAAGGATAATGACGTTGAATGGGTCAAAAAAAGGAATGGTAAATTCTATGAGAACCCAACTCTATAGAAAAAAGGGACGGGTAATGATCCAAATCATCCATTTCCACACCACCCATAAACTCTACACCTTAGAGGAATAACAGATACACAAACACCTTTATGTCTAGGAAAAAACTTATTTCCTTCTAGTGGGAATATTTAATCAAAAAAATGTTAATGATTATATCTTATATGGTATTTTATGTGTTAAGAGAATTATTTCTAAAATAAAATATTCCACTAATAGGTGGAAGAATCTCCATACATCACATTTTATCAAATATTGGATAATATTTTTTTCCCATATGAAACAATTTTATCTTTGTTTCCTATTTAATCATGATATAGAGTATAATTAATTATAATGCATGTGTACCATCTCATTTTAATCATGAAAAATAATTGTTAACAAATAACATCTCTTATCATGTAAATTTATTAAGGCATTAGTACACATCCTTTATTTAGATATATATGTTCGTGAAACATTACTTTACCTTCCCAATACCCATAGAAGAAACCTTTGCTATTGTATTTTAATTCCATCTGTAAGGACCACATTTTTTTACCTTGAATTTAAACTCCATTATATTTACAAATACATTTAAGAATAAATTGTATATTATATACCATTCATATCATAATATTTTATTCTATAACATTGTAACCATACAGAGAATTTAAAAAGATTTTCTCAAAACTTACTCAAATATCTCAGATAATTCCATTCTATGGAAATATTTAATACCCTTTTTAATGCATCCTTCGGATAAAAATAATATAGTTTGATAATAATACCATAAATTTATTTTATTAGATTAATTTTTTATCCATTTGAACTATTAATAAAACACAAAAATATGGACATCTCATGCCTGGTACTTCTATTCTAAAACTTTTGAGGAAATTAGGAAACATATAATGAAATAATTCACAGTTTATGAAAATTTATAGTCATGTGATGAATTTTATAGCCTAGATAAGCCTTAATGAAAAAATATTACCCTTCCATGTTTTTAATAAATCCATTCATATTGGTTATATAAAGGAATGTTAAAGTTCCACTATTCATCTTTCATTTCAAAAATTCCTTTGAAACCCTAAATAAAAACATTTATAATTTTTCCAAAAAACTATATCAAATTGTTAAAAAATATTAAAAATAGGTAACCCAAGGTATTATTTATATAAAGGGTAAACGTTTCTATTGTTCATAAGAAATAATCTCAGGCTTCCATACATTTCTAAAAAATTACTTCCATAAATCTTTTCATTTTATGGGATTTATATCAATGTCATGTTTGATGACGAAGATGATTCCATTAAATCTAAAATTTGATATTTTATTAGATGAGTATCATGTTTTAAATTCATTTAATAATGAAATTTATTTAAATACCCTTAATAAATTATAACCCCTTTTAAAAAAAGCATATGCATTAGTGGACTAGGATCCATATTTCACTAAGCTTTGGGTAGATTTAGTGTTTCCACATCACTTTGTAATTTAAGTTTAAAATAAAGTAAATTATATCAGATATTAATCTTATATAGATATTAAAATAGCTCTATACCATGATCTATCATATCCGTTCACTTGACATTATTCATCTAACATTTGAATACAATTAAGGGTTCCTAGATAAATGTCACCCAAATATCACTATAGATGCCAAAAATTAATCTCATTACTGTCACTCATAAATATTAATCCCTTAATATGATAAAAAATGGGCACCCAACTTTTTCATGACCTAACCGGTTGGATGATTGAGGTCATGGTAACTATTTTTTTATATGTAATATTTCATTTCTGATTTTATGGGGATTAAATATCCCTACATTTTCTCCCATGTATCCCCTTAATATATATCAATTCTTGAAATTAGTTTGTTTTTAAATTATTATTCCTTACATTAAATCAGTATGTTTAAACCATATTTATGTGTAACTATTTTAATAAACTCGTTGTACGTGTTACTAAACCAAATTAAAACCATCTATATTTATACATATCCAACTGCATCTAATGTTCGAGGTACACAAATCCCATTCATGTAACGTATCATAATATAATATATTTTCAATCCCTATAATTGTAATCATAGGGTGATAAGTAACAACCACCCAACTTTTTTAGATAGATCCAATGCTTCCGGACGAGTGAGTAGTCTAACCCAAATACCATCTACCCATGGTTCTTTACTCTGGTGATACCTCAATCATAATTCTAAAAATTTATTTGTATAAAATATAATTAACTTCTTATTTAAACTCATAATCTAATGAAATTCAAAATCAAGGTCTAAAAATACTAACTCTATTATCATACCTAGAATGTATCTAATTATATGCTTCTGTGATAATTTATAGAGGTATTTTTACACTTAAAAGTAAATTATACATTAATTTATAATATAAAATACTATATACATATATAAATATACATGAATAAATAAAGAAATAACACTAAATAAATAAAAATTTTATAAATTTATATGTTAGATATACATTTATAATAAATTCATAAATTAATAAATTACCAAAATTATATAATTTTTTTAAAAAAATTACAGAAATTCAATCAATGAATAAATCAAGAAATTAATATTTCGTTATAATATAGATATTTCCTTTGTTCTTTTTCATATATCATTTAATTAAATATAACATACTAAATGAAATATAATCACTTTATATTCCAAATTTGTTATATAAAAATTTTACATATCCAAAATGTCATATATTTAATATAATATAAAAATTTTTTGTTAAAATAATTTTCCCAAGTAAATCCATTAATTTGATCATTTCAAAGTAATAATTTTTAACAATTTATAATTTAACATAAAATAAATAATATTTTTTTATCATTTTTTATATTTAACATATTTATAAATTTTATTTATAATTTATATAAATATGCTTTATATCCAAATTAGAATTCATTCCAAATAAATAAATGTTATTTTATATTAAAAATTAATATCATATACATTTTTTATTAAATTAATAATGAACATTAAATATAAAAATATAAAAATTTATTGGTAATTAATTTATATACACTATTAAATTAAATAATTATCTCATAATACCTTTTACTACAATTTATATATAATTAATAAATTATATAATTCAATTCAATACTAAAAAAATTTAAAAACTAATTTTTCTCATATATCATATTCTCAGAAATTGCAACATCCAAATCTATGATTTGGTTCATAAATAATATAACATCCTTCAACTTATACGTTTTGTCCTACGATATATAAAATAATATTGTCTATCATATTTTATAATATACAATATGTAAATTCATGATATAGTTCCAAAGTTATGTCGTGAGTTACGACGAGCCGAGAAGGTCAATGATAAAATGCTTTGATGCTTAGGAATCGTATCTTTTGATGTACAGTGTATCATAATTATGATGTGATGATCTGTTTTTTTATGAAAATAGGTCATATCAATGATATAATTTTTGACAACTCCCCATATCATACATCACGAAGATGTTAAAACATATTATTTTCAATAGATCACACTCTATGATATCAGATGTAATGTGAAGTTGTATAATCACAAAATATGATATCACATATCAAAATATGATCCACTCTTAAAAATATATATTATTTTATATGATATAAAATAAAATGACAAAAATGTTATCCATTTATCTTTATTTTCAAGATGATTTTGTGAATCAAAAGACATGAAAAATAACTAATAACACTATTGGGTTTCTAAGGATCAAATAACACTTATTACAGTAGTGGAACTCATCAAGGATCTCTAAACCAAAACTTTGTGCTATGAAATCAAAACAATGTATGAACAATAATGAAGAATAAATTGTGTACCATTCACTATAAATAGACAAAAATCCATTATACAACCATATATTGGATGATGATCCATGATAAACTATAACTGGGCTATATCCACCTTAGTGTATCCACTAACTGACTTGAATCACATAATTATTGGTAAGGATTCACTTTCAACTGCAAAATGGTTGTACCTCTAAGGTGTCAAAGAAAGAAAAATAAATATATATTTTAGAGAATCATTATAAGGATTAAATCACTTCTAAAATAATATCATTGGATTCTTCTACCTTCAAATAATCCTTATGGATGATCCCTAAGCAATTATAATTTACTCATATATTTATAAAATATTATTAAGGGTTACAAATGGTTTATTACCCCTCATCCATGCATATAAAATTTAATTTCATTA
The DNA here is from genome assembly GCA_963277665.1 of Viscum album. Taxonomy (NCBI): domain Eukaryota; kingdom Viridiplantae; phylum Streptophyta; class Magnoliopsida; order Santalales; family Viscaceae; genus Viscum; species Viscum album. The sequence goes on from OY728145.1 coordinate 704,871,998, forward strand.
GAGATTATCCCAAAATGTTTCATCATATGAAACATTAATAATAATGATATGTAACAAGGAATAGATTTATCTATAAATACTTAATCCTCAATTTCTAGATTAATAATAAAATATGATTAATATATTTTTCAAATATTATAACATAACTTTATCATTCAATACTATATAACTTTAAAGAAGTGTATTGATGTCTTCAAACTTGTCCTTATGATAAACCCGAAATGGGTAGATGATATACCTTATGTTTTTGAATATTATACCATATAAAACCAAAATATCACACCCATTGATATTGACCAAAATACATCACTTGTATAAAATATTTTGGGATTATATCTATCAATTATGAAAGAAATGGTCGAGTGCAATCATGGGCTGTAAGGAAGAAACTCAAACTTCTGAGGTGGTGCAATGTTGTTTCCTGTCAACCATGTGTTCACTAGATGACAGTTATGTGGGGGTAGATATTAGAGGATATGAGTATCGGGTTCATATCTAAGAAAAAATTAATATGTGGTGGTTTCTAATGACATTCAAATAGTCGATTCATGGAAGGAGAATATCACATCTCCAAAAAAATATTAGGGATTTCAGGAAATGGGGAATTTTTATTTATCATAAATTTCAATAAATTAAAGGCACATAATTAATTAAATTGAGGTTATAGTTAGTGAAACAAAATATATGAAGTGAATGATGTGATCCAAGAAGGAAGGGAGGCTAGAAAACTAACTTTTTAGTATTAAAAATTTTTAATTTATTAAATATTTCATATTTATATTATATATAAATAGGTATATGTTTTTAAATATACATAAATATAAATATACACATGAACCAAGAATGTTATGAAGTGTGGATTGGTGATAATACAAATTACATATTAAAAATAATATGTTTCTAAAACTGTGGTCATAATACACATAATAAAAATATTATTAATTTTAATATTAATTATATATATATAAATTTACAATATATATATATATATATATATTGGTATCTCAATTTAATAAGTAGCATATTTCCCTTGAGTTTTTATTTAAATAAAGTTGGCATTATATTTAAGGCTTGTGAAAATATCTTGGATGGTGTTCTTCGAATTTTAAAAATTATTCACCATGAACGTAAATGAAATTACCTATGAAAGCTATATATTCTAATAAATTTCATGATTGGATCATAACAGAATACTATATTGTAAGAGTTAGTGTCCTAGAACCAAATAATTTGTAGTACCCCCGGTTTCTGGTAAGTAACCCTTGTTTTATGCATTTTAATTGCATAAAGTTTATCGGAGATGTTTGAGGAAAGTTTGGGAGACTTTTATAGTGGAAAAGGGAAAAATGTGGGGACGCACGGGCTGCGCACGGTTTGCCAAACCATGCGGAAGCTGTGTAAGTGGTGGTCTCTTGGACAGAAGAGAGCGCACGATGTGCGCACGGTTTGGGAAAACTGTGCGATGAGGCCATGTATGAAGGATGGCCGAGGCAGAAGCCAATGCACGGTTAGCGCACGGTTTCTCAAACCATGCAGACAAATCGTGCGGTCACTTAAAGTTAGATCCTAAAATTGTGGATCTAACTCGTTTTTCCTTTAATTGCCTTATTTAAAGCCCCTAAGAGGCCATAACATGGGATTAATCACCCTTGAAGGTTAGAAGACTTCTCCTAAGCGTTCCAGAGGCAATTCGAAGGGTTCTCTTGGAAAATTGAAGCCAGAGACTTAAGGTTTGTGATCGGTCTTGATCTTTTCTTAGATCTACTTAGATCTACTTCTACTCTTCTCTCATTTTCTTAGATCTACGCCCGTTATGGGTATATCTAAGGGTGTGGATGCAAAATATGACAAGATTTGGTCTTGGTTGTGGTAGGAGGAGAGATATAAGGAGGATTCTTGGAGTTTTGACCCGGCATTATTGAGTGTTCTTCATCTGTTTCTTGGAATCGCCTTTTTTTAGGTAGGTGGCTTCACTCTTGACTCCTCTTGCTAGAATTAGTTGGATTAGTTTCAAATTTTTTATTTTAATGGTATTGTTTGTGAAAAGCATGGAATAAATCTTCCTTAGTGATGATTTATGGTTTTGATGAAATTGTGAAATCTTGGTGAATTGTTGTGCAATGTGATTTGGCTATTTGAATTTAAAATGTTGATTTTAAATTACTAAATTGCTGAATTTGTAATTGGTTTGATGAGAAATGGGATTTCAATAAAAGGGGGAATTTTATTAAAATGGTTTGTGATTGAAATTATTTTTATGGATTTGAGTTTTCAATAAGAAGGGAGTTTTATTTAAATGGTTGAAAGGTTTTGAACACAATTGGTTTTGGGCACAGACATGCATGGGTTGTGATGTGTGTTCATATGCATTGGGATGTATAAGGGTGAGAAGTCCCCCCATCAAAAGGTTGGGACGGATAAGGTATTGAAGTACCCCTATCAAGGTAGTTTACTGAGTGACGACTTAGTGGAAGGATAACTCACCACTCGCAAGTATAGGGAAGTCCGGGTTGCATGCATGGTTGATTTCACGGGTTTGTGAAATGGTTGGGTATGCCAAAATGGGATGTTTGTGAAATGGCTTGGAAATTTTTTTGGTTACATTTTTGGAAAAATAACGTTTTCGAAAATCCGGTTTTAATTTCACTTTGATACTTTTGCACATGGATGGTTTTGGAAAACTAGTTTATAGTTTGTTGTAAATTTCTTTGGTGAAAATGATTTATGTAAAAACTTTTTATATAAATGTAGCTAACTCTTCTATCATAGTGGTATGAGTTGAGAAGTCATTGGGAAAAACCTACTGATTTTTATACTCACCCCTGCTTTGGAACTTTGGTGCTTTTTCAGATGTCGTATTTCGAGACACAGGTAAAGGTAAAGCATCTATTTTCTAGTGTCTTGTGCTGATGTTTGGGAGATGCTGTGGAGCTTGGAGCTTGCGGACCATTGATTCGTGGTGTCTATTGGGAGTCTTGTGTTGTTTTCTTTTCGCTGTGTACTTTGATGTTTGGTTGGTCTTCTGTTGTTGTGTACTTGGATATGGTTTATTATAAATGAAGTTGTTTGTGGGTCTTCACTTGTTCATGCATCATATAGTTAATGGTTAAATGATAGGTTTACTTTATTATAGGGTAAATCTTCCCCCAATTGTATTTGAAACCCTTCGGCATTTATTTCCAGCCTTTGGCATCTTGGGGATGTCACATAAGGCACAATAATGACTCGTTGCACTCTCAAGCCAATGATAATTGGCGGGAAAATTACAAATGGTATCAGCTTGGTCGGTCCCTGCCTAACAAGTGGTCATTGATGTTCTTAGTATTGGAGTTGAAGTTTCTTATTGTCTATTCCTTGGGTGGTAATCTTAGACAGGAGTAGGTTTATCAGAACATGAAATGTATAGCATAAAAGGACGTAGCTAACCTATTTATGCCGAACTTCAAGTTACCAAGGTGTTGGGTACATAAGTGTTTTGGATACACTTGTAGGATGTTGGAAATATCATTGTCATGGGTTTAGCCAATGAGATGAGCATGACATGAATTGTAGAGGAATGACTTCCCACTAGGATTTCATAACTCATTGTAAGGAATGAGAAAGAATTTTGTGAAGAGTGCCAAATTTTTTTAAAAAAATGCAGAAATTGTTAATAACCGAAAGACTATGAAAATAGGGTATTTGGGTGTATTTTGAAAATGGATTGATTTTCAAAATTATGATGAATGTTTTAAAAAATGGTTGAACATGTAAAAATGTAGTTTAAAAATAATTTTATGATAGTTGATGTTATAGAATTTGAAATCCTAAGCCAATAGTTCCTAGAGAGTGAGATTGATGAAGTTTGTTGTTGCTTTAGAAAATGGCACCCAGTAGGTGTCGTCGAAACCAACCCGAAGAAGATGCGGATAATGTGGTTTCACCGGAACCACATGTGAACCAAGAGCTGGTTCAGAGTATCATTCATGCATTCCAGGATACGGACACGGGGAATTGGAGGGATGAGTCATGGTAGGTAGATCATTCCGTCCAATTCCAGAAGCAAAACCCACCCATATTTCGGGGTGATTCTGAACCAGAAAAGGCGGAGGTGTTGCTAAGTAGGATGAATCATATATTCGATTTCATCGGCACACCAGTAGAGCTGAAAGTAAAGCTGGCAACGTATATGTTAGAGGATCTTTCACGACAGTGGTGGGAGCTGGTAGTGCAGGCTAAGGTAAATCAAGGCCTGAGTTGGGAGGATTTTGAAGAATTTTTTAACAAACAATTCTTTCCTCACACGTTCAAGATCCAGAAAACGACGGACTTCTTCAGCTTGATACAGGAGAGCCTCTCTATCATAGAGTATGCAGATATGTTTATGAATTTAGTCTGTTTTTCACTAGAGGTTGTGGAAAGTGATTCTTTGAAGGCACACATCTTTGAATCGGGGCTAAGGAAGGATATTTGATCGAATATTTCGGTGCTCGGTATTAAAGATTATAGAGAGATGGTGAACAAAGCAACAGTTTCGGAACGCGACATCATGGGATCGATAAGAGGAGGAATGATGAAGTCCATGATAATGGGTGGGAACTATTATGCTGGGAAAAAGTGGAAGAGGGACACGTAATTCCAAGGTGGGAGTGTGAATCATAACCATACGGCGGGATCATTCAACCTTCCTCCACGAACCTAGAGTAAAGCAGGTTTCATTCAATGTGGCTCGATTTAGCACATAAATCAAGAGTGTATGACACAACCTAGACAATGTCACAATTTAAAGAAAATGGGGAATCTACAACGCTACTGTAGAAATACTCCGAGGTTGGGTGCACGTGACACTTCTCAGGCGTTGCAAGTATCGTATGCTTCGACAGGATGAGGACAACAGATTCAGTCTCGTCATCATAACAGAACTAGCCATGGTGACTCTTGAAATACCATGACTCCTCAACCAGGGCAATCTCAGCAAGGCAACAAGAAGAACAGTGCAGCGATGAAGCAATTGTATGGAGCTGAGCAGAAGATTGTTGATGATCAGGATGGACCATGAACTGTAAGAGGTACGATTCTTTTGAATTCTACCTTTTTGTAAGTGTTCTTCGATATTGGTGCATCACATTACTTTCTTGCTTCCCGTATTGTTGATTTTATGAACTTAAAACTGGAAATGATGCCTTCTACCATGAAACTGCAAACTCCTCTTGGTGAAAGAGAATATAAATCTCTCGTGTGTAGAGCATGTACTATAACTGTTGATGAAGCTGAGATGAAATGGGACTTCTCCATGTTGGATATGGACATCTATGATGTAATCCTGGGTGTGGATTGGTTGAAAACATTTAAGGCTCACATCGACTGTTACGGGGGAACGGTTAGTTTCATGACAGAGGACAACATCGACCATCTCTTCAGAGGATAGAGAATGGTAAAGAAGTGTGCAAAGACCATGTTGGAACCAATGGTGGGAATGATCTCTTGCCAACTAGAAGCTTTGACGTTGGCATCACTAGAAGAGAGTGAGTGTAACGACCCGAAATTATGAATGAATCTTGTTTCCTAATTTTGTGTGTTGTTTTATTTTATTTTCATACTCAAAAAAAATGTTTCATTTGATAACATGAGTATAATTAAAATGAAACCGTTAGGTTTTGACTATTATTTGACCATTGGTCAATATGACCGTTGTAAACTAAATGTTTTGATTATTTTATCTAAATACAATTAATACTGGTTAATTAATATAGAAAGAAGATTTTATGGCCTCACTCAGTAGTCTTGGACCAATCGAAGCCCATCTAACCGAACATGGGAAGGAGGTAGCACCCCTGGACTTTTCTCAGGACCAAACCCAAGATGAACTTCGTCGTGTGAAGCTAGAACGGGATCTCCTTCGCGAGAAGTTCAAACTGATATAAATTACTACTCGTGCGATGTTGGTCGAGCCTCCCTCAGATTCTCTCACCTTAGCACACCTCACACTTAAGTCCTATGCGGGTGTGATAAGGGGCTATGTAAGGAGACTGTAACTGCCTTGTGTAATCCTTTGTTTTAAATTAAAATTTTTATTTCTTCTTATGATGAAGTTGATGAATTTTCAAATGTCCGGAGAAACATAGTATGCATAATTTTGATGAATTTTAGAAAAAGGATATTTTAAAAATGATTAGGTAAACAATAAATAATTAAAAATGTGTAATGATTTTCAAAAAATGATCTTCTACAATTATGTTCAGTACAAAATTTAGAGTCTAATAAGATCAACATAATTTTTGATGAATAATAAATTATGAATAGTGATTTTATGCTTAGGATTAGTAATGTGACCAAATAGATTAGTAATCTCACTTAAAGAAAGTATTAAAATAAGCTAGGCACTTTGATTAAGTAATGTGATTCAATAAAATGCTTAAATAAAGGTTTCATAAATTATTATTCAAGTATTAGTTTTTTCGGATGGATAATGTTTTTTAATTAAAAATTTATTTAAAAATATTTAGAAAATTATTTTTATATAATGGACTTTTTTTGAACTCAGAGCGTCGATATTATGTTAAGGTAATTTACGGGGATTTTTCTGAAAAAAATGAGCTTTCGATGAATAGTGTTTTTTAATTAAAAATATTTAGAAAATAATTATTATTAAATGGATTTCATTTTTGATATCAGAGCATTGATATTTGGTTATGGTGAAAATTTGGGATTATTCTGAGAAAGTTGAATTTTCGATGAATAGTGAAAATACAGCTTTTAAGTTACGGGTGTTTAATGACATCATTATATGATGTATTAAGTATGTAATCAATATGGTTTACTTATGAATATTAAGATAAGGTATGAGGTGTCCCAAGTGGCCAATACCATGGGCAAATACCATGGGCAAGCCCATGGTTTTTTCAAAACCACTAATGAGGTGTCCCTTGGCAATTAATGCATTGTCCCCTCACTTTCCCTATAAATACCAAGCCAACCTCTCATCCATTAGACTCCCCACTCTCCCCCAACGAATTTCTGGTCTCATTACCCCCCAAGGAGTCCTCCCAAGGTGCGCCCAAGCCCTCAAGGTCCCAACCTTTGAGTTTTAAGAGTTACGTTTTAAGGTAAGGGATCTGACCTCTCTCTTTCTTTTCAAGAAATCTCTTTTATGTAATTTCTTTTATTCTCCATGTTCTTATGTTAAAGGATGTTATTTAAAACTCCTCTTACTACCCTATTCATGTTCATATAATGAGAGATCCCCTCTTACTCTCATTATTTCGTTTTATGAAGTTTTAAGTGGCGCCGTTAGGCTGCCGAATTTTTTTTAACGGATTCTTTCTCCCTTCTCATTTTTCAAGATCTATTTTCATGTAAAGTATTTCAAGTTACTCTTTATTATGTTGGGGAATGTTCTCTAAATTTATCATACTGATCTTTTATGATCATATGATGATAGACCTCATTTGATCTCTTCAATTCAGTATTTTGATGTTTTAAGTGGCACCGTTAGGCTGCCGAATTTTTAAGTGGTTCTTTCACCTTCCTCCTTTTTCAAAGTTCTAATTCCATGTCAAGTATTGCAAGTTCATTTTTGTTATGTTGGGGTATAATCTCTAAATCTATCATAATGATATTTTATTATCATATTATGAGAGACCCTATTTGATCTCATCAATTCATTTTTGTTGAAGTTTAAGTGGCACCGTTAGGCTGCCGAATTTCTAAGGTGTTCTTTCCCCCTTCTCATTTTCAAGATCTACTTTCATGTCAAGTCTCTCAAGTTCATTTTTATTATTTTGTGGTATTATCTCTATATCTATCATACCTATATTTTATGATCATATGATTAGAGACCCTATTTGATCTCATCAATTCATTTTTGTTGAAGTTTAAGGGGCGTCGTTAGGCTGCCGAATTTCTAAGGGGTTCTTTAACCCTTCTCGTTTGGAGATCTACATTCATGTCAAGTCTCTGAAGTTCATTTTTTATTATTTTGGGGTATGATATCTATATCTATCATACTGACCATTTATGTTCAAATTTTGAGAGACCCTATTCGATCTCGTCAATCCATTTTTGGGAAGTTTTATGTGACGCCGTTAGGCTGCAGAATTCTCATAAGAGAAATCTTATTTTTGTCTTCCTTTGAAGTTCTTTGTTTCATATGGTATATCATTCAAATTTCATTACCATGTTCTTAAATACTATATATTCTGTTCCCCTAATGTTTTATGTATCATTTTTGAGTGGGTGACCCATCTCCTTTCTATTTTCAATGTTTTCTAAAACCATGTATCGTAGATGTTATGCTGCATAGTTTTCGTCTCAAAATGCCTCCCTCTTTATCTCAAAATTATTTTATGTTATTAAGTGAATACTCAAAGCTCTTATTTCTACAGGGGTATTCACATATATATCAAAATGTTCTATTTTAAATTCTGGTATTTACATACAAGAAACCCGCTTTCCCTTTTCTGTGGGTTTAAAGTGACATGAAGATCATGTCTTTAAAGTAGTTTTTAAAATGCTATGATTATGAAATGAAACCCATTTCTTTTATGTTATATGGGTTGTTTATGAAATGATTGATGACGATATATGTGGATCACATGATAATAAAGACATGTAAAGGGTGCGCCCAGATAGCGCTCCAATGCATTGGGTAAAGAATTAATCTCTAGAGATGACTTTTTAGACTGATACCTTGGTGAATAACCTTGGTAATTTTTAATGACACCTCGGGGATGGACCTTGGTGAAACGAAATGACTGTCAATATTAAATGTTGTAGCCACATCTTTAAGTTATGAAAAATGTTATTTTTATATGCCTCATGATTTCATTCTCATTCCTTAATGTTCTTTTCATGACTTTATTGATGTATCTCAAGTTCACATGTTAAATGTTTCCCTTGTTTCCGTTACTGGGCCTTCTGCTCACCCTTTCTTTTGATGTATGTCCCCAGGTTATGAGATGCAGTAATGAAACTTGGGTGAACATGAGGAGAAGACTTTCAAGTGTTTAAGAAGAACGTTTTATGTTTTCATGTTTTAAGTTCCTGGTTTCCAAGACACCAAACCTTAAAGATCCTCGGTTTTGTAAAATGTAATGAAAGTTTATGTGATAAAAAGGCGGGATGCTATAGTTGGTATCAAAGGATGGTTTAGTTATCTGTGGGAATTAGGAGATGAAAACTCTTGGAAGAACCCTATAGAAATGTTTAAATATAGGAAATCTTCCTAGTATTTTGGTGAGTATTGAGTAAGGGGTTGTCAAGTAAATACATCCCTGTCTGGATACGAGCAGGTAGAGGCGGCTCTGGCACAAATGTACATAGGGGTAAAACCCGAAAACACCGCTTTGAGATAGACTCAAACGGGAACTGGTACATGACAACGGGCCTTGCTGCACTCTTGGTTACGACACTCCTGGGGGATATTCTTTGGTAAATTCATAAGCATAGTATGAACCATTGTTAAAGGAACAAAGATAAAGTAAAATGAAGATTCAAATAAGAATATATGATCATGGATAACCTAGATGGGAACCTAGGGGGTCACAAGTTAGGGTATAATTTTCTTCTACAATTTATCCTTATATGCTTTAAGTTCCTTTTCATGATTATTGGCTAAGTATTTAAGCCTCTAAATTATATATTCTCTTCTTAGTTAATGGTGGGAAATTGAAGAACCTGTCCTAACAAGCAATGTGATAGGAAATGCGACGATTGCTGTATTAATATGACAGAGATGATTAGGGGATTAAAAGATGATTATTATTTTGGAAGACGTTCACTATTTTGGGGACCCTATATGATCGAGGTAAGTAGATTACTACGGTATTTTCATTGAGGAGTAAGGTTGACTTATATTTTGAAGAATCGATGAATTTAATGTGGACTTATAGTAATTTAGGTTACTTATGGGAATGATTAACCTATCCTGAGTAAAATATGTTTAGGTTAGCTACTTTTTTTATAAGATGTTAGGAGTGGTTGATTTTGATTAGAGATGAACAATGAAGTTTATTTTGGAAGACTATGTTATCAAATCCTTCTTGTATTTGGGTTTCAATCTTAGTTTGGTTTATTTTGAGGAATTTTAAGGACCGTTATTTATGGAATGGCCTATGTTGAACTTCGGGTAGTACCATGGAACTTTGAAGATTTAAAAGTAGTTTATATTCCTATGGGATTCTTTCTTTTTGAAGAGTTGTTTTACCTTATCCTTTCTGTTTTTGGGATAATGTTTAATGATAGAAGAAATATATAGTTAATATTTTGTGGATTATGTGATTCTAAAGAAGATTATTCTTGTGATTTTTATGAGACCAAGTGTTTTTGAATTCTCATCATTTGGAGAAAAGATTAGTGTTGGTAGGGACTTATTAAAGGATGAAACTCTACTTGAAGGTAGGTATATTTTCTTATGTTTTTGTTCTATGTAGTAAATGAATTCCTCAAAATTATGAAAAGGAAAGTAAAACAAAAATGTTGTTGGTTTACGTTTCCTACTGGGTAATCAAAGACTGTTTACACACATCGTAAGTTTGGGATTTTATTATGGTTAACTTTCTCCTAATCATGTTTTCTATCACTCTCCCACAAAACGTGTCCCTTGTATTTTTCCTCCATGTCCATGTTTTCTTACATGGGATCCTAGTATGGGTTAACTCGGGTGACCTTTGTACTTCCCTTTCTTTCTTTTAAAGTAATAGTTTTACTGACTCATTTTCCAATGGGGGGCTTTCAATAAAATTTCAAAACCCAATTTTGAAAAATTGCGAGGACGCAATTTCTTAAGGGGGGAAGATTGTAACGACCCGAAATTTTGAATAAATCTTGTTTCCTAATTTTGTGTGTTGTATTATTTTATTTTTATACTCAAAAAATGTTTCATTTGATAACATTAGTATAATTAAAATGAGACCGTTGGGTTTTGACTGTTATATGACCATTGGTCAATATGACCGCTGTAAACTAAACATTTTGATTATTTTCTCTAAATACAAGTAATCTTGGATAATTAATATATAAAGAAGATTCGATGTCCTCACCCAGTAGTCTTGTACCGATCGAAGCCCGTCTAACAGATCTTGGGAAGGAGGTAGCACCACTGGGCAATGCTCTGGACTAAACCCAAGCTGAACTTCATCGTGTGAAGCTAGAACGGGATCGCCTTCGCGAGAATTTCGAACTGATAGAAATTACTACTCGTGCGATGTTGGCTGAGCCTCCCTCGGATTCTCTCTCCTCAGCACACCTCAAACTTAGGTCCTATGCTGGTGTGATAAGGGGCTATGTAAGGAGACCGTAACTGCATTGTGTAATCCTTTTTTTTAAATAAAAATTTTGATTTCTTCTTTTGATGAAGTTTATGAATTTTCAAATGTCCGGATAAACATAGTATGAATAATTTTGATGAATTTTTGAAAAAGGATATTTTAAAAATGTTTAGGTAAACCTTAAATAATTATAAATGTGTAATGATTTTCAAAAAATGATCTTCTACAATTATGTTCAGTACAAAATTTAGAGTCTAATAAGATCAACATAATTTTTGATGAATAATAAATTATGAATAGTGATTTTGTGCTTAGGATTAGTAATGTGACCAAATGGATTATTAATCTCACTTAAAGAAAGTATTAAAATAATCTAGGCACTTTGATTAAGTAATGTGATTCAATAAAATGGTTAAATAACGGTTTCATAAATTATTATTCATGTAATAGTTTTTTCGGATGAATAGTGTTTTTTAATTTAAAATTTAATTCAAAATATTTAGAGAATCATTTTTATAAAATGGACTTTTTTTTGAACTCAGAGCATCGATATTATGTTAAGGTAATTTTTGGGGATTTTTCCGAAAAAATGAATTTTCGATGAATAGTGTTTTTTAATTAAAAAATTATTTTTATAAAATTAATTTCATTTTTGAAATCAGAGCATTGATATTTGGTTAAGGTGAAATTTTGGGATTATTCTGAGAAAGTTGAATTTTCGATGAATAGTGAAAATACAGTTTTTAAGTTACGGGTGTTTAATGACATCATTAAATGATGTATTAGGTATGTAATCAATATGGTCGACTTATTAATAGTAAGATAAGGTATGGGGTGTCCCAAGTGGCCAATACCATGGGAAAATACTGTGGTCAAGCCCATGGTTTTGCCAAAACCACTAATGAGGTGTCCCTTGGCCATTAATGCCTTGTCCCCTCACTTTCCCTATAAATACCAAGCCAACCTCTCATCCATTCGACTCCCCACTATCCCCCAACGAAGTTCTTGTCTCAATACCCCCATGGAGTCCTCCCAAGGTTCCCCAAGCCTTCAAGGTCCCAACCTTTGAGTTTTAAGAGTTACGTTTTAAGGTAATGGATCTGACCTCTCTCTTTCTTTTCAAGAAATCTCTTTTATGTAATTTCTTTTATGCTCCATGTTCTTATGTTAAAGGATGTTATTTTATACTACTCTTAATTCCCTATTAATTTTCATATAATGAGAGATCCCCTATTACTCTCATTATTTCTTTTTATGAAGTATTAAGTGGCGCTGTTAGGCAGCCGAAATTTTTGTAACAGATTCTTTCTCCCTTATCATTTTTCAAGATCTATTTTCATGTAAAGTATTTCAAGATCCTCTTTATTATGTTGGGGTAAGATCTCTAAATTTATCATACTGATATTTTGTGATCATATTATGAGACACCCCATTTGATCTCTTCAATTCAGTATTTTGATGTTTTAAGTGGCACCGTTAGGCTGCCGAATTTTTAAGTGGTTCTTTCAACTTCCTCCTTTTTCAAAGTTCTAATTCCATGTCAAGTCTTGAAATTTCCTTTTTTTATGTTTGGTTTTGATCTCTAAATATATCATACTGATATTTTATGATCATATTATGAGAGACCCTATTTGATCTCATCAATTCATTTTTGTTGAAGTTTAAGTGGCGTCGTTAGGCTGCCGAATTTCTAAGGGGTTCTTTCACCCTTCTCATGTTCAAGATCTACTTTCATGTCAAGTCTCTCAAGTTCATTTTTATTATTTTGGGGTATGATATCTATATCTATCATAATGATCTTTTATGATCATTTGATGAGAGACCCTATTTGATGTCATTAATTCATTTTTTTTGGAAGTTTAAGGGGCGCTGTTAGGCTGCCGAATTTATAAGGGGTTCTTTAACCCTTCTCATTTTCGAGATCTACATTCATGTCAAGTCTCTCAAGTTCATTTTTTATTATTTTGGGGTATGATATCTATATCTATCATACTGATCATTTATGTTCATATTATGAGAGACCCTATTTGATCTCGTCAATCCATTTTTGGGAAGTTTTAAGTGACGCTGTTTGGCTGCCGAATTCTCATAAGAGAAATATTATTTTTTTCTTCCTTTCAAGTTCTTCTTTTCATATGGTATATCATTCAAATTTCATTACCATTTTATTAAATACTGTATATTCTGTTCCCCTACTATTTTATGTATCATTTTTGAGTGGGTGACCCATGTCCCCTCTCTTTTCAATGTTTTCTAAAACCATGTATCGTAGACGTTATGTTGCATAGTTTTCGTCTCAAAATACCTTCCTCTTTATCTCAAAATTATTTTATTTTATTAAGTGAATACTCAAAGCTCTTATTTCTACGGGGGTATTCACATATATATCAAAATTTTCTATTTTAAATTCTGGTATTTACATACATGAAACCCGCTTTCCTTTTTCCGTGGTTTTAAAGTGACATGAAGATCATGTCTTTAAAGCAGTCTTTAAAACGTTGTGATTATGAAATGAAACTCATTTCTTTTATGATATATGGGTTGTTTATGAAATGATTGATGATGATATATGTGGATCACATGATAATAAATACATGTCAAGGGTGTTCCCAGATAGCGCTCCAATGCATTGGGTAAAGACTTAATCTCTAGAGATGACCTTTTAGACTGATACCTTGGTGAATAACCTTGGTAATTTTTAATGACACCTTGGGGATGGACCTTGGTGAAACGAAATGATTGTCAATAGTAAATGTTGTAGCCACATCTTTAAGTTATGAAAAAATTTATTTTTATATGCCTCATGATTTCATTCTCCTTCCTTAAAGTTCTTTTCATGACTTTATTGATGTATCTCAAGTTCACATGTTAAATGTTTCCCTTGTTTCTCTTACTGGGCCTTCTGCTCACCCTTTATTTTGATGTATGTCCCCATGTTATGAGATGCAGTAATGAACCTAGGGTGAACATGAGGAGAAGCCTTTCAAGTGTTTAAGAAGAATGTTTTATGTTTTCATGTTTTGAGTTCCTGGTTTCCAAGACACTAAACCTTAAAGATCCTCAGTTTTGTAAAATGCAATGAAAGTATATGTGATAAAAAGGCGGGATTCTATAGTGAGGAAAATAGTTTTCCAACTGTGGTAGATCAATTTCCTGAGGTTTTTCCTGGAAACTTCTCAGGTTTATCACCTGTAAGAGAAGTGGAGTTTACAGTTGATCTCCTTCCGGGGACCAGTCCTATCTCACTTCCATCTTATAGGATAGCACCAATGGAGTCAAAGGAATTGAAAGTGCAGTTAAAGGAGCTGTAAATAAAGGGATTCATTCGTCCAAGCGTGTCTCCATGGGCATCACCGATTTTTTTCGTGAAAAAGGCAGATGGAACTCTTCGGCTATGTGTTGATTATCATAATCTTAACCAAGTTATGATAAAGAATAGATATCCACTTCCACGCATTGATGACCTGTTTGATCAATTGAGGGGAGCTCAGTGGTTCTCCAAAATTGACTTGCGATCAGGATATCACCAGTTGCAAGTTTGAAAGGAGGATATTCCAAAGACAGCCTTCAGAAGCAGATATGGCCACTACGAATATGTAGTCATGCCTTTTGGTCTAACGAATGCACCAGTGGTCTTCATGGCTTTGATGAATCACATATTTCAGAAATATCTGGATTCTTTTGTTGTGGTGTTTATCGATGACATATTGGTGTATTCAAGAACATGAGCAGAGCATGAGCAACACTTAGCGATAGTGTTGGAAATCTTGAGAGACAATCAGTTTTATGCCAAATTATCAAAGTGCGATTTTTGGAAACAAGAGGTATACTTTTGGGCCATTTTGTTTCTAAGAATGGTGTTTCAGTGGACCCAGAAAAGATAGAAGTTGTTCTTTCATGGCAACCGTCGAGGAATGTCTTTGAGATAGACAGTTTTCTTGGTCTAGATGGTTGTTATAGACGCTTTTTGCATGACTTCTCAAGACTAGCTTAACCTATAACAGCATTGACAAAGAATAACAGTTCATTTCAATGGACTGAGGAATGTCAAAGATATTTTCAAGAGTTGAAATCCCTTCTTACATCATCACCCATCTTGATCTTTCCAGAATCAGGACATGGGTATGTAGTGTATTGTGATGCATCAGGATTAGGGTTGGGATATGTTCTTATGCAAGGAGACCATGTTGTTGCTTATGGGTCAAGGCAGTTGAGGGTGAATGAGATGAATTACCCAACACATGACTTGGAGTTGGCTGCAGTCGTCCATGCTTTGAAGACATGAAGACATTATCTCTTTTGTGAGAAATTTACTGTGTTTACAGATCACAAAAGCTTGAAACACATTTTCTCACAATGAGATTTGAATCTGAGGCAGAGAAGATGGATGGAGTATCTTAAAATGTTCGACTTTGACTTGATGTATACACAGGGTAAGGGCAATTCGGTGGCCGATGCATTAAGCAGGATGTAATATGCTCAGTTAGTGAAAGAAGCTTCAGTAGAATGGAAGTTGATGTCAGTCTTAGCCGACATGAATGTGGAATGTGAAAACTGAGGTGATTTCATGGTTTTCTTTCCATCTATGCCTGTTCCTGATTTTGTGGAGAGAGTAAAGGAGGCACAGGCATCTGATCCTGACTGTTTTGCAATGAGTTCAAAACTCAATGGTGGGGAGACCATTGAGGGATGAAAGCTAGATGGAAGTTCAGTTCTGTAGTTTCGAGATTGGATTGTTGTACCTTTAAATTCTCAGGAACAACTCATTCATTCTTACCACCATTCTTGATGGGATGTACATCTGGGAACACAAAAGATGTACAAGGTGTTGAAGACACAATTTTGGTGGAGCGGCATGAAAAGAAAGGTGGTCGAGTTCCTCTCGCGATGCTTAACTTGTCAGCAGGTTAGAGAGGAGCATCAAAGACCAGCTTCTATGTTATAGTACTTACCTATCCCAGTGTGGAAATGGGAGAAGATAGCAATGGATTTTGTTATAGGTCTTCCAAAAATGGTCCGGAAACACGATGCCATCTGGGTGATAGTGGATCGTCTAACCAAGTCAGCCCGTTTCATTCTGATTCGTGAAACTCATACGGTGGGAGATCTTTCAAAAATCTATATACGGGAAGTGGTAAAGAGACATGGTGAACCAGTTTCTATAGTCTCATAAAGAGACTCAAGGTTCACATCTTGTTTCTGGAAATCATTACAGCAATCCCTAGGGACTCAGTTGACGATGAGTATGGCGTATCATCCTCAGACAGATGGGCAATCTGAGGGGATGATAAAAACGTTGGAAGAAATGTTGCGGGCTTGTGTAATGGATTTTGGTGGATCAAGGGAGGAGCGTATACCCTTAGAGGAGTTCTCATACAATAACATATATCAAGCCTCGATATGTATGGCACCATTCGAAGCATTGTATGGGCGCCCTTGTCAATCTCCACTATACTGGGTAGAAAATCGTGATACATCACTAGTCGGGCTGAGCCTTGTACAAGAAAAAACAGAGAAGATCCAGTTGATTATAAAGAGGATGGAGATGGCTCAAAGTCGTCATAAATCTTATGCAGATCACCGTCAAAGATCGTTGGCGTTCGTTGTGGGTGATCATGTCTTCTTGAGGATCTCTCCAAGACTTGGACATCGTCATTTTGGGAAGCAAGGAAAATTATCTACTCGTTACATATTCCCTTTTGAGATATTGGAACGAGTTGGAGAGGTGTCATATCAGTTGGCATTACCACCACAGTTTAGTGGAGTGCATAATGTGTTCCATGTGTCTTAGTTGAAGAAGTGGCAGCCTGTTCCTGACCATCTGATCAGATGGGATCATGTTGACCTAGAGCCAGATGCTTCCTTGGTACATATCCCAGTATAGATTGTGGATAGGCAGGATAATTTCTTGTGTGGAAAAAGCATTGGTCTAGTGTGGGGTTTGTGGAAACATGGTTAGATACAGTAGGAAACATGGGAACATGAGAAAGAAATGAAAGAGAAGTGTCCAGAACACTTTCAGGAAAGCGATGGATTTCTACTTTCCAAGGACGGAAAGGCCAATGGTGGGGAGAATATAGTACCCCTGGTTTCTAGTAAGTAACCCTTGTTTTATTCTTGTTAAGTGCATAAAGATTATGGGAGCTGTTTGAGGAAAGTTTGGGAGACTTTTATAGTGGAAAAGGGAAAAATGTGGGGACGCACGAGCTGCGCACGGTTTGCATAACCGTGCGGAATCCATTCAGGTGGTGGTCTCCTGGATAGAAGAGAGCGCACGGTGTGTGCACGGTTTGGGAAAACTATGAGATGAGGCCGTTTGTGAAGGATGGCCGAGGCAGAAGCTGATGCACGGTTAGCACAGGGTTTCTCAAACTATGCGGACTAACCCCGCGGTCACTTAAAGTTAGATCCTAAAATTGTGGATCTAACTTTTTTTGCCTTTAATTGACTTGTTTAAATCGCCTAAGAGTCCCTAACTCGGGATTACTCTCCCTTGAAGTTTAGAGGACTTCTCCAAGGCATTCCAGAGGTGATTTGAAGGGTTATCTTGGAGAATCGAAGCCATAGACTTAATGTATGTGATCGTTCTTGATCGTTTCTTAGATATACATAGATCTACTTCTCCTCTTCTCTCATTTTATTAGATCTACACCCGTTATGGGTAGATCCAAGGGTGTGGATGCCAAATATGACAAGATTTGGTCTTTTTGGTGTGAGGAGGAGAGATCTAAGGAGGATTCTTGGAGTTTTGACCCAGCGTTCTTGAGCGTTCTTCGTCCGTTGCTTGGAATCTCCTTTTTTTATGTAGGTAGCTTCACTCTCAACTCCTCTTTCTAGAATTGGTTGGCTTAGTTTTAAATTGTTTATTTGGATGGTATTGTTTCTGAAAATCATGGAATAAATCTCCCTTAGTAATGATTTATGGTTTTGATGAAATTGTGAAATCTTGGTGAATTGTTGTGCAAAGTGATTTGGCTATTTGAATTTAAAATGTTGATTTTAAATTACGAAATTTATGAATTTGTAATTGGTTTTATGAGAAATGGTATTTCAATAAAAAGGGGTGTTTTATTGAAATGGTTTGTGATTGAAATGATTTTGATGGATTTTGGTTTTCAATAAGAAGGGATTTTTAATGAAATGGTTGAAATTTTTTGACCACACTTGGTTTGGGGCATGGACTTGAATGGGTTGTGATGTGTTTTCATATTCATTGGGATGGATAAGGGCGAGAAGTCCCCCCATTCAAAGGTTGGGACAGATAAGGTCGTGAAGTACCCCCATCAAGGTAGTTCACTAAGTGACGACTTAGTGGAAGGATAACTCACCACTCGTGAGTATAGGGAGGCCCGGGCTGCATTCATGGTTGATTTCACGGGTTTGTGAAATGGTTGGGTATGCCAAAACGAGATTTTTGTGAAATGGCTTGGAAATTTTTTTGGTTATTTTTCTGGAAAAATAACATGTTGGAAAATCCGGTTTTAATTGCACTTTGATACATTTACACATGGATGGTTTTGGAAAACTAGTTTATAGTTTGTTGTAAACTGCTTTGGTGAAAATGCTTTATGTAAAATGTTTTTATATAAATGTGGATAACTCTTCTATCCTAGTGGTGTGAGTTGGGAAGTCAGTAGGGAAAACCAATTGACGTTAATACTCACCCCTGCTTTGGAACTTTGGTGCTTTTTTAGATGTTGTATTCTGAGACACAGGTAAAGGTAATGCATCTCTTTCCTAGTGGCTTGTGGTGAAGTTTGGGAGATGTTGTGGAGCTTGGAGCTTGCAGACCACTGAGCTGTGGTGTCTGTTGGGAGTCTTGGGTTGTTTTCTTTCCGCTGTGTACTTTGATGTTTGGTTGGTCTTCTTCTATTGTGTACTTGGATGTGGTTTATTATAAATTAATTTGTTTGTTGGTATTCACTTGTTCATGCATAATATAGTTAATGGTTAATGGATAGGTCTATTTTCTTATAGGGTAAATTCTCCCCCAATTGTATTTGAAACCCTTCGGCATTTATTGCCAGCCTTTGGCATCATGGGGATGTTTCTTAAGGCCCAGTAATGACTTGTTCCCCTCTCAAGCCAGTGAGAATTGGTGGGTCATTACATGGTTTTACTTTGATTACATGGATATTTAATGTATTATTACATATTGTCCATTTTTTGCCTTATTATAACGCAATAATATCCTAGAGTATTTGTTGCATTGATAAGGTCATGGAAGTTCCATTCAAGGATGAGAAGCTTCAAATGATAAAAAAATATTCTTAAATATATTTCTGTGGTAGGATGACATGGTATGATGGGACACATAGCAAGCAGACCATTAGGAGCGAGTAATCGTAAGTAGATGAGACTTCCACTCA
Organism: Viscum album; assembly: GCA_963277665.1. Taxonomy (NCBI): domain Eukaryota; kingdom Viridiplantae; phylum Streptophyta; class Magnoliopsida; order Santalales; family Viscaceae; genus Viscum; species Viscum album. Next base: position 704,891,613 of record OY728145.1, read on the forward strand.
TAAAGTTTGCACTTGGTAATCTCCAAGATAGGAGATTATGATAACAGACCCACTAGTATAAATTCTACATGTTTTGGTGTCATTAGATATTTCTATATGCGAGCATGTGTAATGATCCTTAGACATTATGATTATAATTAATACGTGTAATGAATTCTTCACTTTTATTTACTGACAAAAACTGTCACAAAGAGAGTTGGTGGAAAGCAGGGTACATTGGGTGTGTCATGAGTGACATGTTTTTAATGGATAAGTTGAGGATGGATTTATCCCTTCCATTTATGGAAGTTGATATCTTGGCCCTTTGATTGAAATAGAATCATCGTGCGAGATTTCATGATCATGGTGTAATAATGAGTTTATTTGAGGTAGTCAAAGAATGACGTATCAAGCATAAAAGTTGATGACACAATCATGAAACCATCTTGATGAGATATTGCGACAACTGGATTATATTACAATGGAAGTTTTCATATGTGGATGTTGTTGTTGCGACTTTACATTCATTATATTCGGTGCCTTGACCTATTGTTAGACAGTACTCCTTGACATTAGGTAATCCCGCCTAATTCCAACGAGAAAGAATCCTAGAGGGTCACACAAGCTGTGTTTTTTGTGGTCTCGGTTTAATTCTATTTGAGTTTAATTAATGAAATAAATATTATTCTCAATACCATGGAATAATTTTATTCAAGTTAATATGATCACTGAAATTAAATTAAATTTATTTATTTATTTTATTGAACATTTAATAAATATTTATTTACTATTTTGTAAATAAAATATTTATTTAATAGAATAAACTATTTATTTATTTATTCGGGTGTTCAATAAATTGAAGTAAAGTTCTGGCAGACCATGGTCAGACTGGTAGTAAAATAATTTTTTGAAAGGTGGTAAATAATTATTTAACTATTTGGCACAAATTAAAATAAAGCGGCTATTATTTTGTGATGCGAAAATTTATTTATAATCTCGTTTTGGGCAAGTTGGTACACTATAAATAATTACACAGTATTGTTATTAAATTCTTGGGTTTTCTCTAAGTTCATGAATGTATATTATTTTTGTGATGAAATTAATACTGTAACTGAAATTTCATGTATATAAATAGGTAAGTACCCCTATTGTGCAATACACCACACCACACACCTGGTGAATTGAGAATTGTTGATCCAAACAATTTCTCTCTCGAATACTCTTCTCTCCCCTATCTTGAATGAGAGAGGTTCTTCAAGGCTGAAGAACAAGTGATCAAGAATGATCGACACAAGACACTCGCTTCACTACACTACCACCCATAGAATTATTGGTGTCGATCGGAGGCCATCAGAGCACGTGTGGATCACCACATGAGGGATTCTAGTTTGGATCCTTACAAGTGCAATGAGATAATCTTGAAGGGTCATTCTGGATGAACAACATCATCAATGAAGAAATATACCAAAGATACATGTATTATTTTTCTTTATGAAATTATTTAAATTAATTATAAACATAATGTGCATGATCCTATATTAGGATTTGATTCTCTTTTTTTTATCTATATATTTGATTATATTCTGTGGATACTAGAGTTAATCATCATATTGATCCCGAAATAATCATTGATCGTGATAAAAATCAAAGTTGGGTTCCACCCCAACCACGCTTCTGTTGTGCCCGAAACCTTCAAGTGGTATCTGAGGGGTTATATCATAGTTTATAATTATTTAAATATTTCTTTGATTAATTAAACATTTAATAATTTAGTTGTTTCAATTCAAGTTAATCGTTCTACAAATCGGAATCTTGAGATCTATTCCTCCTCTTTCATTTATCATTCAACTTACAGTAACAAATTTTTATTTTAATTTTGACTAAAAAAATGGAGGATCTCATCCAGAGGTTCCAAATGTTCCTAGCCGTACAACACCAAAATTAATGGCATGTATTCAAAAGTACATGCCATTTAGTCTAGGTTCAATGCATTGGACTAGTCCACCAAACCAAGCCGTGTGTTGGATTATTTCTAATTCTAAAATGACTCTGTGTGTTGACCAGGAATAGGTGGTACATGGTTTCCAGATTACACGCCATGTGGACCATAGAATCCGACGTGTAGTCCCTTTGGGTTTGGGTTAGACCATGTACCTCGTACATGGCTTACCTGACTGTAAACAGTGTAACACGGATACTACATGATGTGTGTCCCATTGAACATGTCGTGTACTCCAAAAAATTTCTGAAGTACATCAACCCGCCCTATCCCCGGGCATGTACTTAGGATGGATGGTGAACAAAATACACGATGTGTATTCAGAAATACACACATCCAAATTGTGAAGATTTATTAAAAATTATTATTATATTATACAAACCATTGAGACGTGTAGTATAGTGCAGGCGTAAAGCTGAGGCACAACATGTGAGAGGTTTTTTTATATATATATATGTTTAATTTAACATCTGATTAATGTTAATTTCTTCTCATTGGGGATTTATGAACATGAACTCACTGGGTTTCATTCAAGTTAAAAGTTATGTACAATGATAATTTTAAATAAATTTATTTGTTTAAAATTATGATGGATAATAATCTCAAGGAAATTCAGAAAAGGTTTTAAGATAAAAGGATAGATTAATTTAAGATAATTATTTGATTCGAGTGTGATTTATCTTAAAAAAGAATTATTAATGAATTTAAAGCTAGATTTATTTATACGTAAATATCATTTCATGCATGAATGATAATGAGCTAGACCAAGACCTTTGTATTTGAATGGTTTCTTTTAATTAATTTATTTAAATTAAATTTGTTTTCCAGCGAGCCTTCTCCTCATTAATATACAGGGAATGCACACCCAATGTTTATTTTATGTAAAACCCCTCTTACCCCTCACCTACGTGTGAGATAAAAGCATATGTAATGGATGGAGCACCCAAGTTAGTGGTGGCAGCTCATGTAAAGATCCAAGAAGATACAAAGGTGGACAGGTGGAAAGCTTCAAACACAATCCCTAAAGGTTCAATTAGTTTCTCCCCTAGTTCAGGGTTATTTTATCAACTGCTAGATAAACTAACCATTAGAAAAACTCCTAATTCTTCCATTTACTTTATTTTATTTCTCTCAGTTTCATGATTTATCATTATGGATGTGTTGTCACGATCACACAATTAATAAATTAAAAATCATTCAATATGGAACTAAAATAAACTTGGTTTATGCGTAAATATTATCAAGACATGGTTAATAACTTAAGTTAGTTCCACTTAATATTAAAAATCATGTGATAGTGATAATATGAAATTCACGCATAAGAGATAAAAATCCTTCAAATAAAATATTAAGTGAGAACATCCCTTTCGTTACTTGATTAAGGGAAAAACCCAAAAAAATATGTGTTTGACCAACGCTTGTTGGGAAACTTACTTTTATATAGAAAGCCCATATGAAAGGCTATGGGTTAACTTACCCATATTATATCAATAGGATTAGACCTTGCTAAACATTATGTAATATTGGAGGCAAGAGTTGAGGAAATCCAAAGCCCAGATTTCAGGATCGGGGAGTCAACTCAACATATCAAGGAGCTGAAAGCCCGGAGTTGGCAAAGACATGCCTACCTAAATACCTTATAATAGCTAGAACAACCCTTTTGGGGTTATGCTAAGGGGAATATGGATCCTTGACACTAGAATTTCATGAAAACTGGACATTCTGAGTTCAATGGTTAGGGCTATTGTGACTTCATAAAATAGTGGGAGACTTAATAAAATTTATTATTTCCTATAAAATGTAATCTAGAAATTAATAATGATCTGCTCTTTTAATTAGAGAATAAAAATGACAAACTCGTCAACCAAACTATCCCTATGATCAATTCTGTATAAAGACAACATCCTCACCGGCAGTAACTTCCAGGAATGGTTTAGACACCTTCAGGTTATCCTATTCCATGAACGGAAGTCTTGCATGCTAGAGTCAGCATTACCTGATCCACTTATCAAAGAGGTGAGTGATGAAGATTTCCTAGTCTATGAGAAACATATGAACGACGTGGTCCACGTTCAATGTTTGATGCAATCATCAATGTCTAGTGAGCTCATGAAGTCTCATGAAAACATGGATGCTTATAGCATTCTCGAGAACCTCTGTGGTCTTTACCAGGATAGAGAAAGACATGAAAGGTTTGAGATCTCTAAGACAAGCTTTCAAAGTAATCTTGGAGAAGGTTCCACAGCTGGGCCTCAACGAGTCAAGCTCATTGGCTATATAGAGCACTTGTAGACTCTATGGTTTAAACTCCCGGAAGAACTAGGCACTGATCTCATTCTCGCATCACTCCCTCAGTGCTTCTCTAACTTTGTTGTAAATTTCAATATAAACAACATTGATAAGTCTCTATCTGATCTTCTTATCCTTATTCGCCATGTGGACAAAGATATGAAGCGCAAAAAGCCCTCTGTCCTTATGGTGAATAAAAGGAAAGGGAACGGGAAGAGCTTTAAGCCCAAATCTTGTTCACAGCCTTCCAAGAAAAGGAAGATCAAAGGGGAGGCAAGAGAACATGAGCCTTTTTGTTTGTCATGTGGCAAGAAGGTCCACTAGAAGAAAAATTGCACCCAGCCTAAGAAGAAAGGGAAAGCTTCAGGTGAATTTGTTATCGAATGCAATCTATCTATTTCTAAAAATTGGGTATTAGATACATCTTGTGGTGCTCACATATGTATCCAAATATAGGAACCATGTAGATTCATAAATATTGATCGAGGGGAGGTAGGTCTAAAAGTATCCAATGGAGCCAGACTTTCTACTGTAGCTGCCAGGGACTACCGCCTCATGGGGCTAACTGGGTTGATCATGGTGTTAAAGGGTTGTTATTATGGGCCTTCTGTTACTAAAAACATTATTTTTGTATCCAGATTAGATACAAATGGATTTATTTCATAGGATAGGTCATGTAAATGAGAAATGCTTCACAAAGTTACATCAAGATGGATATTTATATTTTTTTTGAACTAAAACCACATGGTGTATTTCATCCGTGTTTACAAGGAAAAATAACCAAATCCACATTTAGTGGGAAAGGTGAAAGGGCTAAATAACTTCTTGAGTTGGTTCATAACGATGTGTGTGGACCATTTATAGTTGAAGCAAGGGGAGGGTACTCATACTACATACCTTTTACTGATGATTTTAGTAGATATGGATATATACACTTAATGAGGTATAAGTCAGCTTGTTTTTATAAGTTCAAAGAATACAAGAATGTTGTTGAGAACTAGCTTGGTAAGAATATTAAGAGACTCTACTCCAACTGCAGAGGGGAATATCTTAATCAAGACTTCATTTATTACAAACAGGGGTTTGGGATCCTATCCAAACTCACTCCTCCAAACACGCCCTAGTGGAATGGTGTGAGTGAAAGCAGGAACTGCACACTGTTGGATATGGTGAGATCAATGATTGGTCATGCGAGTCTTCCATTATCCTTTTGGGCATATGCATTAGAAACAATGACACACATAATAAACTAAGTACCAACCAAATTGATAAATGGTATTTCATATGAGTTATGGAGTGGAATAAAATCCATGTTACCAAATTTACATGTGTGGGGTAGCGAAGCGTTTGTTAAGGCCTCTTTAGGTAACAAACTTTCACCCTGAGGGACAAAGTGTACCTTTATAGGATACCCCAAGGAAGCAAGGGTATAATACATATACAACCCTATAGAGATAGTGGGAGTGAGATAGACTTCGATGAAGTTGAGGCTCAAGGTGCACAAGATTTGGTACAGGAATAGATTCCACAAAGCCCCATGGAAGAAGAATTTGTTCCAGACACACAAGTACTACCTAGGAGTACAAGAGAGGATAGAGAACCAGAACGGTACGGTTTTCTAGTTACCAAGGATGGTGAATCCATATTAGTTGATAATAATGATCCTCTAACCTACAAGGAAGATGTAAGTGGCATAGACAACGCCATGTGGCAAGAAGCCATGAATTAAGAAATTGATTCCTTGTAACAAAAGCATGTTTGGATTTGGGTAGATCCTCTAGTAGATGTGAAGCCTGTTGGTAACAAATTGGTATTCAAGAAAAAACTAGACATGGAAGGACAAGTTAGTACCTATAAGGCACAACAGGTTCCAAAAGTTTTTAAACATCATCAAGGAATTGACTACTATGAAACCTTCACCAAAGTTGAAATGCTGAAATCCATCATAATTATACTTTCTATAGCATCTTACCATGACTATGAGATTTGGAAAATGGATGTCAAAACATAATTCCTTAAGGGGAACCTTCAATAAGATGTCTACATGACACAACCTGAAGAGTTTGTGACTTCTAAGGATTCCAATAAGGTATGAAAGTTGCAGAAATCCATTTATGGATTAAAGAAGGAATCCAGATCATTGAAAATTCATTTTGACGAATCCATAAAAGATTTTGGTTTTATCAAAAATGAATGTGATCCTTGTGTCTACAAACGGTTTAGTGAGAGTGAAGTTGTTTTCCCAATAGTATATGTTTATAACATATTACTCATGGGAAATGAGATACCAGTCTTGCAGTCTCTTAAGGAATGGTTGAATAAATTATTCTATATGAAAGACTTGGGAGAGGCAACATATATTATTGGGATCAAGATACATCATGATAGATCCAAGAGATTACTTGGCCTAATTCAAATTACATACATTGATAAGAGAATGAAAAGATTCATTACGGAATAATCTAAGAGGGGATTCTTTCCATCATCATATGGCATTCATCATTCCAAGAATATGTGTCCTCAGACACATGAGGAAAGAATGATAATGACATGGACTCCATATGCATCATCGATTGGGTAATTCATGTATTCCATGATATGTACTAGGATGGATTCACCTACGCATTGAGTACGGTAGGCAGATATCAAGTTGACTCAGGTGACCACCATTGAATGACAGTCAAGACTATCCTAAAGTATCTGAGGCATACTAAGGATATGTTCCTAGTTTATCGGTGAGATGAGGAACTAGTCATCATAGGTTATGCATATGATTGTTTCCAGACTAATGAAGATGACATGAAGTCACAAACGGTATACATATTCACTTTGAATAAAGGTGCAGTGAGCTGAAAGAGCTGAAAGAAGAGTGTGGTCGCGGATTCTACAACAGTGTCCGGGTATATTGTAGCTTCTGACGTAGATAAAGAAGAATTTTGGATGTGAATATTTTTCCAGGAGATATATGTGATACCTAGCAGTAAAGATCCCATCACACTGTATTGTGATAAATGCAGCGGTGGCTCTCGCAAAAGAGCCATGGTCACATCAGCGGACAAAACACATACTTAGGAAGTATCATCTTATGAGGGATTTATCCCAGAGTGATGAAGTTATTGTGAGAATTCTTTCATGGAAGACAACGTGGTGGACCCCTTGACCAAATCCTTGACTCAGCAAAAACATGATCATCATGTGTTGTCTAGCAGACTGAAAGTCGTAGGCAGTTGGCTCTAGTCCAAGTGGGAGTTTTTAAGAGTTGGTGTCCTAGAACCTACAAGTTTAACTTTGATTACATGGATATTTAATGTATTATTACATATTTTTCATTATTCGGCATTATTATGATTTAATAATGTCCAAGAATATTTTTTGCCTTGATAAGGTCATGGGAATTCCCCACTATGATGAGAACCTTGAAATGCTATAACAATATTCTTAAATATAGTTCTGTAGTTGGATGAAATGTTATAATGGGGAACATAGCATGCAGACCGTCTGGTGTGAGTACTCGTAAGTAGATGAGACTTCTTGTAATGAAGTTCACACTTGGTACTCTCCAAGATAGGAGATTATGTGAACAGACCCGCTTGTAGAAATTCTACATGTTTTGGTGTAACGTCTCAGTTATGTAAGCCACCCAGAGGCGCCCCGTACATGGTTGGTCACATGGCCTCATGTGCATTTCCCCAAACGCCAGAGTCTGCCGACTAGTAGCGAGGGCCTTGGGGGTGATAGGGGGAAACTATTCCCTCATTGGTAGAGTACACAGCGGAAGAAAATTAAACGTGCAGTAGCAGAAGCAGTAATAACCAACAATATAAACATCGGAAGACTAAATCAACAAATTGGAGCACATATGTATATATGAAATGATGCATGATACATATCTCAGAAATTAACCAAACAAGTCACAATGCTGGAAAACACTACAGCACCAAAACATGTACAAAGGAAGATAAAATAGCTCCTCAGCATCACAATCCAAATCTTGGTCCCATGCTCCCCTACTCCAAGGAATCAAGTACTAGAAATCGAAGTGCGCTTTCCCTTGTCTATACCTGCAAAAACATAGTCTGTTTGGTCCTAAAAGCATGACCCAAATAGGGTGTGAGACTATATCCCAATAGGCATTCACCCGAAGATCTGTGCCTAACAGTCAGTGAGTATATGGAAGGTAAATGTATAATAAGCAGTAAACAGAAACAACAGGAAATAGGCAGTAACCGTAAGCAGTAAAGCAGGATGATACAACAGCAATCAAACCACAACCAAAAACAGCAGTGAAGCAAAAGCTAGAAAATCGGAAACCCTCTGGGAAGTACTCGCAGCCATTCCCTCTCATCCTATCCAAGAAGTACCACAACCCTCTGGGTAGTGCACTCAGCCTAACCCCTCTGGCTTGGTCATAAAAATTTATTAGACTCTCTGGGGAAGCACACTCGGTCAATTCCCCTTATAGTCTAGGGTAGTCAGGGACTCTCTGAGGATGATCATGCGGTCTAAACCTCTTATCCCCAAGGTCTCGAGACTCTCTGAGGAATTTATCTCAATCAATTCCTCATATAGCCTCCGGTATACCACAGACTCTCTAAGGAAGCTCACTCGGTCAATTCCTCCTCTAGCATGGGAAGGTTCTTAACGAGATTCAAACAAGGCAAGACTCTATGAGGATGCTCACTTGGTCTACCCACCTATAGTCTATAAAATCCCAAACTCTCTGGGATCTCACTCGGTCCATCCCTTGTAGTCTATAATTTCTAAGACTCTCGGGGAAGCTCATTCAGTCTATCCCTTATAGTCTATAGCACCGGGTTATCTCAGCCCCGTTCCAATTAGTGCATAATAATGATATAAGTCCAAGTACACCTATAGAGCTACTTGGCTTACCAAAGTACACTTATAGAGCCACTTAGCTAAATATTCTACAAGGCAACAAGAATGTCATGAGTTTCACTTCAACCTATAACCGCAAGGCATGGAAACAGGTGTATCAGCCAAAGGAAAATGAGACCTAAAGGTCATAAACACAACAAAGGAAGGGAAAATAAATCCAAGTATAAAACATTATCCTCTAACATGGTCAAATTTACCTCTACACAAGCATAGAATCAAGGTAGGAAAACAAAAAGGGCAAACAAATAAACAAGCAATACCCTGTTCACGGGTATTAGTGGAATTTGCACATAAAACTCAAGGACATTGAACGGTAAGGCACAAACCACCAACCTCGATCCTAGGAGATCGATATAGTTGAACCAGGACAACTGATTCTCCCTAGAATGTCGTAGATCTGAGAAAAGTCACCAAACATTTCAACCTTATATAATTTGAGAAAGAGGAATAATTGGAAAACAAGGCTCAATCAGAAGGGAAAACTCACCGCTATGCTTCCAACACAATTGACGGAGCTCAAATCGGAGAACGGATGGAGGCTCAGGAATCCGGAGAATTTCCGCGACCGTACAACGTCTCTCGGTTGAACCAGACCTAGAAGAAGACGATTATGGCGATGTGGCGTGACCCCAGTCCGTTTAGTGAAAAAAAAGTACATGGCGTGTACTTATAAAGTACATGACGTGTACTTCAAATATTTCTAGAAACTCCAAAAATTCTCAAAAACTCTAGAAAATGAAAGACATACCTGAAACGAATATCCGAGTTCTTACAAACATCACCCCTTAAAAACATCCGTCCCTGAATTTCCCTAGATGGGCATAGAAGAAGAAACATCGAACAGCTCTGGCCACTGCGATTGAACCTCAGCCTCCCTCTCCCAAGTCTCGTCCTATACTCGCCTGTGCTGCCATATCACTCATACTAGAGAACACAGACCGGCCTCGGAGAACCTTCGTACTGCGATCTACAATCCGGATAGGATGATCCTTAAACGATGCATCCTCTTCAAGCTCAACTTCCTCGGGTTGGAAGTCATGAGAAGGGTCTCAAAAGTAACGTCGAAACTGGGAGACATGGAAGACATCGTGCATAGCCTGGTACCTATGAGGTAGTTGCAACCGATAGGCAACCATCCCCACTCTCTCCAACACCTCAAATGGCCCGACGTACCACGGTGATAGCTTACCGTGTCTCTGAATCCTCTTGTGTCCCAACCTCAGTGCGACACGCAGGAAAACCTGATCTCCGACCTCAAACTCCAGAGGTCGTCTCCACTAATCAACATGAGACTTCTGACGAGACTGTGCTGCAGCCATCCACTTCCGAACCAGCTCTATCTACTCTAAAGTCTCATGAACCAGATGAGGTCCCAGCAAAGCTGCCTCTCCTGCCTCCATCCAACATAGGGGTGATCAGAATGGCCTACTGTAAAGAGCCTCATATGGTTCCATCTGAATAGTCTCTTGAAAACTATTGTTGTCGGAAAACTCCACAAGAGGTATATGCTTCTCCCAAGAACCGCCAAAGTCTAGAATGCAAGCTCAGAGCATATCCTCAAGCACATGGATCGTGCGCTCGGACTGGCCATCAGTTTGGGGATGGTATGCTGTACTCAAAAGTACCTGTGTACCCAAAGCCTTCTGAAGTCCTTGAAATAACTTAGTGGTAAAGCGCACATCCCTATCTGAAACAATGGAGTATGGAACTCCATGTAGACGTACAATCTCTCTGATGTACAGTCGTCCCATTTCGTCAACACTGAAGGTCTCCTTGATCGGTAAGAAGTGTGAAACCTTCGTAAACCTTTCGACGAAAACCCAAACAACATCACTCCACCGAGGTGACCTCGGAAACCCAGTCATGAAGTCCATCTGGACATCGTTCCACTTCCACTCCGAAATGGGTAACTGCTGTAAAAGCCCTGCTGGTCGCTGATGCTCAGCTTTCACCTGCTGACAAGTAGAACATCTCATGAAAAAACCATCAACATCTCTCTTCATACCTGGAAACTAGTACTGGTGATAAAGATCTTGATACATCTTGGTGATTCCAGGATGAACTGGCCAAACTGAGGAATAAAAATCCCGCATCAGCTCCTCGCGTATGTCTGCTGGCACCGATACAAGTCCCTAGAAACGCAAGATCTCATCCTCACCCATTGTCCATCCAGGAAGAGGGTCCCCTCCTGACACACTCTCCCACAGGTTTAAGGCCTCTGAGTCTTATAGATACCTCATTCATACCTGATCAAGAAGTGTAGAGGTAACAACTATAGAAGAAAGTAAAGTCTGGCCCTGTCTGTCATGCACCTCTAGATTCATCTCAGAGAACAGATCCAGAAGCTTCCACTCACTGCTGGCCTCCTAAACAGCCTGAATCTGAGTTCTCCTGCTCAACGCATTAGCCACTGTGTTGCCCATTCCTGGCGTATAGGCGAGCTCGAATTCGAAAGACTGAAGATACTCGACCCACCTGCGTTGTCTCAGATTTAGATCGCGATGAGTGAAGATATACATGAGACTTTTGTGGTCGATGAAAACCACAAAGTGATCTCTCAAAAGATAGTATCTCCAACTGTGCAAGGCGTGAACAACTGAGGCCAAGTCTAGATCGTGCGTCAGGTAGTTCCTCTCGTGTGTCCTCAACTGCCGAGACCCGTACGCAACGACTCCATCTCCCTGTATAAGAACATCTCCCATCCCGATACCTGAAGCATCACAGTAAACAGTATAGCCCTTTCCCAGCTCTGGAAAGACTAGTATCGGTGCTGACGTTAACCTCCCTTTCATCTCCTGAAAGGAAGATTCACAAGAATTTGACCATAAAAACTTTCCCCCCTTCTTGGTCAGACCTTTCAATGGTGCTGCTAGGAACGAGAAGTCCTGAATTAAGTGTCTGTAGTATCTAGCCAACCCTACGAAACTCCGCACCTCAAAGACGTTATTCAGCTTCTCCCAAGAAACTACAGCTCTCACTTTATGTGGGTCCACTAACACTACTGTCTCTGAGAAAACATGACCCAGAAAGTGAATCTGATCCATCCAAAAGTGGCACTTCATGAGTTTAGCATACAGTCGATGCTCACTCAGTGTACTCAGAACGATCTCAAGATGTGTGGAATGGTCGTGTAGAGTGTGAGAGTACACCAAGATATCATCCACGAAGACCACAACAAAGGAGTCCAAGTATATATGGAACACTCGGTTCATCAGTTCCATGAAGACTACAAGCATGTTCATGAGACAAAATGGCATGAATGTGTACTCGTAAAGACTATACCTGCTCCTGAAAGCTATCAGAAGTATATCTGATGGTATAATGCACAAATGAGGATAACCGGAGCTCAAGTCAATCTTTGAGAAAACCCGGGCTCCTCGAAGCTGATCAAATAAGAATTGATCCTCAGAAAGGGGTATCAGTTCTTGACTATCAACTGTTTCAACTTTCGATAATCCACACAAAGCCGAGGGGTACCATCTGCCTAATTCGCAAACAGGACTAGTGAACCCCAAGGAGAAGTACTGGGTTGGATGAAACCCTTTGACTACAACTCCTCCAACTACTTCTTGAGCTCCTGCAACTCAGGTGTACCCATACTATACTGAGGAATGGACACTTATGCCACTCCTGGCATGAGCTCAATCGAGAATTCTACCTCACGTTGTGGAGTTAAACCTGAAAAGTCCTCTAGAAAGACATCACTGAAACAATCCACCACTAGAGGAAAGTCTAACTGTATAGTCCCCTGGTCATCAAGATGAAGACTGGAAATCTGGGCTGTAACTTCCTCTATCCCATGATGGTCTGGTCTAGCTCTACCCGCCTGGACATCCCACTCGCATCTATAAAGGAAAGATACACCTTCTGGTTATACAAAACTCACCCTGCGGTGATAGAAATCGACGAAAACCTAGAAAGGAACCAACCAGTCCATCCCAAGAATGACATCATAGCCCATCATCTCTAGGACATAGAGGTCCCATATGAAATGACAACCTGCAACATCAAGAGGTAACTCTCTGCACTGACGTACGCTAGATGTCCTCATTCCCAAATGCATTTCAATAGTCAACAAGTCTGCAGATGAAAAGATACAGAGCTCAAGGATCTCCATGACAGCAAAAGAGAAAAAGCTATGGGAAGCACCAATATCGAAAAGTGCTAAAGATAAAACTGAGGCTACTACGATTGTACCTTAACGTGTAAAAGGTTCGGGATCTTGCTCCTGATAGGTCTGCTCCACCTCGAAAAACTGGCCTGCACAGTGGCCCTATGCCCCTGGATGACTGCTCTAAGCTGATCCACTCTTCTGTCGCTGATGACTTGGTGACTGTCCACCACAGCCACGACCTCCACCTCGGCCTGAACGGCCGGAAGAACTCCAGTTCCCGGACTGGTGGGAAACTGGTGAAGCATCTCCAGAACGCGGGGTCATAGAGGAACCCCTACCACCAGCTGAAGGTGAGAAGATGTGACAGAAGCGCTGAAGATGGCCCATCTTTCCACAAGATCAGAACTCCTATGGATCCCTCACGCACTGATTCCTAGTATTCCAACTCCTACCGCACTTGTAGCATACAACCTGGCTGCCAGAAGATGTATCCCGCGAACCCTGATCTCCTCGATAAGACTCTCGGCGACGCTTCCTACTATCCGAAGGAGGAACACCATCCCTGGATATCGAACCTCCCTGGCTCACAGCTCCAGAATCCCTCAGATAGCGCTCAGTAATCAGAGCCTAGTTGACAATGGAGGATATCAAAGTCAACTGGAAGATACACACCTTGGAAAGGATCTCCTGCCTGAGACTGTCCTCGAACTTCCTAGTAAGGAACAACTCATCACCTGCTAGGATCGGTGTGAAACGTTGCAGCTTAGTGAAGCAATATGAGTACTCCATAATAGAAAGAGTACCCTACTGCAGACTCATAAACTCTTGGGCTCGATCGGCCCTCGGGGTCTCCAGATAGAAGTAGTCATAGAAGGTGTGTCGAAACTCGTCCCAAGACATATCCTGCTGACGCCCTGACCATGAGATCACCTCCCACCACCTCTTGGTGGCGTCCCTGATCGTATAAGTAGCCATATTTACCATTTTCTCCGGAGGGATCTCTATGTTCTCAAAGATGGTCAGTGTGTCCTCTATTCACGAATCTGCATCCTGGGGTCCTCCATCCCCTAAAAAATTAGGAGGATGCTGCTGCTGGAAAACCTGCATCAACTCAGCCATCGACGGGGCAGGAGGCGGCGCTCCCTGGAAGGTCTGCATCATCCCTAGGAAGTCCTCCCTGAACTGCACATCAGCACCTGTGATGGGTATAACTACTGGTTCCAAGGCTGGCATAGAAGGAGGATCTGCAGGAGGTCCCTGATCGGCCATATCCGGTGTCTGATCGCCGTCTGGCAACTGACGTACAACCGGAGGACGTCTTGGAGGCATAGCTCTGAAAGATCAAAAACACACCTTAGATCAGGATTAACAAAGACTGAAAACACAGGAGTACAAAATGGGAACAGGGGGAAGAAACTATCACATTTTACAAAACATGACTACATGGTGTGTACAAAAACTACACGGCGTGTCTGCTTAAGCCATTAACATGGGCATGTATTCCTGCCCTACTGGTCGTGTAACACCCAAAACTACATGGGGTGTTGTCCCCATACACGGCGTGTACTCGAACTCTAAACCCCTGCCAGAGTCTCCTTACACGGCTGACCCACTCGGTCCAAACTAGCCCCAGACTACACGGCATGTTCCCAAGGGACACGTCGTGTACTAGACAAGGTCTCGGCGGCCTGTGTTGTTAGTTACACGGCCGTCTACACAGCTAAACCTTACACGTCATGTTCCGAACAAACACGGCGTGTATAGGAGAAGGTTACATTGTCCCGTGTTGTTCTCAACACGGACGGGTTCATGAACAAGACTACACGGCGTGTTTCGAAAACCACACGACATGTCTAAGAGAAGGTAAGGCTGACCCGTGTTGTTCGTGACACGGCCGGGGACCTGGATAGGACTACAAGAAATGTTCATTTACAACATGGCATTTTCTACTCGAGCTTCCCCAACCAGTGTTGTTAGCAACACGGCTCTAAACTACACGGCGTGTACCTACCGTACACGGCGTGTTCCTGAAGATATTTTCACAACACCGTGTTTCTGCTCACATGATCAAAGACATGTCCTGAAAAATACATGGAATGTATCCAAAAACTACACACCGTTTATTCTGGGTTTTTCTAGGCAGTATCTCAGAAACTGCACAAAAGCCCAAAAATACTGAAAAGAAGGCATGGAGGTTCCAAATTCCGATCCGTGAGGGGCCATACTCCCCGTGAATCAAATCTTTGCTTCTCCTACAATCACGTACAAGAGAAAATAGGATCATGATCCACCAACTTCTGATTAAAGAGGGCCCATAATACATCAAGAATCAAAATTTGGAATTCATTTTTTCAAATTACAACATAAAGAATCCTCTAACAAAGAAATAGATATTATATCAAGCATCTATCACAACAGCATGCATAATCTACACAAAGACTATCACAAAATCATGCAATCGTTAATGCACCCTAGATGGCATGGAAAGAATGCATGACATTTGATTTATACAAGTGCCTATATGATGCATGAGATGACATACCCTCATCTCATCGGGTTGCGACAGAAATAGAACCGTAATATTCAAATCAATAACAACACAAAGAATGTGAATCACTCTATGTGAAATCATATCAACCGTAACATCTCAAAACCAGAAACTGCAATAAATGAGGTAGTATTGTTTTTTCCTGTACACGAGTTAGCTACTCCCAGGAACAACTTATTACCAAGTACCGAATCCATCTTATCCCTGCCTAAAGTCTCAAAACATTAATCCAAGAGAAAAGAATTTCTCTGATACCACTTTGTAATGTCCCGGTTCCGGAAGCCACCCAGAGGTGCCCCATACCCGGTTGGTCACATGGCCTCAAGCGCATTTCCCCAAACGCCAGAGGCTGCTGACTAGCAATGAGGGCCTTGGGTGTGATAGTGGGGAAACTATGCCCTCATTGGAAGAGTACATAGAAGAAGAAAAATAAACGTGCAATAGCGGAAGCAGTAATAACCAACAATATAAATAGCGGAAGACTAAATCAACAATCTGGAGCACATATGTATATATAAAATGATGCAAGATACATATCTCGGAAAGAAACCAAACATGTCACAACGCTGGAAAACACCATAGTACCAAAACAAGTAAAAAATATGATAAAATAGCTCTTCATCATCACAAGCCAATGCTTGGTCCCATGCTCCCCTGCTCCAAGTAATCAAGTACTGGAAGTCCAAGGGAGCTTTCCCTTGTCTATAACTACAACAACATAGTCTTTTTGGGCCCAAAAGAATGACCCAAACAGGGTGTGAGACTAAATCCAAGTATACATTCACCAGAAGATCTGTGCCTAATAGTCAATGAGTATATGGCAAGTAAATGTACAATAAGCAGTAAACAGCTACAGAAAGCAATAGGCAGCAACAGTACGCAGTAAAGCAAGATGATACAACAAAAATAAAACCATGACCAATAATATCAGTGAAGCAAAAAATATAACAAACAGGAAACTCTCTGGGAAGTACTCGCAGCCATCCCCTCTAGTCCTATCCAAGAAGTACCACAACCCTCTGGGTAGTGCACTCTGCCTAACCCCTCTGTCTTGGTCATACGAATTTATCAGACTCTCTAGGGAAGCGCACTCGGTAAATTCCTCTTGTAGTCTAGGGTAGTCAGGGACTCTCTAGGGAAGATCACGCAGTCTACTCCTCTTATCCCCAAGGTCTAGAGACTCTCTGAGGAAGCTATCTCAGTCAATTCCTCATATAGCCTCAGGAATACCACAAACTCTCTAGGAAACATCACTCGGTCAATTCCTCCTCTAGCCTGGGAAGGTTCTTAAGGAGATTCAAACAAGGTAAAACTCTCTGAGGAAGCTCACTCAGTCTACCCTCGTATAGTATATAAAATTCAAGACTCTCTGGGAGCTTACTCACTCCATCCCCTGAAGTCTATAATGTCTAATACTCTTTGGGAAGCTCACTCGTTCTGTCCCTTATAGTCTATAGCACCAGGTTCTCTCAGTCCCATGCCAGTCAGTGCATAATAATTCTATAAGGCCAAGTACACCTATTGAGATACTTGGCTAAACAAAGAAAACCTATAGAGCTACTTAGCTAAACAGTCTACAACCCGACAAGCATGTCATGGGTTTCAATTCAACCTATAATTGTAAGGCATGGAAATAGGTGTAGCAGCCAAAGGCAAGCGAGACCCAAAGGTCGTAAACAGAACAAATCAAGGGAAAATACATCCATGCACAAAAAATTATCCTATAACATGGTCAAATTTACCTCTATATAAGCATACAAGCAAGGTAGGAAAACAAAAAGGGAAAAAAGGTAAACACGCAATACCCCGTTCACGGGTATTGGTTGAATTTTCACATAAAACTCAAGGACTTTGAACAATAAGGCACAAACCACCTACATCGATCCTAGGAGATCGATATACATGAACCACGACGACTGATTCTCCCTAGAACGTCGTAGATCTGAGAAAACACACCAAACGTTTAACCTTAGATAACTTTAGAAAGAGGAAGAATTTTAAAATAATGCTCAAGCAGAAGGGAGAACTCACCCATGCGCTTCCAACGCAATTGACGGAGCTCAAATCGGAGAACGGATGGAGGCTCGGGAATCTAAAGAAGTTTCATGGTTGTACAACATCTCTTGGTCGAACCAGACCTAGAAGAAGACGATTATGGCGACGAGGCGTGACCCCGGTCCGTTTAGTGAAAAACAAATTACACGGTGTGTACTCATAAAGTACAAGGCGTGTACTTCAAAAATTTCCAGAAACTCCAAAATTATCAAAAACTCCAGAAAAGGAAATACATACCTGAAATAAAGATCCGGGTTCTTACATTTTTTGTCATCAGATATTTCTATCTGCGACTATGTGTAATGATCCTTAGACTTAAATATTATCATTAATACGTTTTATGACTTATTAATGTTGATTTACTGACAAAAACTGTCACACATATAGTTGGGGAGAAGTAGGGTATGTTGGGTGCGTCCCGAGTGCAATGTTATTAATGGATAAATTGAGGCAGGATTTTTCCCTTCTATTTACAGAAGTAGATACATCGTACCTTTTATTGAAATAGAATCATCGTGCGAAATTCCATGGTCATGGTGTAATGATGATTTTATTTCAGGTAGTCAAAGAATGGCGTATCAAGACTAAAAGTTAATGAAACAATCATGAAACATACTTGATGAGATATTACGACAAATGGATTATATTACACTGTAAGTGTTCATATGTGGATGTTGTTTTTGTGTCTTTACATTCATTATCTTGGGTTCCTTGACCCATTTCTAGATAGTACTCGTGGACATTAGGAAAGCCCGCCTAAATCCAATGAAAAAGAATCCTAGAGGGTCACACACAAGGTGTTTTTGGAGGTCTTGGTTAAATTCTTTTTGAATTTAATTAATGAAATAAATATTATTCTCAAGACCGTGGAATAATTTTATTCAAGTTAAGATGACCGTATAAATTAAATAAAATATATTTATTTATTTTATTGAACATTGAATAAATATTTATTTACTAGTTTGTAAATAAAATATTTTTTTAAGAGGATAATTTATTTATTTATTTATTTAGGTGTTCAATAAATGGAAGTGGAGTTTGAGAAGACCATGGTCTGTTCGATAGTAAAATGATTATTTTTAAGGTGGTAAATAATTATTTAACAAGTTGGCGCAAATTAAAATAACAATGCTATTATTTTGTGATGCGTAATTTTATTTATAATTATGTTTTATGAAAGTTAGTGCACTATAAATAATGACGCCGTATTATTATTAAATACAAGAGTTTTCTTTAATTTCATGAATGTATTTAATTTTTTCTATGCAATTAAATACTATAACAGAAATTCCATGTATATAAAGAGGTAAGTACCCTATTGTGCAACACACCACACCACGCACCTGATGAATTGAGAATTGTTGAGCCACAAAAATTCTCTCTCGAATCCTCTTTTCTCACATCTCAAGAACAAGAGACGTTCTTCAAGGCCGAATAACAAGAGATCATGAACGATCGACACAAGACACTCGCTCCACCACGCTAGTACTCGGAGAACGATTAGTGTCGATCGAAGGCCATCGGAGAACGTGTGGATCACCACTAGAGAGATTCTAGTTTGGATCCTTACAAGAACATTGAGATAATCCATAAGGGTCATTCCAGATGATCAATATCATCAAAGATGAAAAATACCAAATATACAGTTATTATTTATCTTTATGAAATTTATTAAATTAATTATAAACATGATGTGCAAGATCCTCTCTAAGGTTTCAGGTCTTTTTCTTTTATATATAAATCTTTGATTATATTCTATGGAGATGGGCGTTTATTTCCGTATTGATCCCGGAATAATAATTGATCATGATAAAAATCAAAGTTGGCTACCGCCCCAACCATGATTTCCACTGCACCCGGAACCTTCATGGTAGTGGTTTGAAACACATAACGATAAAATTGGCTAAAGAAAATTTAGACATGTGGAAATGAAAGGATAACCTAAAGAATTCAGTGATTTTCATGGTGTGTGAGGAAAATTCAATGTGAATAATAATTTGGAGTATATTTATGCTAAATAATATCTATAAATTATTTAGTCTAGTTTTATTGTTCGATGATGTTATTTTTAAAACAAGAACAGATGAATCTTTATAACGTTTTATGAGTTAAGATAATTTCATTGTATAATTATAATTCAATATTGATAAAATATAAATCATTTTATGATTTGAAATTTTATTCTTCTCAAAATGAGTTTTTTAATGGAAATGATGTGGACTGAGTATTGGGATGGGATGGACTTCTTGAATCAATTATGTGTGGCTATTATAGGACATAGTTTGAAATGGCCTCTAACCTTGGATGTTTCTATGTGAAACAATAACAAAAATTATGATATATGTATCATTTAATTTAGTTTTTAAATAAGGGTAGTATATATGGAATATCGGTGTTTACAGGTGGTAAGTTATCTTCTGATTTAGTATTTAACCATAATTATATGACCTTTTTATAATGATACTACTATGAAAATTCATAGGATGACTTCTAAACTATAATCTATTTACCTTGAAAGATTTTTACCCCTAATACATTAAGATAATGATGATGTATATCACATATAAAAAATTTATAAGTATTCCTCCTAAGAAGGGTCTTCCTGGGTGAATGGAAATGTTTTTATTACTTGCATGAGCACCCTAACAATGTGATAACTTCATGTGGACAGATGATGGTGATAAAAATAGCATGTGGATGACATTAATGGTGTGGGTACTATAATTTATGACGAGGTTACATGAATTATATGAAAATGAAATATTTTAGAATCTAATTTTTGTTTTTGAGGTTATGTTATTTAATTCATATAGTGTTTTGAATTTCATTTCAGTGATGATAATAGTATTCACTAAAAAACCACTAATAAAGGTTGGTTTTATTGGATATCAGCTAATATTCAGATTGGGGATCTTGACAACTAAATGATTAGATTAGTATTACCCCTCCAAAACAACAAAGTGATATAGATTTAATTTAAATTGTTTATATTATACATTAATTCTTGGATAAATAAGTATACGGTTTGATTATTAAAGTGGGTGGGTGGCATGAAATTATATATTTGATATGAGGACATTGTCTTATGGGAGTTCATCTGTAAGGTCCCTATAATATTTTTATAACATGTGTTATTTTATCTATACATTTATATTTTGTGATTGGTGTTTTTGGGGAGTTTGGTAATTGAAATATCTAATTAACTATACTTATTAATAACTACATAACCATATTGAATTAATAAACATGTTTATATCACTTTTTTTGGTTTTAGGATAAGATAGTTCGCAAGTTGTAGTTTTTCCTAGTTTTCTCAAGGTTTTTTTGGATGGTGAGAAGGAAATTATATATTATGATTTCACCATTTTAAAGTTATTCATGCTTTATTTCCATATTATTTTCATAATTAGGGGATTTCATAATAACTAGGTAGATAAATTCTCTTGGAATTTTATGTACATGCTTGAAAAAAATGGTGGTGCTTCTAAGTAGTGTAATCATTATGATTGAGGTTGACATTAGGAGCATGGTGATTATGAATTGTTTCATGTACCACTAAGGTATTTTTGTAATTTGGGATTTATTTTATTTTTACGTTTGGTGGTTATTTTTTTATAGTCACATCAATATTTAATAGAAACATGTTTTATGTCATTCCTAATGTCAGTCATTAACTCATTGCTTATTGGTAGCGGGATTGAGGGGACACAATAAAACTCATCACAAATCTGAAAATGAGTCTTGAGGGGGTTTATTAAAAATATATTAACTCTTTAAATAGTTTTTTGGGTCTACGGGCTAATATATAACCCATTATTATTTTTAATTATATATGAGTTGATGTGTAAATGATTTTTTAGGTGTCAATCTATGATTTTATGGATTAAAAAATAGAAAATCATTTTAAAGAAAAAAAATAAGGCTAGGGATGAGAATGGTTCTGGTACCCATGAAAATGTAGGTACAAAAACTCAAAACTATTTAGAAATAAAAAATTGAACCCATATACATGTAAAAAAACGGAAACCTAAACTTGAACATAAATTTCAAAACCCATTTAACACCCAAGCTGATTTAAATACCTATTTATATTTATTATGTTTAATTTTTTTAATTTTTTTTTGTTATTAAAACCCATATTGAAAACTAAAATTAATTTTAATATAACATATTATATAATATTGATACAATTATTATATATATAGGTGCACAAAAATGCATATTAAGGTTTCAAGTACAATATAAAAAGTACTGATTCCCAACATGATTAATAATTGTGTATCTATTTTAAATCCTAAACACTACCAGAACCATGTTCATATGTACTTCAACACAATTTTACCATATTGGTTAGTACTAGTTATCCATTTATTAGTTACCCATTACCATCTCTAATTAAGTTAAGTAATTATTTATCTCACTCATTTCTTGTTTAAACCTTCTATGACCATTGCATTTTTATAGAATAAATTAATTAAATCATTTTTATGATTATATTTTTTGTTTTTGTATTTTCTGAAGTAATGGTTTTATTCAGACTTATTGTGAACAATGTTTTCATCACTAAGATGTTTTATATGTTACATGTTTGTAAAAAATAAATGTTCAAATTAAAATTTTGTTTTGTTTTTATGTATGATTACAAATGTTAGTTAAATTATATAATGTATGATATTAAAGAACAATAATTCTTATTGGTTTGGGTGATCATTCATACACAATCAATCATCTGGATAACTTTCACTTTCCATTTCCATAATTACACAAAAATACATCCTTATAAAAGAACAAACAAATATAAAAATACAGTACATATTCAGAAAATGTTGCATGTCACTCAATATATAGGACCAACTTCGGTTGGGATATAAATATCACTAATTAAAATGATACAATACTAGAAAAAGAACATTTAACATTTTTTATTTTTTATTTTTAATTCTATTTAAAAATAAATTTAATTACAGTCAATGTTAAAAATCATTTTTTACATTGGATATAAATACATATGATGAAAAGTACCTTAAACATTTGTATTGTTAATAACTAATGTAGAAACTCTAAAAATTGTCTTGAAAATTGATTTTTATATAATGTTTATTAAATAAATGATGTCTAAATCCCCTTTCCCCATCACATATAAATTAAAAAATGTCAAAACTCAGAAAAAATGCCTTCAAAAATGCTTTTCAACATTGGTTAAATAAAATAAATGACATCTAAATAGGATTTGGATGATTATTTTAATTATAAATAGAAGTTAAAAATAATTTATATTTTCAAAATCTAATATAAATATAATATCTCATTCCATTTAAATGATCATCATCATTTAAAAAATTTAAGAAAAAAACACGATACAATAAATAAAAACAAATATACACACAATTCAAATATGTATACAACTTTTTTTAAGATAGTAAACACATAAATGAAATTATTATATATTCATCTAAAAATTAATTAATCCTACAAATTTTTCTACAAATAAATATAAATGGTTATTTAATTATTCAGTAGAATAAGATTTAATATCCTCAAAAGCCTATAAAACCATAAAGTTTATAAATTTTACAATATATTAAATTTATTTAAATAGTATATATGTATAGTGGGACTAAACTCATCAAAAAATCAACATTATAGTCACAAAAGTCTCAAAAATGAATCATAAAAAATAATATCCTCATTAAATATATCCTATTTTATGATACAACTATATTTATAAAATAAAACTTAAAAAATAGAACACACAATATATGTAGGGTACAAAATTATATATTATATTACAAAATATAATTACATTCACTTTATTGAAATTAATTTCATATGGGGTTTTTATCGATTGGTTCTTTTTATAATATGGTTTCATTGACCTATTTGTTTCATATAAAACTTGATAAAAAATATGTAAAATGATATATTTTAAATTAATGGACTAGTAAAAAAATAAAAAAATATCATATAATCTACCCAGGAAAAAGCATAACCAATATTTTGTGAATTAATTTGGGGAGAGTATATATAACATAAAATGTATACTAAAATATTTAAAATTTAGTATGAGTGGTGTTATAATGAATAGTAGTTCATAATTATATAAGTCTTTTTAATTATCAAAGAATGGAAAGAACCAACACTAAATCTATTTTTATTCTAATATGTCTACTTTGTGTTTCACTATAACATTCTTCCCCATATATTACAAAGCTGCTAAAATACATTCTAGATACATTTATCTATAAATGGAAGTTCACTCATATTGTAGGAAAATAATTAATATATACTTAGTCATCTAATGAATAAATTAAATCAATATAATATTTATTTATTTAATGAAATAAAAATTGTAATTGTGTTTTACATTTCTAGAAAAAAAACTACAACATGGGTATGAAGTGATTATCATTGATAAAATATTCCATAATGTGTTTTTAAAATATTATTATTTTATAGTCTCTACTATACACTTTACAAGTCATTAAAAACTAATAATAACTCTAAATCATAAAAATATGAGAGCTAATTTTTTAAAAGATGAATAAATTTGAGAAATGTTTGATAGTATCAGTTAATGAAACCTTTTTTTATTTTTTAATGAATACATAGATTTTAGAAACATATATATGGTAAATGCAAGAAAAAATATAAATAATTTACATTTAAAAGTAAAAAAAATTGAAGAAACAACACATACCTCATATATCAATTGAAGACAAAGACTAACTGGCCATATTATAAAATACCAATACACTATCCAACTGTGGCCACATCATCTAAATGAATTGACACTATAGAAATAATATCAATATTATTATGCCTCAATACACTTAATTTTTATGAATACATAATTGGTTAATATATGCAATCCCTTATATTATGTAACATTTTATATTCTAAAATATGTTAATGGGGATACCAAAAATGAATCTCACAATACATAGCCATGTATGAATGAAGAGGTGGAGGATGAAGATGGGAAAGATATATAAGCAAGGTATTTTTGGGAGGCTATGGATGTTTGGTCAATTTTTTTATTTTTAAAATCATTTATTTTTTAGATGAATTAATTTTATCTTCTATTGACTAATTCACCTTCCATAGCTAAAAATTCGAGGAACCTATTTACATCTTTATACTATTTCCCCTAATGTCATAATTTGATGGCCAAAAAAATAATCTAATTCTGACTCCAACATTATATCACCTTACATATCCAAGGTGTTGTTTCATTCTTCAAGTAGCAACCATAATGTGTATCCCACCCTCCAAGTTAAAGTTCCCATATATTGATTTATCCTAAAGGGATTCGTGAAATAATATATAAATATGTCATACTTGTGTGATAGAGTTATAAAACACTAATATTTAAGAAAAAAGTACCTATATTCTTATAATCATTTCATCCACTTATATTCTTAAATCCATATAAAACTTTCCATTTTTTAATCATCCTATCCATTTTCAATTTTCCATTATGAGAGGGGAGATTGATGTATGAACTATACCTATTATGATCGACTAATATATTTAGATCATAATTTAAAATAAATTCATCTATCATTTGGTCCTCTCGTAACCAGTACCCTCTATGTGATAAAGCATGATGATATAAATTCAGTTATTAGAACTCTTGGTGAGATCTCTTAAAGGAATATTCTGTAATAATAAATGAATACGTTTTTAGGTAATTAAAAATTAAATTTTCAAATTGATTTTACATTAAAAATTATCATGTTGTAAGGGCTTCCTCCCAGGAGTTTTCGTAAAACTTTTCATATGTTTCTTAATATATAAACCATTATTTGATGCATTATTTTTTATTTTATTATAACTTGAAAATATAACATGAAGGAAATTTTATTTTAAAATATCACCATCTAAAAAATAAAAAATAGAACCACACCTTTTTTTAGCTTGATCATCAAATGATATCTATAATTGAATAAACTAATATTTGTCATTAAATTTAGAATATTTGTAGAATTGAAAAAAATAAAATTGATGATAAATTTTACCATTAAAAATTCTCAGAACTATTCTTTCCCACTCTTATCGACACTCTTATAGTAGAGATATAAAATATTAATCTTAAAATAACCCTATATTCAACTATAACTCAAAAAATGCTTTCTATTTGAGTCTATTAGATTATTATCATCATCAAATTAAATTTGTAACCATTTCTCCCCATGAGCAAGAGAATTTTTTGGTTAATGTGTGATCTTGTATCTACCAACTCATGGTATCATCATCTTTGGAGAAGAGAAAGACTCATCCATGAGAGGCTCACTGGTGTTTCTACAAATAAGTTTGAAAAACCAAAAATTAATTTCATTAAATTTTTTAATTATACCGGATATATCAATATGAAAATATTAACACATACCTTAGACAATTTTCCACTTCCTTTGGGTATATCTTCAAAATTGTAAAATAATATTAAATTTTATGTAAAAATATTTTATTAGAATTCAATAATCATTAAAATTAAAAATTTATAATTTTTAATAATATAAATTAAATAATATCAATTCTGTTAACTAAAACAACATATGAAAATTAAATATTTAAAATGATATATACAGTGAAATAGTGTAAAAATATTTTTTTCATGATTTTTACCAATAAAATATGTAACTCCAATTTATGAATATAATATAAAAATCTCATAAATAATAAAAATTTATAAATTTAAATATTAATGTTGACAAAATAGTAATTAATTACATAAGTAATTTTCAATTAAAATTACTGATTTTAGGGATATTCAACCAAAAAATATATTAGTAAAACTAATGAATTTAAAAAATAATTCATAATTGAAACAAATGACCAATTTCTATATATTTAAATGTTAACATTGAAAAAAAACTATCTTTTAATGTTTCATAAAAAATAACAATGAACGCTTTTTTCAACCAATAAAAATATTTTCCTAAATTTGTTGAAAATAAAATTTATTAAAATATGAAAAATGATCAATATTCATATATTTGAGTATCTTAAATAGAGTTTTTACATGAATAAGTTTCAAAAAAGTGAAAATTTAAATTTACCTAAATAAATATGTGAGTAAGGGATAGTTTACCCATAACCCTTTTATGTGATCGTTTTGTGTTGCATAGATTACATAGATTTTGTGTCCATTGAAATTTAATCCTTTAATGACACAAATGTTTTCACTTTTGAAGATCACACACTAGGTACTTTAATACAATACATAAATTTACAAAAGAAAATTATCTTTATCCTCTTTCTTAATTTGGGACAAGTCAAAGGTAATTTTT
Organism: Viscum album; assembly: GCA_963277665.1. NCBI lineage: Eukaryota > Viridiplantae > Streptophyta > Magnoliopsida > Santalales > Viscaceae > Viscum > Viscum album. Next base: position 704,918,783 of record OY728145.1, read on the forward strand.
TTTGTTTCCTTGCATAGTGGGAGATAACTGAAAACATATTATCATGGATATTAAGTCCCATCTTGTTTTTATACCGTATTTTTTATCTTCTTTTAATTTCAAAAAAGGTCAAATAAAACTCTCACACAAGTTTTACTCAATATAATCGATTTGAATGGTATGTCTGACCTCAAAAACATCTAATAATGTAGGTCAAACATGATGTATTGTTTCTTATAAGTATTATTTTATGCCAATAACATCCATTCTTTCAAAATTTGAAATCAATGTGTTTCACCGAGTAATAATATTATTCAACTGAAAAATAGTTTTGATGAAAATTCATACTCATATAAACCATTAAATTCCCTTTTTAAACCTAAATAAGGATGATCCATTCAAAAAATTCATTTTAGTGAAACATACATTATCTCTATATCATTCTATAATTAGTGATATGAATTTTCTTATTCACAAATTAGACAATTTAACAAATGATAACACATTATCAAGATATGTTTATGTATACTAGAAAGTTATTTTTTGTAAACATCATCATAGACCATAAAATAAAATACTTTTTATTGCATTCATAATAATATATAACACATGATTTGCATATAAATATAAAATCATCAATCAATGGTGACAGGTGAACATTAATATTATTATATGGTTTTTTCTTCAATACATCATCCAGATCATTATAAAATATCCCTTACACAAATATATTTACAGAAAAAAACTTATACACTACCAAAATAATTGGGCTTGAACCATGATTTACCCTATGTCTTTAATATGGATTCATTCCATCAATGCATACACCCATTCTAATATTTCTAACTTCATCTAAAAAATCTAAATATTTTTTATCAAATATATACCAATATGGAGAATTAGTAGGTTGAAATTGGTTTATATTATAGATTATGTCACATGTATGCCATATTATTATCTTTTTATCATTATAATTCTAAAATAGAAGATTCAAATGATGAATTGTTACAAGATATTAGAGTGATTTTGTAAGAGGATTGGTTCAACTTCTTAATAATGAATCACAGTTGGATTTCTTATTCATTTTATATCATCATGTCCCACATTTAGTACATTATGAAAAACAATAATATTCTATCCTATACTACACACATTCATTCGGAAAATAATATATTTTATTATACCCCAATAAAATTGTATATATATTTTTTTAACATAATTGGAATTGAGAAGCCTTTTCCCATCGAGAAGGTACTTTTTAAAAAGTTCAATCATTTTAGTGAATCTTTTATCTCTCCAACCATTAGTTTTACTTCAAACCAATAAATATAATTACTGAGGATTACAGTTTAAATTTAGTATAGCATAAGAATAGTTGTTTCTTATAATATTCTTACAATCATTCAACAATTTCAGTTTTCAAATGGTTTCAATAGATGTATCATGAATTTATTCTTCAAGATGATCCTCTGTATCATGATAATCATATTCATATATTAGATATTTAGTTATTAGTTATTTTACTATGCTAGATGCTTCATTTTTAACTTTGATAAAAACCTTAAAAATCATATGGTATTATATTTCTCTATACATTATTTTTTTCATATTAAAAAACTTTATCCGTGGATAGAAAATAAGATATTTCATGATTTTGTTAAGAAAATTTTATAAAATAATCATCCCCTTTCACTTATTCATCATTAGTTATTCATGAATTTATCCAATTATAATCCATTAATTAACTAAAATTATAAAATAATAAATGAATATATAGAAACATTTAAACATTTGGAAATATATATAAGTAATTGAATTTAAAACATATAGATTCCAATTATACCTAAAAAATATCAAACATATAATCAAAAAAATATTCAACTAACCATTTATTAAAAAACATTTAACTAAGAAAAATGTAAAAATAGTAAATATAACCAATAAATAAATGTTTTGGCAGAACAACAAAAGTGGAAATTGACACAAAGAAGAAAATTAAAATAAATGGTTGGTTCAGGGACTTTTCCCCATTACCATGCTTCAAACCCCTCCCCACAATTACCACCTCAGTCAAACATGGGGGGTAAAAAGTGTTCTTATGGGTAAGAAGTTATTGGTATAGCCTCGCCACTTGTGCGCTAAATGTCCCCAGTGAGGCCCAAAGTGGAAAAAATTGGGCTTGGTCAAATGACCTAATGGGGTAGAGGGTCCATGAGAAATTATAAACCAGACATCTCAAGTTTTTCCTTGTGAGGACTCGAACCTGGAACCTCGGGGTCCAGGCGCCACAAATGAAACCACTCCACCATGCCCACATGGGATATAAAAAATGTGATGTTATGGGTAACGAGGTATAGGTGTAGCATCACCACCTGCATACCACATGTCCTCAATGAAGACAAAAGTGGAAATCCTTAGGCTTTGACTAGTTGCATATCATGGTAGAGGGTCCAGCAGAAGATATTAATCTGGTATATCAGGCATTACCTTGCGATGACTCGAAAAATATAAATGTAAACAATATGTCTACAAAAAAACATAAAGAAATAATTAATAAAAAAAACATTATATTAAATAACATTAAGTAACACACGGACAAAAAATAAATAAATGATTAGATTTTAAATCATAGACATAAAACAAATATTTAAACATAAAAAATAAAACAATAGTCACAAATATGAAGATACATAAAGTATATCATCAAAAAATTATATAAATTAGTAATAAACAAACATCGTATGGAACACAATTATGTGAGATCGTAGTTGAAAATAAAATTAATGATAAGGATCATGGAACTCAAAATAGATGGATAGAAACCCACTATAATAATAAACATTAAAAAAGGCCACAGAAATGAGAATCATATAAGGTAAAAATTTTAAAATTAATGGATCTAATCCAATAAAATATGGAATCATGATAAATAAAGTATGAGGGCTTTTTTGAGTCTAGAACATATGGGTTTGAGAGGTATGGTTTTGATAGTCTGAAATTCTAGATTCAAATTCAACTTTTATTTATTTTTGTAAGATTTTGACATTGGTTATTAAAATAAATAATGAGAAAATGTTTTTAACAAGGTTTTTCATGTCACTTATTATAATAAACAACCAAAAACCAAAATAATAAAGGTTTTCATATTGGTTCCTTTGATAACGGACATAAAAAACCCCATCGATAGGTTTTTAAATTGGTAATAATAATAACCAATGTTAAAACATTGACTCTTAGGGTTTTGTCATTGGATAATGATAAACTATGTAAAACCCTTGATATAAAATATACTTTTTCTACTAGTGATATCTATGAAATCTCCATTCTGTAACTTCAATCAACCCAAATAACAACTTTAATATAAATATAATAATTACATATTTTGTGTAATATGAAATGAAGTTGTTAAACCATTCCAACACTCTTTATACATGTTATATTTGTGATAATCATCACCCAAAAAGAGTAAATTAATATATGTCTTCATACTATTTATTTTGGAATCCTCATAATTTTTTTTATGCCTCTTCTTTTTTTCTTCATCAAATTTTTCAAAGTTTTATGAATTTTCTTTACATGACCCTCCTAATCATAGTAATTTCACAAAACAAAGTGCATTTCATATGATAGAATTATATGAAAACCCTTAAGAGTATTAAAGTTTTGTTTTATTTATTTTTAGCACTATTTAAGGAGAATGGGAATGTGATTTATAATTTTTTTGAGTTGAATTATAGTGGGTGAAGTTGTTCTTTGATTATTTGAGATGGTTGAAGATATTTTATGTTATTGAGAAAATATTTTTTAGAAATCTATACATCAAAGTACGATTATAAAATTTTTTCCTCTACCTACATATGATTATATAAGTATTTCAGAAGTATTTTTATGAGTAAAAAATAATCTATATAGGATAAACTTATAGACTACAAATGATTCATCTGTTTTATGAGATTTTGAGAAATGTAAGAAAGCTGCATAAGAATATATTTTAATTTCTATTGGTTTTGTATAAGTAACACCAAGAATCCAAAGGAGGATTAAGATTCATTTGTATATTACATTATATTAAATTTGGGTAAGAATAATATATAATTTACTCTGACAAAATAAGATAAGATTTGAGGAAAATAGACTATACAAGATTTACTTAGCCAATATGAAAGAGTAAATGTAACTTTTTAAAAGATAGGAAATAATAAATGGGGAATGGGGAAGATTACATAACATTAACTCACGTTTTTGAAAAAATTATAAAAATTATTTATGTTTTTTACAGTTTTTATAAGAGTAGTTCCAGATTTCCAAGACATGTGAAAGTATCATATATAATTTTTTTAAAGATAACTTTGGGTTTACAAGTACCATTTATGAATTATTCTGGGGTTTCAAGATCTATATAAGTTTAATCTCAAATTATTGTGAGATTTATCATAAAAGAATAAATATTGTGTAACATTAAACCAAAGATCAATTAAGATTTAATCAGTAGAACCGCATCTCACAAAAGAGTAAAAAATATTCTATGTAAGAATAATTTGAAAGGTCTGGAGTCGTGTAACATTCACTCTATATTATTTAATGTTATGTAAGAGTAAAACATTTGTTTAAAAATATTAAAAATGATATTTGTTTGTGTTTTTTAATATGTATAAGTAAATTTTATTGTAATTAATTCAAAAATTCTAGGATTATAATTCTTATCAAGTCATTGGAGAAAATAATGAATTTTTTTATGTATCACATTATAGATGGAAGTCCACCCTGTGATATCTTTGACATAGAGAAATTCAGAGGGTGATTTGAGATAAACAATAATTGTGATGTTTTGGAAGAACATCATGGGTTATTTTACACAAATGTTCAGAGATGATATATATAGAGATTTAATTATACAAACTAATGAAAGGTTATGATTGAAATAGAGTCAATATTTCCAGCGGTGTAAATTGAAAAATATTTTTCAATATTTGAAAATAAAAATCTAGTAATTTTCATGAAATATTCAAATGATAATATATTAGGATTTTAAAAAAATATTATTTTATATTTTTTATGATATTTATAAAAATTATAAGATTTATGTGAATCACATATAATCTGGAATAAGATTTCCTCTAGAAATTCAGTGGCATAAATGGAAGGGTTTATAACTATAATAGAATATTGAAGTAATAGGTCTTCATTATAGAAATATTTATTGAAAAGGCATGGTAACAAGTTTTGAAGTGTTTATAAAAAATCTTTAATGAATTTCTTTAAATCATAAGATATATTTCATTCATAGTTTTCCAAAGAAACATAATTATTTCCTCACCATAATTTTAATGAAGAATAAAAAAAGTATAGGCAATAAAAACATGAATTCACTATTACATATGATTATTTAACATGAAGCATAACCAGAATAATTCAATGCGTAATTATTCTTTGAATGGTGGAGTTTTCCATGGTTTTGTTCACATGGATGATAAAAAGTGAACCCTCATATCAATAGGTAAATATCATGAAAATTTGAAGGATTGGAAGTACATAGAAGTTGAGTATAATAGATCATCTATTTAGAAAAGAGGATGCAAGGAACATGAGTTTCTTATATTGAGCTGGAGCATATATTAGAGTTTGTTCCCTTTGAAAAATTTCAATGTACCTTATGATTACCTATATTAATTTTATTTAATATTAATAAACATAATATAACATCGTGATCATTCTTTGGTGTGAAAAAGTATTTGATGATGTCATAATAATATATATCAAATTGAAAATTCAAGAAAATTGCATTCTATGATGAGTACCTAGAAGTGACGTGATAATATAAGGAAATATATATTCTATTGATTTATTATATTATTTTATAAGAAAAAAAGGATATATTCTATTTGGGGTGGAGACACATAGTATATTGAGTCACTTTCTCATGGGGTATTTCCCAAGTAGTTTTTAATGTTGGGGATTATGAGAACGTGACCATCCAATATAAAATCTACATATATATGTTACATTGGATGCTCTAATCTGTATATGTCAATATTAAAAAATATATATTATTATTATTATTAATAGATATACTTGTAATGTCACAACCCACCCTCGGGGTCCGTGTCGTGACTACCCCAAGCCCGCCTTCCATAGGCCAGGGGCTGGCGACTAGCACCAAGGCGTAAATCCCAGTAAAAAGGGAAGGCATTGCCTTTGTAAAGTAAACAAACACCACAGAGTAAGCAAGCGGAAAGTAAACACTAAGCAAAAGCAGAGTACAACTGAAAGTGCGGAAAAGTAAATGGGCCAGTATACAAACCCAAACTAAAAGTAAAGTACAACTCGAAAGGGAAAACAACAACTGTAAAGTAAAAGCTGCAACACCGAGTTGTCCACTTGAAATCTCACCTGAAGGGTGGGTACAGATAGCTCCACTGCTCCTTTGGTCCCGCCGTCCGCTCCGAGCACGTCCCGCCCAGTGGTCCACCTCCAGGTACCGTCCTGCTCTGCAAGCCTCAGCTAAGATCAACGTTGTCCGTAGTCTGCAACCAACATAACGTAGTGCGGGCAAAGCCCGTGCAGGGGTGAGTATAAGATACTCAGTAGGGACCCCGAGACCCCTGAAGGCCTCGCAAATCCACAAAGGATAAACCACGAAGAAAGGTACAATCACGAAGAAACAACTGACACTGCTTAGGTATATGCCCATACATATACCTAAGTCATCAATTTCAAATACGCTCCAACCTCCGAGCCCAAGTACAACTCAGTCCACACAGGAAAGTAAACGTATTCCACACAGGAAAGCAAAACGTAATCCACACAGGATAGCTCAACACAATCCACACAGGAAAACAACAGGATTCAGCTCACACAGGTATACTTCTTCGAAAGACGATAAAGATGATCTCTGGTCCATCTAAGTCGTCGGACCCACGAAGGATCGATAGGTAAATAACCCCCGCAAAAGACCCACATAGGATCGGGCACAAATAGGACCTGTAGGCGCTGGTTCACACAGGACCGCTGAGCGCAAGGACCCACACAGGATCGGGCCCACACAGGACCTATAGCACTGATCCACGTAGGATCACTGAGTGCTGTAGTCGTCGTCATCGAATCAACATAGGATCTATGTACTGTCGTCGTCGTAGTCACAGTAGCAGCAGTAGCAGTAGCAGTCACAGTCACAGTCGCAGCCAGCACTAGGGTTTCCGCACACAGCAAGCTCGTTCGGAGGGTCCGCTCCACGAGCCGGGAGGCTGATACATCAACTGTCACAAAGTCCAGAGTTGATGTATCCAAAAGTTCTGTATCGTCAACAGGAACTCAACGCAACAGACGGCGCGTCGATCGGATGCCCGGTCTGAGAGTTATTGGCATTTTCGTCCCCGGGACCCGGTTGGTTTTTAAGGCAAAACCGACCCGGCCTTACTCCACCTGCGTCCAAACCTCGGGCGGAGTATGCCAAAAGGTCCGTCTCACTAAGAGGAACACAACAAAGCTGACGGCACGTCAATCGGACATTCGTAGCTCAAGATATGAGCGTTTCCGCTCCGAAGGCCCGGATGGTTTCGTGTACGAACCAACCCGGCCGAACTCAAAGTATTCCGAAACTTTGAGTGCGATATACCGAAACGACCATCTCGATCCAAGGATTGCGTTGCCGCAGATGGTTCGTCAATCGGAGGTCTGTGGCTCAAGTTATTGCCAAAAGACCGAATTCGTCACGAAAACGGGGGGTCCGGGTCCGGGCCGACCCGGCCGGCCGGTGGCGCGGCGGCCTGGCCCCGCACGGGTGCAGCGCGCGGGGGGCAGGTCCCCTGCTTGATTGGAATGGCGGCGCGGCTTTTAGCCGTGCCATTTGGAAACCCCCCCCCCCCCCCCCCATCGTGGGGGGGGGGCTGCTTTGAAGAAAACAGGGGGGCCAACTGCCCCGCTCAAAGAAACTGCCACCCTCATAAATGGGGGGGTTTTAGAGCTGACCGGGGGAATTAAATTCCCCCGGACTTTGACCTTCTGGCCAGCCATCTTCCGGCCGGTTTTTCTTCAACGGGACCGGAAAACCGGTCCCCTTTCCGGCTTCCGACGCCGGCGGCCCGGCCGCCGGTCTTCTCGTCCCGCCGCGGCCCGGAACCGGCCGCGGTGTTCGTCGTCCGGTGCGGTGCGACGGCACCGCGCCCCTCTCCCGCGCCTTCGATTCCCTTCGACACGGCACGACGGCATCGCGTTCTTGATGATCCTTCCACGGCGCGGCGCGACGGCGCCGCGCAATTTAATCGTGCGAAATCCGCGTGGTGCGACGGCACCACGCCATCTTGTATCAACCGCAGGATAAATTATCTAGAACGAAGGAGGGGGTTCGGCCGTGTTCATGCGGTCCGGCCCCCTCACGTTAAAAGATAACAAATAATGAAAATCCTCACGTTAGTCATACTAGAACCACGAACAATGATAAATAAATAAACAATTAATAACAACTTCTACCTTGGGTATAGGTTCGAAGATTTGTCAACGTCCCGCGGAAGACAACGTCGCGGAGGTCAGGCGTCACGGTAATCGTTCGTCAAATCCGATGACGAAGAGGTACGTCCGAAGAGGTATGTCGTTGGAGAATCTTCATATGCTGACAAAGGGAGTCCGAGGAGGAAGCGGTGTTCCCTCTCGTTGACACGGAAGACGAAGAAGAGAGGAGCGGCGTTCTTCGTCGGAGCTTGAGCGTTCTTCGTCAAAGCTTGAGTGTTCTTCATCAAATTGAAAAGAAGGAGAAGAACCCAAAAGCTCTCAAGATGGGTAAACAACTCTCACCAAATAAAATAAGATAGAGACTTATTTTATTCACAAACTTAACAAATTTAATTTCAAAGGTTTGAAATTCAAACAAGATAACTCCAAAATTAAATAACAATTTGTCATGTCATTTAAAGAGGGGTTAAGGGAGTTTGAGAGAAGATAAAAAGTTTAGGGTTCGTGTGGGCCCCACCACACTTAATCCTCTCAAGGGAGGTTAAGTGGGTGTGGGTCCCACCCCTAACTTCCTTTGAGAGAAGTTAACCAACAAGTTTAAATAAAAATTTGTAATCCACAATTTTTATTTAACTTATTCTAAACTCCCAAAAACTAACTCTCAACCCGAAATAAACGCAACCTCGGAAAAGGTCTCCTTAAGCGAATATCGGCGCTGCGAGTTCATCGGTGCCCTCAGATTTCAATTCCGAGCACCGGATCAAAAGTTAGGAATTCCCGCTCGTTCGTTCACTGAACGGACCCGAGCCAAACTTCGGAAATTGATTCCGGGCACACCGGGCCTCGGAATCAGGTGCCGTCAGAAACTGCGCTCTTGTAAAATTCCAAAGAAAATTAAGAAAAAATTTCCCTTGAATTTTACGGGTCTTTACCTTACTCCCACCTCAGGGCTTTACGTCCCCGTAAAGATGCATCAAAAACTAGGGAAACAAATGAGGGTACTGAGCACGCATCTGAGCCTCCCGCTCCCATGTGCTCTCCTGGAGGTTCCCGTGCTTCCATCTGATGCGCACAAGAGGAATTGATCGCCCACGCAGGACCCGCTCCTGTCGATCCTCTATCTCCACCGGGACCTCCGTAAATGTCGCCCCATCGTCAACTTCAAGCTCCCCATGGTCAATGATGTGCGTCGGGTCGTGCACGTATCTCCTCAGCTGAGATACGTGGAAGACGTCGTGCACCCGGTGCAACTGAGGTGGCAGAGCCAGGCGATAAGCCACCTCACCAACCCTGCTGAGGACCTGGAAGGGTCCGATGAAGCGCGGAGATAACATGCCGCCTCGGCCAAATCTCCGAATACCACGTCGATGTGAGACCCGCAAGAAGACGTGGTCGCCATCCTCGAACTCCAGTGGCCTCCGCCTCCTGTCAGCATATGACTTCTGCCGGCTCTGAGCTGTCCTCATCCGCACCTGGAGGACCTGGACCTTCTCTGTCGTGGCCTGGACCATCTCCGGTCCCAATAGTGTTGACTCCCCAGGTTCTGTCCAGCACAAAAGAGATCTACAAGGTCGGACATACAACGCCTCATACGGTGCCATCCCGATGGTGGAGTGGTAGCTGTTGTTGTACGCAAACTCCACCAAGGGTAGGTGGTCCTCCCAGCTACGACCAAAGTCTAGGACACATGCGCGGAGCATGTCATCGAGAGTCTGAATGGTCCTCTCCGTCTGACTATCCGTCTGAGGGTGAAAGGCTATGATCAGACATAGCTGCGTCCCAAACGCCTCCTGCAACCCATTCCAAAGCCGGGAAGTAAAGCGGGCATCTCGATCGGAGATGATAGATGATGGCACACCGTGGAGTCGCACAATCTCCTGAACATAGAGGCGTCCTAATCTCTCCACTGAGCCTTTCTCTCTGATGGGTAAGAAGTGTGCCGACTTGGTGAGTCGGTCAACAATCACCCATATGGAGTCGTGACCTCTGGAAGTGCGTGGAAGTCCAGTCACGAAGTCCATAGATATGTCGTCCCACTTCAACTCCAGGACCTCCAAGGGCTGTACCAAGCCTGCTGGTACCTGATGCTCTGCCTTCACCTGCTGGCAGGTGAGGAATCGAGAAACGAACTCTGCTACTGCCTTCTTCATGCCCGGCCACTAGTGCTGTCGTCTGAGGTCCTGGTACATCTTCGCCACTCCAGGATGTACCGCCAAAGGCGAAGTGTGAAACTCTCTCAGCACTTCCTCTTTAAAAGCGAGTGGTACCATGGTACGTCCTCTGAAAAAGATGTCGTTCTCTGCTCCAAGGGAGAAACCATCAGGTGTCTGTCCCTAGGATATCTGTGCACGCCGTGTCTCATAGTCAGCGTCCTCACGCTGTGCCTCTCTGACCTGCTGCAGTAGTGGAGGGGTGACTGTGAGAGACTGGAGGAAGGCTGCTCCATCTCTATCCACGAATGATATCTGTAAGGAGGCTAGCTGCTCCGTCGCCTCCTCAAGTAGCTGAATGCCCGTTCTCCTGCTGAGGGCATCGGCTACTACGTTCCCTTTCCAGGAGTATAGACTATCTCAAATTCATAGTCCTGGAGGAACTCGAGCCATCGCCGCTGTCTCAGGTTCAGGTCCTTCTGCGAGAAGATATACCTGAGACTCTGATGATCGGAAAATACTGTAAAGCGCTCTCCCATCAGATAGTGTCGCCATGTCTTCAAAGCGAAGACCACTGCTGCTAACTCCAGGTCATGGGTAGCGTAGTTCTGCTCATGCGGCCTCAACTGACGTGATCCATAGGCGATCACTGCCCGCTCCTGCATCAGAACACATCCGAGTCCGGTCCCTGATGCATCACAGTAGACTACGTACCCTACTCCCTCCTCAGGAAACCTCAAAATAGGTGCGCTAGTCAATATCTGTCTCAGCTCTTGGAAGCTCTACTGACACATGTCTGACCACATGAAGGGTTTTCCCTTCTTCGTCAAAGCTGTGAGTGGTACCGCAACTCTAGAGAAGTCTGGCACGAATCTCCGATAGTACCCAGCTGGACCCAAGAAACTCCGAACCTCAGTCACGCTCCTAGGTGGCTCTCATGCTAACACAACCTCGATCTTCGCGGGATCCACTGCAACTCCTGCCTCAGAGATAACATGTCCTAAGAAGTGGAACTCACGTATCCAGAACTGGCACTTCGAGATCTTACCATAAATATGGTGCTCTCGGAGTGTGTCTAGTATAACTCGCAAGTGATAGGCGTGCTCCTCCTCAGTCGTAGAGTAAATCAGAATGTCGTCGATGAAGACCACGACAAACCGATCGAGGTATGGTTGAAAGATCCTGTTCATGATAGCCATGAACACTACTGGAGCATTGGTTACACCGAAAGGCATAACCAAGAACTCATAGTGTCCATACCGACATCTGAAGGCCGTCTTCTGCACATACTCGTCTCTGACTCTGAGCTGATTATAGCCTGACCTGAGGTCTATCTTCGAGAACCACCGTGCTCCCTTGATCTGATCAAAGAGGTCATCAATCCTCGGTAGCGGATACTTGTTCCTCACTGTCACCTGGTTCAGGCGACGATAGTCAACACAAAGCCGCAGGCTCCCGTCCCCCTTCTTGGCGAACAAAATCGGGGAAGCCCAGGGTGAAACACTGGGTCGGATGAACCCCTAGCCCTGCAAGTCCTCACACTATACCCGTAGCTCTCGAAGCTCGGCGGGGGCCATCCGATATGCTGGAGTGGATATCGGGGCTGTCCCGGGGTAAAAGTCAATATAAAATTCTACCTCTCTGCGGGGAGGTAGCCCTGGAACATCGTCGGGAAAAACGTCCACAAACTGATCCACCACTGCAGGAAAACCAGGACTCAGCACGTCAACTGCTCCAAGGATGAGGCTAGCTAATTGAAGAGTGATGGGCTGTCCTCTCCTCCGCGGAAGTCCATCCTGTGCTGCAAAGGCTCCCTTCTCGCCGGTGAAGGTGATCCTGCTCCCATCGGTGCGTACACATCGCACCTTGTGCCCAAAATAGTCAATCTGCGCATGGATCTCAGATAGCCAATCCATGCCCAAGATGACGTCGTAAGGCCTCGACGCTGCTACAAGAAGATCCCAGCCGAAGCTCTCGCCTCCTAGAGTGAGCTCACACTTCCGGCACCAGTGCGTAATCGTCGAGTCTGCTCCCGTAAGAGTCTCTAGCCTTAAGGATCGAGCCAACAGCTCTGTCGGAATCTCCGAGCTCCGAACAAGGGAAGCGACAATGAAAGAGTGACTTGCTCCTGTGTCTATAAGAACTACAGCAAGGGTGGATTAGACACAGATAGTACCTCGAATCATCTCGGGTGCGCCGTGGTCGTAGGCCTCTGCTGCCTGGAGCTGTGCCTGTCTCTGCCCGCCAGCTCCCTGTGGTCGGGGTGGACCTCCTCGTGGTGGTGGTGGCAGAGCCTCAAAGCGTCGCCCACCACCTGCTGCTCGGCCAGCTCCTCTGCCTCGTCCGCCTCCTCCCTGCGGACCTCCACGGTCGACCCTCTGCCTCTGCCTCGGTGGTCCCTCAACCGACTGCTGCTCCTCGGCACGGCGGGTCGGGCAGTCACGAGCCATGTGGCCCTGCCCACCGCACGAGTAGCACTGTCTGCCTCTCGAAAGACTGGCTCCGTGCTGTGTGCTCCGCACTGCTGAGCCAGTGTCCTGAGGTCATCTGCCTGAAGGTCTGGTCTGCCTGGACCCCTGAGTCATCCGTCGACTGCCTGCTGCAGATGACTCTGCCACGTGCCGCCCTGCGGTGGGTCGCTGCGCTGGTGTAGACTCAGCAAGGAAGCTCTCGATCAGAAGGGACCGCTCCAGTACTCCTGTCTGAGTCGGTATGCTGAGGGAGATCAGCGATGCCCTGATCTTGTGTCTCAAACCCTGCTCGAAGGTCCGGGCCCGGAAGAATGGGTCCCGTACCATGTCGGTCGAGTAGCACAAGAGATCGGTAAATCTCGCCGAGTACTGAGCGACCGTCATGCTGCCCTGCCGCAGCTGAAGAAGCTCCTGGATACCCACCGCACAAAGGGTGGCTGGGACGAACTCCGAGCGGAAGAGGCTCTCAAAGTCTGTCCAAACTAGAGATGCTTCATCATGCACCTGGAGCATCAAGCTCCACCATCGTCCTGCTGCTGCGTGTAGTAGGCTTGCAGCGAGGATCACCATGTGGTCTGCTGGTGTCCTCACTAGACTAAACACATGTACTACTGCCTCCAGCCAGTCCTCGGCTGCCTGGGGATCCGTCTCCCCGTGAAACCTGGGTGGTCGTTGGAGCTGAAACTCATGCAGTGTGCTGAGGCGACGTGCATCGTCAGCGGCTGGCGCTTGAAGCATCGGGGGCTCGGCGGGTAGTGCTACCGCTGGTGCCACTGCTGACAAAGGGCCCTGCACCGAGGCCTCGTCGCTCGGTGGGCTGTCGTCACGCTTGACTCTCTGAACCCTAGCTGGCTGCCGTCGTGGGGCCATCCTGAAAAGGAAACAGGTGCACCACGGTCAGAACAGTATACCTGGTGAGCTGATATAAGTAATCACAAAGAAAACTTTGAAACACACACGCAATCAATGTTTTCGTGCATTAAGTCGGAAATCAGAAGTCAGGGTCATGGTGTACGGATACGTCGGCCGCCGCACCAACACTGGACTCCCTGGACTGATAACCACACTCAATACGCTAAACATTATTGCTTCACATAGAAAAGATCAGATTTCGCGGTAGAACCGAACTCCTCAGATACCAATTTGTCACAACCCGCCCTCGGGGTCCGTGCCGTGACTACCCCAGGACCGCCTTCCATAGGCCAGGGGCTAGCGACTAGCACCAAGGCGTAAATCCCGGTAAAAAGGGAATTCATTGCCTTTGTAAAGTAAACAAACACCATAGAGTAAGCAAGAGGAAAGTAAACACTAAGAAAAAGCAGAGTACAACTGAAAGTGCGGAAAAGTAAATGGGCCAGTATACAAACCCAAACTGAAAGTAAGGTACAACTCGAAAGGGAAAACAGCAACTGTAATGTAAAAGCTGCAACACCGAGTTGTCCACTGGGAATCCCACATGAAGGGTGGGTACAGATAGCTCCACTGCTCCTTTGGTCCCGCCGTCCGCTCCGAGCACGTCCCGCCCAGTGGTCCACCTCCAGGTACCGTCCTACTCTGCAAGCCTCAGCTAAGATCAACACTGTCCGTCGTCTGCAACCAACACAACGTAGTGCGGGCAAAGCCCATGTAGGGGTGAGTATAAGCTACTCAGTAGGGACCCCGAGACCCCTGAAGGTCTCTCAAATCCACAAAGGATAAACCACGAAGAAAGGTACAATCACGAAGTAACAACCGACACTACTTAGGTATATGCCCATACATATACCTAAGTCATCAATTTCTAATATGCTCCAACCTACGAGCCCAAGTACAACTCAGTCCACATAGGAAAGTAAACGTATTCCACACAGGAAAGCAATACGTAATCCACACAGGATAGCTCAACACAATCCACACAGGAAAACAACAGGATTCAGCTCACACAGGTATACTTCTTCAAAAGACGATAAAGTTGATCTCTGATCCATCTAAGTTGTCAGACCCACGAAGGATCGATAGGTAACTAACCCCCGCAAAAGACCCACACAGGATCGGGCCCACATAGGACCTGTAGGCGCTGGTTCACACAAGACCGCTGAGGGAAAGGACCCACACAGGATCGAACCCACACAGGATCGGGCCCACACAGGACCTGTAGCACTGATCCACGTAGGATCACTGAGTGTTGTAGTCGTCGTCGTCGAATCCACATAGGATCTCTGTACTGTCGTCGTCGCAGTCACATTAGTAGTAGTAGCAGTAGCAGTCACAGTAACAGTCGCAGCCAGCACTAGGCTTTCCGCACACAACAAGCTCGTTCGGAGGGTCCGCTCCACGAGCCGGGAGGCTGATACATCAACTGTCACAAAGTCCAGAGTTGATGTATCCAAAAGTTCCGTATCATCAACAGGAACTCAACGCAACAGACGACGGGTCGATCGGACGCCCGGTCTGAGTGTTATTGGCATTTTCGTCCCCGGGGCCCGGTTGGTTTTTAAGGCAAAACCAACCCTACCGTACTCCACCTGCGTCCAAACCTCGGGCGGATTATTCCAAAAGTTCCGTCTCACTAAGAGGAACACAACAAAGCTGACGGCCCATCAATCGGACGTCCGTAGCTCAAGATATGAGTGTTTCCGCTCCGAAGGCCCGGATGGTTTCGTGTATGAACCAACCCAGCCGAACACAAAGTATTCCGAAACATTGAGTGCGATATACCGAAACGACCGTCTCGATCCAAGGATCGCGTTGCCATAGACGGTTCGTCAATCGGAGGTCTGTGGCTCATGTTATGGCCAAAAGACCGAATTCGTCACGAAAACGGGGGGTCCGGGTCCGGGCCGACCCGACCCGGGTCCGACCCGGCCCGGCCGGCCGGTGGTGCTGCGGCCTAGTGCCGCACGGGTGCAGCGCGCGGGGGGACAGGGTCCCCCGCTTGATTGGAATGGCGGCGCGGCTTTTAGCCGCGCCATTTGGAACCCCCCCCCCCCCTCGTGGGGGGCCTGCTTTGACGAAAACCGGGGGGCCGGCTGCCCCCCTCAAAGAAACCGCCCCCCTTATAAATGGGGGGGGGGGGGTTTAGAGCTGGCCAGGGGAATTAAATTCCCCCGTCCTTTGACCTTCCGGCCGGTTTTTCTTCAACGGGACCGGAAAACTGGTCCCCTTTCCGGCTTCCGACTCCGGAGGCCCGACCACCGGTCTTCTCGTCCCGCCGCGGCCCGGAACCGGCCGCGGTGTTCGTCGTCCGGCGCGGTGCGACGGCACCGTGCCCCTCTATCGCGCCTTCTATTCCCTTCTACACGGCGCAGCGGCGTCGCATTCTTGATGATCCTTCCACGGCGCGGCGCGACGGCGCCGCGCAATTTAATCGTGCGAAATCCGCGTTGTGCGACGGCACCACACCATCTTGTATCTACCGCAGGATAAATTATCAAGAACGAAGGAGGGGGTTCGGCCGTGTTCATACGGTCCGACCCCCTCACGTTAAAAGATAACACATAATGAAAATCCTCACGTTAGTCATACTAGAACCACGAACAAGGATAAATAAATAAACAAATAATAACAACCCCTACCTTGGGTATAGGTTCGAAGATTTGTCAACGTCTCGCAGAAGACAACGTCGCGGAGGTCGGGCGTCACGGTAATCGTTCGTCAAATCCGATGACGAAGAGGTACGTCCGAAGAGGTACGTCGTTGGAGAATCTTCGTATGCCGACGAAGGGAGTCCGAGGAGGAAGCGGCATTCCCTCTCGTTGACACGGAAGACGAAGAAGAGAGGAGCGGCGTTCTTCGTCGGAGCTTTAGCATTCTTCGTCAAAGCTTGAGCGTTCTTCGTCAAAGTTGAAGAAGAAGGAGAAGAACCCAAAAGCTCTCAAGATGGCTAAACAACTCTCACCAAATAAAATAAGATAGAGACTTATTTTATTCACAAACTTAACAAATTGAATTTCAAAGGTTTGAAATTCAAACAAGATAACTCCAAAATTAAATAACAAATTGTCATGTTATTTAAAGAGGGGTTAAGGGAGTTTGAGAGAAGATGAAAATTTTAGGGTTCGTGTGGGCCCCACCACACTAAATCCTCTCAAGGGAGGTTAAGTGGGTGTGGGTCCCACACCTAACTTCCTTTGAGAGAATTTAACCAACAAGTTTAAATTAAAATTTGTAATCCACAATTTTTATTTAACTTATTCTAAACTCCCAAAAACTAACTCTCAACCTGAAATAAACGCAACCTCTGAAAAGGTCTCCTTAAGCGAATATCGGCGTTGCGAGTTCATCGGTGCCCTCGGATTTCAATTCCGAGAACCGGATCAAAAGATAGAAATTCTCGCTCGTTCGTTCACTGAACGTACCCGAGCCAAACTTCGGAAATTGAATCCGGGCACACCGGGCCTCGGAATAAGGTGCCGTCAGAAACCGCGCTCTTGTAAAATTCCAAAGAAAATTAAGAAAAAATTTCCCTTGAATTTTACGGGTCTTACATGTATCATACTTTTATATATTGATGAAAAAATTTATGGTATATATTAATGGTGATGTAGGATAAGTTGAGTGCGTTACAAATGATATTGAATTAATGAATAACGTAAGAAAATATTTCTCCCTTTTTTTATTTAATGAAAGTTGATATCTGAGACCCAATTATGGGAATATTGTATCTTAAATAAATCAATGGCTATGGTGTTTAATGGACAAGTTCATTACTGGAATGTCAAAGAAAAAGTCATCGAACATGTAGGTTGATCACACTATTATGAATCCTAATTGATTGGTCATATCATGATAAAGGGATTATAATACATAGTAAGAATTCATATGTATTTTTATGTTTTTTATGAATTAATTTCTCTCTATATGGGTTTCTTTTCATATTTCTAAACTACAACCAAGGATATTGGGTGGCTTTACCTAATGAAATTGAGAAATAGTCCAAGAGGGTCCCACACTAAGTGTATCGAGAAACCCAATTAAATATTAATTATTATTTATTATTTAATAGGTTCAACAAATACAATTCAAATATTTGTTTTAAAAATTATTCATGTTTTTATGATCATATATATTAAGTCACTAGTTATTTGATAGAATATTACTTTATGTAATTTACATAAATATTTATTTATTATTTAGTGAATATAACATTTATTTGTTAATTTATTTTGTAAATATTATAATTATATTTATTTATTAAATAAAAAATAATTATTCAAGGACTGATATATATTTTGGAGGAATGCAGGACTATGTTGAAATGTCCCGTGATAAATAATATATATTAAATATCATTTAAATAAATTTTAAAAAATTACTACAGAAGTAATATTTTAATAATTTAATGTTTTTATGCTTGTCATTAAACAAAATTAATATTACTATACACAAGGGGTTCTATAGGGATTTTTAAAATAATAATGTTTCTTGTGAAATTATTATTTTTTAACCATAACATAATTTATAACCAATTATATTATTTTCAACCATAATGCTGGCCATTTGTTTAGGTTATTCTAAATGACACTGAAGAAATATATCAAGACCTAAGGAGATCATTTTTGAGAATTCTTTAAATATTAATAGTGATCCACCTTCACCATCCCACTTAATTTTAGGGATATAAATAAGATCCCTCCTAAAATGTGATTTTCCTCGTGATCATAGAAAACATGTGCAGTTGTTGGTATATTTTTTTTAAGAACTTATTTATTCCAATAACATAACTTAGAGGTTCATGGAGGACCATTTGGTCGTTCTTGGATGGAATCTACAAGTGATTGGGTTGATACAATGATGGTATGATTTAGAGGCATTCTCATATTCATCAATGAATAAATAATTCATCATAAGGTACTTCTTGACCTACATAAGTTAATTATAAATCATTTTGTGATGATCCTAAATTTAGCTCTCATTTTATCATGTTAATTAATATTTTATTCAATTACATTTTTCATAATGTTCTTCTTCAAGTACATATCTGATTAATCATTGATTACACAAAAAATATAATTTTGTAATTCCCCCGCCATAGTATTCACTGGACCCAAAATATTCAAGTGGTATTAGAGAAGTAGCATAATTTTCCAAAAATAATTAAAATTTAATGATTAGTTTTTTCATTTATCATTATTTCTAAAATCAAATTTGATCATCCTTTAAATTCAAATAATTAGATATCCACTTCCTCCCCTTAATTCATGTAAATATTATCAAAACCGCATTAACTATAAATGAATATTTCAAGAAAACATCCTGAGGTTCCAAGGATTCATTTTTATTAGCACAAAAGTATATAGTGTCTAGCCTATTAGTACATGTCATGTACCCATGTTTATTGAACAAGGATGAATAATGAATTAATTTAGAATATTGATAGTTTATTTCACTTAGTGTGTATTTAATGCACTATGTTTTGACTAGGCTAGACTGGTTCATGGTTACCCAGACTACACAGTGTGTAGCATGCATACTAGACATGTCATCCATTTTTCAAAGATATTTTGTGTGTTTTTGTACGTCACATATGGCTGTCAATCATATAACTCAAGAGGCCACATGACGTGTAGTCCATTAATGTCAATGGTAGGTTAACATGCCTTGTACCTAGGTGTGTGACAGGGATAGATGATGAGTATTTATAGACAACATGTTAATGTCCAGTGCAATCCATGTATATTATCTGTTTACATAGAATTTAAAATTAATTTCTTATATTTTTTAAACCATATCAACTTCTGTTCCGTGTCTCATTCAGTTAACTCCTACATTCCACGATATTAGTTTTATATGTATTAAATTTCCAATTAACTTATATATAATATTCGCAACAACATATCATGTACTATTTATAATACAACTTTTAATCTAAATAAATAAAAACATATCACACTATGTAAATAACATGTGTTTTTGTTTCATTTATTTGATAGTAAATTTCACAAAGTTATATCATAATATTTCCACTCTATAAGTAGTATAATTAAATATTATTCAAATATCATACATGTTATATATTTTGGATGGGCACTCACTGTTTTTCCTTTTAGGTACATATTTTATACTCTGTCAATTTTAAATAATTAATTAATTTTATTTGAAAATTTGATGGATAAAAATCTCAAGCAATTTTTTTAGAATTAAAATAATTGAATTAATTACTTAAATAAGATAATTAATGGATTAAGTAATGATTTATCTAAAATAATAATGATTGGGAATGAATTATAGTTCATTAAATGTGTATTTCACTGCATTTATGTGTGTGATCATTATCATTGACGAGGCATTTTTATGTGAATAGTTTCCTTTTTAATATGTTATTAAATTAAATTAATTACCAGCATGTGATCCCTCTCATTATATAAGTTTCTTCATAAACTACTACAACTTGGCCTTTTATCAGCGCTAAAAACTGACATTAACAGCACTAGAAATGCGCTGTTAATGCCGGCGTAGATAAGGGGGTCCCCTATATCAGTGCTCTGAAAAGTGCTGATAAAGGCGACCTTTATCACCGCTAAAACAAGTGCTGATATAGGACCCCCTTTATCAGTGCTTTTTTAGCACTGCTAAAGGTGGATCTTATCATCACTTTTCAGAGCGGTGATAATGGGGACCCCCCTTTATCTACACCGACATTAAAAGCACTTTTCTAGCGCTGATAAAGGAGTGCCTTTATCAGCGCTATCTTGAGAGATGATAATAGGGCCCTTTATCATCTTTCTTTTAGTGGTGTTAAAGGTGTCCATTATCAGTGCTCAAAAGTGCTGATAAAGGCACCTTCCCCTACACCTGCACAACCAGCACCTACACACCTACACAACTGCACAAACCAGTACCTACACACCTGCACAAAATAGAACCTACACACCTAAACAAAATATCACTCGCACACAATATTTTGACAAACATTGCTATATAGATTTACTTAACATCATGAATACAAAAAAGACCCTATTATATACATTTCAAACAATGTTTTACATGGTTACAATTACAATTATCTAACAAAAATTATAAAAATTTATGTTTCATCCTTTGATATCCGTGATCCTCACTCAAAAATTGTCGTCCACAGTATTTGTTGCAAAACAAAGCATCAGAACTCAAGTAAAAAAATTCACCTATATAAGAAAACAAATATTATATTAGTAATAAAATAATGAAATAAATTAAAAAATTAAAATGAAATAATACATTAATATGGAAATGTGAAACTAAAATATGGAAATGATAAACTCAGATATTTTCCTTATGATAACAATGAAAGGGAATAATGTAAAATCAATATGTTTTGGGATGATTTATCTCATTTAATAAATACTAATTCTTTATCTAATGAAAAGCTTTACCGGTCACACCGTGCGTCGGATTGACGTGTGGTTGATACATAAACATCACAAATGACTCATGGATCATTTTCCAAAAGTATAAAAACAATCCGAACGCGTTTGCTCAGTTTACCGTATGTCACTTGTGTTATTTTCTAAAGTTTATGCGAATTTATAACTGATATCAAACACTTTTAGCCATACTGGTCACACCAAGAATCAGATTAAGGTGAGGTTGATTCATGAATGTCACAAATGACTCATGGATCTTTTTTCTAAAGTATCAAAACAATCCGAAAACATTTTCTCAGTTTGTTGTATGTCACTTGTGTTGTTTTCTAAAGTTTATGTCATTTTGAAACTAATATCAGACACTTTTAGCAATACCACTCACACCATGCATCATATTTATATGAGGTTGATTCTTACACATCACAAATGACTCATAGATCATTTTCCTAAAGTATCAAAAGAATCTGAATGTGTTTGCTCAGTTTTCTGTATGTCACTTGTTTTGTTTTCTAAAGTTTATGTCAATTTCAAACTAATATCAGACACCTTTAGCCATACCGGTCACACCGTGCATCGTATTGAGGTGAGTTTGATTCTTACACCTCAAAAATGACCCATGGATAATTTTCCTAAAGTATCAAAACAATCCGAACGCGTTATATCAGTTTGACGTATGTCACTTGTGTTGTTTTCTAAAGTTAATGTCAATTTCAAACTAATATCAGACAATTTTATCCATACCAGTCACACTGTGCATCGGATTGAGGTGTGGTCGATTATTACATGTCCAAAATGAATCTTGGATCGTTTTCCTAATGTATCAAAACAATCCAAACGCATTTTCTCGATTTAACGTATTTCAGTAGTGTTGTTTTCTAAAGTTTTTGTCGATTTGAAACTGATATCAGACACTTTTAGTCATACTGTTCACACCATGAGTCGGATTGAGGTGCGGTTGATTCTTACATGTCACAAATGACTCATGGATAGTTGTACTAAATTATCAAAACAATCCGAACATGTTTGCTCAGCTTTTTTTATGTCACTTGTGTTATTTTCTAAAGTTAATGTCAATTTGAAACTGATATCAGACACTTCTAGCCATACCGGTCACACCGTGCATCGGATTGAGGTGCAGTTGATTTGTACATGTCAAAAATGACTCATGAATCGTTTTCCTAAATTATCAAAACAATCCGAACGCATTTTCTTGGTTTTCTGTATGTCACTTGTGTTGTTTTCAAAAGTTAATGTCAATTGGAAACTGATATCAGATACTTTTTTCCATATCGTTCTCATCGTGCATTGGATTGAGGTTCGGTCAATTCATAAATGTCACAAATGACTCAAGGATCGTTTTACTAAAGTTTCAAAACAATAAGAACATATTTGCTCAGTTTTTATTTT
Organism: Viscum album; assembly: GCA_963277665.1. Taxonomy (NCBI): domain Eukaryota; kingdom Viridiplantae; phylum Streptophyta; class Magnoliopsida; order Santalales; family Viscaceae; genus Viscum; species Viscum album. The sequence goes on from OY728145.1 coordinate 704,941,562, forward strand.
GTCACTAGTGTTGTTTTCTAAAGTTAATGTCAATTACAAACTAATATCAGACACTTTTAGCCATACCGGTCACACTGTGCGTCAGATTGAGGTGCGGTTGATTTGTACACCTTAAAAATGACTCATAGATCGTTTTACTAAAGTATATATTCAATCATAATGTGTTTTCTTAGTTTTCCGAATGTCACTTTTGTTGTTTTCTAATATTAATGTTAATTTCTAACTGATATCAGACACTTTAAACCATACCGGTCACATCGTGCGTCGGATTGAGGTGTGGTTGACTCATACATGTCATGAATGAATCATGTATCGTTTTCCTATAGTATAAAAACAATAATAATGCGTTTACTCAGTTTTCCGTATGTCACTTGTGTTGTTTTCGAATGTTTGTGTCAATTTGAAACTGATATCAAACACTTTTAGCCATACCGGTGACAGCGTGCCTCAAATTGAGGTGCAGTTGATTCATACACATCAAAAATGACTCATGGATTGTTTTCTTAAAGTATCGAAACAATATTAATGCATTTTCTCAATTTTCCGGAAGTCACTTCTGTTGTTTTTTAAAGTTAATGTCAATTTGAAACTGATATAAAACACTTTTAGCCATACTGGTCACACCATGCGTCATATTGAGGTGCAGTTGATTCAAAAACCTCAAAAATGAATCATGGATCATTTTCCTATTGTATCAAAACAATCCGAATGCATTTTCTCAGTTTGACGTATGTCACTTGTGTTGTTTTCTAAAGTTAATGTCAATTTCAAACTGATATCACACACTTTTAGCCATACCGGTCACACTGTGTGTCTGATTGAGGTGCAGTCAATTTTTACACCTCATAAATGACTCATGGATTGTTTTCCTAAAGTATCAAAACAATATGAACTCGTTTTATTTGTTTTCCATATGACACTTTTATTGTTTTCTAAAGTTAATGTCAATTTTAAACTGATATCAGACACGATTTGCCATACTAGTCACAGCGTGCATCGGATTGAGGTGAGGTTTATTTGTACACATCACAAATTACTCATGGATCATTTTCCTAAAGTATCAAAATAGTCCAAAATAATTTTCTTTGTTTTTCATATGTCACTTGTGTTGTTTTCTAAAGTTAATGTCAATTTCAAATTGATATTAGACACTTTTAGCCATAACGGTCACACCATGCATCGGATTGTGGTGAAATTGATTCTTACATGTCAAAAATGACTCATGGATCTTTTTAATAAAGTATCAAAACAATCCGAACACGTTTGTTCAGTTTTGCATATGTCACTTGTGTTGTTTTATAATGTTAATGTCAATTTCAAACTGATATTAGACACTTTTAGCCATACCGATCACACCGTGTGTTGGATTGAGGTACAGTTGATTCGTACACCTCACTAGTGACTCACTGATCGTTTTCATAAAGTATCAAAACAATCCGAACACGTTTGATTAGTTTTATGTAAGTCACTTGTTTTGTTTTCTAAAGTTAATTTCAATTTCAAACTGATATTAGACACTTTTAGTCATACCGGTCACACCATGCATCGGATTAAAGTGCGGTCAATTATTAAGTGTCCAAAATGACTCATGGATCATTTTCCTAATGTATCAAAACAATAAGAATGTGTTTTCTTAGTTTTCTGTATGTCATAGTGTTGTTTTCTAAAGTTTATGTCAATTTGAAACTGATATCAGACACTTTTAGACATACCGATCACACCGTGTGTCTGATTGAGGTGTGTTTGATTCGTACACGTCAAAAATGACTCATGGATAATTGTCCTAAATTTTCAAAACAATCCGAACATGTTTCCTCAGTTTTTCGTAGGTCAATTGTGTTTTTTCTAAAGTTAATGTCAATTTGAAACTGATATCAGATACTTTTAGCCATACCGGTCACAATGTGCATCATATTGATGTGTGGCTAATTCATACACGTCAAAAATGACTCATTTATCATTTTTATAAAGTATCAAAACAATCCGAATGCATTTGCTCGATTTTTTGTATGTCACTTGTGCGGTTTTCTAAAGTTAATGTCAATTTCAAACTGATATCATACACTTTTAGCCATATCGGTCACACCGTATGTCGGATTGAGGTGCAGTAAATTATTACACCATAAAAATTACTCATGGATCATTTTACTAAAGTATCAAAACAATCCGAACAGGTTTTCTCAGTTTTCCATAAGTCACTTGTGTTGTTTTCAAAAGTTAATGTTAATTTCTCACTGATATCAGACACTTTTAGCCATACCGGTCACACCATGTGTTGGATTGAGGTTAGGTTGATTCTTACATGTCACAAATGACTCATGGATCGTTTTCCTAATGTATCAAAACAATCCGAACACATTTTCCTTGTTTTCAGTATGTCACAAGTGTTGTTTTCTAAAGTTTATGTCAATTTGATACTGATATCAGGAGCTTTTAGCCATACCGGTCACACCGTGCATCGGATTGAGGTGAAGTTTATTCTTATATTTCCCAAAGGACTCATGGATCATTGTAATAAAGTATCAAAACAATCCGAATTCATTTGCTCAGTTTTCCGTATGTTATTTGTGTTGTTTTCTAAAGTTTATATCATTTTGAAACTGATATCAGGCACTTTTAGTCATACTGGTAAAACCATGCATTGGATTTAGGTGCGGTAAATTCATACACCTCAAAAATGACTCATGGATTGTTTTCCTAAAGTATCAAAACATCCAAATGCATTTTCTCAGTTTTCCATATGTCACTTGTGTTGTTTTCTAAAGTTAATGTCAATTTCAAACTGATATCAGACACTTTTAGCCATACCAGTCACATCGTGCATCAAATTGAGGCACAGTTGATTTGTACACCTCAAAAATGACTCATGGATCATTTTACTAAAGTATAAAAACAATCCAAACACGTTTTATTGGTTTTATATATGTCAATAGGGTTGTTTTCTAAAGTTAATGTCAATTTGAAACTGATATCAGACACTTTTATCCATACCGGTCACATCGTGCGTCAGATTGTGGTGCAGTTGATTCGTACACGTAAAAAATGACTCATGTATCATTTTCCTATAGTATCAAATTAATCCAAATGTGTTTTCTCAGTTTTTCATATGTCACTTGTGTTGTTTTCTAAAGTTAATGTCAATTTCAAACTGATATCAGACACTTTTAGCCATACCAATCACACTGTGCATCGGATTGAGTTTTATTTGATTCTTACACATCACAAATGACTCATGGATCGTTGTACTAAATTATCAAAACAATCTGAATGTGTTTCTCAGTTTTTCATATGTCACTTGTGTTGTTTTCTAAAGTTAATGTCAATTTCAAACTAATATCAGACTCTTTTAGCAATACCGGTCACACCATGCATCAGATTGAGGTGTGGTTGATTCAAACACCTCAAAAATGACTCATGGATCATTGTCCTAGTGTATCAAAACAATCCAAACAAGTTTTCTTTGTATTCTGTATATCACCTGTGTTGTTTTCTAAAGTTAATGTCAATGTCTAACTAATATCAGACACTTTTAGCCACACCAGTTACACCGTGTGTCTGGTTGAGGTGAGGTCAATTCTTACATGTCACAAATGACTCATGGATCGTTTCCTAAAAGTATCAAAACAATCTGAATTCGTTTTCTCAGTTTTCTATATGTCAGTAGTGTTTTTTTCTAAAGTTTATGTCAATTTGAAACTCATATCTGACACTTTTATCCATACCGGTCACACCGTGCATCAGATTGAGTTGAGGTTTATTCTTACACATCACAAATAAATCATGGATCGTTTTCCTAAAGTATCAAATCAATCCAAATGCATTTGATACTAGTAAAATCTATGTGTGACTTGTACTTTAAATTTTTGTATATATGATTGATGTTTCAAAGATGTAACCCTAAAGTGTTTGAGATATTTAACTTGTCCGTTCAAAAAGGGTAATGATATCTATAAAACTGCTAAACATGATCAAGAGAGATGTTTTAGTTGTGAGACACCCTAATTCACCCCTTATAGAGAATATATTCAATATTGAACCAATAAATGTTTTTAGAGTAATTCATAATTATTTTATTTTCAACCATTACATTTATTTTATAAATTTTTTCACACATATTCAACGATCAAACATCCTATTTTTAGTTTAATATATTTTTATGACTGGAAAAAATGAGATGTATTAGTTCCCACTAGCTTATGACATTGAGATCATAAAATATAGACAATAATGTTTTGATTTTAGAGATAAAAAATGAAATATTTTAATACACATAGACCCAAAATACATTAAATATATGTGTATCTAGTAGTGTATACAAGAAATCAATTCATTGATCTAGTTCTCATTATATATGGAATATTTTGGAAAAATTATATGAAAATAATTAGAATCAAATGATGTTGTTGATTCTACCTCGAGAAAATATTAAAACTATGGTGGTAGTGATATTTAAATAAAACTATTAGGGGGAAACTACTTGTGTCGAAGTGAAAGAAGAGTATGAGTAATATAAATAAGACTCCATCTAATTAGGACACACCTACAGAGTTATGTGTTATATATTTTTAAAATAAATCCATTATTATTAATGTTTTAAAAGAAACATACAGTTATAGAAAAACATATTCCCCCATATAATTGAAAATAATTGATGATTATGTTGAATAACTGAAAAATACATTGACTTTCCAATCCCAATAATTCTCCTGCAATAATCAGTAAAACATCTTATCCTAGAATGAGAAGGTGGATCAATAAGAGATAATCTATAAAGTATACTATTCAATCCTAAAAAAATATTTATATAGAGAATAGAATAATAAATAATGAATAGATATCCTTGAATTAATATATTATGAAAATATGTGAAAACATAAAGGGAAAAAATTAGGGAACTTGGGCATGATTTAAGATAAAAAAACCCACAACGGTGCTAAAAGTGAGTTTTTTTCTCTTAGAACTCAACATGAAGAGAGGATAAAATATACGAAAGAATCTGGCTCAATGAGGGATCACATGTCTACCCAAATAAAATAGATATATATAAATATTTTGTATCTTGATATATGGTTAAAATATTCAAATAAATTGATGGTTATCCATCCTAAATTGGCCCTATAAATGAAAATTTAATTATGTGGAAAACAATATTAAGTGAGTATGAAAATGAATATTTAGAAATCTATAAGTTATGTCTTATTAAGTAATGTTTCTATGAGTTGATACTATTTTGGAATCATGGTAAACACCATGAGTTTGTTCTTAAAGAACTAAAGACTCAATAGTAGATGGAAATATAATATGTCAATTCAACCATTTATAATATATATAAGTTATGTATTTAGGGGGATATATTTTATATTTTTTAATCATGGAAATATTTAAAGGTAGAGTATTAATATAGGTAATAAAGAATCTAATAAAATAACTCCCATTACCATTTATAGGGGGAATCTAATAATATAATAATATCATTATATGGCATTGAACAATAGAATCACAAAATTCAGGGGATTTAAGGAAGGAATGCATCAAAGAGTGAAAAATATACCATTGGTTAATATCATGAAGAATCCAACATATATATTAATGTATATATATATATATAAGAAACAATGTTCATCTATTGGAAAAAATGGGGATGACATGTGAATATTGCATCATTAAAGAAAAATAAGTCTTTGGAGGATCTAACAGATATTCTAAAGGACAATCACAAACCATACATAAGATGTATCCAAACTATATCTATAAGGAAAAATTAAAAGGTAGATATAAGGCACATATTTTGATGGAGGAACAATGATAAATGATATAGCAAAAATGTATAAAATGAAGACATATAACCAAGTGAGATATGTCTCCAAAATCGAGTTGAATTCCAAGAGAAAAAAGATGGATAAATATTATTAAAATATTTGGAGTGAATTTTGAAGAAGTGGTGTTACAATGATAACCACTAACAAAGATTGTATATGATTTATATGTAAAGGGTTTGTTCATAAATACCAACCACATTACTCCACTTGAGGATATCGGGAAGTAATCGACTTCTCATCTGCATAAATGCCTTTAATTTTTTGTTGAAAATGATAAATGATTATGTAGAAGAGATGATCTATAGGATTTATGTAATGAAAGGTGATGTGTATATTAAAAGAAAATATAACCAACCATTGGTTTTTTGAAAGTAGTAATTATATCAACACTTAGTTTTGAATTAAAGTATTGTCAATTACCAATAAAATATATTAAATGGTAAAGTGAAAAATGTGATGTTCTACAATAAATATTAGAACATATCTAGCAGTGGATATCATTAAATAAGTGGTAAAAAATTTTTTGAAAAATAATCAATAATATTCTAGGATAAATTAATTGATTTTTATATTCACTAACAAAGTAGTATCGTCTGAGGATGATTCAAGATATTAAAATTTTCTCCCATAATTAATTTAAATAAGTAGAAATAACAGTAAAAATTAGCTCTATGGACAATTAAATTTAAGAGGAATTTTTTGTAAAAGTATAAAAAGGTTTATTTTTTTAATATAGAAAATATTAAGTACTCTATGGGGGAAGAAAAGAGCTTAAACTATGAGTGATATAAATTTTTTCAAAAATTGTATTAATTTAGACATTTTTTCTTTATGATTTGTTTATTGATGATCTTCTGTAAGTGTGATTGAGTTCATAGGTAATTTGTTGAAGAGTTTTAATTTCAAAAATTGGATATTATTTATAGAAATAAGTGACTGACATGGAAAAAATTAAATCTTTTTAATAAAAATATTATTTCGTATATAAATATTTGACTAAGTATTATTAGTGTTTTTGATGGAGCATATCCATGTGGTAAATTAACTCACAAAAATATTAGTGAAAATATAGTTAAATTTAAAATAGGTTAGAGTTTAAAATAAAATATTGAAATACATATGATTAGAATATATCAATCCATGTCGAAAATAGTGTTAAAAAATCGATAGACAAAATTGGACTTTAAAAGTTAATAAGATCTGGAAATTATAAGGTATTTAAAAAGAATTCTAAAATTTCTTAATGAATCCAATGTTTTAGGAATTAGAGCTAATTTAGAGGTGGTATGAAGTGCTGAAACATTTTGAATCTAATGATCAAGTTGTTGGAAGATCCTAGAGTTCTGGATGACAATGTGGGAGTTTTAAATCTCTAAATATGTGTTTTAGAAGAGTTGAATTTGATAAAGAAATTTATTAGGAAATGGATGATATAAAACAGATAAAAAAAGGTGTCTCTAAATCTTGTGAAATAGTTTTACTAAAAAAGGGAGAGAATTAAAATACAATTAAAGTTGATCTATATATTTTGTTAACATTGGGGGATAAAATTAATCCATAAATCTATATAATTATTAGAGTTTGTATTGAAAGTTAAATGGGGTTATAATCACTATTTCCCAAAGTGGCATGGATTTATGGAAGTTTTAAAAATAAAATTATGGTGGGTTTTAAATAGGATATTAATTTTTAGATTTTTTGACAGTAATGGAAAAGTAAAAATTTTGGATTTTTTGACACTCATTGAAGAGTTAAAGGATTGCCATGAAATGAGTGGAATCATTAAAATCACCATAGTATCAGAAAGTTTTAAATGAAGGAGGTCCAGATTGGAAAGGTTATAAAATATTTGAGGAGATAAAGATTTATTGAAAAGAATGGGTTTATTTGGATTTGATGGATTTTATGATGGGATATAAATTTTTATTATATTTTACTATAGATTTTATAGACTTCTGGGGAATACTGGTGAAATATGGAAAGTATGATTTTACATCAGAGTAAATCATGATTTTCACTGTTTACATAAGAATAATTTAGGGTGTAAAATAGAATATTTTGAGAAGTTTGGATCACATAATAACATATTATAATTTTGGAAGTTTTTTAATAATAATATATAAATTACCCTTTCTATGTAAGAGTATAGTTTTTTAAAAGGAAATATGAAAAACTAACGCAACTAGTACATAAGTGAAAGAAATTATTTCAAATCTTGATAATATTAAATATATAATTGAGAATCATTCATAAGAGTAACTCAAATTTGGGAAATATTTGATGGATTATTTTGATTTTTTCAGTGGCTTTGAAGGAATAGTCTAGGTGTTTCAAAATATACATAATTATAATCTATAATTTTTTAAGAATAACTTTTATTTTTCAAAGGTATTGTAAGAATAGTCTGGGAGTTTCAAGATATGTGTAATTATAATCTAGAAATTATGTGAGGTAATTCACACAAGTAAGAATGTCGTTAATGATTAAAATAAATCTTATTTGTGATTAAAACATGAAGGTCCCTAACTCATGTAATTATGAACATAAGCCTATATAATAAAAATCTAGGATGAATGGTGATGCATAACATTAACATTGAATTTTTTAAATATTGCATAAGAGTAAACATTCTGTTTCAGTCACATAAAAATGTGATTCATATGTTTTGTGCCATGTGTAAAAGGAAATATCATGTTAATTAATTCAAATATTTCATTATGATATTTATGGTGAATAAAATTGTGGAAAAGTGTAAATTTTAAAATTTATGTCACCATAGTTTCAAGACCTTTTAATGTTCTATTTGACTATGATAAATGTATGGAGAATTGTGAGGGAAATACATAGTGACATTTTTAGAGAATATCTTGGGATATTTAAATCAAATATTATTGGATAAAATATGAAGACATTTAAGTGTTCAAAGTTATGTAAAATATCAAAGGCAATATATTTGAGATTTTAGGTCGAATAAATATAGACACATGATTTCATATTTTAATCATAAAGATGATGAATTTTTGAGAATGGGAATCTCACATTATTTTAATGGAATATTATTTTCTATTTATTACATGAAATTCATGGGAAGAAGAATCTTGTAAAATCACACATATAATCTAGAAGAATCTTGAATCAGGATATCTGGTGGTTTAGATGGAAGGGTTTATTTCCAATTTAGAATATTGATGGCATATATTTTTATATGATAAATTTAAATGAAAAATACTGAAATTATTACAGAGATATTTTTTCTATAAAATATTAAAAATATAGAAAAACAATTAGAGGATAATATAGGGAATGAAATTGGAATTATATTTAATACAATACATATGGTTGGATACATGGAATATTATTTAAAAAATTCTCACAACTGTTAAAGAAAGTATGGTAAATATTGCATATTTGGTTTTAATTGGGGAAAAAAGAATGTATTTAGATGTTAAATTTTGATTGGAAAATAAAAAATAATATAAAAAATAATTTGCATTGATAATTATATATTATAATTGAAGAATAATTGGAATAAGAATAATTCTAGTGTGGAATTATTATTCATATAGTAGAGTTTGTAATTATTATGTTTTTATGGAAGATAAAGAGTCAAAACTCACATCTAAATATCACTCTCATCCTTATTTAGAGGATTATAAGTAATTGAAGTGGATCATCATGGAGTATCTTTTTTTCAAATATGATTTAGGTTAAACCATTTCATTATACAAACCTATAGTAAACATTCATGTTTATAAATTGTTAAATAGAACCTAATATTTTTACACTAAAAAGGTTATCCTCTTAGCTTTGAGTAGAGTGAAAGAAAAGGTATTACCCCTTGGGTTGGGAGTGAATAAGCTCAAAAACCTTATAAAGGTGGTGATACATGGTGCAGATCTACCATGATATAAATTATAATACACAAAAGTTAGAATAGTGGATTTTGACACATCGATATGACATTAGTGTGTGCTCCTTGAACTTATCCTATTGAAGTTAGAAAAATTAAAAATACATGTGTTATTTGTGCTTTAAATTTATAAATTTTTGTTGTATATCTTGATGAGATAACTTTGAATACTTTTATAAATTAAACATGTTCATTAAAATAATTAATGAGATCTTACAAAGGGACTATTGTGATAATGTTATGAAGCTTAAATATGGAAGCACCCTAAATCACTCATCCCCCCATAGTGTATATATTTAGCATGGTACCAATTTTATGTCAAAATTTTTATAAACTAGAGGTTTAAAATCCCAAATAAGATTAATCTTATTTGGAATAAACATAACATAAGCTCACATCTATGATTTAATGAGCTATATAACATTATTCAAATGTTATGTAATCATTTTTAAGACTGGAATTTTTTAACATAAATTCAAAGATAGGTTTGTGAAAAGAATAAATAACAAAAATAAAGAATATTTAATGATATATTTAAATGAATTATATAGAGGGTTAAATGATATTAAAAGTATCCTTATTTTAATTAACACAAGTACATTATTTTATAGGGATTATTTTTAACCAGTAAAAAATTAATATTATGAAGACAATTGACAAGAAAAATTGACAAATTTTACAAATTCAAAGTTTAATATAATTCAAGAGATAATATATATTATTTATAATTATTATTCAAAAAATAAATTTTGTATTAATAGGAAAAAAACTTGTTGTGTTTCTACTGATATGAAATATTTTTTGGAAAATAAGGTTTTTTAGTAGAGGAATATTATTGACAAAACCCAATGATTTGGGGTTGTCTTGATGAATAATATAGGCATAAAAGTTTATAAATAAGTGGGATATTATATTCATATATATCATACTAAGGTCTTATATAATATTTGTATATTGATTACAAGAATCATGTAGTTCATTGAAGTTATTTTCATTTTGGTTTGAAATCCACTTTTAAATAAGTGGATGTTTTATAAACAAACACACATGATAATATTTTATTAATAAATAAATTTTTGGTTGAGGATGATACCTTCCCATTGTGTGTCCACTTTATAAAATTAGTCTACCATAAATATCTAATATTTCACCAAGCATAGTATGGGTGTACTTACCAACAATAGGGCTGAAACTTGTAAAAATATAGTATTATTTTTTCTATTTATTTATAAGTAGAAACCAAATGGGAGACTGTTTTTTATTGATATGGTAGTAAATTTAATCATATATAGAAATTGAGGTTTCCTGTGAAATATCCATTCTTAGATGATGTTCATACATAGAATTAGTAGTAGAAGAACACCTAATTTTTATTGCAATAACTATCATGAATGAAAGAATTATATGACTCCTTTTCTTTTTTATCTTGGATAGGAGTTTGATCATAATGTCTCTACATGTTTCACACCTATTGGGAAAGATTATTATGTGAATGAAATTGAAAACTAAAATATTTAATATGATGGAAAGGAAATAAATATTTTCATGATATCCAAACCAGACAAAGTTTTCAACAATTTCTTTAGATTTATTTCTGGTAAAGAATCCTATGATTAATTTTTAAGACCCCAACACACCTAGAGAAGGGTGGATTGAATCAGGGTGTCAACTATTTCTTTTAAATTGATGGATATTGATCCAAAATTTGTTGGAACTGGTTAAAATTATATGATGTAATAGTGCAATAATAAAACATTCACATTAAAATAGGGAACACAGTAGTTTTACTCATTTACCCACTAAGGTATATTCTAAGAAGTATACACCAGGAGTGTGTGGGTCGTATAAAAATACACTAATAGTCACTAGTTATGTAGAGAAAAAATTTAGACACTATCACTCTATTCTAGGATCACTGCCTTTATGATATTTTAGGGATTCTACATTGCATCCCTCAGAACACTTCTATCAACTCCCCCACCTCACCATCTTCATTGAATTCTTAATATGATTATCAAATAGATGGTTTCTTAAATTTATTTTCATTGACGTCTTTCTCCCTATCTCACATGAGATGTTTCATTCATTGAAGTCCTTAATTGATGCCCAAAACGGCACTGATCAAACAAACATAATATTCAAAACATACTAGAAGAAGAAAGTGTGACTTATGTGCAACACATTCTATGGCACTCAGGATTTGGGATTATTATGTAAGATTTCTTTTGTACAACCATTATTTTCATTTACCTCTTATCTTTTTTTGCATCAACAAATTTTTTCACTTTTTTAGACTAAAAGAACACTTTGAATGCCATATATAGTTTTTGCAACACTTTCACACTCAACTCCTTCGTAGGGTAGAGAAACATGGTCTTTATTTTAAAAAATCATTATCTTGAGTGGGGGTAGTTTCAAATTTATATCCCTTGACGAAACACACGTAAGATTTTGTTAGATCATGTAAAATACCTTTTGACGTTTCATTAGGTATATAAGTCTCTTCCGTGCAACCACAACTTTTGTCTACATTTTAATCATTCACATGCTTTTTACCTTTTTCATATCTTCATGCAATAATCCCAAAAACATTATTTATGTGTATGTTTCCACACCACATTCAATAATGTTTTCATCCGGAAATGTATCGTCTCTTTACCTACACACTCTCTGATCTTCAATTTGAGGATTGAAAACAAACACAAACCATACTCCAATTATAGCAAAGAACAACCTTGGTTCCAAAAAAATTATAATATATAATAAGGGAACATGAATTTGAAACAATCCAAATTGGAAATTTATAGGTAGAAATTTTAATATGTGACCATAACTAAGGATATTTCCAGTAATGAGTTATTAACAAAATTTAATGAAATTATATGTAACATTATAATATTTTGAGATATATATGATTATTAAAATATAATAAAATGATATGCAGAATTATTTCTTACATATTTGATTCCAAATTATCCGCACTCAAAGATATAGATTTAAATAATGTCTCTATTAAAAAGATACATAGTAAACTAGTTTTACATGAGATGGTAAATGATCCCATTTTTTATGTATATTAAATATGCGAAGTAATTTTCATTCGAATCAATGAAGAAGATAAAAAATGGAGAAGGAATAATAAACCCTAATGGCTCCAAATATGATGAGGAACGTGATTATGAATTTGAAAAGATCATATCTCTTTTTTTAAACAAGGATCGGCGTCTCAGCCTAATGATACCCTTGCTCCCACAGTCCCTCTTGTTGCTATTAGAATGCCTTAGTCTGGGGTCGAGATGAGTCCATGATCTATGTTGGGTGGTCATTACTCCCCTTAGGGCGTCCAATGGGCTTCCACATCTTGCCCTGGAAAACCATCCACATCGAGTTCTGGCCTACCTGGTTCTTCCTCTCATGCACCTCTCTTTGTGCTGAAGGCAATCGAGTCAGGGGGAGACAAGAGAGGTAAGGGAATCACTGTTGTGGTTTCTAGAAGTGTTTGTCCTTCTTATGCCAATGTTTTTCATGGTGTGATGACTTCTCCTGATGGGAGAAGGGATTCCCATCATTGCAGAGCATCCCGATCGTCGATGGAGCCAAAGGGAGTGTCATTGCTACTGTCGGTCCGGTTGGGGAACAAGTGGCGGCCATCTCTATGAACCCCTTTCCTAATGATGGGCGGATTGGTGGCGTAGGGATTCAATATCGATTGGATGCCCTAGTGGCCATCCATAACAAGTTTTATATCCATGGGAACACCAATAAATCAAAAAGAAATCCAAAAATACAAGGGAGGGAAAGGGAACTCTTCAACTTGGGTGTTTCCTCACAGGTCATTGGCAGCCAGGAGGTGGGAGGCAGGTTGGGTAGGATGCGCACTCGCTCCATCAGCCGCTAATATGGTCTTGTGTCTGAGTCAGCTCTTGATTCTGAGAGGGAACATGATGATTCTGAAGGTATGATTGAGGATGATTTTTGGGTTTAACTTGCGGTTCTCATTCATCCAAAAAATTTATCTATGGGTATGTTTTGACCTGTGTCTGTAATGGTGGATCCCCTTAGGCAGGTTGTCTCGCATGTGGTTCTTGTGCGGTTTCCCAATTTTTCCTTAGAAGTGTTTTTGAAAAAACAATTCAGTAAAATAACTTTATAAAATTAAATGGAAAAAGAAAAGGTAAATTTTCATTAAATTTTTTTAATTAGGGTTGAATTAGACATTTTTTTATTTTATAGTCCAAAGAATAATAATGGTGATGCTGAATATGATTTTCCATTGTATGTTTTCCAAAAAAAGAGATGAAGCAAATATAAAAAATTATTTGATAGGAAGAATAGATTTTCAAGAAGTAAGAAAATGATTTTTTGAGTAAAGAAGGAGATAAAAGTGATTCATAATGTTTAGATTTAGATGATGAACTAACCACTAAAAATCATAAAAATTTCCCGGATTATGTTAAAAGGAATGAAGAACCTTCAAACAATGATGATAAGGAAAACGAAAGATATATTAATCATATGTTTAAAGATGAACAAGATGTTTGACTTGATAAAAACACTAATCATAATAAAAAAATAAAATTTCCATTAAATGATGCCAATAATTTGATAAAAAATAATTTTGAGTTAAATGATAAGAACAATGAATGTATTAAATAATAGGACACACAAATTCAAAGTTAAATAAAAATAAAAAATCTTAAAAAATTGAGACAAAAAATCTACAACTCTGTAAAGTGACATAGGCTCAATAAAGGTTTATTTATGATTAAACACCTTAAACAGTATTTAAGAATTTTTAGAAAAATTTTCTAAGTACATGATGAATTATCAAAACCTTCTATGTTTATTTGAAAAAAGAATAATAAAAAAAATTCATTGTGAATAATAATGTTTTTAAATCTATCTAAAATAATAGTGAAGGTTTTTAAGTCAAAATTTGGCATGTTAGTGAAGATTAAAAAGCAAAAGTAAACCAATTATATAGTAAGGAGATTTTATGGAAATTTTATAAGGAATATATCCCCAACCTATGGAAAATAATGAATATTAAATGACACCTGGATAGGGAAAAAATATTATAGACTGATCTCATTTTATCATATAAGATCTAGATTAAATGGGTACTATTGGTTTTATGGATCTAGTGGAAAAAATGATTTCTTTTGTATAAAAATTCATTGATATTGAGGTATATAAGGTACGCATTAAGGTGTAATAAATCCTAAAATATTAGAAACGACATTATGTTTAAGAAATTTATAAATGAAATGAATTCAAATCTAAATAAAGAAAACATATTTTACTATTGGGAATATGTGTGTGTTATTTGTGGCTCAGATAGTTATTATACTGAATAATTGAAGCCAGTATTTTCGAAAAAAATCATTATGTTTAGGAAAATAATTTATCTCGTGGAAGAAGAAGAAAACTGATAAATCATTTGTTGTTGAGTTTTAATTAATTACTAGAAATAAGGAAAAGAAATGGATCCTAAATAATGGGTGTTCCTCTCACATGACTTCATATGAAAATGTCTTAAAGGATATTAAGACTCTAGATATAGGATAAGTTACCACTAGAATTGATAGTCCATTTAAAATATATAGAGTGGGTTCTATTAATATTGAATCATAGAAATTAGCTTATAATTTCGTTTCATTTTCTGATGGGACAAAACATAATCTATTGAGTGTTATCCAATTATGTGATAATGAGAATAAATTTAATTTTAGGATTAAAAATTATTTCATAAAAATCTAAAGTATGCAAGAGTTGTCACAAAATAATTAAGAACTTGTTTTAATTTATTTCAAATTATTGAAATAAGTTACTCATGTTATTTCATCCTAGAAAATAATAATAAGATATATCATATAAGTTTTGGTCATTTTTCCAAATAAGTATTAGAAAAACATTCTAATAAGAATCTATGAGTGACATACCCATTATTGAAATACAAAGATACATTTTATGTGAGACTTTTAAAATCCAAAAAATGGTATTAGGAATTCCAAAGAGAGTGAAGATACAAATGATAAAACCACTTGAAATAATTCATTCTGATTTATTTGGACTAATGAGACATCCATCAACTAAGTTTTATCTTTATATAATTACATTAATTGAGGAATTATCCAAAATTAAAAATGTGACGTTTCCAAAGAACAAGTTAAAGTCTGCAGAAAAGTATTATATTTTGAGAAGATATGTTGAGAAAGGTATGGAGGTGTATATTATGAAGCTAAGAAAATATAATTATAGAGAGTATACTAGTTTCACAGTTGAATAAAACTTGTATATAAATGCTAAAAAATGAATACATCACTTCTTACACACCGAAAAAAGTTTAGTTATTGAGAGAAAGAATAAAATTCATGTTGATATATGAAGAACCACTCTAGCTGAATATAAACTCTCAAAATTTAGTCATGATATTATATTTAAATTATTATAAAAATTAAAAATAGAAGAATAATGAGGTGTGTATTAAATATTACTATATATAAGATTTGAAACTATATGAATCTAGTAATTAATTATTTTAAATGGTTTTGTAGTCCACTAAAACTGAATATTAAAATTTTTTATATGGTAAATTTTGATCAAAGATCTAGAGGTAAAATTTTTATAAGTTATTTACCTAATTAAAAAAAGATAAAAATATTTAAAAATAGCCTATGAAACCTTGTATACTTCTATAATGTATATATCACTGACAATAACCCAATTTTAAGTGAGATATATTATGAAACTCTTGAAAATATTGTTGAATATTTCATAAATAATATATTAAAAGTATGAGATGATAAATATAAAATTTAATTAAGAAATATTGATAGTGATTCTGATTAAAAATCATAATAAAAGTGGTTCTAGAAATAAAAAATACAATTATAAGAGGCTATAAAAGTATATTGAACATAAAAATGTCATTAGTTGTAATGATTATTAATTAAATAATAGAAGAAATGTTATATTTGATAACTAAACAAATCCAGTTTCACAAGTTGATTCATACAATATTTGTAATGCCATCAGACATAAGTCTTGGATAAATACTACAAATGAAGTGATAGACTATATTAAAAATAATTTTACTTGGGATATTTTTCAAGGAATAAATATAAAGAACATCAAAGGAACCAAGTTGGTATTTAAAACAAACCTAATAATAATTTTGAGATTATAACAAAAAAATACACATTAGTGTGAACAAGATACCCATATGTTGAATTAATTGATTTAAGAGAAACATTTTCACTAGTTTTAAGACATGAGGCTAGTAAAATATTGTTAAATGTTGTAGAACAAAATAAATACAATTCCTATTTAATGAATGTGAAATATACATTCCAAAATTTAGATCATGGGGAAAAACTGTTTATGGAGGAACTTGAATTAGTTTCCAAAAAATGATGGTACTAGGGTTTTCAGCTTGAAGAATGATCCTGATGGTTTAAAACAATCCCCAATAGCAAATATTTTTCATTTTTAAAACTACTTTAAAGAAATAAACTTTATTGAAGGAAATGTTTAAAACAAGACTCACATGAATGATATGAGCATAGTTACTCTTATTGTTATTTAATATATTAATAAAATAATTTTTGTAGGTGATTGAGTATATATTTGAATAATTTTAATGATAAGAAAAGTTTCATTTTTACATGTACATGTTTGGAGAGAGTACATTTTTTGGGGGATTACATGTTTTGAAGAAATAAATTTTTATTCTCCTACCTATAAAAAATTATTCCATGGAATTTTTAGAGATATTTGTCATATAATATTAAAAATATGTGTCCAAACCAATGATAGATATTGTGAAGTTAAGGAATTATACTATAGAGTAATGTGTTTATCATTATATATTTATAAAATCATTTCAAAACATATTGTATTTCAAGGCCTGATGGATTAACCAGGTATATGTAGTAAATTTTTGGGAACATTACAGTGTTATAAAAGAATCAAACATGTATTATTATAATAAAATACTCAGATATATAAAATGGACCTTGATTTAGGGAGAACTATATAAAGTGGATGAAAAGCATAATTTTTTGGAAATTATAATGATGATTTTAATAGAAATTTTTTAAATAAAATTTCAAAATGAGGGGTAAATTGTTTAGGATATAGTTGTGTGAGTTGGAGCTATAAGAAATTAAACTAATTCATTATTAGAACTATTAAGTCCTAAATTATTTAAAATATATAATAATATAAACAAAGTATTAAGATTAAATGGAAGCTACAAGACACAAAAGTGGTTAATTAAAAACCATAATGATTTGGTTTGGAAAATTAAATTGTAATAAATCTATCGAGGAAACTAATCTAACATGAAATTATAAACATTTTTATATGAAATATGATTCCATGAACGAGAAAGTTGCAATAGGATATGTGAGGATGATATTTATTTCCATGTGGGATCTAATTGTAGACATTTTTACAAAGTAAATGTCAAATGAAAAATCTATAGTGTTAAGGATGATAATCCATGTTCAACCTTTCTCACCTACTTAATGAGTTTTAGAATGGCCCCATAATTATTTTTATTTTTTTGTTAAAGGTAGTGGGGGAATATATTTAACTTATGATAAATAAGTTTTTAATAATCTTAAATGGTTTACTTTCTTATTGGGGGGGTTATTTTATTTTGTTAGGGGATGAAATCAAATTCATAATCCATGAATTTCTTGTTATTGAGATATAAAATTCATTAAATAACATTTATTTATATAGTTTTTTTTGTTAAGATATTTACCTTTCATAAAAATTTATGAATTGATTTGAATGTGCTATTTGAGTTGAAAAAAAATCCCTAGGGGGGGAATTAAAAACCCAAGGAATTGTTTATGTATTTTTTTTATTTTCAGTAGAATTTAGAAAATATAATAAACTAGTTTATGCTGTTTTTAAGTATAATTAATGTGGTTTTGGGGGTTCTATGTTGATTTTATAAGGTCTCAAATGATTAAAATTATTGAAAAACCAAGTTCTATATTTTTTACAACTACATAGGAGTAATTTCGTTTTTTATTTTCTTAAATGTGATTAAACATGAATTTTTTATGGATGTGTCTGATTAGTTCATAAACTGTGTATGATAAATAAAAATATCACAAAGGATACATAAATTTTCTAAGATATTAAGAATATATAAAGAAGGTGTATTAATGTAAATTGGAATTTATAATGGATACATATGAGTAACATCAAAAAGTCAAAGTCTAGGTTAGATCTGTTTAGATATCTAATAAATTTGACCAGGATCCTATGAAAAAAATAAATATGAGGTCTCAAGGAACACTTAAGTGAAATATACACTAGCATAAGAGTAACTAATTCATATGTGTTTGATTGAAAGATCTATATAACGTTAAAAAAGTTATTTAAATTTTATTTCTTTGGAAACATTATATTTTTTATTTATAATTAAAGTTAGATTTCTAGGATTAATTAAATAGTTAATATCATGATTATTTAATGAGATATTTGAGTGAGTTTTTTGTGTTTTAAATGAGATGGTTGGTTTAAATTATTTTTGGAATATTGTTGAATTATTCTCAGGTGATTATTACTGACTAGTATAGTGTAAAGATCATAAATACCATGGATTTTGTAAATTTATAGGGTTTTCAAATTTTAACAAGATATCAAATCCATTTCATCTTTCTGTGAAATTATGATGAGGTCTTAATTTCAAAAGGGTTTCTTTTTGTTTTGTTTATATTTCTTTTATCTTTTATGTTTTTTATTTGATTTTTTATATTAACTGGTAGTTTATAAAACCATTTCATTAATAAATAAGATCATATTTGAAGAAAACAGTGCATCCATTTGTATTCATTCTAGATAAAATGTGAAATTTGATGTTTTGAAAGTGAATAACTATCTTTTGGAAGCATTTATACATCAAGAATATGAATTAACCAGTGGTTTATTAAGGTTTAATCTCTTTTAAATGGGAATAATTATCAATTATAGTTTAAATATGTATGTTTGAGAGTGTTGGGTGATCGAGTAAGAACCCAACGAATGAGAGAAGATGAAGATGTTTCCCATACTTGAGTTGTTAAAAGAGAATAATTTTATTACTTGATGAGTGACCCAAAAATAAAATAATTATTGACTTGATCATACTATTGAGTTAAAGTTATTATGTTAGATAATTTTTGTATATAATATTTTTAAAAGAGTGGATAAGCTAAGTGTGAATCTGGTTAAAAAACATATTGATGGAAAATGATTGCTGAAGTTTTAGAGAAACCATACTAGTGTTAATTAGAATAAATTTTATTTTATTCAATGAATACAATAACTTTTATCAAGGATTTAGTGAATGATATTGATGCTTGAATTACTTGGCAATGATAATACATTGAAATACTCATACTTGGGTGTTTATCTTCTATAAAATCCTTAGAAAGAAGCTGAAAAAGATTGGAAATATTTTTATAATTCCAAAAATTATTTAATTTTTCTCTAAGGTGATTTAAAGTGTTTAATAAATCCCTTTGAATATTTGTACAGGTTCTATGATCATCTTAAGAATTATTTAATTTTAGATTTTACAGAGACAATAGGAAATGTTCAGATTTCAAAGGGCTTCTTCGGTGATTTTGTGAGAAATTGTATGTTGTATAATATTTTGATGCCTATAATAGAAAATAGATTAGTATTTGAGTTTTTATAAGACTCCATTTATCCATTAATGATTTATTATTTATATAAGACTTTGAGAATGTTATAGGTTTTTGTTAAATTTAGTAAAGCATAATTTTTTCTATTTTTGAAAGATTAGAACTCACCCTACGAGCATAACACTTTGTGAGTTCATGTGTAAGACCTTTGATAAATCCTATAACAATTTAATATTTTTAAAAATATGGCCAAGGTAGTATTATAAAGATTTTATAGGTACTTTTTAAGGCATTGTAAGTATTATGAAAATAAATTCAGCTTATAAAAAATTATCAAGGGCATTGAAATTTTAGATTTTTGGGAAATATAGTATCATCCAACATCATAAGTAATTTTCTGTTATTATAAAAGTTAGGTTTTCAAATAATAAAAAATCCATGTTTCCAAAATTAAATATTTTGATGGAAAAAATACCTGACTATTCTAAAGGTGTGATTCTAGATTCAAATTCATGATGATTTTTTAATCCATTGTTAAAGTATTATTTTGAAGAAGATAAAATTATAAGAATATAATAAATCATTGTTTCATTAAGTTGCGGATTTTTAATATAAAAACATAAAAAAAATTATTTGTCATCAAAAGTTAAAGTAAATCATATGGTGCTGGAACTATACATTTTTTATTAAAAAACACAAATGAATTTTTATTCAAGATTAATTATTGAGGAATGTTATGATCATGATTGAGGAAAATAAAATTAAAGGTGAAGGAGATTATGGGAATATGAATGAAGATTAATTGAGGGACTTAAAAAATAAATAAATCTAAAAATTAACTTTGTTAATGATTTAGTTTTTATTCTAAATTTAAAAAATCATAAAATAATTTTTGATTATTTTGGGTAATGATAATACCAAGTTGATATGTTATTTGAAAATTGAATATCTAAGATGGATTTTATAATTGAATTTTCATATATTTTCATTTAGTGGATAAAGATCTTCACCAAAAAGATTTTGTTGTATGATTTTCATGCAAAAATTAAGGTAGATTACTGTATATACTTTTAGAAATATTTTGAAAAGAAATATATTAATATATTAAATAGTAATAAATGAAAACTTATTTATTGAGGAAAAAATAAGAATGAAATAAAAAAGATTATTATTGGAAATATAGTAGAGACATATAGTTGAAAAAATGGAACATTTGTGATCAAGGGGATAAAACCATTTGTTTTACTTGTGAAAATTTTAGAAGAACAATGGAACAATGTAATATCCATAGTTTTCATTAAATATTATTTTCAAATAAATTTATATTCTTTGATGTCATGCATTACAAACAATACTTAATTTTAAAGAACTTGGATATACTATTAATATTATTATTTGAACATGCCCATTATAAATGTGCGATTAATCTTGGTGGATTGAATATGAATACAAAATTTAAATAATAATTATAACGCTATTATATAAAGAAAATATATTGAAAAAATTTATTTATTTTTACTACAGTATTTATATGTTTTGAATATACTATATTTAAAAAAAATGTTTTGATTTCTTTTTGTGAACAAATAATAAAAGTATTTTTTCCAAATTCTAGAAAATATATTTCAGAAAATAAATTTAATTGTTTACATCTACATGTAAAACTAATATTTGAGTTATTTTTGGAAAACTTTATAAAAACATTAATTTTTCGATAACTAACAAAAAATGATGATTTTTATTAAAAAAATGCTCTTTTATTTAAATAATTTACAAGAATAGTTTTAATTAAAGATGTTTTTAATATTGTAATTATTTATCATAAATATTTATTAATTCGATATCAATAATTTTAATCAATTTATATTTAATTTTGATATTAAAACATTCTATACTTATTAAAATATCCACTTTGGAAACCCCCTTTTTTTGCATCCGTGGGATTAATTTTAAACTCAATGTTTCCACTTATCTGAATGGAATTTAAAAAAACTATAGTTAAAATAATAATATTTATTATTATATTATAATTTAATCTTAATTTATGTTCAAAATGAATAATAAAAATAGAAAACAGTATTTACTATAACCAAGGTTAAACAGGTTTGCCTATAGTTGAACTAAAATAGATGGGGAGTAAAATGACCGAAAAACATGTACAAATTCAATTGGATGGAAATATTTCTATTTTATCTCATCCAATGTAATATAATGATCCATTTTGAATCATTTTTATATGTTTATAATGTGGTTACACCTTTTTATTTTCATATATTCCATGTGTATTGTAACGTCTTGGTTCTAGGAGTCACCCAGAGGTGCCCCATAATCGGTTGGTCACATGGCTTCAAGAGAATTTCCCAAAATTCTAGCAGCTACCGGCTGATAATGAGGGCCTTGGTTTGATAGTGGGGAAATAATCCCCTCATTGGTAGAGTAACGTAGATGATATAAACTATTAACAATAGCAGAAGCAGTAATAACATGCAATAAGTAAACAATGGAAGTAATAAACAACTAGAGAACACATATTTAAATGATGCATGATACATATGTCTTGGAAAGCTGCAAAAAAATTCATAATTCTCGAATACAGTACTAAACCAAAGTACAAAGTAAACAAATAAACTCCAACATCATCGCAAGCCTCCTCTTGGTCCCATACTCTATAGATCCACAACAATAAAGTGCCTAAAGTAGAAGGGCGCTTGATCTTATCTATACCTAGAGCAACATAATTTATTGGGGCCCAAAAGCATGACCCAAACTGGGTGTGAGATGAATTTTATTAGGGAACCACACAAAGATCTGTGCCTAACAGTCAATGAATATATATGGTATGCAATAAGAAAAATGAAGTAGTAAACAAGGAAGTACTCAAAAGTAATCAATAATATAATTTCAATTTCATTAATTTTAATTATCAAAGTAAATATCTAAAAAAAGAAACCCTCTGGGAAGTACTCATATCGTATCCCCTCTAGTTCAACTAATCAACCACAAGTAACCCTCTGGAAATTACTCACAGTCTAACTCCTATGGTTCAGCTTTTGCAAAGACACTATGAGGAAGAACTCACCGTCAATTCCACTTGTGGACTTGTATCGGTAACTATAGACACTATGAGGGAGAAATAAACATCCAATCCGCTTTATGGTCTCATAACGAGGAAACTACAGAATCTATATGGGAGCATAAAGTCCATCCCCCCTATGGTCTTCCAAGGTAAAAGTAAACAGAAACTCTAGAGAATCCCTCAGCATCCATTCTCCCTAAGTTCAACTGCACCTAGTTCCCATAGCCCAATGTAAATATATTGTGCAAAAATTATATATGGAATTCAAATTAAACCTCAAGATATACTCTGATAAACAGTCTATAAGATACCACAAAAAGTGAGATAGAATTCACTTCATCCTAACAACACTAGGCATGCAAAACAAAGCAGCCTAGCAGGAAAAGCTAGACCAAATTGTCAATATCAAAAAAACATGGGAAAACATCCATTACTAGGTAAATAACCTTATTTACAGTCACAGATCCTCTACTCAAGCACACAAAGTATAGAAGGCAATAACAATGCTAAAAACCATAAACATGCAAAACCCCGAACAAGGGTATTGGGAAATTTTTCACATATAACTCAAAGAATAACTATAGAAAGACAGAAACCACCTACCTTAGCATTGTACGATAGATATAAGTGAACTGTAGGCCTTTAATCTCCCTAGAACTTCATAGATCTACAAAAATTATTTGAATGCTCAACAAAGAATATCTCATGAAAAAGAATAATGAGGAAACGATAATCTATAAGAATGAAGATCTTATTGTGGTGGTTCAAAAATAATCGACGGCGACCGATTCGAAGAATGGATGATGAGTCGGGGGTTTGGCAAAGAATTGTGATGTACATTCACTCATGGATGAGACAAACTAAGAAGAAGGGTTTTATGTTTATTAGACGTGACCCAATATATTTAATTAAATAAAAATAAAGTGCACAACATTTTCTTCAATGGTACATGGCATGAACTTGCCTTTACTGGGCCCCATTTTAGGCGGCCTCCAGGTCACCCCACATGGCCATGTACTCGGCCGTTAGACGGCCAGTACACGGTCACCCGTGGAAATTGAGTACATGACGTGTACTCATGAAATTTTCAGAAAGTCGGCTTTTTCTAAAAAATAACCAGAAAAGAAAAACATACCAAAAAAGAAGATATGGGTTCTTACAAACTTCCCCCCTTAAATAAATTTATCCCCGAATTTCCATAGTAAAGCGGAGTAAAAGAAGAAACCTAAAACTGCTCCAGCCACTGAGATCATACATCGGCCTCCCTCTACCAAGTTGCATCATGTACTCGCTTTTATGGCCATATCACCCATACCATAAGAATAGACCAGCCATGGGGAACCTTTGCATTGTGATCAAAAATACATATAGGATGCTCCTAGATTGATTCATCTACCTCAAACTCATCCTCCTCAGGTTTAAAGGCATGAGAATGGTCCGACATGTAATCCCGCAACTGAGAAATGTGGAAAATGTTGTTCATAGTGTGCTACCTATGAGGTAACTACAACCGATACGAAACCATCCTGAATCTGTCAAAAACCTCAAATTGTTTGGCATAACTCGGTGAAAGATTATGCAATATCCTAATCCTCATATTTCCCATCCACCTTGTGACACGCCGAAAAACCTGATCTCTGACCTCGTACTCTAGAGGTCATCTCTATCAATCCGCATAAGACTTCGATCATGAC
The DNA here is from genome assembly GCA_963277665.1 of Viscum album. Taxonomy (NCBI): domain Eukaryota; kingdom Viridiplantae; phylum Streptophyta; class Magnoliopsida; order Santalales; family Viscaceae; genus Viscum; species Viscum album. The sequence continues at coordinate 704,966,713 of OY728145.1, forward strand.
TGTGCAGTATCGATCCAATGTTGAATCAACTCTGTCTACTCTGTGGTCTCCTGGACAAGACTAGCTCCCAGCATAGCTACCTCTCCTACCTCATACCAACATAGGGGTGATCGGCATGGCCTACCATACAAAGCCTCATAAGGTTCCATATGAATAGTTCCATGAAAAATATTATTTTAGGAAAACTCAACAAGAGGATTGTGCTTCTCCCAAGAACCTCCAAAATCTAGGACACATGCTCGAAGTAGGTCCTATTGCACCTGAATTGTATGCTCATACTGTCCATCTGTTTGGGGATGGTAAGTCGTACTCAGAAGTACATGTGTACCCAAATCTTTCTATAGTCCATGCAAGGCCCGAGATATAAAATGGGCAACTCTTTCTTAAATAATGTAGTGTGCAACCCCATATAGATGTATAATCTATGGGATGTACATCCTTCCCAACTCCACAACACTGAAGATATCCTTGATCAGAAAAAAGTGAAAAACCTTCATGGTTCTGTCAATGAAGAACCAAAATTCACCATTCCCTTAAGGTGACCTCAGTAATCCTATCACGAAATCCATCGTTACATCATTCCACTGCATCTTGGTCATGGGTAACTATTGAAAAATCCTTGATAGTCGTTGATGCTTTGGAATCACATGATGATAGGTGGAACAACTCAGGAAAAAACTAGAAAAAAATCTCTTCATAACTGGAGACCAATATTAATGGTGCAAGTCTCAATGCATCTTGGTTAAACCAGAATGAACTACCGAAACTGAGGAATGAAAGTCTCACATCAACTCTATGTGCATGTTTGCTGACACCCATACTAGCCCATGAAAATGAAAGACCTCATCCTCTCCTACTATCCATCATGGAATAAGGTCCTCTCCTGACACACTTTCCTATACGGCTAGGCCTTTAGAATCTGATAGCTACCTCATTCACACTTGATCAAGTAGAGTAGAGGTAACAACTACAGAAGAAATAAACATTCCTCCATGTCTATCGTGCACCTCCAAATGCATCTCTTAAAACATATCCATAAGCTACCATTCAGGGCTGGCCTCCTGAACTATATATATCTGAGTCCTCCTAATCAATGAATCAGCTATTGCATTGCATTTTCTAGGCATGTAGGCAAGCTCAAAGTAAAAGGACTGAAGTTAATCAACCCACCTTCACTATTTATAATCAGATCACGCTGAATGAAGATATACTTGAGAATTTTTTGGTCTATGTAAAACAAAAAAAATACTCTCCCAACAGATAATGTCTCCAATAGAATAAAGCATGATCAACTACAGCCAAGTCGAGATCGTGGGTTCGGTAATTCCTCTCATGTGGTCTCAACTGGTGAGACCCGTACGCAACGAATCCTTCTCCATACATAAGAAGAGCTCTCTACCTGATACTTGATGCGCCATAGTATACAATATATCACTATCCGGGCTCTAAAAATACTAGTATCGATGCTGAATTCTACCTCCCTGTCAGCTCCGGAAAGGATGACTCACATGAATCTGACCACAAGTACTACGAACCATTCTTAGTCAGGCCCGTTAGTGGAAGTGCTGAGCTTTAGAAGTCCAATATGAAACATTTGTAGTAACCAATCAGCCCTAGAAAAATCCTTACCTAAAATATATTCCTCGGATTCTACCAGGAAACTACTAACCTCACATTCTCTCGATCAACTGATACTCTTGTCTCTGAGATTACATGACCCAAGAAGTGAATTTGGTCCATCCAAAAGTGGCAATTTGAGAGCATAACATATAACTGATTCTATCTCAGTCTAATCAAAACAATATCAAGATGTGTAGAATGGTCTTGTGGACTATGAGAGTACACCAAGATATCATCCATGAAGACTTCCATGAAATAATATAAGTATTAATGGAACAATCGATTCCTCGGTACCATGAAAACTGCAGGTGCATTAGTTTGACCGAACGACATAACCATGTACTCCTATAAACCATACCTCCTCTGAAAGGCTATAAGAGGTATATTAGATGGTCTATTGTGCAAATTATGATATCCGGATCTCAATTAAATCATCAGGATCACCAAGTCCCCTTGAATCTAATCAAAGAGATCACCAATCCTCGGTAAGGGATATCGGTTTTAGACCATCACCTTGTTCAACTTTGGGAAATCCACACAAATTTGGAGGGTACCATCCATCTTCTTCAGAACAAGACTATTGAACCCCAAGGATAAGTACTTCGTTGGATGAACCCCTTTGCATGCAACCCCTACAACTGCTTCTACTGCTCCTGTAACTCTGGTGTATCCATCCTATAATGAAGAATGGACACCGGTGCCACTCCTGGAACAAGATCAATAGAAAATTCCACATCTTGCTATATAGGGAAACCCGAAAAGTCCTCTAGAAAGGTATCCCTAAAATGAACCACCACTGGGGGAATTTCCATCTATGAAGTCCCATGGTCATGCAGATATATACTAGAGACTTTGGCTGTATCTCCTCCTAAACCTTGATGCTCAGGTCCTACTCTTCTTTCCTAGACATCACATTCACCCTTTTGTAAAAAGGATCCATCCTCTGGTGATTTAAAACTCACCCTACGATAATAGAAATCGACAAATACCAAGAAGGTAACTAACCAGTTCATCCTAAGAATAACGTGATAGCCCATCATTTCTAAGACATAATGGTCCCATGAGAAGTGACACCGACCAACCTCAAGAGGGAACTCCTTGAACTAACTTACACTATCCATTCTTGATGTAAATCCCAGGTAAATAAATAATAAATAATTTTCATATTTATTAATATTTACGAATTAAATATTAATTTTACTTTGAAGGGGTTGCTATGTTTGATAGTATACCTGATACACAACAAAGAGTTTCTTTTAAATCTTACGTTGCACACTAGTAATAAAATAATATTATTTTAAATGGTAGTTAACACGTAGCCGTTGTATTGGCGGGAATGAATAGAACTAACTAAAATATGATTATATAGGTTTTTTATATGTTTTTATATTTATCCAATAAAAGATAAAGGCTTAAAATAAGAAAATAATTCAATTTTAGGCATATATACTCTAATTTTCACTAAAGGCCCATTTATCGCCTTTTGATGGAGAACCGTCATTAAATATAGTTTTGGTCACTCTTATACATTATATTGGACCAAATAAAACTCTTCTTTAGAATCAGGACATCAAAATTTACTTTGTGTAAATTTTTGGTATTTTTCCGATAAAGGTCATTTTTAATGAATAATGAAAAATGATGTATTTTAATTCAAACCCTCTTTTTAGTCTAATTTATTTATATGATTAGATTGTCTTTTGAATTGGGTTGAAATTTAAATTAGAATACATTTTTAACATTTAATCCAATGGTGGTCATTGTAATTCATTTCACTTTGAAATTGGACTTAAACTACTGTCAATCTTTTGATACTTAATGTTTCATAAAAACAAGCTATTTACTTTGACAGCGAGAATTAATTATTAAATTAATTAATTTAAATTATATGTTTTGATTTTTGTAAAATAGACATCATTTTTGAATTCGGAATATAAAATATTTCTTATGGTGAATTTTTGGTATTTTTCTAAAAAACTTTAATTTTTGATGAATAGTGAAACCACAAAGTGGTACTTAAAAAAATGATATTTCATTTAAATTAAATTTTACCACCTCCGTGTTTTGAATTTCAAAAATCCGACATACATGGTTTTCATTAGGAAGTAAAATGTGATTCAATGGGATTAAAATAATTTTTTGGTGAATAGTAACTTTTAGATTTTTTAATCGCAATTAGAGGTAATTGGTGTAATTTAAGGTAAAAATAATGTTTTAATAATATGAAATGACCTAGACACATGTCCTAACCTTATTGTATGTGTCATGGCCGACCTAGAAAACCTATGTGTCGATTTATGGGACCTCATGGAGCCACTTTGGTGGGATAATAACTTTAATAACTTTTTATTTAATGTTAAAATTAAAATGTCACAAACATGAGTTGTTTTACTAAAAAAACATAAATGGGGTTATAAAAGTCATATTTTTTACTATAAATATTCATTAGAAATCTAAAAATATTCCCTACATCATGATATTTTTTTTATAATTTTTAGAAATTAAATAAAGTAAATTATTTATGATACCATAATGATGCAGCGATTACCTCATTATTTAACGATTTAAAAAAATGAAAAGATAATGTAAAATATAAGACCTACACATGTAAAAAACCTATTTGATGGATTTATTTCGAACTATTATCACCTTATCCTCGAAATATATAATTTTGGGACCTTTTAAATCCGAAAAACATTTTATAATAAAGTGACCTTTTATAACTTTCCATGAGTTCCCCTCCTCTCCTCTTAGAAAAGGCCCCCACCTCTACCACCTTACCCACACCTATCAAGCCTTTGGCTCGGCCAAACCCTATCCATTTTGTCTCTACACATCCCTCTATTACTCCTCGAAGCCTCACTTTGTGCCAAAGTCTTCCCATGGAAGCTTTTGAGCTCAAATCATAAAGAGTTACCTGTTTTAATGGTAGTGTTTTCTCTTGTGTTCTTATGTGTTATTTGGCTTCTCCAACCCTCTAAACTCTTTTTATTCCTTTCTTTTGTAACAAAACCAGTATCTTCAATATACTAGGATGTTATTATAAGAAGGATTCGAGATACACTTACACACACCTACATCTAATGGTTAAAGAACATATTGTTTCTGTGGATGGCGAATTTCTGCCTCACGAAACGATGATTGTTCAACACTCATATAACACCTTCAAAGGTGTCCATTAAGATGTCACTATATTTATATATGATATATAATATGTTTATGTTTTACTTAAGCTTCTGTATTTTTAATTTATGGCATACCTTTATGGTTTCCATTATGGGTAAATGCGATATATTCATTTTAGGAAGTGCGGGCTACCGCCCCCTCAAAGTGATTTGATTCGTTAATACCATATGTGGTACGTATAATGGATAGATTTAATGATATTATATATGATACAATACTGGAATTATTATACTATTATGTATCATTATGTTTTAATTCCATTAAATATGAAATAGAAATTGAAGTAGCGTTCATGCGTACGTACGGCTTGCCGTCTCCATGAACGGTGCATTTCATTTCATACCTCTAAATGTTATGTAATATTATAAATGCAGGTATATACTGGATATATATGACATATATGATATCTAAATCTTGAATATAATTCTGGATATAATGGATATTTTACCCCATGAACAACTTGTAATTATAAAGAGTTTTATTTTGACTCAAGTACTAATGATCGAAAAAATGACCATTATTAACTTAAATAATTACATAGTGTTCATAACATGGTAATAAGGGATATAAAAGGAATAATGAACTTGAAAAAAGTTCTTAAGAAAGTAGAAAATAACTCTGGTTTGTTATTCAGGATGTTAAAGAACGATCGAGTCAAGTCGGACCCGAGGTATGGGACTTCGTCTCAATGTCCTTTCATTGAGCCATATATTATTTTATACACAACCTTCTTTTATACGGTGTATAAACCCCTTTGACTTTTACATTTATCCAAAAGGAATATTTTTTTTATGAAGCGTTTTACTAAATGAAAAAAGGGAATGTTTTTGTCGTACCTATGCGGAGACAACGACTTCTCCGCCACGGTGACAATTATTTGAGTTTCAGCTTCCTCTACAAGCCATACTTTTTAAAATGAAAAATAAATACCATGTTTTACTTTTCTTTTATTTTGGTATTGAAAATGGTTTTCATAATGTTTTTATTATATCAATTTGTTGTATTGATATCTTGTGATTGAAATATGGAAATGTTATGTTTCCTTTATGCATGTTTTATGTGATACGAAGGGGTAACACGAAGGGGTTAAATGTTGAGGTTTCCCCGAAGAGATTTAGGGAATATACTGTGATGGGTATCCAAAATGTAACCAAGAGGGTTACTCCCTATGTAAGAATGTTATGAATGCATCAAGTTACGTTTTTGTCTTCTGATTTTTATTTTTTATCCATGATTTGATGAGGTATGTTAACGTGATTATGTTTTATGAGTAAAGTATGATTTCAATGATTCTTATATACACATGTACTCATGTTTCCTTTCCATACTTTTATATCCCTTACTGATCTTTTTATGCTCATCCCAAGTTTTTGAAATGTTTTTCACAGGTCAAGGAAAAGGTGCATGATGTGATGATAGTGTCAATGAAGTGTCAATAAAGAATCCATGTTTTATTTTAAATATGTTTCCATTGATGGGAAAAATGAGTACTATCTTTTATGTAACCACTTTTTCTAAATGTGGAATGTAATACATGTTTTATGATCTAATTCTCTAAAACTCTAAACCTGAAAAGGTCGTCAATGTGTATTATTTAAGTAACTCAAGATTAAGTAATGTTTAAGGCTGGGGCCTTATAGTTGGTATCGGAGGTCGGTTTAGATAACTTTAGGAGTTATAATTCTATTAAATGATTATCCAAAAATATATTTTTTGGTCAAATTGAAATGATATAGCATTTAAAGATTACCATGTTGTTTCGCCTAAGATATTTTTGTGTTGAGAATGGTTTTTCATAGAGGAAATAGAACATCTTTTTTGGGAAGGCATACAGAGGGAAATGACCTTTCAAATCAGTATCCTCAGATGGTCAGAATCAGAACTAAACAGTTTGTTGCAATGATGGCTCAGTTGACTCAGGTGAAAAATGCTGGTTGTTTTTATTGATGATATTTTGGTGTTTTCTAAAAGTAAATAGGAGAATGAAAGTCATTTAAGGGTTATTTTTCAAACCTTAAAAAAAATAAACAGTATGGAAAATTCAGCAAGTGTGAGTTTTGGTTTCATAAATTTATTTCCTTGGTCATATTGTTTCTAAAGATTGAATAATGGTTGATCCTACAAAAAGAAAGGTTGTTGAAGAATTGCCAAGACCCACAAATGTAACTGAGATTCGTAACATCCTTGGTTTGGTAGGATATTACCAAAGGTTTGTTAGAAATATTTCACAGTTATCTAGTCCAATGACTAAGCTAACTTGGAAGGGTGTTAAGTTTATCAGGACAAAAGAATGTGATGATTGTTTTCAGGAGTTGAAAAGAAGATTGGTGAATGCTCCAGTTTTGGCACTACCTTCCAGGAATGGGGAGTTTGTTACCTACAGTGATGATTCATTTAAAGGACTTGGTTGTGTCCTAATGTAGAATGATCAGTTAATTGCTTATGCTTACATCAGTTGAAAACTAATGAGGTAAATTACCCTACACATGATTTGGAATTAGCTGCTGTTGTTTTCACTTTAAAAATTTGGAGGTATCATTTTTATGGAGTAGAGTGTGAAATATATATTGATCACAAAAGTTTAAAGTATATATTCACTTAGAAATAATTGAACATGAGATAGAGGATATGGCTAGAATTAATCAATGATTATGATTGTACAATTCATTACCATCCGGGAAAAGAAAATAAAGTGGCTGATTCTTTGAGTTGAATAAGTAATGCTTCATTAACAATGTTGTGTTTGGAACGTGATCCTTTGGTTAAGGAATTGATGAACATTGGCATAGAAGTTTTTGGTGCAGTATTTCCTTCTGTTTTGTTTCAGGTATTAGTGAAATCTTCTCTATCAGATAGGATTAAGCAAGCACAGAAGAAAGATAGTGAGTTGCAGAAAAAGGTAGAGCTGGTTCACAAGGGTAAGTTGCCTGAATTCCACATTGATAATGATTGTGTTTTGAGGTTTGGGAATAGATTGTGTGTGCCTTGTGATTCACAGTTGAAAAATGAGTTGTTATGTGAGGCTCATAGTTCTCCTTCTTCAGTTCATCCAGGAAGTACTAAGATGTATAGAGATCTTCGAGAATTTTACTAGTGGGACGGAATTAGAAGAGATATTGCTGATTTTGCTGTGAAGTGTTTGACATGTCAACAGGTTAAAGCAGAGCGGCAGTTACCGAAAGGGATGCTTCAGCCTTTACCAGTGCCAGAGTGGAAATGGGAGAATATATCCATGGACTTCGTTTTGGGATTGCCAAAGACACCTTGAGGTAATAATGCAATCTGGGTTAGTGATGATCGCTTGACTAAATCTGCTCATTTCCTTCCTATTTGAGATACTTTCTCTCTAGGTCAACATTCCCGTTGGTATCATAATGATATATTCAGGTTACATGGAGTTCCTCTCTCCATTGTATCTGATCGTGATCCTAGGTTTACTTCTAACTTTTGGAAGGTCCTTCAAAAGTCATTGGGTACTGAATTAAATTTTAGTACAACTTTTCATCTTCAATCAGATGGGTAGTCAGAACGAACAATTCCGACTTTGATGGATATGCTACATGCTTGTTCGATGGATTATCAGGGAAGTTGGGACCAACATATTTCTTTGGTTGAATTCTCTTACAATAACAGTTTTCATTCCAGTATACAGATGGCACCATTTGAGGCATTATATAAGAAGCGGTGTCGAACTCCAGCTTTCTGGGATGAAGTGGGTGAAAGGAAGTTGATGGAACCATAATTGGTTGAAGAGATGGCAGAAAAAGTTCAGTTGATTCAGAAACACATGAGAACAGCTCAAAGCAGGCAGAAGAGTTATGTGGATAACCGGAGGAAGGATCTATCTTTTGAGGTAGGTGATCATGTTTTTCTCAAAGAATCACCGTGGAAAAGTGTGATGTGATTTGGTAAGAAAGGAATGTTGAGTCCAAGGTTCATTGAACCATATGAAATTCTGGATAAAGTTGGATCAGTTGCATACTGAGTGGCTTTACCTCCAAGTTTATCTCAGGTACACAATGTTTTTCATGTTTCGATGTTGAGAAAGTACATGCCAGATCCATCTCATGTTTTGAGCCCAGAGGTAGTTCAGTTTTAAGAGAATCTATCTTATGAAGAAAAACCAGTCCAGATTCTTGACCATAGAGAGAAAGTGTGGCAGAATAAGGTAATTCACCAAGTAAAGGTTTTATGGAAAAACCATATGGTTGAAGAGGAAACATGGATATCTGAAAATGTTATGAGGGATAAATACCCCCGCTTATTTTGATAAGTGAATAAAATTGCGAGGACGCAATTCCCAAAAGGTGGGAAGGATGTAACATCCCAGGTAAATAAATAATAAAGAGTTTACATATTTATTAATATTTATGAATTAAATATTAATTTTACTTTAAAGGGGTTTCTATGTTCGATAGCGTACCCAATACGCAACAAAGAGTTTCTTTGAAATCTTATGTTGCACACTAGTAATAAAATAATATTATTTTAAATGGTAGCTAACACATAGCTGTTTTATTGGCGGGAATAAATAGAAATAACTAAAATATAATTATATATGTTTTTAAATTTTTTTATATATATCCAATAAAAGATAATGGCTTAAAATAAGAAAAGAATTCAATTTTAGGCATATATACTCTAATTTTCACTAAAGGTCCATTTATCACCTTTTCATGGAGAACCTTCATTAAATATTGTTTTGGTCACTCTTATACATTCTATTGGACTAAATAAAACTCTTCTTTAGAATCGGGACATCAAAATTTACTTTGTTTAAATTTTTTGTATTTTCCCTATAAAGTTCATTTTTTAATAAATAGTGAAAAATGTTGTATTTTAATTCAAAACCACATTTTAGTCTAATTTATTTATATGATTAGATTATCTTTTGAATTGTTTTTAAAGTTCAATTAGAATAAATTTTTACCATTTAATCCAATGGTGGTCATTGGAATTAATTTCACTTAGAAATTGGACTTAAACTAGTGTCAATCTTTTGATACTTATTGTTTCATAAAAACACGCTATTTTCTCTGACAGAGGGAATTAATTATTAAATTAATTAATGTAAATTATATGTTTTAAATTTTTTAAAATATAAATCATTTTTGAATTCGGAATATCAAATATTTCTTAGGGTTAATTTTTGGTATTTTCTGAAAAACTTCAATTTTTGATGAATAGTGAAACCACTAAGTGGTACTTAAAAAAACCGATTCTTCATTTAAATGAAATTTTACCACCTCTGTGTTTTGAATTTCAAAAATCTAACATACATGGTTGTCATTCGGAAGTAAAATGTGGTTCAATGGTATTATGATAATTTTTTGGTGAATAATAACTTTTAAGTTTTTAATCGCGATTAGAGGTAATTAGTGTAATTTAAGGTAAAAATAATGTTTTAATAATTTTAAAGGACCTAGACACATGTCCTACCATTATTGGATGTTTCAAGGCTGACCAAGAAAACCCATGGGTCAGTTTTTGGGACCCCATGGAGCCACATTGGTGGGAAAATAACATTAATAACTTTTTATTTAATGTTAAAATTAAAATGTCACAAACATGAGTTGTTTTACTAAAACAATTTTTAAATGGGGTTATACATATCATATGTTTGATTATAAATATTTTTTAAAAATATAAAACGATTTCCTACATCATAATATTTTTTTTATAATTTTTAGACATTAAATAAATTAAATTATTTATGATACCATGATAATGCAGCGACTACCTCATTATTTAACGATTTAAACAAAATAAAACGATAATGTAAAATCTAAGAGATAAACATGTCAAAAACCTATTGTATGGGTGTATTTCGAACTCTAATCACCTTAACCTCGTAATATATAATTTTGGGACCTTTTAAATCCGAAAATAATTTTACAATAAAGTAACCTTTTATAACTTTCCAAGAGTGCCCATCCTTTCCTCTTATAAAAGGCCCCCACCTCTACCACCTTACCGGCACCTCTAAAGCCTTTTTATCGGCCAAACCCTGTCCATTTTGTCTCTCCACATCCCTCTCTTACTCCTTGAAGCCTCACTTTGGGCATAAGTCTTTCCAAGGAAGCCTTTGAGCTCAAATCAAAAAGAGTTTCCCGTTTTAATGGTAGTGTTTTCTCTTGTGTTCTTATGTTTTATTTTGCTTCTCCAACCCTCTAAAATATTTTTATTCATTTATTTTTTAACAAAAAAAGTATCTTCAATATACTAGGATGTTTTTATAATAAGGATTCGAGCTACAATTACACACACCTACATCTAATGGTTAAAGAACATACTGTTTCTATGGATGGTGAATTTCTGCCTCACGAAACGATTATTGTTCAACACTCATATAACACCTTCAAAGGTGGCCATTAAGATGTCACTATATTTATATATGATATATAATATTTTTATGTTTTACTTAAGCTTCTTTATTTTTCATTTATGGCATACCTTTATGGTTTCCATTATGGGTAAATGTGATATCTTCATTTTAGGAAGTGCGGACTACCGCCCCCTGAAAGTGATTTGATTCGGTAATACCATATGTGGTATGTATAAAGGATAGATTTAATGATATTATATATGATAAAGTACTGAAATTATAAAACCATATGTATCATTATGTTTTAATTCCATTAAATATGAAATAGAAATGGAAGTAGCGTTCATGCGTACGTACAGCTTACCGTCTCCATGAACGGTGCATTTCATTTCTTACCTATAAATGTTATGTAATATTATAAATGCATGTATATACTGGATATATACGACATATATGATATCTACATATTGAATATAATTCTGGATATGATGGATATTTAACCCCATGAACAACTTGTAATTATATAGAGTTTATTTTTGACTCAAGTACCAATGATCGTTAAAACGACCATTATTAACTTAAATAATTACATAGTGTTCATAACATGGTAATAAGTGATATAAAAGGTATAATTAACTTGAAAAAGTTTCTTAAGAAAGTAGAAATTAACTCAAGTTTATTATTTAGTACGTTAAAGAACGATCGAGTTAAGTCGGACCCAAGGTACGGGACTTCGTCTCAATCTCCTTTCGTGGAGGCAAATATTGTTTTATACACAACCTTCTTTTATACGGTGTATAAATCCTTTTCACTTTTACGTTTATGCAAAAGGAATATTTTTTATACTAAGTGTTTTACTAAATGGCAAAAGGGAATGTTTGTGTCATACCTATGCGGTGACAAAGACTTCTCCGCCGCCGTGACCATTATTTGAGTTTCGGCTTCCTCTACAAGCCATACTTTTTTAATGAAAAATAAATACCATGTTTTACTTTTCTTTTATTTTGGTATTGAAAAAGGTTTTCATAATGTTTTTATTATATCAATGTCTTGTATTGATATCTTGTGATTGAAATGTGGAAGTGTTATGTTTCCTTTATGCATGTTTTATCTGATACGATTATGTTATGGTTCTTGGGCATTATTATGAAGATGGGCGGTTCCGTGATAAACTAAGGGAGGGTGAGCCCGATATAGCTCTCCAATGCATTGGGTAACACGAAGGGGTTAAACGTTGAAGTTTGTCCAAAGCGATTTAGGGAATATACTGTGATGGGTATTCCAAATGTAACAAAAAGGGTTACTCCCTACGTAAGAATGTTATGAATGCCTCAAGTTATCTTTATGTCTTGTGACTTTTATGTTTTATTCATGATTTGATGAGGTATGTTAACATACTTATGTTTTATGAGTAATGTATGATTTCATTGATTCTTATGTACACATGTAATCATGTTTACTTTCCATATTTTGATATCCCTTACTGAGCTTTTTATGCTCATCCCAAGTTTTTGAAATGTTTTTCACAAGTCAAGGAAAAGGTACATGATGTAATGATAGTGTCAATGAATTGTCAAGAAAGAATCCATGTTTTATTTTAAATATGTTTCCATTGTTGGAAAAAATGAGTACTATCTTTTATGTAACCACTTTGTCTAAATGTGGAATGCAATGCATGTTTTATGATCTAATTCTCTAAAACTCTAAACCTGAAAAGATCATCAACGTGTATTCTTTAATTAACTCAAGATTAAGTAATGTTTATGGCTGGGGCCTTATACTTGTCCCCAAGGGAGTGTCCAACATCAAGACATATGCAGAAATAAAGATACAAAGCCCAAGGATTTCCAAAAAAGCAATAAATATGAAACTATGGCAATCCCCAGTATCGAAATGTGTATAAGATAAAATTGAGCCAACTAGGATCGTTCCTCGAACTGTAGACGGTCCCTGATCCCACTGTTATTGGGTCTTCTCCACTTCGAAATTATATCATGTACCGTGGCCATCTGACCCAACCTAAACACCCTGAGTTGATACACCATGTTGTCGCTGAAATCATGCGGATTATATACCATGGCCATGACCTCCACCTCTTCCTGAATGGCCTGAAGAACTCCATTTCGCCGACTAATGAGAAATTAGAGGTCTTTCTTTGGTACGAGGAGTCGAAACCAAACCCCTATCACCAACTACTCTTGTGAAGATCTAAGAGAAGCACTAAGGATGTCCCATCTTGCCGTAATATTGGCACTCTACTAGGTCTCTCTAGCAATGTGGCCTTGTATGGCCACTCTTCCCACACTGGTACCATACCACCTGGCCACCATAAGAAGTATCTCGTTGACTACGATCTTCATGCATATACTCCATGAGATGCTTCATGATGTTAGTATGAGGGATACCAACACTAGATGATGAGTGTCCCTAGCTCACAGCTTCAGAGTGCCTCAAATTTCACTCCGAGATCAGCGCCTAGATGACTATAGAAGTGAAGGAAGTAAGCCTGAAGATGTTCACCTGAGATCAGATATCCTTCCTAAGACTATCCTGAAACTTCCTTACTAGAAATAACTCATCATCTACTAGATTACTCATGAAGTTATGAAACTCTATAAATCTAGAAAAATACTCCGTAACTGAAAGAGTACCCTACTCCAGACTCATGAACTTTCAGGCTCAGTTGGTCCTCAGAGTTTCGGGGTAAAATTAGTCATAGAAGGAACACTAAAACTCACCCCAAGACATAACCTATTGGCATCCCTCCTGTGAGATCACATCCCACCAGATATTTGTGTAATATCGAAGAATATATGTTTTGAGCTTTACCCTACTCTCTAGAGATGTCTCCATATGTTTAATGATAGATAGCAAGGGTTCTAACCATGACTCTGAATCCTGAGGTCCTCCATCCCCTATGAAGGTGGGAGGATGCTTCTGTTGGAAAACCTGTGTTAGCTCTACCATAGATGGGGAAGGATGTATTACTCCCTGGAAAGTCTGCATGAACCTCATAAATCCCTCTCAGAACTATGCATCATCACCTTTATATGAAAAAACGGCTAGTTCCAAGACAGTCGCAACAGGAGGATCTACTAGTAGTTCCTGGTCAGCCTTGTCTAGTATCCGATAACTACCCTGTAACTAGCGTACAACTAGAGGAAAACTATGTGGCATGACTCTACAATTTCAAATAGACAACATAGATCAAGTTTATCAAGGACTTAAACTTAGAAGTCCAAGAAAAGAACAGGAGAATGAAAGCATTCAATGTTTCAAAATAATTGGATACATGGTGTGTATAACTCCTACACGACATGTTCTTTTAATCCTTCACATGGTCATGTACTCCTTCCAACTCTGGTCATGTAACACCCCATACACACGTCGTGTTCTTCTAACACATAGAATATACTTGAATCGTGTTCCCCTACATGAGAACGTCTAATAGACTAACCCACATTGTTCCCCTATAACAAAACTACACGACATGTTTTTTCCAGACATAGTGAGTAATAGAAGAACTTCATCGACCCCTAATGTTAGTCACACAACTGGATACACAGTTGACTCTACATGGTGTGTTTGTGCCAGACACGGCGTGTACTAGAAGAGCTTCATTGTCCCTTTTTTTAGTCACATGGTCTGTTACACGATTGACTCTACATGGCATGTTTGTGATAGACACGGTGTGTACTAACTTCCCATTATCCTCCAGTGTCATTGGTTACATGGTTCGACTCATGGTCTATACACACGTCGTGTACATCCGGTACATGGCATGTTCTACCAAATATTTCTCGACACCATATCTCTTCCCACACTATCAGTCACACAGTTTAAGGACTACACGGCATGTACATACAATATATGGCATGTACATAAGAAAAGTTGTTCATTCTTGAACAGAAGGATACATGGAGTGTATTCATTATTACATGTCGTGTATTCTAGGTTTTTCCGAACAATAATCCAAAAAACCTACTCAAGAACCTAGAAAAATAATGAAACAAAAAATTAAAGTTTAAATTTTTTTTATGTGAGGGCCCATACACCCCACGAATCAAAGTATTCCATCTTATACATGTCCTATATAATCATAATTGTGTAATGATCCACCAAATTCTGATCCATGAGGTCCCATAATACCTCAAGAACCAAAGCTTGGATTTCATTCAAATGAAACCTTACACAATCCAATACCCTATAAAAAGAATGTATTTTATCAAAGAATCTATCACAATAGAATGCATATCTAGCAAAACATTTATCACAACAACATGAAATTGACAAATCAACATAAATTACATGGCAAGAATGCATGACATGTTATCTTTAGCAAGTGCCTATATCATGCATGAGATGGCATACCCTCATCTCATTGTGTTGCAACAGAAATAGAACCTCAATAATATAAATGATAACAACACAAAACAAGTAAATCACCAAATAGTGAAATCAAATCAACTATAATAATTGTCAAACCAGATAAATCAAAATATACGAGGTAAATTGGATTTTCCCTGTATACAGGTTAGCTACTTCTAAGAACAACTTATTACAAAGTACCTATTCCTTATTATCCCTGATGATAGGCTCAAAATAGTAAGTCAAGAAGAAAAGAATCTCTCTGATACCACTTTGTAATGTCCTGGTTCTGGGATCCACCTAGAGGTGCCCCATACGCAATTGGCCAATGGCCTTAAGTGCATATCCGCAAACACCGAAGGCTTCCAACTAGCAGCAAAGACCTTGGGTGTCATAATGGGTAAATTATGCCCCCTCATTTACAGAGTAACACAACAGATATAAATACATAATAATATCAGAAGAAGTAATAACATGCAATAAATAAACAGTGGAAGTAATAAACAACTAGAGCACACTTAAATAAATGATTCATGATACATATGTCTAGGAAATAAGCCAAAAAAATTCACAATGTTGGAATATAGTACTAAACCAATGTACAAATTAAACAGAAAAACTCTAGCAGCATCGTAAGCCTCATCTTGGTCTCATACTCCCCTTCTCCATAGCAATCAAGTACCTGAAGTATAAGGGCACATTCCCTTATCTATACATTCAGAAATATAATCTGTTTGGGCCCAAAATCATGACCGAAATAGGCTGTGAGACAAATATCAGTAGGGAACCACCCAAAGATCTTTGCCTAATAGTCAGTCAATATATATGAATGGAAATAAGAAAATGAAGTAGTAAACAAGGAAGTACTCAAAAGTAAACAATACTATAGTTTCAATTACATTAATTTTCATTATCAAGGTTACTAAAAAATACATGTAAAACACTTGGAATTACTCACATCCTAACCCCTCTTGTTCAACCAATGAACCACAAGCAACCCTCTAGAAATTACTCACGGTCTAACCCCTCTAGTTCAGCTTTAGCAAAGACACCTCGAGGAATCACTCACATTCAATTCCACATGTGGTCTCGTATTTGTAACTATAGGAACTCTGAGGAAGCATTTAACAACCAATTCCCCCAGTGATATCATAACGAGGAAACTATAGACACTCTAAGGGAGAACAAATTCTATCCCTATATGGTCACACAACCTAAAAGTAAACAAACACTCTGGAGAAGCCCTCAGCATCCATTCTCCCATTGGTCTACTACACCTGGTTCCCACTGCCCTGTGAAAATTAATCGTTCACAAACGATATTTGGCAGCCAAAGTAAACCTCAAGAACTACTTGTCTAAATAGTCTTTAGAATATCACAACATGTCAGATAAAAGTCACTCCATCTTGAAAACACTAGGAATGGAAAAAAAAAGTACCCTAACATGAAATTCTAGACCAAACAGTCAATATCAAGAAAACATGGGCAACACATCTATAACAAGGTAAATAACCATTTTTTCAATCATAAATCCTCTAATCTAGCACACAAAGAATGGTAGGCAATAAAATGGCTAGAAACCGTAATCATGAAATACCTCAAACAAGGTTAAGGGGAACTTTGGCACATATAACTCAAAGACTAACAATGGAAAGTCCCAAAGCACCTACCTCGATGTTCTATGATCGATATACGTGAACCTCGTTCATTGATTTGCCCTAGAACACTGTAAATCGAAAAAATGATAAAACATTTAATAGAGAATATATCCTGAAGGAAGATGAATCAGGAAATGATAATATAGAAGAATGAAGATCTTATCGTGGCGGTTGCAACGCAATCGATGGTGGTCGATTCGAAGAACGGATGGCAAGTCGGGGGTTCAGCAAAGAATCGCATCGTATGGTCACTCCTGGATGAGACGAATGAAGAAGAAGGCTTTTTTGTTGAATAGATGCGTCCCCGGCCTATTTCATGAAGTAAAAGAAATTATACAACATGTTCTTCAAAGGAACACATCGTGTACTTGCCTTTACCATGCCCCGGTTTAGGCGGCCTCCAGGTCACCCCACATGGCCAAGTACTCAGCCATTACACAGCCAGTACACGGTCACCTACAGCAACCGGGTACATATAGTGTACTTATAGGTACACAATGTGTTCTCCTAAAATTTCTAGAAACTCATCTTCTTCTCAAAAACAACCAGAAAAAAACATACCTGAAAAGAAGATTCAGGTTCTTACATGTGTCTGCTCCCGCACTTATAAAAGGGAATACCATATTCAATCCTCTTCAGACTTCCAAAACCCTTTGGTATGGAAAATAAAAACCCAAATATATTCCTTAATTACCTCCCAAAATACTATAGGCCTTTTTTTATGAAACCCTCCTAATAAGGATTTTGGTGTCAACCTAAAGAGGTAATTCAACGAAATGGTATAGTCATTAACCTTGTGCTTCCATTTTATTTCATCCTATAACTCCTTCAAATATTATTTATACATTCTAATATAACAAAATAAGTATAAAATATTTAATGATGAGTATTTTTTTAAAAGTAATGACCTATATCCATCTTTTATTACAAAAATTTGGAAACAGAATCATTGATCATGTATACAATGTACAAGGGCCTAGTGAACCGATAAAATTCATTTTCCATTACCACCTCTCATGGAAATATATAATGACTAATTTAACATATTTATAACATATTTATGAAATAATTATACTTCAATTATTATAATATCATTTCTAACTTCTTACTTTACATTCATTGGGAAAATGATAACATCGCTCGTCTGTGTAGTGAACTATCGCCTCATGAAACGATGTGATTCGTTCATCACTTATGCTTTACATGAAAAGTAATATGGATACTGTTAATGAACCAATGTAATATATATAACATAAAAATAATTCCATAAGTTTGATATATTATTAACCTTTATTTATATTCATCAATCTAGAAAATAGAAAACAAGTTAATGCATACATATGGCATACCATCTCCCTGAATAGTGTATTTTATTTTCTATCTATAACATTAATTGATTAATCTAAATAAATATATTTTTAATATATATGATATTTATATTATTGTTAAAATTATGGAGTTTATTTAACCATGATCAAACTAAAAGGACGAAAAAATATCAAACTGAAACATAAATAAAAATCAATGTAGTTATTACATGAAATGTGATTTAAACATTTATTTGTTAATAAATAGCTAATAAAATTTTATAAATAAGTCATAAATGGTATGAAGAAAATTTATATGATTATATAATTGATTTATAATAAGACTATATTTATTATATAATTGTTTCAAATGTTCATGAAGGATACAACGACTTAAGTTAAGGAATTTCTAGTTTCACTTTTATTTTTGAGAGACTTATGAAAATTTACCCACTCTTTTATTTTGTGCGGTGTATCCACATCCCAATTTGAAATATTATATCATGAATATACTTATTTTAATTATATATAAATTTACATTTTATTTTTTCTTTAATTCTCTTTACGTTTCAAAGTATACCAAAGTGGTAAGGGATTTTCATCTTAGTTTTACTTCTGTGGGTCACATCTTATATTCCCCACTTGTTTCATTTTTTTAGTTTATATAACACTCAAGAATTTTGTTTATGATGATTATTAAGAAATTATAGGATAACGACAAATATATAAAAAAAAACTTTTTCTTCCACGTCCATTTTTATAAAAAAGTTTCAAATAATTTTTTTAATTTTATCAAATTATTTATTAAATATATATTTATGTATTTTTAAATTTTTACAAAATAGTTTGAAAGGAATCTTATTATCATTTCAGAAACACACCACTTTTTTCCTTAACCAAAAAATGTGAAAGGAATAATTGTTTTAATGTGTAAAACATGAATGTGATTTATCAACATCAAGAAAATATATATTTTTTAAAGATTAATTTATAATTTTAAAATTTTATATTTCAAACAAAAGTATTTTCAAAAAAAATTGGGAACATTTTGTTTTGAAACACTAATTTTCATAGGGAAAAGGTTTTCTACATCATAAATAATTCTAGGTGATCTATCAAAATCATTCTCCATCTAAGAATACATCCTTGGATGTCATATAATATTTAATTAGAAAATTATGCAGTTATATCATTATTTTTCATTATTTTGGTTTTTATTTTTATAATAAATTTTTTTTATGAAAATCAATACATTTCCATATGTTATGCTATGATGAATTGATGAGATGATTATGAAACTCATTTATTTTCAATAGGTCATGATATGAAGAAATTTTTATGAATCCATTTTCTTTTTATGGGTTATAAATTGATTAATACTTTTATGATCTTATGGTAAACCTATGTATGGTTTTCATTTTGTGATGGTGGATAAATGATAACCTTGGATAGAGGTTATGTTACAACCGATGATGGTGGTTATCTTATAATCATGGATGGTGGTTATGTTATAACCCAAGATGGAAGTCAATCTATAACTAAGGATGGGTGGATCCTATATATCCCTCCAATTTATGGGTTAATAATTGATATCATATGAGATAAAGTGGACTATAATGGTGAGTGAACCCAATTTAGTAAAGTTCTTTTTCAACCATGATAGTCTTGGGAGTCAACCCTGACTATATGATGGTTTGGGGAGTGACCCCATTACATTATGACTATTTTAGAAATGATCCTTGGCTATTAAGGAAATGATTTAATATTATTGTGTGTATTCCAAGAATATATTCCAATGTTATACTCTCTTGGAATATATTATATGAGACCTTTAGGAGTTATGTCTTATGAACTAGAAATATTTGTAATATGGATACATTTTATGATCGTCGATATGCGTGGCATGATTTTGAAATGATACTCTTATGTTCACATACTCATATTCTCATGTTATATTGATATATATATCATGTATATCCTTATTTCACTTCTGAGATCACCTGTTATTATGTTTCCTTTCCCCATGTTATGAATAAATTTTTTAAGTATGGTATTTCAATGAACTGTACTAGGTAGGGAGATATTTATGGGAGATCTGAAAGATATTTCATCAAATAAGAATAATGTGTAAATAGTCTCTAAAGAAAAAAAATCATTACGGACCTATGGTGTGTATTTGTGAAATGTATCAAATTTTCATCTAAAAATATATAATATCCATGTTTTAAAATTCCAGGCCATTATAGTTGGTAATATAAGGAATGTTTAGTTAACATATAGAAACTATGATGAGGAAATTGAGTGAGATTCCCATGTATATGCCTATGTATATGTCTAAGGATAAGTCTAATGGTAAGTAAAATTATAATTAAATGCCATTGAAGTTTGGTGAAGGATAGGGTAAGTGGTTTCTAAGAAATTAAATCCCCATCTAAATACTAAAAATGAATGTGGCTCTAGTTTGTTTATACCTATGGGTAAAAACTCTGAAAAGGGAAAATTGATTTGGACTCGATCATCATCTTGTATTTGATAATGGGCTTATCTGTAAGTCTGGTTTGGGACTCTTGGGTGATATTCTTTGAAACTTCACAAACTCTTTATGAACCACCATGAGGGATTTTGATATTGAATATGAATGACCTAGGTTAAGAATAAAGTTTAATAGATTGAAAATAATGTGTCATGATTTAGATATCCCATAAAATATTTTTCATGATTATGTTATTTCCAACTATGGTTATTATTGATCACACTATGCTTTTTGGTTTTATTCAACAGTAGGAATCAGAAGAAATTAGGTTAGATTTGAATGTGATTTAAAATGTGTTGATGACAAAGAAAATGGTTCAATGACTAGAGTAAGGGATATTGTTATTGTAGACATATTTTTATCATGATATATGACTAAAATCATTCACCTTAATCCACTATCGGACTCACTAAAGAAGAGAAGGTAGTGATAATTGGGAGAGTAGGTGGTGGAGACCTTGTATGAAAGAATATTTAGTATTATATATTTAAATAATGTGTGAATAATAACTTATGTGGATGTCTCAATGAAATGATAAGATGTTTTATATATAGATAATAAGGTAATAGATTAATTAATTATCTAGGAAAAATAAAAAAATTAGTTAACAAGATAGATGAGAATAATGGTTTCTTGAAGGAATCGTCAATGGTTGATTATTATAAATAAAGTAATTATGTTTATTATTCAAAGTGATGTCCTGGGGGGAATTCTCAAGAAAAGTAACATAATGGTTTTACAAGTAATTATATTGATGATTAAGAGACTAAAAATGAAATATGTTAGGAAGAAGGTATGAAAGAATAAGATGATGAGTCCTAGTTTATGGTTTAAGAATAAAGTAGAATGGTTTACCTATTTATGTATTAAGATAAAATAATTAGGATGTAGAATAATCTTACCAAAGGTATTTCAATTAGAAAAATACTGAAACATCTATGGATTGTGTTAATTTTGGAAGTGTATATGTCTCCATTTAAGATTAACATAAGAGTCATGGATACCACCATTCGTTTATGTGTATAAGATTAATCATACGTTCAAAGTCCCAGACATCACTTTTTTGGTTTTATATGGTGAAATTATATTAGGATTAAAGATATTTTTGGTGACAATTATCATAATACAACCCTTTGGTATTGTTTGTGTTTTAGTGAAAAAGATATTTTTGGAGGAGTTCAACATTTTGTAGACATAAGATTAATATAATTGGTAACCCTTATGGTTGATCATATCTTTGATGATAAGGTATTTAGGGGTTATTACAATTTGGGAACGTTTTAATAATTATATTAATATTTTCCAGTAAAATGGACAACCTTTCACATCTGGAAAGGTCATGGGGATTGAACGGGAAACTAAAGGTTGATATGGGTCAAATGCTTACAATTGGACTATGTGATGTCAAGGTTTGTATATAAATGAAATAATAGATAGATATAATATTGATTTTTGGAATATATGTTTTATTATAGATATAACCATGTGATTTGAGAAATATAAAATTGTATATTATGCCTCACAAATAATATAGGTTCATGAGAAAAATTAACTAACTCATGATTTGGAGTTAGCCATGATAATTTTTAATTTAATTATATGAAGTATTTATCTTTATGGAAAGGTGTGATACATATATGAACCATAAATGTTTTATGTATATATTCATGTAGATGGATTTGTATATGTTCTAGAAAACATGGTTTGAAATGACTATATATTATGACTACTCAATACATTACCACTAAGGGAAATCAAAAAAGGTATCAAATTCATTGATTCGAAAGGATCATGTCATCTTATCTTCGATGAGGATTAGAAAATATCCAATATTTAGGAATTTTTATGTAATGGATCTTAAAATCATAATGGTGATAAATAATATCTTTCTCAAATAAGTTTCCAATAATATATCCATGTGATGATAAAATAGGTGAAAAAAAAATTATGGAGCTGCAAAAGAATATGAGAAATGTTCTTGATTTCAACATTGATTATGGTTGAATGATATGTTTCATGAACCACATATGTTCATCACACATTCCATATTTGAATAAAGATCTATTATAAGTGTCTTATCCTTATTTTTTTGACTATTCATCCTGGAAGTACAAAAAATGTATAGATATTTGAAAGAGTATTTATGGTGGTATGGAATGAGGATAGATATCAAAAAGTTTTTATCTCGAAGCTCAATCTGTCAGAAAGTTAAGGATGATAGAAAAAAGTCTAATTGGATGTTACCGCCATTACCCATGCCAGAATAGAAATAGGAAAACATCACCATGTATTTTTTTTCATACCCCCGAAAATATTTAAAGGGTATAATTCTATATAGGTAGTATTCGATCACATTGTGAAGATTGAAAACATCATTACTATAATAGAATAATTTTATGTTGATAAAAATTATATAATATACATTAAGTATATAGTAAGGTTGAATTGAGTTTCACATTCTATTGTATTTGATTTGGGTCCATGGTTTACCTCGACGTGCTAGTAAAGTATTCAAAAAGATATTAATATAGATTAGAGTTTCAAAGCTGTGTACCATCCACAGATAGATGTCTAGTCTAAGAGAGTAATTCAAACTATAGAAGACATATTTTGATCTTATTATTAGTATTTCAAATGTCTTTTGTGATCAACTCCTTCCTTTGGTTGAGTTTTCTTATAAAAATAGCTTTCACTTTAGAATTTAGATGACTCCTTATGAATCTATCTATGGAAAGAAGTGTAGAAATCTATCATATTGGGACGAAGTTGGAGAAATAAATATATTTGGAATAAATATATTTTATGAATTATAATAGAAGGTTAGATAAATTCCACAACACATAAGGGTATCAAAATTTCATTATAAAAATTTATGTTGATTATCAACTATCTGATCTAAAATTTAACGTTAGTGACAAGGTCTTTCAAAAATTTATCTATTTAAGAAAGTAATGAGTTTTGGAAATAAGGTAAAAATAATCCCAATGTATATTTGTCCCTTTGAAATTATGGATCAAATAATTATGTTATCTTATCAATTGGCAGTTCTATCAAACCTCTCTCAAGTCAGTGATGTGTTCCATGAATCCCTCCTGATGAATTACATATGAGATTCATAACATGTAATGAACTCAGAGGTCATAGTACTACAACATGAAATTTATTATGTGGGAAAATTGGTGGAGATTTTATATAATACAGAGAAAGTGAGATATAACAAGTCCAATCACCTGGTCAATGTTTTGTAGTGAAATCTCTAATTTGATGATTATTTGGGGGAACCTGAGGATATGATGAGGTAAAAGTATCATCATTTGTTTGTATAGAAATAATGAATTTTGAGAGTCAAATTCATTTTATAAGTCATATAATGTAACACCCTGAGTTTTTATGAAATAATTTTGTGGAATTAATTTTATTTCATCAATATCTTGTGTTATACACAACATATAGTTTTAACAAACCACGATATACTCTTAATATTATTATTTAAACATGATTTTTATAACGTTACCATTAAAATAATAGGTATTAATAAGAATAGAAATAGTTTATATATTAATTAAAATGGTTTTAAATAAATAAAACATATTGATAATAAGTAATTTTTTTATTAATGTATTTATATGATTCAAAAATATTACTTTTTCAAAATATATATATATTTCTTTTTATGAAAAAATAATAACAGTAAATTTTTCAACTTTCTGAAATTATATTTTAAAAAATAAAATTCATTTTTTAAATCAACATTCCAAAACTATCTTTGATTTCATTTTTGATAATTTTATGAAAATAATAATTTCTCAAAAAATTGTAAAAAAATATTGTTTTTAAACTCAAATTTATAATAAAAGAATTTACCTGCTCTATTTAATATTGATATGGTTCAAAAAGTAACATTAGTTCAATTATATTTGTATTAAACCATTTTAGTTTAGCATAGTAAATTTCATATTAAATCTTGATATTAATATATTGAATTTTCTAATTGAAATATTCTGTACTTATAAACAATTTCCCTTTGGAAAACATCTTTTTTCATGTTTGTGGGTTTAATTAAAAATTATATTTTTACACATATATGAATGTACTTTTGAAAAATTTATTCCATATTTTTAATTAATAAATAATATTATATAATTAGGTAAAATTAATTTTTGGTCAACAAGAATAGTAAAAAAAATATTAATTATCGCGATTAAGGTTAAAACACATTTAATGGGAAATAACTAAAATGGATAATGGGTAAAATAACCTAGAAACTTATCCAACTCACATTTTATGGACATATTTTTCCATTATCACATCTATGGTTTGATAATAGGAATGTTTTTATCCCTATTTCATGTTTAAAACGTGAGTACACAAATTTATTTTCAAAACATACCAGTGTGTCCACTACCCCACTTATATAAGAGAACCCTTCTCCTCCCATATTCACACTTTAAAAAAAATTGTTTTTCGCCAATACCTATCCAAACATATTCTTTAATTCCCAACCCATATCCTAGAGTCCTATTTTTTATTAGAAAACCCTCTTATGAATGATTTTGGTGTGAACTTAAATGGGTTCTCCGAGGAAGAGGTACAGTCCCCAACCATGCATTTTGATTTAATTTATTAATATAAATCCATCAAATATTATATAAACATTATGATAAAATAAAATTAATATCTAATATATACTATGATTTTATTAGGATAAGGTCAAGACCTTCATACATCTCCTCTTCCATGAACTGGGAAATGAAATCATCGATTACGTGTATAATGGACTTCCATCTTGTGAACTGATGAAATTTATTATTCATAACCACCAATCACAGAAAGATATAATTTGGATTTAATATATTTAAATAATATTTATTACATAATTATATTTATTTAATTATAATATCACATATACCTTCTTATTAAATATTATAAGAGAATATCATAACGTCGCTCATGTGTAAAATGGACTATCACCTCATGAAGCAATGTGATTCATTATTCACTTACACATAACATGGAAATTAATAAGGATAGGTTTAACAAACATATGTGATATATATGACATTAAAATTTTTATGTAATGGTAATATATTATTTACTTTTCTTTCATTTCATCCATTAAGAAAACGGAAACATTGTCCATTCGTTAGTACGACCTACCGTCTCCATTAATGGTGTAATTCATTTTCTATCTCTAACTTAAGTGAATTTCAATAAATAAATATATATTGAATATATATGATATTTATATCATGTATAACATTCTTTATATTATTTAACAATGATCAAATTAAAATGATGAAAAAATACAAACCAAAACATACATGAAAAATGAAGTAGTTATTACCGGAAACATTTATAATGAATTGTTAATAAATTCGTACAAAAAGTGTAGGATCATTAGAGTAGATTATGTGGATATACTTAAAAGTGGGGGTTGAACCTTAGTTTAATTGTTTGGATGTAACAAAACACAAAACAACTTAAAGTAAATTTATCGGGCTTAGACTTAGTCTGATTATCAATGTGAAGAATCAAAATAACAGTGGATCTGATTAATTTAAAATTATTTTTTATCATATTCAATGAAATACTAATAAAACACAGAATATAAAGATGAGTATTAAAAATAACATTGTATTACATTCATAGTGGAATAAGAACTTTTAAAAACAAGAAATACAATAGCGGGTAATAAGAAGAAGGACCTACAAGCTATATTAACATATTTTACTCTTTTTACCTTAATATTAAGGTAGTAAATATCCTTTATTAAATGTATCCATGTTTTTATACTTTCTCTAAAGTATTCCTTTAATTACTAGGAAATACCTCAATATTATGATCTAAATAGGTTATTTTTCTTGTCCCTAGAATTCCTAAATACGATGATCGACATCTCTCTTCATATCCTCGGAACACCTCGATCTGATGGACTGTATTCACCATAGGCCTATCTTTAGAATCCCTAGATCATAACAATGATAAGAAAAAATTTTAAAAGAAAAACTTATATAGGAAATAACCTGATAAGTATTCCTTAGAAGTAAAACTCTCTAAGGTATTTTGATGACTAGGAATGAGAAGTTCACGCAGAAAAACATTTAGTAGATTTGAGTAGAAATTTTGATAAACTCCAAACTCTTAAAACAAAATCCTTTTTATAGGTGAATCTCCAAATGTCATATTTAAGAGTTTTTTTGCAGTGACCTTCAATAGAAAGGCCGGGATAGCTCATAATGCTCTTACATAACTAAATTTCGGATGATTATTTTTTTAAAACCATTATAGTGATAATAAGTGTTCTTTACAATAAAATAAATACTTTTACATTATGATTATAAACTTTAGATAGTCTGATGGAAATACATATCATTTTTCAATATGATAAAAATTATGAGGATCAGTATGATTGTTTCTATACTAGAATCAGTTGATGGTCAATAAATTTTTTAGTACAATAAACCTTACAATATTCTAACTCCCTTTATAATTAAAGTTAATTTTAGTTTATCAGATGTACCCTCAATATGATCATCATAATGAAAAATGATGTTTTTATATTTATAACACATTATTTCTTTTCCTATATCTTGTAAAATAAAATTTTTATACAAAGAAATACTAAAACACTTGGGACCTAAAAAGTTATTTAATAGGGTTTTAAGAAAGTTTTTGTGATTTCCAAAACTCAATAAGTTTAAAAGTTATATGTAATAATTATGACTCAACAATCTCCACATTTTTTGAAATAATAGACCACAAAACATAAATTGAAAAATAATTTTAAAAACATGAAATTATTTATTACTTAAATAACATCATAGTTAATATTTACAAATTAACTCCCCCGAAGTTTTTAACTATTTTACAAATGATGAAGAGTATTATAAAAGAATTTCCTTATATGATTATTCTCCCTATTAAAATTAACATTCCCCACCTTAGTATAACATCACTAGTTTAAAAGAACATTCTCTCCCTTAAAAAATTCTCCACTTTTAAAAAAACATTCCCCCGGTTAATAGATTGGCATACCATTATAATTTTTTTACCCCCTTAGGTATTTATAAAATTTAATGGGAAATAATCCTTTGATTCAAGAGATGTTAGAGAAAAATAACATAGGAAACAATATTGAACTAACTAATAATCATTGTAAATATGAATGAATATATAACCAATCTGAATGGAAAAAATTCAATCATAAGGAATTTGGGTGAAAAGAAATTATTAATAAATAGTCATTCAAATATTTTACAACATTATACATCTAGATATAAATGATAAAAAATCATTCCTACTTCATAAAGTTCTTCACAAAGGCCGTCAATTTCTTGAACTGATGTCAATCCTTTTCCTTCTTTACCATCTACTCTTTAAGAATGACCATCCTCTGAACTTCAGACTTTTAGCTTCATCTGATGGTTTGGTGTTCAGTTCCATAGTTAAAATGAGTTTATCTCACATGATCTAAATATACACATCCTTAATTTCATATCTCTCATATTTTGTTTCAAAAAATTGATATCATTAGTTTGTTCATCCATAGAGTCTTTGAATTCTTCTACAAACCTAACCCTATCTGCATATTTAAGGATAATTTGTTAAAAAAATAATCTAAATCTAATAAAATTTGTTTCACTTCCAAAAAGTGTTCATCATGAAAATGAATATCAGAATCTACATCATTAGTCTTCTTCACCATTTAGTTGTATGAAATTTTTTGATTTTGATAGTTTTCTTGAAAAGTATTTAACTTTGGTTCAATCTGAATAAATGATTCTGTTAATAATTTATAGACTCTAATTTTTTCGTAAGAATATTTTCAATAAGATAACATCTTTCTTCTATAAGGGTTGGTTTCCTGAGAACCAACTATTTTGTACTTTGGTTACATGAATGTTCACTTATTGTATATTGTTTACTGTTCTTCATGACTATAATACAATAATGTCCTGGAATATTTGTTGCATTAATAAGGTCATGGAAGATCCTCGCTACGATGAGAACCTTGAAATGCTATAACAATATTCTTAAATAAAGTATTGTGGTTGGATGACATACTATGAAAGGACACATAGTATACAGACCATCATGTGCGGGTACTCCTAAAAAGACGAGACTCTCTCTCATGGAGTTCGCACTTGGTAATCTCCAAGATGGGAGGTTGTGAGAACAGACCTGCTAGTAGTAATTATGCATGTATTTGTGTCATCTAACATTACTATCTATGAGCATGTGTAATGTTCCTTAGACTGGAAGATTATCATTAACTCATGTCATGACTCGCGCACTTAGATTTGCTGATGGGAACCGTGACGAAGACAGTTGGCGGGAAGTTGGGTACGTTGGGTGCGTCACAAATGACATGTTGTTAATGGATAAGTCGAGTAAGGATTTGTCCCTTCCATATTTATGGAAGTAGATATCCCTCTCCCTTTGATTGAAATATAACTGTTGAAAAAATTCCATTGCCATGGTGTCACGACGAGTTTATTTATGGAATTCAAAGAACGAAAGATCTACCATATAGGTTTTGGACACTACCATGAAACCTTCTTGATGATATATTGATACAAATGGATTAAATTACACATTAAGTGTTCGTACGAGGTGATACGTCAATGCGGCATCAACTTCATTCTCTTGGGTGCCATGACCCGTTGCTAAACAGTAATCTTGGACTTTAGGCAAGCCCACCTTATGCCAATGAGAAAGAGGCCTAGAGGGCCACACACTAACTGTATTAAAGTATATCAAGTAGAATAAAGATTATTCCCGTACATGGTTTAATAATTATTCAATGAATCCTAAATCTTTTTAATTTTGGAGGAAGAATAATATAAAACAATTACACACTGTATATCAATGATTACACACCGTGTAGTTTTATTTTGAAAACAAGTACATGCCGTGTATTATTAAATATACACGCCGTGTAGTTTTCATTTGGGAAAGGAAATGAATAAATGAAAACAAGATATACGCATCGTGTATATTGAATGTACACGCCGTGTAGTTTTCAATGAAAAAAAAGTACACGCTATGTATTTCTTAATAATTCCGTGTAGTTTTACTAGTCGGGATTTTGAGCAAACATCATTTTCTTAAATGATATTTATTATAATCAATGTGGGCGCCTGTCAAGGAATTTACTGACTCGGCATGTGGTTTTCAAAAGAGTTAATGAAATAAATAAAACACGTAACATGTTTATTTATTGTCATAACTCTACAACCTCAAACCCAATAATAAATATCCTCACAATCCTAACTCTTTTTCTAAGACAAGGGAATCGTTCTGCACAACAATTATGAAGAATTATTTCATGGCCTAAAGAACCCCTTCCTCCAAGAATTCTCTCAAGACCGAGAGAGGTCCTCTTCCATCGGATCAAGACGATCTAAGGCAGACAACGCAAGCAATGGTTTCTCCACTCTAGAACCTGAAGACTCATTTGGCGATGTCCAGAGATACGAGGTGCACATGTGGATCACCGCTAGAGGAATTCTACACTTGGCTTCTGCAACGCAATGACGAATCACATCTGAACGTGATAATGAATATCGACAAAGAAATAACTCCGAAAGGTACTTATTTTAAATTGATTAAATTAATTATAATCAACCTGTAACGATCCTACTTTGTGGTTCTGGGACATTCCTTTTCTTTGATTATTTCTTTGATTCGATCTGTGGAGACTGGTGTTTATCGTCGTATTGATCTCGTATTGATCATTTTTAAGCCAAAAAATTCAAGTGGGCACATCCACCCATGAGCTTCCGCTGCACCTGGAACCTTCAATCGGTATGAGAGTGAGGTTACAACGTTTATTATAGTTATTTAATTTTTGTTGATAATTTACGAATTTATATTTGATTCAATTCGAAATAAATTGTTCTATAAATCCGAATAAACGAGATCTGTTCTTCCACCTTTGTTTCTTGATTCATATCATAGAAATGGCCTTTTATTTTTAATTTTTATTTAAATAAAATGGGGAACTCATCCGGAGGAGCCTCTATTTCTCTCTTTACAACACGGGAATACACGATGTGTAATTAAAACTACACAACATGTAAATAGGTTCAACGAACCGATACTGGTCCTCCATACCATGCTGTGTGAATTGATTACACCTAAGTATTTATTACCCCTTGTTAACCAGAATTAAACAGCGTGTGGGAAAAGAAATTCACGACGTGTATGTTGGAGCAACACGCCGTGTAGTCTGATATGACCCAAGTGAAACCGTGTACAAAGAAGAAGTTGTGTACCACGTACACGGGATTGCCATGCCGGTTACCGCGTAACAAGGAAGTACACGCCGTGTATGATTTATCTACACTTCGTGTACTCCGAAATTTCCAAAGTACAGAAAACATGCCAAGGCCCCCGGCATGTACTTTGGATAAAAGGTGAAATAAATTCACACTATGTAAATATAAACTACACGCTGTGTACTTTACAGAAATGGAATTTCACCATGTTTCTTGCAAATGTACAAAGACACCGTATAAGTAATATGGATGAGAAGAATCTCAAGGAAATTCATAAAGGAATTTAAGATAAAGAATTGATTAATTATAAGATCATAATTAATTGAATTCAAGCGCGACTTATCTTGAATAATAAAACGATTAAAATAATTTGAATTCTAAGTATGCGTAAATGTCGTTTCATGCTATGGATGATCATGATCTTGACCAAAGACCCTATATATGTGTATGGTTTCATTTAAATTTGTTTAATTTAAATTCGTCGGCCTGCGAGCCTTCTTCCAATAAAATTTAGGGTTTGTGTGCCCATGGTTTCTTTATTGTAAACACCATGTAATGGAGGATATCCCAAGCCAGAGGAGACGGTTTGAAATCTGATGTTGAGGCAAAACCAACACAAGAAGATATAATGGTGGACAGGTGGGAGCAGCAGAACATGAACCATCATGTTCAAGGTGTTTTTCCCTAGGTTGAGGTTATCTTATTAAAACCACTAGATAAACATACCAATAGAAGCTCATGATCATTCCATCTTATTTTATTTCTGTCTGATTGCAAGGTTTATTTATTATGTATTTGTTATCATGATCAAATAATTAAAAAAATGAACAAGCTTGCAAACATGGAATAAAATAAAAACCGGAATATGTGTAAACATTATCAGAACATGGTTAATCACTTAAGCAAGAATCACTTAATATTAACACGCATTTGATAATGCAAAACTATGCATGAAGGATTAAAATCCCTCAAATACCATATTAAGTCAGACCAAGCCATCCATTACCTGATTAAGGGCAAGACTCAATAAAACTATGTGTTTGACCAACCCTTGTTGGGACACTTACTTTTATAAAGGAATCCCGTATGAAAGGTTTTAGGCTGACTTAACCATGTTACATCAAGAGGAGTATCCCTTTCTAGACATGGGGTAATATTGGAGGCAAGAGTTGAGAAAATCCAAGTCAGGATTTCAGGATTGGGGAGTCCACTCAATAGATCAAGGAACTTTAAGCTCACAGTTGGAAAAGACATTCCTACCTAAATACCTTCAAATAGCTTGAACAACCCTTGTTGGGGTTATGCGAAGGGGAATTTGGATCCTTTCCACTAGAATGTCAATGTAACTAGACATTCGGAGTTCAATGGTGAGGGCCATTGGGACTTGATAAAATAGTGCGAGAATTAATAAATTCATTTATTATTTTTCATAAAATGTAATCAAAAGGTACTCATAAATATGAACTTTTAATTTGATGAATCGAAATGAAAAACTCGTCAACCACATTTTCTCTATGACCAATTCCGGATAAAGACAATATCCTCACCGGTAATAACATTCAATATTGTTTTAGGAACCTTCGGGTTATCATATTCCATGAATTAATGTTTTACATGCTGGAGTCCTCACTTCCTGATCCGCCTACCCAAGGGGAGAGTTATGAAGATTTACTAGTCTATGATCAACATTTGAGCGATGAACTCGACGTTCAATGTTTTATGATATCATCAATGTCTAGTGAGCTCCTGAAGTCTCATGAAGACATGGATGACTACAACATGCTCGAGCACCTCCGTGTTCTATACCAGGAGAGAGCAAGACAGGAAAGGTTTGAGATCTCCAACTCTCTATTTCAGAGCAAGCTTGGAGAGGGTGCCCCAGTCGGGTCTCATGTAGTCAAGCTCATTGGCTACATTGAGTGCTTGGAGGATCTAGGGTTTAAACTCCCCGAAGAACTAGGTACCGATCTCATTATTTCATCACTCCACCATAGCTTCTCAATCATTGTTGTCAACTTCACTATGAACAACATTGAGAAGTCTCTATCTGATCTGCTTATCCTCATTTTCCAAGTGGACAATGACATGAATCGTGAAAAGCCTTCTGTCCTCATGGTGAATAAATGAAAAGGGAAGGAGAAGATATTTAAGCCCAAAGATTCTTCAAGGACTTCCATGAAAAGGAAGATCAAAGGGGAGATAAGAGAATTGGAGGTTGTTTGTTTCGCATGTGGCAAGAAGGGCCACTAGAAGAAAAACTGCACCCAGCCAAGGAAGCAAGGGGAAGCTTCCAGTGCATTTGTTATCGAATTCAATCTATCTGTTTCTACAAATTGGGTATTAGATACTACTTTTGGTGCTCACATCTGTATCTAAATATTGTAACCAAGTATATTCATAATGATTGACCGAGGTGAGGCCGATCTACGAGCAGCCAATATAGTCAGACTCACTGTTGTAGCTGTCGGAGACTACC
Organism: Viscum album; assembly: GCA_963277665.1. Classification (NCBI taxonomy): domain Eukaryota; kingdom Viridiplantae; phylum Streptophyta; class Magnoliopsida; order Santalales; family Viscaceae; genus Viscum; species Viscum album. The sequence goes on from OY728145.1 coordinate 705,000,466, forward strand.
ACCTCACATTGCCTACTCGGATGGTCTTGGTTTTGAAAGGATGTTATTATGTATGCTCTATAACCAAAAACATTATTTCAGTATCCATATTAGATGTTTATGGATTCATCTTTAAGTTTGCAAGTGGATGTTGCTACTTTTATAAAGATAGCATTTATTTTCGTAGGGAATATTTATATAATGACCTTTATGTGTTATACTACACAAACCAAGTAATGGAAATCGATGATAAAGTCAATTCACATGACTCATACCACACCCAACTTTGGCATCACTGGCTAGGTCATTCCACTGAGAAAAGATTGACAAAATTACATCAAGATGAGTATTTAGATTCTTTTGAACTAAAACCACTTAGTGTTTGTCTTGCGTGTCTACAAGGAAAAATGACCAAATCCCCATTTAGTGAGAGAGGTGAAAGGGCTAAAGATCTTCTAGAATTAGTTCACATAGATGTGTGTGGACCATTTCCATTTGAAGCAAGGGTGGGATTTTGTACTTCATAAGTTTTATTGATGATTTTTAGTAGATATGGATATCATTACTTAATGAGATATAAGTCAGATTCTTTTGATCAGTTCAAAGAATACAAGAATCAAGTTGAGAACCAACTTGGTAAGAAGATTAAGAAACTCCTCTCAGACAGAGGAGTAGAATATCTTAATAAGGACTTCATTGATTTCTTATTGTAGTTTGGGATTTTATCTCAACTCACTCCTCCTTACACACCTCAGTGGAATGGTGTCAGTGAAAGGAGGAACCTCACCCTGTTGGACATGGTGAGATTAATGATGACTCATGTGAATCTTCCATTATCCTTTTGGGGATATGCATTACAAACAGTAGCACACATACTAAACCAAGTACCAACTAAATCAATAAATGGTATTCCATACGAGTTATGGAGTGGACGCAAAGCCATGTTATCGAATTTACATGTGTGGGGTAGCGAAGCATTTGTTAGGGCCTCTTTAGGTAACAAACATGCACCCCAAGGCATAAAGTGCATCTTTATAGGATATCCCAAGGAAAAAGGGGATATTACCTATAAAACCTCTCATACAAAAAGGTTACATTGGAAAGGCACACCATATTCCTTGAGAGGGAGCACATCTCTAAAAGATATAGTGGGAGTGAGATAGACTTCGATGAAGTTGAGGCTAAAGATACACAGTAGTTAGTACAAGGAAAGATTCCACAAATCCCTGTGAAAGAACAATCTGTTCCAGAGACAAAAGAACTGCGTAGGAGCACGAGAGAGGTGAGAGAACCAGGATGATATAGTTTTTTTTTTCACTGAGCATGGTGACTCGTTATTGGTTGAAAATGATGATCCTCTTACCTACAAGGAAGCAGTTAAAAGCACAAACATTGACAAGTGGCAGGAATCCATGAATTCTGAAATAGATTCCATGTACCAAAACCAAGTCTGAATTTTGGTAGATCCTTCCGTTGATATAAAGCCTTTGGTAATAAATGAGTATTCAAGAAAAAACTGGACATGGAGGGGCAAGTCAGCCCCTATAAGGCTCGACTGGTTGCAACAGGTTTTAGACTGCATCAAGGAATTGACTATAATGAAACTTTTTCACCGGTTGCGATGCTGAAATCCATTAGAATCAAATTGGGCATTTCCGCTTATCATGACTATGAAATTTTTAAAATGGATGTCAAAACAGAATTCCTTAATGGGAACCTCTAGGAAGATGTCTACATGACACAACCTGAAGGGTTTGTGACTCCAAAGGATGCCAACAAGGTATGAAAGTTGCAGAAATCCATATATGGATTAAAGAAAGCATCAAGGTCATGGAACTTTCATTTTGATGAAGCTGTAAAGGAATTTGGCTCTGTTAAGAATGAATGTGAGCCTTGTTTCTAAAATAGGTTTAGTGGAAGTGAAATCATTTTACTAATAGTATATGTTGATGACATATTACTAATTGGAAACAAAGTACCTGTCTTATAGTCAGTTAAGGCATGGTTAGATAAATTCTTCTCCATGAAATACTTGGGGGAGGCATCATATATTCTTGGGATCAAGATCCATTGTGATATATCCAAGAGAATGTTGGGCCTGAGTCAATGTACATATATTGACAAGATACTTAAGAGATTTAGTATGGAACAGTCCAAGAGGGGATTGTTGCCAGTGTCACATGGCATTCATCTTTGCAAGAAAATGTGTCCTCAAACACATGAGGAAAGAAAGAGAATGGCAAGGATCCATTATGAATCTGTGATTGTGAATGTCATGTATGTTTTGATATGTATGAGGCTAGATTTTGCTTACGCGTTATGTGTATTAGGAAGATATCAAGATCATCCAGGACACCACCATTGGATGACATTCAAGACTATCCTTAAGTATCTGAGGTGTAATAAGGATATGTCCCTAGTTGGTGGAGGAGATGAGGAACTAGTCATCAGAGGACATGTAGATTCTATTTTATAGATAGATCAAGATGACATGAAGTCACAGACTGGATACATCTTCAGTTTGAATGGAGGTGAAGTGAGCTGGAAGAGCTCAAAGAAAAGTATGGTGGCAGATTCTACAGCAGAGTCCAAGTATATCACAACTTATGAGGATGATAAAGAAGCAGTATGGATGCGAAGATTCATCCAAGATCTGGATTTAGTACCAAGCAGTAAAGATCATATCACACTCTATTGTGACAATACTGCAGCGGTGGCACTTGCAAAAGAGACAAGGTCACATCAGCGGACAAAGCACATACATCGAAAGTATAATCTCTTGAGGGATTTTTCTCAAGGAGGTGAAGTTGCAGTGAGCAGTATTTCCACAGAAGACAATGTGGTAGGCCCCTTTACTAAAGCCAAGACTAAGCAGAAACATGATCATCATGTGAGGTCTAACTGACTAAAATTTGTAGGCAGTTGGCTCTAGTCCAAGTGGGAGTTTGTAAGGGTTAGTGTCCTAAGAACCAACTATTTTCTACTTTGATTACATGAATGTTCACTTATTGTATATTGTTCATTGTTCTGGATGACAATAATACAATACTGTCCTAGAATATTTGTTACATTAATAAGGTCATGGCAGATCCCCGCTATGATAAGAAACTTGAAAGGATATAACAATATTCTTAAATAAAGTTATGCAGTTGGATGACATACTATGAGTGGACACATATTATACAGACCGCCATGTGCGAGTACTCATAAGAAGATGAGACTCTCTCTCATGGAGTTCGCACTTGGTAATCTCCAAGATGGGAGATTACGAGAACAGACCCTCCAGTAGTAATTCCGCATGTCTTGGTTTCATAAGATATTACTATCTGCGAGTGTGTGTAATTGTCCTTAGACTGGAAGATTATCATTAACTCATGTCATGACTCGTGCACTTAGATTTTCTGAAGAAAACCGTCATGAAGAAAGTTGGTGGGAAGTAGGGTATGTTGGGTGTGTCATGAATGACATGTTGTTAATGGATTAGTCGAGGAGGGATTTGTCCCTTCCATTTTTATGGAAGTAGATATCTCAAGCCCTTTGATTGAAATTGAATTTTCAAACAAATGTCATGGCCAGTGTGTCACGACGAGTTTATTTCTGGAAGTCAATGAATGGAAGATCAAGCATATAGGTTTATGACACTACCATGAAACCTGATTGATGAGATATCGAGAAAAATGGATTAAATTACACAGGAAGAGTTTGTATGAGGTGATACGTCAATGCAGTGTCAACTTCTTTCTCTTTGGTGCCTTGACCTATTGCTAGATAGTAATCTTGGACTTTAGGAAAGTTTGCCTAATACCAACGACAAAGAGGCCTAGAGGGTCACACACTAAGTGTAGTCAAGTATCTCAAGTAGAATAAATATTATTCTCGTATGAAGTTTAATAATTATTCAAGGAAGCCTAAATCGTTTTAATGTTGGAGGAAGAATAAAATAAAACAAGTACACGCCATTAATCAGTGATTACATGCCGTGTAGTTTTATTTTGAAAACAAGTACATGCCGTGTATTATTAAATATACACACCATGTGGTTTTCATTTTGGAATGGAAATGAATAAATGAAAACAAGATATACATGTCGTGTACATTTAATGTACACGTCGTGTAGTTTTCAATGAAAACATGTACATACCGTGTATTTATCAATACACGGCATGTAGTTTTTCCAGTCGGGATTTTGAGGAAATATCATTTTATTAAATGATATTTATTATAATCAATGTGGGCACATATCAAGGAATTAATGACTCGACATGGGGTTTTCAAAGGAGTTAATGAAATAAATAAAACATGTAACGCATTTATTTATTGTTATAACTCGACAACCTCAAACCCGATTATAAATATCCCCACAACCCCAACTCTTTTCCTAAGACAAGAGAATCGTTGTGCACAACAATTATGAATAATACTTTCAAGGCCGAAAGAACATCTTTCTCCAAGAACGCTCTCAATACCGAGAGTGATCCTCTTCCATCGGATCAAGATGATCTAAGTTGGACAACGCAAGAAATGGTTTCTCCACGCTCACTCCTAGAGAATCCTTTGGCAGCGTCCAGAGATACGAGGTGCACGTGTGGATCACCGCTAGAGGAAGTCTACACTTGGCTTCTATGACGCAATGACTAATCACATCGGAACATGATCAAGAATATAAATGAAAAAAGAACACCGAAATGTACTTCTTTTCAATTGATTAAATTAATTATAATCAACTTATAACGATCCTACTTTTTCGTTTTGGGACTTTCCTTTTCTTTGTCTATTTCTTTGATTCGATCCGTGGAGACTGGCGTTTAACGTCATGTTGATCCAGGATTGATCATTTTTAATGACAAAAAGCCAAGTGGGCACATCCACCCACGAGCTTCCGCTTCACCTAGAACCTTCAGCTTTAATGTTTGGGAATTTGTAAATTTTTCTTCTAATATCTTAAATTAATGAAAAATATAATCAAAACCATTGTTTGGAATGCGTACCCCATGTATGATAACCATGAAGAAGGTTTTAGAGGTTTTATTTTTCCATTTCTAGTATCAACTTTCCATCCATTCATTTCATCATTCATATAAAAAAAATTTATCATCTAAAATTTCAATAATTTCTACAACCTGGCCTATTTCAGTTTTTGAAATACATTGGTCTTTGATTTATAATATTATTCTTCTTTCTTCGATGGTGATTCTCCTTCTTTTTTGATGATGTTTTGACTTCCTATGAACTTTTTTATTTTCCATCATTATCATACTTATATGGTAAATATAATGAATTTGAATCAGATGATTCCATATCTGATTTAGTTCCTTCCTTTTCGGCGTCTTATTTTTCTTTTTATTTAACCTCTTCCTCCTCTTCTTCTTCAGATTCTTCCTCTAGATCAACTTCATTATATTCATCTACATATCCTTACTCAACTTTATTTTACTTTATTTTTCATGTTATTTTCCTAATTGTCCTACTATTCTTAAACACCACTTACTAGGTGATTCAGGTTATGATTGATTCTCAAGTTAATTTAGAATTGATTCATCAATAGTAATAATTTACTTCCCCTTTTGGGAAATAGAAGCGATCGTAGTAGGAACAACATACGTTTATTTGAAAACTAATCACGATTTCAGAATTACTTAGTCGGTATGTGATGTCATTATCACTGGATTATCAAAATATATTTCTGCAACTTTTAACAAACTCTCAAAAATTTTGGCTTCTTGAAATATCTTATTTTGATTTTTGATTTTCTATTCTTCATGATGTCGTTCAGCAGTTTGGATATTTAATTCTTTAGCTTCTTCACGGTCAATTACAAACTCCATATCCTTAGGCTTCTTCTAAGCCTTTTAAGACATTGTCTTCTTGAAATCATCATCATGTAATTTCTTTTGATTATTTTTCTTGAAAGGTGGATAAGTCTCCCCATTTATCTTCTTCTTCTTCTCTTCCTTAACTTTCTTTGAGAATAAAGGTCCTTATTCACCTCCTTCAATTTTTTTAAAACTTATATATTTTATATTCAAAAACTAAATTTATTCATGATATAGTGTCATTTCTAAAAACATAAATATTTTCTCTCACTGGTTATGATTTCTTATCCACTTTGAAAATCTTTAAACACTTTACTACCAACTTGATGATAAAATCTAGACACAATATAATATTTTATTGGACTGAGGAAGTTTTTTTGTTCTCTACCATAATGAAAATAAATTTCACCAGATCAATCATCCCCAAGTTCACCAAAAATTGAGAAATAACATTTAGGAGACCCACAGTGTATCCTTATAACATTATCTAGGGATGAAATATCCTTCCATAAATATTTGAATGACTCTTTTGTCCATAGTTAGAGGTAAAAATTTTATAACATTTCCATTAAAATAAAACATATTTTCTTCAACCCTATTTTTATAAAATTTATAAAGAATGTTTTGGAGAATTTTAGAAGGTGAATAAGATTCTCCTTCAAATGGGAATCCAATCAAGAACTCCACCCTTATATAAGAAACTTTGTACCTCTTTCAAAATAGGTTGAAGGATACCTTCTGCTAACCATATTTCTTAATTAAATTAACTTTAGCATAGAAATATGAAACTACCTCTAGATAACATAAATAAAAATAATCATTTGGATTCTCTACACAAACTGATTTCCATCCTTGTAATGAAATTATATTACTAATTATAGAATCATACTTGTCAAACCATGACCTCTCAAAAATCTTTTCCCTAAATATAGACCACTTTTCATAGTATTACTTTCATTCCATCATAACTAGATCCAAGAATAGAAAATGCACATAATGAATGTCAATAGAACACACAAAATTGAGGGGTATAGTAACTCTTGAGAAAAATATCTAAGAAAATGGTGTGGGACAATGATTATCCCATCCTTATAAAGGTACTTGGTGTGGTGATTCACATTCTATAAGAACACCTATATTTGAGATTAAAATAATTTATGATCAGAAGGTCATGATTTATCCGAAGAAAGGTTTTAAAAGATTAATTTAGCTCTTAATGTTTTAAAAAAAATTATCGGAGTGAGGATAATTTTGATAAATAAATTTTTAAAAAATTGGAAAATGAACCGAGATTTTATAAAACTCAGAGTAAAACAACAACAAAAGTAATAAACTAAAGTAATTAAATAGTACAAAAATAAAATAATTGAAGTATAAAATTTAGCATTAAATGATTTTTCAATATGATTAACATGTTATTCTAAGACTTTATAAAATAAGAAGATTATGATAATTTTTAAGATAAAAATTATTAAAATAGTTTCATTATGAAAACTAATTATAATAGACATTGAAATACAGTAGTTTAATTTTAGAAAAACTAGTTATATATTTTTTTAATAATTTTTGAGTCAGTAAATTTTAAAAAAATTTCTCAGTTCGAAAAACAAATTCATAATTATAACTCCTAAATTTTTATTTAAAATGTAGTTAATAATCATTACTGTAAAAGTTTTATAAGAAATAACAATATTATAAAAATTTAAATGATTTAATGAAAAATTATATTTTTAAAAAACAAAAGAAAATTCAATCCCCTTATAGAATGGAATATGTTAATGCAAGGATATTGGTAAAAAATAAGTAGATATGAATGATCACTTAATATTGATCATCCCTAGATTATTTTTAAAATATTCAAAACTAATAGAAATAAATATTTTTGTATAAATATCAACTAGTATTTCTTATTCTATTTGAATTATAAAATTATATCTCTTTTATGTTTTTAATCTGGAAGGAAATGGTGAGTTACATATTTGTGTTTAGCATGTGAGGGATGTGGTCCATTTTTAGTTCAATAAATAGAACTTATATTATCAAAAATTATTAGAGTTTTTGTAAAACTCATTCCTCTGTCTGTGAGTGTATGTTGAATTCAAAAAAATAATATCACAACAACATCCAGTTTCTACATGTTGATTTTTAGTAGTGTAAATTGATACTAAGTATTGTTACAAACATTCCCAAGAAACAAAATAATCTCTTACAAAATCAAAATATTCATATGTACATTTCCTATCCTGTCTACATTCACCAAATTCATCATGCGAAAAATGTTTTAGTTCAAAAAAAATCATGAAGAATTGAATGGACCTAAATCTAATGTTCCATTAGGATAATGAAAACATTATTTTTCATCTTCAAGTTGTGATTATTTTATATTGGCTTTATATATTTCACATAAGCATACTAAATATATTAAATCTAGATGACTGGTATTCATGTATAGTAGGTTTCCAATAATTCATCTGAAATATTTCTAATTAATTAGTCTCCCAGCCTCATCATGATATACTTATGTTGATATATAAAAGTTCCTTCTGATTTTTTTTTATATTTGAAAACAAAGGAAATATGACAACTCACCCATCCTACTCATTTCAAAATCATATATCATAAGATCCAAAAATGATTCTATATATTATTATTGAGTTGGACCAAATATAATGTAATAAAAATAAATTTATATGATCATAATGTTTTTATTAACTTATTTTATGAAAAGCGTTGGGTCTACAACTCCCTTGACAATATGATTTTGTAAAAAAATCTATTCATTCTATCATACCTAGATTTAGGGGCTTGTTTAAGTCCATAAATCCTTTTGGATTGTTTAGAAACATAATATAGATGTTTTTTGTTTCAAAAATAGTTGATTTTTCTACATTAATTTCCTCCTAAACATATCCATTATGAAAAATCACACTACACATCCTTTTGAAACAGTTTGAAATTAAATAATTTTTTAAAAGCTATAAGTATTTGAATGGATTCAGGTCATGATACTAGAGAATAAGTTTATTCATAATCTATTACTAATTTTTTATTATATCTCTTAGAAACAAGTCTAGCTTTAAATATAAAAATTATTCTATTTTTATCACATTTATTCCTACAGTCCCAATTTTTTTCCAATTGTGGATGTTTTCATAAGTATTTAAACTAAATTCTAGACATTGTTCCTTTCTAACTCATTGAGTTCGTCGTTCATAACCATAATCCAATTCTTGTCACATAAATCCTCATCTGGATTCTAAGGTTCAAATTAAGATAACAAATTTAGATGTTTAATTTCATTTCTTAAGAAACTTCTATTCCTAACTGATTGATATAAATCACCAATTATACTTTAACATGTATTTTTTAAAGAAACAACTTAATTATTGTCTTTTAAAAAGTATATTCTTTAAAAAAAGGTAGAAAATATTCCTGATAGATTACTTCAGAATCATATTCATGGTTTATTTCTTTATGAGAATAAATTTCTTACATTGTTTGAAAATAAATTTTAGAAATAACATCTCAAGATTCATATTTAGGTTGTTTGAAGATAAAGGGATTGGTTTCATCAAAATTAACTTGCATTGTTTCCTTAATAGTATAAGATTTATTATTAAAAAAACTTATAATATGTATAAGTAGTTGAATAACCCAAAAAAATTCCTTTATCATATTTGGATGAAAACTTCTATAAATTATCATTAGTATTCTAGATGAATACTTTATAACAAAAAAACATTGAAGAAAAACACTTTTGGTTTTCTTCCTGTCCAAAACTCATAAAGAGTATTATTAACAAAAGGCCTAATTTAAATTCTATTAATAGTATAGAAGACATAAATAACAACTTCAGCCAAAAAATATTTAGCAACTATGTAATCACTTATCAAGGTTATAGTAATCTCTAGAAGAATTATATTTCTTCTTTCAACTACCCCATGTTTGTGGGGAGTTTTAGGAGATGAAAAGTTATGTTTTATGACTTTTTTACTACAAAAGGTTTTAAAATCATAATTTACAAATTCTACACCATGATCACAACAAATATTAATAAAGGATTGGTTTCTATCATATTTGACTCCAGCTACAAAAGTTTTAAAATAACAAAATTCTTTGGATTTCCATGATAAAAACTAGACCCAAGTATATCTAGTGTAATAATCAACTAATACATGTACATATTATTCTGCAATGATAATTCTTGTTTGTGTAAGAACAAATAATTACATTTACACTAACTATAAATTATCAGAATTTGAGACATCACTAACAGATTTCACACTTTATTTATTTTACATAGGGAATTGATGAGGATCATAGACTTTTGGAGAATCAATCCTAAGTTCTTGTAGTTACTTAATAAGTCCTTTCATATCCAATTTAAAAAAGGATCATAGTGTAAAGTGACCAAACCTTCTATTCCATACCCAAGATTTATCTTTTATTTCACTAATTAAAGGTACATCGTGTCTCCTAATGTCTTATATGATTAGTGTTTAAACATTCTCATACTGATTGGAAAAAAGATTAAATTCATCTCGAGAAATATGTACAAAAAATTTATCAATCCTGAAGAACAAAAGGTAACCTTCCTCACCTAATTGAATTATTATTATAAAGTTGTTCAATAGTCCTATGAAAAATAAAACCTTTGAAAAAATAGTTTTTTAAGAAGAATAATGTTGCCTATTCTGATAATCTATCCTTGAGCATTATCTTTGAAATTCATTTTCCACCTTTCATCTTGATTATATTCTTGAATAAATCTTTGTTTTCAATATTGTTCCTAGAAAAACCAATATCCATGTACCAAATGTTTTTCTTATTGGTACTATCAGTTTTTTCTTGAAAAAAAAAGAATAGATTTTTGAAACCAAAACCACCTTGGGTATGGTATTGTTAGAAAAAACATTTCAGTGACTAAATTTGTCAAAATTTGTTTTTAGAAAATTTAATTTCCTAAGAAAAATAATCATTATAAAAACCTAAATATTTTATACTATTTAAGGAATAATTTTCCTTCTAGTTCCCACCACTTTGGAAGTTTTTTAAAAAGGTTAACTTTTATGAATAAAATAGTTCTTACTAAAAATAGGTTTATTATTTTTTAAACCCATTCCAGAATTATAACCATAAAATCTAATTTTTTTATACATATTGTTAATGTTTTCCATACATATGGTGACCTTTGTTAAAATTTTCTTTTGAATAGGAATTTTTTATTTTAGTTACACAACTAATTTTTATTCTCATTAGTATTAGTATTAAATATATGTTTCCTTGTAAACCATTTTCCACATAAATATCATTTTTAAAATATTTTTAAATGGATTCGTTTTCAAAAATATTTTTATAATGATCATTAGAAATATATGATTATTAGTTAGTAAAAATATTTATTCTTGAATATACCTTATCAATTTCAACTTGTCATCATCAATTTTTTATAAATATTATAATTTTCATTTTATAATAGTTTTAAAAAATTTTACAATCCATTATAACTTGGTAAATTATTTTCTTCACTATCTGAGAAAGATTCTTACTTAGATGATTAAAGAACTTTTCTCATTATCACTATCAAGGTAATTGGAATTTAAAGATAAATTTTTAACTGATTCACTTGTTAGTACCACATCAATGAAACGTTGATTTACAATTGGTTCTTTATTAAAAAGGATAATGTTTATCTAGTTAGAAGATTGATAATAATAAAAAATTTCATAAGAATATATACTATTAGTACTCCATATGACAACCCTGCTTTTTATTACAACTTAAACATGCTTTATTACATAAAACTTCACTTGATACAACAAAGAAGATCGAGAGGTTTAGTGTCTTTGGGGCTTAGGATCATTACATAAAAACTTTAAACATTAAATACAACATCCTTATTGAAAACTTCCTTTACATGACCACTACATTCCTTCGTACTTAGCATTGCATGGGATAACCTGAGGACATGCAAAAGAAAAGGGTGAGCTATAAAGCCCATTGAGGGAGTACACAATGAATAACATGAGGAGTACAATACATGTTAGGCAATAGGCATATCAATAGAGCATAAGAGAGACATGAACATAAAGGCATGATAAAGCATGATAATCATAACATGGAAATGTGGCAACAACACTTAACATTGAATTAGCATGAGCCAAGGCTCATTGCACATAGAGCATGAGTAAACCCTCATTGCACTTGAAGCACGAGTAAACCCTCGTTGCACTTGAATTAGCATGAGTCAACACTCATTGCACATGACGTATCATGATACTATACTTTACCCAATGCATTGGAGCGCTATCAGGGCGCACCCTTCTTAAACATTTCATTTCATGCATAAGTGTGCCACATGGATCATAAAACATGGATTCATAAAACATAATCATTTATTCCACGATAAAGGAATGTGGAATTCATACATGAAACTTTACAATCAATAAGTAAATGTGCATAAAGGTGAATACCCTTGATGGAGAAATGGGCATGGTATTCACTACACAATGATATTGGCCTAGAAAATCGGTGCGATTTCGGCAGCATAACGGCGTGACATATGAATTCATAAAAAAGGTTGATGAGAGAGAAAGGGGTTCCTAATCATATTTACATGTAATGGACAGTAATAAGGTCATATAGATACATGTCCCAATAATTCAAAAGGAATTTAGATTCATGATACAAAAGTATTGCTTGAATATAAAAGAGGAGAAAAAGGTTCCTTTCGGAATTTCGGCATAGTAACGGGTGTACATGGGAGGCATTTAATGAGAGAGAAAGGGTTCTCCCATCATTAAAACAATAAGAGGGATGTATGGGGGAGGTGCGAAACCATACCCCAACATTCATAATTGAAATAAAAAGGGAAATACAACTTAAAGAAAATTGACAAAAAAAGGAGAAAGGAAGAAAAACCCTTACTTGGAAGTGTGCTTCCAAAGCCTAGAGAGAGGCTTGTGAGAGGCTTCTTGGGAGCTTGGGGCACCTTGGGAGGATTATAGAGAGAGTAGGGCAGAGGTTGGACGAACTTAAAGGGCTTTGAGTGAGGAGGAAGTGGGAGCTTGGGTGGGTTTATATAGGAAAGGTGAGAGAATTCTTTATTATTTAGTTTTGGGACCCCTTATATTAAAATAATCCAAACCACAAACCATCCCATGGTATTTGCCCATGGTTTCTGGAAAAGGAAAGAGGAAAATAATATTTTACAAGTCCAAGGTCCGAACGTATTAAAAAATTAGGGTTGCTTATGTGGAGGTGAGTCACACTCCCATGGAAATTAATTTAAAAAGGCAAAGTGTTGAATAAGTCTTGAGGGCTCCATTAATGCTTTGAAAAGTGATTCAAACAAACCCAAAACCTCATTATTTTAATGATAAAACATATATTGGCCGAACATAAGAATTATGGTATTTTATTACATCACCATTGGGTCATTATGATGTCATAAAACACATTATATTTTTAAATGGTATTTAATTTTTTACCCAAAAATTTGACTGTCTCAGAAAGTTATGAAAAATTCACCGTTGGATAATTTCGACGTCCTGATTCCAAAAATAATATTTATTTTATCTAAATAATTTTCTAAATATGTGAATTTTCACTTTTAAAATAAAAACCGACATTTATAAAAAATTCACGGGTTTTGACAGAAATGGCTTTCAAACCTTAATAAAAATTTTAATTGCATTCATAAAATTATAAGATCATTTATATTTAATAAAAATTAATTAAATATTAATAATAATATTTTATTAAAATATTATTTAATTCAAAAATCCTTTAATTTAATAAAATATAATTCTTAATTAAATAATAACTAAAAACATCATTTGTACTTTAAAAACTAATTACAATGCATCAAAAATGACTAGAAATTATATTCATTATTATATAAAAAAATAATGAACATGAACATGGTTCTACTTATTTGTTACATAACCCCTTAAAATAGCCGCATAAGACCTAAGGGTAAGGTGTGCGATGGTGACAGACTCTTGGGGTTGCTCGGATAACATCGCTCGAGTGGTGATCTCTATCAACTTCCATTTTTCCCGTAGACGATCACGTTCGAGCTTTACTTGATGAAGCTCAACTTGGGCTTGGTCAAGGGCAAAGCCCAAAGACGCCACCTCCTTTCCGAGCTCCGACAAATGGGCTTCGTAAGGGGCAATTCTACTGGATGAGGCCATCGCTTCCTTTGTCTTAGTAGAAAATTGGTTCGTTAAAGCCTTATATTTAAACTACCCAGATGATCACTGTTCAACGGCTATAAAAATAACGGTCACACAAATCTTAACGTAAAACTTAAAGAAGTTGACATCTTATAAAAAAAATTTCATAAAGAAACATTTAACTGGATCAAGAGGGATTTTCCATTAATGAAACTTTGGGTCGTTACAACATTCCCCCCTTAAGAAATTTCGCCCTCGAAATTTTCCTTTTCCCACACTAAAACAAATGTGGGTAACTTAGCTTCATCATATCCTCCGACTCCCAAGTTGCTTCTTCAAACTTGTGGTTTCTCCACAACACCTTGACGAGGGGCATTGTCTTATTTCGTAGAACTTTTTCTCTACGATCCAAGATCTTCACTGGTTGCTCCTCATAAGAAAGATCGTCTTCTAATTGTACCACCTCAGAAGAGAGTACATGTGAAGGGTCTGGTATGTACTTCCTTAAGAGGGATACATGGAAGACATCATGCACCTTGGCCATAGTAGGTGGAAGTGCTAGTCGATAGGTCACATCCTCAACACGATCAAGAATCTCGAAGGGGCCGATGTACCTTGGACTTAACTTCCCTTTCTTTACAAACCTAATTACCTTCTTCCACGGAGATATGCGTAAAAACACCATGTCTCCGACTTTAAACTCAAGGTCTTGTCGACGATTATCTGTATAACTCTTCTGTCGACTTTGGGCTGCCTTGATATGCTGCTGAATGGTTTTCACCTTCTCCACCATTTCTTCGACCATTTCTGGTCCAAGCAGCTTACGTTCACCGACCTCATCCCAACATGCCGGTGTTCTACACCTTTTCCCATACATGGCTTCATATGGTGCCATTTGGATGCTTGAGTGGAAACTATTATTATAAGAGAACTCAAATAGAGGAAGATGTTGATCCCATCCTCCTTTAAAGTCCATTGAACACGCTCTCAATATATCCTCAAGTGTTTGGATAGTCCGCTCGGATTGGCCATCAGTTTGAGGATGATAGGCCGTACTGAAGTTCAGTTCAGTATTCAGAGCATGTTGAAGACTCTTCCAAAACATAGAGGTAAATCTTGGATCTCGGTCAGACACAATAGATAGTGGTACTCCATGCAACCGTACCACTTCCCTGATATATATCTGTGCCAGTTGATCCAAAGAGAAATCCTCTCGAATAGCAATGAAGTGTGCAGTCTTTGTAAGACGATCCACAATAACCCAGATTGCATTGTTGCTTTTGGATGTCCTTGGAAGTCCAGTGACGAAGTCCATGGTGATGTTCTACCATTTCCATTCTGGTATGGGCAATGGTTGCATCATCCCCTTAGACTTCTGCCTCTCTGCCTTCACTTGCTGACACACCAGGCACTTTGATGTATATTCGGCGATCTCCTTCTTCATATTATCCCACCAAAAGTTTTCTCGGAGATCTTGATACATCTTTGTGCTCCCTGGGTGAATAGAGAAATTTGAACTATGTGCATCATCCAAAAGTTCGTTCTTCAGATCCGAACTTGATGGGACACATAGTCTTTTCCCAAACCGCACAATTCCTTCTTCATTAACATTAAACTCTGAGGATTTTCCCTTTTTGATAGCTTCCACTTTTTATTGGATTCTCGCATCATCCTTTTGAGCATCCTTTAACCTTTCCAAAAGAGATGGTTGAGCAATCATTTGTGAAAGGATTGATGATGTTCCCTTCTTTATGATTCCCACGTCCATCTTCATCAAGTCTAAGAAGATTGGATCCTTCTCAATTCTCATCATTGATAGAATTGCTGGATCCTTTCTACTTAGGGCATCCGCCACCTTGTTCGCCTTCCCAGGGTGGTAATGTATTGAACAATCATAATCCTTTATGAGCTCTATCCATCTTCTCTGGCGCATATTAAGCTCTTTCTGTGTGAATATATATTTAAGACTCTTGTGGTCAGTATATATCTCACATTTCTCTCCATAGAGATAATGTCGCCAGATTTTCAAGGCAAAGATCACCGCCGCCAACTCCAGATCATGCGTTGGATAGTTTCGCTCATGGATTTTCAACTGTCTTGAGGCATAGGATATCACTTTATCATTCTGCATCAGCACACATCCTAAGCCCTTCTTCGAAGCATCACTGAATACCACAAAAAGCTCCCCACTTGTGGGTAAAGTGAGCACAGGTGCAGTGATAAGCCTCCTTTTCAACTCCTTGAAGCTTTCTTCGCATTCATCACTCCAAGAAAACTTTACTCCCTTTCGAGTTATCTTGGTAAGAGGGTTGGACAATCGTGAGAAGTTTCTCACAAATCGTCGATAATATCCAGCTAACCCCAAGAAGCTACGGATATCAGTTACCGATGTTGGCCTCGGCCATCCCTCAATTGCATCTGTTTTGGAGGGGTCCACAGATATCCCATTGCTTGTGATGATATGGCCCAAGAATGAGACCTCCTTCAACCAGAACTCACACTTGATGTACTTGGCATAGAGCTTCTCCTTGCGCAAAGTCTCCAGTACAGTTCTTAAATGCTCCTCATGGTCCTCCTTGGTTTTGGAGTATATCAGAATATCATCTATAAAGACTACCACAAATTTATCTAGGTAATCTCTAAAGACTCTATTCATCAAGTCCATGAATATTGCTGGAGCATTGGTGAGTCCAAAAGGCATTACTATGAATTCATAGTGCCCGTACCTTGTACGAAAAGCAGTCTTGGGGATATCTTCCTTCTTCACCCTTACTTGATAATATCCCGACCGCAAGTCGACCTTGGAGAAGTATTGTGCTCCACGCAACTGATCAAACAAGACATCGATTCTTGGGAGAGGATACTTGTTCTTTATCGTGATTTTGTTAAGTTCACGATAATCGATGCAAAGCCGCATTGACCCATCCTTCTTCTTGACGAAGAGGACTGGTGCACCCCATGGTGATGCACTTGGGCGTATAAACCCTTTATCCAGATTCTCCTGTAGTTGTTTCTTCAGTTCTTCAAGCTCAACCACAGCCATTCTATATGGAGTCTTGGATATTGGTAGCGCCCCAGGTATAAGTTCAATTGAGAACTCAACATCTCTTCTTGGAGGAAGACCAGGAAGTTCCTCGGGAAATACTTCAGCGAATTCCCTCACAATAGGCATTTCTTGAAGGGTGGTTTCTTCCTTGGACTTAATCATCTGAGCCAGATATGCATGCTCATAAGGCAGTAATATCCATGCTTGAAATGATGGAGCTAAAGGAGATTCATCTTCCTCCTGACACTTGTAAAGAATCGGGGGTCGATTCTCCATATGGAGTGTGATTTCCCTCTCCCGACAATTTATGTTGGCTCTATATAAGGAAAGCCAATCCATGCCAAGAATTGCATCAAATTCCACCAAAGGGAGTATGACGAGTTTCGCCGGGAAATTCAATCCACAGATTATAACAGGGGAGGACTTATACTCATGGGATGCAATGATTGCCCCATTTGCCGTACTCACCGACATCTTTACTTCCATGATTTGTGGTGGTGCAGGGATTGTTCTACTAAACTTTTGAGATATAAAAGAATGCGTAGAACCTGAATCAAAAAGTACGTTCTCTATTCTTGAATGAATAACTAGCGTACCTGTCACCACTTCGTTGTCGGGGTTCACTTCGGCAGAAGTGATGGCAAAAGCTCTTCCTTGCTGTCTTGGAGGTTGTTGATTGCCTCTGATAACCCTTGGATTAGGGCACTGATTCGCAAAATGACCCGGTTCTTTGCATTTGAAGCATTGAACAACGCGTTGAGGTTCGAACGGAGTGTTCCTCCCCTCCGTCGCAGCCGCGAGTCCTTCTTGCTGACAGTTAACAGCTAGGTGCCCTTCTCTTCCACACTTGAAGCATTTTCTTGTCCCCCTAAGGCAATTTCCAGGGTGCATCTTTCCACACTTTTGGCAAGTGGGGTGCTGGAATTTCTTAGCACCGTTGGATTTATCCATCGGACCACTAGCATTGAAGTCCACCTTCCGCTTCTTGTCCCCGTGATACCCCTGTGATTCTACGATCTCCATTTCAACCTTGAGGGCACATCGGACAATTTCCTCATAGCTGTCGAAGTCACGGATCGCTAATACTTTCCGCAAGCTAGGCTTCAGCCCACCAAAGAAGCGGTCAACCTTGCATTCGGGGGTAACGACAAAGCCAGAAGCGTATCGTGCAAGCCTTGTGAAGTTTGCCTCGTATGCTCCCACAGATTCCTCATCATTCTGCTTGAGGGAAAGGAAGTCCCTTTCCATCTTAAGACGGAGGGTGCGTGGAAAATATTTATCGAAAAACATCTTCCAGAATACCTTCCATTCCAAAGCCTCGATCTCCTCCTCAGGCTTCGTATTTTTGATCAACGTCCACCATTGATCAGCTTCACCCTCCATACGATAAGCCGCCAGGAGAACCTTCTCTTTTTCAGAGCATTGGAGGATGGAGAATATCTTTTCAATGGAGTTGATCCATTGTTCAGCAATCATGGGATCGGATGATCCACTAAAAGTAGGAGGCCTTTGTCTCATGAAGCTTTCAATAGCGACTTGTTCTTTCTTAGGGGGGGTTGAACGTTCCTCTTGACCAGTGTTTCTATTCAAAACTTGAGTTAGCTGAGAGAGAAGCGTGACAAAGTTCGCGATTCCCACTCCCATTGGATTGGGCATCTCATTGGTACAATCATCACACTGATCTTCACAACGGTTGTTAGCCCGAGTTCTCCTATTACCGGCCATTGGCTGGAATAAAAGGAAAGTTAGGGGTAACACATAAAGGGTAATCCAAAGACAAAAGTTGACGACTTATAAATAAACTTTAATCTCTTTAACTCATGAGTCTATAGGATTCAATCCAGGCTTTTCATGAACATATATTCTTAGGAGCATTTTTCCCTTAATAAGGGTTCATACTAAGATTGTGAATTTATCAAAACATATCCCCCGGGAGTGTCGTAACCAAGAGTGCAGCAAGGCCCGTTGTCGTGCACCAGTTCCCGTTCGAGTCTAGCTCAAAGCGGTGTTTTCGGGTTTTACCCCTAGCATACATCTGTGCCAGAGCCGCCTCTACCTGCTCGTATCCAGACAGAGATGTATTTGTTTGATAAACCACTTACTTAGTATTTACCAAAATTTAGGGATGTTTTTATTATTCTTAGACTTGTATCTAAGGCTTTACTAGGGTTTCCTAATCCCAAAAATAACTAAACCTATCCTCTGATACCAACTATGACAATCCTGCTTTTTATTACAACTTAAACATGCTTTATTACATAAAACTTCACTTGATACAACAAAGAAGATCGAGAGGTTTAGTGTCTTTGGGGCTTAGGATCATTACATAAAAACTTTAAACATGAAATACAACATCCTTATTGAAAACTTCCTTTACATGACCACTACATTTCTTCGTACTTAGCATTGCATGGGATAACCTGAGGACATGCATAAGAAAAGGGTGAGCTATAAAGCCCAGTAAGGGAGTACACAATGAATAACATGAGGAGTACAATACATGTTAGGCAATAGGCATATCAATAGAGCATAAGAGAGACATGAACATAAAGGCATGATAAAGCATGATAATCATAACATGGAAATGTGGCAACAACACTTAACATTGAATTAGCATGAGCCAAGGCTCATTGCACATGGAGCATGAGTAAACCCTCATTGCACTTGAAGCACGAGTAAACCCTCGTTGCACTTGAATTATCATGAGTCAACACTCATTGCACATGACGTATCATGATACTATACTTTACCCAATGCATTGGAGCGCTATCAGGGCGCACCCTTCTTAAACATTTCATTTCATGCATAAGTGTGCCACATGGATCATAAAACATGGATTCATAAAACATAATCATTTATTCCACGATAAAGGAATGTGGAATTCATACATGAAACTTTACAATCAATAAGTAAATGTGCATAAAGGTGAATACCCTTGATGGAGAAACGGGCATGGTATTCACTACACAATGATATTGGCCTAGAAAATCGGTGCGATTTCGGCAGCGTAACGGCGTGACATATGAATTCATAAAAAAGGTTGATGAGAGAGAAAGGGGTTACTCATCATATTTACATGTAATGGAAAGTAATAAGGTCATATAGATACATGTCCCAATAATTCAAAAGGAATTTAGATTCATGATACAAAAGTATTGCTTGAATATAAAAGAGGAGAAAAAGGTTCCTTTCGGAATTTCGGCATAGTAACGGGTGTACATGGGAGGCATTTAATGAGAGAGAAAGGGTTCTCCCATCATTAAAACAATAAGAGGGAAGTATGGGGGAGGTGTGAAACCATACCCCAACATTCATAATTGAAATAAAAAGGGAAATACAACTTAAAGAAAATTGACAAAAAAGGAGAAAGGAAGAAAAACCCTTACTTGGAAGTGTGCTTCCAAAGCCTAGAGAGAGGCTTGTGAGAGGCTTCTTGGGAGCTTGGGGCACCTTGGGAGGATTCTAGAGAGAGTAGGGCAGAGGTTGGACGAACTTCAAGGGCTTTGAGTGAGGAGGAAGTGGGAGCTTGGGTGGGTTTATATAGGAAAGGTGAGAGAATTCTTTATTATTTAGGTTTGGGACCCCTTATATTAAAATAATCCAAACCACAAACCATCCCATGGTATTTGCCCATGGTTTCTGGAAAAGGAAAGAGGAAAATAATATTTTACAAGTCCAAGGTCCGAACTTGTTAAAAAATTAGGGTTGCTTATGTGGAGGTGAGTCACACTCCCATGGAAATTAATTTAAAAAGGAAAAGTGTTGAATAAGTCTTGAGGGCTCCATTAATGCTTTGAAAAGTGATTCAAACAAACCCAAAACCTCATTATTTTAATTATAAAACATATATTGGCCGAACATAAGAATTATGGTATTTTATTACATCACCATTAGGTCATTATGATGTCATAAAACACATTATATTTTTAAATGGTATTTAATTTTTTACCCAAAAATTTGACTGTCTCAGAAAATTATGAAAAATTCACCGTTGGATAATTTCAACGTCCTGATTCCAAAAATAATATTTATTTTATCTAAATAATTTTCTAAATATGTGAATTTTCACTTTTAAAATAAAAACCGACATTTATAAAAAATTCACGGGTTTTGACAGAAATGGCTTTCAAACCTTAATAAAAAATTTAATTGCATTCATAAAATTATAAGATCATTTATATTTAATAAAAATTAATTTAATATTAATAATAATATTTTATTAAAATATTATTTAATTCAAAAATCCTTTAATTTAATAAAATATAATTCTTAATTAAATAATAACTAAAAACATCATTTGTACTTTAAAAACTAATTACAATGCATCAAAAATGACTAGAAATTATATTCATTATTATATACAAAAATAATGTACATGAACATGGTTCTACTTATTTGTTACATAACCCCTTAAAATAGCCGCATAAGACCTAAGGGTAAGGTGTGCGATGGTGACAGACTCTTGGGGTTGCTCGGATAACATCGCTCGAGTGGTGATCTCTATCAACTTCCATTTTTCCCGTAGACGATCACATTCGAGCTTGACTTGATGAAGCTCATCTTGGGCTTGGTCAAGGGCAAAGCCCAAAGACGCCACCTCCTTTCCGAGCTCCGACAAATGGGCTTCGTAAGGGGCAATTCTACTGGATGAGGCCATCTCTTCCTTTGTCTGAGTAGAAAATTGGTTCGTTAAAGCCTTATATTTAAACTACCCAGATGATCACTGTTCAACGGCTATAAAAATAACGGTTACACAAATCTTAACGTAAAACTTAAAGAAGTTGACATCTTATAAAAAAAAATTTCATAAAGAAACATTTAACTGGATCAAGAGGGATTTTCCATTAATGAAACTTTGGGTCGTTACACTCCATGTGTTAGTGGATTTTAAAACATTATTACCTTTACATTTATGATATTTTCAGGAATTTATATAAAAATTTATTTCCTTTCAATCATTCCTTTCCAACGATAGACAATTTGGTCAGATATCTCTCACTTTTTTACATTCATAGCATGTGACCTCAGAATCCTTCTAATCACATAGATCCTTAAGATATTTATTATATTGACATTGAGAATATATTTTTTTCAACTATATTATTCATCCTTCTTGTGAGATTAGCAAACTCATTTTCATAATTTTCTGATTTAATAGAATCTTATTGAATATCAACATTCGTATTTCTTTATTATTTCACAAATTTCATAGGTATTTTATCCTTAGTAGATATAAGAGAAGTTGTATAAAAATATTCACTTCTATTTTTATTTTTCACATTCTTAGTACATAGTTTAAGTATTACCTTGTATTATATAAGATTACCACATAAATAATCAAGTGTTATATTTTTTAACATTAATATATCATCCACGACTATTATTTTTTATTCCCACTCATATGGGAATATATAAATCATACATTCAACCAATATTTTATTATCAAAACCCTTTTTACCGAGAGATTGTAACTATTTTTAATAGTCATGAGTCATCAGTTAATCTTTGCAACTGACTCTCCAGGTTGAAAATAAAAGGCTTGGTAATTGGCTCTGAGAATATATATTCTTTTATCCATAAATTTGGGTATACCAACATATATAACATTAAATTTACAGCAAATAATATTGGAATTTTAATAATATGATATCTGAGTGTATGTATTCATTGTCATAAAACACAATAAAGTTGTAATTTAGTTGATATTATTTTTTCTCATCATTTCTAAAATTAGAAACATTAATATTTGGAATATTATATTTTTTAAAAATAATTACTAAATTTTACACTCTAATTTTGATCAAAACATTTTTAATTCTAACTCTACAATAATCATAGTCATTCCCAACAAACATAGGTAGTTGAATAAAATATATATTCCCAAGAGTTCTGACATTCATACCTTCCATTTAAAAAATAATTAGAACCTATTTTCTATAGATACACATTAGTGAAACAATGTTTATAAAAAAAGATTATAAAAAAACATAAACAACATGCATTAATAAAATTAATGTAAAAACTCAGCAAGTATATAGCTTTAGAAACCTCTTCTGATACCAATTCCGAGATCGTAAGAGTATGTTATTTTTCTACACTTAAAAGATGGGGTGAATTATAGTTTAAAAAGTTTAACATGACAAAAATGAAAACCTTTTAAAGTAAATTTATTGGACTCAGACTTAGTCAAATTATCATAGTAAAGAATAGGAATTTTAGTCGACCCAATTAATATCAAAGTATTGTTTGTCATATTCAGAGTTATACTAATAAAACAAATAGAATAGAAATTTGAGTACGAAGACTAACTTTCTATTACCTGCACACTAGAATTAGAACTTATAAAAACAAGAAATATAATAGTTGGTAATAGTAATAATGACATTCAAGCTATATTATAATATTTAACTATTTTAATATTAAGAGTAAGGATGTCAATAACCTTGAATAAATGTACCCAAAGTTTTATACTTACTGTAAATTTTTTCTTTCACTACTAGAAATTTCCTCGATGAAATTATGGGAATATTCTCAATATACATATCCCAAGAATATATCCACAAAATTATCCATTTTTGTCTTAATATGTGTAGAAGATCTCAATAAGACAGATCAGATTCAGCGTCTTCCTATCCCTGGAAGCCCTCAATCGTAACAATAATCAGACACAAATATAAAAGTAATAGTTCTATAAGAAATAACATGATGATGATTCCTTATAACTGCAACTCTCTAAAGTATTACAATGACTATAAAAAAATAGTTTAAATAGAGAAAACGTGAGAATACTTGATTTACAAATATGATCACATCCAAGATCTTCAAATTGCCTTCTATTTTTAGGTGAATCACCAATGATCATATTTATGAGTTTTTTTCCACAACCTTAGATAGTTGGTCATTGACATATAAAAATTCTCTAGAATAAAAAAATATGCAACATCATTTTTATTTAACACCATTATAGTTTAAATAAGTATTCCTTATGAAAGAAGTCATTTTTTTCTATTCCAATTTCAAACATTGGATAACCGGAAGGAATTCCTTATCTTTTTTCAATATGATAATCCTTTTGACGATCAGTCTTATTGTTTCAATAATAGTATGTATTTCATGGTCATGAATATTTTCAGTATGAAAAAACAAAAGTCAAACTCCCAATCTTATTAAAGGTTATTATGATTAAAAAGACACACTCAATCTGATGATCATAATGAATAATGAAATATTTATATTCGTTATACAACAGAAATTTTTCTATTTATAGTTAAAGATGATGTTTACTAAAAAACATACTAAAACACTTAGTATATAAATATTTCATAAAAATGGTTTTAATAAAGTGTTTCTCATTTCTAAAACTAAAGGAATTGAAAAGTAATAAATAATACATAAAACTCAAAAAAAATAGATTATAAGTAAATAATATATTCTCTTATAGAGGTTCTTTAAAATATTTATTATCAGCCTATATTTAATATATAGAATTTTAAACATGTATAAAGGTTTTAGAGACTTAAGGTAAAGGATTTGTAGCATCATTTTTATTTCATGGAGACTAAAACTGAATTAAACAATCATTTCTTTTTTTTGGTGTATATACATAATCTTTTTACATTTTATATTATGAATATCATTAAATTAATGATATTTAAAGTTTCATTTTATTCCATTCTTTAATTGGTCTAATGTTTCAAAGGTTATTAAAGTATTAAGTGGCTTTAATATCACTTTTACATATGTGGGACACACACCATATTCGTTTATATAATACCCATTAATTTATTTTATGATTCTTCTCTTGAAATTATTATATATACGAATCTATGTGACATCTTCCATTATGTGGATTATATTTCCAAAGATATAAAAGTTTTAAATAATTTATTCAAAAATGTGATTATTTGTAAAAATTGTTTATGATTAAGTTTCTAATGGTGAAATCATATAATATCTCTCTAAATAAACTCATGAATTTTATTTAATTATGATTATTTTTTGAGGATACATGTTTTAAATTCAATTTCTTCTCTTTATATGCTCAAGATACCAAAATAATTTTTTAAGAAAAATAAACTTTATCTCTCCCTTTAGTAAAAAATTATTCTCTATCCTTTTCCAAGTTTTAAAAAAACGTTTTAAATAAACTTTTTACTATTCTCAATTTTTTTTTAAAAAAAAATTCACCCTCATTTTAATTTTTATGAAAATAATGAATGGAATATTATTGTAATTTTATGAATAAACCCCATTTTATTTTACTTAAAATGTCATATGAATTTTTTTAACATGTACTATAGCAATGGTATTGATTTTCATCATTACCACTAAATGTTTTAAATACTTCTCTATAAGTTTCCAATGTTATTTTTAAAACAAAAATTTTTTTTACAATTTTTTGTGAAATTATAGTTGTGAAAATTATTTCTCATAGTGAAAATTTTATTTACCATAAGAAATGTTCCAACTGATCTTCCAAAATAATTTTCTATTTAAGATGAATCCATTGATATTATATAATATTTATTGGGGATATGATTCAATTATTCCATCCTTATTCTTTCTATGGATGTTTATGATTATCATGAAATGATGTTTATGAAACACGTCCATATTCCATGTGTTATACTATGTTGAATTGATGAGATGATTATGAAAACCATTTCCTTTCTATGGGTTTTTCTAGGATGAAATGTTTATGAAACCCTTTTCTCATGGCTTATGATATGGTGAATTTTTTATGATCTTTTAAAACACCTATGTATGGTTTTTAATATTTAAATGTGATTACATTATTACAAGGATGGTGGTTACATTATAACCAAGGATAGTGGTTTATTTATAACCTAGGAAAGTTGTTACATTATAATTAAGGACGGTGGTCATGTTACAACCAAGGATAGGTGGGACCTATATCTCCCTCCAATGCATTGGGTAAAGATTGATATATGTTGAAACAAATTGGACAATAATAGGTAGTGAACCAATTTCAGTAAGGGAATTTTTTATCTATGATAGTATTGGGATTGAACTTTAACTACTATGTAGGTTTGGGTCTATTAATATTTTTCACTAGGTTATTAGAATGAACCGACATAAAGTAGATAAAATAAATTGAAAGAATAAGTACTGAAATGGAAGTGTTGCACTTTTATTTTAATAATATTTCATCATTATTTGATGTATTATTTCGGCTACTATTTTCATAAATAAAACGGCATGAACAACTAAAGGAAAATGTAGCAGTAAAAGTGATGGAAACATTTATGGAAGTAATGTGAGGCATAAATCTGGTTATTTATTTGATATATAAGACTTTTAATCTATATATTTTTTAATTAGTATAAGAAAATTTAAAGATCTGGTATTTTTCACTGATAACCTAATGTTCTAAATTGTTTGTTTAATTAAAATAAAATTATTAAATGAAAAAACATTACAGTTGGTAATCTAATTGGTTGTCTATATAATCTAAACATGAATGTTCTGGGTTTTGGACCATCTATTGTATATGATAAAAAATATGATAGTTAATTGATAATTTTTTAGGATCTGTAATGTGATGTGGTTGGTATATGATGTGTCGTATTTTATTGATTAATGTTAACATGGAATGTAATGGAAAAAATACATTTGAATGTTGTGATTTATTTGGAATAAAGGTAACGGTGTGATGTCAATTTAAATCAAGAAATTAAAAATGTAAAATAAATGGATTCAGTTTGTAACCAAGAATATTAATAAATGAAATGGATGATTATAATGTGGAAAAAATATGTGTGATGGATACAAATATACTGTAGTTTAATATAGAAAATAATTGGGTAAATGAACTAAATCCTTGTTAATGAATGGAAATTAGAAAATTGGTTGAACAAACTAATAAAAATGGAATTTTGGATAGTTAGGTTTGATGTTTTTTGTTGTTTTTGGTTGGTAGGTGTTATAAAGGCAGTGATGTTTGTGGATTGGTAATAGTGATGGAGTGGAGGATTGGATAAGTTTTTTTTTGTTTGATCATGTACATATTAAGTGTGGGTTTTTCTTAAATCAATTTTACCATGTATTTTCTTGGGATATCTAAATATGCCCCACCTGAGTGAAGTATTATATAATGATGCCAAATGTTTTATAATTGGATGTTTTCTATAATATCCTGATTAGTTAGAGTTAGTGGTTAACTAACCCCTCTTCCCCACTCTCCATTTAGTGATAGACTAGCTATGATGGCCTAACATTGGTTGGATCACACTTGGTATGGGAGTGGAATGTGTTATACCCAATCAGGTGGTGATGATGGGATGGTGGTTATGTGGTGGGGGTAATTCATACTAGGAGAAGGGAATAAGGTTGATTTTCTTCATTTTGATGATACCAACTACTCTATTCTTATGGTGTGACGGAAGTGATATCTGGTTTATGATTAGTTTATGGTAAAATGTGATTTATTGGTGATAACATGAGATTCTGGACCCTGTGAGAGTTTGGGTTGGTAGTGTTGTGACATGACCAACAGTGGTGGGGAAGTTATGGTAGCACAAGAAATTTGATATATGGGTTTTAAAGGGTAAAACTAGGGGAAAGTGTTTTTAGGGTGACTATTAGTATATTATTCTTGTTTAATTTTGTTATATTTAGATACAATACATGATGACTAAGCCTTCGTGAGGCTGGGAAGGGGTTATTGTGTGAATGGGGGCATACTGGTTATACTATTTTCTCATTGGTGTAAAAGTATTCTTTTCTAGTATTTTCAAGAGAGGCCCTGAGGAGGATACTAATGAGTATACCGGTAATCCTCACCCTTTATAAATATAAAAACAATTAAGTGTTCATGAGGGTATTTTGTGATCATTTTGGATAGGGGTAGTTTGGATCTGTAATTTTTGTATGGAGTTATTTCTTATGAGTTGTTTTGGAGATACATTTTTTATGACATGACAAGCATTACTGTATTTTTTTATGTGGGTCTTGGTTTATTCTATATGATGACTTTTTATTGGTGTTGGTCCTCTTATATCTATTCCCTAACCTATATTATGAGATTAATTACTAGTGTCTTGTTTTTTATATACATTGTGCAATTCTGAAACCTAGGGCCTACTAGAGGTGGGTTTCTGGGGACATTCCTTGTCTTCATTGCTAACTCTGGATGGGTACTAGTAGAGGGGTTATAGAGCTCATATTTTGACAAATTTTAATATTTAATACCATTTTTATACCAAAACTTTTATATCTTAATGTAAATATTTTCAATTTTTAGTTTTTTGATATTTTGAGTTTAATTATTAAAATGGAATAATTTTTGAATTTAAATATTTTTAATTCATTTATAAATTTCAACCAAAACATTTTCTATACTAATAAAAATTTTAAAATTTCTATTTTAGGATTCATAAAAATATTGTATACATTTCATTCAACTATTCCATTATCTTAATTTACACTTGGTGAGAGGGGAACAAAGTAGCGGATCTTTGAAGGCACAGTTTTTTATGGCCTGAAAAGAACTCACACATGGAACGTGGGGACCAAAGGAGCTGATTATTTATCCATTGAGGATTTTTGGGTGATATTTTTCCTCATTATCTATCCTAGGGTCTTTTCCTATTGAATGATTCAATGTATTTATTAGTGATACACCCAGGCTCAATCACTATAGGCCACCACAACTCTATGGTACTCTTCCTAGTTCTACGATGTAGGTCTAGGATTTCAAGTAATAAAAATTATATTTAAATTGTCAAAGAAGTTGAAATTTATAATATATATAAATAGGAATCTGGTTAATAACATCATTAACCATAAAATATTTTTATTAAGTCTCATTCATTGTTATAAATCATTGGAAAATCAAAGGGACTAAATTTGAAGAATATACCAGGAAACAAATGTTACTTTAATAGTTTTGTGATAAATTTGATAACACATGGAAAATTTTGTGCCAATTTTTTGGGGGCATGAAATATAATTATGGTAACAACATTCTAATTTACCAAATTCCTATATTAATTCATATACAAAGACACACAAACACCAACATTCTTTTATAAATTTTGGAATTAAAAATGAGCGACTATTTCCACTATAAATTTTAACCTCCAATACCTCTCAATGGGTTGGCTATTTTAGATATCCATTTTTAAAAGAAGTAGGATTTATACTATTGTAATACTATTTTACTTGTTTAATGTATTTTATTTTATCATCAACTCTTCTCATTCATTTTTATCTTTTCTTTTCCCCATTATTCCCTTCTCAACTCTAAGAAAATTGTGAACTATCCTCGTTGCGTTTCTAAATTAAGTAACTAATGCTTGAGTTCATGAAATTACATGGTTCTATTTATATAAGTTTGAGAATATAAATGGTAGAGAAACTGATTGTGGTGAAGGGTGCTCCCAGTTTATCAACTATTGGATTCTTCTTCCCGTAAATATTTATTCCACTCCTTCATTATTCTAATGTTGCATACAAAGGGTCGGTCTATAGTTATGATGATGATATGAGGGAGATTATCCCATATGTACAGTGTTAATGTTGGATAATAATATTTCAATGGGAGGTTTTTTATTCATAAGGAAGATCAAATTATTAGATAGAATATTGTTAGTTATTTTAAAGAATAATGATAGCAACTCTATGAATTCCAAATAATATTAACTTCTTTCTCACTAAATTATATTTTTTCTATTTATTGTGTTTTCCATTTATATAATTTGATACATATTAATATTTTTTTAACCTTCAAACAATATATTAGTATATCATTTGTAGTATATTATTTTAGGTTATAAATAGTGATAACAAAGAAATAGTTTCTTTCTATGATCTAGTTGAGAGATCGACCATAGTTGTGAACTCTAATTAAAACAAAATAAAATAATAAATTATTTGTTAGTTATTTGAGAAAAACACCTCTTAATAATTTACCACCATTTTCAAAGATTCCAATATCCTACAAACACTATAAATCAAAAAAAACCAAAAGAAAATATAAATTTAGAAAATAAAAAAATACATGATTCATGGATAATGAATTGAACACTTATTTGAGTGAACAATTGAAATTTTTGAAAGTGTGTGGTGTTTTTATGTATAATTATTACAGTCATGCATTCAAATAGACCATATTGGACTTGAAAGAAGACTTAAATAAAAAAATTGGAACTCATTACAATTGAGACTAAATCATTATCACTCTAATTTAATGGAGGTCCATAAAATGTTGGATGATTCAAAAATAGATTTTATTTCTAAATTTTAATGAGGACTCCATATAAAGATCTAATTAAACTATACAGCCCTTCTTTACCAAAAATTTCAAAATTCCTTGAAGAAGCCTTCCCTGAAAATCCCACACTTGAATCCAATCGGTTAAAGGGAGTTGAATTAACACTGGATTATCTAATTTTAGGATTTATACTATTATTAAAATCAATTCACTAAAAACGTTTTTATTTTATAGAATAAATGGTTATTATTTTCCTAGACAGTGATAATGATAAGGATAAATTGACCACAACTGAGGAGAATATGTTTTCTAATTTGTAGTAGAAGAAAATGTGAGGCATATGTGGTGATGTGATCGCCTCATTTATATAAATATTCATATAAAATATATGAATACACCATTATAGTTGATAGGAATGACCCATGATTCTATTTCCCTCTCCCACTACACATCAAATTCTCTATTTCTTCCCTTATTATCGTTAGGGTATTTTTATTTTTTACAGGGTTAACACTCTTTAAATCCAAAAATGTATATTTGTATAAAAAATATAAAGTGATTTATTCCAAAATCCACATCCAAATTCAAATTGGGGATAAATTGTTGCAACTATCTAACTAAAAGCAATAAAAACCATGCCCCGCTTTGGGGGGTTTCAACCAAAATCAATCATTTTCTACATTCTATTTTTTTACTCATTTTTACTTTCAATAAACCTAAGATTTTTGGTTATTGATTTATTATATTTTAGAAGTAGAAGAAACATTTATCTTAACTAAAGTATTACCCTAGAAAATAAATTCAGGTTATATATTTTCTTCTCTTTGGTTTTTCTACTATTATATTTTTATTTTATTGAGCATAAATATCGGGATAGGTAAATTTAATTCTAGGGGACAGACAACATTATTATGAGTTTTAGTGTGTTTTTATTTTTTAATTTTTGATATTTTAGGAACATTTATATTCAAATAATATTCTTCATCTTGTTTCAAACATGAATTGTTTTTAGGATGTTTTCTGAATTTTGGAATAAATGGATTTTAAATGATTTTTGATATGAAACACTTCCTTGAATTTTATTATAAATAATTTTTATGATTTCCACTAATTTTTGAAATAAATTCCCATGAAATGCTGACAAAAAATATTTTTACTCGCTTATTTTCTCTTTTGAACTCTTTTGAAATATTCTTCCCAATGCCCACATTTAAAAAGAGAAACATGGATATTATATGCCAATCCAAATATTTGATTATGCTATTTTAAAACATTGGACTCCATTTAATGTTTTTAAGTTGATCGAGGCATTTATTTATGTATTTATATTTTAAAATAAGACCTGAAATTATATTTACCCATGTTTATTCCTTAGAATCCATTAATTTCCAAATAGTTTTATGACAAATTACAAGTTGTTTTTCCCTTACCTATCTTCAATCTTAATATTTTTTCATGTATATTTCATGTTTCATTGTGGGGTAAGGTACTTTCATGGGTGTTATTTCTGAACAAAATAATTATTGGTTATGTGATATTCTTATCATTATTTTTGAAAATTTATGAATAAGAATCAACAAGCTTTATCATTTTCTTTCAATTCTATCATTCTGTTCTCCAAAAAAATGATACTAATAAAAAAGGAATAAATTGAAAATTCAAGAAATAATGATGATATTAAATGATTAATGATTTTTATTTTTATGATGCATGTACCATTCAATAACAAAGTTAATGAATTTTATTTCAATCATTGTATTCATTTTTCATCTCATCCTCCACAAGAAATTTAATAAAGAAAAAAAAATGAAAATGGGATAACTAGGAAAAATCCATTAATTGTATTCACTTTTTGACTCATGTACTATTTAAAATTGTGTAAGGTGTACATTTTAAAGGTGAATTGAGTCAAGTATATCTTGCGAGTTCACATGAATATTTTAACATTGACATTTAAGAGATCAACATCTACTTTTTAGCCTTAAATGTTAGAATTCATTTCCAACCAATTGTAAAGACTCAAAATTCTAGACCATGTAAAACTAATGTTAAGTTCGATAACATGCATTACATGATTCACCCTGTGTAAATAACCAAACATATATTAGAATTTAATTATTAATAAATCTATAATAAATACAAAAATTGTAAATGAATAAAATCTATCATCTTTATAAGGTGAATAATTAATATGAGTTTATATTAAAAAAATTTATTTTGAATAAAATGTTTTTTTATATTATGTATTTTATTTTTGAAAGATAAATTTACACATTATAGAATTTATATTTGGTAAAATAAAATTCATTTTTTAATTTATCATATTACAATTTACTTAGTGTGAACTTTTTTATCTTATTTTGAAAATGTTTATTTTTATTATAAAAATATGGTTTCTATGAAAATTAAAATTTTATGATTTTATGTCTATGTAACCGTGAAATATATGTGTAAAACCCATTTTAAGTAATAAAATATGTATTTAAGGAATATAATAATTCATTTTGATATATTCATTAATCCTATAAATGCCATGTCAAACATTTTTAAAACTAAATTAAAATATTTGTTTAATAGGAACTATTTTTGATCTTTTATTATGATGAAGTATTTTCCGGGTGAGATTCCATAGTTTTTTTCCTTGAAAGCCTCATAAAATTTATTTAATTTATAATAAATCTATTTTTTTCCTGAAAATCAATATCAAAGAAAATGTTTTCTTATATATATATATACATATTTAAAGTTGAAATAATTATAATTCTAAAAAGTATTTTTTTCATGACTAAATATGTTTATTTTATAATTGAAAATTCATACCACTAGAAATATTATATGGTAAAATTATTTTTAAATTTTAAATTATAGTTTTAAAATTTGTTAATAAGGTCAAATTTAATTTGGGTCTATAAAATTAATTATAATTCTAGAAAATAATTACCCCAATAGAAGATGAAAATGGAAAAATCTATTTAACTAAGGACAAATGGAAAAAAAACATGTTTTAAAGTGAGTGTTTGGGGTATGTTTGGTCCCAAAACCACATTATTCTACTATGTTGTACATTTCGGTGCCATTGAATCTTGAATGGTAACTTTACATTATTCTAAACATAAGGGTTAATTCTAAAACTACCCACCTCTTCACTTATTAAAATCTGAAACATGACCAACTTCAAATTGAACCTCCCTTATAATAACTCCTTAAAAACAATTCCAAATTTATCCTTCTATAACCCTATAAAAATTAAATATCCTCGGGTCTCTTGTAATTGTCATAAGGCCCTCATTTTAATGGATAATTCCTTTTGAAATTTCTGGTCCCCGATGTAAGTATCCACTACATCGTAGTGTTACCTTCTTAATTTTAACTATCCAAACATTATATAACCTTATTAATATAAAAAAATAAGTATAATTTTTATAATTAAATTTAATTGTACTAATTTTATAACAAACATTAAATCATTTCAATCCACTAAGAAAACAATATAACATGAATCTTGTGTAAGTGCAGATTACCACGTAAACAACATGATAGTCTTCATTTTTAATAAATTATTTTAAATGATGGTATAGAGGATTGATTTAATGAATAAATACGTTTTTTATTTCCAAAAAATTAATAAATGTTCATAATTAATATACCATCATTCCATCTATTCATTGAGAAATTGGATCGTTAATTGTGTGTACAGTGGACTACCTCCTCCACAAACAATGAATTTTGTTTATCATCACCACCCATCTTGTTTGGTTATAAAAATGGAGTTAATGAGTATATATGATAATCAATTATTTTTTAATATTTTTAATATGTGATATCGTAATTATCTAAATGCATTCTCTTACTCATGAAAACATTATAAAATGTTAACATTTGGGTTACCACATATCTGAACAATGTAGTAATGTTTGTGTCATTAATGACAATGTATTGTTATATAATAATAAAATCATGTAATTATAATAATTCAGATATTTATTTATAATTTTATAAATTTTATTTTAAAATTATAAATATTTATTAATACATCACATTTAGATAATTAAACACATCAAAATGAGTTTATCATTTTTCCATTTTAACAAACAGTACTCATTTATT
Organism: Viscum album; assembly: GCA_963277665.1. Taxonomy (NCBI): domain Eukaryota; kingdom Viridiplantae; phylum Streptophyta; class Magnoliopsida; order Santalales; family Viscaceae; genus Viscum; species Viscum album. Next base: position 705,034,825 of record OY728145.1, read on the forward strand.
TCACATAATGAAAAAAATAAGTAAATATTGAAAAAATAATTGTCATTATACCTTGAATAATTATGGAATAATTCAGTTAAAACTACATTGTAATAATTTTCTCCCTTACAACTATATTTTATAGAGACAAATAAATTAATGTTTTAACTTCGTTTAGTGAAACTAATTATGACCAATTAGTATATCTATAAGGAAGGATTATAAATAAATTTTATTAAGGCTAATAAAGTTGAATATTGTCTTAAATTAATTCATTATGTTTTTTATTTTCATTATACTGATGTTACACAAATGTCGAGGTAGCAGGATCTCAAGGTAAGGGTTTTTTGTTGTGAATTCTCTATACTGAGACATGTTATAATGTCATGCACTAATTCATTATTTATATAGTGTAAACATTTACCAATCATTTATTTTGAAATACTATATGATTTAATTCTTATGATTTAGTATTCATATTATTTTCAGGCTTCTAATGACTTTTGAATAACAAATTAATGAAGTTGTAAGGGTTTTGATAACTAAATTACCTTCCATTGAGTTGAACCACTCTATAGTTAGCCATATAATTAAATTTTGGTTATCATCATCCATATTATTATATTATCTTATTATAAATAATTATTTTCTAGTTTATTTTTTTATCTCTTTTTATCCACACATTTATCTTTACCACTTTTAACTGAATGGGTTTTCAAATAATTAATAATTTTGAGTGTCAATAAAAGTAATTTTCTTTATAAAAAATTATTTTAATTTCATGAAATGTATATTTTCAAATACATGAAAATTATTATTTCAAGATTACATATTTCTATAAAAAAATTTAAAAAGTCTTTATAAAAAATTATAAAAATATTTTGTAAAGTGATTCTATATTTCCATTTTATAATAAATTTTCAATGGTTTTAGAGATATAATTTTTGAAATGGTTTGGTTGTTTTTTATTCTCAATATCATAGATTCCATATTTTAAAAATAATTTTTTGAAAAATTTATTTTAAACATTATGAAAAGAGTTTTGGAAATGATTTACTACTCGATTTTATAAAATAATTTCAATGTATTGAAAAACATTAATGTTTTATAAATATTTAGATTCCATTTTCCTCTCTATCTCAAAATATTTTATTTATTACCATGTTGTGATCATGATTATATTTTATATGATTTTATAAATCCTATTTATTATTTATAGGATTTTTCATCAATTTTAATATCCTTTGAATCTTGGGTAAATCACTTAACAAGTCCATCCTCCTTTTTTCTTCTGATGGCTTGTGAAATGTCCTTATCTTCTAGAGAAATGATACATAAATTCCTTCGTATTTCCTTATAATTTTTATTTTCCAATGTATTTTATGTGGTGGTGATTTTTTCCATGTCTAGCAAAAATGTATTGACTACGAGCATTGTGGGACCCATATGTCCCTATAGTTCATTGGGTAAAGTATTATATCTCAAAATATATATATTTTATATGAATAGGTTAGAGAGTAGTTAGGTTAACAAAGTGTGAGTTTGGTGGTGTTTTGAAATACTCATAATGTTACATGGGAATAGGTTAGAAAGTTTTTAGGCTCCCAAAATGTGAGTGTGGTGTCATTTCTATCTAATCATAATTTTATGTGTAAACAAGTTAGAAAGTATCTAGGTTCACACAAGGTTAGTGTCATGGTATTAATATCTACTCATAATTTTTTGTGTTTTCAGGATAGAGAGTATCTAGGTTCACCATGGGTGAGTGTGATGGAATTTTTCTCTACTCAAAATTTTAGGAGTGAACAAGTTAGCAAGTAGTTGGGTTTACAAAGTGTTAGTGTGGTGGGATTTAGATCTACTCATGGTTTTATCTATGAATTCTTTTTTGAGTAGATGTGTTTACAAATAGTGAGTATGATGTCATTTAGCACAAATCACACTTTTATGTGTAAATAGGTTGTATGGTTGTCAGGCTCAAAAATATTGGAAATACAACATCTATGATTTTGACACTTTATTTCATATTTTCAATTGTTCGTGAATTATGCATCATATTTGTTTTCTTATTCTATAGGGGTGATCTTTTGATGTTATTTGTTTAACTTTTATGATTATTTACATGTGTTTTATGATCTATGTTTTGGTGGGGTATGATTATATTAAGTATCTTGATTAGACCCATATGATAATTTTTGGAACGCTTATGATCATTGATTGTTACTGATTTTGTTTAACCATGCTGAGTATTTATGCTCACCCCTATTATGTTTCCATTTCCCCAGGTTATGAAGGAATTTAATATTTATGATTCATCTAGAAGTCTATCTTGTACAGGTAATTTACAGGATATGTTGAATACTCATTATGGATTAACGTCTTTCACATGTAGTTGGATAAAGTTAATTTTATACAGATAACATGGGTTCTAATACTTAATATTTCTCCCAACACTCTAAAACTCTAAACTGAAAAATGTTCTTGGGTGGAAAATGTTACATTATGTGAGAATTATTTTTTTAATTAAGGATGTGTATCTAGTCTATTTTTGTAATTATGTTTTTTAGCACTAGATTTGGGATTCAAGGACTTGGGGATCTTCTATTAGTATCAGAGTTGGGTTTAAATAACTTTATAGATTAGGATTTTATCACTTGAGGATAATTTGATATTTTTAAATGTAATTAAATATTGATAAGTTAAGTTTTATTCTAATTAATTTCAAAGCTGTAGAAAACCCTTTAAGTTAGTTGATGTAATATCTAATATTTTTTAGATTAAGAAAATATAGAACTTTCCTGAAATACATTATAAAAAGTAGAAGGGATAATCCTAATTATAAAATAACATCTAGAAATTTTGAAATACTAGTGTTTTTTTTTTCAATAAAACACATGAAACACACAAACATTTTATGATATATTTCTCTTTAAATAAATTTCTTTATTTTTAAATAACTTGTGATGCACACAACCTTGAGTCCAAATGAACCAAAATATATAATTTCATTATAACCTAGCTATTAATTCGGTTGTATAAATATACGTCAACACATTTTAAAAATATATAATTTATTTTGGGATAAATTAAATATACCTATAAATAATTATTCAATATTTAATATCCTTTCATGTTTTAACAATACATTTTTCCTCAAAAATATGTTATTATTTTTTATAAGTAAACAATATCACTAAATTTTTCTAACTTCATAAAATGTATTGGAAAAAATGACCATAAGTTTTAAAATAAATATTTCTATATTATTATTGAGTAAATTGTTTATAAATTTGTGAAAATAATAATTTTTTTAAAAATATTGAAAAATAATGAATTTTATTAAAAAATATCTTTTCATTTATGAATTTATGAGGTTTAATTTTACATTAAAATTTGATAAAATTAATATTTGTGTATATATACTATTAATAATTCAATTATTTTAATTGGAATTAATGTTATATGTGTTTTTCTATAAAAACTTTATTCACTAAAATGAAAACATTTTTTCCATTAAAACCACCTTCACCATGTTTTGGGAGTTTATATTTAAATTTTTTTCCTCCATATTTAGAGAATGAATTTGATAAAAATTATTATTTATTTTTAATGAAATTTTAAATTCACCAATTAGGGTACTTTCATTTTTTTCATAATGAATAGTAAAAATGGTAAAAAAATCATTGCGGTTATGGTTAAAAGTGGTTTACCGGGGCCTAAACGAAGATATAAGAGTGAAATTGATAATTAACCTTTTATAAATACTATTTTTTTTACATATATAGACCTATTCCAATACCAAATTCTAATATATGTCCCTTTTTTGGAATTTTTTTTCAGAATTAATTTATTATATATTATTCATTGAAGAAATCTCTAGTGTGTTTTCTCCCCCAATTAAAAAACAACTCCCACCTTTCTCTTATTTTCACAACTTTTAGACTTATAACTTGAAAAAAAAACTTTCCCAACTATCCTATAAACTTACCTATCCTTGAAATTTAGGTTTTTGTCTTCTTAAAAAACCCCTCCAAGGGTCTTTAATAAAGTATTCAAAGGATGGATATATAAGAAGAGGTAATCGTATCACATGACATATCTCAATTTATTTATTCACATACCTTCAATAAATCTGGGGTACTCAAAATAAAATAAAAAATTTAGTATCAAAAGTATTAAAAAAATTATGATTATGGAAACACTAATATTGAACTTCAATTCCATCAAATAGGAATTAAAATTACTACTCATGTTTAAGTATTCACTACCGCTACCACGTAACGATATAAATAATTTCCCATAACCATATTTCAAGGAATTTTATTATTATGGGTTTAAATTTTATATATTATAAATATATAATAATTAATATTATATAAATATAATATCATATTTTCTTTCCTACCTTCCAATCTAGTGAAAAATAATAACGTCGCTCGTGTGTACATATAGACTACCACCTCAATGAAGCGATATGAATCATTTTTCATTTCCACTTTACATGGATGGTAATAAGGATGGATTTAATGAATATATATTATGTATATGATATAATAATTATTTTTTAATGGTGAATTGTTATTTAACTTTATTTCTTTCCATTTTTAGAAAAGTTAGAACAATGTTTATGTGTAAGTATATCCTACCATCTCCAGGATTATAATTCTATATATTAGGGATTCAGGATCAATTTATATATATCAAAACTACTGAACTAAAGTTCTCACGAATAATGAAACAATTAACACCCGGACATAATGATTTTAAAAATGAATTATTAATAAATAGGTGTGGAAATATCATCGGTGGTTCTTATATGATATTATAATTATGTAAATAATTTTTTAATATAATTATAATAAAATTAAATATATTATGCATGATATTATATTTCATTCAAGGATATTCTAACTTGAGGCAGGGAATTTTTTTCTGACTTTTATTTCTATGAGACACATGTCATAATAAATACTTGTTTCTTTTATAAAGATTATATGGTTACTAGGAATATATTTTATGATTATTCTCATGAAAATTATTGTTTTTACATATCCATATTAGGTTTTACCTTTCATGAGGTTTTGATTCAAAATTTACCAATGTGGTAAGGTAATTTTGTTACAATCTTCTTGTTCATCTGAATTGTTTATGATCGACAATACGATAATCAAATTTCATTAAATATCACTCAATAATCTCATAATATTCTAATATTATAGTTATTTATATATATTTCATGTTTAATTTAATTTTCCTCTCTATAATAACTCAATATACTGATAGAATATTTATAAGGAAACACAATATTTTTCTCACCTCGATTTAAAATCCAATGTCTTCCATATCCATGTTTTCTATAAAGTTTTTAAAGAATGTTTTTAATACTATTAAATTATTGTTATGGTCATGTTTCCCTTGTTTTAACTTTAAACAAAATAAAAAGGAAATATTGTTGTCATTTTCCTAATGAGTTACTTTTGACATTTTACTAAAAATGGGAAAGAAGCCTTGGTTTTAACGTCCATGGAATGAATGCACTTTCCCACCACCCTGACAACTCAATTACTTTAATCTTCCTCTAATATATTGGGTAAATATGGATATCTACAGAGATAATAAATAATTTGATGGGAAGTGAACCCAATTTTTTAATAGAATATATCAACTATAATAGTCTTGCGAGTGAACCTAGACTAAATATATGATGGAATGTAGACGGAAGCCAATGTACTATGATAGTCTTCCCATTGATCCTTTAATAATTAAATTATTTAACATACCTTTGTATATTCCACAAAAATATGTATTATACCAATTTTATACTCTCTTGACTCGTGTTATTTGATTCTTTTTATGATTCATGACCTATAAACTACTAAGATTGATTCCGGGACTCAATATTATGATCTAAAATATGTAAGGTATGGTTATCAAATGTTATTCTCATGTTATTATTTCATTATTCTCTTTTTATGTTTAAGAGATCATTGATATCTCACTTATTTACCCTTATTAATAATCATATCATGATATTTATTGTGTTTTACTTACCCAAATTATGAAGAATAGTTTTATGTATGATATGACTAAGAAAAGAAATTTATTTGGATATATTTGTGGGAGATGATGTGGATCTTTCATGGAAAGGTTTTTTGTGTATCCAAATTACCAAATACACAAGAATAATATGATTCTATCATGGCTTATAATATTTTTTAATGAATATTCATCTCATAATATTTGATATATATGTATGAAAATTATCCGTTTCTATAGTTGTTTTTAGATCCATCATTTATCACCTTTGTAATATAGGTTGGGAAGAACATTGTGAGAACCGTTTGTATAATTATATTTATATTAGAATCTCATTATTTTAGAAAAAAGTGAGTGTGTAATACCGATAAAAAAATAAATTTTTTGATAAAATAAGTGGACATGGTTTTGGTACATCAGAATAAATGATTGATAACCATGGAATGTGTTGTTCGAGTATATATCGTCCATCATTCTGGTGCATGGAGAGTGTGTCCTTACATCACAACTATTTTGAAATTCATTGGGGATATGCTTGGATAGAAAAAAATTTCCTCATGAACTATTATAAGGGATTTTAATAATATTATTACCATGAATGACCTAGTTTAAACCAAAGGTTTTATAAATTTAATATAAGTTGTCATATTTTATAAATGATATAAATTATTTATTTATGATTATGTCCTTTCCCTCTCTGATTATTATTTCAAACACTATACAATTTGGTTTTGTTCAGCGATTGGAACCCAAATGAACTATGTTAATGTTGAATTTGATGGACAATTCAATGATTTCTTTCTCAACTAACCAAATTTTATGGGAGGTGTAATGAAAAATCTCATTTTTATCATTTTTTCACTTTCTCAAGCCATAAATCAATTTGATCTTTAAAACCATCAAAGTAGGTAATAACGTTCTGGTGAGTCCTTTATTATCCAATATCCACCTTCTTTTAGTGGATTTGATGACCCAATAGTTGATAATAAATGGTGCAGTTCCACTAAAAATATATTTTCTATTATCCTATTTCTAGAAACATAAACAATATTTCAAATGGTTATCATTTAGAATATGAATATGATCAATGGTGGACTCTTATCTACAATATGAGGTAACCTTAAGAAATTGACTCTATAGGGTGTGATGAGTTTAGGAGATTTTTTTTAATAAATACTTTCCTCATATTATTTATAATAAAATGGATAACTAATTCATTGAACTAGATTAGAAAGATTATAAATCATTTAGGTCCTATGAGAAAAAATTTACAAGGATTACGAGGTATGCCTCTATTATTTACATCCAAACTAAAGGTATCATAGATCGATTATTCAGTGGATTAAAACACATTATTTGTTGGGTATTATCCATATAGGGATTTCTATCAATGATGAAGTCATTCAATGTGATATTAGGGTGGAAATTGATATTTTATTTACCCATCAATCTTATGGTTTTCGTAATAAAATAAATAAAAAATTTAAATTAAATTTTAAAAAACATGTTGAGAAGAAAACATGATTTCCTCTATGATCAAAGTGTAGTAGGAAAAATATAGGAAACTATTTTAAGAGAACTGGTAAATGTTTTTAAGTTTGGAAAATATGTTCATCTTGTAATAGAATGATTATTTAATGTGAATAATTTAGTTAATTATATTAATAGATATAAATATACATCGAATGTACTACCCACATTCTAGTGTTTCAAATGAAAAAAGTATGGGCACAATGTTAAATAGTGTATAAATATGAAGGTTAGTGATAATGATCTATTTCGACAATATCCTAATCCCAAAGACAAAGGGAAATATCATGAGATATTATTTTTATGTGGATAATTTTGTGGTGAAAGGTACACTTACCATTCACATTTGATTATGGATCTCTCCATTGTTTTATATATTAATAATTTTCTAAGGGTATAAAAATTCCATGAAAAAATATTAGATGTTGATTTTTTAATGAATACTAATAATGGTTTGATGATCATATCTCAAGTATATAGTTTCTATCTAGTTGAGGTTTGTGGGAATTTTCTTCCTGAAATTCTTTTTACTCTCTATTTGCTTGAATTTGATGATTTCTTAGGAATCTATAGGCTTTCTCAATATAAATATCACATCAATTTCTAAGGAATGGAGGTCACATTTTGTATTCCAATCCAAATCATGGACTTCTTTTAGTTTTATGATAAATATGACTTTCCAATGGAAATCAAATCAATTATATGATTCTTGATTCCAATTGAAAATGATTTTTATGTATTTTTTTGGGGAGAAAATAAAAATTTAAGATATACTAATTGTGATGGATTTTATTGATACATTTATAGAACAAATTCCCATCTTCCAAAAAATCATGATGTTTAGTTTTCAATATAACTAATACCTAATGATACACCTATTTCTAATTCTATAAATAGAATGGCCCAGATTGAGTTATTTGAATTGAAGAAGCATCTCTAATAGAATCTTGAAAAGGGATTAATTCAACCCAATGTGTCTCCATGGAGTGACACTATTCATTTTTATAAGAAAAAATATGGATCAATGTGACACTATAATGATTATCAATAACATAACAAGATCACTATCAAGAACAAGTATCCTCTACCTCATATTGACGACTTGTTCCATAAACTTCATGGATTTTAATACCTTTTCATGGTTTTCCTTGTCATGTACCAGATATGGTCACCATCAAACTGGCACCAAACATGGCCCGTTCCAAAGGCCTAAAGGCGTTACCCATCCCCATGAACAGGAACAAGTGCCCGGGTATCATTAATTTAGGTATTGGAATGATTTACCCGAGTATGAAAGCATAACACATTAAAACAATCCATAATATAAATCTAAAATTTTCATGCCAAAAAACTCTTAACCAAAATCCAGAACTGAATAAATTGGATTAAAGAAAATAAAAGACGTCCAAATACAAATAATTACAACAGAAAGACATCTCCAAGGTCTCCGTGCGACAAGGGGGTCATCACCCGCAAGTTGTCTCCATAACTTCGCCCCAGCGATGGGGAATAACACCCTGAACCGCCATCACCCTTGGCCTTTCCTTTACCTGAGTCAAACATAACCAAGTCTACTTAAACCCAAGGGTTTTAGGTAGGGTGTGAGCCTAGTACCAATATGATACCCCCCCCCCCAATTATTCCAAAGAGAATTCAATACAATGTGAAAAATCAAGTAGTTTTAGTACGCAAAGAAAGACAGTGATAAAATCCAAGAAATGCAACTTTCAAACGAAAAAATATTTCAAGCTAAAATTTTCATAATTTTCACACATTTAAACATAAATTTTATCTACTTAAAAGTTCTACCAAAAACACCCAAATACAATGAAAAATTTCACAAACACAATGAGCAACAAAATTGGGAACACCCCTAGGCACTAGATAGTCTCAGGCCACATTTACCTCATACCTCAGTGTAAAGTAACCATAGTAAAATCCATTCTCGTGCACAATCCACTAGTACGGAACATAACCATAACCTAGTGGTCCAAAATAATCATCAAAATAGTTTATTTAGAGTTGTCTTTATCCAAATTCTATGTGATATAGGGGCAAAACCGATATGGTCCACTAGCTGTACAAGTACACATCTGCCCCACCTATGTACTCAGGCTTCCCCCTTTGTTCTCAAACAAATTAAGCATTCCACATGCATCCATTTTCATATAAAAACACCAATACGGGTCACTTAAAAAATACAATATCTATACACACTTTATACCATTTAAAACACACAACAAAAGACATTGATTTTCCATAAAACAATTTCTCAAAAAAACCGCATTGTTTTGCACCCAACACTCCCTAAAAACCCCACATTGCACACTATATGCACACCTTTAAGTTACCAAAATAGAAAAGTCGGCCTTAAACATTTAAATTAAACCAACAAATCAATTTTTAGGGTATCCCCATGTGAACCATTAAATGTAATCCTTGTAAAACTTCCATTTTTAAACAATCATGACACTTAAAGTTCACTAGTTCCACAACACCATCAAAACCAACTTTCATAGCAACAAACAGAAGGGATAAACATTCAAAATATTATTTTCATCCCTATTAAATCCTAATAAAATAAAATAAGTAGTCATAGGGCATCCCCAAAAGGACCAACAAGACTCTTCTATGAAAAACCCACAATTTTACCTAAAATAGGCATTAAAATTTCATTTGCATTACAAAAAACCACTAAAACTATTTTTTGCAGCAACCATAAAATTAAATGAACATTAAAATGTCATAAAAACATAATGTAAATTTACATATATTGCATACATATGGAATAGCCTACCCAATTAGTTAAATCCTTTAATCCTTTGTGCGAAAATCAAATCGCACGACTGCCGCACCGTGAGGGACCTAGATCAAACCTAAAACCACAATAATTGGAAAAGCAAACACAAGCTTAAACCTTAGGTTTGAAACCCTACCCCCTGGTCATTCGGGACTTCAAGGAATAGTGAATAAAACCTAATAAAAACAAATGAAACCTAAGTTATTTGAAAGAGGAATGAAAAGGACTCACGTACTTGAAGTATCCTGAATTAATCACTCCAAAAACAATAGTAGCTGAAATTTAAAGCAGCCAGAATTCAGGGGTTGTTCGAAAAAGATTTAGGAGGTAATTTGGGAACTATAATGGAGGGTAATGAGTGAGAATTAAGAGAGTTAAGAAGGGATGAAGATACCTCTTCAATTCTGTACGATTTGAGACACCCTATGAAGTTCTGCCCTAAGTCACGATTTCAAAGATCTCCAAAGAAAAGGTACAGGAAATGGGAGTTCTCCTGGGCTTATTAGGGTCGATAGGGTGGTAGAATCACTTAAGAATTCATTATAATGAATAATATATTAAAAAATTAAAGAAACAATTTAAATCTGGAAAATGGGATTTCGGGTTGGCCCAATTCTTAAATAAAAACCCAAATCCCCCATGATTATGGATTTATAAAGGCTCCAAATTTGAATGATGGTGTTAATAGGTCAGGAGAGGCCAAGTAGGAATTTTAATTGATATAAAATGATGAAAAATTAATGAATTATAAAAGAAACAGAATTTATTTTAAATCTGGGATTGGGCTCACGGTTTGGCCCAATTCATGAAAACTCACCCATTCCTCTATAAAAGCTTGGGAAACCCCCAAAACAAAGCATGAATGGAAAATAAATTAAAAATAACTCTAATATAAGTTATTCACATGACAATTCTCCCCACCTTGAAAACGTTCCGCCCCAAAAATTCACAGCAAGGTCAAAGCAGCAACCAAACCCAACTGAGAAACGAATAGGTACTCCCTTGCGAGGTTTCGCACCCAAAGGCCAAAACACCTCCAGTTATCAATTAAGGAAGGATTATTCTCACAACCAAAACATACACCACTTTCCTAAAATGATTAATAACATTCATACTTTATCCCAAAAGAAAACTCACCAAACACTAACTGAACAAGACTCAACTAATTCACCCAAACGAACAACAACTTTGAACAAGGTTACACTTACCGTACTTTAACTAAACCATTGGGCACTCTCCAGTCCCAAAGTTTACTCAAGGAATAAGTTGGTAGATAGATAGCTCCAAATGAGATTATCTATAGCAATCCAACACCATGGATAAATATAAGTTATTGGTACGGGGGACACAAATACGCTCCCCACCATAAGAGACAACCAATAATTTTTTTCCGAGACAGAATTAGGACACTAATAGGGGGAGGCCTGAATAGACTCCCTAGTACATAGGGTAGACGTCCATTTAAAATATCCGAAAGAACATACATGAGAATTATAGTGGTTCTCCCCACCATAAGAACCAACCATCTTAACCGACCAGAATGGGATGAAACAGAAAAACCCCAAAATTTCAAGATTTGGGTAGGTCGCACGGTTAGTCCACAATGTTTGTGAAACCGTGAACTAACTATGCCGATCAATCTTCCTTCATGGCTTCCAGGCACATAGTCACTCCTAATCGTTCAAAAACAATGTGCTCATCTTATCTGGCCAAATTTCCAACCATTCTTCAAAGACTCGATGGAAACCAAAGGGGGGGGGGGAATGACATTGGGCGATGACATGGGTACAAGGCCCTCCACCTATTTCCACCAAACATGAACAACATTAGAAAGATGATGATACCAGAGTTTTAAACTCTTCATATCTTTAATATTTAGGATAGTACTTTGTACAAGTGTTTAAATGACCCTGTGATTTCCCCTGACTATGAGCCAGCTTCTCTCCGAGACCTATGGTTGGAGCTCAAATGATTGAAGCATCTTCAGCCTCGCAGTTAGTCTTTGGAAACCCACTGAATGAGAATTCTTATTTCGGTACCACCAACAACTATACCAAAATACCAGATAAGTTTTCTAGACATAACACATTCCAAAATCACATTACCCTATCCTGATATTTCACTGAAACAAGGTCTAGGAAGATGCACACACATCACACCTTGTTTCTTCAGGTGAGAAAGAAAAGAAGTAAAGAACACCTACACTCACCTTCCTCTAAAATGGAAGATTTTGATGTTTTTCCAAGTGAGACATTCTACCAACATAACAGGGACTCTCATAGGATTTCATGACTTTCACCTATACAGTCAATCAAGCATATGACATTATACGACATCACTGAACATGACCATTGTGATTGATATAAATAATGCATGGAGAGGGGCCTCATACAACATCCCCAAACAACACACAATTATAGAAAGTGCCCACAATATCCTATCGTGACCATATTTCCCACACCAGTGGTTTAACATGAACTCATGCTTCAAATAAACTTTGAAGAAACCAAATTCCTTCTTAGACACTCATCCACACTAACAACCCTAGACCACATCCACCTTCAATGAATCTGGAAACTTACGAAACTAAGGTCTCCTTCAACCTTCCACAAGCACTCTCCAATTACAAGAGGATCTAAAAATCAAATGAAGGAATGGGTGTAGACTTAATTTACAGATCTCAAGAAAAAAATTCCTTATATTGATCAATTTGAGGATTTTCCAATGGAGAAACAGTATGGGTTGCACTTCAGTTATGCATTATCCCTTAATGGGGGCATACCTTATCCAACAAGAGAACATAAAGACCCAACCAAGATGTTCCATTGGTCAAAAAATCCCAAAAACCATATCCAAAAACATGAAGGGATCCACCATAAAGGTGTCTCGAAACATATCTCAGAGAAGACTACTAACCGGTCCTTCTAACCAGCTTACTGACCAAACACAAACCCAAAACACAGTTCAAACAAGAGGGGTTCTTGGACTCAAAACATCCCAGAACATCAACATTTTCCGAAAACACATAATATAAACTATCCAAAACGATTTTTCATTACATCATGTTTTTCATTAAAAACATTTCTTTGAAAACAAATGGTTCAACGGTTAGCGCATCCACCAATGGTACCCCATGGGCATTACACATTCAAGTTTTTGTGACACACCAGGCACCCTCCTCATATCCATCCCGACACTCATCTAGTGATGTCATCAACCATCTGTCTTCCCATATAACCCCATGCATGTGGTTTCTCACGAAAATACAAATAGTAAAAACATAAATTATTTCCACTTTTCAAAAACAAAATGGTCAACCAACATATCCTTTTTCTCAAAACCGCTTACCACGAGATCAAAATCCCAACTCATATCTTAAAATTCTTTTCATAAAGACCTAAAAATTTATAAAATAACTCACTTTCAAGATATTCACATCAATTTCAAAACATCTCATCCCATTAAAACACTCTTTTATTGTTTAGAAATCTTTATTGGAAACACTTTTCAAAACCAACTTCAATGTAGTTCCTACGTTCAAAAGAGGTGTAAGAACACCATTTTCCAATTCAAAACAATTCTGAAAATTTAGTTCTGCAATTTCATAAACCAAACCATTCCCTATTTATTTGAAAATCGTTTCACAAATACTTTACGCTTCTTAAAACCAAGTCACATTAAAACCAAAGTGCCAAGATTTCAAAACTAAAGAAAAAAATAATGCGAGAGGAAACTAGTTCGAATGGGTGACTTGGAAATGTGGTTGGAGGCCATATTCCAATCACTTAACCATCACAGAGTGTGTTCTAGGAAATATCCCCAGCTCCACAGGGATTTCCAGGCCATGTGAGCTCGTTGAGACCATTAACCCAACTCTCTTTTCATTTCCCCTAATCATCATCAAACCAATAAAACTAAAGGACTTAGATAAATCCTGACTTCCCCTGGCGACTCGAATCCCGTCATGAGGTGTGGTGATCATGCACACTACCCATAACCACACTACCAAGACCCAACAAACCTAACTCTACACTATCCCGACTGTTCCCTAAATAACGTGACCCAAAGAGTTAACCAGAACCTTCCTTTGATACCATTTTGTCACGAACCGGATCTAGTCTCCATCAAACTAGTGCCAAACCTGGCCTGTTACAAGGCCCAAAGGGTATTCCCTATCCCAACGGACTGCCACAAGTGCCCAGGTATCATTAATTTAGGTATGGGAATGATTTACCTGAGTATGAAATCATAACACAATAAAACAATCCATAATATAAATCTGAAATTTTCAAGCCAAAAAAGTCTTAACCAAAAACCAGAACTGAATACATTGGATTAAAGATAATTAAATAGGTCCAAATACCAATAATGACAACGTAAAGACATCCCCAAGGACTCTACATGACAAGGGGTTCATCACCCTCAAGTAGTCTCCACAACTCCGCCCCAGCGATGTGGACTAACGCCCTGAACTAACATCACCATTGGTATTTCCTTTACCTGAGTCAAACATAATGAAGTCTACTTACACTCAAGGGGTTTAGGTAGGGTGTTAGCCTAATCCCAATAGGATAAGCGCCAAGGATTCCAAAGAGGATATAATACAATGTGAAAAAGCAAGCAGTTTTAGTTTGCAATGAAAGACAGTGATAAAATCCACGAAATGCAACTTTCAATTGAAAACAGTTTTCAATATAAAATTTTCAGAATTTTCACACATTTAAACAGACATTTTATATACTTTAAAGTACTTCCAAAAACACCCAAATAAAAAGGAAAACGTCACAAACACAATGACCAACAAAATCATGACAACCCCTAGGCACTAGATAGTCTCAGGCCCCATGTACCTCATACCTTGGTGTAAAGTAACCATAGTAAAATCCATTCTCGTGCATGAGCCACTAGTATAGAACATACCCATAACCTATTGGTCCCAAATAATCATCAAAATAGTTTATTTAGAGTTGTCTTTATCCAAATTCTAGGTGAAACAGGGACAATACCCATCTGGTCCACTAACCATACTAGTACACATCCGCCCCACTTAGGTACATGGGCTTCCCCCTTTGTGGACAAACAAATTCAGCATGACATATGCATCCATTTTCATATAAAAACACCAATACAGGTCACTTACAAACAATACAGTATCTATACACAATTTATTCCATTTAAAACACACAACAAAACACTTTGATTTTCCATAAAACAATTTCTCAAAGAACCGCATTGTTTTGCACCCAACACTCACTGAAAACCCCACATTGCACACTATATACACACCTATAAGTTACCAAAACAGAAAAGTTATCCTTATACATTTCAATTAAACCAACAAATCAATTTTTATGGCAGCGCCATGTGAACCAAGAAATGTAATCTTTGGAAAACATCCATTTTTAAACAAACATGACACTTAAAGTTCACAAGTTCCACAACACCATTAAAACTAGATTTTGTAGAAACAAACAAGAGGTATAAACATTCAAAACAGTAATTGAATCTCTAGTACCTCCCAAAAAAATAAAATAAGTAGTGATAGGGAATCCCAAAAAGAACCAACAAGAGAATTCCATGAAAACCCCCAATTTCACCTAAAATTGTTATTGAAAATTCATTTGCATTACAAACCCCCTAAAACTATTTTTTGCAGCAACCATAAAATTAAATGAACATGAAAATGTTATAAAAACAGAAATTCATTTCACATAGATTGCATACATATGGAATCACCTACCAAATTAGTTAAAACCTTGAATGCTTTTTAGGAAAATCAAATCGCACCACTGCCGCACCAAGAGGGACCTTGATCAAACCTAAAACCACAATAATTGGACAAGAAAACCCAAGGTTAAACCTTAGGTTTGAAACCCTACCCCTGATCATTTTGGACTTCAAGTAAGAGGGAATAAACCCTAATAAAAACAAATGAAACCGTAAGCAATTTTAAAGAGGAAATAAATGGACTCACTTACTTATGTATCCTGAATTAATCACTCCAAAAACAATAGTACCTAAAATTTAAAAAAGAAACAATTCATGGGTTGTTCGAAAAAGATTTAGGAGGTCATTTAGGAACTGTAATGGTGGGAAAAGAGTAATAATTGAGATAGTTAAGAAGGGATGAATTCACCTCTTCAATTCTGGCCGATTTGAGACACCCTATGAAGTTATACCCTAAGTCGCGATTCTAAAGAGCTCCAAGGAAGGGGGAAAGGCAATGGGAGCGTTCCTGGTCTTCTTAGGGTTGAGAGGGAATTGGAATCACTGAAACATTCATTATAATGAATATTGTATTAAAAATTAAAGAAACAATTTAAAATTGGAAAATGGGGCTTCGGGTTGACCCAATTCCTAAATAAAAACCCAAATTCCCCATAATTATGGATTTATAATGGCTCCAAATTTAAAAGTTAGTGTTAATAGGTCAAGTGAGTCCATGTAGGAATTTTACTGGATAAAAAATGATGAAAAATGAATGAGTTATAAAAGAAACCAAATTTATTTTAAATCTAAAATTGGGCTCACTGTTTGGCCCAATTCATGAAAACTCACCCATTCATCCATAAAAGCATGGGAAACCCCCAAAACAAAGAATGAATGGAAAATAAATTAAAAATAACTATAAAATAAGTTATGCACGTGACATTCCTCCATTCTGTATGTCATCAATTAAGGTTCAAGATGGGGTATATACGAAATATGGCACTCCAAATAATGTATGGACTCTTTGACTTTATAGTAATTCCATTTGGACTTAATAATTTCGTGTTTAACTTAATGGATTTAATGAATATATTATTTATATATTTCTTTGAGCAATTTTATCTAATATTTAACTATTATATTCTCATATATTCAATTAGCAAGTAATATCAAGATGATCACTTGAGGATTATACTAAAGACGCTAACGAAGGGGAATGTGAATAAAGAAATTACAACATGTAAATATTGTCTTCAAAATGATTCATTTTGGGTCATTTATTCTCATTATAGGGTATACATTTCGATCTAACAAAGATAAAATTTATTGAACTTTGGCCCAAACTAACCACTTTTACTAAGATCCATATTTTTCTAGGTTTTGAGAGATATTATTAATGTTTGGTGGAAAATTTATCACAGTTATCGAGTACACTCACCAAGATAACATAAAACGGAGCCATGTTAATTTGGAACAATTAATGGGAATAATCTTTTAAGGAAATGGAAATATGGTCATTCAGTGAACCTATCCTTACACAACCCTATAGTGGAGAGGAGTTTAAGATCTTTAGTAATGCATCAGAAAAGGGGATGTGATGATTCCTCGCACATAATGACATAGTGATAGCTTATGTCTCCCACCAATTGAATGTTCATGATATAAATGATCCAATTAATGATTTGTAGTTTGATGTTATAATTTTTACATTAATGATATAGAGGAATTGTATTTCTAATGAAAGTTGTGACATATATAATATTCATAAAATTTTAATGTGTATATTCACTCCAAAAGTGTGGAATTTGTTTCAGAGAAGATTGTTGTAGTTGATTAAAGATTGTGACTAGTCAGTGTATTACTTCCCTTGGAAAGAAAATAAGGTTTTTGATTCTTTGATTGAGTGTACTAAAATAAATCCCTATAGAGATTAAAGAGGGAGAAAAAGAAGGTGTAGAACTATAAAATAAGGTTATAAATGTTTCTATGTTCAAACCTGATTATTATGTGTCAAAAACCAGCCTGACACCCCCCAATACTTTGATACCTGGGTTAGAACTGACATGTCCTGAAGGGAATTCCTGATCCCCATGGGTTGGTGACTAGAACCAGGCATCATAAAAGATAAAACAGGGAATTTATTTTCATATAAACAATGGAAGAACAAAAACATGTTATTATTCTCAAAGGAAAACTCCACAGGGAGAAAAATAACTAAAGTTAAATAGGTAAATAACTCTGAGGTAAAATATCAAAGTACCATAAAGTACAAGTAAAAATCCAAGTCCCAATGGGAACATCTCTACAATTCCAAAGGATCAACAACCAAACCCCCATTAAAGTGGAACATTCTACTTGCTCAAACTAGGAAGAAGATAATCTAGAAACACCAGAAGGAACATGAATGTTGTGAGATAAAATCCTAGTAAGTTCTCCCCAAGGATTCCATAATAATAGGAAACATTAATTAACCAAATATATCATTCAATTTTAAATAAAAATTCATGGAAATAAAAAAAGAATGTTTTGAAACAAATCATGTTTTACATTTCTATTTATGGAAGTATTTCAAACTTTGTCTTAATAAAAATTTTATAAAAAATAGTTTATATAAACAGGCTAAGAATATGTAAAATAGTTTACAAATAATGGAATATATCAAATTAATCATAAACGATCAAAATGGTCATATTTTAAGAGGTATGATAGTTCTAGGGTATGGGATCCTCACCCACTTTAATAGGTGATCATGGAAATATGTGTGCACACATCCCTCAGACACTTGTCAAAGAGAAATCCTGACCATAAAATCGTTGATGTCACCTATTCCAATATGTTTTGTTAGAGTTTTAAAGAAAAAATAGAGTGTTTTCACAAATAACCCACTAACTACTAAGGCTTTTATGTGCTCAATATATAATCAATAAAGGTTATTTTATTTCAAAATTGTTCAAAATAGAATTAACATATTTCCCATTTTAATATTATGATTTCCATTTAAAACCCCGAATGGGTTTTTAATTAATTCTTTCCATTTCTTGGAAAAACCCAACCATGACTTTTATCAAAATAGTTTGACCCATATTTATAAATTGTATATTTTGAAACAATTTCACATTTCATATCCATAATTTAATTTTAAAATATCCATCAAAGTCCATAATCACACCCCAATTCATTAGAATTGGAGGTTTTCCCCAAATTTCATGTCAAGCCAAATAAAAATCCTAATTTGATGAAAATTGGGTTTTAAAAAATCAAATTGAAATAAATTTAATTTAAAACATGAACATAAGGATTAAAATAATTGGCCCATAATAAATAGAACTAACTACCAAAACAAATATATCACGTCTCACAACCCCCATAATGGGAAAATACAATGAAGAACATCATCAACGGAGATCCATGAACCAATCCTAGATTCAAGATATAAAACAATAAAGATAATATCCTCCAAAACTTGCAGATCTATCCAAAAATAATGAGGATATAGTAAGATAGTGGGGGAGAAGTAATAGGGAAACAACCCTAATAGAGAATGGATTGATTGATGATCCCCTAGCTTTGATTCTCTATGGATAGAATTAGGAGGAGCCAAAAATTGATTATAGGAGCTCCAAATACCTAGAAAAGTTTCCAAAAATTAGTTATGGTTGAGAAGGGGTCTAGTTGGGGTTTCAAAAAAAATTTAAATAATTTCTGAAATAATTAAATATTGTGTGAACATTTAACTAGGAAGGGTTGTATGGTTTTTCAAACCATCCACCCTAAACACGTTCCCCTACTGTTGGGTTACACGGCTTTTCCTTGGTGGGTTCATGGTTTAAAAAACCACACACCAACCATTAAAACCCCCATTTCATGGGTTTTCCTGGTTTTCACTAGTAGGGAGCATAGTTTAAGAAAACTATGCACCAACTATACATTGCCCAAGAGTCTTCCAAAATTTCTTAAATTTCACCTAAATCATCCCTAAAAGAGACCCAAATAAATTATGATAAAATGAGGGTTTTAGGTGTACCTTAAACTGTAAAAAGTTTTTGAAAACGCCCTACCATAGAAACTCTTTATCCTAAGAAATTATGGTAATAAGAATCCATGTAAAACAGAGGATGTCACTACTCTCTCATTAATGACTCTCTCTCTCCCATGTCTCATGAGTATCATAACCATGTTGTCATGGTACTCAAACCAAAGATATCATCATCCCACAAATTTTCTTGGTTTCAAAATCAACTATCCTCACTGGATAAATTGTCATTAATAAATTATTCTCAACATCAAGATCACTCCAACTCAGAACAATAGATGGATCAAAAAGATATTTTTGTAGATGATATTCATGAAACATGTTATGTATCGATGTTACCTATAGAATAAGTTATAAATGGTTATACAAATTACCCACCAAATCAAAAACCAAAAAAGATCCTGTTAAATGAGGAGAAAGCTTCTCTTTACTCCCAAGCCGTCAATGACCCAAATGGGGTGAAACATTCAAGAATACCTAGTCACCAACTGAAAATTCGAAAGTTCTATGATAATGATCTGCAAAAGACTTATACAGAATCTGTTCTATCAACATTTTTTGATGAATCAATTAAATCTTTATTTTCATCTATTTAACCAAGGTCGATCCAACCAAAAACGTTTCACTAATAACCAAATAAAATTGTAGATATTTAAAAGTCCAACTTTAGAGGGCCTCAAAAGAATCCATCTTGATCATGGACTGGTAACTATTATCATAAGAAAACTCAACCATCCCCAAGTGATCATCCTAATACCCGCCAAAATCAAGGATGCTAGAGTGAAGAATATCTTTATGAATCTTTATATCCCTTTCTATCAAGCCTTATGACTATTGATGGCATGTCGTACTCAAATGGACAAAAGATATCAGTGCCTCTGGAAGACATCTCCAAAAGAAAGAAGTAAAATGAGTGTCCCTGTCATAGACTATATCATATTAAACTCCATGAAAAAAAAATCTAGTTCACATAGATATTTCTTTACACCTAAACATTGGTTGTATCACAAATGGTTATAACATGATTTGATTTAGTCCATCATTTATTCAAAACTTGTATCGAATTCTGATCTTTCTAGGTGAGAGGAAACCCCAACACAAATTCCAAAGAGATATCATACCACATCCTTGTTGGTACTAGAAGTGAATGTATCAATCCTAAAGGACTCTAGTTTTCAACCATGACCATTTGGAACATATAACAATGAGAGACAAAATCAGCAATGACTTGTCTCATACCTGGCCACAGAATCATCAGAGCTTATAATAGAACATCTTTGTGGTTATAGGGTTCAATTTATAGTAGGAATTATGAAAATTCACCATAATATATTTTACCATAGTAAAAGGTACTACATATTAATTTTGAAACCATAAGATACCCTACAAGGATAGGGACAACTCATAAATGTTGTCCCTATAATAGATTTTCTAATGATGTGGAACTAATCATCAAACTTCTGTTCTGAATGAATCATATTGAGAAGATAATTTTTCAACTGAACATTGTCAAAATCAACCTCATCCCTTGATTCTCAGACTCCTATGTGCAAAAGTGAAAAAATAACCATCATGTTCTACTCTTCCAATGATTCTATCACAGTCCCGGTTTAAATTTTCCTACTCAAATAATATGTGATGTCCTTCCCTTTCTATGTGTATTGGAAATGCCAAATCCAATACACTACAGACACTCCACCCATTTCCATAGGGGGAGATTCAAATATTTTTCATGGAAGATATAACTCAAGATCTTTTTGTATGAATACACTATAAACCTCTATATGAAAAGGTAATGCCTCCAACTCTTAAGATCGGGAAACATGGCATCAAATTCAGGATCAGGGGTCAAATAATTTTTCTCATGTGTCCTAAGATAAAAATATACATAGGTAATGAAATGATCACCCTTCGTAATAACATATCCAAATTATGAACCTCATGTGTCACATAAGACCACATAAAATCCTTTACAAACTGGTGATAGCCTCCAGCTAAAACTAAGAAGCTCTGAATCTCAAAAACATTTCATGAATTTTCCAATGTCATAACAATTTTCACCATTTTAGGAACAAATTAAATACTATGTTCTAACACCACGTCTCCCAAGAACTTCACTTCCAAAATATAGAAATCAAATCTCGATAGCTTGGTATAAAGTCGGTGATTTCTAAATAATTCGATAACTATTCTCAAATGACCCACATAATCCTCGTCAGAGATAGAGTAAACAAGGATTTCACCCACAATGAACACCATAAAAGTATCAACATTCTCAGTGAGTGACCTATTTAGCAAGGACATAGAGACTACAAGATAATTTATTATATGAAATGGGATGAAATGGCACTCATAATGGTCGTACCTTATCTAAAATGTGGTTTTCTAGAGGTCAGATTATTTTATTCTCAACTGATTATAACCAGATGAAAGATTAATATTCAAAAACCACTTCTCCCATGTAAACTGGTCAAATAGAACATTAATATATAGCAATGGATACTAGTTCCTAACTATAAAGAAATTTAGTTTTCAATAATAAACACAAAGGTGAAGTTACACATCTATTGTATCAGTAAAGAGAATCGTCGCTGTCCGAGGTGACACAACCAGGCATATGAAAACGTCCACTAAAAGATCATACATCTGATACTTCAACACATTTTAGCTCATGTGATATGGTAATAAGGAATACATACCACATAAGTACCATGAATAGAATCAATTTAAAACTCCACCGCCTTATACATAGAAAACAAAATAATTCATAACGTAAAATGTCATGAAACTCAACAAAACCTAGAGGGTGATAAACACTCAAAGATTCTATCTCCATGTCAAAACAAAACACCGATATAACTTTCCCCAACTATTAATAATAAGGTTTAGTGCTTCTTGACATTGGATATTATTCTCTTTGATATATACAACTCACCCCATTGGGTGTTGTAAAGGATACCCAATGAAGATAGAAATCAATTCAATATTTATTAGAAATGCTCCAATCAATTCCAAATACGATGTTAATAGATTTCTTTTTAAAGAACCATCAATCCCAAGAAATATCAATCTATGATAAAGAGAACAAAAATGTAGAAAAATGAATATGTTTCTCTATATTTTTTCTGATGGGTGTAGTAATATCCATCACATAAGAGAAAATATCCATAGAAATATTTTCTAGATTCGCAATACAGGTTGAACTAGATGAATTAGATGCAGCAATATCACATAAAATAGTCACTGAAGATGAATAATTATTTATGGTAACTCTCACAATCACTAGACCCTCATATGCTTACTCTGGAGACTATTACACTATTTGAAGAAGCTTCATTATGTATTCTTATGGACAGTTCCCCAAAGTCCTTGAAACATATGATTTCACCATAGTAATTTTTGTAATATATGATCACGTGCCACTATGGGGAGCAGAATAGGCATAAAAGAACTTCTTTAAGTGTACTATGTGTCTATAGGAACTACATACCTTTGGTGCCTCGGTGAAAAATTGTTTTGAGTGACCTGTCTTTCCAAAGTGGTAGTAACTCATAGAACTTCCACTACGAGAAAAAGGAACTCTCTTTAACCATAACATTCCATATTGGTCCATCTCAACCTTCAATGCACATTCCATCACATAATTATAAAAAGGGAGCATCAGAAAGAAAACATGTTAATGAATATCATATCAAATTCCCACGTCAAAATATTGTGTTCTCATATTCTAATTTGATACTATATCACGTGTGAAGTGCACAACCTCAACAAAGTGATTTTTATATTCTTTCACATTCCTATCATCCTACTAGAGTTTGAAAAACTTTATAGCCTTGGTAAAAACCATCAACTCTGGATAGAACTGTTCGATGAAAAAATATTTAAATTCCTTTCACTCTAAGACCTTGTACATATTTTTTGTCACCATGGTGTCCCACTATCTATTTTTAGGTCCCTCTTTCTTGATGGTGGCACATTTCACCTTGATATAATCATGTGTTTCCAATAACTAAATTAAAATATCAACCCTTTTCAACCAATACTCAGTCTATTTTGCATCATTTGATCCTTGGAATTCTGGTATATTTTGGAAAATAAATTCATGAGCACAAATCATAAATTCTTCCATATGAGGTTCTGCAACTAGAGTCGGAACAGGAAGGGGTGCAGGTGCATTTTCCATAGCTCTCATAGCACGCACAACAACTTCAACAAGATTCAGTTCCATGGGAGGATTTTATCATTATGTTTCATCAATATATTCCTCCAACATCCAATTCACATGTCTTATCAGAGTCATGTTACTATACAAAATCTTCAAACGAAATTGACGACGTTAAAAAGGATACACCAAACAATACTCAATCAATAGAAAGAGGGTAAATTAATCCCAAAAGGCAAAAAAACAAGATTTTGATTAAAACTATCCAAATAAAAATTATAGAAAATACTAGAACTAATAATCCAGACCCCTTCCTCAAGAAACCCATGGTTACTTAAGGCACATCATGGTAAGAGATGGCCAGGAACTCACTCGCAACTACCTTTTAAGTGATGAAAATATTACACAACTGAAAGCTGGCATCAAGGAAATTTTCTTAACATGTACCTTTGATACAACGGTTTCACAACCCATACCAAAAACCATGTTACTATAACACCCAATTCGGCACTAACATGATCGAAAGGGAATTCTC
Source organism: Viscum album (assembly GCA_963277665.1). Lineage (NCBI taxonomy): Eukaryota > Viridiplantae > Streptophyta > Magnoliopsida > Santalales > Viscaceae > Viscum > Viscum album. The sequence goes on from OY728145.1 coordinate 705,059,609, forward strand.
GATCCCCATGGGTTGGCAACTAGCACCACACATCATGTAAGATAAAACTGGGAATGAATTTTCCATATGAGAAATAGAAGAATAGAAACAAATATATATTCTCAAAAAGAAAACTCTATAGGGAGAAGAATTCCATAATTATAATAGGTATATAAACCCATGTTACAACCAAAAAGTAACAGAAAGAATAAGTGAAATAATGAAAGCCCCTATAGGATCAACTCTCCGTGTTCTGAGGATAAAAAATAAGAACCACCTCCAAGTGTCCCTTTCAACTTAAAAAAACTTGGTATAAGATAACCTAAAGACACCATAATTCATAGTTTGGGTGTGATCTAATATACCATTAGGGTATCACCAAGGATTCCATAATAATATGACACATTAATTTACTAAATAATGATTTTAATTTTAAATAAACAGGAATTCTAATACAAAATCATACTTAAAAAAGTTAGGATTTACATTTAAATTGATCAAAATATTTCAAAAATTTTCTTAATAAACATTTTATATTAAATAGCTTATTGAAATTTACAATTAAAATATAAAACAGTTTAAAAACAATTATATATATCAAAATCGTCAAAAACGAGCGACATGGCCATTTTCCAAGAGGTATAATAGTACCAAGTTATTTGATCCTCATAAATTCAAATAAATCATCATTAAAATATGTGTACACATGTCTTTAATACACTGGTCAAAGAGGACTCATCATCATCTTATAGGGAATGTGACCTACTACACTATTTTTTGTTGGAGTTTTAGAGAATCAAGTTATGTTATCCCGAATAAATAACTGAACACTACATATTTCATGTTATCAACCAAAAAATAATAATGGAAATTTTAACTCCAAAAAAATAAAAACAAATTAACTGATTTACCATTTCAATATGTCGGTTTCTATTTAAAATCCAAAATAGGTTTTAAATAAAATAATTCCTTTTCGAAGAAAAGGGCAACCAAGGATCTTATCAAAACAATTTAATCTATCTTTCTCAAATAAAAAATGGACATAAATTTCAAAAATTAATATCACAATTTAATTACACAATTTAATTTCAAATTTTCCATAAAAATACATAATCACAACTAAATTAATTTTAATTGGGGGTTTCCCCCAAATATCATGTCAAAACTAAATTCAAATCCCAATTTGATGTGAATTGGGTTTTTAATAATCCAATTGAAATAAATTTAATTTAAATCAGGAAATTTATGTCTAAATCAATTGTCCAATATTAAATGGAACCACCTATCAAAAAAAATAGATCTCGTCACACAACACTCACAATGGGATAATCTAATAAAGAATGTTGGCAACCGAGATCTGAGAATCAAACCAAGATTCCAAATCTAAAAAAACAAGATTAGATCCTTTCACGACCTGAATATCTATCAATACCAAAGGATAATAGAGTAAGATAAAAGGGGAGTAGTAATGGGGAAATAATTATTATTGGAAAAATATCGAACGATGATCTCTTAGATTCCATCCACCTATGATAGGGTTTTGAGGACAAAAAATTGGTTCTTGGGAGCTCCAAATACCAAGGATATCATCCAACCCCAAGTTAGGTTTGAGTGTGGTTCTAAATGGGTGTTTGGGAAATTATTAAATAACATTTAGAATAATTAACTACCACATGCATGGTTAGCTAGGTATGGTTGCATTCTTCTTTAAACTATGTACCCTAACAGTGCACCCATGTTGTTGGGTTGCATTGTTTCTCCTTTTTGGGAATGCATTTTGAAAAATTGTATGCCAACCATGAAAACCCCCACTACATGGGTTTTTCTATTTTTCACTATTATGGGTCATGGTTTTGGAAAATTTTATGCCAAGTGTGCTTAAACTAGGATCCATCTAAAACGTTCACCATTTCACCAAAAGAACCCCTAAACGATACCCAAAAATCCCCTGAAAAAATGGCTTAAGGTGTACCTGAAAATAGTAAAATGAAGTTATATGATAGAAATATAAAATTTTGGAATCATTCATGTGTCCCATCAATAAAATATTTGAAGAATAAGACATTGTATGAATCTTTTAATACACATTCTCTATTTATTCTCAAAGTGAAATGATTCATAGAGATGTGAAAGAGTATTCATGGCGGTAAAACATGGAGAGAGATATTGTAGAATATGTATCACATTCCATGGTATGTAAAAATGTTTAGGATGAGTTACCAAAATCTAATGGGGTGTTACCACGAATATTCGTACTTGACTTTTCATTATAAAACAACAACAAGTGTTTTTTCATTAGAATCCCCAAAACTTCTATTGGACATAATGAAATTTGGGTTATATTTGATCACTTTATAAAGTTGTAACACATCATTGATATGAGGGAGATTTATATCTTTATAATATTTCTAGAATATATTTTAATGTTGTGATAAATTTTCATGGAGTTCCATATTCTATTGTATCAAATTGGGATTTGAGTCTTACCCTAAAATTTTAGAAATATCATTAGTAAATTCATGATTCATAACTGTGTTTTAATACTTCATCTCATCGTCTAATAGATGTTAATAAAAAACATTAATCGTTCAAAAATTTGAGGGTATATTTCGATCTTGTTCTATTGTTTTTAAATGTGTTTGTCATCAACACCTTCCTCTGGTTGATTTTTCTTCTAGAAATAATTTCCACTCTATAATTCATTTGGATCCTCGTGAGTCCCCATATATAAATAAGTGTATAAATTAAATGTGTTGGGATGAAGTCATAGAAAGAAAGTTATTAGGACCTAATATTGTTGAGGAAATGTTATGTAAATTTAAGTACATTCAGTAGTAATTCAAGGCAGGTCATAGTCGACATAAAAATTATAATGACAATAATTGGTGAAATATGGAATTTTATGTTCATGAGAAGGTATTCCAATGAATTTATTCATGTAAAAATGTTATGATATTAGTAAATAAAGGAAAACTTTTTTGTATGTATATTTTTTGATTTAAGATTTTTTATCTTGCAGGGAGAGTGTTTTATCACATGACATTTTCCCCTCACATCTATCATGTTCATGTTGTGATCTATGTATCTATCACGTGGAAGTAAATACCTGATCCAACACATTTACTTAACACAAAGGTCATACAACTATATCATGATAATTATTATGAATAAAAACTATAAAACATCTTGGGTTACATTGATAAACTGGGACCAAAAAAGACTACTCACCAAGTTAAAACTCTCTATAGATATTAGAAATTCAAGGAAGCTACGTAGAAAACTTAGTATGTGAGGACATGGATATATCTTAATTTTTTATATCATACTGATGAAATTTCCAAGAAGAAATTAATTTTAATGGGGGTAGAATGTATCACCCCAAGATATTATTATATATTTCTTGAGAAATAAATTTAATTTCATCAATGGATTGCAATCAATGTAAATTGAAGTCTAAATGAAATTTTATATTGTATACTACTCTAATCGAGAAATTAAATTGGTGGTATTAATAGATATAAGAACATTATAAAATATTTATAATGGTTTTAGCTACACAAAAAATTATACATAAGTACTCAATTTTTAATAAAGTCAATATTTGTTTTAAAAATACAATTTCCCTAAAAATGGTTCTTTATTGTATTTTGTGAGAAAATAAAATTATAAACTTTTTAATATTTTAAAAAAAATTATAAAATGAATTATATTTTTCAAATCAACATAAATAAAATATATGAGATTTAATTTTTGAGAATTTTCTAAAAAATTAGTAATTTTTCAATGAATAATTAAATATAATGATTTTTATTAAAAACAATATTTTTATTTAAGAATTTACTAAGTACCATTTATTTTTATATTAGTTTTAAAGGTAAATTTAAATATATATATATATATATATATATATATATTATTAATAATCCAATTAGGGTAATTTTAATTAATTTTATGTGTATTTTTGTATAAAAAGTTCTTAACATAAGAAAACATTTTTAATTGGAAATTGTTTTCATCATGTTTTGTTTGATTATTATAAATGCAACGTACGAAATTCTAGAGACTAAGTTTTATATAATGGATTTTATATTTTAAATCAAAATTTCAATAAAAAATGGCCCCACTTTTATTTTTTCTAATGAATAGAAAATACAGAAAAAAATTTATCACAGTTAGGGAAAAAACGAGTTTACTAGTGGGTTAAAACAAGATATAATGCTGAATTTTCAAATTAAAATCATAAATCCAATTTTTTGGTCATATATCAACCTCATACTATCCCACCATCGAATATATATCCATATGAAAGCATTTGTATTGATAATTACATTATTATTATTTTTCTTTTAAAACATTTTTAGGGTGTCATCTCCCCCACTTATAAAATGACACCCTTAATTTGTATTCTTTATACCGATTTGGCCTTATATTAGAACAAAACCCGACAAATTTCCCTTCTAATATTACATATCCTGGAATTTTATATTCTGATCCCATTAAAATACCAGTCCAAGTGCTTTTAATAAAGGATCTAAATAAGACCTACCAAAGAAGAAGAAATCATCATACCCAAACTCTCTAAATTTATTCCATGTTATAACTCCTATAAATTTTGTCTATTCAACATCAAATAATAAATCCAATATCCTCTGTATTCTAAAATTTTATTATGATTATTTAACAAAAAAATTCACCCTCTACTATATTAAATGGGAAGTGAAAGTATCAATCGTATGTATGTTTAAAATACGGCCTCCACAAAGCGGTACAATTAATTTTACATCACCATCATTCATATATAGTTATTAGTATGGGATTAAACATTTAAAATTATACTTTTTACATGGTTATTCTTATATAATTATAATATAATATCTAATATCTTAGCTTCCAACTAGTTATAAAAGGACGACATCGCTTGTGCGTACATGTGGACTACAACCTCCATGAAGCGATGTGATCAATTTATCATTTATACTATACATGTATGTTTATAAAGAGATATTTATTGAAGATATATGATATATTTGATATTAATGATTCTATAAATGAATAATTACCTTTATTTCTTTCCATCCAACAAAAAGTGAAAATAGCATTCATGTGTACATACGATATACCCTCTCCTAGAATTATGCAATACGTTTTTATATCTATACCTTTTATGGATAAATATAAATATAAATATAATTAATATATATGATGATAAAAATTATATATATTATGGGACCATGGTCAATGTACAAGGACCAAACTCAAATTATCATGAATAACGAAATAGTTAACACCTGGAGACTGAGGTTGTAATATTGAATTATTAATAAATTAGTATTGAAACATTATAAGTGGATCTTATATGATATTATAAGTTTTAAAAAAAACTATTATATAATTATAAAAAATTTAAATTTGCTTATATAAAATAATATAGAACATTGAAATCATGTTGAACTTGATGTAAGGGATTTTCATCTCAATTTTATTTCTTTGAGACACATGTCATAATTAACACCTTGTTTATTTTATGTGGTGTGTATACTAAACAAGAATGTATTTTTTGATTCCTATGATAAATATTATGGTGATTTTGATATCCATCTATTGTTCTCTCTTTGATAATATTTGTTTTGAAAGTTTCTGAATTTTTAATGGATATATATTATAACTTCCTTTTTAACCACTATTGTTTATAATTGATTTTTTAATGATGATATTTTATAATGAATCTCTCATGAATACCTTGAATTTTATTCTCCTATAGTTATTTCTATGTATTGAATATTTTATTTCATTTTCCACTATTTATGAACTTGAGAAACTAAAATATTTTTTTAAAATAAAATTGATTTTATTTCCTATTTTGATTAAAAATCCATTTTTTATATATCAGTGTTTTCTAAAAATGTTTTCAAGAATGTTTTCACTATTAGCATATTACGGTTTAATGTGATTTTCCCACATTATTAAATTTTTTAAAAATGGATTGAAATTAATATTTTTATCATTTTTTGAATGAGTTACTTTTTTACTTTTTACTAAAAATGTGAAAGGAATATTTGTTTTAACATAAACGACATAAATATAAATTCCCAACATCATGAGTGTTAGAAGATTTAAAGATTCCTTTAAATATTTCCAATTTTTTTTAAAGATGTTTTTTTAGCAAATATTAATGTGATTTTTATATTCTAAATAAGTGATTTCAAAGAGAGGAGGTTATTTTTCTCAAGAAAATGTTCCAGTGTTCTTTTAAAGGAATTTTTTATATAGGATGACATCATTTTATGTCACTTATGATTTTTTGAGTATATGATCTGATGATACCATCAAATTTTGTTATTTGGTTAGAAAATGATTATTATGATTTAAGGTATTTTCTTTGAACCCCATTTATTCCTCTCTACTTAGTTATATAATGATGAGACCTTTATAAAACCCTATATTTTCCATGGTTTATTTTATGATGGAATGAGGAAATATTTATATAACCCATTTCCTTTCCATGTGTTATGTTATAATAAATATTTTATGATCATGTGGCACACATATTTATGATTCTCATTATGTTATGGGTGAACTTTAAATTATGCATCCCTCTAATTCATTTGATAAATATGGATATCACATGAGATAATAGAGATTGTAATTTGGAGTGAAAATGATTTATTAGGGGACACTATCTACTAAGATAGTCTTAGGTGTGAACCTTGAATAAGGATATGAAGGAATGTGTATTGAACCTATACCACTATGATATTCTTTGAAGTGATCCATAACTAAGTAAATAATATTCTATTCTTATGTATATGACACAAACTTATGTCTTATGGTAATATTATGCTCTCGTGGATCAACATACTTATCCATTTTTGAATTATGCCTTATCAGCTTCCATGTTTATAACATGAATCGATATTTTGATCTATGATATTGATGGTATGGTTATCAAACATTATTTTTAGGTTCTCATACCCTTATCCCAGGTTATATTTATGTGATCATTGTTATCTACCTTGTTCACCCTTATTGAGCATCAGATCTCACCCTTTCTTACATTTCCTTTCTTTGGGTTATGAATAAATGGTTTAAGTATTATATATCTATTAGGGTATTAGTTATGAATAAATTTGTAGGATATTTTGTAGATCTATTTTTAAGTTTTTTTGTGCATGCAAGTTTCCAAAGACACTAGACCTAGATATAACACATTTCTACCTAGGGGTAATAATCTCGAAGACAACATGTCAGGTATTAACTCAATTATCAATTAGAAAATAAAAAATAGGCCTAACTACATACATGGTTAGGTAGTCCTAGTGGATATTCTTTGGCCAACCGTATTCTCTTTACAAACCATTTATAAGTACTTATTACCAAATTAATTTAATAAATAAGGTTAATAAGTATGAGGGAAAACTGCTTAATGTAACCCAAGTAAAACCAACATAATTATAGGATTAACTAAGGTTGTTATAGTTCCATTGAAATTATCATATGTTGAAATAATGGTTACAATGGAGAATAAATTTTATGATTGAGGATAAAAATTCATATTCTTTTATTATTTTTGATATTATCATTATTATTTTTGACTTAGTGTTGTATTGATGTATCATGAAGATAAATTTGAGAAATTTTTGTATCAAAATGCCACAATATCTTATAACTGAATAATAGATAATACATAAATGGTTGATAATAATATTTTATTCATATTATGATAAAAAAAAGGTTATATTATTCATAATACCTAAGGTATTAAGGTTGATACCGTAATATAAATTAATTTTTGATAATCAGAGTCATTTTCATTAGTGATTGATATTTTTCAATTTTATTCTAATATATGAAAAATAAACAATGGGTAGCTGACACATCTTTGTATTTTTCTTTAATAATTACACTTTAATTGTTTTGAAACATATATTAAATTAAATCAATAATATTAAAAAGTGATATTATAACAAGGTTATATTTTTAGGGGACAAATATTTAAGAAACCTTTACTGAGTTATTTATAACTCTAAGGTTCAATATATGCCTCATTTTGAAGTAATTAACTGTTGAGTAAGTTAGGAAGATATGAGTAAGATAGTTTTTTGTAAACTATGGATTGATATATGATTGATGACATCTTTTAGGATATATAGGCTTATATGTGATTTTATGAACTAGAGGTTAATAATATTTACGAATTCAAATAGAATTTATTTTGGCAAGAATATATTATTTTTTTATATTTCTATACCATAGAGGATTAGGATATTTTTGGTATGGAATATTCTTTAAAATATTTGATTATGAAATGGGTATAACAAGACATATGGTTGTATAATTTTATTTGAGGAAAATATTAATATCTTTATATAGATTAATATAGAATGGTATATATCACATTATAAGTAATATATCTTTTTATAATTCCCCAATATATCTTCATTAGTAGTCAATAATTCAAATTGTGAGGATGTAATTTATTTGAGTGGTATAATGTAGCGACCTGAAATTATAAACCTTGTAAAATCATTATTTTGTTCAATAACAAGAATTAAATGCAACACCAAAAGTAAAAGAACCTCAAAATATTATAATAATATTATTAATAAATCTACAATAAAAACTAATATATTAAACAATTCAAATTTATTACCTTTTTAATGTGAATAATAAAAATAAGGTAATATTGAAATAAGTTATTTCAATAAAATTCATTTTCCTTTTAATATGTATTTTATTTTAAAAAAATACATTTAAATTTAATATAATTTAAATTTTATAAAATAACATTCATTTATAAATTCAACATTTCAATGTTTACTTAGAATTAATTTTTGAGCTTTTTTGGAAAGGGTTTATTTTTAGAAGAAAAATACAGCTATTGTGAAAATTATGATTTTTTGGATTTTATATTTATGTAAGCATTAAATTTAAGAAAAAAAACATAAAATTATTCAAATATTTATCCAAATAATTACATTATTCATTTCAATATGTTATTTAAGCCTATAAATCCTATGTCCAATATTTTTATAACTAAATTAAAATTCTGGTTTAATAGAAACATTTTCCAGTGGTTTCTTTGAGTAAAGTATTTTTAGGGTTATATTTATTTTTTTTCTTTCCTTTTATAAAAAATCAATTTATGTTACTAAAATTAGTAATAATGATACTTTTATCTTATATATAAAATTAAATCTGAAAAAATTATTATTTTTTAAACGTTTATTATGGGACTAAGTATGGTTATTCTAAAATTTATTTTTCACATCATTTAAAATTTGGTATGACAAATCTATTTAAAAATTAGAAGTAATATTTTCTAAATTAGTTAATTGGGTAAATTTTAATTTTATTCATTAAAATTATTTACTATTGTTAAAAAAATAATTACCCTCTAAAAGGTAAAAATCGTAAAAAAATATTTTACTATTGAGAAAATGGACAAAAATGTTTAAAATGTTTTCAAATGAGTGCTTGGAATGATTTTCTAACCACAAAAACTTTTCTCTCCACATTTTTATGAGGTGTGTCCTTTGTTACTTGAATAGTAACTTTACATTTTTGAAACTGTAATTGTTACTTCTAAAACTACCATACTCTTCCCAAATAAAAATCCAACACTAACACCACTTCAAGACTCTACTTACCTTAAAATTTATCCTTCAAAATATTTTACATTTATAATCCTATAATCCTATATAAATTCAAAAATACTATGTCTCTTATTTGTTAGAAAAATCGTTTCCTTTTAATGGACAATTCTTAAGAAACTTAAGTCCCGGACATAAGTATCCACTCCCTATTAGTGTTCCTTTTTTAATTTTTAATTTAGAAACCTAAAATAAACATATTAATATAATTAAATATTTTCTATTGTTATAACTATATTTAATTATATTTATTATACAATAAATATTCAATCCTTTCCAACCATTAAAAAGACAAGATAACATCGATCGTGCGTACATGCATATTACCACCTACAATAAGAGATGTTTCAATTTCTCATAAATTCATATCAAGGATAAAATAAATGATGTATTTTATGAATAAATTAATTTTATATATAAAAATTAAAAATATACAATGATAATATTTCATATACCATAAATACATACATCCATTGAGAAATGGGATTATCAATCGTGTGTACTACATACTACCACCTCCACGAATAAAGAATTTAATTTTTCATGGCCATGAAAATTGTATGGTTATAAGAATGGATTTAATAATGTTATATGATAATAATGACATGTTAAATATTCTGAATATTTTATACTATCATTATTTAAATAAATTATATTACACATGAAAACATTATAATTTGTTATTTTTTATGTTAGCTTTACAACATATGTGAGTGGTGATGTATTATTTATGTCGTGAATGCTTAATAATAGTTTTATTAATATAATATCATGTAATAATAATTAATTCAATATTTATTCAATATTTAATGGTGTTTTAAATATTTTAAATATTTATAAATATATCACATTCTTATCATTAAACATGTTGAAACAAGTTTATGAAGTTCGGAATTTTCACAGGCCATATTCGTTTCATTCACTTAATGAAAATAAGAACAATGAAATGAATATAAAACGTGGTTATTATATCTAGAATAATTATGTAATGAGAAAATGTACACCATAATGTAAGAATTGACTCATTTTCTCTAGTATTTGAAGGGGATAAACAAATTAATATTCTAACATGTAAAATATTTATGATGAAGTATTATAAATAATTATTATTAATATTAATACATTTTAATTATGTCTTTAATTAAGTAATTAAATCCATTTTTTATATAAGAGTTTATAGAAAGGTTGAGTTATTGGAAACTCAAGGTAAGGGGGTTTTATCTAAATATCTATTCATTAAGACATATATTAATTTTATTCACTAATTTATTACTTATATGGTGAATATAATTAAAAATAATATACATTGGAGTAATACATGATTTAATTCATTGAATTAATATATCAATGTGATTTTAAGGATTAAATGGATTTTGATAAAAAAAATTATTAAAGCATTAAGGTTTTTGATAACTCAACTATCATTCATTGAGTTATACTCATATTTATTGAACATTATCATTAAATGTTAGTAATCATCATTTGTTTGATCATATTATGTAATAATCCATCTTTATTTTTATTGAAATTTAGAGTTTTCTCTAGTGACCTTCATATTTCTCCTTTCCACTTTTAATTTAATTGTATTTCAAATATTTAAAATATATGGGTTTCAGAAATAGTATATTTATTTTTATAAATCATATTATGTTCTATCTTTTCAGCAATGGTTTTTTATAAGAAATTTATTATTTTAATATTACTTATTTACAAAAATAATTTATTTAAATTTTATTTGAAATTTTATGCAAAATATTTTGGAAAAGAGTCGTATAATTCCTTTTTACAATCAATTTTAAATGGTTTCAGAGTTATAATTTAGTTAATGGTGATTCCATTTTCCCTACTATTTTATGAATTTCATTTTTTAAAAATAATTTTTTAAAATGGTATCATCATAAAATTTATGAAAATTGTTTTCGAAATGACTTAGTACTCTATATTGTAAACAAATTTAAAGGTATTTTAAAACCTTAATTTTTTCTTAATGATTTGATTCAATTTTCCTCTCCAACTAAAAGTGTTTTATCTATTACTAAATGATGCTCATGATTTTTATATATACAGCTTTATAACACAAATTTATTTTTTTATGGATTTTTCACCTCTGTTAACATCCTTTGAATCAGAGGGATAAGATTTAATGTGTCCATGCACATTATTTATTTATATGGATTATGTAATATCTTTATCTATTAGATAAATTCTACATCCCTACCTTTGTATTGCCTAGTTATTTTTAGTGTAAAAAAATAATCTTTATTCTAATTACTTTTCACTATGAATATCTTATTCTTGACTCCATTTATTGACTTTTCTTCACCTATATTCCATACATGAATTGATTGAGGAAACATTATTATCATTATCATTTACACATTATCTATACCGTGTAAATACCAAATGCATTATTATCATGATTGAATATTATTTACCAAGATAGATATTTAATTTATTTGGATACACATTTATTTTATAGGGGAATATCATGTTAGTACTATTAATGTAATTATGAAATTTTTCCCTATCTAATTCCATTTGAAAATTATATGAAACCAATTTTCCTTCCATGGGTTATTTTACGATGTGTTGATTATTTTGAAGTTTCTCAAAAATATGTGGATTATTATATGGGGGGAACCTATATCTTCCTCTAGTGAATTGGGTGAATTATTATATCTCTATAGATATAAATTTTATGTGGACAGGTTTTTCAGTATCTAGGTTCACAAAGTGTGAGTGTTATGGTGTTTATCTTTACTCACAATTTAATGTCTTAACTAGTTAGTAGTTAATTACTTTCACCAAGGGTGAGTGTGATATTATTTAACACTACTCATAATTTTATGTGTGAATAGATTAGTGAGTATCTAGGTACATTGTAACATCCCAGTTCCAGATTCCACTTAAAGAAACTCCATACCCATTTGGCCATATGGCCTCAACCGCATCTCCCCAAATGCTAGAGGATTCCAACTATCAATGAGGGGAAAGGTGTGTTAGTAGGGAGACTATTAACTCATTAACTGATTGTAAAATAGTATAAATAAAATACCAGTTCAATAGAGGAAGCAGTAAACCATACAATAGAAATAAACAGTAGAGGACTGATAGTATAAATAAATCCATAAGTCATATCATATATAAGATGGTGATACACTTCACATGATTCTAATAAAACATCTAAAATACGTACACAACAGTTATATAAAATACAAGCCCCAAAAGTAAAATAAGTTCAAAATAATCCTAGTAGCATCATAAGAATCAGCTTGGTCCCATTACGTAATGATCCTATGCAGCAAATCATGTACTTATAGGAGGGAGCTTTCCCTTTATCATTACATGAAATCATATAATCTATTTAGGTCCCAAATGTGGACTAAATAGGGTGTGAGACTAAATTACAGTTTTTAAACAACCATGGTCTGTGTAGGTCTCTCATGGAATATATATAGTAGTCCGTGTGTAATAAGAAAAGAAGTAAGCAAGGAATTATTCAAAAGTCAACATACTACAAGCATTGGTTTCCATTTACATTCAATTAATATTAATTTAACAATTCAATTAGATTGAATTTATAAGTCTTGAGATCTAGCTCAAACCCAAGATCAACTATGTAACAAGAATCAAAAAATATGCCTCATAAGTTCACCAAACAATACTAGTAAAGACCAGATCCATGCTTGTGATTTGGCTGGGAATACACATCATAATAGTCATTTCATTTATAATCAATTCAGAACCTCATCCCTTAATTTATGTTCATAAGTTGTAATTAAAGTTTAAATCTAGTTCAAATATGAACTAACAACCTACAAGCATGTCCCTAAGGAACCTCTCAGGGACACCGTATCGCTCTATGTGAGGTATAATGTTCTATCCAATAAATATTATCCTCGGTTATTCTCAAAAAAAAATCTTTAGTATCATAAGTGTCATAACATTCAAATTACATTTGATTCCATCCATGGTAATCTCATAATAATTCATGTTTCACTCGTCATATAATTGTAGCCTCATTGATTTTTTCATGGAATCCCTCACATGGATACATGTATCACCCATGGATTAATCAATGTTCATGGAAATGAGTCCTTCCATGGCATTCTATTGTGAATCCCAATATCACCCTAGGCTTATAATTCAATAAGCACAAGATTCTATCCATGGAATTCCAATATGAATCCATGCATCACCCTTGACTATTAATCATTTAACCAATTTCATTTCATTTAAACATTTCATTAAATATTCTAAGGTGAAAACAAATATAATTCTATATAACTCACCTCAAAAGGGTGACCCATTAATGTACCGACCTAAAAGGCATGTCCTTCCACTTACTCATGTGGGAATAACATGATAACAAGCTTCCCATGCTTAATCAATCCATCACATAGAATGGTCTCAATATAACTCACATGGGATATAATTTCAAAGGCCATTAAAATACTCAAATAAAAAATTTTAATATAACCAGACTAACAATACTATCAAGATATCACATGGATTAGTTATCATATTTCTCACATGGTAAATACAAATATTTGAGAAATTCAATACAATTGTATCAAATCGTGGTATAGGCTCTACTTTACTCACATAGGTAAGGCAATATGTGGAAACATACTTTAAATAAGAAATGGAATACATGGTTCATGGGGAAATTCATCCACCGTGTACACGTAATTCATTTAATTTACAATTTTATTCATAAATTAATTAATTAATTTGATTTATATGTCAATTCACAAGTGACGTCCCATGATCAAGGAGAAAATGACATGCCTTGTAGGTAAAAAAAGATAAATGATAAAGGAAAATTTTAAGAAAACTATCCCATGGGGTGGTTCTAATTAAAGGTAAACAACCTATATCAAGAATTATCAATCCAATTCAAATAACTAAAACATGATTGGAAATCATACGTTTCAATTCTAATTTTGGTGGAATGAAGAAATTGGAAACATGGCATGATAGAGGTAACACACATGACATAGCTCAAATCCAAGAATAGCCACAAATAGGATCTCAAGAAGGGTCTCTTTGTTAGGAAATGGGTGAAGCAAAACTAGGTGTTAAGTTATAAAATAGTTCAGGGGGAAATCCTCATTTTACCTAAAAAAGCTAGGTCGCATAGTTTAGGTGCATGTCTTTTCAAAATGTATGCTCAGTTTCACAGTGTCCTGTAGAAAAAATTGGAACTCACATGGTTTACTCACGTAGTTTAAAAACTATATGCAATCCTTGTGAGGATCCAATGTCAAAATTAGTAAAAAAAGAGGACCACACCGCACGATCGTGTAGCCAAACCCACATAGTTTTCACTAAACATGTGGCCTCCTCTTTTCACCCAAACATGGGTTCTGAGCTCCACACCATCCATGGGCACCTCGAAGCCCTCTATAACTCCAAAAATCTTTCATATTAATCCATATTTAAGTAATTATACTAAGAATTGATATAAAAATAAATCTATATCCAAAAAAAGAACAAGGCTCTTATAAAATTCCCCCTAAAAGAAATTCATCCTGGAATTTCCCTTCTAAGGGTGGTCAAGCATGATCTAAGAAAAAATCCTTCCAATAAGATAAAACATTGGCCTCCATATTCTAGGTATCATCCTATACATCACCATGCTAACATAGAACATGTACTAATGGAATGGACCATACTTCGAGAATCATTGTGATATAATCTACAATACGTATAGGATCCTCCTTGAAGGACACATCCACCTTCCATACAACCTCCTCATGTTAGAAATCATGACACATGTTTGGATAGAAGTTTCATAGCTGAGAAACATGGAAGAAATCACATGTGACTTAGTAACTATAACTGATAGTCTACCGGTATGACTCTCTCTATAATCTCAAATGGCCTGACATACCATGGTGAAATCATACCATGTCTCCTGATACTTTTTTCTTCCAATATTGGTGAAAAATGAAAGAATACCCAATCCCCAACATGAAACACTAGAGTTCCTATTTAGTGATCAGCATATTAGTTCTACCATGACTTCTCCGTGCCCATCTTCTTCTAAATCAACAACACCTTCTCAGTGGTCTCCGGGATAAAATGTTTTCCCATCATAGCTCCCCCTCAGGAATTCGTACAACACATGGGTGGTCAGAATGGCCTATCATAAAAAGCCTCAAATGTTGTCATATTAATAGTATCCTGAAATCTATGGTATTATTAGAACAAAACCAGTGGTATATTCCTCTCCCAATATCCACCAAAATTAAGGACACATGCCTGGTGCGTGTCCTCAAGTACCTAAATTGTGCGCTCTGACTGGCCATCTATCTAGGGGTGTTATTTTGTTCTTATAAGCACTTTTGTACCAAATTCTTTTTATATCACTTGATAGAATCAAGAATTAAACAATGAATCCCTATCTAAAATGATAAAATGTGTAACCCTGTGGAGTCGTACTATCTCACGGATATAAAACCTCCCAATCTCATAAACACTAAAGGTTTCCATGATTGGTATGAAATAAGAAACCGTCATGAAATTATCAAAAAAACCACAAAACATCATTACCTGTAGGTGATCAAGGTAAAAGTATCAAAAAATCCATTGCAACATCATTCTATTTCCACTCGGGGATGGGTAGGTGCTACAAAATTTTGGTTGGATGTTTATGTTCCGCCTTTACCGACAGACTGGTGGAACACCTCATGACGAAACCATTTGTATCTCATTTCATGTTCGTCCCCCAATAATAAATTTGTAAATATCGATAAATCATGGTGAAACTAGGATGCACTACCAAAACTAAAACATGAAAAACTCACATCACCTACTAGTGCATGTCTTAAGAGATCCATATAAGACCATGTACCTACAGGATCTCATCCTCGCCTATATTCAAACCGGGAGGAGGATCCTCACCTACCAAATTATCCCGTAAAACTAGGCCTTATAAGTCTGATCACTAGCTCATCCTCACGCAATCTAGTAGGTTAGAGGTAATAACTAATGAAGAAAGGAAATTATACCCATGAAATTCATGCACCTCCAAGTGAATATCATAGAACAATGATATAATCCGCCAGTCCTTATTGGAATACTACACTACCTATATTTGATTCGTTCTCAGTGAATCTGCCTCTTCATTGCCTTTACCTGTCATATAGGCCATCTAAAAATTAAAAAATATATATATTCAATGAACCTTCACTACCTTAGATTCAAATCTTGCAGGGACAATAAATACTTGATGATTTTGTGGTCCGTGTGCACCACAAAATGCTCTAAAATGAAGTAATGTCTACAATAGGGAAATGTGTGAACAACCACAACTAACTCGAGATCATGCTTCAGATAATTCCTCTAATGTGGCATCAACTATCAAGACTTGTCCACAATAACTCTATCTCCCTTCATAATAACTTCTCTGAGCCGGATACCTAATGAATCGCAGTACACAGTGTAACACTTTCATGGATTACGAAATATTTTTATCATCACTAAATGAAATCTCCCTTTCAGCACTCAAAAGTCCAACTCATAGGAATATTTCTTTACATACTTCACACTCGTATTAGCCATGCCCATAAATGGAACTGCTAATCATGAGAAGTCCTTTTTGAAATGCATGTAGTAACCAGCCATCCCTAAGAACTTCATACCCTAAAGATGGTCTTGGGTTTCTCCCAGGGAACTAATAATCTCACCTTATTTGGGTCCCTTGATAATTTTTACTATGAGATGACATGACCCATGAGGTGAACCTGATCCATCCAGAAGTAGAACTTTGTGAGATTAGAATATAATTGATGCTCTCTCGGTTTATTAAAAACAATCTCAAGATGTTTGGAAAGGTCAGGTCGATAGTGATAATACACCAAGATATCATCCATGACAACCACAATAAATGAGACAAGATATGGATAGAACACTCAGTACATCAGTGCCATTAATATTGTTGGCATGCCCATAAGACCGAACAATATAACCAAATCTTCATATAGACTTTACATATTTTGAAAGGCTATGTTTGGTGTGTCTGATGGTCTGACACACACCTAATGATAACGAGATCTCAAATCCAGCTTTGAGAATATCCAATCTCTTTAGATATGGTCAAATATATCATTTATCTAGATACTATTTCTTAACCATGAATTGGTTCAATTTCCAGTAATCCACACATAGATTGAGGGTAATGCCTACCTTTTTTAGAAAAAGGACCAATGAACCACATGGAGAAGTGTTGGTTCAAACGAATCTTTTTTCCTCAAAATCCTCTAGATACCTCTTCAACTCTTGAAAACCCATCATAGCCATCCTGTATGTAGAAATGGATGCCAATAAATATCTCGTGACTATATTGATAGAGAAATCTACCACTCACATCAGATGTAATCCAGAGAAGTAATCCATGAATATGTACCTATGATGATCAACCACTAGAGGGAAATCAGTTTTACATTTCTCCTAATCATCCATATATTAACTTGTAATCTAGGCTGTCATCACACCTAGAACACGATGTGTGAGTCTATCTTAGATCACTTAGACATCACATTCACCTTTGGGAACATACTCTCCACCCCTAGTGATGTAAATATCACCCTATAGTGATAGAAGTCAAAAACATTATGAAAGGTTACCTACTTGTCCAGCCCAAGAATGATATCAAATCCTATCATCTCGAGGAAAAATAGGTCTCTTACAAAGTGAAAAACCCAAATCTTGATGGGGCACTCCATGTACTATCATACACCTTCATTTATAATTACATGAGGTGTGTCAAGAGTCATGATGTTATCAGAAGACAGAACACTGAGCCTAAGTCTCTCCACAATGGGACCATATATAAATCTATATAAAGCACATGTATCAAAGAGTTTAGAAGCTAAAGTGAAAGACACTAGAATATTTCATATAAAAGTGGAAGTTTTGGGATCCTAGTCCTTGTTGTTTTGTTTCCATGATAATGCTTATCCTATACTGCGACATTGTGATATTGGAAAACTACCCTATACTGATCCACCCTCTTGTCTCTATAAACATGGGGTTTGGCTTCCACAAACATGACCACCACTGCATGCTATTCATCCAGTTCTAGCCAAGGTTCCTGCCTAATGAGAACTTGTTGACTCTACTCCCAAATGTGGAGACGGTGAAGAACCTCTATCACTTGATGCTGGAGGAAAATGACATCATAAGTATAGTAGATGGACCATATTTTCTTAAGATCATCACTCAACTAGTTCCTTTACACACTACGACCTCATATATCCTAGACTACCACACTGGTAGCACCTCACCTAGCTACCGAAAGAGATTTTATGACTGTTAAAATCACCATGTGGAAGCTCCATACAATGATTCCTACTATCGTTTGAGGTAGTAATAAACCTAGGTGACAAACCACCCTAACTTTCACCTCTATATTCTCTTGGGTTACGCTCAGTGATCAGTGCCTGATTAACTATCCCAGATATAGTATTCAATCTGAAGATATTTACTTATAATCATATTTCCTACCTGAGACCACCCTTGAATTTCCTAGTTTTTTATATCATGTCACCCATTGGAATCAGTGTGAACTATAAGATATCAACAAAACGGTACTAATAGTCCATGATTGATAGTGTTCCACACACCAGATGCAAGAAATTTTCGCCTCTATCATCCCTTAGTGTAGCCAAAAATAAATATTCATAATAATCCATATGAATCTCCCTCAAGGAAATCTTCCTTTGATGATCTGTTTGGCTGATAACATCCCACCACCTCCTATTGGAATCACATATCATGTATGTAGTGAGGTTTACAATTCTCTTAGGAGGAATCTCTAAGTGCTCAAAGATTGATATCACGGCCTCTATACATGACTCTATATCCTATTGTCATCCATAACCTAAAAACCTGAGTGGATGCTGCAACTGAAACTCATGTGTCATATCTACCATAGTCGTGGAAGGTCACAGTTCTCACAAAATGGTTTGAATGAATGCTAAGAACCCATCATGGAACTATGCCTCTGCACCTACATCTGATATATCAGTTGGTATCATAACTATCAATACTTTAGGATCCAGTAGTATCTCATGGCCTACGACCTCCAGAGTGTGATCATCTCCACCCTCCTATTGTATCATTAGAGGTTTTCATGGTGGAATAACTATAAAATTTCAAACACAAACCTAGTGCAAGATCATTATTATGGTTTACATCTTGAAATCATTCATATCACACTAGGATAGATAAATAACTTAATCTATAAGAAATCACCCCTCTGCCTACGCCAAGGGTTAGGTCAGGGCGTCAAACATGTGATTTATACTAATAAAATCCAACTACTAGGGTAGGTTCTGGTCAGGCTCTCTATCTTAATCCAATTTAGTTTCACTTTTTTCTATATTTATTTAATTTCAAATAGACTTACCATTCACATTCATTGAATTGATACTCATTTCATATTTATCACATCCATTTTATAAGGGAAAGTCAATGTTTCACTGAATTCTGATCCATCAAGGCCTATACTCTCCAGGAATCAAATCTCGGCATCCACCTAAGGAATATCATAACATGTTTCACTTCATGGTTCAACCATGATCTACTAAATTCTGATCCAAGAGGGTCCATAAACCTTAGAGACCAAATCAGGGATTCTATCAAATTGACACCAGATCATATCCCAATATACCTATCACAATAGTAGGCATATCTATCAATGCATCTATCACAACAACATGAAATCAATAGTTAATCCTAAATGGCATAGAATAATGCAAGGCATGTGAAATCTAGTAGGTTCCTATATGAAGGATGGGGTGGAAGACCCTCATCTCATTGGGATGAAACAAAATAAAACCCAAATTCATATCAATAAAATATTATAAATCAATTTCATCAAAAAAAACAGTGGAATGAAATAAACTCTAATAGTCAAAATCCTTAAAATATCAATTAAATTCGAGGTCAATTGGCTTTTTGTTGTTCACGTGTTAGCTATTCCCGACCATAGCTCATTACCAAATTAATATTCCTTCCTATCCATTTCAATTTTTGCCAAATATTAAAGAAAAACAGAAAAGAACCTCCTATAATACCACTTTCTAAAGTCACGGTTCCAGATGCCACTCAAAGGTTCTTCATGCCCGGTTGGACACATGGCCACAAGCACATCTCCCGAAACACCTGAGGTTTCAATTGAAACATGTACACATCATCCATATACAATACGTGTTCCAAAAGTATAATAAGGTCAAAAGAATCCTAGTAGCATCGCATGCCTGAGCTTGGTCCCATGCTCTCTTTCTCCTAAGAAGAAAATCAAGTACATGTAGGAGTCTATTGACCTTATCATTATATAGAATCATATAATCTATTTGGGTCCCAAAATGTGTCCCAAACATGTTTTGAAACTAAATCCCAGTAGGGAACCACCCAAGGTTTTCACCAGTTAGTTAGTGAATATATATAGTAGGCACTGTGATACAAGAAAAGTAGTAAGAATGGAAGTTATAAAAATTAAACAACCTACATGGACTAGTTTTCATTAACATTCAATTCATATTCATTTAACAAATAAATTATATAGAATTTAAAAATCTTGTGATCTAGAACAAGCCTAGCATCACTCGTGTAACTGGAAGCACAATAGATTCTTCATAAGGCCACCTTACTATACAATTTAACACCAAATCCAAGATTTGGCTTTGGCTTCGAAAACATGTCATAATAGTCCTTTGATTTATAATTAATTAAGAACCTAAGATTGTTCTTGGCATTTCTAAGTTAGAATTCAAGTTTCACTCTAGGGGAAATATGAACCAACACCCTAAAAGCCCATCCATGGGGAACCTCTTTGGATCACGGTATCGCTTTAGGTGAGGTATATAGTCCCATCCAATCGAATATGTCCTCAATGCTTCTCAACAAAATCCCAAGTATCACCATGGGAATAATAGTCAACTCCATTTGAGTTCATCCACGGGAATCTCATATGAATCAATGTATCACTCAGAATATATGTTTATCCTTAATGATTATATCCATGGAATCCCTCAAATGGATCTAATTATCACCCAAGCATTAATCAAGGTTCAAGGTAATGAGCCTCTTTGTGGTATTTATAGAGTCCCGAAGCCTAACGTACATGGACATTACATTACTTTTACGGAATATTTAGTACATAACAAAAACACGCACACAAGGATCGTAATAGTTTAGTGTCTTTGGAAACACGGAATATAATCTTCTAATCCTGGTGAAAGATCTTCAACATCTCCCATAAAGATCTTCCTTTTTTTATACCTAAAACCTTTCCTTATATCCTGGGGAAAATAAAACATGAAAGGGTGAGCTCAAATGCTCAGCAAGGGTAAACAAAATAAATATCAATCACATCATAAACATAAGCACATAACTTTTGGAAATATTATCCTGTAAAAGAGATCATAATTTCATAACCTGGAATAACTCATGGCAGTGAAATGTAATCACAATAATCATAACATAAAACATTAAACTTTGTGGCATACACACATAATCATAGGGAATCATTTCTTGTTAGTCAAGACTCATTTCCAAGACTATCTTAGTGGACAAAGTCCCTTTCGGAACCGAGTCACCCTCGTTTCAGTCCTGTTTCACTGAACCGGTATAACCTACCATTCCATCCATGTCTATCTAATGAGATATAAAATCATTACCCAATGCATTGGAGGTAGATATAGGTCCCACCCATCTCATAATGATACCATTCTTATGTGTTCCACAAAATCATAAACCATACATCATAGCATAACCCATGTAATAAAAATGGTAATCATAAACATCATGACATCATAAAACAATTCATATAAGATAAAGGAATTCATAAAAATAATTCCATCACGACATAATCAAATCAATGTAATAATAGGGATAGAAACAGAACCCTATATTATCTTAGATGGAAAATAATTTTGATAAAACACTTGAAATGAATTCTTGAGGAAAATATCCTTTCTTCTTCAAAATCAATTTCTTTCCACAAAATGTCATGCAATTTTAAAATAAAGAGATTTTATTGAAAATAGTCATGAAATCATTTGGAGGAATCTTCATGAAAATAAGGCTTTATAAAACCGTAAAAATCCGTTAGTTCCATTTAAGATTAAAAAAAACATTCTTCTCGTACTTTTTTCGGAAAAGTCAAAAAGTACATCGTACGAAAAATTACAAAAGATTCCTTTCATATCTATTACTAAAAACTCACCGAAGGGTAAAATTGGATTTAAGTAATTTTAGGTGGATGGAAATAATATTACATATTGAGGAAACATGGATTTGGATGATAAAATACACCCCAGTAAATTTCAAAGTATAAACAATATCGGATAAAAATTGAGATTGCAAGATTTTCCCTTCCCTTAGGTCCGATTTGCTTTGTACGTGTCCAAAGATCCTGTATAATGGTTTAAATAATGTTATTTACTTATTACAGAATCATACATATTTATATGATATCATATATGGTCATATTCTTAGCCTCATATTAGTAATATTTCATTGTTACTTGTTACTCGGGTCTTTATTGCCTTTTGTTCTTATGCGTGTTTTGCCGAATAAATTCTTATTATTATTTTAAGGTTATAGATACCTTATATACAGAATGGTATTATTGTAACATATATCATATTTATTCATTCAATTTATTTATATAATTACTATGTAATGATGATCATGTAGAACGAGTCGCATCACATCGTGGAGACGGTATTCTGTATGTACGCACGAGCGATGATATTGTTCCCATGATCATGGAATTGTATTTAAGTGTATTTATACTATTTTAGTATCAATATCACTTTATAATAATTATATATAGTTACTCATTACACCATTATACCCATCCTTGTAAGGAGATGGTGGAAAATAGATTACACCACGGCGTGGAGATGGTATTCCGTACGTACGCACGCGCGGTGATTTCATTTTTCCATAGGATCGATAGAAGGTGAATTGGGGTTGTTTCATATTTATAATAACATATCATAATGTAAGTAATACTGATGTTATTACTTTATCATGAAACAACTAAATAAGAAGAAGTTGAAGAAGAAAGAAATTGAAAAGATCGGTAATGGATATTACCTCTTCTTTTAAACGCCTCTTTGAATCCTCCACTTAGGGAACTAAGATTGGTCTTTGAAGAATACCAGGACCTCTAGGATTATTCTAGGGAAGTGTATAAGGGATTTTGTCAGGGTTTGGCCGAGCTTGAGTGCTCAAATTGGTGTGAGGAGGAGGGGGAGGAGGTGCCCTTTTATAAGGGAGGAGAGGGGTACCTTAGGAATATCTCAAAATATTATTTTATATTAAAGTCAAAATCGGTTTATAATGGTTACAAAGGGTCTTATTTCGAAGGTAAAGTGGGTATGGGTCGAAATCCTATCAACCAATAGGATTTAGACAAGTTTGGGTTATTATTTTAACCTTATCAAATAGATTTAACTCTAAGTTAAATAATTTAACTTTTACCGTGTCTTTTTGTTTTCTTACACTATATGGTTAATACACATACTATAACATGCCAAACGAACCCCAAGTTGTTTATTATAAATATATATATCCTTATCTAATTCATTTGGCCTAAACTTATATTTTTAGGAATAAAATAACAATTAATAATATAATATTTTATTTAAAAACTATTTTGTGTCAATTTTGACACTATTTGATATATGATTTTTTTGAAAGTCATAACAGAATTATATGTTCGCAAAAAACTTGATTAAATCAACACTAATATATCATAGTAACCTAGAAAATTAGTGTAATTCATAAAAAGTCTCAAATTATATTTATTTGAGTATTTATAACATCAATTATGTCAATATTTCATTAATAAGATAATTACTTCATCATCGTTATGTCATAAATAAATTAAATTATTTAATGTCTAAAAATTACAAATAAAATACCATTATGTAGTAAGTGTTTTCATCTTTCTAATGAATATTTACAATCGAATTTATCTTAAGTATAACCCTATATTAAAAATGTTTTAGTAAATAAACTTTGATTTTAACTCTTTTAACTCTTCTTTGAATTAAATAATAATAAATGTCATAATCTAATCCAAGTGGGCCTAAATGGTAATATTTTATTTCTAAGATTGTTTTTGGTCGAATTACACTTATCCAATAGAATTTGGAAATGTGTTATGGTAATAATAATATCATTTTTACCCTTAATTGCCCTATTTACTTTTTACCGTGGTAAATAAAAGTAAAAAGTTACAATTCACCAAAAATTATTTTCATCTCATTGAACCACATTTTACTTACTGACATCAACCGTGTCTCTAGGATTTTTGAAATTCCACTCACAGAAGAGGTAAAATTAAGTTTTATGAAAAATTCAGTTTTTTTAACTACCACTTAGTGGTTTCACTATTCATCAAAAATTGAAAGTTTTTAGAAAAATACCAAAAATTAGGCCTAAGCTATATTTGATATTATGAACTCAAAAATGATTTCTATTTTACCAAATTAAAAACATATCAGTTGGATTAATTAATTTAAAAATTAATTCTCGTCGTCAAAACAAAAGGCGTGTTTTTAAGAGATAATAACTATCAAAAGATTGACACTTGTTTATAACCGGTTTAAATGTGAAATTACATCCAATGACCAACATTGTATTTAATTGTAAAAATATATTCTAAATATACTTTAAAACCACTCAAATTAATAATTTATCACTATTAATTATTTCGATTGAAAAAGTTTTTTTTAATTAAAATTTAGTAATTTTCACTATTCATCAAAATATGAAAGTTATCCGAAAATCACCAAAATTTCACCCTAAGCTAATTAAAATATTCTGAATCCAAAAATGAAGTCCATTTTGAAAAATAAAATTTACAAAATTTCAAAAAGTGGTTATTACTATTCATAATGGCTAGTTTTAATAATATTTTAATAGCATATCGTTGTTTAGCGAAACTTGGTGTTGCGTACAACACACGCTATCATGGAAGGTCGTGATTGCGTGTAATTCAAGCCAGGTCAGAGATGTGTGTTGTGAAAGCTCCTTTTGGTGTAGCATATAACCCAGGACGTTAATGATATTAAAAAGAATATTTTTCATAAAATCTTGGGGTGTTACATTCTACCCCCCTTAAAATAAATTTCGCCCTCGAAATTCGTCGGGGTTATAAATGGTTTACTATTAAAAAGTTTCTTTAATAAAAACCCACATAGTAAAAAGGAATACCAGAACCAATCTTTAAAAACAAATGTATGAAACGTAACGGTTCCCCAAATAAACTAATCCCTGGGTTTCCACATAGGTGAAAATATGGATATGGAAGAAAAATCTAACCATCATGTTCTGATGGAGAGTGGTAGAGAACGTGGCTATGGAAAAGCCAACAATCACAAATCCATAAATTTGTGATGATCTAAGGTACCATCTGATTAATCAGATATAAGAGCACTAGGACAACATTTTTGGTTTTCAAGATCGTTTCCCTCAAGTTGAAGAATTTGAATTAGAATAAATACTTAATTTATTTTTGTACAATCTCACTGTTGTTCGTGCCTTGAACAATTTCCAATTCATCTCTTAATTAAATGAAGTTGAATTTGTTATTCATGAAGTGTTAGTATGACAGGTCATTCCATCTGTCTCAAACAAAAGGTTAGAAAAAGTTATTAAATATACATAAGTCATTCTATAGTGAGATTAATCATATATAGTTCCTAAAATGGACTTATACTTCATATATCATACCGCATAATAAAATAAAACTAGTTTCTACTAACCAGGGACTTCCTGTAGGCCAGTGGTAGGTGATAAAGGCCAGTCTCACTTCGGTTGTGGGTTCGATTCCCACAGCCTTTTCTGACGCGATGGGTTGTCGCCCGTCCTACAGGTTGTCCTTTTTCTAAAACTATATTACTATAACATCCCATCAATAATATCGAAAAAAACTTCTATCCTTAAACAATACTAACTTATTTCCAACATAATCCATTCCAATATTTAGCCTTATCCATAATACTTCAGTCCACTCTCATAACATAGTGAAAACGATTACCAGAGATTTAATACTATCATTGATCCCCATATATCATAAGATTTGTTTTGTTGGTCCCATTCCAAACATTCAAAGGCCTTAATCATATACTTTCTTGAATACCCATTGAACCTTATTGAAAACATGAGTTCTGTTAAAAGTTATACCAAAATCCTCAAAATTCTATATACTCAAACCATGATATCACTTGGTCCTTATATCAATCATGAGCTCATGAATACTGTCAAACATTTCATTTTCTCTTTATCACTTCATTATGCGCATATCATCCATTTTCCAAAAATATCTGAATAACCTTTCATTGTTACTCATACCATTCATCATAAACTTTCAAAACATAAGGAAAGACAATAGTGTAACAATCCTTGGATGTCTTTTTATTCTATAGTACAACATTACACTTGATAATCATGTAATCATTCCACTACCTTCTTAAACCATTGACCGAGCTTCAACAATTATTTCATCTCGCATATCATTTATAGTCTCTTCATTGTCTTCAATAAAAATAATACCCATACGACCATACCGATTCTCTTCATGAGACATTCCCTTAGGGAATTGGTTTTCATAATTCCCGTACATTCCACATTTAAAATATTTAACCATTGTTGATGTCGTGGCAACACCATTAACCTCATCCATGGTGTTAACTGAAACTTTTCCATTGCACTTACTGGCTTTCTGTCCTTCTTTTCCAGACCCAAAGCATCTTCCAGTTCCTTTGAATCATTCTCCTTGATGCCTCTTCCCACATGATTTACATAGGGGAAATTGAATTTTCTTTCCTCTATGATCATCATGAAACTCCATCTTTCTCTTATTAGGTGAGTCAGGAAACTTACCAAATATTACATTATTGATCATATTATAAGATTGCTGATTTGGCATAATAATGATGTTTGGACTTCCAAATCCCATTTTATTTGATTTCTTATGAAGAATATCATTCCATTGTCCATCATATCCTCCATTATCGTGAATCATCTTGTTTCCATCCATTTTCTAAAACCCAAAAAGAATAGTGTGAGATGCAAAAATCATAATAAAGGGGGAGTAACTTCAATATATAACTTCTTCAGTTAAATTATAATATCCTTAGCACAATTCTAGGACTATAACCTATACGTATACTTATCCTTAGGGACATCCCTAGTCATACCTTAGAAATATCTCTAGGGATCGCACTAACGTTCTCACATCCTAGTTTCCAAAGGTTGACTAAACCTTTCCTCTGATACCAACAGTAGAGTCCCGAAGCCTGACGTACATGGACATTACATTACTTTTGAGGAATATTTAGTACATAACAAGAACAGACACACACAAGGATCGTAATAGTTTAGTGTCTTTCGAAACTCGGAATATTATCTTCTAATCCTGATGAAAGATCTTCAACATCTCCCATAAAGATCTTCCGTTTTTTATACCTAAAACCATTCCTTATATCCTGGGGAAAAGAAAACATGAAAGGGTGAGCTCAAATGCTCAGTAAGGGTAAACAAAAGAAATATCAATCACATCATATACATAAGAACATAACTTTTGGAAATCTTAACTTGTAAAAGAGATCATAATTTCATAACCTGGAATAACTCATGGCAGTGAAATGTAATCACAATAATCATAGAATAAAACATTAAACTTTGTGGAATACACACATAATCATATAGAATCATTTCATGTTAGTCAAGACTCGTTTCCAAGACTATCTTAGTGGACAAAGTCCCTTTCTGAACCGAGTCACCCTCATTTCGGTCCTGTTTCACTAAACCGGTATAACCTACCATTCCATCCATGTCTATCTCATGAGATATAAAATCATTACCCAATGCATTGGAGGGAGATATAGGTCCCACCCATCTCATAATGATACCATTCTTATGTGTGCCACAAAATCATAAACCATACATCATAGCATAACCCATGTAATAAAAATGGGAATCATAAACATCATGACATCATAAAACAATTCATATAAGATAAAGGAATTCATAAAAATAATTCCATCACAACATAATCAAATCAATGTAATAATAGGGATAGAAACAGAACCCTATATTATCTTATATGGAAAATAATTTTGATAAAACACTTGAAATGAATTCTTGAGGAAAATATCCTTTCTTCTTCAAAATCAATTTCTTTCCACAAAATGTCAAGAAATTTTAAAAGAAAGAGATTTTACTGAAAATAGTCATGAAATATTTTGGAGGAATCTTCATGAAAATAAGGCTTTATAAAACCATAAAAATCCGTTCGTGCCATTTAAGATAAAAAAACATTCTTCTCGTACTTTTGTCGGAAAAGTCAAAAAGTACCTCGTACGAAAAACGACAAAAGATTCCTTTCATATCTATTACTAAAAACTCACCGAAGGGTAAAATTGGATTTAAATAATTGTAGGAGGATGGAAATAATATTACATATTGAGGAAACATGGATTTGGATGATAAAATACAACCCAGTAAATTTCAAAGTATAAACAATCTCAGATAAAAATTGGGATTGCGATATTTTCCCTTACCTTAGGTCCGATTTGCTTTTTACGTGTCCGAAGCTCCTGTATAATTGTTTAAATAATGTTATTGACTTATTACAGAATCATACATATTGATATGATATCATATATGGTCATATTCTTATCTTCTTATTAGTAATATTTCATTGTTACCTGTTACTCGGGTCTTTATTGCCTTTTGTTCTTATGCGTGTTTTGCCGAATAAATTCTTATTCTTCTTTTAAGGTTATAGATACCTTATATCCACAATGGTATTAGTGTAACATATATCATATTTATTCATTAAATTCATTTATATAATTACTATGTAATGATGATCATTAGAACGAGTCGCATCACATCGTGGAAACGGTATTCCGTACGTACGCACGAGCGATGATATTGTTCCCATGATCTTGGAATTGTATTTAAGTGTATTTATACTATTTCAGTATCAATATCACTTTATAATAATTATATATAGTGACTCATTACACCATTATACCCATCCTTGTAAGGTGATGGTGGAAAATAGATTACACCACGGTGTGGAGACGGTATTCCGTACGTACGCACACGCGGTGATTTCATTTTTCCGTAGGATGGATAGAAGGTGAATTAGGGTTTTTTCATATTTATAATAACATGTCAGTATGTAAGTAATACTTATGTTATTACTTTATCATGAAACAACTAAAGAAGAAGAAGTTGAAGAAGAAAGAAATTGAAAAGATCGGTAATGGATATTACCTCTTCTTTTAAACGCCTCTTTGAATCCTCCACTTAGGGAACTAAGATTGGTCTTTGAAGAATACCAGGACCTCTAGTATTATTCTAGGGAAGTGGAGAAGGGATTTTGGCAGGGTTTGTCCGAGCTTTAGTGCTCAAATTGGTGTGAGGAGGAGGGGGAGGAGGTGCCCTTTCTTAAGGGAGGAGAGGGGCACCTTAGGAATATCTCAAAATATTATTTTATATTAACGTCAAATCGGTATATAATGGTTCCAAAGGGTCTTATTTCGAAGGTAAAGTGGGGATGGGTCGGAATCCTATCAACCAATAGGATTTATACAAGTTTAGGTTATTATTTTAACCTTATCAATTAGATTTAACTCTAAGTTAAATAATTTAACTTTTACCGTTTCTTTTTGTTTTCTTACACTATATGGTTCATACATTTACTATAACATGACAAACGAATCTCAAGTTGTTTATTATTAATATATATATATCCTTATCTAAGTCATTTGTCTGAACCTTAGATTTTTAGGAATAAAATAACAATTAATAATATAATATTTTATTTAAAATCTATTTTGTGTCAATTTTGAAACTATTTGATATATGATTTTTGTGAAAGTCATAACAGAATTATATGTTCGAACCATTTTGATTAAATCAACACTAATATAGCATAGTAACCTAGAAAATTAGTGTAATTCATAAAAAGGCTCACATTATATTTATTGGAGTATTTATAACATCAATTATGTCAATATTTCATTAATAAGATAATTACTGCATCATCGTTGTGTCATAAATAAATTAAATTATTTAATGTCTAAAAATTACAAATAAAATACCATTATGTAGTAAATGTTTTTATATTTATAATGAATATTTACAATAGAATTTATCTTATGTATAACCCTATATTACAAATGTTTTAGTAAATAAACTTTGATTTTAACTCTTTTAACTCTTCTTTGAATTAAATAATAATAAATGTCCTAATCTAATCTAAGTGGGCCTAAATGGTCATATTTTATTTATAAGCTTGTTTTTGGTCGAATTACACTTATCCAATAGAATTTGTACATGTGTTAGGGTAATAATAATATCATTTTTACCCTTAATTACCCTATTTACTTTTAATCGTGGTAAATAAAAGTAAAAAGTTACTATTCACCAAAAAATATTTTCATCTAATTGAACCACAATTTACTTACTGACATCAACCGTGTCTCTCGGATTTTTGAAATTCCACTCACAGAAGATGTAAAATTAAGTTTTATGAAAAATTCAGTTTTTTTAACTACCACTTAGTGGTTTCACTATTCATCAAAAATTGAAAGTTTTTAGAAAAATACCAAAAATTAGGCCTAAGCTATATTTGATATTATGAAATCAAAAATGATTTCTATTTTACCAAATTCAAAACATAGCAGTTGCATTAATTAATTTAAAAATTAATTCCCGTCGTCAAAACAAAAGGCGTGTTTTTAAGAGATAATAACTATCAAAAGATTGACACTTGTTTATAACGGGTTTAAATGTGAAATTACATCCAATGAACAACATTTTATTGAATTGTAAAAATATATTCTAAATATACTTTAAAACCACTCAAATTAATAATTTATCACTATTAATTATTTCGATTGAAAAAGTTGTTTTTAATTAAAATTTAGTAATTTTCACTATTCATCAAAATATGAAAGTTATCCGAAAATCACCAAAATTTCACCCTAAGCTAATTTCGATATTCCGAATCCAAAAATGAAGTCCATTTTGAAAAATAAAATTTACAAAATTTCAAAAAGTGGTTATTACTATTCATAATGGCTAGTTTTAATAATATTTTAATAGCATATCGTTGTTTAGCGAAACTTGGTGTTGCGTACAACACACGCTATCATGGAAGGTCGTGATTGCGTGTAATTCAAGCCAGGTAAGAGATGTTTGTTGTGAAAGCTCCTTTTGGTGTAGCGTATAACACAAGACATTAATGAAATTAAAAAGAATATTTTTCAGAAAATCTCGGGGTGTTACAGTATTCTAATGTGAATCCATGTATCACTGAAGTAATATAAGTCAATAATCACAAGGGTCCATCTATGGAATTTCAATCTGAATCCATGTATCACCCTTTCTTATTTAACATTAAACCAATTCCATTTCATTTAAAAATTTTATTAAACATGAGAAGGTCAAAACCAAAAAAAATATTATATAACTAACCTCAAAAGGGTCGCATAATCAAGGTCCAGACTCAAAGGATTGGCATTTCATTTACTTGTGCAGTAATAATATGATAATGAGATTCCCAAGCTTTATCACTCCATCACATAGAATGGTCTCAACATAACTCACATGTTATATAAATTTAAATGCATTTCAAATACTCAAATGTCCATTTTTAATATAATAAGCCAAACAAGACTATCAAGCTATCACATGGCTTCATAATCATATGTCTCACACAACAAAAACAATAATTAGATCAATTCAATCCAATTTAATCAACTCATGGTATAGCCTCTATATTACTCACATGGGTAAGGCAATACAAACCAACATGCTTCAAACAAGAAATATCATACATGGTTCAAGGGTAAAGTCATCCATCCCATACCCTTAATTAATTTCATTTACATTTCAATTCATAAATCAATTAATCAAGTGGATTTATATACCAATTCAAAAATGATATCCCATGATCATAGGGAAAATGCATGCCTCATAGGCATGAAAATCTAAAATCTATAAAGGGATATTTCAAGACAAATCACCCATGGGGTGGTTATTATTCAAGCTATACAACCAATATCAAGAATTATAAGGCCTATTAAATTACTTAAAACATCACTGGAAATAATAGGATTCAATTTCATTTGAGGTGACACCTGAAAATTGGGCACACTATATGATGACATATATAAATATATCGAATTTAGGAAAAAGTCACGACATCAACTACCTTTGGTCCATGCTAGAGAGATTGTTCAGTATCAATTTCATGATTAATCCCAGATTCAAATAAATCAAAATAACAGATGAAGAAAGATACATTATGGTATATGATCCTAAAACCACATAGCATAATCAATTCCCATAAGAATCAAGAATGGATAAAATTAAATCGAGGTCTTATTGTTGCAAATCTAATGAGGTGAACTACATTTGAATTATTGGTCAGATGGAAGATGTATCTCAAATCCTAGAATATCCTCAAAGGGGAGCTCCAATAGGAGCTCTTTATTGTAAAATATTTGAAGGGAAAAAGTTTTTAATTTATAAAATATTTGACTGAAAACAACGTCATTTTACCAAAACAAAAGTTGGGTTGGATAGTTTAGGCGCACATTTTTTTTGAACTATCTACCAAGATGCATGGTTTGTCAAACCATCCACCAAGTCACACAATCTCTTATAGGAAAAATGGTGCACCTGCACAGTTTACTCACATGGTTTTAAAATCATGCGCAAATCATGTGAGGCTAAAATACACAAAAACATCCAGACCTTGTTGTACAGCCACACAACCCAACATTCATGTTTTTTACTTACTGTGTGGACACATCTTTTCACCCGAAACATGGGGTTCGAGATCCGAACTAGCCCCCCTACTCCCTGATCCCTCTATAACCCCAACGAGCATTCATATTAGGCCATATTTAAGAAATTGGAGAGAGAATTGATGGAGAATAATGAATTTATCCCTAAATTAATAACAAATATCTTATATTCATAATGGAGAGTGTGATGATGTTTATCTCTTAATAATTTTAAGTGTGAACATGTTAGTGAGTACCTAGGTTCAAAAAATGTGAGTGTGATGACATTTCTCTATACCCACAATTTGACATGTGGATAGAATATATAATAGCTTTGTTCAAAAAGGCTGAGCATGGGGGAATTTATATCTACTCACCATTTTACTTGTGAATAGTTTGGCGACTAGCGAGATTCGAAAAGATAAAAAATAATATATTTTTTAACACTATATTTCCTATATCCAATGTCTCATGATTTATTAATCAAGTTATTTTTTCTTATTCCTTGATAAAGGTTTATTCATTTGAAATCAGATGTATTTCTTTTTTAACAATGGACCCAAGTTTTATGATATATGATTTGTTGGTATATAATTTTCTTATGTATCTTGATTATATCCATATTCTCATATTATTATCCCTTAAAAACATTGATTGTTATTTCTTATTTATATCCTTAATGAGCATTTGAGCTCAGTTATTCTTATGGTTCCATTTGCAAAGGTTATTAAATAAAGTATTATGTATGATATCTCTATAAGAGTATCTTGTATATGGAATTAATGGAAGATATTGAAGACTCATTATGTATTAACTAGTTTTATATGTAGTTGAAAAAATGTTCATTTTATGTATAGAATATGGGATAAACTAGTAAATTTGTTTCCTAACACTCTAAAAATATAATCCTAAAAATTTACATGGTTTGTAAATGTAACATTATATGAGAAATATTTCATTAAAAATAATGTTTTCTATCAAATGTTGTTCTTTTTTCAATGCATCCTAAAGCACGGGTTGAGGGGAGATTCACCAACTCTTATCCACTAAAAAATAAATGGAAATATACCTCATTATTCAAAAACAATTATGTCTCATTGTGTGGATATATGATAATTTTCAGAAGACTATTATGATAAATTCATTTTCTTGGTATGAGTAAAACTCCATATTTTATTTCTATTAGGTGAATAATAACATAAATTTCAATATGACCAATGTTTTTATTGGGCCATTGATATATTTTTAAGGTTGAATGAATTTAAATGTGATATATGTAAGTCAAATTAAATTTTTTTCTCATACATTAGACCATATGAAATTCAATTTTAAAAAAGATATTATGAATTTTATCAATTTGGAATCTAGTGTGGATTTTGAATTGAATATTTAATGATTTACTGGGGGGTACAATGGTTAGGTGAGGGGAAATGATTAATCTCATATTTTCAAATAATTTATTTAGAAAATTTAATTTTTTAATCCCACTAATTTCATATTTATGTACAACATTCACAATTTCTGGTTAAATTAATATTGTGTGCTTAATTTTAAAAGTGGATTAATTTTTAAAATTAAGTATTTTTGTATTAGTTTTTTGTTTCAGCCATAAAGGTTTCTACCATTATCCAAATTGAAAATTTTCTTTTTTAAGGCTTCACAACATTACAAGTTTCATTTTATTTAATTGTACAGAGAGCATAATCAGATCATAGATGGACAAAAAAAGCATTAAATTCCAGAAATTTAATATGTTTATAGATGTGACTAATTTTAATTTTATGCTTATATATAACACAATAGACTCATGATATTTTAGTATAGAGAAAGAGAATAAGATCTAGCATAAATTTATTGATCATGTTTTTCAAATAATTATAAGAAAAATTTGTAAATAAAAATATATTAGGGATTTTCCCATGATGAGAAAAATAAATATACATTTTGTGTGAAACTTTTAAACAATGAAAATTGGTGAAATAAAGTAAAAAGAGAGTAGAGATACAATCGATAATGCCGTTTGAACTAATTAATTATGATTTATGTGGTCCAAGGAGACATCATTCCCCCAAATGTGATCTTTACTTAATTAGATTCATTGATGACTTCACCAAAATTATAAATGTGATGTTTATAAAATATTATTTTCAGTCTATAGAAAATTTATAAATTTTAAGAAGATATTTTAATAGATGGGGGTGTACATTAGTATGAAAAGAATAGATAATGGAAAAGATTATACTAGTAACATATTATAATCATACCTCTAAATACATGGTACCAAACATTAATACATCACTTCTTACACCCCAAAAAAAATAGGGTTTTTAGAGAAATAATAAATGTATTGTTGAGAAGGGAAGAACCATGCGAGCAGAATATAGACCCATAAAATTATTTTGGAGATATTAAATTTAAACTAATATAGACATTCATAAAATATTAATGATGAATAATGGATTAAATATTATTTTCTATATGATGTGGTATGACAATAATCTAATAATTAATTACATTAAAGAGTTTGGAAGTCCATTCTGAATGATGATTAAAAACTTATAAATTGTAAAGTCTAATCAAAGATCTAGATGAAGAATTTTTTTGTGTATTTATCCTATGTTAGTGGAAAAACATTATGAAAAAAATATACTATGAAATATGGTAGAATACTATGATTTAAATATCACAGATAATACACTCAAGTTGAGTAGTTTTATGATGAAACTCTTCCAAAAAAATATTAATAAATCATAAATAATTTTTAAAATTTTTATGGAATCTAGAAATGAATTAAACAATATAGATAATGACGGTATTGAAGGTCCTAGTATAAATTAAAAATAAAATTATAAGTTCCTAGAAAATTATATTTATCTAATATATAATTGGGAATCAGGATAAGCCATTAAATAATAGAAGAATAGTGAGATTTGATATTCAATCAATTCAAGTTTCACAATTTGGTCCATAATTTATTTCTAAATCTATCAAACAAAAGGCATTGGTAAATAATATAAAAGGGGAGCTAGATTGGATTGAAAATAATGTTACATAGTATCTTCTTCTAGGGGTAAATAGAAAAAACACTATAGTAACCATGCAGGAATTCATAAGCAATCTCAATAATAAAGGTGATATTATGATATTCAAATACATATCGGTGTAAAAATATACCCTCAAGTGCAAGGAGTTGATTTTCAATATACATTTTCACTGGTAGTAAGACATGATTCTATTATTATGTTATTATGACATATTGCAAAAAATGAACACAATGTAGTTCAAATGGGCATGAAAATGTACATTCTTAAATGGATATATTGAGGAAGAAGTTTTTATTGAGAAACTTGAAATGTTTATCCTCAAATTATGAAACAATGTTTTATAGGATGAATAAATCTCTTGATTGGTTAAAATAAGCCCCTATATCTTGGTATTTTTAGTTTAACAACTACATTAAATAAATAAACTTAAATCAAGGAAAGGATTAAAAATATACATATGTGAATGATATGATCATATATACTCTTATTATTAGTGTATATATTAATAAAATAAATTTTACTAGTGGAAGACAATATACATTTTATGAATTTTCATGATAACTAATCATTCTTTTTGATCTGCCTATATTTAGTGAGATTATATTTTTTCTAGGATTATGCGTTGAGGGGAAATATAAATTTATTATCATATCTATAGAAAAAAAATTCGATATAATTTTTAGAAAAATTTGGGATGGAAGGTTCTAAAGAAATGTGAACACACATGAAATTTGGTTTGAAGTAGAGAAATTATACTGTTGATTAATTTTTTAATCAAAAGGAATTTAGAAAATTGGTTGGAAACATTTTTTATCCCATGAAATATATATTTTTCCTAGAATATATGGTGAAGTTGTGTGAAATATTTCAAATTGATCCAAAATAATCTCACATTTAGGCATATAAGAATATTCTTAGATGCATCAAAGTGAATTTGAGTCATAGAGTACAGTATCAAAGGGGTTAAATTCTTAATTTTTTTATCTATATTATTGTTATTTGGGATGGAAATATTGATAATATAATGTTAACATTGGGTTGTACATTTTTTTGGAGATATATATGGGATTTTGTAATGCTAAAAATAAATTTTTTAAATATAATCATTATAAAGGAATATTATGTGGATAATAAAAAATCATGCAAAAAAAATACCGGGATTATCAAATAGTTGGAAGACCAAAAAATCAGGGTTAAAATGCTAGTGATAATTGGTTGTAAAAATTAAACTGTTGTAAATGTATCAAGGAACCTAATGCATCACATAAGCTCTAATCCTATTGATATCAAATATCATTTAATCAAGGAGAAAATTGAAATTGGATATTTTATGATTTAATATATATCCATATGGGATCAAATTATAGGGATTTTTATAAAGGCAATTCCAATGGATAAATATAAAGAGTTCAGACTAAAGGTGGATGTTTACCCTTTCTCACTTACATAAATAGTTTTTTTGGGAGACCATAATTATTTCAATTTTGTTTTAAACAATAGAGTGTGAATATAAATATATCATATAAAATATTTTTCTAGGAATCGAAAGTTGTTTTTTCTTGTATAGGTTTTTTGAGTTGATTTCGAGGGACATAAAATCATATTCATAGGCCATGAATTTCTTATCACTAAGGTATGTAATTTTCTCAATAAAATTTATTTATCTAGTAGTGTGGTGTTAAGATATTTTCCTTTGTGAAAAATATATTTATAGGATTTACTAAGTTATTGGAGTTGATAACAAATCCAAATGGGGGATTGATGAATCCATGGAATTTTAGAAGGACGATTATACTGTTTTTCAATGGAATTTAAGAATCGTTTAATATTATTTTATTTTATTTTTAGATGAATTAAGGTGGATAACGTTTTTCTAAGATGATTTTATAAGGTTATAGTGGATTTAAATTACTAAGAAACCAAGTTCATGATGTTTTTACAACTAAATATGATTAATTATGTTTTTTCTTTGCATACATATGAATAAACTAGAATTTTAAAGGATGTGTATAAGTAATCAAGAAGTTTTGTATGATTAAATCAAAGATTAAAAAGGATCAAAAAGTTTTATAATAACATAAGAATATTTAATGAAGATATATTTGAATAAATAATAATTTATTCTAGTTATATATTAGTAACTCCAATAATTAAAAGGCTCTATAATATTCATTTAGATATCTTATAAGAATAATCTTGAATCGATGAAAAATTAAATTGGAGGATTCAAGGAACATTTAAGAGTATTAAACTCCATTATAAGACTAACCAAATCTTATGTGTGTAATTTCTAGAGTTCCATGAAATTAAAAAAATGTTATTTAAAAATTAGTTCTTGGAAAACATGAGATTTTTTTTAAATTCAAAGATTGGTTTTTAGGAAAAATTAAACTAGTAAAATCATAAGTATTTGATGATATATTCAAACCAGGCTTGTGGGGGTTTAAATTAAATGATAGGTGGCCATATTTTTGGATTTTTTTTGAATTATTATCGAGTGATTATTCTTGGTTATAATATTTTAAAGATTATGAAGACCACACATAATAGAAATTTAATGGTTTTTTAAGTTAAATATGTAATATAATCAATGTGATCTTGTAATGAATTTATGATGATGAGTGCATTTCAACAATGTGTCATCATTTTTTTATTTTATCTTATTTTTTATTTTTTTTTATTTTTTTTAAAAAATGGTAGTTTATAGAGTCCTGATAGTTTTAGAAATAAAATATTAATTTTAGAAATATATTATTGGATTTGAATTTATTCATGAAAGAAAGTTAATTTTTTTTAATTAATAATTATCTTTTAAAATTGTTTTGATGTAAGGAATATAAATTTCCCCAAGGTTTGTGATGGATTTGTTTGTTTTAAATGGGAACCTGTATCAATTATTTTGTCAATATATATGTGTTGTAGTTTTGCATTATGGGGAAATAACCCATTGATATAAGTTAAAGAAGTTCTGCATACATCAAATTGGAAAAGGAGAACAATGTTTTTGTTGTTGAGTGACCAAAAATAAAATGGTTGTTGAGTTGATCATACTATGAAAGAGATGTTTCAAATCTAGAGAAGTGTGGTCTGTATTTTATTACAAGGAGTGGATAATCCAAAAGAGAAGCTGGAAACTAAACTAACTGATGGGAAACTTTTAAATCTATAGAATAAGAAGAATTTAAATTAAATTAAATTTTTTAGGAATGTATGGCTTGTGTTTCTTTGAAATCATCCATGTTTTATTTATATTTAATGTTGTTTTATTCAATGGATAAAATCACTTGCATTAATTCCATAGTTAATGGGTATGAATATATAATTTCAAGGAATTGATAATCAATTGAACTAAATAGATTTGAGTATCTGAATTATATAAAATCCATGGAAGCAATCTGAAAAGATTTGAAATTATTTTTATAATTCAATATACTATTTTGAAGTTATTATAAGGTGATCTAATGTATTTTATAATTCCCTTTTAATGTTAATTATTTTTAAGATCATTTGAATAAGTCTTTAATTGTTTTAGTTTAATCTATAAATTGGATAAATATGGATTTTGTAAGGCTTATTCAGTGATCTATTAAGACTTTTGGTGGTGAGTAAGATCCTAATGAATGAAGATAAAAATTGATAAATATTAGAGGTATTGTGTGACTCATTTTTCCTCATATGACATTGAATCATTTATAAAATACATGGAAAATGTTATAAGTATTTAGGTTAATTAGGTATCACTTAATAGTTATATAAATTTTTTCAATGGTTAGAACTCAACCTGTGAGTGTAAGACTTTGTCAGTGTGCATGTATGACTATTAAGAAGTCCTGTAAAACTTTTAGATTTCCAAAAATTTCGTAAAGGAAGAACTATAAGGAATTTATAGGGGTTTATTAATACATTGAAAAATATATGAAAAATTTTCAAAGGCACTATAATTTACGAGTCCCATGATATGGAGTATCTTAAACCTTCATAAGGTATTATCTATTTGTAAAAAAGGTGATATATTAAGATAATGAAAAATATATGTTTCTATAATTTAATATTTTTAAAAAAACATATTCAATGTGACTAAATAGGTGATTCAATATTAGAATGACATGTTGCTTGGTTAATCCATAATTCAAGCCTCATTTAGAATAAGATCGAATGAGAAGAATTGAGGATATCATTGTTTCATTATGTTTTTGTTTTAAAATATAATAATTTGAAAATGAATATTTGTGGTCAAAATAAAAAATAAATATAATGATTTTGGAACAATTATTCATGGATTAAAAAATCTAAAATGTTTTTTATTCAATATGAATGATTGAGGAAGCTGATTATTGTGATTGAGGAAAAAAGTTCAAATCTAAAGGAAATTATGAGAAAATCAATGAAGTAGAAATTCATAACTTCTAGAGTAAATAAATCTTCAAATTAAATATATTGATGCCAGAGTTACACTTAAATGTTTAAAATATCATGAAATATCTTCTTATTTAAGAAAGGAATGAGAATATCATGTTGAGATCTTACCTGGACATTGAAAATTGAATATAGATCATAGGATGGTACTCTCATATATTCTCATGTAGTGGATAAAGAGCCACACCACAATAGTTTTCGTTTTATCACTTTCATATAAAAAAAGATAGACTAATGTAAATATTTGTGGAATATTTTCAGGTAAAATATCCTAATATATAAAAATAGATTAAAAGATAACTTATTCATATGGTATAAAATTAGAATGAAATAAAAACAAGTTTTCTTGAATAAATAATGTAGGCATGAAGTTGAGGAAGAACATAATATTTGTAAACATGTGGATAAAATCATGTGTTTTCCTTGAGAAAAAAAGGTAAGAAGATCAAGGGAACACAACCCTGTTGTTCAATTGAGGGGAGAAGGATGGATTATTGTTCAACCAATATTTTTGGATATGTTCTATTTAATATACATAGAAAATATATTTTTGTGACTGATATATAAAACCTAAAACTAAGAAACACTGTTTTAGAGTTCTTGGGAGGTGATATATGCACTAAGGGGAGTGAAATAACTAGGGAGGATATTTTAAAGTGCTTTTTCCTAGGTAACAACCATATGAAAAATGGAAAAGTGAAACACCCAAGGTATTGGTTGTGTTAGTTCATGAGGGCAGGGTGAGGTCGAGTGTGAAAGAGAGGGATGAAACATTGATTAGAGAGTCTCTTCAATGTGGTCTCTAACATGGAAGGTAGAAACAACTATGTCCCTTCCATTACTTCATGTTGGAAGGCATTATAGTAGTCATCAGTAGCTTCTACATTGCATGACAAAAACTGGAGATGTGTAATGGTCAATACCTATTTCCAATATTAGTTTAAGGGTAGTTTCCATTTACCCTAATGATATATAGATATATATATCGCATGAGGGTAGTGTTTTTTTGTCCCAGAATCCATTTTTTATTCTCAGTTATACTATATAGCCTCATTTTAAGAATATTTAAAGGTTTTTTCAATAAAAATTCATTGATTTTAATTTTACATGAAATATATTAAATAAATATTTGACATCGAAAATTATTATAGTTCAAAATAGAGAATATGAAGGAATTAAATGAAAACTATTTAATAAGAATTATAGTGGCGAAATTTGACCACGCCTTGTGGGATATCTATGAAAAAAAATATCTAGAAATTCTAAAAACTGGTTATTTCCTTTATTCATTTTTATGTTTCTCCCTTAATTTTGTATAATCAAAACATCTTCATTTAAAATCGATTTTCCTTCCCTAATCTATTTTAGTTCCTTATTCACATCTCTAGGTAAATTATAATTCCTCTCTGCTTTTCCTTACTACAATGTTTTTATATCTATTATGAGGTACATAATTCGAGACTTCTCTCTAAAATTTGTAAAAAAAAATCGAGGCATCATTTTTTTCATTGTGTAATTCTCATTAACTTTCTTAAAGAATGTGAAATAAATTAGAAGAAGTAAGTAGAGGAAGATATGTGTTACATAGGTATTTTATTCAAATTTCATTATTATTTTATTTTTTATTACTTATTCTAGTATCATAAATAAAATATAATTAATAGAGAAAGGAATATAAGGAATTAAAAGAGATGGAAAAATTATTGTGATGCAAAAAATAATTCATTTCTATTATATGTATTCATTTTAGTATAAATATTGTTTTTGTTCATTTTATTTGTTAGTATGATAACCTTTAAAGATATGATTTGTTTTTCATCGATAACATATGGTATAATTATGTCTCTTTAAGGTAAACACCTCACATAATATAATAATAAGTAAAAGTGAAAATTTAATGAGTTGTTTGGATAATAAAGTCTTTAATGTTATTGGTTTTTCCCCATGACTTATATATAGTTTGAAATATGATGGCTGTTTCATGATTTTTTCCTAGGATGTGTGATGTGGTTGGAATATTATGCTTTATTTATTAATTATTCTTGGAAAAATGTAATTTAATGGAAATAAAAAAATCTAAACACTGGGATTGGGTTGAAATAATAGTAATAGTGGGAAGTTAATTTAAATAAAAAAATTGGAAAATTTGAAATAAATTTATATAGGAAAAAAATTTGTATATAAATATATTAAGTAAATGAGCAATTGGTGGAAATAAATATAGTTGATAACTGGAAATAGTATGTATTTTCACATGGTAAATAAATGGATAAATTAACCTAATCAATTTTGATGA
The DNA here is from genome assembly GCA_963277665.1 of Viscum album. Lineage (NCBI taxonomy): Eukaryota > Viridiplantae > Streptophyta > Magnoliopsida > Santalales > Viscaceae > Viscum > Viscum album. The sequence goes on from OY728145.1 coordinate 705,102,840, forward strand.
TTGGAAATCAAGAAAATGGTTAAATTCATGAATAAAAATGGAATTGTGGATGAGTGTTATAGTTATTTAGTGTGGTTTTTAGCTAGTTAGTGTGAGATAAAAAGCTATGGTTGTGGATTGGTAGTGGTGATGAGCTGGTGGAGTGGATGACTTGTTTTAATTTTGTTTATCTACACATTATGGTTTGGTTTATTATGTCCCTATTATACCTTATATTTTCTTATGATTTATAAACTCATATCACTCATTTGAATTATTTTATAATGATGATAAGTGTTTTTTAACCAAGTTTTTTCCCTAATATCTAGGTTGGTGAGAATGGATATCTAACTAACACATCTTTCCCAGAGTCCCTTTTTCAGTAGACAGGTTAGGATGAGCTGAGGTTGGTATGACCATGAATGGTATTGGATGAGAATTTTATATTCCTAATTATGTAATGATGATAGGATGATGGTTATCGGGTGGGGGTGCATAGTAGGATAGGGGAAGATGGTTGATGTACTTCATGTTTATGATACCCAACTTCTCTTATATTCTAATGTGATAAATGTGATGTGTGGTTGATGATGAGGTTATGGTACATTATATTTTAATTTCATGATTCCCATGAGAGATGATAGACCTTATAAGTGTTTGGGTGGGTAGGGTTGAGACCCATACAACTTCATTTGAGAATATATGGGAGCCCAATACATTTGTTGTTGTGGTGTGAGAGTGAAAAACTATTGGAGAAGTAGTTATGAGGAGCCTATGACTATATTTTTCAATTATTAATTTACTATATTTGGACGTAATACTTGGTGAGTGAACCTTGGTGAGAGATCCTTGGTGAGGATAGGAATGGGTAGTTGATAAAATATTTGAATGTTTAATTTAATCTTTACTCATTAGGGAGTTAGTATTCTTTTATCACATTTTCATGAGAGGGCCTAAATAGTATCATAATGAGAATAAATATAATTATCACCCTATATAAATATAAAATTTTATTTTATGCATTTTGGTGACCGAGTTGGATTGAGTGACTTTGGATATGGAGTTGTTTTTTGGAGCTGTTTAATATGAGTTATTTTTGTGTTTTATTTTGGACATTCATTTTGTACGACATGATATGAGTTTTTGTATTTATTTCAATAAGTGTTGTTTTATTTTATATGATGATTTTTTGAATGTAGTTTCTCCTATTATATATATTCCTAAACTTATATTGTGAGGTAAATTCCTCCTATCATATGTTTTATACCGATAGTTGTAGTTTCCAACCCAAGGACCACTAGAGGTTAGTTTTAGGGTTCATACATTCTCTTCATTTCTGAATGAGTCATTGTACTATTAGTGGGGTGATGAAGGTAGTTTTCCAACATAGAATTAACTAATTGGTGCCCTATGGTTACCAACATTACCTCAAGGGAACCTCCACATATTTTAGAGGGTTCCTACTTGAAACAAGGGCCTAGGGATTGTCCATGGGGAGAGTATTCCCTCCTGGGATAGAGCGTGTCACTATAGTCTCTAATAATGGTAAGAATTAGAAGCATAATAAAAATTGACCAATATAAATAGTTAGAATACGAATCATAAATAGATAAAAAATGATGATGATCATTACATGTAGCTATAAAAAAATGAAGTATATGGGATATAGGGGGAAAATGAATTTTCCACATACTAAACCAAAAAAATACCAAAATGGACTAAAAATATGCCACAAAAAGAATAACGGGCATAGGCCAGGCCCTCTTCTCCCGTAATCTCTTCTACTAATGGAAATAAATCATCAGATGTCGGATGCATCCCTATATCTATGCACAAAATCTTGAAGTCTACTGAGGTACCAAGGGAAGCTTTAAAAGGGTGTGAGATATACTTAGTAAGCCACCACCACCAGTGTCTAGAACAATCCATTAAATTTATATAAAATGTGCAACGTGTTGAAATTGATCAAATGTAAATCAATAAATAAATAAAACATTTTGGTATGGGTTCCTCATGGATATCATACCTACACTACCTATATCAGCCTAACCTGTGTATTTAGATCAATTTAAACATTTATATATATATGATATGGGTGTAATGATAATTAGTAATCCAAAAACAATTATCAATATATAGAATAAACATATGAATTTGATTTGGCATGCAGAACGCATCCCAGGATAATGACTATGAATTCTTAGTCTTTAATATAAAATTCATCATTAAAATTTATTAAAAGGGAATGTCATCTTGTCAAATGAGACCTAAAAAAGGAATCCAATGAATTGCTCTAGGGGTACTTTAAATATCCAACACTGTAAGATTCTATCCAAGGTAATCTTTAAATAAAATCCCAGGTATCACTCTCAACATGGTTTAAAGCCAAGAACCTATGATCCCATCATTGGTATCTCACATAGGGGACTGGGTATCACTTTGTGGCACGGTATAAACATTTTTTCACTAATCCCATATATAGGTTATCCACTAGGGAACCAGTATTACTCATAAGTAGGTAGATAATGTGCCCAATAATCCCATACAAGGAATGAAATATATATCTCCTACTGTATTTACAGTTCATTTAAAAAATTTAATTATAAAGAACAATGAGCATGTCCAAGGAACCATCAAGTCAACACCCTTGTATCACACATAGCATGATTTTAAGGTAATATTATCTATAAATAGATCATATCATTTAAAAAGGTATCAGTTCCATAACACATTACTTAATTTTCCCAATTAATTTAATTTTTGTAATTCTAGATATAGCCTAAAGAATAGGGCCACATTATACACCCAACAACTTTATTTCACTGGTATATAGGGCCCCATTATATATAAGAAACCCATTAATTTAATTAATAAATAATTTTAGAGATGATGTTGGGTATTCCACCATGAGGTAGATATAACATGATAAAAGTGAAAAAAAAGACTATATAGAAGTAATATAAACCACCTCCTTAGGCTTGTACCATTATCTTCATCTAGTGTCATCCCTAGAAGTGAGCTGGAATGGGAGAAATCATATGAACAGAGAAAAACATAGAAAATAATACAAATTATCTCCCAAAAATATAGCACAAGAGAATGAAAAATTATTAATGGAAGGAAGTATAATGAGTGTAGATATTATGGATATGGATACAACACACCTAATGATATAGAGAACAAAAATCGGATGGAGGAAATTCTCTAGAACATAGCTTTTTCATTGGGAGGGAGATCTCACATGTTTTCCCTCCGTGTAGGAAAGTCAAATGAGCCTCTATAAAAATAATAGGCTCTTTGATTTTAAAAAAATTGGCACCCTGGGTTTACATGGGGTGTAAATTCATTACAAGTCATGTAATGCTTGGGTTTTTTCTCCCATGAGAAACATTCACAAGTCATGCACGACGTTTGTCCAGCCAAGTTCATGTCTTGTATTTATATACAAACCATGAATTTATATGCATGATCTGTATTTGGTTTGAATACAGGATCCATCCCTCCTTCTACCTTCCCCTCATAAGCTAAACGACCGGCCTAAAGCCTCTATCAATAGGTTTTAATCCAAAATATGAACTCAATAGGGGTTTTATCAAAGTAAAAAAGAAAACATACCTCACTAAAAGAGATGTGATGTAAAAAATGAATTTCATATTTTCTTGCATTTTATTTTGGTATTATCATGTTTTTAATTACAGAATCATAATTTTACATTTTATTAATAATTTTTTCTTAATTATGAAAATTGTTTAATTTTGGAATTTTGGTATTTTTTAAATTAATATTTTATTTCAGAAATAACATTTTCTATTCTAATCCAAATTGGGAAATTAATTTTTTAGGATTCAGAACATTGTAGGATAAATTTCATTCAATTGGAACTATAGAATAATAAAATATTATATGGTAAAAAAGAATCATGCAATTGAGGCTTTGTAATTTTTTCACTAATTTTAAAAATATTAAATATTTCATCATATCTAAAATAATATCCAATACGAAGGAGCATAAATTATGAATGTAGACAAAGAGGTATCTATGAAATAACTTCATTAACAATTAAATATTTATATTAAGATTTATTAATTTCCTTAAATGTATGAAAATAGAAGGATTGTAATTTGAATAGTCTTTCGAGACAAAAAAATGACTCTTTAAAAAAAATTTGAAAACATTTTCTTACATGTGGAAAATTTGGATCCAATTTTATGGGTTCTCATAAAATAAATTGGGGTATAACATTATAGTTTTCTAATTTCCCATATTATGCTATCTACAATAATGAAAAACACGAAACCTTTAATAAAAATCGGAGCCAAAATAATCCACCCTCTCCACTATAAATTTGTATCTTCACTCCCCCTCAATGGGTTATCTATTTTAGTTATACATTTTTATTTAATTAGGGATTTTTTTTATAACATTTTCTTACATGTTTAATATATGTTAGTTAATTTTACACGATTCTATTTCATTTTTATCTTTTTTCCTATTTCAGTGCCCTTATAAATTCCATAAAAATGGAGGACTAACCTCACTGCATGTTTGGGGGTGATTTGGTTCATCCACATAAATTTTTCTCATTAATTTATTCTAAAAATTTTAGTAGTGTAGAAACTAATTTTGGTAATGGGTTTTCCCCACATTCTATAATAGTAAATTATTCTTCTCTTAAATTGTTACTCCTCTCCTTCGTCATCGTAATGTTTCATGAAAAGGTTCAATGTATCATTATAGTGATGATCTGAGGCATATTATCCCATATTTGTAGGGTTCGGGTAGTAAAATAACATTTCAGTGGGAGGTTATTGAGTTATACGGTTGATCTCAACACTAGATAGAATATTGAGAGTAATTTTAAAGAACAATGATATCATCACTGTGAACTCCTAAGAATAAAAACTTCTCTATCAATAACTTCTTTGTGTTTTATTTTTATTGGGGTTTTAATTCATATATTTTCATATATATTTATATTATTTAATTCTATCTGCACTATATTATAAAATCATTAGTATAATATTATCTTAGATTACAAATAGTGAAAATAGAGAAATATTTTGTGTGAGTGGGATCCTTGAGATATTGGACCTAGGTGTGCATTATGATGCATACATAGGAATATTAGAAAATAATGAAGCTAAATTTGATTATTCAGGTCATTAGGATGAATCAAGAACACCTTTAGGCATAAGGAGAGGGGTTTTACATCTCACTTTTATGTCTATGAGATTTCTATTTTGCACCAATTATTTCTTGTATATTGTGTATTTTTACAGCCATTTGATATATAATATATTGATTCTATTTATATTCATGGTATTCGGTGATTCTCTTAATGATTATTAACTCAATTGATTATAATGTTGTAAGGGACTTCGTTTCGATTTCCATTTCATTGTGATTTACCTGGTATATTAAACCTAATAATTATTATGTGGTTTACTTACATCCCCTTTGTGATCATTTTTCATTTGAAATTGTAAACAGATTATATATCCATATTCGGGTTTCATGGATATGATTATTGTCTTAAGTCGTATACCCTTTTACATCTAGTGCCTATTTTGAATGTTGATTTAAGTATGGAAATATTAATGAATCTATATCCTCAAATCTAAATAGATATTGAAAATCCATATTCTACTTGTATTAAATCTATTTATAAATAATTCTTATTAATTTTAGTGATGAGTGGGTTCTTCTGGATCCGCTCGATGTATCTATAGGTCTCATGAGACAAATCAGTTGGCGACAAACCCTTCGAGATTGTTTCCAAAACAGAATCAGACAGGTATCTAACCACAGACTTAAACCATTTCGATGGAATGAGGGTATCATGTGCCAGATAGATAATGTCCAATTAATAATAATTATCATTATTCATTTTTAGTTATTTCTATCCCTGAGGTTTTCACTACGAAAAAAATATATGGATACAGATTCATTCTTAGTTTATTAATGGCATGTGTTCTCATTTATTCACCATTCCATATTGATTATGCCAATTTGATTATGATTATATTATTTTTTATTCGTGTTTTTGTTATCTGTACCCCTTACTAATCATTGTGGATCACCCCTTTCATTTGTTTTCCTTCAACAAGTTATGAAGACGAGACCGTTTATTGAGTTCTCGTGTATGCAGTTTATTAGTTTTTTATATATATTGTATTTTTTACCATTCCTAATGTAATATGAGTTGCATATATGTATCTAGATTCTTCAAACCTATTAAAACTGATAGTTCATTCTAGATTTCATTCCTTTTAATCATGCTAATATAATAATTAATGCACCCGCTCCAAGCTTCTGGGTTCAAGGATTTATAGTTGGTATCATAGGAAGTTTAGTAGAAAAATTGGAAACTATATTAGAAAATATAGATTAGGGTACAAATACCTAAGATAATATTTGAGGATAAAAACAAGAACATCTTAGAATTCTGGTAAGGAATATGGATATTCCAATCAAATACATTCATGTCTGGATACAAACAAAAAGAGGTGGCTTTGGAATAGATGTATCTAGGGGTAAAACCTGAAAACACCACTTTGATCTAGACTCAAATGGGAACTGGTGTAGGAAAATGGGCCTTACTTTACTCTTGGATTGACAATCCCAGGGGATATTCTTAGGATAATTCACATTTTATTTACAATCCAATATGAAGGATTTGAATGTAAATTTTTCCTCAGAGAAACTATGTTTATGAGATTAGATAGGCATAAAATTTCCAATTATGATAATTACTTTTCTAGTTGAGATTTTAAATTATGATTCATAACCTAATCTAGTGTATTAAATTATTTAGAAATGGCTCCTAATTGAAGAAGGGGAATCAATACTCGTGGACAATATAGGGATTTCCTGACTAAGAAATTCAACACAATCAATGTTGGAGCTGATTAGATCATGATCATATAGGGATAACTTTCTCAGGATGTGATGAATAACCATGAAAAAGCTATGTATGATAGTTCCATGTGTCATAAGCCCCTATCTTTTAGTGGGACTAATAATCCAGCGATATCTAAGCAGTGGATCAAGTCACTTGAAAAGATATTCATGGAATTTAAATATAATGAAAATGAAAAGGTAGTGTTGAAAGTATATTATCTCAAAGTTGAATATGATCAATGGTGTTCCTTCATCCGTAATACCATGGAGGAAGAAGAAATATAAGATATAGAATATAGGAATTTTAAGGAAAGATTATTTGACAGATATTTCCCTCATGAGCAATGAATCGAAATAAAGAGGAAATTCCTTAGCTTAAATAAAAAGAAATCAGATTGTGATTTTGAGTATGATGATACCTTCTCAATACTAACCAGTTATGCCATAGATTACATACATCACTGAAAAGACAATATTGATCATTTCTTTTAAGATCTCCAGCCAAGTATTTTAAGTACACTAGCTTCTAAATAATCTTCATCATACGATGATACTGTATTAAGTGCCATAAAAATGTAGAATGATTTTTCTAGATCAAAATTGTCCAAGGGAAACCAAGATAAGTAGTGTAATTCTGATAACCTTGGAAAAGGTGGAGCACCAAAGAAGAAGAATTCAATGAAGCAATTTACATTTTGTAAGAACTGTGGAAAAATCATCTTGTGAAATGATTAAAATTCATGGAAGATTTCTATAAGTGTGGAAAAAAGTTTCGTCGATCTAGTGAATCCATGGGGAAGAGAAAAGTCATTGATTTTAATGCTATAATTCTAGAGAGATGGGACACTATGAAAAATAGTGTCCTAAGTTCCAAGGAAACTTGCCTCAGAAAATGCAATGAGAGAAAGGAAAAGCATAAGTGATTAAAACCAGGGAGGATGATGTTCCTAATGATGCAGTGGAAGGTACTTTAATTGTTTCCTCAAACATAGCCAATGCTTTTTTTCATTCTAGATCATTGCATTCATACCAGTTTTCCAAGAAAATTAGAAATTTTCAATTTTACTTAATGAAGGATTTTTCAGTCAAAACTCCTAGAGGATGTATCATTACAACAAATATGTGTCAATCAGTCCTCGTCATGAAACATAAATGTGCTTTAGTTTCTAACCTTATCATCATACCAATTATTGAATTTTATATAATTCTCAGTATGAATTGGCTATAAAATTATGATCCGAAAATCTATTTAAAGAAGAAGGAAGTTAATATTTTTTCGAATGGTGTAAAATCCCTTATCTTTAGAGCAGAAAAATTTCCATATGATTCTTATATAGATCCACCACCAATGGCTCTATTGAATTCAATTCTTGGATAGGATGAGAACACAATATCAATAGGTGAGTAAATTAATATTCGAATTGATGACGTACCTATTGTGAAAGAATGCGTTTATATATTTCCAGAGGATTTACCTAGACTTCTCCAGAGCGGGAAGATTAGTTCACTATTGATTTAATTTCTGGTTCCAGACCTACATCAAAGACTCCCTATAGAATTTCCATTGTGAAATTAGTAGAGCTAAATAATCACCTAAAATAACTTAGTGTTAAAGGATTTATTCTACCTAGGGTTTCTCCATGGAGATCCCCAGTCCTATTTGTCAAGAAGAAAGATGTATCCCTGAGGATATGAATTGATTATAGAGAAAAAAATGTTTTTACTTTAAAAAACAAGTATCATCTGCTATGCATTAATGGTTTATTTGATCATCTTCATGGTGCCCAATATTTTTTTTAAAGATTGACCTTCTATTTGGATATCATCAGCTGTGTGTGAGAACAAAAGATATTCCAAAGACAGAATTTTGAACAAGGAATGGGCATTATGAGTTTATAGTAAAGCCTCTTTGTCTAACTAATTCACAATCTATTTTTTATAGATATAATGAATAGAGTTTTCAATTAATATCTTAATAAAAATTTATGTGGTATTTAACGATGATATCCTGGTAGACTCCAAAAGCCACAAAGACCATGAGAATCACTTGTGGATTTCTCAGAAAACACTTAGATGAAATGAACTGTATGAAAAGTTTAGCTAGTGTGGATTTTATATTCAATCAGTTTCTTTTCATGGAAATATTGTCTCTAAGGATGGAATATTAGTTTATCATGCCACGAAAAAGGAAATCCATGAATGGACTACAAAAATGAACATAACAGAGGTACTAATTTTTATTATCTTAGCAGGTTACTATCAGCATTTCATTCATATTTTCAACCGACTGGATAACCCACAATTAATCTCACGCATAATGGGGATAAGTTTGTATGGATGATAGAATGTATATAACACTTTGAATAATTTAAATTTTGATTTTTCAATGCTCCAATTTTGACACTTTTATCTAGAAATTATGGATTTGTGATATATAGTGATGCATCAAATAATAGACTCGGTTGCATCCCAATGAAAAACGATAAATTTATTTCATATGAATCAAGGTATTTGAAGACTCATGATAAAAATTACCCAACTCATGATCTTGAGCTAGAATTTATAATCTTTGCCCTGAAAATATAGATATGTTATCCTTTTGGTGAAAGATGTGAGATATATACGGATCACAAGACTTTGAAATGCATTTTTATATATAAATTACTCAACATGAGGGAAAATAGATGTATCAAGTTACAGAAATATTGTGATTGTTCAATACATTACCACCCAGGAAAGGAAAATAAAGTGGTAGATGCATTAAGAAGAAAAGTTCACAGACTCTTCACCCAAAAAAAGATTGATAGAGATCCAATATTCATGGATATACTAAATATGAATATAGGAATTTTTATGGAAGGGTAAATATATGTCCTCTTAAAAATTATTTCTAAACCATATTTACTAGAGAAAATAAAAATATCCAATCCGATGATGAGAATCTACCAAAGAAAATTAAATCTGTTAAGGATAGAAGATTTTAAGACTCTGTGTATGTTGATAGTGTTGTAAAATTTGGGAAGAGGTTATGTGTTCCATCAGTACCTGTTCAAAAAAGAAAAATATTAGACGGTTCTTGTAGCTAAAATTCCACTATACACCCTAGTATCACTAAGATGTATAAATATCTAAAAGAACATTTTTGGTTGGATAACATGAAGTGTGAAATTTCTGACTAGGTGTCAAGGTGTCTAGTTTTTCAACAAGTGATGGTAGAGAGACAACATCCTAGAGGGGTCATCAAACCTCAACCTATTATTATAAAGAAGTGGGATGACATTACAATGGATTTTTTTCATTGGAATAATGAGGAAAACTAGAAGGAATGATGCAATATGGGTAATTTTTTATCATCTCACAAAAATCAGCACATTTCCTTGCTACAAGAGAGGAATTACCAATTGAGCGCCTGGAAAGGCATTATATTAATGAATTTTTAAGACATCCTGGTGCACCTATGATGATTGTGTCCAATCAAGATCCCCAATTTACATCATAATTCTAGAAAAGTATCCAGAGGATTTGGATACTGAACTTCATATGAGTTGTTCTCATCACCCCCAAACCAATGGACAATCTAAAAGGACTATTCAAAAACAAGAAGACATGTTGAGATCATGATATCTTGACTTCCAAGGTGTGTGGGATCAATACTTCCCATTGGTGGAATTTTTATAAAAAAAATATTTTCCTTTATAGCATTCAAATGGCGCCATATGATGCATTATATAGTAAGAGGTGTCGAACCCCAACATGTAGGGATGAGGTTTTTGAGAAGAATATTAAGGCCCATAACATATCAAAGAGACAACTTAAAAGGTAAATAATATTTAGGCCAGTATTTAGGTATCCCAAAGAAGCCAAAAGAGTTTTACGGAAAATCAAAGAATGGATTTGGAATTTCAAGTAGGAGATCATGTCTTTGTAAAACTATCTCCATGGAAGGGTATCTTAAGGTTTGGTAAGCAAAGGAAACTATCCCTTAGGTATATCATACCATTCAAACTTTTGGAAGGAATTCGAGTTATAACTTACTATTTTGAAATTCCACCAAGTCTCTCAAAAGTTCAAAATGTTTACCAAATGTCATTGTTAATGAAGTACATTCTAGACACAACGCATGTACTCACCGATGAAGAAATAGAGCTAGAACATTATTTTTCATACTGTGAAGAGCGTATAGAGATTCTTGACACAAGGAAGAAAGTATTGAGAAATTGGACAAATTAACTAATAATGTTTATTAGAAGAAACCAAAAAATGGAGGAAGCATTGTAAAAACCTGAGGATGTTATGAAGAAGAATCACCCACATCCCATTAGGGAGAATTATACAAGAAAAATTTTGAGAAAAAAATTTGTGAAGGGAGGAATAATATAAATCCCGAAACATTTTATGTTATGTTTCCCTTTTATACATTATGTTCATTAGATAGCCTATATTTCATGAAGCATTGAGTCTCTGTGAAGAAATACATGGTTTTTTATTGGATGAAGTCTTAACCTAGCCATTAAACCTAAATTTTCCACTTATGTGTTGGGAATTTCAAAAAATAGATATACACGGTTGTGATCAGGATGATATTTGGAACTTAATATAATCATGCTAATTTTTAAGGTCTAAGTGTTATAATTCACTAACACTTGCGTGCCTAAGGTGTTTTACCCTTAAGGAAAATGAAAATACTTGCGCGCTGCCCTACTTCTTCACCAAAACTTGGGAACCTATCTTCTAGAAGTACCTCAGGATAATTCTAAAGGCTTTGGTCAAGGATCTCCAAAGTGTTACCCTACTAGTTAACAATCATGAAAGTACCCATGTGTCGTGCAGGTATACCTGCGCGACCAGGACATGTGCGCCCACGCAGTACCAGCACGCCTGCCAGGACTTGCGCGCCCCTGCCTTTTTGGGTGCCCTTCTTTCCCATTTAACCCCTCGAATACCATTCCACCTCTCCTATTCAAGATTTAGTCTTCAAGACATTCTTCAAAGCCATTTATGGCATGTTTTCTTGATTAACTTCCTTATCTAAAAGAAATTTTGTGGAATATCTCTCAAACCCTAGTGATTTAGACATCTTTATGTCACTAAAGATTGAGATTTCATTCATTCAAGCTCATCCTTTAAGATGAGAGAACCCCTTAACATGGGCCTCCTTTTCAGGAATAAGCCCCGGTCATAATTCTCAAATCTGGGCATCCTTCTTAGAAGGAAGCCCCAAGTCCTCATTAATCTTGGCTTCCTTTTTAGGAGTAAACCCCAGTCTCAATGTTCACAAATATGGGCATCCTCCTTAGGAGTAAGCCCCAAGTCCTCAATAATTTGGGCCTCCTTTTTAAGAGTAAGTCCCAGTCATAATTCCCATTAATTTTGGGAATCCTCCTTAGGAGTAAGCCCCAACCATAATTCTCTTAACCTTGGATTCCTTTTCAAGAGTAAGCCCCAGTCTCAAATATGGTCCTCCTCCTTGGGAGTAATCCCCAAGTCCCTTTAAATTTCAAATCCATTAACCTGGACCTTCTTCTTAGGAGTAAGCCCCTGTTTTAATTTCTCTTAACCAGTCTTAATTTACTTTTGATTTGGACTTCCTTCTCAAGAGTAAAACCCAATCATAAGTCTCCTCCTAACATGGGCATCTTCCTTAGTAGTAAGCCCCAAGATTAGAGTATCCAAATCGGTATGAAGCACATATATCTTTATGGACCCTGTTCCTAGATTTATTCCCTAAAGTAAATCTTTATCCTTATCTATTTGGGCAGTTATGAACACATAAGACCCACATCATTGCATCTTTCGTGGAACAATTGTCTGGTATCACCAATACCTCTTGTTTCTCACACCGAGAATGACTCACGTGAGATTAGAGTGTAAAAGCAATCATGACATCTTTCTTTGAGCCATCAATCATGAAAAAACATTATACTCCCTTACTCGAACAACGTGGGTTCTGATTCCTTTTCCAAAACAAAGGATACGTAGGTAGCCCATCTGCGGGTACGATCCCAACTTTGAAATAATACATGTCCTTCTGAATGACAATAAACATCAAGTGCCCCACTGAGTGGCTTTAAGACCAGTATGGTCATCATAATGACCAAGATACTTTTATGTATCAAAGGATACCATTGACTAATAATCTCTAACAAATACAGATGATTCTCTATCGATGAAGAACCTCGAATACATATAAAAGATTCTCTAAATTTCCAACATATCAATCATTGATTGTCAGATCTAAAGGAAAGATCATTTTATACTTGGTAATATAATAAGGATTCAAGAACATAACTTATATCTATAAAGAGAGTCCCATAGTAGACAATAATTCCCATCAAAAAGGTGTGATGAGTCCAACCTCACATCCTCTCGACCAATGAAAATTCCTAAGCCTCATCAGTCTACAACTAATGAGCACCTACCTTCGGAAAGTAGTTTCAAATGGATATAGAATCATTGGATGTTTTTGATTCTACGAACAAACCCGTTAGAAACCTCTTGGATTGTTTGAACCTTAAATCGATGAGGTCATCCCCAATTCCAGAGGGAAACACACACTTATGAGTAGTAACATACCCTTTTGAATAGAAATATGACCCTTACGAATGGTAACCATACCCATGAAAGTATAAAAAAAATTAGGAACCTTAAAAATGAATATGAATATTTTATGTGTTGGTATTTTTTGATTAAATGATGAATTTAATTAAAAATTAAATTTCTCTTATTTGAAAAAATATTTTTGAAAAATGGAGTTCATTTTTAAATTCTACACGTTGAGAAATGGTTAGGGTGAATTTTTGGGATTTTTTTGCAATACTGGAATTTTTGGTGAATAGTAAGATACATTAATTTACCATATAAATACATTATTATTTAATCCACTGTTCCTAGAAACATGATGGATGTAAGCACCAAAATCTCAAACTCACATGAACTTATTACTATTCTAGTTCATGGAATCCCTATTATTTCTTGTATTTTGGAGAAATAAAAAATTAATGAATATAATATTAAGAAAACCCTCCTCCCCTCCACTATATAAACTACCCATCACACCATCTTTCTCCCATAAAACTCAAGCTTTCAAACTTACCTATGTTCTACAAAAAAAACTTCCCAAGCCATCACCCTAGGTTAAAGACCAATTGTTCTCACCAAAAGGCCAAAAACAAAGTCCTTAAGGGGATTCTTAAGGAGGCGTACTCAAGAGGTGCACCTCTCTTCACTTTTCTTTCAACTTCATTTATAAGTTCTATTATTTTGTTTCTCTCCCCTCACCTCTCCTCATCCAAATTATATGATAATTCTTATACCATAAATGAAAAGGATATTTATTTTTCTAATATAATATTTCATCATCATATCTCTTTTCCCCACCGTCTTACACTAAAAATGAAAATACCATCTGAGAAGTGTTAATTTATCTCATTCAAGGACGACGGGTTTTCAATATCTATTACTATCTTGATGAATGGTCATGATAACATTTTAATGTTTGAAAAAGATCATAATATTTTCATTTTAACCTATTCAATGTTTTTTAGTCCTTTTTAACACTCATAATATAGAATAATAATACCAAACATGTTCATTATGCACAAAACTCCCGAGTTGATCCAAGTGTTTATCATTAACATTAAAATAATGACTCGTCCTAGTGTTATATAACCCAAAATAGTTATAAGATCATTTATATCTCTTAAATTTTACTAATAATATATATTAACAATTCTGGATGCTTAACAACATTTCAAATGAACTTCCATTCATGAATACAAGTAAACCAGACATGAAAAGAAAGGAAGAAAATGCTTCCAAAACAATAAAATTGAACCTCTTAGACCCATAAAAGAGGTAATGAATGTACCTAATAAGGTTATAATAAAATAATAAAATTTAAACGAGGTTGTTGAATTATTAATTTATGATGATAAACTTGATTATACAGGTCATTAAGATCAATCGAGAACACCTTCGGGCAAAAGGTAAGGGGTTTCTCATCTCACTTTTATTTCTATGAGATGTCCATTGTCTGCCACTGATTGCTTGTATGTGGTTTATGTTAACTCCCACTAGATATAAAATATCATGATTTTCTTTTTATTCATGGTATTTAGTGATTTACTTGATGATTATTAACTCGGTTGATTAAAATGTTATAAAAGACTTCATTTCGGTTTCAATTTCATTATGATTTTTTTGGTATTGTACACCTGATCATTCTTATGTGGTGTACAAACTACCCCTTTGAGATAATTTTTCATTTGAAACAATAAATATATTATATATCCATATTCTAGTTTCATGGATATGGTTATTTTCTTAATCCATATAACCTTTTACATACGTTGTTTATTTGAAGTATTTATTTAACTATGGAAATATTGATGAATCTATATACTATACTCTAAATGGATGTTGAAAATGCATATTTAACTTGTATTAAATATATTTATAAAAAATTATATGGACTTGGAGTGATGGGAAGGGCCCTATATAGCCCCTCGATGCATCGACAGGCCACATGAGACAAATTTGTTTTCCAAAAACCCTTCGAGTTTGTTTCCAAAACAGAATTAGATGGGTATCTACCCATAGACTTAAATTGTTTCAACGGTATAGTGGTAACATGTGAAAGATACAATATTCCCAATTAATAAGAATTATCTTTATTCATTTTCACTTATTACATTCCATGAGGTTTTCAGTATGAAAAAATCTACGAATGATGATTCATTCTCAGTTTATTAATGGAGTGTGTTTTTCATTTATTCACCATGCCATGTTGACAATGCCAATTTTATTATGATTCAATTATTATTGATTCGTGTTTCCTATATTTTTAAACCTTTCTAATAATATGATATCACTATTTTCTTTTTTTTACCTTCAATATGTTATGAGGAGGAGACCATTTATTATGTTATTGTGCATACAATTTAATAGTTTCTGTTATGTATTTTAATTTTTTACCTTTTCCATTTTAATATGAATTGAATTTAGGTATCTAGTTTCTTCAATATTATTTAAATGGACGTTCCTTTGGAATTTAATTCCTTTTAATCATGCCAATGTAATAAGTAATGCATCGACTCTAGGCTTCTAGGGTCGGGATAGTACAATTATAAAAATATATGGTTAATAAATGTATGAAAGAATAATTTTTTTGGGACCAATGAATTAGAAATAAAAAAAACTATATGAAAATAAAAAAAAAAATTTCTAAATTTTATTTATTCACAGATACTCATTTTACCTCATTAAATTTTAAAAAATAACTTTTGGTGAATGATTTTAGTGGAATTTTCTTATTATATATTCAATATAATATAGAGCATTAATCTTCTATTTTTTCAAGGCATAAGATAAAATAAATCCAATTTTACTCTTAAAAATGTATTTTTCTAAAAAAACAATTTTATCGTATTTTGAAAAAATTAAATTAAATTAATTTCTGAAAGATATAGATACTTTATTTTTTTAAAGGAATTTAATTTTGGAAATAATAATGTAAAAACTATATTATTTTTAATTTTTGAGAATTTTATAAGAAGATAAATTTCTCAATGAATAGTGAAAAATACCGGTTGTTTTATGAATTGACATTTCATTTTATACATTCAAAAGTTTTAAAATTATTTCAAGTTGCTTTAAAAAGTAAAATTAGATTAATTAAATATATATATCAATATAATGTATTTTATTGAAATAAATTTCATGTTGATTTTTGGCATATGGAATTTTTAACGTTTGATTATTTTGTTTTCGGAAAATCATTTTTTCCTCATGTAAGCAGGTTTAATTTTAAATTAAAATTTTCCACTTCTATGAGTTCAATTTGGAAGATTGGATTAAATATTTTAAATAATAATAATTTATATTATATAGTAGGATAAAATTATTTTTTGACCATAATTAATAGTCAGAACATTAAAAGTTATTTTATGTGGTTACAATAAAAATGGGATTATCAGTGGTTAAACGTAAAATATAAGGCTTTAAAATGATACAAAACATTTCCAAAACCAATTTTATAGCCATATATGGACCATATAACTTCATAGGTTTTATAATGGACCATTTTAAAAGTTATATTTCATCTAAAAACATGGATATACCTTGTCCTTTACAAAAAACAATGTGCAACTCACCTCACTTATAAAAGGCCACTCCATCTCTTCTCATATTCACACTTCAAAAATAATTATTTCTCTAAATTCAATCCCAAATAACATACTTTTTTCTATCCTAAAATCATAATGTTCGTATTTCTTCTAAAAATACCGCCTGAGAAGCCTTTAGGGGAAAACCCAAACATGTTTTCTAAAGAAGAGGTTATGTCCCTAAACGAAAGTTTTATTTTATTTTTTCCTCAACCTCCTTAAATTGAAGGTAAAACATTATTTTATAAAAAAATAATTATATTTAATATATTTATATTTTATTTTGTTAATGAAATAACCTAAATTATTCTGTTCTTTCATCAAATGGGATATGAAATAATCATTCATATTTATGGCGAACTGCCACCTCAGGAACTGATGTTATTCTTTATCCATCACCATCTCTCATAAATAGATATAAATATGGATTTAATTTTTATATATGATATATATGATATTATTTCACTTATTTAATTATAATATCCTATATACCCTCTTACTCTCCATTCCATGGGGCATACGATAACATCAATCCTGTGAACGGTGGAGTAACGCCTTGTGAATCGATTTGATTCATTTTTCACTAAATCATTGAATATATGGAAATAAGTTTAAATTTAATGAATTTGTGTGATATATATTAAATAAAAATTATTATTTAAATTTTATATATTATTAACCTTATTTTTGTTTCATCTGTTGAGAATATGGAAATTTTGTTCTTGCGTATGTACAGTCTACCCTCTAAATAAACAATGTATGTCATTTTATGTCTCTATTCATTATAAAATTACTCTAAATACTTTTATAATAAATATATATTATATTTATATAATGTTTAAAATTAGTTATATGATAGGACCATTATCAAAGAAATATTACCAGAAATAAGAAATCAAAACATCCATGAAAAACAAAGCAGTTATTACTAGAGACATGATTTTAACAAGGAATTGTTACCATACTGGTAATAGAAGGTCATAAATAAATTATATATGGTTTCATATATATATATATATACTTATATATATATTTATGTTTTTTAATATATTTATTATAAATTTATATTAATTACACAAAATTTTTAGATGTGTATTAATGAATTTGAGATTTGTGGTAAGGGATTTCTAATCCCTCTTTCATTTCTAAGAGAAATATGTTATATTCAACTCTTGATTATTCTATGTGGTATATATAATAAAACATTAACATGTTACAAAATTAATATAATAATTTGAATTATATTTATAGTTTAACTTTATTTTCTTATTTAATGTGATTCCAAATATTAGCAAAGCGGTAAGAAATTTTCATCACAATTTTATTTTCTGTGTGACACATTTCATATTCATCATGTGTTTTTCTATGTGGTGTATTTACTATCCAATAATTTATTTTATGATTATTCTCATGAAAATTATGATTAACCACATATCCATTTGATGTTCTCTCATTTATGATGTTTACAATTCAAAATTTACCAAAGAAGTAAGGGGTTTTTATCTCAATTTTCCTTCTTTCTGACATATATTATGTTATGCACTTATCTTCTTTCATGAGGTGCATATACATATCCTCTGACACGTAATATCATGAGTTTATTTATTATCATGATATTATATGTTTCATTTAATGTAATTATTTCATGGGGGACTATTAAATGATACCAAATTGGTAATGGTTTTAGGATAAAATCTTAGCATTCATCAACAATATTTATGTTTGTGATTATGCTTCCAATGATGAAATATTAAGATCTATCCCTCAAGAAAATCATTAATCTTATTCTCCTATGGTTATGTCATGAAAATACATATTTTTCCCTCATTTTACTTTATTTATGTACAAAACATTCCAACACAATTGTTTTAATGAAACCCATCTTTATTTTTCATTTTGACCAAAAACCCTTTTCTTCCTTATCCTTGTTTTTTAAAATTATCTTAACAATTATTTTGACATTAATAAATTTATTTATAAAATAATTTTTACCCATTTTTTTCTTTTTACACAAAATTTTAAAAGTAATCTTCATATATTTTTCAAAGAAAGTCTCATTTTGATTTTACTAAAAATATGAAAGTAATATTTTTTTAACTTGTATGAAATTTCTCACATTCATGACCACTCAGTGTCTAAAAGCTTATTTTATAATCTTCAATGTTTAATTTCAAATAATAATTTTTTTAAAATAATTTTTTTTTTGTAATTTGAAATTATATATTCTTAAATAAATTCCAAATGATATTTGTATTGATTATATTATATGTTTCAATGGTTACATAAAAAGAAAAGGATTTTGAAAATGATTTATTTTTTTAAAAGTGTATCTTAAAGTAGAAAAACAATTTTCATCCAGAAATGTTCCAGTTGATATTTTAAAATCATTTTCCACTTCTTTTATTGGGTTATGATATGATGATTTTTTTAGGATCTTGTAGAACATGTATGAATCATTTTTCATTATGGAATTTATGGAACCTATATTTCCCTCTAATGTTTTGGGTAAATATTGATATCTCATGATATAAATAGGATTGGAATGGGGGATAACCTAGTTCAATAAGTGACTTTTTACACTATGATAATATTGGCAGTAAACCTTGACTCTTACAATTATTTGGGGAGTGAACTTATTCTACTATAATAGTTTTGGAAATCAGCTTTGACTACTATGGAAATTATTTTTTATTCTTATCTTTATTCCATAAATCTATTCCTTATGCCAATGTTATGTTCTAATGACTCATATAATATCATTCTACTATGATAAATGTCATATGAACTAAAGTGAGTTATTCCACAACTCAAGTCTATGATCTATGATAAGTAGGGTACGGTTTTCAAATGTTATTATAATGTTATCATACCCGTATACGGAAGATATATTGATATCTTATACCTAATAAGAATATGAGATAACCCTTAATTATGTTTTCTTTCTCTAGGTTATTGAAAAAGGTTTTATGTTGGGTGTGTCTGAGAAGATTACTATATGGGAAGATCCTTATGGGAGTTGATGAAGATATTTCAATAAAAAATAGATTTTGTGGTTAGTCTCTAAACGTATTATACCATTTTTGTAATTCTCGAGACTTTTATGTGAAAATATTTTGTTTTTAAATCATCAAGGGAATCTTTCACTACACACAACACTAGCTTGGCTTTCTTTACACGCAACCGCGGCCTTCCTCAATAGTTTGTGTCGTACGTAATACCGAGTTTCACTAAACAACGATATGCTATTAAAATATTATTAAAACTAACTGTTATGAATAGTAATAACCACTTTTTGAAATTTAATAAATTTTATTTTTCAAAATTGAATTCATTTTTGGATTCGAAATATCAAAATTAGCTAGGGTGAAATTTTGGTATTTTTCTGAAAACTTTCAATTTTTGATGAATAGTGAAACCACTAAGTGGTAGTTAAAAAACTGAATTTTTCATAAAACATAATTTTACCGCTTCTGTGAGTGGAATTTCTAAAATCCGAGAGACATGGTTAATATCAAGGACTAAAATGTGGTTCAATGAGATGAAAATAATTTTTAGTGAATAGTAACTTTTTACTTTTTTTACCACGGTTAAAAGTAAATAGGGGAATTAAGGGTAAAAGTGTTATTATTATTACCCTAACACATGTCCTAATTCTATTGGATAAGTGTAATTCGACCAAAAACAACCTCACGAATAAAATATGACCATTTAGGCCCACTTGGATTAGATTAGGACATTTATTATTAATTTATTTAAAGAAGGGTTAAAATAGTTAAAATAAAAGTTTAATAAGTATATCATTTTTAATATAGGGTTATACATAAGATAAATTCAACTATAAATATTCATTAGAAATATAAAAGGATTTCCTACATAATGGTAGTTTATTTGTAATTTTTAGACATTAAATAATTTAATTTATTTATGACACAAAGATGATGCAGTAATTATCTTATTAATGAAATATTGACATAATTGATGTTATAAATACCCAAATAAATGTAATTTGAGACTTTTTATGAATTAAACTAATTTTATAGGTTAGTATGACATGTAATTATTTATTTAATTAACTTGGTTCGAACTAATCATTCTGTTATAATTTTCACAAAAATCAATTACTAAATAGTGTCAAAATTGACATAAAATAGTTTTTAAAATAAATATTATATTATTAATTTTTATTTTATTATTAAAAATCTACAGCTCGGCCAAATGACTTAGATAAGGTTATATATATTAATAATAAACAACTTGGGGTTAGTTTGTCTTTATATAGTAAGTTTATTAACCTTATAGTGCAAGAAAACAAGAAGACACGGTAAAAGTTAAATTATCTAACTTAAAGTTAAATCTAAATGATAAGGTTAAAATTGATACCTAAACTTGTATAAATTCTATTTTATGAGAGTATTTCGACCCCTACCCACCTTATCTTCGAAATATATCAATTGTGAGCTATTAAAAACTGAATTGGACTTTATAATAAAATAATAGTTTTTGTTATTCCAAAGGTTCCCCTCTCCTCCCTTATAAAAAGGCACTTCCTCCCTCTCTTCCTCACACCACTTTGAGCATTCAAGCTCGGACAAACCCTGCCAATTTCTCCTCTCCACTTCCCTAGATACATCCTAGAGGTCCTGGTATTCTTCAAAGACCAAGTTTAGTGCCCTAAAAGGAAGTCTCAAAGAAGCGCTTCAAAGAAGAGGTAATATCCGTTACCGATTCTTTCATCATTACTTCTTCTTCCACTTCTTCTTTTTTAGTTGTTTAATTATGAAGTAAAAACATCAGTATCACTAATATACTAATATGTTATTATAAGTATGAAACAACCCTATTTCACCTTCTATCCATCCTACAGAAAACGAAATCACCGCGTGTGCGTACGTACGGAATACCGTCTCCACGCCGTGGTGTAATCTATTTTCCACCACCACCTTACTTGGATGGGTATAATGGTGTAAATAATGAGTATATATGATTATTGTAAAGTTATATTGATTCTAAAATAGTATATATACACTCCAATACAATTCCACAATCATGGGAACGATATCATCGCTCGTGTGTATGTACGGAATACCGTCTCCACGATGTGATGCGACTCGTTCTACATGATCTTCAATGAATAATGATTATATAAATGAATTGAATGAATTAATATGATATATATTACACTAATATCATTCTGGAAATGAGGTATCTATAACATAAAAACAAAAATAAGAATTTATTCGACAAAACACGCATAAGAACAAAAAGTAAATAAACACCCGAATAATAAGTAGCAATGAAATATTACTAATAACAAGCTTAGAATATGACCATATATGATATCATAAAAATAAGTATTATTCTGTAATAAGTCAGTACCATTATCTAAATCATTATACAGGAGGTTCAGACACATACGAAGCAAATTGGACCTAAGGTAAGGGAAATATCACAATCTCATTTTTTTATCCGAGATTGTTTATACTTTGGTATTTACTGGGGTGTATTTTATCACCCACATCCATTTTTCCTCAATATGTAATATTATTTCCATCCACCTAAAAATTTTTAAATCCAATTTTACCTATCTGTGAGTTTTTAGTAAAAGATAAGAAAGGAATCTTTTGTCGTTTTTCGTACGAGGTACTTTTTGACTTTTCCGACAAAAGTACGAGAAGAATGTTTTTTTAACTTATACAGCATGAATGGATTTCTAAAACATTATTTCCAAGAAGATTCCTTTACATGTTTTCAAGTTTATTTTTAATCAACTTCTTTTAGTTTAGAATTTTATGACATGTTAAGAAATGAAAAGTGTTTTTGAAGTAGAAAGGATATTTTCCTCAAGAATGGAGCTCAAGTGTTTTATCAAAATTATTTTCCATCTAAGATAATACAGGGTTCTATTTATATACCTATTATTACATTGATTTGATTATGTTGTGATGGAATTATTTTTATCTTATATGAATTGTTTTATGATGTCATGTTGTTTAAGAATCCCATTTTTATTACATGGGTTATGAAATGATGTATGATTTATGATTTTGTGGCACGCATAAGAATGGTATCATTATGAGATGGGTGGGACCTATATCTCCCTCCAATGCATTGGGTAAAGATTTTACATCTAATGAGATAGACATGGCTAGAATGGCAGGTTAAACTGGTTCAGTGAAACAGGACTGGAACGAGGACTGAACTCGGTTCAGAAATAGACTTTGTCCACTAAGATAGTATTGGAAATGAGTCTTGACTAATAAGAAATGATTATCTATGATTATGTGTGTATGCCACAAAGTTTCATGTTTTAAGTTATGATTATTCAGATTTCATTTCACTATTATGATTTATCTCATGTTATGAAATTTTTCTCTCTTTTGCAGGTTATGATTTTCAAAAATGTTATGTTCTTATATGATGTGATTGATATTTCTTTTGTTTACCCTTATTGAGCATTTGAGCTCACCCTTTTGTATGTTTTATTTCCCCCAGGTCAGGAAGAAAGTTATTAAGTAGGTTATACCAAAAGGGACTCTAGATATGATGAAATAAATGGTAGACAATGTAGATTCTTTATGAACCAGTTGTTTATGTTTCACAGTTTCTAAAGACACTATACCTATACGGTTCTTTCCTGGTTTTGTTATATATTGTAATAAGTGTGCTTCAATTCTGATGTAATAACAATGTATGTAAAGTATGGGTCGTTATAGTTGGTATCAGAGGAAAGTTATAGTCAACCTTTGGAAACTAGGATGTGAAAGCCTTAGTAAGAACCCTAAGGATAAGTCTAAGCATAGAACACAATCTTAGTGTTTCAGAAATGACCATGAATAACCTAGTATAAGACCTTAAGTGTGAAATTTTATTCTTGATTATGTGGTTTTTCTATTATAATTATTATTTCTCACACTATTCTTCTTGGTTTTAGTCCATGGCTGGAACCTGAATGAACCGTGTTAATGCGGAATGCGACGGGCAATGCAATGATTGTCCCCTTGAGTAACCAAACACTATGGGAGCTGGAATGAAAAATCTTGTAGCCATGCTCACACAACTTTATCAAGCTATTAATCATGCAGGACTTCAAACAAGAAAAGGAAGGAGCAACATTCTGCTGAATCCTTCATGAGGCAGCGTCTACCTTTTTTCAGTGGGTCTACTGATCCATTAGTTGCTGAACAATGGACTAATACTACTGAAAATATATTCTCAGTTCTTCAATGTTCTGAACATGATAAAGTCATCCTATCAGTGTATCGTTTGGAAGGAGATGCTGATCAATGGTGGAATCTTATGAAGAATACGAGGCAAAGGGATAAAATTGAGTCCATAGAATGGGACGAGTTCAAGAACTTATTTTTCAATAAGTATTTCCCTCGTATTCTCCGAACAAAGATGGAGAAACAGTTTCTTGAACTGAAGAAAAAGGATGATGATACTGTTGGTACCTATGAAGCAAATTTTACAAGACTTGAAAGGTACGCTTATGGTATTATTATCCAACCTGAGAGTAAGATCGATCGATTCTTTAGTGGCTTAAAACCAAGTCTTCGAAGGGCCTTATCCTTACGGGACTTCAATAGCTATGAGGAAATCGTTCGACGTGCTCTCAAAGTTGAGATGTAGATTGGAGTAACCCATCGGTCATATGGGTTTGATAAGAAGAGGAAAATTGAATTCAAAGGAAAATCTAAAGAGAACACTGAAAAGAAGATGAGCATTCCCTTATGCTCAAAGTGTGGAAAGAAACATGGAGGGAGTTGTCTTAATGGGACAAGTAAATGTTTCAAATGTGGAAAGGAAGGCCATCGGGCATTTTAATGCCGCAATGATGGGAAGAATATGTCTAATGATGCAAACAAAGGAAGGGATACACAGAATGAACCTACTACACTTCAATGTTTCAAGTGCAAGGAGATGGGGCATTATGCCAATAAATGCCTTAATCCAAGGGTTGTTGAAGATGATCAACATCAACAAAATCTTAAGGCTAAAGACAAAGGAATGTCACATGCAATTTCTATCAGCGATGTGGAGTATGATAACGATGTGGTGAAAGGTACACTTACCATCCACTCTAAAGTAGAAAACGTTTTATTTGATTTTGGATCCACCCACTCTTTTATTTCTGAATATTTTTTTAAGGGTATTACCGTATTAACTCAACAATTAGATGTTGAGTTAGTTGTGACAACACCTAATGGCACAACAGTCGCATCAAAAGTTTATAATTATTCCCTGATTGAAGTTTGTGGGAAAGTGCTTCCTGCAAATCTTGTGATCCTTCCTATAGTGGAATTTGATGTGATTCATGGCATGGATTGGCTTTCTTTATATGGAGATCATATCATTTTCCAAAGAAGGGAAGTCATATTTCATATTCCAGATCAATCTATGATCGTCTATCGATGCAAGGATGAATATAACCTTCCAGTGGAAATTTCTTCCATCTTATGGGTCTTGATTCCACTAAATGAGGGTTATTTATCTCAAATGGTTGGTGAGAAACTCATGATTAAGAATATGCCCATTGTACAGGATTTTGATGATGTCTTTCCGGAGGAATTGTCGGGTCTTCCACCAAATCGTGAAGTTTATTTTTCAATAGAACTCGTACCGGGTGCTTTGCCTATTTCAAAGACACCTTATAGAATGGTCCCAATTGAGTTGCAGGAATTGAAGAAGCAACACCAAGAGAATCTTGATAAGGGATTCATACGCCCTAGTGCGTCACCTTGGGGAGCACCTGTTCTATTTGTTAAGAAGAAAGATGGATCAATGAGACTCTCCATTAAATATCGAGAACTTAACAAGATCACTTTCAAGAACAAATATCATCTCCCACGCATTGATGAATTATTTGACCAACTACACGGAGCTCAATACATTTCCAATATTGATCTTCGTTCAGGGTATCATCAATTAATGGTCAAAATGGAGGATATACCAAAGACGGCTTTCCGTACAAGGTATGGACACTATAAATTTATAGTGATGCCATTTGGTCTTACTAATGCCCCTGCTATCTTCATGGATCTGATGAATAGAGTCTTTAGAGACTATCTTGATCAATTTTTGGTAGTCTTTATAGACGATATTCTTATCTATTCAAAGAGAAAGGAAGAACATGAAGATCACTTGAGAATTATATGGAAGACCCAGAGAAAGGAGAAGCTTTATGCCAAATTTACCAAGTGTGAATTTTGGCTTCAAAAGGTTTCATTTTTGGGTCACATAATCTTAAAATAGGGGATATCTATGGACCCAACAAAAACAGAGGTTATCAAAAGAAGTTCGAGACCAACAACAGTAACCGAGATCTGATGTTTTCTTGGTTTGGATGGATATTATCGCCGTTTTTTGAAATATTTTTCACGATTATCTAATCCACTCACCAGGTTGACTCGAAAAGGAGTTAAGTTTGTTTGGACAGAGGAATGTGAAGAGAATTTCAAGGAGTTGAAAAGAAGGTTATCCAGTGCACCTGTCCTCACACTGCCTTATAGTGCAGAAAGGTTTGTGATATATAGTGATGCATCCAAGAAGGGATTGGGGGGTATTCTTATGCGAAATGATATGGTGATAGTTTATGCCTCACGAAAGTTGAAAATCCATGAGCAAAATTACCCAACTCATGATTTGTAGTTAGCTGCGGTAATCTTTACATTAAAGATTTGGAGGCATTATCTTTATGGAGAAAGGTGTGACATTTATACTGATCATAAAAGTTTAAAGTATATTTTCACACAAAATGAGCTGAATATGCGCCAAAGAAGATGGTTGGAGCTGACTAAGGATTACGACTGCTCAATTCATTACCACCCTAGGAAAGAAAACAAGGTGGCAGATGCATTAAGTCGACAAGACCATGCCAGTTTATCCATGATGAGGATAACAAAAGATCCAATATTTATGGATTTACAAAGGATGGATCTTGGAATTATAATGGAAAGGGAAAAATCTTATCTTTCTCAAATGAATATTCAACCGTCTATACATGTGAAGATTAAAGAGGCGCAGAAAGAAGACGTAGAGTTACAAAAGAAGGTGAGAAATATTCCTGAATTCAACCTTGATTGTGATGGGATAACAAAGTTCAGGAATCGGGTTTGTGTTCCTCCCATCCCTGAATTAAAGAAGTAGCTGCTGGATGAGACTCATAGTTCTTCATTCTCTATTCCTCCTGGAACCACGAAGATGAATAGGGACCTGAAAGAGTACTTCTGGTGGGATGGCATGAAAAGAGATGTTGTTGAATATGTCTCTCGATGCTCAGTTTGTCATCAAGTTAAAGCAGAGACACAGAAGTCTAAGGGGATGTTACAAACATTACCCATACCCGAATGGAAATGGGAAAACATCACTATGGACTTTGTCACAGTACTTCCTAAAACATCCAAAGGAAATAATGCTATCTGGGTCATAGTTGATCGTCTTACAAAGTCTGCACACATCATTGCTATTAGAGAGGATTTCTCTCTGGATCAGCTTTCCATGATATATGTGAAGGAAGTGGTAAGATTGCATGGAGTACCACTTTATATTATATCTGATCGGGATCCGAGATTTACCTTGAATTTCTGGCGAAGTCTTCAGTATACTCGGGATACAGAGTTGAGTTTCAGCACTGCTTATCATCCTCAGACAGACGGTCATTCTGAGAGAACAATTCAAACTCTAGAAGATATGTTGAGAGCTTGCTCTATGGATTTCAAAGGTGGTTGGGATCAACACCTACCTTTGGTGGAATTTTCTTATAACAATAGCTTTCACTCCAGTATTCAGATGGCTCCTTATGAATCACTCTATGGAAAGAAATGCAGGACTCCAACTTGCGGGGATGAAGTTGGGGAAAGAAAGCTATTAGGACCTGATCTTGTTGATGAGATGGCAGAAAAGGTCCGATCTGTTCAACAACACATAAGAGAAGCTCAGAGTCGACAGAAAAGTTATTCCGACAACTGAAGAAAATACCTAGAGTTTGAAGTGGGTGATAAAGTGTTCTTACGAATATCTCCCTGGAAGAGGGTCATGAGATTTGGAAAGAAGGGGAATTTGAACCTTAGATATATCGGTCCTTTCAAAATACTGGATTGTGTTGGAAATGTAGCTTTCTAATTGGAGCTTCCACCGAATCTCTATCAAGTTCACGATGTGTTCCATGTATCTCTCCTGAGAAAGTACATACCTGATCCTTCAGATGTACTCAGCTCAGAATTTTTACCGCTGGAGCAAGATATTTCTTATGAAGAACAGCAGATAGAGATTCTGGATCGTAGAGAAAAAGTCCTACGAAACAAGACCACTCGATTGGTGAAAGTTTTATGGAGGAACCACCAATTAGAAGAAGCTACATGGCAGCCTGAGTATATGATGAGGGAGAGGTATCCTCATCTGTTTATTACAAAGTGACGAATTTCGAGGGCGAAATTCATTTTATGGGGGGTAGAATGTAACGCCCGAGACTCATTTGAGAAATATTTTGTTTTTAAGTCATCAAAGGAATATTTCACTACACACAACACTAGCTTGGCTTGCTTTACACGCAACTGCGACCTTCCTCAATAGCTTGCGTCGTACGCAATACCAAGTTTCACTAAACAACGATATGCTAATAAAATATTATTAAAACTATCCGTTATGAATAGTAATAGCCACTTTTTAAAATTTTATAAATTTTACTTTTCAAAATGAAATTCCTTTTTGGATTCGGAATATTGAAATTATCCTAGGGTGAAATTTTGGAATTTTTCTGAAAACTTTCAATTTTTGATGAATAGTGAAACCACTAAGTGGTAGTTAAAAAATTGAATTTTTCATAAAACTTAATTTTACCGCTTCTGTGAGTGTAATTTCTATAATCCGAGAGACACGGTTAATATCAGAGACTAAAATGTGGTTCAATGAGATGAAAATAATTTTTTGTGAATAGTAACTTTTTACTTTTTTTACCACGGTTAAAAGTATATAGGGTAATTAAGGGTAAAAGTGATATTATTATTACACTAACACATGTCTTAATTATATTGGATAAGTTTAATTCGACCAAAAAAACCTTAGGAATAATATATGACCATTTAGGCTCACTTGGATTAGATTAGGACATTTATTATTAATTTATTTAAAGAAGGGTTAAAATAGTTAAAATCAAAGTTTAATAAGTATATAATTTTTAATATAGGGTTATACATAAGATAAATTCGACTATAAATATTCATTAGAAATATAGAACTATTTCCTACATAACGGTATTTTATTTTTAATTTTTAGACATTAAATAAGTTAATTTATTTATGACACAAAGATGATGTAGTAATTATCTTATTAATGAAATATTGACATAATTGATGTTACAAATACAGAAATAAATGTAATTTGAGACTTTTTATGAATTAAACTAATTTTATAGGTTAATATGACATGTTAGTATTGGTTTAATTAACTTTGTTCGAACTAATAATTCTGTTATGAGTTTCACAAAAATCAATTACTAAATAGTGTCAAAATTGACATAAAATAGTTTTAAAAACAAATATTATATTATTAATTGTTATTTTATTCCTAAAAATCTAAGGTTCAGCCAAATGACTTATAAATGGTTATATATATTAATAATAAACAACCTGGGGTTCTTTTGTCTTGATATAGTAAGTTTATTAACCTTATAGTGCAAGAAAACAAGAAGACACGGTAAAAGTTAAATTATCTAACTTAAAGTTAAATCTAAATGATAAGGTTAAAATTGATACCTAAACTTGTTTAAATTATATTTGATGAGATTATTTCGACCCCTACGCACCTTAGCTTCTAAATATATCAATTTGGAGCTATTAAAAACCGAATTTGACTTTATAATAAAATAATATTTATAGTTATTCCAAAGCTGCCCCTCTCCTCCCTTATAAAAAGGCACCTCCTCCCTCTCTTCCTCACACCGCATTGAGCCTTCAATCTCGTCCAAACCATGCCAATTTCTCCTCTCCACTTCCCTAGAGACATCCTAGAGGTCTTGGTCTTCTTCAAAGACCAATTTTAGTGCCCTAAAAGCAAGTCTCAAAGAAGCGCTTCAAAGAAGAGGTAATGTCCGCTACCGATTCTTTCATCTTTATTTCTTCTTACACTTCTTCTTCTTTTTTTGTTTCATTATTAAGTAATAACATCAGTATAACTCATATAATGATATTTTATTATAAGTATGAAACAACCATATTTCACCATCTATCCATCCTACAGAAAATGAAATCACCGCGCGTGCGTACGTACGGAATACCGTCTCCACGTCGTGGGGTAATCTATTTTCCACCACCACCTTACTTGGATGGGTATAATGGTGTAAATAATGAATATATATTATTATTGTAAAGTGATATTGATTATGAAATAGTATATATACACTCCAATACAATTCCACAATCATGGGAATGATATCATCGTTCGTGCATATGTACGGAATACCCTCTCCACAATGTGATGCGACTCGTTCTACATGATATTCAATGAATAATGATTATATAAATGAATTGAATGAATTAATATGATATATATTACACTAATAACATTCTGGAAATGAGGTATCAATAACCTCAAAAGAAAAATAATAATTTATTTGAAAAAACACGCATAAGAACAAAAAGTAATAAACACCCGAATAATAAGTAGCAGTGAAATATTACTAATAACAAGCTAATAATATGACCATATATGATATCATAAATTAATTATGATTCTGTAATAAGTCAATAACATTATTTAAATCATTATAAAGGAGTTTCAGACACATACGAACCAAATTGGACCTAAGGTAAGGGAAATATCACAATATCGTTTTTTTATCCAAGATTGTTTATACTTTGGTATTTACTTTGGTCTATTTTATCATCCACATCCATGTTTCCTCAATATTTAATATTATTTCCATACACCAACAATTGTTTAAATCCAATTTTACCCTTCGGAGAGTTTTTAGTAAAAGATAAGAAATGAATCTTTTTTTGTTTTTCGTACGAGGTACTTTTTGTCTTTTCCGACAAAAGTATGAGAAGAATGT
Source organism: Viscum album (assembly GCA_963277665.1). Classification (NCBI taxonomy): domain Eukaryota; kingdom Viridiplantae; phylum Streptophyta; class Magnoliopsida; order Santalales; family Viscaceae; genus Viscum; species Viscum album. The sequence continues at coordinate 705,133,932 of OY728145.1, forward strand.
TTTTTTAACTTATACAGAATGAATGGATTTTTAGAAAATTATTTCCAAGAAGATTCCTTTACAAGTTTTCAAGTTTATTTTTATTCAACTTCTTTTAGTTTAGAATTGTATGACATGTTAAGAAATGAAAAGTGTTTTTGAAGTAGAAAGGATATTTTCCTCAAGAATGGAGTTCATGTGTTTTATCAAAATTATTTTCCATCTAAGATAATATAGGGTTCCGTTTATATACCTATAATTACATTGATATTATTATGTTGTGATGGAATTATTTTTATCTTATATGAATTGTTTTATGATGTCATGTTGTTTAAGAATCCCATTTTTATTACATGGGTTATGCAATGATGTATGATTTATGATTTTGTGGCACACATAAGAATGGTATCATTATGAGATGCGTGGGACCTGTATCTCCCTCCAATGCATTGGGTAAAGATTTTATATCTCATGAGATAGACATGGCTAGAACGGCAGGTTAAACCGGTTCAGTGAAACAGGACTCGAACGAGGAGTGAACTCAGTTCAGAAATGGACTTTGTCCACTAAGATAGTCTTGGAAATTAGTCTTGACTAATAAGAAATGATTATCAATGATTATGTGTGTATGCCACAAAGTCTCATGTTTTACGTTATGATTATTGGGATTTCATTTCACTACTATGATTTATCCCATGTTATGAAATTTTTCTCTCTTTTGCAGGTTAAGATTTTCAAAATGTTATGTTCTTATATGATGTGATTGATATTTCTTTTGTTTACCCTTACTGAGCATTTGAGCTCACCCTTTTGTATATTTTCTTTCCCCGGGTCAGGAAGAAAGATATTAAGTAGGATATGCCAAAAGGGAATCCAGATATTATGAAATAAATGAGAGACAATGTAGATTCTTTATGAACCAGTTGTTTATGTTTCCTAGTTTCTAAAGACACTCTACCTATACGGTCCTTTCCAGGTTTTGTTATATGTTGTAATAAGTGTTCTTCAATTCTGATGTAATAACAATGTATGTAAAGTATGGGTCGTTATATTTTTGACCCTCATTCGTGTGTTAATTTAATGTAATGAAAAATCATATAAAAATATGTGATGTCTATGAATATAAATCATGGTTCTATAAAGTTTGTATTGATGGAAAAGAAAGGAATCAGATCTTCATGAACTCTCTTGTATGAGAAATGGATAAAGAATGGATCACTGCCCAAGGGATTTTGGAGGAAAGGGATACCACTGAGGATGGTGCTATGTCCCACCCAAGAGTTGTAGATGACCATGGAATTTCCCTGATATGTATCAATTATAATCCACTTTAAATAATTCCAGTTTACTACAATCGGTATCAAATAAAAAGTTTTGTTAAAATTAGGGAAAAAATAAGAAAAAACATTTTGGAGATACATAGGGATATTTATAAGTATATGTCTTGGGATATGTGTTAGGATAAACCTAAGGAGGAGTTAAGGTATATGAATTATTTTTTGGAATTTTGGAAAAGGATAGAGTGATCAGTTTCTAAGAAATGTCATCCTTGTTTAGATACAACAAGTAGAAGTGGATTTGGATTAGAGCTACATAGGGGTAATAACTCTGAAAAGGGAACATTGAGTTGGACTCTATCATGACCTAGTTAATGATATCATTCCTTTATATACACCTAGTTTGACTCTCCTAATAGATCTTTGCTGTAAATTGAAAAACACTTTATGAACCATTATGAAGGATTTTAATAATGACCATGAATGACCTAGGTTAAGCCTAAGGTATCATAGATTTAAAAGAAGGTGCAAAAATTTAGACATCATATAATGTATTTTTCATGATTATGTGGTTTCCCACTATGATTATTTTTTCTCATACTACACTTTGTAGTTTTAGTCAATGGAATGAATCAGGATGAATCATGTTAACACCTAATGTGATGGATAATTCAGTGATTATGAGAAACCTTATTGGATGATGATTAGAGAGAAATATATTATTATTATTATTTATCAGTTATGATATATGTTTAAAAATGTTTGATTTTTTTAGAATCACAATGCATCAAATAAGATGAAAATGTATCTTTGTGAACATTTGTGTGGCAACAAACATAGAAGAAAGAATATTTGGATTTTTATATGTTAAAATGGGGGGGGATAACCTTAAAGTATATCTTAAATTGAGTGAAATATATTTTCTATGTGAAAAATGAAGGTCATAGGGCCATGCATTACCATGGAATTTGATTTTGTACATTTCAGGAACATGGAAATCATATAATTCAATACTCTTAAATAATATTTACTACCTAGATCATTTAAGTACATATGATATTCCAACTGATTAAGTGAAAGTATTGAAGTGTGAATATATTCAGATTCATGAATTATGTTTTGAAATTATTTCATCAATTGTATTTAGGTTATAATAATCCGGAAACATATAAGGTTTGTGTGAATTTTCGATGCATATATGTCTTCATGTAATATAAACTTAATATTTATGGGTACCATCAAGGGTTTATGAGTTTAAGGTTTATCATTTGTTCAATGTCTTATAAAAACAATTTACGGTTTTATGTGATGGGAGATTATCGTGATTAAGGATATATTTAGATACATTTATAGCACGACATCCCCTTGGTATTTTATATATTTTAGTGAAAAGGTTATTTGAAAAGGAATTCCTTTACACTTTAAGGAAATATGATTAAAGGTATTCATAAATTTTTTGGCTTATCATATCTTTTTTATAAAGGTAATTACTGGTTATTACAATTTTGAAATGTTTTTATTAATATAGTTTTGGAAAATGGATAATACGTAAGTTATGTGATAATCTGTTGTATCTGACAAGGCCATGTTGCTTCAACTCACAACTAAAGTATAATAAGGGTATAACACATACAATTGGCCTAAGTAAAATATTATTTCTAGAGGGAAATTTTAAAGAGATATATTATTGAGTATATAATGTGATGTTGATATGTCAGTAAGTAAAGGTTGAGAGAAAGAGTTCTAAAAAGTTTCTACAACCATTATCCATGACAGAAAGGAAATAGGAAAACATCACCCTGGGTTTTGGTCAGACTACCCAAAATATATAACGGAAATATAGTTACATGGGTTGTAGTCAATAGATTTATGAAGTTTGTAAAATTTACCTCTATCCGAAAAAAATTATATTTGGATAAATTAAACAAATCACTTTTGGTGAATGTTTTTAATGAAATTTAAATTTTATATTTCTAATATAATACTCACCATTTATCCTTTTTTTCTATACATGATAAAAAATGAATCCATTTTTTCGATTAAAAATGTATTTTTATAAAACCTAGTTTTATCCCATTTTACGCACTTTTTTAAAATTAATTTTTTTTAAATGTTAGAAAATTTATTTGAAAAAATTAAATTCATTTTATAGTTCATCATATTAAAATTATCTTATGGTGAATTGTTTGAAAATTATCATAGAAGATAAATTTTTTGGTGTATAGTGAAAAATACATTTTTTTATTATGAATTATCATTACATTTAAAGATTTCAAAAAAAGTAAAAATTATTTTAATATTCTTTTAAAAGTAAAATTTGTTGAATTATAAATCTATTTATCCAATTTGGGTCATTTTAATCAATTTTATATTGAATTTTCATATAAAAACTTTTTAAACGTTTGAAGACTTTCTCTTTGCAAAACTCCATTTGTGTCATGTTAATATGTTTAATTTTAAATTAACTTTTACCACCTACATGAGGTGAATTTGTAAAAATGGTTTCCATGTCTAAAATAGGTATAATTTTTATTATATGATAAGGTCAAATTAATTTTCCACTATAATAAATAGTAAAAATAGTAAATTTATTCACTATGATTAAGGTATACATTTGTTTACTAAGGGATTAAACTAAAAAAGCAAGGATTAAAATTCTACAAAACCCATTTTATCCCAATTTTCAGATCTTATAACCTATAAGGTATTATAGTGAAACACTTTTATTCTTTTTCTATGTAAAAACATAGAGATAATTTTTTTCAAAAATTACTACTGCGCCGCTCACCTCACTTATAAAATGCCACTCCCACTCCACTCCTCTTCACACTTCCAAAACCAATTGGTTAAAAAATACATAACCAAATATATTATTTAATTCCCTCCAATTATACTATAATTATTATTTTGTTCATAAGAAAATGTTGAACATGTTTGCGGTGGACTACCCCCTCGCGAAGCGATGAGATTCGTTTTTCACTAAATCTTAGAATGGAAGGTAATAAGGGTAAATTTAATTAATATATGTGATATATGTGACTCAAATTTTAATTTTTAATTTTAATATATTATATACCTTTCTTTTATTTTATCCTTTGACTAAATGGAAAAATCGTTCATTTGTATTTACGACCAATTATCTCCACGAACAATGTATTTAATTTCCTATATCTAACTTTTATGGATTAAATTAAATTAAAATATACTAAATTTATAAGATATATATATCATTTTCAACATTATTTATATTATTTAAAAATGATCAAAGTAATAGGACGAGAAATAACAAATCCAAACATAGATAAAAAACAAAGTAGTTATTACCCAAAATGTGATATTAATAAAGAATTATTCACTAATAGTTAATAAAAGGTCATAAGTAAATAATATATGGTATGAAATAAATAATTATTCATTTTTCATATAAGTTTAGGAAAATTATATTTACTATACAATTTTTTTGAACTCGTATGAAGGAATTTGAGACATAAGATAAGGTATTTCTAGTATCTCATTCTTTATTGTGAGACATATCCCATATTCACTATTCAACTACTTTGTTTGATGTATATAATAATAGTCTAACATGTTTGATCATGAATAAATTTATTTTAATTATATTCAAAGTTTCATTTGATTTTAAACTTTAATGAGGTGTATGATTCAAAATATTTCTAATGTAATAAGCGAACTATTTCTCACTTTTATTTTCTTTGAGACACATTCTATATTAACCATATTTCTTTTATGTGGTTTATATACTACCCATAAATATATTTTATAATTATCATCCATAAAATTATTGGGATTTAAATATCCATTTTAGGATCTCTCTTTCCTAAGGTTTATGGTTCAAAACTTACCAAAGCATTAAGTCATTTTTGAATCAATTTATTTTCTTTGAGACATATGTTATGTGATGAACCTATTTTCCTTCATGAGGTTCATATTCAAACCCTTTGAAATTTAATATCATGAATTTTTTGGTTCTCTTGATATTCAATTTTTAATTTAATTTTATTCTTTTATGGTTATTATAATTCAATATTACGAAAGTGTTAATAGTTTTATGATTCAATCTCATCATTTTTAGGGATTGTTTATACTTATGCTACTAAACATAAAGTTATTATGATCTATATCTCAAGAAACTAGGGAATTTTATTATCCTATAGTAATTTTAAGAAAATAAATTCTTTC